>OX422208.1:387498060-388850560 GCA_949130495.1 Sambucus nigra
GTCATTCAATTCTTTTACCAAAGGAGCCGGATATACATCGATGTCCTCACTTGGTGCCTTTGGCCCTAGTATCAATAAAGACAACATCGAAAATTCAGATCTCATACACTGAGAATGAGGGAGGTTTAGTGGGGCTAGGATCACTGGCCATACACTCTGATTGGTGCTTAGATTTTCAAATGGATTGAAATCATTTGTTGATATTGCCAAATGAATGTTACACTGTTCTCGAGAAAAATCGGGATACTCATAATTCATACTCTTCCAAGCAATAGAATCAATAGGATGACGCATGAGATTATCCCCTACTTCTTCCCTAGCATGCCAAGTCATTGCCTCCGCTATCCATGGTACTGTGAAAAATCGCTTTAATCTAGGTGCAACGAGAAAATATTTCAACACTTTTTGAGGCCGTTTTGAGCTTGTGCCTTCCTGGCTAGTAGATTGGATATATCGAAGTTCATCGCATAGCGGACACCAGTTGAGATTTTCATACTCCTTTCGGTATAGTATACAGTCATACACACAAGCGTGAATTGATTTATACTTCATCCCCAAACTTTTCAAATTGTTAACAGTTTGAAAAGTATGCTTTCTTAATCCGTTGATGGTCACGGGTTTCGGCCGTGACCAGGCTTGTGAAGGTAGTCAGGGCTATGGGCCGTGACGACATCCATGACTATGACAAGTCCGTGACCAGGCTGTGGGTCAGGGGTTTGGGCCGTGACCAATCGCCTAGTTTGGTGTAGTGGTTCTTCATAGTAGGATAGCTATTTGAAAGCGTATTCTGCTTGGGTAGCAATCCCTTCACCCAATTCAAAATTCCTGTCACGCCATTGCCAGACAAACCATATTAGGTCTTTAAACTAAGCAAACCAACCATGGCTTGTAAAGTTGTTTGATATTTCTCACAACCAGAGTATAACGGCTGGGTTGCCGTAAATTTTAAACTTTGATAGTCATCGCCAAGGTTTATCCTGATATCTTCATGAGCATTTGAACGTTGTACATCGTCAGTGAGCTCATTTTCTTCCACTTCATGAACTTCGTACGTGTCATCGACTAAATCCTCTAACATATTATGATCTACATTGTCCTCCTCCCCTTATACATCTATCCTACTTGTTGAAGGTTATTGCGACGGTTGCTCGGAGATAAAAGGAACTTTCGATACTCCGTAACAAATTCAAAATCGATAACTATCTTGCATACACGATCTTAACAAATGTAGTTTAACTATTTTCCACTCAAACACCTTACCATTCTTACACTTAGCACACGGACCCGGGAACTCTTCATCATTATGATATCTCTTTGTGTATTTCATAAATTCATTAGCACCTCTGCGAAACACATACCCTAATCTATTTGTCTCACCCCTCCACTCTTTGTATTTAGGATATCCCATCACAGCTGCTACAAACAATCGCCTATTATGGATAAGAAGTGTACATTCATGGATTAGTATAAACAAAAGTATGAAGATTTAATTAAATTCCTACATGATTTTGTGAACATTAAATAATTTACTACAAGATTGACATTTCATCTTTCAGTGTTATATTATAAAAACAATATAATTCCTATTTCCTCCATATCCTCTAAAGGGTGAGTGGTCCTATCCCATTCAAGACCGCGCATTTATGTAATATACGTAGCAGCTTATGCACATAGTTCTCCAAGTATATGACATAGATTTGCAAGTGTAAGTGTTATTTCAATTTATCAATTGAAATAATACTTAACATTGCATCATCTAGTACGTATCCAGAGAACATTAAGATACGACAACAGAATTTTTCCCAAAAGTAACAAGTTTGAGCCACTAAGAATATTATTATACATAAACTATGCAGTCCCAAACTGTCCAAACGGAACAATTCGAGAGATCTCATTACAGGGGTAATGACTCTCGAACGAGTCTAAGGGCTAATTAAATGCATACGCATAAGAACTAGATGGCTAGTATTTAAGTGCAATATATGTAATTTAAAGTATGATTCATTTAATTATGTCTTATTTATATTCGGTTTAATCACAACCATAAATGTTAGAAATGGTTTTAGATTATACTCTTATCATAATCATGTATATGGGACATGTCTTTTTATTTTTAGTTATTGGTCCTATGTAGTGGTAGTTAAAAAGTTCATGGGACATGTGTCATTTTTTTTATAAAATACAGAAAGGTGGTTGGAGGCGGTTATGAGAAGTTCTGAAACTAATTACAACTATAAAAAAACATGCGATGGGTGACAATTAAATTTTTCAAAGTGGGACTAATGCCTAAAAAACTATAAAATTTATAGTATGTTTCATACCAAACATACCAATTCCAATTTATAATACTAATACCAATTCCAATTTATAATACCAAATTTATACGCACAATTTCATTTTCAATTTCAATACATACAATATCAATACCAATACCTATTTCAATTTCAATACACACAATATCAATTTCAATACGTAAAAATATCAATACCAATTTCAATTTATACCAGTAAAATTTATACCAATTTCAATACATATGATATCAATACCAATTTCAATTTCAATACACACAATATCAATACCAATTTCAATACCTAAAAATTTCAATGCACATAATTTTTTTTTAAAAAAATCGATACCTACACACACACACACAGTGACCCCCCTCCCCCTCCCCCAACTGATCTACACACACACATACTAACCTACACACACAGACCCACAAATACACACACAGAGACCGACATACACACACACAGACTAACCATTGTCTACACACACACACACAGAGACCGACATACACACACACACACACACACAGACCGACATACACACACACACACACAAACAATATATATATATATATATATATATATATATATATATATATATATATATATATATATATAGAGAGAGAGAGAGAGAGAGAGAGAGAGAGAGAGTCGCCGAATGAGAGAGAGGAGGGAAATGGAAGGATGGAAAGGAAAACATAAGCGGGTAGTGTTTTTTTATTGTTGTCACGGACCTGTCAAGGCCTTTGACCGTGATAACTTTATAAGGTTGTCACGGTCTTTGATCGTGACAAGTCTGTGACAACTGCTTGTCACGGTCAAAGACCTTGATAAAAATTGTGTATTTTTTTTTATCACGGTCTTTAACCATGACAAGGCTGGCCGGGTGAAGGGTGCCATTTTTTACTTTTGGGTACAGTGTCACAACGTTAGCCTTGTCTTCCATGGCGTTTTTTTCATTCTTCATTTTAGATACATGATTGGCGTCTTCAACCCTAAGACTTATAATTAGTTCTTCAAGATTCATCTCTTTGCGTTTTTGCTTTAGATAATTCTTAAAATCTTGTCAAGCAGGCGATAATTTTTCAATCATTTCAGCCACTTGTAATGAGTCACATAGGGACATCACTTCAGCATTCATGCCATGAATAATCACTGCTTTAGATTTCATCATTCTGTAGTCATGAAGCCTGCAGACTATGAATTTCTTCATACCGACATCTTTTATTTTGTATTTCTTATCTAAGAATTTCCATAGTTCCTTTGTCGTTTAATGGTACAACACGTTGTATGGTGAATTATTCAATCGGTTAAGAATATAATTTCTAGACAAAAAATCTACATGTGTTCCATGCATCCACGACAACAAATCTTTCTTTATCGGTTTTCCATAAACAATTATAGGAGATTCCTCTTGTAGGAACTTTGCCAAATTCAAAGTAGTGAGATAAAAGAGAATCTTTTGATTCCAACGCTTGAAGTTCATTACATTAAACCTTTTGAACTTCCCTCCATGAGACACAATCACGGGTGCGGGTATAAAAACAACATTGTTTGATGCCAATTTTATTACAAAAATAAAAATTTGGTTTAGATATTGGAAGTTGACAATAGTAAAATTAATTAACAAAGAAACAAAATGTAAAATTTTGTTTATAGTTTAACAGTGTATCATACCAAAAGAATAAATTATGATTTATACATATAACCGAGACAAAAATCTCAAGTTATTTTTGGTTTTGTTATTAAAAACAAAGGACTCTTGAATTATTATTTCATAGTAATTTAAAAGAAAGTATTGTAGAAATATATAATTATTTCAGTTTTGTTTACTCACAAAAACTTTGAATTTATTATCGAATCTAACGTATTTAATATGTACTATATAAAAAAGGGAAAATATTATTTCGTCTTAAGATTGTTATTCCCTTTATAGTTATATGTATCTATACCAAGGTTCTAAAAAACGCGGGGCGTGATCGAGGCGTGGAGGCCAAGCCTTAAGCCTTAGAAGCCTAAGCGGGCTTTAGGCGTAAAAAGACGTTTAGGCCTTCTTAATATATTTTAATATTTTTTAACCATCATAAGGCTATTAAAATACTAAAATTGTACATATCATAAAAATATGTCTGAATATATGTTAATTAAAATCCTATCTGATTATTTGGGATGAGATAATGGTCCGGTTTGTAAAAAAATTCTTTAAAATGCGATATCGTTTTACTAAAGCATTGTTGTTTTTAGAAAAAAGTGCGCCTTAAGGGTTTTACCAAGAATAAGGCGTAAAAAGCTTAAGGCAGGACGTTTCTCCGAAACTTCAGGCCTAGGCGATTTTTTTTAGAACAGTGATCTATACAGAATTAATAAAGCAAAAAACTTACATATTATTGTGATGATAATAAAAAAATAATATTGAAAAAAATCTGAGCACTGTGATACCTATTGTGTCCTTAAGACGAAATAATTCCCTCCACAGTCCTTAAAGTTATGAATTATCATCTCCAAAGATAAAATGAATCTAGTTGAAGCGGATGCACTTCAATCTTCAAATCCCAACGCACACGATTTTTGTGCAATACTTGAACTGATGATTATGCAATGCAGAGGAAAAATGAGAGAATTTTATATTTTCATAACGATAAATGAAGGAACGTATTCTAGCTATAGATTTCTTTGTGACTGTTGGACAAACAAAATAGTCAAAATGGATTATAAACATCGTGTCCAAACAACAAGTCAAATGGATAAATAGTTGGGTTAAAACTCGACCCCAAACAAAATTAATTGGTTCGAAAAGGAGCCCGAGTCGGATGGCATGCGTGTGAGGTTAACCCACATGTATCTAAGTCCTCTCCTTTCCACAAAAGTGAGGTGCCATTCGGACCCAACCGTTAATACCAAAAGAATTGTATATAAACAATTTTTTTTAAAACAAAGTTCCAATGTGGGTAATTTATACACCCAATTTATTAAGTTTCATTCATTCAAATTGGTCACTTTTGAGACAAATTTCTCCTTCATTATTTAATGAATTTGGATAAACAAATATATTACATTATACTTCTAACGAAGAAGAACTTGTTTATGCATGGTCAAGACTAAATCAGAGTGTGAGTCCACGTTAAATTGAACCTAAAGTCGATCATTTGATGTTTTTGAAACCCATTTCCAACATGATTGTGATGGTGGAGGTTGTGGTTGTTGTTGCATGTGAAAAAAAATTTCAATATAAAGGAATTGTTTTTAGAATACATTCTAAATGTGTTTTCCAATTTTTTCAAAAATTAGAAAACAAAAAAATGGAAAATGGTTTTCTAGTTTTGGAAAATTAGACTTTTGAACGTCTTTTCTATTCTTTGTAGAATTTTTTTCCCCAAAACAACCATTTTACACAAATAAATGGGACCCAAGTGTTCATAAAAAGATCCCTATTAATATAATTTTTTTTTTATCACAATAGTAATTAAGTGTTTATATATATGCATATAACTTTCACACAATTGTTTATATATGCATATAGCATACATAAATGGTGAATGCTATTTATAGCTAATTTTATAAATTCACTTTGTGTTCAATGGTGAATAGCTCAAAATTTTCATTTTGCCACGCGAACAAGAGATAAAAAGATTAACTTCTGATGCCTGATTTGAACTATTTCCACCATTACAGAGAATCCATTCTCCAAATTTAATTGATTTCTCGTACGCATATTTCACCATTGTGTTTGCTTTGAGTAATTATGCATTCTCATCGGAGGAAACGACTCGTGTGGGGGTCTTACATTTTTTTTATGGGAGGGCTGCACCCTTATTATTTTCTAATAGTCATAACAAGTTGATAAGATAATAATAACAAGGAATTTTCCAGTTTTGTAGGCGCAGTGTCGGATGATTTGGCTCCATTTCACATAAACCATTTACCTACAAACACCATGAAAATCCAAGAAAGAAAAAAGAAAAAGAAAATGGGAAAAGAACAAAATATAGTGATGATGTTTAGGACAAGATCCGGGTTCATCGGTTGGCCACCATCACCATTCATCACTACCTAACAAACTCCTCTTTTGGTAGGCCCATCCACCATAACTTTCTTTTCATTATTCCTCTCTCCTTCCGCAAAGAAAGATATTACAGTTTTAGGTAAAATTAGTCAGATTGAATTTCCACAGGAAAATATGATATCATCGTATTATTAACTCAAAAACGTACCAAAACTTGACCAATTTGTCAAAACCTGATAGCTCATGAGACACCCAACCCAACCCAACCCACTACACTAAACTCAACTCTCGTAATCAACCAACCGTGAAATGCAAAAACAAAAGGAGAAGCGGTTATGAAAAATATACAAAATGTTTTTGTTTTTGTTTTTATTTTTAGTATATACATTGTACACATATGAGGCTTATAGCCATCTCATCCCAACCCAAAAAATAGAAGAGGCGTTCCATTACTAGAAAGCAGTGATCGGGGCGTAGTAATCAGAAACCCCAGATGCCGCCCATAGCCTCTCATTAAAACTCTCCTGCATCTCCTCGGGAATAAACGGGGTTCTACAAAGCGGACACGTCTTCTGATCGTGGTCCATCCAACGGTCCAGACAGCTCCTGTGGAATATGTGGCGACAGTTTGTGAGCCGTCGGATCTCATCGCCAGCTTCAAACTCGTACAAGCAAACAGCACAGCTCTCCGGAGCATCGACGAGCTCCGAGAATTTGACGACGGGTAGGAGTTCTCGGATGAGGTCGGCGGAAACGGAGTGGTGGTCTGGGGAGGTGTCGGGTTCTAGGAAATCAGCGAGGCCGATGATGCGGAAGAGAGTGGAAATGAATTTTCTGATCAAACCCAGAAGGGTTAGTGTGTGGAGGAAGAGTTTAGGGAGGAGGAGATCGGGGTAACCAACTGGGAAGCCCATCTCAGTTTCTAGTATGTCAATCAACACTTGTGCCCTACCCCTACTATTATACACAAATGAAATGATAGACTCTTATGGCCAAGGGAAGAAGGACAACTGAGGCTTGTGATTTATAAAGAGACGGAGAGAGTAGTGGGTTGAGTTATATAGGAGACGCCATATATATACACTAAATATTAATAGAGTAGTGCTATACTCTCCAAATTTCTATCCCCATTCCAAACGGAAAGCCCCCATCCCAGCTGCCACCTCATATGTTTAATTAATTATGTCTTTTTTAAAAATAAAAACATATTTTTATAAAAAAAGGTTGTGCCTTTATAAAATAAAAATTGTGTTTTTATAAAAAAAAAGAACATGAACATGACTAAAAATTGTATTTTAAAAATTGTGTTTTTAAAATACAACAAAAAACGATTTTTTTTTTTCAAATACAAACATAACCTAATTAAAACACGACATGCTGCAACATAAATTATTTCGGTAGTAATTTTTTTAGGTAATATTTTATTTTTTCAAAAACAATTTTAACACATTTTTTGGATGTCTTTTTTTGTTGATAAAATAAGTTTTATGTTCTATCTAATGCCAATTAAATTATGTTAGCTAAGGCACGATACGAGTTTTTTTTTTGTTGATAAAATCAGTTTTAATAAAAAAAAAATAACCTGCTAATTTGATGTTTTAGATTTGCGATTGATTAGTGCCGCTGGCGCGGACCCACATTTAATAAACGATGTTGGTCCGGGAATGTAGGTTCACGCGAGCGGCATTAATCAGTCGTGAATCTAAAATATTAAATTAAACAGTTTTTTATTTATTAAAGTTAAAGTACATATTTAAAAAAAAAAAACTATGTTTACTATTAAAAAGTTCCTTGCGACAAAAATAAAAAAACTATGTTCCAAAAAGTCGCTCACCACATAAAAACACTCAATGTGTGCCGCTGGCGCCGGCGTTTAAAAATAAGATAATATTAGTTAAATTAGTGTTTGAGTACTTTTTGGAAGAAAATAAAAACACCCAATTTGTGCCGCTGGCACGGACCTTTAAAAATAAGATAATATTAGTTAAATTAGTGTTTGAGTACTTTTTGGAACATAATAAAAACACCCAATGTGTGCCACTGGCGCGGACCTTTAAAAACAAGATAATATTGGTTAAATTAGTGTTTGAGGACTTTTTGAAACAAAATAAAAACACTCAAAGTGTGCTGCTAGCGCGAACCTTTAAAAATAAGATAGTATTGATTAAACTAGTATTTGAGGGCTTTTTGGAACAAAATAAAAATGATTGGACTAAATGTGTATTAAAAAATGTTTGAGGAACTTTTTAACAATTAATCATTAAATTTTAGTTTAATATAAAATTAATTTATCTTTAAAATAAATCACATTTATTAATTTAAAAAAAAATAAGAGAGTATCTTTTAATTTTTGTTTTAAATAAATAACAAGTGTAAGTATATAATGTATTTTTTTATAAATAATAAATCAAAGGCTAGGATTGTTTTGGTTGAAATCAAGGGGGGGGGGGGGATGAATTCGGTAGACTCCCTTTCGGGGAGTCTATCATTATTCATATTAATAATGTCGTAAATGGGCTTCGTTCATTCAAAGAATGAAGGGAAGCTACGTAGCACTATGGCTAAACCAGCAAAATAATAAGATTACGGTGATAAATATTTTATATATAATTATATTTTTTATTTTTGAATAAAGTTATTGGTGCGGACTCATATTTATAAAACGTTAATTTATCACAGTATGTCATTTATTCTTTTAATATGAAAATAGAGACTAAAAATAAAAAACAAAATGTTTGTTGTCTTATATCCATAATCAATATTATTTTAAGTCCTAAAAATACACAATTTATATTTTTTATCTATTAAAATATTTTATTCCATTTTTGTTTAATTTTTTAAAAATAGTTATATAAAAAATGCTAAAAAATAGAAAACTCAAGCGAAGTTCCAATATGACAACATCGTGAGACCATTTATGATAGATCTATGTTTTAGCTTGTTCTTAAACCGTTTTCGAGTCATGCTATTTTGCTCGATAATTTTGGTAGTTTTAGCTCTTCAAAGAACGGAGAAATATATCACCCGCTTCCGCAACTTGCATATTTAGGAAAAACTTGTTTTGCCGTTTGTGATTTATGAAACTGGTTTGGTTTGTTGTGGCCGATAGGCTCTGTGCTTAGTGAGCTGCTATTGGATTGTGTAACGGTGTAATGAACGAGTCTTTTATAGGTGTTTTGGATTGACGAGTATAAATTGGTTTAGTTGATGATTACACACGTCCTTGGTGATTAATGGGTGTATTTCTTTGGGTTGGGCTAGTGTGTGGTTTTATTGGGCTTCTTTTTATATGGCCTTGGTTTTTGTTTGGGTTTTATTATCTTTATCTTTGGGGTTAGGCTAGTTTTTGTTAGAGTTTCGTTTGGGCTTTAAGAGTTTGTTGGCCTTTGGGCTTGTTTGTGAGTCTCGTCACCTTTTTAGGCTTTTGCCTTGGCTTTAGTGCCAATGTAAATTACATTTCGTAAAAAACATGCATATTGAAGAGCTAAATGCTCCTCAATTTATCAATTCTAGTGGAGGATTTTGTAGTTAAGCACAACAGATAAATTACCGCGGAGAGGTAAAGTGCGATAGTTGGAATGACGCAACCACATCATGGTATTTTTTATTTATCTTTAATCAAATCCAATTTTTAATTAAAGTAATTGCCTTTAATTAAATTCAATGTAATTAGTTCAAAAGTGCAGCAAAGCATAATATTAAACGAATTCACACTAATTGTCATTAAACCCATACTATAAAAAATAACATATAAACAAAATAATAATAAATATCATACGTGCGGTACACATTGTTGATGTAAGAAAAAATGATAAACTACAATGTGTTGCCCAGGTTACTCGGGCCTAGTCTATATCTTCTTTGTTGGATTCATGACCTTGCCTCATTAAAAGGGCCATCACCTACATCATACGTATGTAGGGAGACATCATGTTCCATTTGAATCATATCACAGTCAACACAAAAACCCAAAAATCCTTTATAGTTTAACTCAAGGTGTTATGCAACTACTAGAGATGGTGATGTCGATTTTGCATCTTCCTATGCGACCACTCGCCCTGAGAGAGTAATTCAATCACCCATAATCCTCGTCCTACATTATTGATATAAATTAATAAATTTCAAAACAGTAATAAACTAGATATAAAAAATTCTTAACAAAATATATGAAATGTTATTAGTGATGTTTGGTATATATTTGGCATAAAAGCGACAATAATTTCCTCAACAACTGATACCATGTGGATGTAATCCCGTAACCCATGAACGAACTCTAAACGTGTTTGCCAATCATCCTCAGTTGTAGCATGTGGGTGGGGGTTATCATATAGGGTATGTCCCTAGTTAAAGTAAGGTTGTTTAGGATGTCGTATATATATAGAGAGAGAGGCAGGCTCCTCTGCACACCAATTTTTTTAAGGCATTAAAATTAATGTTTTTGTTTTTATTTTTTTATGTGATATTTAAACATTTCAACAGACCCATGTAAAAAAATCAGCTCAAAAAAACTTTTTTTACTATTTTAAAAAATCGCTCAAACTTTCGTAGCTTTTAAAGTACTTAAAAGTAGCAAAAGTTTGATCAATTTTTTAAAAATAATAAAAAATGTTCTTTTGAGCTGATTTTTTTTACATGGGTCCGTTGAAATGTTTAAATATCACACAAAAAAAATCAACTCAAAAATATGTTTTTTACTACTTTAAAAAAATGATGTGCAAACTTAGTGTGCACATGAGCCTCTCTCTCTCTCTCTCTCTCTATATATATATATATATATATATATATATATATATATATATGCGTGTGTGTGTGTGCGAGCATAACATCAATGCCGCCTTGTAGACATCCAACACCAGTAATCCCATCCATACTGCCTCCAGCACCGATCATAGTATATGCGCATATTTACGTAACCAATAATAATGGATCCTCGGTTAGAGTCTCGATATAATGTAATCTGCTTTGGTTGCGGGCATGTTAATGGGGGATATAGGGCTGCTGAAAACCTAATGTGCTACCACATATAACGATCCCTTAAGAACTATACGTGAATACTAGTAGTGACATATAAAATGAACAGTTGCTCGGTAAGCATCTGTTACTCGACCACCTGGTCCTATCTAAATGTTGGTTTTTAATCCATAATGACCACACCAATAATGTAATTATACTCATCTCTAGTTGGACGTCTTTCGTGTTGAGCTTGTTATAAATCTCCCCAACAATAAACTGCCTATGATCCCGACCCCAAGCTAGAATGCATGGCTATGCATTGACATCCACGTTCCCCTGATATATCAAGAGGTTCTACCAAAACTAAAAATGGAAAAAATGAAATAAAATTAATAATTATAATTGAATTAAAATTAATGAAATTAATATGACTGTAAAATTAAATGAAATTTAGCTAAATAAAACTTACATGTGTGATCCAAGTGAATCTGTTCACTTGCGACAACTAGTGTGGAATGTTGCGTAAGATGTCCTTCCAGCATGCCATGTCCAATGCGATAAACAAATGCACCATGATGGCACCGTCCCAATCAAATTAATCCACATTCCCGAAGTCAATCAATGGGGCATGCGAACCAAATATAACACTAATGTTTTTAGTAACAACTAGCTAAAAGCAGAAATCAGAAGGTGGAAATTTTAGAAATGACACAAAGCACGACATGAAACGATATAAAATTGACACGACTTGTTGTGTTCGTGTTAGATTTTTTTACACGAACCCGTGTTGTGTCGTGTTCATGTCAAAATTATGATTCATGTTAGTCATGCTATAATTTCTTGTCGTGTTAATCGCGTTTTTATTTAGGATATCATGTGTATTTTAGATTAATTGAGCATGAAAATAAAGAAATTGTGTTAGTCGTGTTCTATACAGGTCGTGTTCGTGTCAGGTTAAAAAATACGAAGTCGTATCACGTCGTGTTAAAAAAATCATTATTGTATCGTGTCGGCCCGAAACTCGCTAAATAATATGAATTTCCACCCGTACATAAGCCATATGATTCCCAGCTACCTTGTTCACCATCACCATAAGAATTAGTTTGATAAAACATGCTTGTTAGAGTGCGGTAAATGAGATAAGGACCTGCTCAAGCTCAGGGAGATACTTGTGGGTGTACTTGTATGTCTTATCGGCGTTGTCAAAAGGAAAATTGTCTATCAAACCCACCTCCAACCCAGTCAACATGGGGAAGTTGAGATGGGCGAACCTCATCTTCTCGCACGGTATGTTAAATGTGTGGGTGGTGTCCCACCACCTCTCATATAATGCTAGAATAATACCCAAATTAGTCCGCATGTAGGTCATCATAATAATCTACCTAAAACACTGCCCTCAATTTGCTTAATTATCCAAACCTACTCGTACCTGCATGGAACGTGTCATTCCACCATTTGTTGATGGAATTAAAATTTTTCATCCTCGATTTCCTAATTTAAAATAATAATTTTATAAATGTCATTAGAAACCTATGAAATAACTAACATATTAAATTATTAAATTACTATATTATTAAATTTTCATAGCGCTATTGTTCAGAATGTTTAACATTAAAAATATAAAATTACACAAGGTGGGTACCTCGTTTGCCAATGCCCTTAATGACCAATGAGTCTTTACTAGCCGTGTGAAGGGAGCGCATGCTTAATATCATCATTGTCCAGGAAGCAGAAGTTGGCAATAACATAGTGAGTTGTCTTCCTAGAAACCTCCAAACTCGTGCGAATCAACACGTTGTATTAATATAAACTTTAAAAACACGTTCTATTGCGATGTTATGAATGAGTAAGGAACCACATATCGAAAAATATGGGAATAGGCTATGGAGAAGTTTGGGTGGTTAATAAAATACCACCCAACTTCGTTTTTAGGGACTAAAACTACAAATTCTTTCACCATTTGAATTGCCACACTAAGGTTTTGTCGTGACGTTTCAAATGCCTTAAGAATGTGTTGTATGGCTAATGCCTTGTAGTTGGTTGTATTTTTTTGGTGAGGCAACATGGCATGGGAACATTTTGGTGGAGAAAAATGCTCTAATGCTTTGGAGATGGTCTTAAATAGTAAGATCCGTGAAAAAAAGTATTTGTGTCATCCTAACCTTAATCTATGGGTAAATAAAGTAATGTTTTGATGATTTGTCCATTTACTTCTTTCTAGTGTAAAATTTTATGAATTTTCATACTTGTGTAATGTATGCACTACACCAAAAACAGCAATCTGGAACGCTGAGGGAAGGAGATTCTTGCACGATTTAAAACCGTGCCATAATCTGGCGCGATTTTATCGTAATCTGGCACTGTTTAAAACCGTGCCAAAATCTGGCACAGTTTTAAACCGTGCCAAATATGGGAACACTTCATTAAAAAAATAACACCCCAAAATTTCAAGCGGGACCAAAATTTTAAGAGGAGAAAATCATTCTAATTTCTAACCTAACTCTCTCTCTCCCTCTCTCATTTATCTCTACGAGTCCCGCTGCCCACCTCCGCCCTCCCTCTTGATGACACGCTGCCACCCCCACCCACCCACCCTCTTTCTCGACGGTTCCCAGCCACACCGCAACCTTTGTCCTTCCCCGGAGCTCAATCGTTTCATTCATCATAAGGTATGTTTCAATCACATTCATTTAAATTGGTTTCCATTTACACTTGTATTTTTCTCTTAAATGAATGATCTTATATTCGTATATCTCTTCAATGGTAACTTACTTGATGGTATTACGATGTAGAGTCATTTTGGGGTTTTTTACAAGAACGCTACGATGTTACTTGATGTTTTTAGATCTACACTGGCTATTGATTTATATTGATTGTTAACTATCATTTAAAAAAAATTAGTCATTAGGTTTGCTTATCAATCTATCAATTTTTTTTAGATTAAAGTGCTATAAGTTATATGTTTAACTACTTTTCTTGCACATAGTTAGTGGATTTGAGCTTTATGTTGGGTCTTGAATTTTAGGTGTTTGGGTTATTCTGAGAAATCTTTCTATGAAGTCCTCAGCGAGAAGTACCCATATTTTCCCTCATGGCCACTATTTTGCATCGACCAAATGACCGAGTTGGTATGTTTATTGAATTCATACTCTGTTAAATCATATCTGAATTGATATTTTTTCGCTACCTTGGGTTTTCAGTTACATACTAAAGGTTAAAAATGTCGAGTTAGAGTATTTGTTAAATTCATAATCAGGGAAGCATATCTGAAATGAATATTTTATTCGTATTCTTTTTGCAACTAATTTTATCGCTATTTTTTTACTGACCACTGTTTTGATTGAAGGGTTTTGAAGGGGATTTTTGAAAATGCACTTCAACACAAGCAGGTCAGCAACCCAAGTGAAGAATAGCTGGACATAACAGAAGAAACAGGTATGCTAAAAATGACAGGTTAATATCTCATGCAACAGGGGTCTGTTTATTAAGTAGAGGAAATTTGTAGAAAATCCCATTGATCTAATTGACCAAATGACTGAGTTGGTATGTTTAGGTGATGAAATTTGTAGAAAATACAATTGATCCTTCGGATGGTCATGCATTAGAGGCCTCACTCCTATTATAATTGTCTTCTACATCCTTACTCACATCTTTAACTTTCAATTCCCCTGCTTCTTTTTGCTTTTTGTACTCTATATTGGGGCTTTTGTAGTGTTGGCATCTTATATATTAGGAAGCTCCTTATCACATGCTCCCTGATCATATTTTATGGGAAGTAAATATAGATGACAAATGAATCTTGTATCACCACCATTTACTAATCTCATTCATTTTTAAGCAACTGCCAAAGACTCCTTTTGAAATACACTTGCACATCCTTGTCCTTGCACAAAAGAATGCGATATGTTGAATCAAACATTTGTCTTGATACTTTTTGTAATTGTAATGTACTATAATTTTATGTGATTCTTTTAGTTAATTTGAAAGAATTCAAAATTTGATACTTCTTTGTTGAACGTTGGTTGTTCGACAAAATGCGTATGTGAATATTTTAAAAAACATATGTAGTGTTGATATAAAGATCATGGATGGTTCAATCTAACATATATTAAGTTGTTAATGCATGTGAATCAGTAGACATTATACATTGTGTCGAATGTATTTTTCAACCTTGTGCATCGCGTGGGCTGAAAACTAGTATATATGTATAAATACTAGTAAGGCTTCTTTTGCAGCCATTGCTGAAAATAATGATATCATCAACAAAATGGATTTGTCCAAGTGAATCTAGATTGAATTTGACTTAAGTGGATTTCTGTCTCTTTAGTTATAACATTTAACTGCTGTAATATGCATATTGTAGTGCATATTACAACTGTAATATGCATATTACAGTGACTGTAATATGCATATTACATTCGTAATATGCACTGTAATATCTTATCTACGTTTCCACCCAAGAAATGCCCTACACATGTACCAAATCCACTTATTTACCTTGTAGATTTGTCAATATAGAATTTGGTAATCATTAGTTGCAATCATATTTGATGGAATGAATTCAAATCTTCCACTGACCAATGTGATCTTATCTATAATTCTCAGTAGCGTCCTTACATCTGTTAACATTGTGTGGAAGTAATGATCGTTTGAGATTGTTCAAAGCGGATATGTATGAAGACGGGAGCTTTGACGAGGCTGTAAAAGGTGTGTTTCATATTGCTACATCAATGGAGCTTTAACGAGGCTATATATATATATATATGTATAATATAACAGCAGCCCTGTTATACATATATAACAGCCCTGTTATATGTACACATAACAGCTGTGTACATATAACAACCCTGTTATATTTCTTCTTTGGCTTTCGCAGTTATACATTAATTTATAGTTTACCTTTCCGTCCTTAGGCACCTCGCTTTTAGCTTCTGTTTCATCACTGATTATGTTTTTTAATGTATCCTTTGTTTTGAATTACAAGCTTTCAATATGAAACTGATGGGAGGTTAGTTCAAATTCATAGTATTAATGGTGACATATATTATCACACCTTTGTTAAATAACACTGATTTATATTGGGTTGGTGTAGTGGGTTTTGAATATGGGAAATTGCAAGAGAGATGTGAAAGTAATGGTTTCCTTTAGAATAACATATTGGAAAGATATTTTTGGGTGAAAAACTGAGCAGTAGATAGAAAGAGAGAGCCCTCGATGTGGGAGTTCTTTTAGGTGGGCAGAAATCCTTTGATATTTTTGCATCTTCTGCCAATCTGGGTTGAGGAGATGGATGTTGAATGTTGGAATAGAGGAGGAGGCATTGTACTAGCACGTGTGGTTTACGCGTTTGGGAACGAGGTGTCGAATGGGGGACAAGTGTCAACCTTGTTGTTGTGGAAGTACAAAATGAGCTATCAATAGATGATCGTCCCAATTTTGAAATTGAGATGCTCGTTGATATTTTTGGGGTAAGGCGCGTGGGAGGGTTTTTTGTAGCTAGTGGGCCGATGTAGGACCCTTGGGATTTAAGCACTAAAAGGCCCACTCCACCCCTGTGTTATATGTAGTGTCCCAATTGAATCAGTCCAGTTTTATTTTGCTGCAGTCCAAGGGGACTATTTGACAAAGATACCAGCACCGGTTTTAATGTGTCTGCTTCAGTCATTACGACCAATTTGGAGGGGTATAATCATGTACGAAGGAGAAGTCCTGGGCTGGACATTAATCCTTGCTTCTTCATGAAAAAGGCAGAGACCTATCCTCATCTCAAGTCATTCAAGCGGAGAAACATAGGTTAGTTTTATTCTGATGTGATTATTAAGGAGGCATGTTTAGCTTTATTGGGTCAATGCGATGGCCGTGACCCATAATCGCCTCCTTCTAAGTAAGATGGTGCATTGGTTGTATTGGGGGATGTATTGAATTTCTTGGTTGGGTCTATTAATGAGCAAGGTGAGAGTAGTGACGCTGGAGTACTATCAGAAAGTAGGTTTTATTTTTGGAAAATGGTGAATTAGAATTGGGGAAGATGCAAGTGGATTATACATGTGTTCCCTCTTCACAAAAACTAGTCTAGATAGCGTTTCCTTCTGCAAGGTATTGCCGTGGTGGGTTTTTCATTTGATTCCAACCTTCTTCAGCTTCAATTTACTCTTTCTTTTCCCTAAGGGTTAGCTATGTTGATTTAATTCTTGTATGCTTAGGAAACGGGCTTGTTGGCAAATGGTATATGTAGCCTTGTTATGAAGTTTGTAAATAGTGAGAGGTTTTGACTTTGGTTTGCATGCACCACTTAAGGTGATGTTTAATGTGTGTACCTTGTTTCAAGGTCAAATTGGGCGATTTCATGTACTAAGGAAATGCATGAAACACATATACTGATTTAGTAATGTCACATGAGAAAATGGACTATGTTACAATTTAAAATATTATTATAAATGGGTGCTAACATAATACATTTATATCCATTTAAGAGGAATAAGCTAGTTATCCAATAGAGCCACTTCTTGTAATAAATTGGTACGTATTAGCTTGACACTTTTTCATGGCCCGATTTGAGAATATGACGATAATTTGAAAATATCTAGATTAGGCTTAAAAACAAGCCGTTAAAGGGTGAAAAACCAATTCAGCCCCCAAACGACCTCGTAAGATGCATATGATATTCTCGCACGGGACTAATGTAACTTATACGAAATAAGCGCATAGTTACGGGTCTCCCGGTTTGAGAATATGACGATAATTTGAAAATATCTAGATTAAACTTAAAAACAAGCCGTTAAAAGGTGAAAACCCAAACCAACCCCCAAACGGCCCCGTAAGAGGCATGAACACCTCCCACGGGACCAATGTAACTCGTAGGAACTGACCGCATAGTAATGGGTCTCCTGGTTTGAGAAAATGATGATAATTTGAAAATATATATATTAGACATAAACACGCCGTTAAAGGGTGAAAACAGAAACCAGTCCCCCAACGGCCCCGTAAGAGGCCTGGACACCTCGTACGGTACATATGTAACTCGTAGGAACTAACCGCGTAGTCACGAGTCTATTAGTTTATGAATATGATGATAATTTAAAATATCTAGATTAGGCTTAAAAATAAGTTATTAAAGGGTGAAAACCCAAACCAGCCCCCAAACGTCCCTGTAAGAGGCACTAACACCTCGCACGGGACCAATGTAACTCATTGGAACTGACTGTGTAGTCACGGGTCTCCCGGTTTGAGCATATGATGATAATTTGAAAATATCTAGATTAGGCTTAAAAATAAGTCGTTAAAGGGTGAAAACCCAAATCAACCCCCAAACGACCCCGTAAGAGACACTAACACCTCGCACGGGACCAATGTAATTCGTAGGAACTGAACGTGTATTCACGGGTCTATCAATTTATGAATATGACGATAATTTGAAAATATTTAGATTAGGCTTAAAAATAAGCCGTTAAAGGCTGAATACCCAATTCAGCCTCCAAACGACCTTGTAAGAGGCATGAACACCTCGCACGGGACCAATGTAACTTATATGAAATAACCACGTAGTCACGGGTCTACCGATTTGAGAATATGACGATAATTTGAAAATATCTAGATTAAACTTAAAAATAAGCCGTTAAAGGGTGAAAACCCAAACCAACCCCCAAACGGCCTCGTAAGAGGCATGAACACCTCCCACGGGACCAATATAACTCGTATGAACTGACCGCATAGTAATGGGTCTCCCGATTTGAGAATATGATGATAATTTAAAAATAGTTATATTAGGCTTAAACAAGCCGTTAAAGGGTAAAAACCCAAACCAACCCCCAAACGTCCCCGTAAGAGGTGCTAACACCCCGCACGGGACCAATGTAACTCGTAGGAACTAACTGCGTAGTCAGGGGTCTCCCGATTTATGAATATGACGATAATTTAAAAATATCTAGATTAGGCTAAAAAATAAGCCATTAAAGGGGGAAAATTAAAACCAATCCCCAAACGGCCCCGTAAGAGATACTAACACCTCGCACGGGACCAATGTAACTCGTAGGAACTGATCGTGTATTCATGGGTCTACCGGTTTATGAATATGACGATAATTTGAAAATATCTAGATTAGGCTTAAAAACAAGCCGTTAAAGGGTGAAAACCCAATTCAGCTGTCAAACGGCCCTATAAGAGGCATGAACACCTCACATGGAACCAATGTAACTCGTAGGAACTGACCACGTAGTCACGGGTCTCCCGGTTTGAGCATATGACGATAATTTGAAAATTTCTAGATTAGGCTTAAAAATAAGCCGTTAAAGGGCGAAAATTCAAACCAGCCCCCAATCGGCCCCGTAAGAGGTAGTAACACATCGTATGAGATTAATGTAACTTGTATGAACTAACCACGTACTCATGAGACTTTCAGTTTGAGAATATAATAATAATTGTAACTCGTATATGCAATGTTTCTGCTTGAATACGATTTTTTTAAAAATGACTTGGTTACTAATATCGTATCTTTTTTGCGTCCTATTTTTTTTATAGGATGGCATTCAATCGCTAGCTTTTATCCACTTGGAACACGCGAAGAAGTCAATGCTTTACAATGGGGGATTATATATTTAGTGTCGTTAATATTCAGGATTCTATTTTTTGTGTTATGGCCGAGCAGGCTTTAGTAGTGTTATTGTTTACTTTTATGGTCGTGCTGGCTGTAGTAGTTTTATTATTGACTTTTATGGCCGTGCGGACTTTATATTGGCAGATTTTATGTTAGCAGGTTTTGGAATGCTAGAAAAATAGAGGAAACTCTGCCCAATTTTTTTTTTATCTGGGAACTATTAACTCTTTTAATTTTTTGAAGTTATTGTCGACTGTTATGGCCGTGCGGGCTTTTTATTGGTATTAACTCTTGTAATTTTTTGAAGTTTGTATGCATATTTGTTTATCAAATACCTGCGATATTCATAATGTGTGATTTTTTTTTTGTAAATAATAAATATTTTTCCTACCAGATTTGGAATTTGCAGATTTTCCAGATTTGTTTCCTATTATTATTATTTTTTTATTAATTGAAAAATATGGCACGGTTTAAAACCGTGCCAAAACCATAACAATTTATAAAAATGAGCACCCTTATAAAACAATCTGGCACGCTTTATAACCGTACCAAAAGCATGCCAGAAAATAGATAATTGGCTCGGTTTCAACATGTGCCAAAAGTGTGCCAGATTTAATATCTAGCACGGTTTAAAAGCGTGCCGGATAAAAAACTGGCACAGTTTAAAAGCGTGTCAAAAGCGTGCCAGTTTGGGAAATCTGGCATGGTTTTAAACCATGCCAGAAAATCTGGCACCCCTGATTCTAGCACGGTTTTTAACCGTGCCAGATTGCGTCTGGCACTGTTTTAAACCGTGCCAGTTTCCTGTTTTTGGTGTAGTGATACACAAATTATTGTAATGTGTACATAATTGGATTGTGGGTATACTCTACTTTTTGCAATATGTATACCTTTTCATAATATATATATTTTTTGTTTAATGTATATATGTTTGCTTTGAAATGAAGACATAATATGTTTTTCAAATCTATATGCAATGTAAATGTAATATCTTGGTAATGTACACATCTAAGTTATTAATACATAAAAGTAATTTAGATATTCTGTTTGATTAGGTGTGAGTCCTTAATACCAAAAAATATGTTCTTAGACTAGCGTGGAAAAATCTCTCTCATGTATATAGTATTGTTTTAATGAAGCAATTAATCCTATGAATTAAAATCATGAACAATAAATTAATAAACCATAAGATTTGATGATATGTACAATGAATAATAAAAGTAGTTATTTCAAGCATTACCTTCACTTTCCATCTCATATCAAATTTGGTTATACTCGCTACTGTTCCAAAATATAGTAAAACACATTTTCATAAATTAATAGTCATATTATTTGAGGGAAGTCCCAAATAACAAGTT
Source organism: Sambucus nigra (assembly GCA_949130495.1). Lineage (NCBI taxonomy): Eukaryota > Viridiplantae > Streptophyta > Magnoliopsida > Dipsacales > Adoxaceae > Sambucus > Sambucus nigra. The sequence goes on from OX422208.1 coordinate 387,519,256, forward strand.
ACTTTCCCTTTTTGGTCGTAATTAAAGGACAAGAATTTTATGAAAGTGAATAATTATTGATCTTGGTAATTGATTTGATGTATTCTTAAAAACCATCATTTCCAAATAGCGACGTAGAGGAAGTATCTTAAGGAAGGAAAATGCAATCTAATTATATATAAATAAAATAAAAGATTTTAAGAGTATTGTTGATGTAAAAAACTAGACTTGATCTAATTTAATAATCACAGATAAAATATGTAATTGCAATGGTAAATAAAGAGAGAAAGAGTTTTTAAAGTGGTTCATATATATAAGGAAGTTATTGATTTCAGAGGTTACAGAAAGCTAGGTACTCTTGTAAATAAGAATATCCCAATATTCGTTCGACCGTGCACTTGATGAAAGGTATAAAATGTATTTATAATGACCCGGAAGTCAAGGGGCGGAATGCCAAGGGATGTAATGCTTTTATACATTTAAGAATTTACATACTTACATAATGAATATGACGGTTGGTTGTATAAACCATGTGTAGTATGACCCTTAGTATGATGACTCTTTATTGGTCATGTTGGTAGGCTTTCCCTGTGTTGGTTGACAGAGTTATTATCTGCTGACTAGGATTTTAGCTATGTAGAAGGACACTTGTTCACTTATGATTGGTCCACGTAGGTGGATAATTTTTTGCCTTAACAGAAACCTCCAATGTTCCATGCTTGATGTTTGCATGAAAGTATGGAGAATTTGATTTTGGAAGTAGATCGAAGTATTTTCATGATGCTTGGTTGGAAGCCGACCTCCCACACTTGTAAAATTTACTGGCACTATTTAAAAATGACATTTTTGCAAATAATTTGAATTTTAGCGAACCGCTAAAGGCTAAATGGGTATATTTCACCTTCTGCATCACGAAGCCGTCAGAATGTTAATCGTTGGTACATTTAATCATTACATTAGTTGTTTTTGAGACAAACTATAAAAAGGCGGGATGCTTTTTCAGACCTTGCCTTACCCCAAATCTTCGAACTGTAGCAGCTATTTCTTGAGCTTTTTACGCAATCGTTCGCCATCATTCATCTTTCCTTTTGATAATTCTTGCTGAATGCTTAATCTTTTGTAATAACTCTTTATTTCTCTTTGTTTTTCAACATTTCGTTCTTTCTAAGCCATGATTTACATAATTGATGCTTATTCTCTAAAGGAATTTAGGGAAGAACAGAAAATTCCTTCTTGGGTTGATGTATAAATACCTCCCAACCCTATAGACGTTTACTTTTTAGCTAAGGGTCAATGGATCCCAACTTTGTTTATAGCTAAGTGCGATTTTACATTTCCACCAAACCCTTTTCTTCTTCATTTCTGCCAATATTTTGAAATTGTTCCAGTGAGAGTATCCCCCAACATCTGGAGAGTTGTCAATGGTGTGAATAGAATGAATGAAATCTATGGAACCCATATTGGAATTCCAGATAATTTATTTTGTTATAAATGGTCTGTTGCAGAGGAGAACACTTATTATTTAAAAACTGGACAAGCCAATAAGGCTTTAGTGTTGAATTTTCCTGATTCCAATAAGGATTAGTGGGATCATGCTTTAATAGTAAAAAATTGGCAACATGTTCCACTTGAGAATGGAGTGGCCTATCCTGGTCCCAGGTTCCCTCAGTCAGGGAATGGGATAGGTTATTATTTCAGCACTTCGCCTTTCTTTACTATTTTATTTTTTGATATATGTTAACTGCTATTATTTATTGCTTTTTTGCAGAAGAACGTAAGAGAAAGTTCCCCAAGCCAGGTGAAGTGAATTTGGAAGAACAAAAATTCTTGTGGGGTCTGAACCAAAGGGAAGGAGAAGAGCATCCCCGGTCAGCTTCTGTACTTATAGAGTATAAAACTTCCATCACTTATTTTTTAGCTCGGCCAATAACTGTTGTGCCTTCAATTTTAATTAATTTAGAGAAGGATCTAGTGTTTACTTCCTCGGCCACTGAATCTGCTGGTGTTGGTACTGAAGTTGGCACATTTATCTTCCTTTGATTTTGACCTTACCCTTTATGTCAGCATGGGCAAGAGGAAAATTCTTAACCTTTTGAAGGATGATTCTGTAGCTGGTGCCAATAAATCAATTAATACCAATGCCCCAAAGAATAACGTTAAGGATAATAAGAAGCCCACAGTCAATAAAGGTGATGAATCTCCTCTCAACAGACCGAGGACAGGTCCTGCTGATAAGCAGGTTAAAAAAGCTGTTGAGGCCGACCAACATAGATTAGTCGGTATGGTCCCATATGCTATTGGCTCTTCTGTAGCCTTTAGTCCTAGCTTGGCTAGGAATTTGATCAAGTCTGGCACCCTCCTAGACCATTGAGCCATTGATGCCTCAATGTACCGATCATAATTATCAGTAAGAGCTACTCAAAGCTTGGCCGTGGTAAATTTTTGTATTTGAAGTTGGTCAAATACTGTTCATGTCTTCTTTGATTTGTACTGACTTGGCTTTTTTCTTGCAGTTCCTGGTTGATTACAACCAAATACTGGAGAAGGATGATTAGCTACGTTCTTCTTCAGGAGAAGTAGATGAAGTCTTTCAAGGTCTGAGAAAATATTTAATGGATTCCCAGCAGGCTTTGGAGATAGAGAAAAAGGCTTGTGAGGAGAAGATCAAGACTACCAAAGAAGCATGATAGAAAGCTGATGATGTTTTGTCCGTGGGAAACTCGACTACTGCTCAAGTTGAGCGCAGTGCAAGGCTGCTAAGGAGAAGATAGCCAAACTGTTCACTGACCTTTTTGCTGAAAAGACTAAAAGGAAGAAAACCCGAGAAGAATCCTTCAACAATGGCTGAGATAAATCCATCTCTGCCACTTCTGTCGAGATAGCGTATGCTAAGAAGAAGTTCTTCAAGTACGGTTGGTTGGAAGCTCCAATATAAATTGACACTATTAAGGACTCAGAGCTATTTCTGAGGCACAATCCAGGATCCCCCGAGTGTTCCCTCAACCGACCAAGATACTGCTCCTGTTGATTTAGCTTCCCCCCTTCTGTTGACCAGAGTATAAAGCCTGAAGCTGGGAAGGATAAGAAGAAGGTGTAGACTTGTTCGGCTCCTATTCTTTATACCTTTATTTTGTTTTCTTTTTGTCTTGTTCTGATGTACTTGTAATCTTCTCTATTTATTAATGAAAGAACTTTTTCTTCAATTGCTTGCCATTTTTTGAGACTTAATTACTATTTTGCCTCCTTTTATTATTGATTAAGTGTTACTTTATCTTTCTTATTTATTGCCAAGATGGAACAAACTGCCTCCACTGACTCTGACCTGCTCAAATGTTGCAACAATCTGCTCAAAGTCGGTCACTTGGATTTGACAAATGAAGAATTAACAAACTTGCTCGGCGCAAACGCTTCTGATCAAGCAAAGGATGCATACACCTACCTCAAATATCTTATTGATCCGGTTGTAGCTAATGATGTTGCATATTATGAGATGATTGGAGATTTGCAAGTAGATCTGAATGAGAGCAAAGCGTTGATGCATGCTAGCTATGAAACCAAATACAAGGCAGTAAGCAAAGAATGGGGGTTTTGATGATAAACATAAAAAATATGATTCTGCCTACAGAAAAAAGGAATTCTTGTTGAATAGAGAGGTAGATAAAGCCCGTGAAATTGCTTAGCTCTTGAAAAAAGAGAACAATAGAATCCAGAATGATCTTGATACTTTAAAGAAATCTTCTGCTACTGATGTTGATGAAGGGGCTTCCTTTTTAGAAAAGGAGAATGCTAAGCTTGTGGAGGAACTTGAGACTCTAAAGACATCTAACCACGGAAAATCCTCCTAACGATCAAGAATGAGCCGACCAACTATTGTGGAGGCTAGGACAAAGAAGACCTTATACGACCAAGGTGCTCAGTTGAAAGCTAAAAATCAGGTTGTTAATTTTTCTTCACAACTGAAAGATCAAGACAAGGCTCTTGCTGACCAATCTTCCTAATTAAAAGTGAAAGATGATGTAATAAAGAGGCTTGATCATCATGCTTAGAGATTGACTTTTCAGTTTCATAAGCAACCTTGAGAAGTATGCATAAAAGGCTACATTGAGGCTCTTGGCCATGTTGATGATCATCTTTCCCAGAGTTGTGATGAAGGGTATAGGTGGAGATGGACCGATTGTCTAACTTTGTTGAAGCATGATCGGGGCATCAAACTATGGTATTAGAACAAGCCTCCGTTCAAGTTGGATAAATCATGGATCCCTCCTGATGCCATCTCTCTTTGTTTAATCACTAAATGCTTGGGGGATTATTGTGACACCCCGCCTAATAAAATATCGGATGATCAGTCCTATACCAAATTAAAACAGAAAATCCCAGTTGGTTCATCCTTAGCATCACTGTCGAAAACCTTTTTAAAACTTACTAACCACCTAGTATTTCAAAAAGGAGGTGCCAAATTTTAACTTTTTAATTAAACAAACAATAACATGCGGAAAGATAATATGAGACATACACAACAACTGAATTAAATCAACTGAATAATTAATTAAAAAATTTGCTGAATAAACCACCGGCCACCAAAGTAAATAGTCCAATACAAACATCCAACACCTGAATAAATAAATCTGAAACTGTACTGAAAAGTCTGGGCGACAAGCCCTAAGTAAAACTGAAACTGATAAATGATTCCTACTCTAGGAAGGAATGAACGATGCTCCTAATTCAAGCTCTTGCTATCATCCACATGTGCCGCAGCTACGTGTCCCTGGAATAGAATGTCAATCCTGGCGTCCTTGTGGCTCGACACCTAAAAAGTTTTTAAAATAGTTTTATAGCAAGGGTTAGAATCCAAAACATTTTGAAAATATTTAGCAAGTGAATTAACTGCAGTAATTTAAAATGCATGAATGCGCTTCATATTTAAGTTAGTGTCGCACTCTCTTGAGGACACACTCACCCCTCCACTATTGTGCACACCTAACGGTTTCCTTAACCCTACCTAGTTGTACTACCCCGTCCAACTAGTCCTGGTATAATCTCCCCCTTGTCATTCTACTCTAAACCGAGTATTATTATTAATGGGTTATAAGTTATCTCACCAATTAACTTAATTAATTCCTTTTAAATAATATCATATAATCGTGACACAAGTTATATAAAGTAAATACATCACACACTTTATTGTTACCCGCATATAATATTTAGTACCATTATATACGTACCGTTACTAAAAACATCCACACATATATCATATGTATATCCATCCCTCCGAGTATACCCTTGCCGGATGATTTCCTCTAAAGTGCTATCTCACTAGGTGTGCTCACATAACCTAGTTACCCAAGTTAGAATCACTCACAAACCTGGCCCAAAATATAAACATAGTGGAGGAGCTCATATTCCTTCCCTGAAAGTGAGATAACCTCCTCACCCATATACCGAACGCTATGACCTGGGGATATACTCGCCTTACTACTCAAGCTAGGGGATTCACCCACTTCGCTCAACCTACCTTGATAGCCCTAGAGTATATCAATTAAATAAATATCTAGTCCCTGATATTTAATAGCACACACAAAGTACATACATACATATATACTATCACCACGCCGTATATATATATATATAATATAATATAAATCCCGAATTTACCATGTACTGAAGCCTGTAACACTAGCCTGTATATTCCCGAGTCTATGGTCCGAATCAAATCAATTTATTTTCTCCTTAATTAATTTATTACCTTTAAGAATCTACAGTCCAACTCTAATTTAATTAATTTACACATCAATTAATTTAATACTTGGTGTCGCCCAACCAATATATCCGGACTCGCTCCCTTGGCCCGTACCAACCCTCGTTAATACTCGATTCTATATTCCTCCCCATAATTAATTAATTTCACCTCAATTACTTTAATAATGAAGTGTCCCTCAACTACAATACCCGAACATTTCCCTCGGTCCAAAAATCAATACATACGAATTATTTCTCAAAATTTATTCATCTCATGACATACAATTATCACCCTCCTAAATCCAATTATACCCCCTTATAATTGCTATGGAATATGTGTTACATGTGCATTTATCACTAAATAAAAAGTAGGAAAAAAATCTTAAATTAATTTCCCTTTTGTATATAAAACTGGCGAACCTGCCAGAAATCTGGGACCATCGATCAATCGATTACTTCCATCGATCGATTGATCGAACATGTCTTCTCCTTCTACGACCTCCTGTTTGGCCATTGATGAACCCTCAAGCTTTTAGTTTCTTCTCAAACCCTTACCCAATCATAACCAACATTTAATTTGCATAGAGATATGTTCTAATCTTCCTAAAAGACCTAAATTATTCATTGATTCATCAAAATCCCAAACTTTTCCCGAATTGGGTTTTACCCGAGTTTATTCCACGGAGATATAAATTTGTCATACTGATTCGAAACTTGTCACCAATACTCACTAATTAGAATCCTACAATTGATTCCAGCAGTCCCATATCCATATTCACTATTAATTTAGTCTCAAACCTACATATATAGTACGCAAATTCGAAAAACCCCCTTTTAGCTATTTAACCCATAACCAAAACAAATTTTTGATACACATATGGTATGAATTGATTATCATAATTTAGGAATCAAAAAAGTTAACCACTTGCCTGAAATTACTCGTAGAGTCTGATTCGTTGGTGTAGTTAATGGTTTGATGACGAACACTCAATTAGTCCCTTAATTTTGACTCCAAAAGATCCCTAATTGGCTCTTGATTAGCTTCCTCTGTTTCTCTCTCAAAGCCCTAAGTTTAGAATTGTGTTAACTGATGTTCAACACTCCCTCTTTTAGGTTTAAAACCCCTAATCCCGTTTTTGGCCACATGGGCCTAATTAAAATGGCCCAAATCCCTCTGTATGGGTCCGACTATGCCCAAAAATTCCCCGAGACCCGATTACTACCCCCGGGTACTCTTTTCTAACTATCTCGACTCATCCAGACTCAACCGCGCGCTCAGAATTGTCATCTGAAATACTTTATAACGTTATCTAATTTTTTCCTCAAAATGCGACACACAAAATTTTGAATAATTTAAACTTAAAGTCGTCAAATATAAATAATTTTTCCCTCTTAAATAAATTCTCCAAATCATAAATTTAAGTTTCTCCAATTTAAATATTTTTAGATCTCCAAAAATAATTAAATACTAAATCCTCAAAATTACGGAGTGTTACATACTCCCCCCCTTATAAAGGAATTTCGTCATCGAAATTAAGATAAGCTTAGTGCTCCTAGTCTTAAATATCACTCTCTAGTCATGTGCCTCTAAGCTCGCTACATATATCTCTCCGAATTCTAACTACGAGTTACACAAATATGTATTTTAATTAACTCGGGCGCCCATACACCCTTACCCATGCTTTACCGCATGAAAGTTTCCCTAATTTAACCAGGGTGCCCATACACCCTGTCCCCGTGCTTAACCGCACGAAAGTTAACTGACTATGCTAGTCGTAACCCGTAATATAACTTTTAACCCATAGTCATATCACATATATGAATAATAATCGGGGTACCCAACCCATGTACTAACGACCAAACATCTCCCCACTTCCAACGTTGCCCTAAGTTTCATGCATGGGACGTCTCGCAAGCGAAATCCAAACAAGGAACCCCCCGATACACTACTACCTAATATTATTCGGTCGTTGAGATCTATTAGACCCTCAGTCCATAGCACATACCCCTCAATACTTGTCTCTTAACACAAAATCATACATGCCTACTCTTATGCTACAAAAGACAACATAAAATACCGCGCCCTTTCTATCACTAGTTCTTGCGCAAAATAAATCCCGAGCTATCTCTCCCCACTCGAAAATAAATTTAACCACCCTGATTCACTTCAGTAGACATCCCTATTTATCGGGATAAAATATTAGAACACAAGACCTCATTATGTGTCTCTATCGCACCATACAATATAACATATATACGCACACATATATAGGCTACACGCCCTCTTAGGTGATACCTAGTAAAAATCATTCATACCCTGGTGTCGCGAACACCAAAACTTACCCTCACTATCCACAATAGTTCAAATCCATCGCTATCCAACTGATATTTGGAAAAAATCATCTACCATACTTCCATAATTCTCGAAAGTAGTAACTCCTCGCATAATACTAATCCCCTCTCTGTGTACTCCCCCACTCTCTCGTGGTTAACACCAACGAAATCCACTACCCCACAAAAATATATATATGTAATATGGATGCTATAGCCAGCGCACGCACTCAATTCGACTTACCCGCGAACTCTAGTGAAAATAATTCTTATATTGTGACACCCTCACGGTCACTTAAAACATACCCCATGCCCATAGGATAAAAAGATAATTACCTCCATACTCTAGCTGCAATAGCTGATCTTTGGGTTCCTGAGTGGCTTCCCCTTGCTCGAACGCATCCATGACTTGTTGTAGTGGCTGTACATCCAAGACCTCGTCCTGTAGTTGACCACTGCCTCGCTTAAGACAATATCTCATCACGTGTCCCGCTTCCCCACAAACGAAACACCTCCTAATAAATTCACCCTGCCACTGATCCCTTCCTTGCTGGCCTTGTCGAAAGTCCTGGCCATCCAGTCGATTGCCTCTAGATCTAAATCACTTGGCCTGATTCCCTTGCTGAAAATCCTCCCCCTGATGTCCCCTCGTCCACCCTACCGGTACTGTTCCCTCCTACTTTATTCGGCTGGCAGGGTTCCACTCCCCTTCTGCTTCCTTTCATGTGGAAGCGATGTTCCTGTTAGTGCAGGAGTGATGCATTAACAACTTCTATATAAGCTACTAATCCGGGATTACCAATTAAATGTTGCCTGATCCTCCAGACTAACCCATCCATGAACCTCGACTTCCTTCTTTCTTCGTTACTTACCTCATCCGGTACAAAATTTGCCAAATGAACGAATTCTTTCTCATAATCGACCACTGAACAGCCCCCTTGAGTCACCTCACTAGATTTTCTCCTCATTTCTACCTCGACTGCTGGCGGGAAATACTGGCGGTCGAACCGAACTCAAAACTCTGCAATAGTTAATGTATCCCTTTCCTCAACTATGGCGATCGACTCCCACCATTGTAGCGCTGCTCCCACTAACCTACAAGTGGCTAGCATTTTCTTCTGCATCTCATTGCAATTTACCATGCTTGGTGATGCTGAATATCTGTCTTCCACTGACACGCTAGCACCACATCTGAACCCCCTTGAAACTCTGGTGGATGGCCTTTTTGAAAGACCTCTCATACTTGCTGCCATTCTGATGGCCCTAGGTGGTCCTGAACATATGGTACCACTAACGCCTGTGGTTGATTTCGTGGAAAGTACCTTTCCATTGCGATCATCATCGCTTCAACTTCATGTGCCACTAATTCAGTAACCTGTGCAACCAAAATCATCTCTGGCAGTTACTGCGGTAACTCTGGCTCCTGATGAGCCTCTCTAGAGTTATCTCCCCCTGCTTCCCTAGCTGCTCTCTCTCTCCTGGGCAGCATCTGAAAAGAGAATCGAATTGTATGAGTTCATCATCAAATATAAAGAAATTGGCAGAATAACGTAAATGCGCATACGTATAAGAATACAACAATCTTATGATAGGGATATACATCAAAGGACGCTAAGATGAAACGTGAAAATCCGCACAGATCCTAAGGACACTAGAACCTGATGCTCTGATACCATTTGTGACACCCCGCCTAATAAAATACCGGGTGATCAGTCCGATACCAAATTAAAACAGGAAATCCCAGTTGGTTCATCCTTAGCATCACTGTCGAAAAACTTTATAAAACTTACTAACCACCTAGTATTCCAAAAAGGCGGTGCCAAATTTTAACTTTTTAATTAAATAAACAATAATATGCAGAAACATAATATGAGTCATACACAACGACTGAATTAAATCAATCGAATAATTAATTAAATAATTTGCTGAATAAACCACCGGCCACCAAAGTAAATAGTCCAATACAAACATCCAATACCTGAATAAATAAATCTGAAACTGTACTGAAAAGTCTGGGCGACAAGCCCTAAGTAAAACTGAAACTGATAAATGATTCCTACTCTAGGAAGGAATGAACGATGCGCCTAATCCAAGCTCCTACTAGCATCCACATGTGCCGCATCTACGTGTCCCTGGAATAGAATGTCAATCCTGGTGTCCCTGTGGCTGGAAACCTAAAAGGTTTTGAAAATAGTTTTATAGCAAGGGTTAAAACCCAAAACATTTTAAAAATATTTAGCAAGTAAATTAACTGCAGTAATTTAAAATGCATGAATGCGCTTCATATTTAAGTTAGTGTCGCACTCTCTTGAGGACACACTCACCCCTCCACTATTGTGCACACCTAACGGTTTTCTTAACCCTACATAGTTGTATTACCCCGTCCAAATAGTCCTGGTATAATCTCCCCTTGCCATTCTACTCTAAACCGAGTATTATTATTAACGGGTTATAAGTTATCTCACCAATTAACTTAATTAATTCCTTTTAAATAATATCATATAACCGTGACACAAGTAATATAAAGTAAATACATCACACACTGTATTATTACCCGCATATAATATTTACTACCATTATATACGTACCTTTACTAAGAACATCCATACATATATCACATTTATATCCATCCCTCCGAGTATAACCTCACCGGATGATTTCCTCTAAAGTGCTATCTCACTAGGTGTGCTCATATAACCTAGTTACCCAAGTTGGAATCGCTCACCAACCTGACCCAAAATATAAACATAGTGGAGGCAGTCATATTCCTTCCCTGAAAGTGAGATAAACCCCTCACCCATATGCCGGACGCTATGACCTGGGGATATACTCGCCCTACTCCTCAACTTAGGGGATTCACCCACTTCGCGCAACCTCCCTTGATAGCCCTAGAGTATATCAATTAAATAAATATCTACTCCCTGATATTTAATAGCACACACAAAGTACACATACATATATACTATCACCACACCGTATATATATATATATATATATAAATCCCAGCTTTACCGTGTACTGAAACCCGTAGCACTAGCCTGTATATTTCCGAGTCTATGGTCTGACTCAAATCGATTAATTTTCTCCATAATTAATTTATTACCTTTCCGAATCTACAGTCCAACTCTAATTTAATTAATTTACACATCAATTAATTTAATACTTGGTGTCGCCCAGCCAATATACCCCGACTCACTCCCTTGGCTCGTACCCTCGTTAATACCCGATTCTATATTCCGCCCCATAATTAATTAATTTCGCCTCAATTGCTTTAATAATGAAGTGTCCCTCGACTACAATACCTGAACATTTCCCTCGGTCCAAAAATCAATACCTACAAATTATTTTTCAAAATATATTCATCTCGTGACATACAATTATCATCCTCCTAAACCAAATTATACCCCCTTATAATTGCTAAAGAATATGTGCTACATGTGATTTTATCACTAAATAAAAAGTAGGGGGAAAATATTAAATTAATTTCCCTTTTATGTATAAAACTGGCGAACCTGCCAGAAATCTGGGACCATCGATCGATTCCTTCCATCGATCGATCGATCGAACAGGTCTGCTCCTTATCCGACCTCCTGTTCGGCCATTGATGAACCCTCAAGCTTTTAATTTCTTCTCAAACCCTTACCCAATAATAACCAACATTTCATTTGCATAGAGATATGTTCTAATCTTCCTAAAAGACCTAAATTATTCATCAATTCATCAAAATCCCAAACTTTTCCCGAATTGGGTTTTACCCGGGTTTATTCCACGGAGATATAAATTCGTCATACTGATTCGAAACTTGTCACCAATACTCACTAATTAGAATCCTACAATTGATTCCAGCAGTCCCATATCCATATTCACCATTAATTTAGTCTCAAACCTACATATACTTCGTAAATTTAAAAAATCCCCTTTTAGCTATTTAACCCATAACCAAAACAAATTTTTGATACACATATGGTATGAATTGATAATCACAATTTAGGAATCAAAAAGTTAACCACTTGCCTGGAATTGTTCGTAGAGTCTGATCCGTTGGTGTAGTTATTGGTTTAATGACGAACACTCAATTAGTCCTTTAATTTTGACTACAAAAGATCCCCAATTGGCTCTTGATTAGCTTCGTCTGTTTCTCTCTCAAAGATCTAAGTTTAGAATTGTGTTAACTGCCATTCAACACTCCCTCTTTTCAGTTTAAAACCCCTAATCCCGTTTTTGGCCACATGGGCCTAATTAAAATGGCCCAAATCCCTCCGTATGGGCCCGGCTATGCCTAAAATGCCCAAGACCCGATTACTACCCCCGGGTACTCTTTTCTAACTATCTCAACCCATCCGTACTCAATCGCGCACTCAAAATTGTCATCCGAAATAATTTGTAACATTCTTTAATTTTGACCTCAAAATGCGACACACAAAATTTTGAACAATTTAAACTTAAAGTCGCCAAATATAAATAATATTTCCCACTCAAATAAATTATCCAAATCATAAATTTAAGTTTCTCCAATTTAAATATTTTTATATCTCCCAAAAATAATTAAATACTAAATCTTCAAAATTACTGGGTGTTACAATTATGATCTCCACGATGTTCATGAAATAGTTCGTCCACCGCATCTGATTGACGCCTTGAGCAGCAGTAACAGAAGAATGTTGAAAGACTTCAACTTTATCAATTCTCCCTATACATTGGATGATCCTCTTGTTGGGATGGAGAGAGTGCAGACGACTTTCAAAGATGAAGGGAATCGTCCACGTAATTGATTTTACTGTATTTCTTTATTCATTTGAATGTAATACAGTTTATATGATTGTAAATCCATAGGTTTGTTTTGTTAACTGATTATTTTAATCATTCAGTTAACTTGTGATTATACTGCCAATACACTTAGATATATTAATCTAAATTTAGTATTAGTTACTAGTGGTAATACCATTGATTCTACTAATTCACTTTAGATATATTAATCCAAATTTAGAATTAGTTATCAGTGGTGACCAAGTGTATGAGGAATATATGTTTATATTCCATTATTTAGGAATTTTTAAATGTCTTCCTGCATTTAACTTAGTTGGGTAAAACTTGATTGTTATTTTTTTAGTTGTATACGAAGTTTTACACTTCTTGTTCTTGACTTGTTTATACAAAATCATACATGAATTAATCAATTTCTTGTTCGTGATTTGTTTTTACGAAGTCATACATGAAGTAAATTGGTGTTGTCGACCAAGTGCTGAGGATTGTAATCCTATTTTGACTTGGTCGGTTATTATTTATGTTTCTGACTAAGTGCTGAGGATTTTAACCCTATTTTGACTTGGTCGGAGTTGAAGATATATATATATATTGATTAATTTCTGTTCTGGGAGATGTATATCATCACCGTACTTCGAAAGAAATCGAAAAATGGAAGAGAGTGAAATTAAAATTTTATTGATACTATGGTGACAATTAAACTCAACACAAAATAACAAGCAAAGACAATCGCCAGAATAAATAAAGAACTTGAAAGAGCTGCAATCTCACACAACACAAGATGTACATACTTCGGCAAGAAGGTCTACGTCCACGGTGGTGCTCTCAGTATTTTATTTCTCTTTACTCCGGGGAGTGTTTACAAATTGCATGCCCTTTTCCCCGGGCTAGGGTTTTGATATATACATGTTATTTCGGAGAGTGGAGGTGTAGGACTCCTCCACATTATCCCATAATCCCTAAATTATCTCTCAATAGAGATTTTAGGAACTGACTGGGTTACATCTGAATTAGTCAAGGTGCGAGGCCTCTGGACTTTGGGCCGTGTTTAATTGGGCTACTCGTCTAGGCCAAAGTGTGATAAATCGAGGTACCTACAATTGCCGCTAAATTTTTTGGGTCACAATTTTGGCTCAATAATTTTAAATGATTTTCCTTAATTGCATTTTTATGAATCGTGCAACACTTTGGGATTGAAGCGCCCTTCCCGAGTTGATTTAGGCGACAGATTGTCTCGTTGCCAGTGCGTTATGATTAGAAAGGTTTAAATAATCTTGGAGTGGTCATTCCTATTCTCTAAATTTAGGCGACAGATTGCTTCAGACTTCTTCGTATTCTCTAAATTTCTCCAAGCTTTCACGGTAGCTCTCTTACTCTAAGGTCTCGTCTTCCATCTTTAAGCTTCTTTCTTATCTGTTCATCATCCCTGCTTGCGACTTTGCATCATCTCAAGCTGACTCTTACTTTGTAAGTTCTTATCACTTCTCTTTTTTTCTTTTTCAGCTGGAGTTTCTTCATATCTGATACTAGGGTTTCTCTTTTCTGATGACGAAGATAGGCAATAGGTTGATAACTGAGTTTAGGAAATTCTACCATATCCCAAACTGGGTAGATATCGAATGTGCCCCTGTTCCTCATAATGTCAGGGACATTGAGGACGGTCACTGGATACATGTTCTTTTTTTGTACCGGGGGGGTCTTAATTTCCCCCCAAATATTTTATTCTAGCACTTTTTTAGCTAATTCGATATAGTTCCTACACAGTGCTCGCCAAATGTTTAGAAAATTATCAATGGTGTGCATAGAATCAATCAACTCTATGGCACCAATCTAGGGCTTATTGAAATCTTATTCTGCTATTCTTTCTCTCGAACCAACTCTGTTCTTCTTTACCTCAAGTCCAGGAGTCCTGATAGGGTATTGGTAGTGAACCTACCTGATTCCCACAAGGACTATTGGTATGAGGGGTTTATTGTCAGAAATTGGCAGTTCTCTCCCCACACTGAAGGGTCGAGGATCCGGGAGATTCGTGATTCCTTTTTATGGGGAGGAATATATAGGTTGGCATAGCTCTTGTTCTGCTCATTGATCCTCTGTTAATGTATGTTTTTTCTCATATCTTTCTCTTTTTCTTTTTTCAACGAAGACAAAGAACTTAGAACCAAATCTTCGCGAGATTCAGGCTGCCGAGCTGGTTAAGGCCTGGAAAATTAGGGAACTCTTAGCTGACGATGAGAATCCTCGATCAACGACATTCCTTCTGGAATACAAGAACATTGGGTCCAGTTTCATTGCGCAACCTATGGATAGCATTCCTGATCTAGACATCACAAAAGAGGTTGCTGCCGACCCAATCCAATTGGACGAGGAGGAAAGCAACTTTGGTGACGAGAGCGAGGGTGCTAACATGGGTGATGTTGAAGGTAATTCTAGTGAGGAGAGCTATGGTAGTGAAGAATCTTCCATCTCGAAAGAGGGTTCAGAGGTTCAATATTCTTCAGGGGATTCAAGTAGCTCCAGCGAGGAAGCTATGGCTCCTCTCAGGAAGAATTTGATTCCAGATGATGATGAAGACAACACACTTCTTTCTCATCGATCGGAGAAGTATAAAATCAAGGAGCGGGATGTTATGATCGGTTCCCAGTCTACTACTCATGATCAGGAGAGGAAGAAGAAGGAGGAGGCACAAGTGAGAGAAAAAGAGAGGTAGAAAGAAGAGGAGAGGAAGAGGGTGGAGGAGAGAAAGAGGGTTGAGAAGGAGAAGAAGGAGAGAGAAGAAGAAAAGAGGAGGGAAGAGGTAAGTTAGAAGGCAGGACAGTCTCTGGTGCCCGGATCTGCTCTTCCCGAAGGGGCTTCTATTGCCCTTTCCCCTCAGCCGGCTCCGGAAGTGCTTGAGAGAGCAGTTTTGTCGACTGATCGCCAGAGGGCGGTGGGGGCCGACCAGTTAGTTCTGAAGGAAAGTTAGAGGCTAGCCTTGGTAAGCTTGCTTTTACTTCTCCATTATTACAATATTCTTTCAATACTTCCTTTGCTAATATTTCCCTTTTCTCTGCAGTCTGTGATCAATTTCACTATCCTCTGCCACAGTCGTGACGAGCTGGCGAGGAGAAACGCCGACCTGCATTGGAAGAATACTAAGTTGGTGGCTAGTCTAAAGGCGGCCAATGCTGCTCAGAAGTCTTCCGATCTCACCCTGACTGAAGCCAGTAAAGCGAAGGAGGCGACGACCAAGGAGCTTCAGGAGCTGAGGCAGTCCTATTATTTGGTCTGCTCGAGCAAGCTGGCTATGGTGGAGGAGAATAAGGTGCTCGCGAAGAAGGTGGATTCTGAGGCTATCACCCTTAAGGAGAGCTCGTACAACACTGGATGGGTTATTACGTACGAGGATGCTGATGCTCAAATTGGCTATATTAGCCATCTCAACTTTAAAAAGGGTTGGAACAAGGCTCTTTTGGCGGCCAAGGTGGATATTGACTCTCCACTCTTTAACGAGCACGATCCTGGACCTAAGCCTGTTGTAGAGGAGGCGCCTGCTCCTTCTGTTCTGACCATCGCTGCTGATGCTCCCCTTGATCAGGGGGTGGCGATTGCTCTGTCTGGAGGAGGCGCGCTTAGAGCTGCTACTGTTGTAGATAAGGGGAAGTAACCAGCGACCTCAGAGCAGACTGAGGTTGCAAGCAAGTCTTCTTTAGGGAGCTCTTTATGTTTTTTATTGTTCTTTCCTTTTGATGATGTACTTTGAACCTTTTCCTAATGAAATAAAATTTAGTTCCCTTCCACGTACTGATTTATTTGTTCTTCAATGCTTATATGGTCTGTAGTTGATTGATGTTGATGAGTATATACCTTCTACTTCTTAACTAGGAAGGATTCTCGGTCCTAATGCGATCAATCACGTTCGCTAAGCCTTTCTAAGGATTTGCAAGTCTCTTAGATCAAGGAATAATAACTTTAAGGACTAGTCGGAGCTTGTTGCCAAACTGAAAGATAGGCTTCAAGAGATGGAAGAGGTTGGGGCTTCCGTTAAAGAGGAAGTGAATGCTCTGAGGGATAAACTTCCGGATGCCTCCGATATTAATCAAGTTAGAGAAGTACTTCAATAAGAGAATGACGCTCTGAGGAGAGAGGTTTCGTGACTTAGAGAGCATGCACTAAGCATTGACCCCCAAGTTTTGAGGGGCCCCTCATCATCGACTAATTCGCGAGCCGGTACTGACAGTAGGGGATCGACTAGGGAAATTACCGAGCTCCGTTGTGATGTTCACAAGGCGTATGTGATAGCTGCCGGCTTCCAAAGAGATGTTACCTTACTGAGGCACCTATTCAAGAAAGGTCCTCGACAGGTGTGGGCTCAAGTTTATGATCAGGGCTGGACCGAAGCACAGACGAAGTTGAAGGAGGTCGAGGAGTTATTCTTTGTTAGAGTATGGTTGAGTTCTCTTAGGGAGTTGCAGGTCCCTAGGAACTCGATTCTCTGGTATCACCATGTGATCTCCCCCTCAACTTTTATGCCTAACCCATTCAGGAGGGATGATCAGTGGGTCCCCATAGATGCTATCCCCAGGCAGCTACTGGAGCCAGATGCAAATAAAGTCGAGGAGGAATTAGTTCCTCACCCAGACGATGGCCGAAGAGCGTAGGTGGCTGACTATCTTGCTCGGCGACCTATTCCTCATTAGGATTTGTTCAATTCAATTAATGTAACTCTTTGTATATGTAGTGAAGTAATAAAATAATTATGTTTTGGGCGATTTGCCGACTAAACATGTGTTGTGTATTTTTCACTTCATTGATTTCTTGTTTGATTATCTTGGGCTCTTCTTAGCCGAGTAGATTTAATATAGCCAGAGTTGTTTTGTTGAGCGAGTATCCCCCCAGTCCAGTATGCTTATAAGATACCATTCTGCCTCACTTTACCTTTTAGGTTGTGTCGTCACACTTTCTTAGCCCTAAGTGTGGAAATGGCGAGGACACACCTGGTGTTGGATGTTTTATCCAAGCAGGATTTTTGGGCCACACATTGTTTGGCGACCAACCTAGGTTGGTCGAGCTGCCTAAGGGTCCCATGTAGGGCTTCATATATTTCCAGGGGAAATGCTATGAGGTTATTTGTGTTTGATAACGAAAACCTGAGGAGGGTAATACCCTGCTTTTATATGTTGAGAATGGAGCCTATAACTTGAAAAAGGTGCATGAATTAAAAAGTAATTGAGATAAAATTAACACTTTGTAGAATGCTACTGCCAAACAATCTTTTATTAATCGAAAATGAATTGCAAATTTCAACATTGTAATAAAATATAAACATAAAAAACTAGAAGTCTAATCTATTTAAATTGGCCGCGTTCCAAGCTCGAGGTATTTCCCTTCCCTCCAGCGTTTCCAAGTGATAGGCTCCTTGTAGATTGTCCCTTATCACCTTGAATGGTCCCTCCTAGTGATAGGCTCCCAGTTTGGTCTGATGGTTTTACTACGCTGCCAAGAACTTTCCTTAGGATGTAGTCCCCAACTTGGAATGCTCTTGGATTGACCTTATTATTGTAGTGCTTTGCTAGCTGTTGCTGATAGCCTGCTAGTTTCATAAGAGCCAGCTCTCTTCGTTCCTCAGATAGGTCAAGTTCAGTGAGCAATGCTGCATCGTTCTAGCCTTAGTCTACTAGGGTGGACCCTATGGTAGGGAGGTCGGCTTCCAAGGGAATTATTGCCTCTATACTAAATGTCAGTGTGAATGGGGTTTCCCCGGTTGCTCACCGTGGGGTAGTGCGGTAGGCCCATAGGATGTGTGGCAACTCGCTCACCCATGCCCCTTTGGCTCGCTCCAATCATTTCTTCAATCCATTAATCACTATTTTGTTAGAAGCTTCAGCTTGTCCGTTGCTTTGAGGATATGCCACAGAGCTGAAATGGTGCCTGATCCCGTGGTCGTTACAGAAACCCTAGAAGAGACCACTTTGAATTGGGTTCCGTTATCAGTGATGATGGTCCTATGGATCCTGAAGCGGGTGATAATGTTCTTCCATATGAACCTCATCATATCCGCGTCTCTGATGTTTTCTAGTGGCTCTGCCTCTATCCATTTGGTGAAGTAGTCTGTCGCGACCAACAAATACTTACGATTACCGACAACGGTAGGAAGAGGTCCTACGATGTCCATCCCCCATTGGGCGAAAGGCCATGGGCTAGTAAATGACTTTAGTTTTTTGGCCGGTTGATGAACCATAGGGGCATAGAGTTGACATTTTTTGCACTTGTGAGTATATATCCCAGAATCTTTCTGCATGTACGTCCACCAGTAGCATTCCTTCATTGCTCGAAAAGTCAGCGACCTGTCCCCAATATGACTCCCACAGATTCCCTCATGGAGCTCATGCAGAACTTGCTCGACGTCCTTCTAGTGAATGCATTGGAGGTAAGGACCGGTGAGAAGATCTTTTATACAGTTTGCACTCAGGAGATAAATGAAAGCGAGAAACTTTCACTCTTATCTGATGATCGACCTTCTTATCATCTGGTAGGGCACCATTTTTCAAATAATACCTTAGGGGGTCCATCCAACTGGGGGCTGATTCAATCTGAAGAGAATATGTCCCGTGTCTTGTAGTTTTCCGCTCTGGTTAATGCTTGGCTGGGCAAGGAAGTCGATCGGAATTGTTCTCTTTAAGTCAGAATTTATTGCCGACCTCAAGGCCGTTAGTGCATCAACATGGCTATTTTATCCTCTGGGAAACTATTGGACGCTGACTTATTTGAAGTTAGACATTAATTTCTTTACTGTGGCGAGGTAGGCCGCCATTCTATCATCCTTCGCATTGGAGTCTCCACTTATCTAGTTGGAGACCAGATGTGAGTCTCCGAATACTTAGAGTTGTCTTGCCTCCAGTACCTGTGCCTTCTGTAGTCCTGCTATCAATGCTTCATACTCTGTTTCGTTATTGGAGGCTTCAAATACAAGCCTAATTCCTTGCTCGACGATTTCACCCTCAGGGGTAACTAGCACGATGCCCACTCCTGCCCCTTTGGAATTGGAGGCTCCGTCAATGAACAATCGCCAAACACCTTGCGCCGAGTGGTCTTCCCATTGATCAGCAGGTTGAAATTGGTTGCAAGAATGTTCTCCTGTAAATTTTGCGATGAAGTTGGCGAGGACATGTCCCATGATTTCATTCCTTGGCTGAAACTGGATGTCAAATCTCCCGAGCTCGACTGATCACTTTGTTAGTCTTTCGGATAGATCTTCTTTTCGTAAGACTGCTTTAAGGGGGTGAGAGGTGAGGATGATGATAGAGTGAGCTTCGAAGTAATGTTTCAATTTACTCGAGGCCACCACTAGTGAAAATGAGAGATTTTCCAGTGGTAGGTATCACTGTTCGGCGTCCAAGAGAATCTTGATCACGTAATAGACTGGGTGCTGGATTCCTGTTCTTTCGTATACCAGTACAGAACTGACAGCGTGGCTGGAAACAGTGAGGTATAGGTATAGGGAATAATTCTTTTGAGGTATTGCGAGTAAGGGTTGTGTGCTGAGGTAAGCTTTGAGCCCCTACAATGACTTAGAGCAATCCTTATTCCACTCCACATTTTTTCTTTTCTTCAACAACCAGAAGAATGGCTGGCACCTTTCGGATGACTTCGAGATGAACCGATTTAGGGTGGCGAGCATACCTGTGAGATTCTGAATGTCTCTTATCGTATGGGGGGCTACACCCTATTGATGGTGTCAATCTGGTCTGGGTTGGTTTCAATGCCTCTTTTACTAACCAAGTACCCGAGAAATTTTCCTAACTGGACACCGAAGGAACACTTACTTGCGTTGAGCTTCATTCGATATTTCCTGAGAATTTTGAAGGTACTTGATAGGTCTGAGAGGTATTCTTCTTTATGCCTGATCTTGATGAGCATATCATCGATGTAGACCTCCATGGTATCTCCCATTTGGTCCTTAAACATTTTGGTGACCAATCGCTGGTAGCTTGCTCCTGCATTTTTGAGCCCAAAGGGCATGACCTTGTAACAATACAACCCGATGGTGGTGATGAATGTTGTCTTGTCTTGATCTGGCTCGTGTAGAGGTATTTGGTGGTACCCGGAGTATGCGTCCAGGAAACTCATTCTTTCATGAGTTGTTGTGGCGTCCACTAACTGGTCAATCTTTGGGAGAGGAAAACTGTCCTTAGGGCATGCCCTGTTAAGGTCAGTGAAGTCAATACAAACTCTCCATTTTCCATTGCTCTTTGGGACCACTACTGGGTTGGACATCCACTTAGGGAATTAAACTTCCCGTATGGATCCTGCATCCAGCAGCTTCTCCACTTCCTTTTCCACAGCCTTGTCCTTCTCAGGTGTAGTTCACCATGCTTTTTGTGCGATCGACTTGAAAGTCAAATCGACATGCAACCGATGACAAACCACACTGGGATCAATCCCAGGCAGCTCGTAGGGTTCCTACGCGAAAACGTCCAAGTTATTCCATAAAATTAATGTTAGTTCCTTCTTCTCCCAATCTGTGAGAGAGGCTCCAATCAAGAACATCCTCTCATTCTTATTGTCGCCGGCTGCAACTTCCTCTAGGTTCTCAACGACCTGCTCAGAGGAGAGGAGCCTGGTCTCCTCCACTCCAGGTCTTCCATATTTTAGCTGCTATTTGGAAGGTATCAAACCTTTCTATTCTTAAACCTTCTCCTTAGCCTTCTCAACCTTCTTCCCCGGCTTTGGGCGAATGGATGCTATAAAGAACTTTCTCGCCATCACCTGATCTTCATGGATCGCCATCACTCCTCGCTTAGTCACATATTTGAGTTTCTGGTGGTAGGTAGAGGGGACGTCCTTAATCGCATGTAGCCACCCTCTTCCAAGGATGGCCTGGTAGGGCGAGTCAATATCAACCACCAGAAACTTGATCATTTTGGAGACACTTCCTGCCCTTACTGGTAGTATAATCTTTCCCAAAGGTATGGTCACTTTACCAGCGAAGACAACTAGAGGGAAATGGATTCCTTCAAGTCGGTGCCGCTTAACTTTAACTTTCTGAATATGTCGAGATACATTACTTCGAATGAGGTACCCTGGTCGATGAGCAACTTGTCGACTTCGTAGTTAGATATCCTGAGTGTAATGATCAAGGCATCATGATGTGGGGTCCTCACTCCCACTAGGTATTCATCCATGAACACAATGTGCTTGTTGTAGTCGACTTCATCTGCTGGTCGACGCTTCCCTGCCTGCGTTTTAGCTGGGTCGATTTAAAAAGCTTGCATCACTGCCGTAAGCTTTTTAACTTCCATCCGATCAGAGTTTCCCTGAATCTACTTTAGGTCCAATGCCCATGAATCAATGCAAACTCATGGCCAATATCCTCCTCAAGCACGTTGTCGGGCCTCATGTCTCCATTGGAAGCGACCTTCTCTACCTTATTTTCCATAAACTCATTCAAATGTCCAGTCTGGGATAACTCCTCATGGTGAGATTTGAGAGCTTTGTAGTGCTCGATCTTGTGCCCACCCTCTTTGTGGAAAACACATCTCAGTGCGTTATTCCGTTTTGAGGGGTCTCCTCACAACTTTCTGGTCCACTTAATGAATGGCTCGTCCTTGATCTTTGCTAGAATCTTATATATTGGTTCCTTAAAGACAGTGTTCACTGCTTGAAATGCTTTTGAAGTATTGTTTTTATTATTGCTTTTGGAGCCACTTTTGCCCCCATTTTTGCTTCATTTCTTCTGGTTCTCAGCTTTTTCACTGCCCTTGCCAGTGAACTTGGCGCGACCATTCTCCCATGAACTAAGGTGGGTCACATCCTCAACTTTGGCATATTTTTTGATACGAGCCATTAGGTCGTCCATGGTTGTGGCCTCCTTCTTAGTGAGGGATTGGTGCAAGAGGCAAGAGCTGGGTAGGCCAATCTTAAAGGATGCCATAATGACTTGCTCCGAGCAGTCCTCGACTTCTTTGAATAACTCCCAATATATTTTTGCATAGTCTCTGAGGCTCTCCTGGGGTGTTTTCTTCATTGTCAACAAGGCATCCATCCTCTTTAGATAAGAGCTGCTGGTAATGAAGCGAGTTGTGAAGAGCTCTGCTAGGGACTTGAAGCTCCTGATGGATCTGTGAGGGAGTCTCTTAAACCACTTTTTGGCCACATCGTTCAAACTAGATGGAAAGATCCAATATATTAGTGTGTCCTTATGGTTCAAGAGGGTCATGGACTACCTGTACTGCCTAACATGGTCGATATGATCAGTCTTTCCATCGTAGATCTTGAATCTAGGAATCGTGAACTTCTTGGGGCATTCTTCTTCTTCTTCTATCTCCCTTGAGAAAAGGGGATTTCATCTGGGTCCTGAGAACTCGCCTGGCTAGCTCTTTGGTCGATCTGGCATCCCGATGTGCTGGGTGCTAGTCCATTTCTCTCCGGACCAAATTTCGCATGTCATCATTTCCTTGAGTTGGGCTCCTGTAACGGCAAGATGGTTATGCTTGCTCAAACAAGTCATCATCTGACCTATGTTCCTCAAATCTTTGAGATCCACGTCTAGGGCTCCTTCCTCGGCTGCGAGACTTGCTCGCCTGAGGGCTAGAAGTGCGATATTGATGTTGCCTTGTGTTAAGATGGGGTTCCTTCTCCATTTTCTCCAATCTTTTTTTAAGACGAGCATTCTCGGCTTCTTATTTGCGAGTGGCCTCCTCTTGCTCTTAGAGCTTGGACTCATAGGCATTGATCATCCTGGAAACCTATGTGGACTTGACTGGTCCTTGGCTTCCTCTGAAGCTTGTCGTTCTAGGTGAGCCCTAAGATTTAAACGTCGAAGTTCAGATATAATCCTGCGAGGGGCAGGTTGCTCTTTTATAGCCCCTGCTTGAGGGGAATTACTGTTGTGACCAGACATTCCAAATTCTTTTTGGTGAAGGCTTTCTTAAAGGAAAATAAAAGTTTCCCACAAACGGCGCCAATTATGGTGACAATTAAACTCAACACAAAATAACAAGCAAAATCAATCACCAGAATAAATAAAGAATTTGAAAGAGCTGCAATCACACAAAACACAAGATGTACGTGGTTTGATAAGAAGGCCTACGCCCACGGTGGTGCTCTCAGTATTTTATTTCTCTTTACTCCGGGGAGTGTTTACAAATTGCATGTCCTTTGCCCCGGGCTAAAGGTTTGATATATACATGTTATTTCAGAGAGTGGAGGTGTGGGACTCCTCCACATTAGCCCATAATCCCTAAAGTATCTCTCAAGAGAGATTTTAAGAACCGACTGGGTCACAACTGAATTAGGCTACTCGTTTGGGCCAAAGTGTGACAAATCGAGGTACCCACAGAAACTCAAGTAAAAATAAATGAAATACAATAAGGGAAATTCTTTAAATTACTGATAATACTTTCAGAGATGCTCGGAATTCCAAGGATTTTTGAATTTTTCACCATCCAAAGTCTCTATCCAATAGGTCCCTGGTCGGAGGACAGCTGATATGCGATATGGTCCATGCTAGTTAGCCTCAAGTTTTTTATTCTTCTGGATAACTTTCTTAAGAACATAATTTCCCTCTTTCAGGTTGGCCGACTTGACCCTTTTATTATAAAAGCGAGCAGTTCTATGTTGGTAGGCAGTATTTCTCAGAGCAACATCTTTTCGTACTTCCTCTAACATGTCGAGATTTAATGGCCTCATCAAATCACTAACTAGGGAATCAAAATTCAGTACCATGTGGGTTGGTAGGCTGAGCTCGACTGGTACCATGGCTTCAGTCCTGAATGCAAGCATGCATGGTGTCTCTTCAGTTGCTGTTCTCTGCGTTGTTCTGTAAGCCTAAAGAAAAGAGTGCAGCTCATCAATCCAGTTGCCCTCGACAACATCAAGTCTCTTCTTCAGCCCGTTCAACAAATTTCTGTTCGTCACTTATATTTGACCATTAATTTGAGGATGTCCTAGTGCAGAATGCAGTTTATGGATTTTTGACTGGACACAGTATGCTTCAAACTCCTCGTTATTGAACTGGGTGCCATGATCTGTAATAAAAGCATATGGTAAACCATATCGATAGATTATATTCTTCCAGATGAACTGATACACTTTCCCATAAGGCATATCAACCAATGGCTCCGACTCCACCCATTTGGTGAAATAATCAACAACAACGGCTAAATATTTGAACCATACTTTTGTGGTTGGCAGCGGGCCGAACAAGTCAATTCCCATTTAGCGAACGACCAAGGTGAGGTTATTGGTGTTAAAGTAGCATTAGGTGCTTTATGAGTGGAAGAAAATCTCTGCCACTTATCACACTTTCTCGAAACGTTTGTACAATTGGCCCTCATAGTCGGCCAGTAGTATCCCTGAGTGTTAATTCGTTGGAGCAATGATCGACCAACGGAATGAGCCCACACGAACCCTCATGCACTTCTTTGATCAGATCTTCCACCTCCATTGGATGAACACAACGCAATAAGGAGGTCGTCAATCCCCTTATGTATAAAACTCCTTTGTCTAACACGTATCTCGCTGCTTTATATCTGTAAGTGAAGAAGCCCCCAAATTTAAAGTTTAAATAATGAGATGGTTTTAATTTTTCAAAAATTATTTAATTTTCTTTACTTTCAAAGCACAATCAAAACATGAAAAATTAAATTAAACATAAAAGTGAAATTAAA
Source organism: Sambucus nigra (assembly GCA_949130495.1). Taxonomy (NCBI): domain Eukaryota; kingdom Viridiplantae; phylum Streptophyta; class Magnoliopsida; order Dipsacales; family Adoxaceae; genus Sambucus; species Sambucus nigra. Next base: position 387,544,716 of record OX422208.1, read on the forward strand.
CTAAACCAACATTTTAATTTCAACTTAAACAAACGTTAAACCAATTCAAGTTAAACTTGCATTTTATCAAGATAAATTAATTTTCACTTCAATTAAATTAATTAAATAATTACCCAAACTTAATTAGAACCAAAATAAACAATATATGATTTAAACCAAATTTTATCTTGATTAAACCTAAGCAAGATTTCTAGGTGAGTTCAACAAGATAAAATAAACAATCTTACTACACGACGATGTACGAGAAAAACTCAAATGAAAAATACCTCAGACGGCCCTAAACTAACAAATTAACTAGATATGATTTTACAGTTACAAGACAAAAGACTTATTACACTCTACTTGACTCCCTTCAAACCCCTACGCTTCTTCTTGCAAATACCTCCGTCTAGCAAATAACTCCGAAGTCCACCGAAATCTTGGAGTCCACCAATGGAGGCACAACCACCATCAACCACACATGGTTCCTTTCACCATGTGAGAACACCGCAGTGAAATAAATGTCTTCCTTTTGAGGGCAGTGAAGAAACCCAAACAATTTCCTTCAAATGATTGAGAATAAAACAAGTGTCAAGCTATCTCCAAACATATATATATATATATATATATATATATATAGAGAGAGAGAGAGAGAGAGAGAGAGAGAGAACTGTAACACCCCGCCTAATTAAATACCGGGTGGCCAGTCCCATACCAAATTAAAACAGAATATACAGTTGGCTCATTCTTAGCATCACTGTCGAAAACATTTACAACTCACCCAATACTCAATTAAGCTGGTGTTAAAAACTTTTCAAATTTTAATTTAACAAAATCCATTTCCAGTTTAAGAATAACACAACACATTTTATTCTACAACACTGATAACCAATTAGATAACACAAAATAATTTGAATGCAATTGGAATAAACATTCCCAAATAATATTAATCCATTACAGTAATCCCAACAATATCAAATGTATTAAAATGACACGAATACCATAGTATTTGACCCCGATAGAAGAAGATAACTGAATCCTTTGGGCGACATGCCCTACTAAGAGAATACTGTGAATCAAATGATGATAGGCGTCTAAACAAAACTCCATAAATCCATAGCCTGTCATAATCCGCTAAGGTTGGTGTCCCTGTTGCTGGACACCTGATATAGAAGATACAATAGAAAAGAAAATATGCAAGTAAATGGGTCAGAGCCCGATTGTGAAAATGATTTTTAAAACAGCAAGTATTTAACAAGTGCAATAAATCTTTTATTATGTACATGTTAGACCCAACTCTCACTTGCCATTCTCACCTCTCAACTAGAGTGCACACTTAACGTTTCCTATTAACCTCCTAGTTAATGGTTCATCTTTTCTAGTCTCCATATTATAATTCCATCCCAATATCATAATCCCCGTATGTCCCATACCATACGTCACAATATTGTTCATTTACATTTCTCATCGTTTATCATTAACATGAATCATTTCTCATTAATACGAATTAAGTTTTTCAATAAACATTCATTAACTTAATTCAATTATCTTTCTCTATTCACCGTCCGTTATCTATAATTATCATCGTAGATAGATTTAACCATAATAAATATCCATTCATTCATTTAATCCATTATATATATATATATATATTCATATATAATACGGCACCCCGAGTCACAACTGCGGTGCAATGCATTACTCTGCTATCATGTCCCAATATCGCTGGTCGCCGAAAAGGGGACAAAAGGTTCGGTGAGGATACCTCGAACCATTAACAACAACACAATCATTGGAGGTGAACATAGTTCTCATACCCATGGGTCACGCACATACCTATGTACCCATAGTCAGCGGACTTATCAACTCCCCGATAAGTCTTTCATAGACCTATGTTCTCGAGCAACAAATCAAAGATCCCATGGATTCATCAGGATATGACTGCCCTCACGCGCAAACCTCCCACCGATAGCAAGTAAGCTAGGTATGTCATACACATAATCATTAATCAATCAAATAGGTATTATCATACCTATAGTGTACTAACAACAAGGTACTCACATTAACCTTAGATTATTCCCTTACGTATCATTATATCTCTTTAAATCCCACGTATTAAAATGTCATATCTTTACTTCATAATTTAATTATCCTCGCATCCTATAACATCTCTCCACTCCCGACGTCGTTAAGGTTCATGCGCGGAGCGTCTCGCAAAGCGAAATCCAAACAAGGAACCCCTCCAATTCACTACTACTTAACTTTGTCGATCGAGGAGGTTCGTCAACTTCAAATATGCGATCGGAATAACCTCATCCCCTCTTTCAACCAAATGTGTTCTAAACTCCCATCTCTATCCAGGAGCCATACCACTACGCTCTTGTACTATACTCAGCCCTTGCGAAATCAATAATGAGCTTAAACTCAGTCCTTGATGTTTAAATTGTAACCCTAAGGCTACCCAGGTGTTATATTAAATCTCCCCTACTTGAACTATCCTTAATCCTCATACAAACAGATTAAAATCCAACACATGAATCTAGCAACCGAAATCTCTTTAACTTTAATTATCATAATTCTAATCAATTAAATCCCAATCAAATTAATTCAAATCTTAACTAGGGATTACTGATCTTCTCTAAGTCCCATAATATCCAATTAATAATCACCGAAGATCTACAAAAGTTTTGGGATAAGAACCAACATTAAAAAGAAACAACATCATGAATTCTCATATTTTAAATACTCAGAAAAATCAGATCCAAAAATTATTCAAATCATCAATCCGACTTCATATTTGGATTCTACACGAAAAATTGAGTCAGTTATGTGTTTTGAGTTTTTCTTAAATTTCATCCAAATGCACTCAAAAAGAAGATCTAAACATTCCAAATTGGCTCTTCTCATTCCACTCGTTTTTGCCTCTTTTTCCAGAAAATTATCAACATATTATCTTCAAGAACACTAAATTATTTTCATAATTTCTTCCACAGATTGATGAATATTTATTGGATTACTAACTACCTACAACATGAGTTTAATTCCTATATATTTTTAGATTCCAAAAATCCATTAACAACTATATCCTTTCATCTTCCAAGCATGAAAATCATCTCTTTTTATAACTATCCTAACATGGACAATATACGAACTTAAATTGCAAATATCAAACACTTGCCTCTAATGAAGATCTGATCCTTTGGAGTTGAATAACACAAGTGGTGATGGTGGTGGTGACCTTTGACCTTTGGTTCTCCTCCTTCCCAAGAAAACTTCTTTTTCTTTCCAAGCAACCTTCCACTCTCTCTAAGAAGATGACTTTTAAATTTTGTGTAGAAGAGATGAAATGAACCTACATACACTAATCTCCAAATACTTATAATAAGACAAAACCCGAAATCACTATTCACCCCCCTTGTAAAAATAACCAAAATGCCCTTTTGGGTTGTCTTTTCATTTCCAAATGACCTGACACTCAAAATTAACATCCAAATAGACTTTTCTGACTATTTCAAACCTTCCGGACGCAACGACGCAGTCGAAATGACTATAAAGTCGATAGAAAATAAATTTCCTTTTTAATTTAATAAATTAGTTCCGACACGTCCCATACCGCGTCTGACTAAAAAATCCAAATTACCGAAATTATATCACACCGTCATAATAATGACATCATATTCATATATTACCTAAATATCTTTAAGTAATATTCAGAATCATCCATTTTAATATCCACAATTCGGATAAAACCCAAATGAATTAATTTATAATAAAATCCAATTAATCCATTAATTTAAAATATAACCCATTTTAAAAGTCATTAAAATCACGGGGTATTACAAGAACTTGGATAGAAACTAAACAAATATTTTGGGTGAAAACACTTGGTTTTGTTCTAAAGATTAAGCATTTTTAACAAAAACTAAGGGAACTTTTTCTTGGAAGAATTAGGCTCTCATAAAATCTCTAGAGATGGAAAAAGTTATTAGGAAAAACTTGTTCCCGCACTTCTTAAAATATGGCAAAAAAAAAGTGGGGAAATGGATAGTTGAAAATCAAAACTGGCAAAAAACTGACGAAACTGAAATTTTGTTTGAAGTTTCGTTCGAATGACATTTCGAACGAGAATTTAGAAAAAAAATGAAATCTCATTTGAACGAGGTCGTTCGAACGACCTTTCTAATGAGATTTCATTCCATGGTTCTAAATTATTTCGATACGAACGCGTGGCCGCTAGTTTTGTATTTTTTCGATTTTTTATGGATTTGATATGATTTTTCTGCAGAAAGGTGTCCGAGAACAAAATCTTTAGAACTATGAATTCAAAAAAATTTAAGAAAAAAATTTAAGAAAAAAATATTAACACCCAAATTAAATTTCCAAGCTCCTATACATATATTAATGCATTTATTCCTTTAGGAGACATTGGAATCCACAAGTTGATGACGTGAAACTTGGCACAAAAATCGGCAATAATGAAGCTTTTAAATTCCGTGTCGCTATGTCTTCAACTCCTCAAATATGTCATAGGCTTGATAGGGAAAACTTCTATCCTATGACTCAAATGGTTTTGTCCGGAATTGAACCAACACTACATAAGACTCAATTGGAAATTTATGACCTTACGATATCGGAGATTCTTCGCCTCTTTAGGATTAGGTGGTAGGGTTCCATCTTCTTACTCCCCTCCTCATATTTCTGGACCATTTCCTGAATTCAGGATGACTCAGGTTGATCAACAGCAATTTCAACTTGCTTTTGAGATGATCTCTCTTCTTTTGAAGTCTGCTCGAAAGGCATGTTTTGTTGGTCGTAAACCTCCAGATAAGTAAATTCAGCAATAAAATCTTTCAAAGCTTGGCCTTTTAATGAAGATCTTGGTTCGTAGACAATGTCATATTCTCATAATTCTACTGCCCAGTACATAAATCTTCCTAACTTTTCAAGCTTGTAGAGTGCCTGCCGAAGAGGCAGATTAGTATACATAACTATGGTGTGCGCTTGAAAATAGGGTATCATACGTCTAAAAGCCTCAATAAGTTCTAGGGCTAATTTTCCAAAAGTGGGTACCTAATTTCAACTCCTTTGGACGCTTTGCTAGTATAGTAAACTGATTTTTAGATTCCATTATCCTGCCTGACCAAGGACGAGCTCACTGCTGACTCAGAGACATCTAAATATAAGTACAATTTCTCTCCCTAAACTGGTCGGGAGAGCAATGGTGGTGATCCCACTTACTTATTTAACTCATGGAATGCTTCTTCACATTTTGCATTCCACTCACTTTTACTCAACACCTTGAAAAACGGTAAGCACCTATCCGTTGCTCAGGAACCAAATCTATTTAAAGCTGCCACTCTTCCAGTGAGTCTTCGTACGTCTTTCTTGCAAGTTGGTGACTGCTGACAGGCTACGTTTCGCCGCGGCGCAAGTGTCACCTACGCACCGGTCGTTTTATTTTTGGATCACCAACTCTATACAAAAACCTAAATTGTGACTACACTCATTAAAGGGAGTATATCAGCCAGTCTGGGTATCGAATCCACATAAACAAGTTGTTAGGATTTAATTGGTTTATTACTTCTAAAATAAAGTGTAAAAGGTATTGCTAATAAAAAGGAAAAGATAAATAAAGAGAAAAGATTATACTAGGCCAATGTAAATTAAACTACGTTAACAAAACGTATAAAAACTATAGGTTGCGTCGAATATCCCTCACCCCGAGTTAATTAGTATAAAATGGTTACATGAGCTCACGAATTATTAAGATTGCGTCTCGTTTCGACAGTTAAATAAATCGAGAGTTGTCACACCCCTAAATTTGCATAAAAGCATACTAAGATTTTGGCGTCAACAAATATCCCTGAAATTACGCACACAAGGTCGTAAATACGGAGCAAACATGATATACCCCGTTAAATCTCCTTGGCGTAATAAATATGATAACCCACCCGAAATAAACATGTAAAACTCCATCTTCATAGCAAAGCAACACATCAACCCTTAGGTGAGTTCAATCCAACACAACCTAGACTAAATTAGCTAGAAATCATGGTAAAAGCGCGTATTTAAAGAAATCGGTAAATCTACACTACAAAGCACGTAAATAAAGCAAGAAATACAAACAATGGAACTTGGATTGATGAAGAAGATGATGGCTAGTGTTCTTACACAACCTCGACAGGAAAACCCACTATACGGATAAACCCTAGGAGGGAGAAAATGGCACACCCAAAATAATATCCAAACCCTAGCTCATATGCCCTAACTAAGCAAAAAAATGAATTATTACAAGATATCCTCTAAAAAATAGAAATGTCTTCTATTTATACTAAGTTACATAAAAGAAGTAAAGAAAAGGAAAAATAAATGAAAGAGGGTATAAGTCTCAATTAATTAAAGAAAGAAAAAGGAAAAGAAAATAGAAAAATAGAAAGTGTGCAAGTAGCAACAAATATCTCGAATTGAAATAGGGGACCGGACGACCGGGGTCCCAAGGCCGGTCGACCGACGGAGAGGAGAAAAACCCACTATCAACATTCCAAGGAAAAAAGGAAACCCGGTCGATCGGCGGTGCTAGACTTGCTCACCAAATCTCTTCTCTATGCAGCAGCCAACATGACCCAAAACTCCACATCGCAGCTTTGCTTCTACAACATCCATGGCAAAGCCAAAAACCCACATATGGGTACTACTCGAGAGATGCTATGAGAGAACAACCGAGACCCATTTCGATGTGACCAGCTGCAAACTCCAAAAATTGAGACCCACTATGGCTGTTTAGCCAAGATAAAATGCAAAGCACCTCCATGACCCATTTGCGTATGTGGTCAAAGATCGTGCTTCAATTTCGGACGAAAGTCCACAATTTGGGACGAACCGAAAACCCGAGCCAAACTCGAGCTTGGACCAAAATCAACATTCTCCAATTGGAAGTTTGCTGCAAAAACAAAGAGAAAGGGACATGGAGGGTATTATTAGGATTGTTAATATATTTATAAAATAATAATAAAATAGAATCTTATATTTCTTTCCCGATTAAAGGTATGTTTTTTTTCGTTAAGACTCCGATTCGAGCACCGTTCGTGGACACGCAAAGCTTGACCCGAGGGATGCAACTTCCGTGAAGACTTCGGTAAAAAATCCTGAAGTGTGACTTACAAAAATACCCCTGAACGTGCGAATCGCTATGAAACTTTATCGAAACGCGCTCAAACTTCAGACTAAGCAGCGTAACACGTATAAAAGCTCAATAATACCTCAAATAACATGTTAGCATATAAAACGGGGGTTGTTTGATTAACGAGCATAAATATAGAAATTACGATACCCGAGGGGGCTAAAATGCAAAAGTTCGAGGGCATAAATATGCAAGATTCGATACGAATCACCCCCCCTAACTTACACATTGCTAATCCCTAGTAATGAAATTCAAATCAATAAGAACTATAATAAAATAACAAAATGTAAGATATATAGAAAAGCGATAAAAGGGATAAGGCCACTTTTGCGGGCGAACGATTGTATTTAGCGTATCCAATAAGCCGTTAAACCCCTAGGTTATCCTAGTGGACGAGTGACGTCTCGTGAGGGTTTTCTAGGATGAAACCTACAAACATCATATGGTTTCCTCAAAATATTCCTAACACAACATGCGACACGCCCAATAATATGAAAAAGATTTCATACGCGTTATTAGCACAGTGAATAAATTCACACAAAAGTCCGTATTATTAACATTATAGAATAAATTTCGTTGAATTGAAACCTTAAAATGTGGGAGCATGCAAAGTATGATTTGGTAAAAACTTATATAAATCAGATATTAAACATTAAAGCATGCATATATCAATCCTCGCCAGGTATTACACTCAACAAATGAAATCACTATGAAAATGGAGGTAGTACACGGGACATGCAGGCATAAAGAGTAAATGTAAATGGAAAGTAGGCCGCGCACATGTCACAGATGAAGAACGCTATATAAAAAAATGAAAGACTGTAATCTCAATGAAAGATACCGCACATTAAAAGAGGCGAAATCCATTTTCACAAATTATCAAAACTATTTCAACTTTGAGGTTAAATGCACCCTAAGATCACATAGGACATGATAGGGTTATCACTACATCAAAACTGCACTATTGTCACGGTCATTGACCTTGACAAGTTGGACTTGTCAAGGTCAATGACTGTGACAATACTGGGCGAGACAAATTTTTTTGTCACGGACGTGTCACGATCATTGACCTTGACAAGTTCGTTAGAATTGTCACGATCGTGTCACGGACTGTGACCGTGACACTTTTAGTCACGGTTAAAAATCGTGACAAAGAATTGTCCCCTTTTAAAAAAATTGTCATGGTCAATGACCGTGACAAGTCCGTGATAACTTTTATCACGGGCTTGTCACCGTCAATGACCGTGACAATTCTGGGCAGAATTTAAAAAAAATCTGCTGGGCAGTATGGCCACTGCCACTGCATAGCAGTATATTTGTACCTGTTATAGCAACTTGTACCTGTTCAAACATCATATATCCAAACAAACTAAAGATAATGCAAATATATATTCAAAATAGAAACTATTTAAGAAGAAACAACATCACCATCAATTATCTCAAATCTACAAACTATTTAGCTGGAAAAGAGATTTTGTACCGCGACGCTCGGGGACACCTTCTTATCCTTCCCTTCTCGTCCGAATAGCCATATAAGTATCGAGCATATGTGGCCTACCCTCAGGGCCACTCCCTGTCCCCTGAATTGAAATAAAGTAAAATTAGTATCCGCCCCGCAAATATAGATAAATATAAATCGAAATTGAAATCAAAATTGACATATAAATATAAATACATTACCTATAGTGTCACCCAAACAAATAACTTGAGCTCATATGGCACCTCCTTCCAACTAATGTACCCCGGGAAATCGTGTCAAATATAATTCTCTTCATATCTAAACACTAAGAAATGCCATAATCATATGGAGTTATGCGCTGCAAATTCCTTCCAACCGTTTTGTAGCCAAAAATCAGCAGTTGAAGTTGTCAATTCCACCTTTCAATGGTCTCCCATGTTTTGCTAGAGGTTCCAAGTGGTGGGGTATGGAAAGTGGAATTGAAAACTTCAATTGGTGATGTTTGGCTACATAACGGTTGGGAGGAATTTGTAGAGCATAACTCCATAGGATTATGGCATTTCTTAGTGTTCGGATAGACGAAGAGATTCAGTCTCCTCTCCACAAATAGGGCACCCCAAATAACTATGTACTAATCACCTATTAAAGGTAAGAAGCGTATATTCATGGATTAGTATAAACAAAACTTAGATGTAGTTGGAATATTTATGTATTAATTTCCTCTCCACACACGCACACCACACAAGAGTGAAAATGATAAAGTGCAAATCAATTAAAAGCATTAAAAATGGATGTTTCAGTACAAATTGAAATATTTATTACAAATTGAAAAATTGTTTCAAATTCGGGTTATCATAAAAAATGGATTGATATTCGGTAGGAGCAGCCAAGTCATCCACACTACTATTTAGACGCCTTGGAGCGTGTTGGACAATTGACCACGGCTCGTTGTTGATATACTCCGAATAAAACACTTGCTTAACCTTTTGAAATGCACAAACAAATGGCTCATCGCTCACGTGGTCGTTGCTCTTCAACTTGGACAAGTCAACCATGATCAAATTGATGACAGGATCAACTTTACAAGCATTTTTATCCTCAACTCTTACCCAACCACAGTAAAATACAACCTCTTTGAAGCTTATATAATCCAATTCAAATATATTTTGGATTACACCATAGTAAGTCATTTCAGCTTCAACGAGGTTTTTATCTTTTGCGCTCGCTCGAAAGATAGTAAGAGCTTTGTATGAAATTCTCGAGTTCTGTACATTTGTACTTTCTTCATTCACTTTAGCGCCGAAAATGTAATCGTTCAATCGATACTTTTTGTACTCTTATACCACGAATAAGGGTCCAGTGGCTAGACGAGCAAGCCTTGATGTCGCATCACCCGTCTTTAGGAGCTGAGAATATAGATAAATTAATTATATTAGTGGTAAAATTTGAGTGTAATGTAACGTTATATAACGACTGTTTTCATTATAATTACCTCTTGTGTCAACCACAGCCTAAATTCGTTGTTTGATTGTACCATTGTTTTTCGTCTTTTATTGTTCTCACAGGCTTCATATTTTCTGCATATTACAAAATTAATCATGTATAAAATAATCTAAAATAATGTTAAACATTATAATAATCGAAACTTACTTTTTCCATTCTTCGACATCTTCATGTGTGTCAAATAGATAATGAGCTACTTGTTCATGTTGCAAACTCGTTAATTTCACTCGTTTTCCCATCACATGACCACCATCATCGACGAATTCATCAGTGTCATCAACGCTGGTCGAGTCAGGCATATATTCCCGAGTATATATTGATGACTCCACGGTGATGTATTGCTCTGCAATTGATCCTGCAATGTATCGCGTATTCTTGACGTAATTGTTAAAAACTTTCATCAATCTTTCAAACGGATGCATCCACCGATATCTAACTGGACAACAAAGAAGTGCCTCATCACATAGGTGTACCAACAAGTGAACACTTATGTCAAAGAATGCTTGGGGAAAGTACTTCTCCAATACACAAATCGCTTCGATCACATCGAGTTTTCGGCCACTATGTGTTCTCGATTCACTACCTTCTCACACAAGAGGGAGAAGGTAATACTAATTTGCATAATAGCCCTATGCAAATCCTTGTGCTTGGAGAAAAAGTGCTTAAACAATAGAGGAACCAATTGCATGATCACATGCCAATCGTGGGACTTACACTTATGTAAATCATGAGTAGCATAATTCACAATCCTTTGCAAGTTGGAAGAAAAAGTAGATGGGCCCTTCAAATTATATATTGTGTCTAGAAGCACCTTCCTTTCCCCACTCGTCAAAGTAAACGCACCAGGGGAAATTATTGTCCTTCCCCTACTATCTTCTTTCAATCATTGTTGTGGCTTAAGTTTTAACGTTTTAAGGTCTTTTCGTGCATTTTCTCCATCCTTAGAATGAATTCCACCAATGCAAGTACCCATAATATGTTCAGCGAAGTTCTTCTCTGCATGCATCACATCCAATACATGGCGCACCGGGTGATTCTTCCAATAAGGCAAGTCAAATAAAATTAACCTCCGAGACCATGCCTTTCTTATCTCAGTTTCATTCCCAGTTGGGGTCTTCTTATGCTTGACATTCTTAAATTTGGGATTCTTAACTGGCATATTAGGGCCATATTAAGAAGATTTACTTTCAATTTCTGAACTCGAAAGTTGTCTCGGCGGTAGCCTATGTTCAACACCGCCCAATAAAAAATTGGAACCTTTCTCATATCTGAAACTATGAGCTGGGGGTAAAAACCTCCTGTGGCGATGGTATACATTTTTTAAGCTAGAGGATAGATGAAGAGATTCAGTCTCCTCTCCACAAATAGGACACCCCAAATAACCATGTACTACACAACCGGATAATGTCCCATAAGCTGGAAAATCATGAATTTCCCACATCAACATAGCTTTCAGCGTAAACTCTTCTTTTCTAAAAGAGTCAAATGATTGCACACCCTCTTCCCACAACTCATTTAATTCTTCTACCAAAGGATCCAGGTAGACGTCAATGTCATCACTTGGTGCCTTTGGCCCAAGTATCAACAAAGCCATAATCGAAAATTTAGGTCTCATACGCTGTGAAGGAGGGAGGTTGAGTGGGGCTAGGATCATTGGCCATACACTCTGATTGGTGATTAGATTTCCAAATGGATTGAAACCATCTGTCGATATAGCCAAACGAATGTTGCGTTGTTCTCGAGCAAAATCGGGATATTCAAAATTCGTCCTCCGCCAGGAAGTAGAATCAGTAGGATGACGCATGATATTACCATTCTTACACCTAGCACACGGACACGAAAACTCTTCATCATTATGACATATCTTTGCATATTTCACAAATTCGTTAGCACCTCTGCGAAACACATACCCCATTTTATTAGTCTCACCTATCCGCTCTTTGTATTTTAGATATCCCATCACAGCTACCACAACTAAACACCTATTAAAGGTAAACAAAACTTAGATTTATAATATGTTTTATTTAATTATCCCATCATTTAATTATCCTATTAAAGGGTGAGTGGTCCTATCCCATTCAAGACTGCATTTTTCTGTAATATACTTAACTACTCATGCACATTGTTACGATTTGAAAAACAATCGCCAGTATATCCCCGTAGTTCTCCAAGTACACGACATAGATTGGTAGGTGTGAGTGTTATTTCAATTGATCAATTGAAATAACAGTCACACTTGTCAATCTAGTATGTACCCAGAGAACATTAAGATACGACTGCAGAACTTCCTCCAAAAGTAACAACTTTAAGCCAATAAGAATATTATACATAAATTATACAGTCTCAAACTGTCCAAACGGGACAATTCGAGAGATCTCATTATAGGGGTAATGACTCTCGAACCGGTCTAAGGGCTATTGAATGCGTACGCATAAGAACTAGAAGACTAGTATCTATGCTCACTATATTTAATTTCAAGTATGTTTCATTTAATTATCATACTATATATATATTGTTCGATATACAAAGTAATTTTCAAAAAAAGTTGAAAAATCCCACCCCCATATGGACAATAATCCAGTGGTCATGCCACTTTTAAAACTAACCAACCAAACATTTACTAAACAAAATAATTCAATAGCAATGTCAACAACAAATGTGTATCCCGTACTCCTTCTAATTCATCTACTCAATTAATTCATTTCATCAATTAAACTAACAATTAATGTATAGAATTATTAATTTACTAATTTACACTAAGGGGCAATCCTACTTTCATATGAAATGGGCACTAATTATTAATTTACTTTCATCTAAAACTGTTTCATTTATTAATTATATTTTAGTGGATGTAATTATAGAATCATCTACAATGTGAATGTTTTTATCTACAATGAGTTAACCTTGAAACGATATATATTATCTCATAGAATCATAAAAACACGATATTAAGAGAATTACAATGGTACCTTGACTTACCCCGCCTCCCCACTCCCACCCCCACCCCCCCACAACAAATTGACAAATTCATGGGTTAATTCAGATACAAAAATAAATTCATGGGTTAATTCAAATACAAAACTACAAATTCATGGGTTAATTCAAATACACACACACACACACACACACACACACACACACACCTCCCTCCACACCCCCACTCACCACATACACACACACCCACACAATAGCCCCCACCCTGCCCCACCCCCTACCCCCACCCTGACCCACCCCCCACACACATAAACACATGCACACACACACACACACATGCACATATATATACACACACACACACATATATATAAACATAAACATATATATAAATGGAAGAGAGAGAGAGATAGAGAAATAAACCTGAAAGTAGAGAGAGAGAGAGCAGCATAGAGAGAGAGGGAGGGAACGACGGGAGGGAAAAAAGAAGGGGTAGGGGTTTTTCCTGTATAAGTTGTCATGGTCGTGTCAAGGTCATTGACCGTGACAATTCTTTGTCACGGTCGTGTCAAGATCAATGACCGTGACACAAAACGCGTGTTTTTTTGTCACGGTCAATGACCTTGACAAGGGTGGCCGGCTGAAAGGTGACAATGTCATTTTGGTGTAGTGTATAATGTAGGCTAAGCTAGGGTACGAAACGAAGGATATGTATATACGGGTTCAAAGTGTTCGGAGATCAAAACTCGGGATAATGGGAAAGTGAGAGCAATTTCAAAATTGGAAAACAAGTTCCAAACAAACATTAAATATAACAATTGGAGAGCAATCCAAGCTTATTGAACTATATACACAACATATACAAATTTCTCTTTATTTTTCTTTCTTTTTCACATGTTTTCTATTCTATTATTTTCTTTTCTTTTACCTTTACCTTTTTCTTTTTCTTTTCTTCTCTTTTTCTTTATGTGTCTTTTCTTTTCTACTCTCACATGCCTAAATTGCAACCACATAACACGAACATCATTCAATCTCAAGTATCATTCCAAACAAAGGTACGGAAGGTGATATATATGGTGTATAACTCCAATTTGGAGTTGGTTATGGGATTTTGGGTAATGAAACGAAAGGCTATATTTAGTCTCAAAGGGGTTGACTAAGGAAAACATAAATGGTGAGGTCAAGGCTAATATGGATGATGTAACAGTGATTGACTATGATCATTTCTTAAAGTTTACGCAATTCTCGTGTCAAAACAAACTTTGAAAATCATGCTCAAGTAATACATTTCAAGATACAAACTCAATTAATGAAGGATCAATGATAGAATAATGAGATTACCAACGAATTCAATGTTTTCAATGAGGAAAGAATAGTGTATACACTCACAAATGACGAAAGGTACTAAGCTCAATCGGTGTAAGTATATACAATGCAACAAAACATTACCGAGTTATAAAAATCTTAAACCAAATCAATAAAATAAGAAAAGCGCATGTGCTCATGGGATAAAGTTTAATTTATGAAGTTATTCATAATATCAATGATTTGAGGACTAAAGTCTAATAACTTATAAATCGAGAACATGCATCATTGAGTTGTCTATTGGATCGGACAATTATTGAAATTTATCATCGAAAACAAAGGCAAAATGCCCAATAAAGGAGAAAAAAGAAAGAAAATCTTTTTAAATTTTGCAAGAAAAGCATGCTTGGGAATAACATATAATCAAAATCATGGACTAAGCAATGAATGGATAGAATATACCACACCCCCTAATTTAAAACCTTACATTGTTCTCAATGTGCATTAAGAACCAAGTTAAAGAGAGGAAAATAGTGATATTACCCAAAAAGGTGCGATCTCGTGAAATTACAAGTCCAGTGATTCTGCAAAACATGTTAGTACCAAAGCATAACAAAAACAAATAACAAAAACTTAACTAATTACACTAGACTATAAGTAAGAATAAAGAAAAAATAAGAGAAATAAAAACTAACTATTTACAGCCTATAATTTTAACTTCTAACTAACTGTACATTAGATGTTGAAAATTTTTAAGGGTCCACCCAAAACACGATTTGACTTTGGAAGATAACCGGTGTACCCTCACTCTCATGCATGCCTTCGGGAAAATAGGAATTCCGTTCAAACAATGGAAGGAATGTGTAAGGCGAAAGAAAGGAACCATCCCCAATTAAAAAAATTGGAGGGAGGATGGGGGATTTGGATAAAACGGGTGATAAATATACATGGGGGCCAAGAAAAATTGAATCATCTCCCAAAGATTTAGCAAGTGGAATGAGAGGTGGCGCACATGGAGGCAAAGATGCCTTAATGGAGAGCAACTCGAGTAAGTACTCCTCGCCGGTGAATGGGTTAAACATTTTAAAGTATGGCACCGATTCATCGGGTACTTGTGACGGTTCGATAACGGAGAATGAAAAGGGGGAGGAAAGAAATTCAAACTCAAGATATGAGTCATCATCGCTTGAAGATTGAGTTTCAAAGTAAATAAGATAATTTTCAATGGAATATTCTTCTTTGAGGGCCAAAGAAGAAATCATTTCATTGTAAATGGATACTACGTCCATTTCCTCACTTTTATCCTCTATTAAAATACGAAGCTCCGTAGTAAAGGATTTTTTGCCTTCGACATCTCCCCTAGCCGATCTTCTAACAGTTGGGTTGATCCTTTCCATGAAGGATTACCCGCATCAGATCTATGCGAAGTAACTCGCTTTTCTGACCATGTGTATGTGCTAAATATCCTCTTGAGAGGCCTGCTCGGTCCGTACAGATCGTCAGACGCTTGATCTTGATCTAACTAAGGCCTCATGTTGGCCGGCTGGATGTTAAGTGTTCCTGGATAACGCCCTAGGAGGGTTTCTATTTTCTCGAGGTCACAAACGGTTAATGGGCGAAGCTCGGCTTAGCCTTTCTAAGACATTTGGCCTTTTAGGAGAAAAAGAATGAATATCATAGGTCTCCATAGATCTGAGTGATGAACCTTCTCCTGGATGATAAGACATATCTCGTGAAGATCTGGAATAACTATGTATGATGGATATTATAGGTGGAGGCGACATTTCTCTTCTGGGCGAGGGAGTGATTTGTAGTGACTGAGCCAATTGCCTCACGATTTTCTGCATAGTTTATTATCCTCTGAAAATACTAGCAAGGATTCCAGTTAAGTCTATCGCCATAGGTTGAGCATATAGAACAAGCGGGTTGCCTTCGTTTAAAGCACAGGACTCAGGGTCATTCATTATGTCTTTAACAAAGGTATATGAGAGTGAGAACGGTAATTAGAAACACGTTCCCACAGATAGTGCCAATCTGTTGATGTAAAAAACTAGACTTGATCTAATTTTATAATCACAGATAAAATATGTAATTGCAATGGTAAATAAAGAGAGAGAGAGTTTGTAAAGTGGTTCATCTATGTAAGAAACCATACGTCCACTTTTTTTTATTGATTTCGAAGGTTACAAAAAAATAGGTACTTTTTTAAATAAGAATATCCTAGAATCCGTTCGATCGTGCCCTTGATGAAAGGGATACAACGTATTTATAATGACCCGAAAGTCAAACGGCGGAATGTCACGGGATGGAATGCTTTTATAAATTTAAGCATTTACATCCTTACATAATGAATATGACGATTGGTTGTATAATCACGTGTAGTATGACCCTTGGTATGATGACTCTTCATTGGTCTTATTGGTCGCCCTTCCTTGTGTTGGCCGAGAGAGTTTGTATCTGCTGAGTAGGATTTTAGCTATGTAGGAGGACACGTGTTCACTTCTGATTGGTCCACGCAAGTGGATACCTTTTTAACATTAACAAGTATATGCCATATATCCATATTTAATATGAGTTAATTAAATGATTTCATTTCCTTTTTGTAAATTTCATAAAAAAGAGATACACAATGTTTCTTATTATAATAAATTAAATTTCCCCCCCAGAGGCGTATAAACTAATTGTATTAAGTAATTCAAGTCTTTTTTGTGCGTATTGAGCCCCTTAAATTTTTATTTTGTTCAAATTAACCATTCTCAACGATTTTTCCTTTAACTTTAACGGAATTACGGGGAAAAAGGATATTTTGCGCCCACGGTAATTAAAGTAATCCAATATTAATATTATATGTTTTATTTTATTTTTAAAATTAGTTATTCATTTTAAAGGTGATAACAAAAGAGAATATATGACATATTATATAAAGACCTGGCAATGAGTCATATCGAATCGTGTTCGTGTCAGTTTTTATCGTTTTGGGTCTTATCAGGTTCGTGTCTAAACGGGTGATTTTTTTATCATGTGAAAAAATCATATTCAAACCCGACCCGTTATCTTAATGTGTCGTACCGTGTTCACCCGTTATTACCCAATAAGATAGTGAATTATTTTGAATCATATAAAATTGACATATTCACAAATTTTTAAACACAATTAGATCCATTAATTCATTGACATTAATAATCCTCTCATCTAGTAAAACTCGTTATGAATATAGTAACATTAACATACATAAACTCTTCATAAGTATCAACAATATATCTTATTTACTTAAATTAATGGGTCTTAACGGGTATTAATGGGTGAAGGAGATCAACCCTACCCCGACCCGTTAACTATCATATCTTATCAGAATGGCACTGACATGACTTGAACGATTAAGGGTCCATTCGTTAACTTATAACTTCATGTCGGTTCGTGTCGTGTTATTGTGTCATGCCTCATTTTGTCAGGTTTAATTATATACATTAACCATATATATAGAAATTTATGCATGGATAATATAATTGACTTAATAACTTTGATCCATTCTTCTTATATATCTCTCTTATTATTTAAAATTAGGACCCATTTTATCTCTTCAAAGCTCCGACATAGATTTTTGTACCCATATTACACACGGATGATCTAATTTGAGTTTGTTTTAACTTACCACCCTACATTTTATAATGGTATTTGTATTTGCACCCTATTAATTTTTATTTCTTTGTGTTTGCACCGAACCATTAGTAAAATCTGTTTGTTCGACTCAGAATTTTCAGGAAAGATCATCTTACCCCGGTTTTAATCCAAAACAATAAAAAAATTGAAAATTACATAATAAATCATAATAATCAAAATTTAAAATCTAATAATTATAAAAAACTGTTAAAATTTGGAAAATTAGAGAAAATATTTTTAAAATCTAAACAACATGAAAATTTATATAAATTATAAAAAACATTTTAAAATACAAAAATAATAGAAAAAATATTTTAAATTAAAGTAAAAAATTTTAAATTACGAAAGAATCATTTAATTTTTTTAAAAACACTAAATATTTTAAAAATATGAAAATAAGCCAAAAAATGGAAAGACTGAAAAAACTAATAATATGTTAAAGAATAATTAGTTTTTTCTTTAGTGACACTCATGTTGTGCAAGACTACCAAAGTGGATGTCAATACCCACAACCCAAATATTTCTTCCAACATACTAAATATAAACTAAAAAATTTCAGCAACAAATTACAATATTTAAATCTATTTGTTGTCAATTTTATAAGATTACTGACACTAAAAGATTTTTATAAATTTTAATAAATTCAGTCGAGTGTTTGTTGAGGTTCATGTCATATCTTTTCGAAAATATCTTTGATTGGCTCACAACTTTGTAGTTCAGATGAAAATGAGATTTTGAAATCTTGGCGGTAAAAAATGTGATTAAAGATGGTGCTCTGACTAGTGATGAAAATATTTTTTATATTATTTTCGAATTTATCAGAGTTTTTTTCCCAATATATTTTATAATTTGTAAATGTGTTCCACATTATTTTCAATTATTTTATAAGTTTTTTATATTATAAAATATATTTCTACTTTTTTCGGATTTTTAAATCTTTTGTTATAATTTGTGTTTATTTTCATAATTTTCAGATTTAAAAAGTATTTTATCCAATTTTCAAAATTTTTAAATGTTTTTCTATATTTTTGAGATTTTAAAATATGTTTTTAATGATTTATTATGTAATTTTCATTTTTTTAAACTTTCATATTATTTTGAATTAAAATAGGGATAAGATGGTCTTTTATAAAAAAAATTGACTACAACAAACATATTTTACACAAAGAAATAAAAAACTGAAGTGTAAAAACAAATGTCGTAATACAATGTGGGGTGACAAGTTAAAAACACCCGTACAATTTAGTCCTGTAAAACTAAAGGCAAGAACGTCACCCCCCCCAAAAAAACTACCTTTTGCCCTAGGCTTCTTGTATATTCTAAAAGAGTAGCACTACAACGACTTCCATTATTGATTTAAATTTCATACTTAATGATGTGGACTTGCCACATCATTAGTATACCACAAACAAAACTCCATATCATTTTAACAGCAAGGTTTAATAGATTTATAAAAGCATCAGATATCTCTATCTAAGGCATTAAATTTGATGCTTTGCATTTTAACAGCAAGGGTCTTTTATTGGCAATAGGCACAAAAATTTTGGAAAAAAGCCTATTACAACCAATTGCCCCAAAATTACAAACAACAAATTTGTTATACTTCCCCCCCCCCCCCCCCCCCCCCCCCCAAAAAAAAAAAGGCAATTACATAAACATAATTAAAGTGCAAAGCTTTCATCTTCTACATCTTCATTAAGGTTCATTCCTTTGAGTATCATGTCTAGTTGTGTTGAGCTCATACATATCATTCCAAAATGGATTAAAATGGCCCTCTATAATTGAAAAAACCCAGCCCATTAGCAACATACAAATTGAATAAATTAAAAAAAATGCAATCCATATAAAAAATTCAGAAATATATACCTGTAGTCCATACTCTTGTATAAATTCTTGTTGTGTACTTTGTGTGAAGAAATTAGTCTCAAAAATAGGTTGACCTCCTTTCACTTGAGAAGCCTACAAAACATGTAATTTTTAACAATTTGTAATTTTTTAGCAACAAGTAATATTTTAAAAGAAAATAAATAAGTGACTAACCTGTTCAAAAGAATTGACATTGTCAATATTATCAGATTTCTCCTTCTCTTTTTTCTTCATCTTTTCCTTTTTATTTCTAACAAATGGCTCTAGTCTAGATTTCTTCCTTTTAACAGGTGGTCGACCTTTCCCACGCACGATCGCTGGACTATGAACACCGTCGTTTTCTTTTGTTGCAGGATCAATATTGTCACTAAGTGGTGATGAGTGAAATTGAATATTTGGCTCACTACTCCCATATGAGCCATCACCTTTTTCCAATTCCTTAATTAAGCTATTAGTACAACGCATAACGAATTGGGTCTTATCTTCACTGGACATCGCTAAGTCTGCTGCTTGATAAAAGACATTGCACATCCTATCAAAACGTTCATTTTTCGGATTGATCATCCAATTTGAGTACATAATTTTAACCTTCATTTTTCTCCATCTACGAAGAAGGTATTTATCGGGCACTAACTGAATATTTTTTTAAATCAAGACCATAATAGCATGTCGACATAGGATACCCCTGAACTCAAATAATCAAAAACTACATTTAATATTACCATCATCCTCTTTAAAGAAAATTATAAAATGGGCTTGACGATTTATCTCTCCAATCATATCTTCTAAAATATCATACACAACATAGTTGCATTCCACGTTAATAGTATTCACCTCACAATAAATCTTCCCTGTTAATTCCTTTTGAAACTCCTTAAATTTTGATTTGGTGTATGCCTCTTGAAATTGTTTTTCAATGGCATATAGAGTAACATATGGGATGAAGGAGTTAAAGGAGTTGAAGTCCTCTTGGTCCTCTTTTTGCACTTTACTACGCAAGGCATTTTCATATTGTTCGACAAATTGTTTTAGAGTCGTCCTCGAGTTCACATATCCATCAAAAAGAGCATTCATGCTCTCACTTCTTTGGGTTGATGACATTCCTGCCCAAAAAGTATTTTTTACAAAGGAGGGGACCCAACGACCCCTCTCGTCATACAAACCAACTAACCAATTATTATTATGTAGTTGAAATCTATCAATGAAACTATTCCAACGTGCCTCAAATTCTTCGATTTTCAATGAATCGTAAACGACATGTTGTATTCCATATTTGATGGCTTCGTACTCGCTACAACCCCTAAACTTTTCGGGCAACTTTTTCATGATGTGCCATATACACCACCTATGTCGTGTAGTGGGAAATACAATCTCAATGGCTTTTTTCATTGCTTTGTCTTGGTCGGTAATGATTGCAGAAGGAGCACGATTATTCATGCATGCAAGCCAAGTACGAAAAAGCCATGTGAATGTGTCAATCACTACACCAAAAATAGGAATCTGGCACGGTTTAAAACTGTGCCAGATCAAATCTGGAACGGTTTTGAACTGTGCCAGAATCAGGTGTTCCAAAATAGCCATTTTTTTCTGGCACGGCTCAAAAGTGTGCCAGATTTGGCCAAACATGAACACTTCTGGCACACTTTTAAACCGTGCCAGAATTTGATATTTTTGGCACACTTTTGGCACAGTTTTTAACTGTGCCAGATTCAGTACAGTTTAAAATTTTTTGGCACAGTTCAAAACCGTGCCAAAATATGATACACTTTTGCCACGGTTTTGAACTGTGCTAAATTTTTTTATAAAAAGAAAAAAAATTATTTATTTGAAAGCACAAAAATTCACAAATTAAAAATATTGCACGTTATTGATAAACTAATGTACATACAAACTTCAAAATATTATAAGTCTTTAATAGTTCACAAGCCAAAATAAAATTGGGCAGAGTTTCCTCTATTTTCTGGACATTCCAAAACCTGCTAATACAAAACCTGCCTAACATAAAGCCCGCACGACCACAAAATATAACAATTAACTTACAAAAGCCCGCACGGCCACAAAATATAACAATAAAACTACAAAAGCCCTCACGACCATAACACAAAAAATGGAATAATGAATAAACCCCTTGTTGTAAACCATTGAGTTCTCCGTGTGTTCCACGTGAATAAATGCCAACGATAAATTGTTATCCTGCAAAAAAATAGGATACAAAAAAGATACGATATTGGTAACCCAATAATTTACAAAAAAAAAATACTCAAACTAAAAAATTACATATAGGAGTGGTTATTATCGTCATATTCTCGAACCGGGAGACCCAAAACTACGCGGTCAGTTTCTACAAGTTACAATAGTCCCGTACGAGGTGTTCGAGCCTCCTACGGGGTCGTTTGGGGGCTGGTTTGGGTTTTCACCCTTTAACGACTTGTTTTTAAGTTTAAGTGTTGACTTTTGTAAATTATCGTCATATTCTCAAACCGGGAGACCTGGGACTACGCGGTCAGTTCCTACAAGTTACATTGGTCCCATGCAAGGTGTTCGTGCCTCTTACGGGGCCGTTTGGGGGCTGGTTTGGATTTTCACCCTTTAACGGCTTGTTTTTAAGTCAAAGTGTGATTTTTGCAAATTATCGTCATATTCTCAAATCGGGAGACCCGGGACTATGCGGTCAGTTCCAACAAGTTACATTGGTCCCGTGCAAGGAGTCCGTGCCTCCTATGGGGTCGTTTGGGGGTTGATTTAGGTTTTCACCCTTTTTATGTCTAAGTGTGAGTTTTACAAATTATCGTCATATTCTCAAATCGGGAGACCCGGGACTATGCGATCAGTTCCAACAAGTTACATTAATCCCGTGCGAGGTGTTCGTGCCCCCTACGGGGTCGTTTGGGGGGTGGTTTGTGTTTTTACCCTTTAACGGCTTGTTTTTAAGTTTAAGTGTTGATTTTTGCAAATTATCATCATATTCTCAAACCGGGAGACCCGGGACTATGCAGTCAGTTCCTACAAGTTACATTGATCCCGTGTGAGGTGTTCGTGCCTATTACAGGGTCGTTTGGGGGCTAGTTTAAATTTTCACCCTTTAACGGCTTGTTTTTAAGTCTAAGTGTGATTTTTGCAAATTATCGTCACATTCTCAAACCGGGAGTCCCGGGACTACGCGGTCAGTTCCACCAAGTTACATTGGTCCCGTGCAATGTGTTCGTGCCTCCTACGGGGTCATTTAGGGCTGGTTTGGGTTTTCACCCCTTTTAAGTGTAAGTGTGATTTTTGCAAATTATCACCATATTCTCAAACCGACAGACCCGGGACTACGCGGTCAGTTCCTACAGGTTACATTGGTCCCGTACAAGGTGTTCATGCCTCCTATGGGGCCGTTTGGGGGGTGGTTTGGGTTTTCACCCTTTAACGGCTTGTTTTTAAGTTTAAGTGTTGATTTTTGCAAATTATCATCATATTCTCAAACCGAGAGACCCGGGACTACGCGGTCAATTCCTACAAGTTACATTGATCCCGTGCGCGATGTTTGTGCCTCTTACGAGATCGTTTGGGGGCTGGTTTGGGTTTTCACCCTTTACAGGCTTATTTTTAAGTCTAAGTGTTGATTTTTGCAAATTATCATCATATTCACAAATCGAGAGACCCGAGACTACACGGTCAGTTCCTACAAGTTACGTTGGTCCCGTGCGAGGTGTTCGTACCTCCTACGGGGCCGTTTGGGGACTAGTTTGGGTTTTCACCCTTTAACGGCTTGTTTTTAAGTTTAAGTGTTATTTTTACAAATTATCTTCGTACTCTCGAACCGGGAGATCCGGAACTACACGATCAGTTCCTACAAGTTACATTGGTCCCGTGCGAGGTGTTCGTGACTCGTACGGGATCGTTTGGGGGTTGGTTTGGGTTTTCACCCTCTAACGGCTTGTTTTTAAGTCTAAGTATGATTTCTACAAATTATCGTCATACTCTCAAATCAGGAGACCCGGGACTACGCGGTCAGTTCCTACAAGTTATATTGATCCCGTACGAGGTGTTCGTGCCTCGTACGGGGTCGTTTGGGAGCTGATTTGGATTTTCACCCTTTAACGGCATGTTTTTAACTCTAAGTGTGATTTTTGCAAATTATCATCATACTCTCAAACCGGGAGATTCGGGACTACGCGATCAGTTCCTACAAGTTACATTGGTCCTGTACGAGGTGTTCGTGCCTCGTACGAGGTCGTTTGGGGACTGGTTTTGGTTTTCACCCTTTAACGACATGTTTTAAACTCAAAGTGTGATTTTTGCAAATTATTGTCATACTCTCAAACCGGGAGACCCGGGACTACGCGGCCAGTTCCTGCAAGTTACATTGATCCCATGCGAGGTGTTCGTGCCCCCTACGGGATCGTTTTGGAGCTTGTTTGGGTTTTCAACCTTGAACGGCTTGTTTTTTAAGTATAAGTGTGATTTTTGCAAATTATCATCATACTCTCAAATCGGAAGATTCGGGACTACGCGTTCAGTTCCTGCAAGTTACATTGGTCCCGTGCGAGGTGTTCGTGCCTCCTACGGGGCCGTTTGGGGGGTGGTTTGGGTTTTCACCCTTTAACGGCTTGTTTTTAAGTTTAAGTGTTGATTTTTGCAAGTTATCGTCATATTCTCAAACCGAGAGACCCGGGATTACGCGGTCAGTTCCTATAAGTTACATTGATCACGTGCGCAGTGTTCATGTCCCCTACGGGGTCGTTTGGGGGCTGGTTTGGGTTTTCACCCTTTAACGGCTTGTTTTTAAGTCTAAGTGTTGATTTTTGCAAATTATCGTTATATTCACAAATCGGGAGACCCGAGACTATGCGGTCAGTTCCTACAAGTTACTTTGGTCCCGTGCGAGGTGTTCGTGCCTCCTACGGGGTCGTTTGGGGGCTGGTTTGGATTTTCACCCTTTAACGGCATGTTTTTAACTCTAAGTGTGATTTTTGCAAATTGTCGTCATACTCTCAAATCGGGAAATTTGGGACTACGCGATCAGTTCCTCCAAGTTACATTGATCCCGTGCGAGGTGTTGGTGCCTCCTACGAGGTTGTTTGGGGGCTGGTTTGGGTTTTCACCCTCTAACGGCTTGTTTTAAGTCTAAGTGTGATTTTTGCAAATTATCGTCATACTCTCAAATTAGGAGACCCGGGACTACGCGGTCAGTTCTTACAAGTTATATTGATCCCGTACGAGGTGTTCGTGCCTCGTACGGGGTCGTTTGGGGGCTGGTTTGGATTTTCACCCTTTAACGGCATGTTTTTAACTCTAAGTGTGACTTTTACAAATTATCATCATACTCTCAAACCGGGAGATCCGGAATACGCGGCCAGTTCCTACAAGTTACATTGGTCCTGTACGAGGTGTTCGTGCCTCGTACGAGGTCGTTTGGGGACTAGTTTGGGTTTTCACCCTTTAACGATATGTTTTTAACTCTAAGTGTGATTTTTGCAAATTATTGTCATACTCTAAAACCGGAAGATCCGGGACTACGCGGTGAGTTCCTGCAAGTTACATTGATCCCGTGCGAGGTGTTCGTGCCCCCTACGGGGTCGTTTTGGAGCTTGTTTTGGGTTTTCAACCTTGAACGACTTGTTTTTAAGTATAAGTGTGATTTTTGCAAATTATCGTCATACTCTCAAATCGGGAGATCCGGGACTACGCGGTCAGTTCCTACAAGTTACATTGGTCCCGTGCGAGGTGTTCGTGCCTCCTACGGGGCCGTTTGGGGGCCGGTTTGGGTTTTCACCCTTTAACGGCTTGTTTTTAAGTTTAAGTGTTGATTTTTGCAAATTATCGTCATATTCTCAAACCGAGAGACCCAGGATTACGCGGTCAGTTCCTACAAGTTACATTGATCCCGTGCGCGGTGTTCGTGTCCCCTACGCGGTCGTTTGGAGGCTAGTTTGGATTTTCACCCTTTAACGGATTGTTTTTAAGTCTAAGTGTTGATTTTTGCAAATTATCATCATATTCACAAATCGGGAGACCCGAGACTACGCGGTCAGTTCCTACAAGTTACGTTGGTCCCGTGCGAGGTGTTCGTGCCTCCTACGGGGTCGTTTGGGGACTGGTTTGGGTTTTCACCCTTTAACGGCATGTTTTTAACTCAAGTGTGATTTTTACAAATTGTCGTCATACTCTCAAACGGGGAAATCTGGGACTACGCGATCAGTTCCTGTAAGTTACATTCATCCCGTGCGAGGTGTTGGTGCCTCCTACGGGGTCGTTTGGGGGCTGGTTTGGGTTTTCACCCTCTAACGGCTTGTTTTTAAGTCTAAGTGTGATTTTTTCAAATTATCGTCATACTCTCAAATTAGGAGACCCGGGACTACGCGGTCAGTTCTTACAAGTTATATTGATCCCGTACGAGGTGTTCGTGCCTCGTACGTGGTCGTTTGGGGGCTGGTTTAGATTTTCACCCTTTAACGGCATGTTTTTAACTCTAAGTGTGATTTTTACAAATTATCATCATACTCTCAAATCGGGAGATCCGGGACTACGCGGCCAGTTCCTAAAAGTTACATTGGTCCTGTACGAGGTGTTCGTGCCTCGTACGAGGTCGTTTGGGGACTAGTTTTGGTTTTCACCCTTTAACGATATGTTTTTAACTCTAAGTGTGAGTTTTGCAAATTATTGTCATACTCCCAAACCGGAAGACCCGGGACTACGCGGTGAGTTCCTGCAAGTTATATTGATCCCGTGCGAGGTGTTCGTGCCCCCTACGGGGTCGTTTTGGAGCTTGTTTTGGGTTTTCAACCTTGAATGGCTTTTTTTTAAGTATAAGTGTGATTTTTGCAAATTATCGTCATACTCTCAAATCGGGAGATCCGGGACTACGCGATCAGTTCCTACAAGTTACATTGGTCCCGTGCGAGGTGTTCGTGCCTCCTACGGGGCCGTTTGAGGGGTGGTTTGGGTTTTCACCCTTTAACGGCTTGTTTTTAAGTTTAAGTGTTGATTTTTGCAAATTATCATCATATTCTCAAATCGAGAGACCCGGGATTACACGGTCAGTTCCTACAAGTTACATTGATCCCGTGCGCGGTGTTCGTGTCCCCTACGGGGTCGTTTGGGGGCTGGTTTGTATTTTCACCCTTTAACGGCTTTTTTTTAAGTCTAAGTGTTGATTTTTGCAAATTATCGTCATATTCACAAATCGGGAGACCCGAGACTACGCAGTCAGTTCCTTCAAGTTACGTTGGTCCCGTGCGAGGTGTTCGTACCTCCTACGGGGTCGTTTGGGGACTGGTTTGGGTTTTCACCCTTTAACGACATGTTTTTAACTCTAAGTGTGATTTTTTCAAATTGTCGTCATACTCTCAAACCGGGAAATTCGGGATTACGCGATCAGCTCCTACAAGTTACATTGATCCCGTGCGAGGTGTTGGTGCCTCCTATGGGGTCGTTTGGGGGCTGGTTTGGGTTTTCACCCTCTAACGGCTTGTTTTTAAGTCTAAGTGTGATTTTTACAAATTATCGTCATACTCTCAAATTAGGAGACCCGGGACTACGCGGTCAGTTCTTACAAGTTATATTGATCCCGTACGAGGTGTTCGTGCCTCGTACGGGGTCGTTTGGGGGCTGGTTTGGATTTTAACCCTTTAACGGCATGTTTTTAACTCTAAGTGTGATTTTTACAAATTATCATCATACTCTCAAACCGGGAGATCCGGGACTACGCGGCCAGTTCCTACAAGTTACATTGGTCCTGTACGAGGTGTTCGTGCCTCGTACGAGGTCGTTTGGGGACTAGTTTGGGTTTTCATCCTTTAACGATATATTTTTAACTCTAAGTGTGATTTTTGCAAATTATTATCATACTCTCAAATCGAAAGACCCGGGACTACGCGGTGAGTTCCTGCAAGTTATATTGATCCCGTGCGAGGTGTTTGTGCCCCCTACGGGGTCGTTTTGGAGCTTGTTTTGGGTTTTCAACCTTGAACGGCTTGTTTTTAAGTATAAGTGTGATTTTTGCAAATTATCGTCATACTCTCAAATCGGGAGATCCGGGACTACGCGGTCAGTTCCTACAAGTTACATTGGTCCCGTGCGAGGTGTTCGTGCCTCCTACGGGGCCGTTTGGGGGGTGGTTTGGGTTTTCACCCTTTAACGGCTTGTTTTTAAGTTCAAGTGTTGATTTTTGTAAATTATCGTCATATTCTCAAACCGAGAGACCCGGGATTACACGGTCAGTTCCTATAAGTTACATTGATCCCGTGCGCGGTGTTCGTGTCCCCTACGGGGTCGTTTGGGGGCTGGTTTGGATTTTCACCCTTTAACGGCTTATTTTTAAGTCTAAGTGTTGATTTTTGCAAATTATCGTCATATTCACAAACCGGGAGACCCGAGACTACGCGGTCAGTTCCTACACGTTACGTTGGTCCCGTGCGAGGTGTTCGTGCCTCCAACGGGATCGTTTGGGGACTGGTTTGGGTTTTCACCCTTTAACGACATGTTTTTAACTCTAAGTGTGATTTTTACAAATTGTCGTCATACTCTCAAACTGGGAGATCCGGGACTACGCGATCAGTTCCTATAAGTTACATTGATCCCGTGCAAGGTGTTCGTGCCTCCTACGGGGTCGTTTGGGGGCTGGTTTGAGTTTTCACCCTCTAACGGCTTGTTTTTAAGTCTAAGTGTGATTTTTGCAAATTATCGTCATACTCTCAAAACATGAGACCCGGGACTACGCGGTCAGTTCCTACAAGTTACATTGGTCCTGTACGAGGTGTTCGTGTCTCGTACGGGGTCGTTTGGGGACTGGTTTGGGTTTTCACCATTTAACGGCATGTTTTTAATTCTAAGTGTGATTTTTGCAAATTATTGTCATACTCTCAAACCGAGAGACTCGGGACTACGCGGTTAGTTCCTACAAGTTACATTGGTCCCGTGCGAGGTGTTCGTGCCCCTACGGGGTCGTTTGGAGGCTGGTTTAGGTTTTCACCCTTTAACGACTTATTTTTAAGTCTAAGTGTGATTTTTTTACATTATCGTCATACTCTCAAACCGGGAGACCCGGGACTACGCGATCCGTTCCAATAAATTACATTAGTCCCGTGCGAGGTGTTCGTGCCCCCTACGGGGTTGTTTTGGGTCTTGTTTGGGTTTTCACCCTTTAACGGCTTGTTTTTAAGTTTAAGTGTGATTTTTGCAAATTATCGTCATATTCTCAAACTAGGAGACCCGAGACTACGCAGTAAGTTCCTACAAGTTACATTGGTCCCGTACGAGGTGTTCCTGCCTCCTACGGGGTCGTTTGGGGGCTGGTTTGGGTTTTAACCCTTTAATGGCTTGTTTTTAAGTCTAAATGCGTACATTAATCAATTTAGAAAGTTGATTGATTTTAGAAAATTTTGACATAATTTCATTTGTTTATTCATTAAATCCAACCCGTTTTTACATTTGAAATAAACTCAACAGCAGCAGCAAATTCCAAAACCAAACCACCATGCAAATCCCTTCCACCAATTTAACTAAATAAGCTCATAAAGTTAGTCATTTTACGTTTGGCTACTTGTCGCTATTTCAGCCCATTTTTCTATTTAATGCTACTACAAATTTTAAGAGAATTTGAGACTAACCAGATTTCATTTGCATTTTAATAGCCACCCGATGAACTCTTCGTGCCATGACTTCTTGAAAGTATCGGCTTTGTTTTCTGAACAAAGAAAATGGAATTATTTCACTGACATTGTAATTCTCATTTTAAATAGAAGTATCACACCTTATGTTTATTTATGTACGCATTATTACATGTGTATGTAACTTACCAACGCAATACGAGAATTGTCCAAGAGCATAAATAAATGGCATTGACTCAATGTCTCCTGCTTAAAGCAAAAGTCCATTTTTATCCAACACAAGTATGAAGCCCCTCATTGTGCCACAGGTTGCATATAGTTATTAATTTACCTATAGTACCAATTCTATGACATAAACATCAGGTGGACGTTCTTCCTAGTCCACCAGTATAGTTGTTACACGTTCAATCCAATCTTGAATGGCATCTGTGATATGAGGTGCAACCTGAACAAGGGAAGTAACATGTGAGGACAGGAATATAAGTTATTGAACAATATAATAAATAGATTTCAGCAACAGTGAAAGAATCGGAACAGTTTTTTCAAGATAATCCCCCTTTCTCTCTTTATCAATGACAAACTAACAGAGAAGAAAAGTAGTCAATACAATGAGTTAAAAAAACATCAAGCCTATTGATCTTAAGAATTTCTATCAACATAGATTATAGATTATAGGGTAAGAGTAAGAAGACTTTCAACTTAACCCACTTGCTTTATTATTAGGAAAAAAACATGTAACTCACTTGCCTGGTAAATCTTTCCGGTTGTGATATTATTATCCTATGTCAACTTGATATCTAGGAACCACTCATAGTTCCCAAGGTCCAAGTCCACCTTCAGACATCTTCATTTCTCGGAAATCCCCCATCCCCACCCCCACCCCCGGATAGTAAAGATGGATGAGCCATACATATTTTTTGATAAAATGACTCGACCACATAAAAAACAAGGAAAATTTATATTGGTGTAGACACCCAACATCTAATTTAATAACTAAATTTACATTACCAGTAAATAATTGATGAGGGGAAGAATGTAAACAAAGTGCATTTTCTCGATGCTCTCTCTAGATTACCACCCGAACCACACCAAAAATTTGGATCCGACTATGTTATGCCTGAAATGAAACTCTTTAGGCATGTATTAAAACAGTAATCTAATGCTACGATTATACACATTAGAATATTCAGTATCC
The DNA here is from genome assembly GCA_949130495.1 of Sambucus nigra. NCBI lineage: Eukaryota > Viridiplantae > Streptophyta > Magnoliopsida > Dipsacales > Adoxaceae > Sambucus > Sambucus nigra. The sequence continues at coordinate 387,575,390 of OX422208.1, forward strand.
TTCCCAGACATGATATTCAAATCAGTAAAAGAACACCTTAAATTTATTGAAGATCCAAATTCGAACTCGTAGCTATGCAAACGTTAACACCAAATATAGATATCCAAAACATAAAAGACATGTTAATTTCTTACCAAGATTGCAGTTATGCAAGCATCAACACCAAATTTTTTTCCACTAAACACACTACACCAATACCTTTTCCTTTCCGGCATAAAAAGTCTTAGACCTAACGACATCAAGCATGGTCATGCCAAACAATTTCTTCTCATCATAAGTCCCTGCTTTCTTGAAGACCTCAGCATCTATTGGGACAGTGGAATTCACCGGGTTGCTTATCATGTTAACAAGTGTCTGGTTTCCACAAAAATCCACATCCCAAATTACAAAAGAACATAAACTAAAACAACATTTAACAAAATTTGGGCATTTGAAAAAGGAACCCACATAAGGGCAATACTTGGCAATCGAAGTACAAAGAGATTTAACAATGCCTGCCCTAGTTGTTCTTCCCCCATGTACCCAGCCACCTATTTAAACACACAATTATATCGTCATTGGGTAAGACTTTAATTATACTTTCACAGAAAATATGTACTGACAATCTGTATACACAAAAAGAATTCATGACCATCTCCACTTTTGTTGAGTCCAATATGATGTAACAAAGATTGAAACTCCTAAAATACTTATTTGCTAAGTAATCTTAACCCCTAAAACACCCTTCAACTTCATCTTCTTCCTAAAACCCAAACCCTAAAAAGCAAGCACGAATCAAATCACGTATATCATAAACTCTTGAATCAAATCACGTATATCATAAACTCTTGAATCAAATCACAGATCAAATCTTATACCTAACTTAGGTTAAAAAAATAATACCTGAGTGGAGAGAAAGCGCCGGCCGTAGAGGTGTTCGTGACTTAGCGTCGGAGATAGAGAGTGGTTGAGTTAGCACTGGAGAGAGAGAGAGATTGAGTTAGCACCAAAGAGAGAGAGAGAGAGAGGTCCGACGCACGGTAGATCGCAGACCGGAGAGAGAGACCGTGAGCGGGAATCGGGCGCAGTGGGAATCGGGCGTAGAGCGGGAATCGGGAATGACAAGTGAGAGAAAAAGAGTTTTTTTTTTGGTATTATATATTTTAGTAAGTGTACTCAATTTTGGCACACTTTAAAACCGTGCCAAATTTTGGCACTGTTTTAAAGTGTGCCAAATTTCTATTAAACCGTGCCAAAATCTGGCACAGTTTTAAACTGTGCTAGATTTTTAATATTATGGTGTGCCAAAATGCTGTTTTTGGTGTAGTGAATGTCCTCACCCGATATCAATCCGCAACCCAATAAAATTGAATGACCATGGTGATTAACCCCAACAAAATGAGCAAATGGCATATCATATTTGTTGGTTAAATAAGTGGTATCGAACGTAATAGCATCTCCAAACTCTTCATACGCATCCCTACTTCTTGCATCCGCCCAAAAAATATTTTTCAATCTAAAATCATCATCAAAATCCATCATATAAAAAAAACTTTTCATTATTGGATTGCATTTTCAAAAAGTATTTTTGAATGGCTATAGCATCCCCATCACCAAGTCTTAAACGCCTCACTTTACTAAGAAAGTTATAACAATCCTTCTCCAAAAATGGCACATTCTCATGCCCGCCCGCCTCAACTAACAAGGAGGTGAAATTTTTACATGGTCGGATACCGGTCCTATCATTCAATTCAAGTTTTCTTTTAACAAAAGGCCTTATGATCCGATTACTCTTATAATATCTTGATTTTTCAGGACTAACCTTATGATTATGATCAAGGTTTAATGTTGAAATCCGCCACTTTCCATCGGGGGACAAGATAGCCCTAATTCGTGACTTGCAATCCGTTTTGGAAACCAGACGTTTTTTGAACACTTTTTTTTATTTGCTTTCCTCTTTTCCGGAATGAGAGCATGAATATACAACATATTTTACCTTCCCGCCAACATCCCTTTCAGATGATCTCTTTTTGACAGGAAAACCCTTCTCATTACCATATTTTTTATAGTACTCAAACAACTCTTCAACATTAGTAAACTCCATTCCTATCTCGGGATCTATTATTTTTTCCATTTCATTTTGCATACACTCATCATCCCCTTTTAAATCCCCCACATCATCATTTAAATAAAAAAATCTATTTGCCTCACTACTAGAAGCCATTTTACAATCCTACAAGAATATAAAAAAAAATTATTACAATCTTGGGATCAAAATAAGATGTAAACATAGAGTAACAAAATAATAAATGAAACAATATAATTTTATTGTAATTGATTAACAAAAAATAAAAGTTAAATTCAACAATCCAATAAAACAACCCAATAATCTTTAGCATTCAAACATTTTTATCAATTTAAAAAAAAATTATTACAATCTTGGGATTAAAATAAGATTTAAACACAGAGTAACGGAATAACAAGTGAAACAAAACAATTTTATTGTAATTGATTAACAAAAAATAAAAGTTAAATTCAACAATCCAATAAAACAACCCAATAATATTAGCATTCAAACATTTTTTCACTTAAAACAAATATTATTTGAGTGGAACTTGATAAACAATATTATTGATTAAAATAAAAATATATTATTGCTGTAATTACAAATATATTTAGAATAAAAAATATAAAGGAGAAAAAAACCTAAATATGGTCGGTGCCGGAGTTTGGCTGGTCGGTGCCGGAGTTCTGCCGGAGTTTGGCTGGTCAGTGCCGGAGTTCTGTAGAAGGTTTTGTGGCTGAATGAGTTTGGGGGTAAATGGGTTTTGGGGATAAATGAGCTTAACTTAATAACCAAGTTTTTTGGGATAAATGAGGTTCGTGGGTTTGCTGTCAAAGAAAAGGTTGGGATGATGTGGCACCTCCACATCATCATGTAGGGGTATTATGTCAAAAATCCAAGTCGTCGTATCATTTTTCATTATAAAAAGAACCATTTTAATTGTGACACTTGAATAAGAAGTACTATTTTTAATCCTTTGAATATTGAATATAGTAAGTTAAATTCAGTAGTCTTTCAAAGGGATTTTTGGGGAAATGTATAATATAACTCAAAGTGTATAAAAATAGGACATTTCAAATAATTTTATAAATTTAATTCTTGTACTAAAAACACTATAAAAAATGACCAATATGTCATTTGACAATTTATAAAAATAAAAATAAAAATAAAAATCATCAAATTTTTAAAAGTTCATAACTTCAAATCTACAAATCCAAAATTCACAAAATTTATATATCTGAAATCTACTCGTCGAGATCTATCCCACAACACCCATATTTGATTTTTTTGACAATAAATTGAAATCGATAAATTTACTATTTCACTAAAACCTCCATTTTTCCGACGATTTTTTTTCCCCACTGCGAACACTATATTTTTTCCAGCGAAAAACTTTCTTCTCCGGCGTTGGCAATGGTGTCGCTGGCGCAGACAAAAAAAATGAAAGAAATAAACAAATGGAGAGTGAAACGAGGAGAGAGAAACAATCTGACGAGAATTACAGCGGTCTCCGGTGAGGATTTCCGCGTTCTGATGAGGATTCCGGTGGGTGGGATAGAGTATAGGTGGGGTTATGTATTTATTTTTAGAATGAATTTTAAATGAGTATGACTAAGGGTATAAATATAAATTGACCCCACCTCTTTAACTAAAAAAAATGAAATTACCTGTTTTGTATACTCCTAATTTAAATTGACCACACAAATAAATGTTATTGTACAAAAGGGACTATATTTATAAATTTAAAAATCATTGTCCTAAAAAATCAAATATAAAAAGGAACATGACCTTGACCTTAAATTTTTATATTTTTTTACTTAACTTTGGAGTATAGTAATTTATTTTATTTAAATTGACCCATGGGTTGCACAAATTTTTAGCTAGCATTTAAAATAAAAGAAGAAACGTCCACGATTAATGTTAGTGAAACATCTTTTTCCATTCTCATGCATGTACTGATTTACCCATGTTTGGGTGCATGAATCATCTATAGGTCAAAAGTGAATTATCATCTTTCTTTAGAATTCCTTGAATTATAATACAATCAAGGTGTTTTCACCATTGCTTTTGCTAATTAGGTAAACATTGATTATAATGAAATTACATCTATAGGTCAAAAATAATATTAAAGCCACTATTTTTCCATGCCTTAGACCATAGATTCACCCAAACTCTGGCTATTAGTTCTCCGCCCTCATGTTGCAAAATTAAATTCACATCATCAATAAATTATTTGTTTTCATTACAGATTTTAATGTTCCATGTATAGGATTATTGAAACACTGATTTTTGCCTCAGCTAGAGTGTCAATCGTGGGCCACTCAACCGCATAATCAAATTTACGGTTTTTTACTGCAATTTTTTTTTTGTGTCGGAAATTCATTTATGTAGTGTAATATAGCAAATTTGGTTATGGAGCGTGATTAAAATTGTTTTTTTTATGAAACCAAATTATATTGAGACCTTTGATTACATTAGAAAAGTTTTTACACGATATTGAGGATCAAATTGCGTTGCCGCATGAGTATTCGTGAGCGGGACTACTACCTGAAATTCCGCACCTAGGTGTAGCAAGTGAACTTCATTAAAGTAATTCTCATTGATGGCTATGATTATAGATTTGTAGATAACTAGGTATCATAAAATCCCCTGTTAGACTATTTAGTTATTATTCGTGAGGTAATGTTGGGATGTATCACGCTCACCCGTACGATTCAACAGGTAGCCCACAAACCTGCATGATGGGCAAACATAATACAAAATTACTTTTAATAAACTTGAATGCATCTTTTCCCCAATATTGAATAAAAATGGTACATTTCCATCCCAACAAAACAATGATGAGTTTTTGAGGATGAATGGAATTCGTTATTTATTTATGTGTTTTAAGGATGAATAGAACGGCAAAGAATATTAAGGATCAATCATCAAGTAATGGGACAAAACAGAAGGGAAAAAAAAAAAGAAAAAAGAAAAAGTGATCTATATTGTAGTGCCTTGCGGCATCAAGTGGGACTATTGGTTCCACCATTAATCATACTTTGGAGAGCCAAGAAAACAAGCCTATTAATTGTAGCAAAACAAATACATGCAAAAGAACATCCAATCTTCCCTTTGAGAAGAGCCCACAATAGCAAAGCCAAAACATAAACAAATTAGTTAATAGGAAAAAGGACCAGGTTAGGCATGGCTAGTGGTAGTGGATGATATATGATGCAATGGCCCCATGATGGTGTCATTGTTGCTTCTTAATAGGGGCTGACACTTTCAAACCAATTTCCTGACCCGTGAAAATGAAATAATTGGGAACAAAGTTGAGGCCCCTTCCTTAATTGTTATGTTATTTTCTCACTAGTTATTTGGTGAAGCCCAAGTTTTCGGTGGATTTAACAGTTACAACATGTTATATTTGTGATTTATCATATTCCTATATAGATTTTCTGTTTTGCCCAGTATGATTATCTAATGTTATATTTGTAATTTATAATATTCCTTTATAGATTTTCTGTTTTGCCAGTATGATTATCTTGTGTAGAAAGAACAAACTTTTTAACGTTCATTAGTAAACTTCCTTTTTTTTATAAAACTTTGACATTGCACCTTTTATATAAAATAAACTTTGACATTGCACTTTATATATATAATAAAATGGAGATAGAGAATGAGGGTGTATGTCGGTGAAGGTGTAATATGGAATGAGGGCCAAGCAAGCAGCATGGGAAAGATGAAGAGTAAGGCGTGGCTAGCTAGGAGGCAAAGTGGGTGGGGGTGCAAACCCAACCCCAAAGCTCCTTCTAAAACCTGTAGTCCAAGGCGGAGACACCACGGGCCCACCTCCTCCCATAACAATACACCGTTTCTCTCCTCTTTTTTCACTCACACATTAGGGGCCCCCACCCCGACCGCTTGAACCCGATCCTCTCTCCTTCATCACCCTCCACTCTCCTCTGCCCCCCTTCTTTTGTCTCTTCCTTTGTCTTTCTCTACTTGTCCTTCCTAAATTTAATTTCTTTTATTATTATTTTCATTTTCGTCTCTCAACTCACATATTCTTGTCTTTGTTGACTTAAAAAACTCCATAACCCGTAGTGCATTAAATGTAAAGGGTATATTTTAAAGCTAAAGGAACCGTCAGAATTTTACCCAGCATCGCTATACAATATTTTTAAATATAATGTATAATTATTTTGAAGCATGGAGTGACGTTCACTATAAATTTTGATAGTATATTTAGCATTATCCTTCATTAAATGACAGTGTTTCAAAATAGTAATAAAAAAAGAAATTAATAATTATATTTGACTCTAAATGATTTAAGAGTAAAATTATATTTTAAGTTAATTTTTTTTATTTATATTTTGAACTTTAAACTTAGACTTTAGATAATAATATAAACGCAAAAATGCTTCATTTAGGAAAAGTGCATGTAGTTTATTTGTGTTTCACTCGAATATATGGGTACAATTATAAGACAATTAAAAACATATAATTACTGTGGAGGATTATTCGACCACAGGCGAGGAAGGGTCATTTGCCCCCTAATCCTATCAACGATTTCAAATTAGAAGATAAGGATGGTTGAAACCGATCTACAGAGATCTCTTATTTAGATACATCTTATCAGATGAGATAACAATCTAAAGTCATTGAGTCCTTCACGGCTCAACCTCTTTTCCTTTTCCTATAAAAGTAATCCATGCTTTAGGGAAAAGGGGAATGTAATCTTTATGATCAAAAGACGATTAATAAAGAGAAAGTAACACCCCATGAATTTAGTCACATTGCCGAATCATTTACATAATGTTCTTGTGTGTGATTGTGCAAGTTTATATTCCACTCGACTTTAATTATGTTGATAAAATACTAGTAGATTTTTTATTATCTACAATTGACACCGTTTGTGGGAAACAACATTCTTTTCTCATCATAACAAAGCCAATGAGCAAGCATGCTTTATTCAGACAACCAACACCCGCCATCTCACGGCAGTTGACAGAACGATCAAAATAACCTTGAGGCTATGAAAGTTATGTTTGAAATCAAACCTAACTGGAGCCGCAACATTCCGAGCTCACGTTTTCGCTCACATGAGAATAAAACTATAGAGAGCAAGGAACCGCCACAGTCCAACCAGGCTTATAGGATCGTGGATACCTATGAACGATGACTTCGTCAACAGGAGGAGGCGACGCGATACCATCAAGAAGAGAATGATTGCCTTCAACTTCTCTTAAAAGGAATGGTCATGAGTGAGAACTGTGACCCTCCACCACGACCAAAATGGCCGCGTCTCAAATCCGTGATCATAACAGTTGCTGATGAGTGCTCTATTTTGTATATTTTATACCCAAATTTTTACTTTTCCAGAACGAATTTATTTTGTTTAATAAGTTCTTAGGACCATTTTATTAAATAAAGAAAAAAATGCAATAATAATTGAATTAAATTTAAGACGATAATTTTAAAGGCAAAAAGAGGCATTTCAATAATTTTATAATTTTCTTGAAATAATCTGTGAAAAAGTCGCCTAGTGAAAATTTTGCAGGGAATGATAAATTTGGAGCAACTTGAAGATTAACAAGAGAAAAGCGTGAAAAATATGATTTTTACGATTGTTCGAAAAAAGATGTTTATGCTTGGTAATTTGTATTCTCCAAATTGGATGAAATTCAACAAGAGAACATAAGGGTTATCGGGTGGTTGAAAATTAATGTAACACCCCGTATTTCTGTGCATGTAATATTTAATTAATTCGAGAAATTTTAAATTACTTATGTGTCGTAATTTAATTGAATTAATTATGGTAATATTTATTTAAATATTAATTGGAGAGTGAATAGTTAATATTTAGGGAAATTTAATTACTAAGTGAATAGTAATAATTTATTTACTTCATAACGTATATTAGTGACGTGGCATTTACTTATCTCAGCCGGGAGTCAGTAAAGACTAATTAGTGTGCGAGATAAGAATTTTTATAAATTAATTCGGATATCGATTTTGAGTGCACGATTGAGTCTGGATGGATCGAGATAGTCGTTAAAGTGTATCGGGGGGTAGTAAACAGGTCACGGGACGTTTTTAGGCATAATCGGGCCCACACGGGACTATTTGTGTCACTTGGGCTTGGCCCATGAGGCTAAAAAAGGGATTTGTGTTTTAAGACCTAAATCTAAGAGTGGGGAACGACAGAGAAACATAAACCTAAATCTAAGAAATTAGGGAGAAAGTGAGAGGGAGTAGTTAGAGCCAATTTGGGGATCTTTTGGAGATAAAACAAGGAACGGATTGGGAGCTCATCATTAAGCTTGCCTCTACACCAACGGATCAGACTTTACGAACCCAAAGGCAAGTAGTTAACTTGATGTGATGTTCAATTTTGATACTTAATCCATATTTTTGTGATGTGTAAACCAAAATCCGTTTTGGGTGTAAATGGGTATTCGGGTGAAATCGAGTTTTTGAGAAAGGGTATATCTTGATGAGATTTGGGGTATTATTAGTATGTTTCATGATTCTGTAGTATAGGAATATGAATCGTATGATTAAATCTAGAAAGAATGGACATTTAATTTATGATAATAGAGATGTAAAGTGTTTGGGTGTTTGAAACCCGTGTAAAACCCGAATTTGGAAAACATTAGAATTCGTGGAAATTTGTAATTGAATTAAGGCTTCTAGGTTGATTAGAACCCGTTTTCATATGTTAATATGGTTGATTTTGATCGGAGATTACTATGGGAGAAAGTAGAAGCTTGGTTGTGTTAACAATGGCTGAAACAGAATAGTGGAGAAGAAAGGGACATGGTTAATCGATCGATCAACCCAGGGCATCGATCGATCGATGGTCCCAGATTTTTGACAGGTTCGCCACTTTTATATATAAGGGGGAAATAAAATCTAAATTTAATTCCTATGTTTTATTTAGTGACAAATAAATAATAGGCACATATTCCTAACAATTTTGGGGAAAGAAATTGGGAATAGGGAGGATTTATGTGGGGCACTTTATGGATCAATTTGAGGAATTAGATTCCAAAATAATTAGATACGGATCAAGTGAGCGAGTCCGGGTATATTGGTTGAGTGACACCAGGGTGTTAAATTAATTAATTTGGAGTCGAGATATAGACTTGGATAATATTTAACTTCGGGCCAAGTGAGCGAACCCGGGTATATGGGTTGGGTGACACCAAGGTAATAAATTAATTAATGTGTGAATTGATTAAATTAGAGTCGAAACTATAGACTTGGGAAAGTATTATATTAATTAAAGTGTAAATTAATTAATAATCAGAGTTGGATCGTAAACTCGAGATATTAAATATAGGCTAGTGTTACGGACTCAGTACACGGTAAAGCCGAGATATTTTATATTTATATATATACGGTGTGCGATAGTATGTATACGGTGTGCGCATATAAATATAAGTGATTATATATTATTAATATATATATATATATATATATATATATATATATATATACTCTAGTGCTATCGGAGGAGGTTGCGCGATGTGGGTGAATCCCCTAGCTTGAGGAGTAGGGCGCGTATGTCCCCAGGTCATAGCGTCCATTATATGGGTGAGGGGCTTATATCACTTTCAGGGAAGGAATATGACCGCCTCCATTATGTATGTTTTTGGCCAAGTTAGTGAGCAATTCTGACTTGAGTAACTAGGTTATGCGAGTACACCTAGTGTGATAGCACTTTAGAGAATACATCCGGTGAGTTATTACTCGGGAGGATGGGTTATATTTATATTCAACATATGTGTGAATTTTGTAATATGGTTCTACGTATATAATGGGATAAATAGTTATATACGGGTCATTAAATACATATAGTGAATTGTATTAATTATATATAAGTTATATTCACATTCAACATGTGGGAATGTTATAAGATAACTGTACGTACATAATGGGGTGAATAATTATATACGGGAAGTTTAAATACATGGAGAATATTGTATTATTTATATAACTAGTTAATGTTATATGACTTTCAAGGAAAGATAATTAACTAAGTTAAGATGGTAAATAACTTAAAAATCATGCATCAATAATACTCGGTTTAGAGTAGAATGGCAAGGGGAGATTATACCAGGACTAGTTGGACAGGGTAGTACAACTAGGTGAGGTTAAAGTAACCGTTTGGTGTGCACATTAGTGGAGGGGTGAGTATGTCCTCAAGGGAGTGCGACACTAACTTAAATATAAAACGCATTAATATATTTTTAATTACTGCAGTTAATTCACTTGCTAAATATTTTCAAAATGTTTTGGGTTCTAACCCTTGCTATAAAATTATTTTCAAAACCGATTAGGTGTCCAACCACAGGGACGCCAGGATTGATATTCTATTCCAGGGACGCAGAGCTGCGGCACATGTAGATGCTAGCAGGAGTTTGGTTTCGACGCATCGTTCATGTTGATTTAATTCAGTCGTTGTGTATGGCTCATATTATAATTCCACATGTTGTTATTTTGTTTAATTAAAAAGATAAAAGCACAAACTTTTTGGAATACTAGGTGGTTAGTAAGTTTTAAAAAGGTTTTCGACAGTGATGCTAAGGATGAACCAACTGAAATTTCTGTTTTAATTTGGTATATGACTGATCACCCGGTATTTTACTAGGTGGGGTGTCACAGATGGTATCAGAGCATCAAGTTCTAGTGTCCTTTGGATCTGTGCGTCTTTTCACTCTTTAGCTTAGAATTATTTGGTATAGAGCCTTATGATAGGATTTTTTTATTCCTCTACGTATGCGGCTTACATTCTCCTGCTATTAAGTATAGTGATGTGATTCATACAAGAGTTCAGTTGGGCTTTGTATATAGAGCTTTCTTTGGGACGACCAACGAGGGAAATAGGAGGATTGCAGGAGGATAGTCTCAACAGAAGACTTTGGGTATTCTGGAAATGGTTATCGTGATATGAATCACCTTGATTGTTGTTCAGGTCAGTGGTGACAGAATAATCACTCGGGAGCGATAGTCTCCGAAAGCACTGTTGTAGATAACAGTGCTACAATTTTAGTCTCACCCAGAGTAGTCAGCAAAGGGTGGGGAAAGTGTGGAAGGACCCTTTTGGAAGGGACATCTATAAGGATTCGAGTAGTAGAGTAGCGCGATAAGTCAATGGGAGGAAATAACCAAAAGAAAATTGTGTAGGGTGGAATGCGGAGGCACCCTGGACTAAATTTTGAATGAAATTTTGGCCCAGTGGGGCGGTGTTGTAGTGTTAGGAGAGTCAGTCACCACGTAGGAAGAAGAATATATGAAGTCAAATGAGAAATTTTGGGTATGGTGTGACCATAAGATCATCCATCCATTATTCAATAGGGATGTGAGTGAAATTTCAGAGTTTATGAAATGGGTAAGATTGTAACTAGTCGTGAGGGAGACGATAAATTGTATAAGCGAACTTCATTACCATTGAAGGAGATAAGAAGAAGGATAAAGGAAACCGCAAGTGAATAATGAACCGTGTGAGAATACACAAGGATGGATGAAAAATCCGACTAGGATGACTAGTGTTGAGGTCGTCAATATTGTTTGTTTGCTAGCTTACATTAACGCTTCTAAGATACTAGAGCCAATAAGGTTAGAGAGTTTAACCTAACAACAAAATGGGATGTAATGCTTCTAGTGAAGCACGACATAAGGGTGTACCTAGTGAAGGACCCATCTTGACGTTTTAAATGAAGTAAATTTCTACCTATTGATAGTGGATTTGATCCGATTCGTCGAGACCCATAACGAGTCCCTTAGGGCTATAGAAACCAAAAGGTCAACGAGGGTAGCATTTAGGGTCAAGACGACCAAGTATACGAGAAGGACAACCCCGACATGGACATTGGGGCCAGAGGCAGGGGATTGACACAAAGAGGTGTCTTATGTGTGGAAAGTGGGACCACAACAATTGGTTATGTCCACGGTGTGTCAGGGGATAGGATTGGTATGTTCAAAAGGACAATAATTGTGAAGTTTTGGTTCGGTCGGATGAGAATATTATGTCCAGGAACCATTTGGGTCGCTGGTGGATAGGCGAGTGGAAGTATAAGTTTTATCTTCGGATAGATGGGGTGAATTTCGTGACACGGGTAGTCACAGTATTCTTGTTAACACTATATTCGCGCGGGGGATGAGTTTAGTGGGCATATTGTAGTGTTACTATTAAGTATATTTTTACTATGGGGTAACATGGATCTCTTTTGCTTTATCTGAAGGGAAGCGAGCGTGAAAACTGAGATGGTATATTTTATGAGATTTACTCATTTTGAGGAGTGTTATGAAAGCATAATTTTTTCTGGGCATGGATTGGTTAGCGATGGGTATGAACTATTACGAATAGTGATAGTAATTTTGGGTGTTCGTGACACCAGGTTATGAATAATTTTTACTAGGTATCACCTGAGAGGGCGTTTAGCCTATATATATGTTGTATTATGTGGTGCGATAGACACATAGTGAGGTCTTGTGTTCTCATATTTTATCCCGATAAGTAGGGGTGTTTACTGAAGTGAATTAGGGTGGTTCGATTTATTTTTGAGTGGGGAGAGATATCTCGGGATTTAATTTGCGCAAGAACTAGTGATAGTAAGGGCGTGATATTTTATGCTGTCTTTTGTAACATAAGAGTAGGTGTGTATATTTTTGTGTTAAGAGACAAGTATTTGGGGGTATGTGCTATGACTGAGGATCTACCAGATCTCAACGACCAACAATGTTAGGTAGTAGTGTATTGGGGGGTTCCTTGTTTGGATTTCGTCTTGTGAGACGTCCCACACATAAAACTTAACGCAACATTGGAAGTGGGATAATCTTTGGTCGTTAGTACATAGGTTGGGTACTCCGGTTATTATTCATGTATATGATATGACTACGGGTTGGAAGTTATACTAGGGGTTTCGACTAGCATAGTCGGGTAACTTTCGTGCGATTGAGCACGGGAATAGGGTGTATGGGCACCCTAGTTAATTAAGGTAGTATTTGTGCAATTAAGCACGGGATATAGGGTGTATGGGCACCCTGGTTAGTGTGATTTCATAATCGTCTTAAATAAAAGGGATGTGTAAATAAACATATTGAATGTACGCGTGCGGGGTTGTGACAACCCGAATATAATTTTGATAAATTATATTTAAAATATGTTTATATTTTGTGATATGAATAATGTATTATTAGTATATCTAATATTAAGTGCTTATGTTTAGTCTAATCCTACTTTCATAAATCATGAAATGTCGAGTTATGTACGAACACAAGATTTGGTTATTTTCGATAGAAATGTTCCTATTTAAGACTAGTTTTGACCATTGTAACATTACAATTGACTTGAGGTGAAAACTACATAGCTGTAGGCATGTGAGTTAGGGTCGTAACACAATAAAGAGTGCATCAAACGGATGCTCGAGGAAGAAGTTAGGTCGAATTTACGAGAAGGGGCAAATATGTCAATTCCCTTAAGTGGTAAATTGTCTTTTATTAAACCAAATGGTTTAATTTGATTGGTTAACTTGGGAGGAAGCCTTGGACGACCTTATAAACTTGAAATAGACTTATCCTTCAGCCAAAATCAGCCATGAAAGGGTTTGAATCTTAAAGAAAGAGAAGGTAGAAGTTTAGGAAGGAAAAGTGAGGAGAAAAGGTGTAGAAAAATCCGTAGAAATTACGTAAAAAGCCCTGAAGGTAATCCTAATTACAATTCTAGTTATTTATCTTATATTACTGATTTATATGATCTAAATCATCATAGGTTTACGAAAGTTTCAGCCCTTTATATGTATGTATGGTTATATGCAAGTTTATGTTAAGTTGAATGTAGAAACCCTTAAAATTGTTTTGTATTGAATCCCCTTGTATTCAAACTTGTATATCTATTTGTGTACTTACTGTAATTGAGAAATTCCAATTGTATATGAAAGTAGACTCATATATTCATATCATATCTGAAAATTATAATTTATCTCCTTGAGGTTAGACCGTAATGATGATTTCAAGTTGGTACATGGTTTATGTTTTTATACTTCATTTCGGTATGCCTTGAGTTTAGTCAAGCTTTTGAGATAGCAAATGAAGTCAAACAATTATGAAACTTTAATTCTGTATGATTCAGTATGTGTACTGAATATGGGTTGAAAATCATGGAATGTTATACTGGAGAAAAGTTATGAAAATTCTTGGAAGTTGAAGGAACAATAGAGGAGCTTGTAGGGAAGATTTCTTGTGTTGTAGAGAAATAGTCATAACTTGCCCTAGGAAGCTTGAAAAATTACACCGTCACTTGTACTGGATAGTATATTCATATATGTTTTCATATTGATGAGTTTGGACCCCTGTATTTATACGATTTAGGAAGATAGGATGATTAAGTATGTAAGATAATAATTTCAGGCCATACTGGATACCCCTTGAATGAATGTTTATATTTCGTCCTTACAAAGAGCACTTTGAGTACATGTTTCATGTGTATATACATTTAGGAGTATAATTTCATGTTTACTTGACTTTGGTTATAAATTCCTTATAAGGTATTTCCTACGGTTGAATGTCCGTAACTTTATCAACATGTATATCATTGTTTTGCCTTTACCTATGTTTTATGGAATGTGACTTAATTGGAATTATATTGTTGATGTATAGTCATGGAAAGTTACATAATTATGTTTGGATAATATTTATGATTGAGGTTCAGTACTGATTTAGTTGGATTGACAGGTGTAAGGTCTAATCAACCCAGTTCAGCTCCACCAGAAGAAAACGTGAATACATAGTTGTCAACCAATGTGAGTGTACTCACTGGAATGATGTATTTGTATACTGTTACGAATGTGATCATAATGTTATGAATATAAAAATTGTCATTTCGGTTTACCGAAATGAGGGGTTACTCCTCGACCAGGAATGGGGGGGATTTGTCTATTAATGACAAAGGGTTACTCCTCGACCAGGAATGGGGGAGAATTGTCTATTTAGACAGGATATGTGAATCATGATTCGGAAAAGTTGGTCATTCATTATGAATGAGCCGGATAAGTTAATACATAAGTATATGGACATGATTTATTTCATTTAAATTCATGCAGTAGTATAGTAGTGATGTATTCACTGGGCTATTTTGCTCACGGTTCCTATGTTCACATTTTTCAGGTAACGCGATGTCACTGCCAAATCTAGGAGGTCGGGTTGGGTTAGCCAGGAATGTGAGAAACTATGATTTTGTGTAAATGTAAATGATGTAATTAAGTTAACTTATCCTTCAAGAAAGTTTTTATGTGCATGATTACTCTGATGTTGTAAAAAGGTTTTCAGTTATATGAATTTACAATGATGACTCTGAAATCAAAACTCGTGATTATGGTTTGGTTAGATTAATTATGGTTTGACTCACTTTGACTTTCAAACTTAATTATAAGTAACTGGGTTGGGGTGTGTCAGCTTTTGGTATCAGAGCCTAGGTTTTAGAGGTTCTGGAGTGAGAAGAGTCTAGATTTGGCAGTGAATGTTAAAAGTATATTTTATTTGATACTAACGATTATGGTAGGAAATATATATATATATATATATGCATGTTGTTATATCTTTGATCCATTTCAGATATAAAAGAATGGAAGGAGGGAATGTGAATGAGGAAATAGAAGATGAGGCTTCAAATATGGTAGCAGAGGCAGAGGTTGAGCAACCTGTTCATGGAAATGTAGAACCTGACCAAGAATAATTGACAGACATGCAAAAAATGGCACGTGCTATGACCCTAATGGTAGAGCAGCAAGCTAGATTTATGTCTCAGATGGAAGAACAACAGACCAGGCAACTAGAGGCACAAGCCTTGGCTAGGACTGAGGAGGTGATACACCGGCAAGAAAGAAGTACTTCACATGAGAAATTTATTAAGATGAACCCACCCTCATTTGAAGGAGCAGTTGATCCAGCAGAGGCAGAAGTATGGGTTAAAGAAATTGAACTTATCTTTGGGGTAATGAGGATGCCTGAAAATCAACAGGTAACCTTGGCGGCGTATATGCTGAAAGGAGAAGCTAAGTACTAGTGGGACGCCACGAAACATTTGTTGATTACTCCAGGAGGTGGGAATGTGATCTCATGGGATGCTCTTGTTAAAGCCTTGTATGACAAATATTTTCCCCCAATGTATCAAAAACAAAAGGAGAAGGAATATTTCATGTTGAATCAGGGGAGTATGACAGTTAGAGAATATGAAGCTAAACTGACAGCCTTATCTCGGTTTGCATCGAGGTTTATACGGAATGAGGAAGACATGTGTAGCCGATTTCTTAACGGGCTTGAGTTAGTCATTAAATCTAGATTGTCGGCTTTAGAGACTTCTAACTATTCCTCCTTGGTGAACAAAGCCATGCTAGTAGAAAGGGACATGAATGAAGCTAGAGGGAATCGAGAGCGAGGTGTAAAGAGAAGCAGATTTGATCCAAATTATCAAAAGAGTAGTGGTACAGAATATTCGAGGTTTGGAGGGCAGAAATTCCAACAGGGTAGAGGTGGAAGTAGTTTGCAAAGGGGTGAATCTAGTGGTGGAAGAGGTTGTGGAGTTTCAGCACAAGGAGATCCGAATGTTTGTTTCTTTTGTGGGGCATCAGGTTATATAAAGAGAAATTGCCCAAAGTTACTGAATATAGAATGTTTTAACTGCCACCAGAAGGGTCATTTGAGAAAGAATTGTCCTATATTGGCGAGAACAGTTTCAGTCAGTAGTGTGGGGCCTCATAAAGGATCTTCTCCAGGCAGTGCCACCAGGGGGAGAGGTACAGAACAAGCAACTGGATCGAGGGCAGGAGGAAGAGTGTTTGCGATGACGCTACAAGATGCCCATGCTACACCTGAAGTGGTTACAGGTAAACTCTCTATTGCGAACAAAGATTTATATGCACTCATTGATCCTGGATCTACGCATTCATTTGTGGCATTAGATATTGTTTCATATTTGGGTAGACCATGTTCATATCTTAATTGTGCCTTATATATTTCTACCCCAATGTAAAGTGTGATTCTGGTTGAGCATGTTTATAAAGATTGTATCTTACGAATGGGGGAACGAGATTTCTATGTTGATTTGATACCGTTGGCCATTCGAGATTTTGATATTATATTGGGGATGGATTGGTTATCATCATACCATGCTTCCATTGATTGTTTTCGGAAAGAAGTTACATTTCATTTGCCTGGTGAACCCGAGTTCCAATTTATAGGAGAAAGGAATGTTGTCCCTAATTGTCTTATCTCGGCAATAAAGAGCAGAAAGTTATTGAGTAAGGGTTGTACAAGGTATTTAGCGTATGTGGTTGATGTTAGTGAGGAAGCACTTAAAGTTGAAGATATACCAGTGGTTAGAGAGTTTTCTGATGTCTTCCCAGAAGAATTGCCAGGATTGCCACCCGATAGGGAAGTAGAGTTTTCTATTGAATTAATTCCAGGTACTGGTCCAATTTCTCTTGCTCCATATTGAATGGCACCAGCGGAGTTGAAAGAATTAAAAGTGAAATTACAAGATCTGATAAGCACAGGTTTCATTCGGCCTAGTGTTTCGCCATAGGGAGCACCAGTGTTATTTGTGAAAAAGGAAGATGGGACAATGCGACTATATATTGATTATCGGCAGTTGAATAAGGTGACCATTAGGAATAAGTACCCTCTACCTCGTATCGATGACTTGTTTGACCAATTATAGGGGGCCACAGTATTTTCAAAGATTGATTTGAGAACGGGTTACCACCAACTGAAAGTGAAGGATAACGATATTTCCAAAACAGCTTTTCGGACTCGATATGGGCACTATGAGTTTTTGGTGATGCCATTTGGATTGGCTAATGCTCCAGCAGTTTTTATGGATTTGATGAATCGAGTATTCCACCTTTTCATTGATTCCTTTGTGATTGTATTCATTGACGATGTGTTGATTTACTCGTGTAGCATGGAGGAACATGAGAAGCATTTGAGACTTGTATTGCAGATTTTGAGAGAGAAGAAATTGTTTGCTAAATTCAGCAAGTGTGAGTTTTGGTTGAATGAAATTGTGTTTTTAGGGCACGTGGTCTCGGGAAATGGGATTTATGTTGATCCAAAGAAAGTGGAAGCAATTGTTGAATGGGAAAGTCCTAAGAATGTGACAGAAATTAGGAGTTTCCTAGGATTGGCAGGTTACTATAGCAGATTCATTAAGGGATTTTCAGCAATAGCATTACCATTGACAAAGTTGACCCGTAAATAAGTGAAGTTTTTGTGGGATGAAGAATGCGAAAGGAGTTTTAAAGAATTAAAGAAGCGGTTGGTTTCAGCCCCTATACTTGCTATTCCATATGGGAATGAGTCTTTTGTGATCTATATAGACGCTTCATTTCAGGGGTTAGGATGTGTTCTTATGCAGAATGGGAAGGTAATAGCATATGCTTCGAGACAATTAAAGACGCATGAACGAAACTACCCTACACACGATCTGGAGATAGCAGCCATTATTTTTGCTTTAAAGTTGTGGAGACATTACTTGTATGGAGAAACTTGTGAGATATTTACAGATCATCAAAGTTTGAAATACTTGTTCACACAGAAAGAACTGAATTTGAGATAGAGGCATTGGATAGAGCTGATTAAAGACTATGACTGTACCATTCATCATCACCCTGGGAAGGCCAATGTAGTAGCAGATGCTTTGAGTCGAAAATAATCAGGGATTCTCGGTTGCATACGGTGTGCTTGTGTTGGAAATATTCTTGACTTGGCATTGATGGGGATTGAATTGAAGTTTTCAAAAAGTGGAGGATTATTAGCACATGTCACAGTGAGACCTTTATTGGCCGAACACATACGAAATTTGCAGACCAGTGATCCATTCCTTGAGAAGAAGAAACAAGAAGTTCGGGATGGTAGAGAGAGTGACTTTGAGATTAAGAATGATGAATCGTTGTGTTATAAAAATAGAATTTGTGTACCAAATGACCCACCCTTAAAGAAGGATATATTAGAAGAGGCACATAGTTCTATTTACTCTATGCATCCGGGAGGTACCAAAATGTACAGAGATTTGAAGGAATATTACTGGTGGAACAATATGAAACGTGAGATTGCAGAGTTTGTAGCTAAATGTTTAGTATGCCAGCAAGTGAAAGCGGAGCATCAGAAGCCGACAGGATTATTGCAGTCGTTGCCTATTCCGGAATGGAAGTGGGAGCATATAACGATGGACTTTGTTACAGGATTACCCCGGTCACCAAGGGGCATGATTCTATTTGGGTGATTGTAGACCGATTGACGAAGTCGGCCCATTTTCTTCCAGTTAAGATCACCTACACTGTTGACAAGTATGCACATATGTACGTTGATGAGATTATCTGTTTACATGGGGCACCAGTGTCAATTGTATCAGATAGAGATCCAATATTCACTTCCAAGTTTTGGCCTCGTCTACAGAATGCCATGGGCACAAGTTTGAAGTTCAACACTGCATTTCATCCACAAACTGATGGGCAATCAGAAAGGACGATCCAAATATTAGAAGACATGTTACGAACTTGTGTGTTTGACTTCAAGGGTAGTTGGGATGATCATCTTCCATTGATGGAATTTCGTATAATAATAGTTATCAGTCCACCATTGGTATGGATCCTTATGAAGCTTTATATGGGAGGAGATGTAGGACGCCTTTGTGTTGGGATGAAGTAAGTGAAAGAAAAATTTTGGGTCCGAAATTGATAGATATGACAACTGAAAAGATCAAAATGATTCGGGAACGAATAAAGATAGCGCAAAGCAGGCAGAAATTTTATGTAGATAAGAGGAAGCATCCATTGGAATTTCAGAAGGGAGATTTTGTATTCCTGCGTATTTCACCGTGGAAAGGCGTTATGAGATTTGGCAAAAAGGGGAAACTAGGTCCAAGATACATTGGACCATATGAAGTGTTGGAAAGAATTGGGCCCCTGGCTTATAGACTAGCATTACCTCCAGATTTATCCCGTTTACATGATGTGTTTCATGTATCGATGCTTCGTAAGTATTTTGCGGATCCATCTCATCAGTTGAATACTCAACCAATTGAACTGAAGGAAGACTTGTCGTACATCGAGGAACCATTGGAAATTATTGATCGTAAGGAGCAAGTATTGAGGATAAAGTTATTCACTTAGTTAAAGTTATGTGGATGAGCCATGGAGTTAAAGAATCAACTTGGGAAACGGAGGATAACATGAAGAAACAGTATCCCCATTTGTTTGGTAAGTGACCTTTATATTAAATTTCGGGGACTAAATTTTCTAAGGGGGGAAAGTTGTGACAACCCGAATATAATTTTGATAAATTATATTTAAATCATGTTTATATTATGTGATATGAATAATGTATTATTAGTATATCTAATATCAAGTGCTTATGTTTAGTCTAATCCTACTTTCATAAATCATGAAATGTCGAGTTATGTACGAACACAAGATTTGGTTATTTTTGATAGAATTGTTCCTATTTAAGACTAGTTTTGACCATTGTAACATTACAATTGTGTAATACCCCGTATTTTCTATGATATTTATTTTTGGGGATTAATTGAATTAAATGTATATTAATTGGAAATTAATCCGGATAATAATATTAAGGAGATGTGAGTTAGTATTTTATTATAATGTGTATACTTGGCATTATATGAATAGTGGAAAATATTGAAATTGTCAGAGATTGAAATACGGCAATTTGTGAAACTTTGTTAAGACGCGCGTGACAGTCGTGTCAGGAATATAATTATTTGAATTAAAAAGTGAATTTTATTTTTATCACCCGTATGTTCATTTTGAGTGCGCCAACGCGTCCGTAAGGGTCGAGATAATTAGAAAACACTAGCCGGGAGTTTAGCTTGGGTCCCGGGGTATTTTTAGGCCATACCGGCATCATAAAGGGTATTTTGGTATTTTTGTATTTTTGGGAATTAAAAGTGACGCAAATTAGAAATCTGACTCCTTATTTAACCCACTAACTACACTAAGAGACTTAATGGGCTACGGGAGAAGTTGAAATATAGTCCCAACTTACCAAAAACCAAACACACCTCCATTGTCATCATCCTTGGGAAGAACTTGTAGAGAGAGAGAGAAAGGAAAGAATTCTGCAGAAAGAGAGATAGAGGACAGATTCAACCTTCAAATTCAACATCAAATTCAGAGAAAGATTAAGGCAAGTGGTTTAAATTCATTTGATTCAAGCTATGCTTTTCCATGTTTAGGAATTTTCGAAATTGATCTTGGAAGATGATTTAGACCCATATATTGGAAGTTAAAAGTTATGAATTATGTTAGGGATTGCATGTAGTAATATTCTGGACGAATTATATGTTCTAAACAGAACCTTTGATGATCTAAAGATGGAGTTTAGAAGTAGTTTATTAATGTTCTTGAATGGGGAAGAAATCTGGAAATTTTTGATGTAGTTTTGATCTAAACAAAGCCTTTGAATGATGAATTATGGGTTTTAGAATGTTAATACTGTTGTAGAATGATAGTATGATGATATTGTAACCTTGTCTTAGAGTTTCATGCTTGAAAATGGTGTTTTGGAACGAATTGGTAACTGCAAAAATAAGCAGTCCGTAACCATACCTGGTGCATTCGATTGATCGATGTTCTTCAGTCGATCGATCGACCACCATCGATCGATCGAAGGTAAAGGTCGATCGATCGACCTTCCCAAAATGAGTAAAGTTTTTCCCTAATTAAATTGTAATGGTGTTAATCCTTGAATGATATTATTGGAGACCTTATGAATACCCTTAACCTTAAGGAAGACCAGTAGGCATTATTATGAGATTGGACCTTAATTGGAATTCAATTTGAGGAATTATTCTAAATTAATGAAATTCGATAATTGAGATAATATTTGGGTTAATAGGGTAAATTTGAATAATTTGATGAAATAAGGTTTGGGGCAGAAGTAAAGACCTTAGGTGTAAAGATGTTATATGGGGGAATAAGAGGAACTTAATAGTCTATTCGAGATAGGTTTTATGTTTAAGAAACTACGACGTGAGACGTGTCGACAATTTAATTTCTATATTATCGGGATACTTGAAATATATGAATTTGGAATAATGGTATAAAGATGTAGAGTATACCTTTATTTAATATCGAGATATCTAAGATGTGTGAATGCTTAGTATATAATTGTATGTGTATGACATACCTACCATACTTGCTATCACGGGAGGTTTACGTTCGCTTAGGGCCTTCTTATCCTTGTGTTGCCCGGATTTAGATTGGTTACCTCGATGAACATAGGTCATAGAAGGACTTACTGGGATATTAATAAGTTTGCTGACCGTGGGAGCGTAGGTATGTGCGTGACCCATGTGATGTGACTGTGTTCGCCTCCACTATTTGTGATGTTGTTATCTGAACGATTCCTGAGAGATTTGGAATGCCTGATCCTTATGTACGTGATGTACCGGGATGGATAGCAGAGTATGTGTGCACCGCAGCTTAGCATTTGGGTGCTTGTATTGTATATTTATGATGTGAAATATACGGTTAAACGAGAAGGAATTTACTATGTTAAATTGTGAGTATAGTTATGGTAATGTTATGTAGATAAAAAGGGAACTTATATCTATAAATGGTTTTGTTAATAATTGGGAATCCGAGAATTAAAGTAGAACTCTCTATTTAATTGTTAAGGTTGGAAATTAAACGTGAACCGAGTAGTAGTGTTAGAAACTCTTCAGAATCAGATAGTTATGAGATAACACATGAATGGGTACCGAAACGTTAGGAGTACACAGTTAGACAAGAGGTGAGTATCTCATGTGAGAGCACGTCCTAACATGTATTTTGCATATACTGTTTTAAATGTTTTTAAAGCACTTGCAGGTTTTTAAAAATATCTCCACATTCGGCCTCTGACCCGTTTGCTTTCAAATCTATTTTTGGTAAAACCATTTTTAGGTGCCCAGCCACAAGGACACCATGCATAGGATTCTCACTCAGATGACGAGCTGTAGCTGCTTGTGGAAGCTACAGGGATTTGCTTTTAAACGGTTATATCATTTGGATTCCATACTCAGTATTCCTCAGTTGTAGGGCATGTTGCCCAATTTCTATTAGAGACATTTCCATTTCAATTTTTCAGACTTTGGCATGTATTGATTCAGTATTCAGTATTTCGTTACTTACTTCAGTTGCGGGATTTTGTTGTGAGGAGTTTTTCCTCCAGATTTATTTATATCATGTGTTGGTTATTCTATTATTTCGTTATGGTGAATGGTGATATTATTCTTGCTTTAAATCTTTTTCTGCATGTTAATCAGGCTTTAATTAAAATTTGGCAACTTACTTTTTAAATACTAGGTGGTTAGTAATAATAAAAAAATATTTTCGACAGTGATGCTATTAACTGAGCCAACTTGGCATTTTTATTTAATTTAATAAAGGAGTAGCTACCCGGTATTTAATTAGTCGGGGTGTCACAAATTGATTTGAGATGAAAACTACATAGTTGTAGACATGTGAGTTAGGGTCGTAACACAACAAACGGTGCATCAAACGGATGCTCGAGGAAGAAGTTAGGTCGAATTTACTAGAAGGGGCAAATATGTCAATTCCCTTAAGTGGTAAATTGTCTTTTATTAAACCAAATGGTTGAATTTGATTGGTTGGCTTGGGAGGCAGCCTTGGCCGACCTTATAACCTTGAAATAGACTTATCCTTCAGCCAAAATCAGCCATGAAAGGGTTTTAAGCTTAAAGAAAGAGAAGGTAGAAGTTTAGGAAGGAAAAGTGAGGAGAAAAGGTGTAGAAAAATCCGTAGAAATTACGTAAAAAGCCCTGAAGGTAATCCTAATTACAATTCTAGTTATTTATCTTATATTACTGATTTATATGATCTAAATCATCATAGGTTTACGAAAGTTTCAGCCCTTTATATGTATGTATGGTTATATGCAAGTTTATGTTAAGTTTAATGTAGAAACCCTTAAAATTGCTTTGTATTGAAACCCCTTGTATTCAAACTTGCATATCTATTTGTGTACTTACTGTAATTGAGAAATTCTAATTGGATATGAAATTAGACTCATATATTCATATCATATCTGACATTTATAATTTATCTCCTTGTGGTTAGGCCGTAATGATGATTTCAAGTTGGTACATGGTTTCTGTTTTTATACTTCATTTCGGTATGCCCTGAGTTTAGTCAAGCTTTTGAGATAGCAAATGAAGTCAAACAATTATGAAACTTTAATTATGTACGATTCAGTATGTGTAATGAAAATGGGTTGAAAATAATGGAATGTTATATTGGAGAAAAGTTATGAAAATTCTTGGAAGTTGAAGGAACAATAGAGGAGCTTGTAGGGCAGATTTCTTGTGTTGTAGAGAAATAGTCATAACTTGTCCTAGGAAGCTTGAAAAATTACACCGTCACTTGTACTGGATAGTATATGCATATATGTTTTCATATTGATGAGGTTGGACCCCTGTATTTATACGATTTAGGAATATAGGATGATTAAGTATGTAAGATAATAATTTCAGGCCATACTGGATACCCCTTGAATGAATGTTTGTATTTCGTCCTTACAAAGAGCACTTTGAGTACATGTTTCATGTGTATATACATTTAGGAGTATAATTTCATGTTTACTTGACTTTGGTTATAAATTCCTTATAAGGTATTTCCTATGGTTGAATGTCCGTAACTTTATCAACATGTATATCATTATTTTGCCTTTACCTATGTTTTATGGAATGTGACTTAATTGGAATTATATTGTTGATGTATAGTCATGGAAAGTTACATAATTATGTTTGGATAATATTTATGATTGAGGTTCAGTACTGATTTAGTTGGATTGACAGGTGTAAGGTCTAATCAACCCAGTTCAGCTCCACCAGAAGAAAACGTTAATACATAGTTGTCAACCAAGGTGAGTGTACTCACTGGAATGATGTATTTGTATACTGTTACGAATGTGATAAAAACTGCACAAGGAATAGAGTTCTTGAGCGTGGGATTCGGTGTTGAATGGGACATAGTGAATTTATCATCGGGTTGGTCATTTAAGGATGGAAAGAGGTTGATTGGAGGGTATCAACTAGGAAAATTTTAAATTTTATGGTCCCAGTGAAGGGATTAATACTCAGGTTAGTAAACTGTCAGGAGGTGATCGAGACAGAGTTACATATTGGGTTGAACGTGTCGCCCATAAGTCGATGGGTAGATGAAAAGTGAGGATTGTGCATTTTATATTTTTGGATAATTAGGGAGTAGTATTTACCACAGGTAGAGTTTCGTGTGATGCCTCATAACGGTTTGGTCTGCGTGACACCTTAGGAGACTTTATGGGAAAAGTTTCATTATCCACCTTTGGTAGATAAGAGGTGGGGAAATAACAAGCTGCTAGGACCCGAGATGGGTTATGGTCCATCAGCGGGAATTAAGTAAGTTGTATCCTTTCATATAGTTCAGGGACGTAAGGAGGGGTACGTCACCGTGAGTTAAAGGTTCAAGTATGACATGATTAATTAGGAATGATGCGGGTAATTACCCGAAAAATAGTCACGCATTTTGGTAACAAGGAAATTGACACCCATATAGGAGGGGAATTTCCTAACTGAGAGATAGTGGAGCCGGCGGAGTATAGGCTCATCTTTTGGGGCACTATGTTGTCAGGGACCATCGAGTTAAAAATTTGTGACCAGGTATTGGTTCGGGTGCCTCCTATGAAAAGAGTGATGAAGTTCGACAAGAAAGGGGAGCTAGAGTCGAGGTGTGTGAGTCCTTTTCCTATCTTTGAAAGGGTGGGACTGGTAGCTTATCGACTGGGTTTGCCAGAACATCTTCAGCGGGTACATGATGTGTTCCACCTGGCATAACTGGAGGGATGCAGGAGGAGCGATTTAGCATTTTGGGCATGTTTCACTCGAGGATAATGACTTTCAATAAGATACCTCATATGACTGGAGGCTGGTAGCTATGTGAGCGCAAGCTGAAGTCTAAGATAGTACCACCAGTTAGAGTGTAATTGAGTGGGGTCATCACAGTATTGATGAGTATACGTGGATGATATGTGAGAGCAGTATCCAGTGTCATTCTCCGCAGTATTGACCAAATTTCGGGGACGAAATTCCTTTGTAAGGGAGGGAGTATGGAACACCCCGCATTTCTGTGCATGTAATATTTAATTAATTCAAAAGGTTTTAAATTACTTGTGTGTCGTAATTTAATTGAATTAATTATGGTAATATTTATTTAAATATTAATCGAAGAGTGAATGGTTAATATCTAGGGAAATTTAATAAGTAAGTGAATAGTAATAATTTATTTACGTCATAATGTGTATTAGTGATGTGGCATTTATTTATCTCAGTCGGGAGTCGGTATAGACTAATTAGGGTGTGAGATAAGGATTTTTATAAATTAATTTGGATATAAATTGTGAGTGCACAGTTGAGTCCGAATGGGCCGAGATAGTCGGAAAAGTGTACCCGTGGGTAGTAAATGGGTCACGGGGTGTTTTTTGGCATAACCGGACCCACACGGGGATATTTGGATCACTTAAGCTTGGCCCATTAGACTAAAAACGGGATTTGTGTTTTACGAACTAAATCTAAGAGTGGGGAACGACAGAGAAACATAAACCTAAATCTAAGAAATTGGGGAGAAAGTGAGGGGGAGCAGTTAGAACCAATTTGGTGATCTTTTGGAGATGAAACAAGGAACAGATTAGGTGCTCATCATTAAGCTTGCCTCTAAACCAACGGATCAGACTCTACAAACCCAAAGGCAAGTGGTTAACTTGTTGTGATGTTCAATTTTGATACTCAATTCATATTTTTATGATGTGTAAACCAAAATCCGTTTTTGGTGTAAATGGGTATTCGGGTGAAATCGAGTTTTTAAGAAAGGGTATATCTTGATGAGAGTTGGGGTATTATTGGTATGTTTTATGATTCTGTAGTATAGGAATATGAATCTTATGATTAAATCTAGCAAGAATTGACATTTAATTTCTGATAATAGAGATGTAAAGTGTTTGGGTGTTTGAAACTTGGGTAAAACCCGAATCTGGACAACGTTAGAATTCGTGAAAATTTGTAATTGAATTAAGGCTTCTAGGTTGATTAGAACCTGTTTTGATATGTTAATATGGTTGATTACGATCGGAGATTACTATGGGGGAAAGTAGAAGCTTTGTTGTGTTAACAATTGCTGAAACAGAATCGTGGAGAAGAAAGGGACTTGGTAGATCGATCGATCGACCCAGGGCATCGATCGATCGATGGTCCCAGATTTTTGGCAGGTTCGCCACTTTTATATATAAGGGGGATATAAAATCTAAATTTAATTCCTATGTTTTATTTAGTGACAAATAAATAGTAGGCACATATTCCTAACAATTTTGGGGAAAGAAATTGGGATTAGGGTGGATTTATGTGTGGCACTTTATGGATCAATTTGAGGTATTAGATTCCAAAATAATTAGATACGGATCAAGTGAGCGAGTCCGGGTATATTGGTTGAGTGACACCAGGGTGTTAAATTAATTAATTTGGAGTCGGGATATAGACTTGGATAATATTTAACTTCGGGCCAAGTGAGCGAGCCCGGGTGTATGGGTTGGGTGACACCAAGGTAATAAATTAATTAATGTGTGAATTAATTAAATTAGAGTCGAAACTATAGACTCGAAAAAGTATTATATTAATTAAAGTGTAAATTAATTAATAATCAGAGTTGGACCGTAAACTCGAGATACTAAATATAGGCTAGTGTTACAGACTCAGTACACGGTAAAGCCGAGATATTTTATATTTATATATATACGGTGTGCGATAGTATGTATATGGTGTGCGCATATAAATATTAGTGATTAGATATTATTAATATATATATACTCTAGTGCTATCGGAGGAGGTTGCGCGATGTGGGTGAATCCCCTAGCTTGAGGAGTAGGGCACGTATATCCCCAGGTCATAGCGTCCATTATATGGGTGAGGGGCTTATCTCACTTTCAGGGAAGGAATATGACCGCCTCCATTATGTATGTTTTTGGCCAAGTTAGTGAGCAATTCTGACTTGGGTAACTAGGTTATGCGAGTACACCTAGTGTGATAGCACTTTAGAGAATACATCTGGTGAGTTATTACTCGGGAGGATGGGTTATATTTATATTCAGCATATGTGTGAATGTTGTAATATCGTTCTACGTATATAATGGGATAAATAGTTATATACGGGTCATTAAATACATG
Organism: Sambucus nigra; assembly: GCA_949130495.1. Lineage (NCBI taxonomy): Eukaryota > Viridiplantae > Streptophyta > Magnoliopsida > Dipsacales > Adoxaceae > Sambucus > Sambucus nigra. Next base: position 387,603,697 of record OX422208.1, read on the forward strand.
TAGTGAATTGTATTAATTATATATGGGTTATATTCACATTCAACATGTGGGATTGTTATAAGATAACTTCACGTGCATAATGGGGTGAATAATTATATACGAGAAGTTTAAATACATGGAAAAAATTATATTATTTATATAACTAGTGAATGTTATATGGCTTTCAAGGAAAGATGCTTAACTAAGTTAAGATGGTAAATAACTTATAAATCATGCATTAATAATACTCGATTTAGAGTAGAATGGCAAGGGGAGATTATACCAGGACTAGTTAGACGGGGTAGTACAACTAGGTGGGGTTAAAGTTACCGTTTGGTGTGCACATTAATGGAGGGGTGAGTATGTCCTCAAGGGAGTGCTACACTAACTTAAATATGATGCGAATTAATATATTTTTAATTACTGCAGTTAATTCACTTGCTAAATATTTTCAAAATGTTTTGGGTTCTAACCATTGCTATAAAATTATTTTCAAAACCTTTTAGATGTCCAGCCACAGGGACGCTAGGATTGATATTCTATTTTCCATAAAATAAATTTTTTTTATTAAAAAAAATATTTTTGATAAGAATCTGTTTTAAAAACAGTTTATAAAACAAATTTTAAAATCTCTCTCTTTCAAAATCAATTTCCTTTTAAATGCGGAATATAGATGGATCCTAACAAATTTGAATTTTCCAAAATTTATTTAATTTTCATTTCATTAAAAGATGGAAAATTATAGTGAACACAACTTTTAATTTCTAAAAATAAAATTAAAATTAAACTTAAATAAGTGAATTATGATGAACACACACACACACACTTGAAATTCACTTAAACCAAATTAATTTAACACAAGTTCTAAAATTTACCTACACATTATTTGTAATATTACTAAATTAGGCCAAACAGAATCTTATCAAATTAAATTATTTAGGCTTGAAATAAATTAAGTTAAACATTACCCAAAAATTAAGCATGCACCATTTTAATCAAGATTGTGAATTAAACCATATTTTATCTTTTTGCTCTAAGCATGCGTTCTAGGTGATTTTTGCAAAAGATAAAATAAATTCACAACCACTACGTCGTGATGTACGAGGAAAAACCCACAATGGAAAAAAATCTCGGACGACGTTGGCCTAAAAAAATTAACTAAGTATGGTATGAATTGTACAAAGATTCGACAAGAGGACTTACTCAACTGACTCGACTCCCTTCAAGCCTTGATGCACTCCTTCGAACTTAAACCTCTGCCTAGCGAATAATCCCGGAGTCCACCGGAACCTCGGATTCCACCAATTGAGACCAAGCTACCATCAACCACACATGGTGCCTTTCACCATGTGAGAATGCTGCAAAAAAACAAAAGCTTCTTCTTTTAGGGATATAGAAGTAAACCAAAACTTCTCTTCTTTGAGGTGTAGAAAAAAACTCGGTGCCAAACAATCCAAGAAAATATATATATATATATATATATATATATATATATATATATATGGTACTTGGAATAAACTATTATGGGTGTAAACAAAAGTGTTTTTGAATAATTTTCTTGAAAGACAAACCCTCAAAACATGAACTTTTTCATAGAGGAAATATGCTCTCAAAAAATCTCTCTAGAGATTGTAGAAAAAGAAAAGTTAGTTTTTCAAAGTTGGTTCCCACACATATTAAATTCGACAAATGTTAGTGGGACAAAAGAAGTGGGAACATGGAGAAAATTGCCAAAATATTTTCCTGCCAGAAATCTCGTTCGAACGAGATTTTCGTTCGAATGAAGTCTCGTTCGAACGACCTTTTTAAAGAAGTTCCAGAGGCCAATTGGGAAAAGTCATTGGCAAATTCGTTCGAACGACATTCTTGTTCGAACGAAAAACTCGTTGGAACGACAATATCGAACGAAGTGACAAAATGGTCAAAATTCGATTTAAGCCCAAAACATTATTTTAAAATAAAATTACACCCAATAAAAAATGTTCCAAGCTCCTATATATATATATATATATATATATATATATGTAATGCATTCATACCTTAGGAGGGATTGGAACAAATTTGATGACGTAAAACGAGGCACATCTAAACCGAAAATGATGTTCTCTTGATAAGTAGGCTGGAACATCTTCAACTTCAACTTGTCATAGGTTCGAATGATACACAAGAACACTATCCTATGACTCAATGGTTTTTATCCCGAATTGAGCCTACACTACATTATGACTCAATCGGATATTTGTGTCCTTACAAATCTCCCCCTTTGGCTATTCCAGGACAAAAATAAAAAATAAAATCCTAAAGGGCCGTTATGCTCTACTAGACTCAAAAACTTCCCAAAAAAAATTAAGAAGCTTGACTCAAGGACCACTTAGGATAAATAGCTTTGCCGATGAAAGGTTGGCACTAAATAGAATTCCTGCACACTTAAGCAAACATTAAACGCATAGGGAATATCGAAGATTTAAATGCATATAAAATAAATACTCCCCGTAAATTAATTCTCCCTTTATCAACTATGATCAACTTAGGAAGGTCGCGACTCCCACTAAGTTAAATCTCCTAAACTAAGATACGATTATAATAGGATTTGATACCCTTTCTCCCCTATCATTCTCCCCCTATTTGTTCAGGAATAGACAAAGATGATAGAATTATTAAAGTACTCATTTCTCCCCCAAGATAATTAAGTACATGAATCTCCCTAAAAACTACACAATGGGTAGATATATGGGAAAACAAGTAGAGCGAAGATGCATAAAGTGTTAAAGACATGAAAGCATATGGGTACCAAATAGACAATAACTAATCCAAGCAAGAATAATGGATGCTAATGTGACACCCCGACTAATTAAACACCGGGTAGCTACTCCTTTATAAAATTAATTCAAAATGCCAAGTTGGCTCAGTTAATAGCATCACTGTCGAAAACGTTTTATTATTACTAACCACCTAGTATTTAAAAAGTAAGTGCCAAATTTTATTAAATCTGATTAACATGCAACAAGCGTAATGAATAATGTAAGGACATTTTTCTCATGTCCAATATGTTTCATTTATGTATGTCGTACGCCGCTACATTTGGCACGTCACCTCAAGATCGCACATGACGGCCTCTATCCGAATTCCGGGAATCAATCATTCAACATCTCCATTAATGTGTCCTACATATGCCTCAACGACTTCACGTTCCACGATTTTAGGGACTTAATGCAAGTGGTACGCAAGGGAAGTCAAAACAGTGAAAAAAGGCTTGATAGGGAAGTTCAAGGGCATTTTCGTAATTTCACATCCATAGTTAGGAGGTCTGGTCAACTGGAAAGTTGAAGAGCTCGCCGCAACGAAGATACTGGAAGAAACGACACCTCAATCCGAGCTACGGTGAAGAAGTTATGACCTTTTGAAGTTGGAGAAAATTCCTTGAAGAATGCTGTTTTTTTTTTAACCTCATACCAGAATGGGAACACCAAACCGGTTCGGTGTACCCCAGATGGGGTTCGGTGTACCTGTACGCTGATAAGTTTTTAAGAGTTTTAACAAAGCGGGATTCTTCATATTTTTTCCTATAAATACCAACTTCGGGGGAGTTGTTTTGCAAGACTTTAGAAGACATTTTTGAGAGTCCAAATTACTCTAGTCTTCATATTTTTGAGTCCCAAGACTCATGTTTTGATTCACACAATTTCCAAACCTTTGTGAATCTTTTGGTAACCCAAGAACACAACTTTTTAGTTTGTTCAAACCTTTGTGGAGAGATCTTTGCAACCGAGGGCTGCGTGTCATTGCTGAGGGAGTCTCTACAAAGTTTTATGGCTGCGTGTCATTGAGGAGTGCTGCGGTTCTTCCCTTGCTGATTGGACTGAGGTTCATGTGGGTTCGCTGCGTGTGGATTCATTGCTGTATTTCATTGTAAATCTTGTAAGTTGCGATTTACGCTTTATAGTGAAATAAAAGGTTTTGCCCTGCGGGGATTTTTCCTTAAACTTGGTGTCACATGATTTATTTGGTTATGGGTTGACACACACATGCACCTTAGATGCATGTTTAGGCGCTGAAATTTAATAAGTGTGCTAAATTAGAAATCTGCGAAGTTTTTCAATATCACGCATTCTCAAATTGGTATCAGAGCAGGTTACGCTAATTTATTGCGTATTCCTATTTTCCGCAAAATCGTGTGATATTGATTTTTTTAAATCAGTTTTGTGAAAAATTCGCATTTTTTCCTATGGAGCACTTATATAATCAGATGCCTATTTTTGATGGGTCTAATTATGCCTATTGGAAAGCTCGTATGAAATCGATTTTAAAATCTATTGACGAGCGGGTTTGGTTGCTTTGCGAAAATGGTTGGACTCCTCCCACGGTCACTGTTAATAATATCACCTCTCTAAAACCCGTGTCAGCCTGGACTGAGGATGATTATAAGTTGTCCAATTTTAACTCCCGTGGTCTGAGTGCTATTTCTGGTGCTATCACTCCTGATGAGTATCGCCGAATCATGACGTGCTCCACGTCTAAGGAGGCTTGGGATGTTTTGAAACTGACACATGAGGGTACGAACGCTGTTAAAGAGTCTAAGTTACAAAATCTGGCCACCCAATTTGAGACTATCACCATGTCTGAGTCCGAATGCTTTGATGAATTTTATGCACGTTTGTCAGACATTGTTAACACTAGTTTTAATTTGGGTGAGGTGATTGATAACACGCGTGTCGTTAAAAAGATTTTGAGATCTCTTCCAAAACGCTTTATTCCGAAAGTCACTGTTTTGAACTCTTTGGGAAATCTGAAATCACTTAAGTTGGAAGAACTTGTAGGAGATCTTCAAACCTATGAGATAGACATGTTTCCTAAAACCATTAAGGCTAAGGATAATGGTATTGCTTTAAAGACTCATTTTAAGAAAAAGAAAGAAAAAGTTTGTGAGTTCGATTCTGAGGGAGATTTTGATTTTAATGATATGGCCTTGTTTGCGAAAAATTTTAAAAAAATTCTCAACATGAACAAAAATAATTCTTCCAATAAAAGGAATTTTTTTGAGAAAAATAAAAAGAAAGGAAAGGCTAAAGAAAGTAATGAGAGGAATGAATCTGATGAGGAGTGTGAGGAAGATTTAGAGAACATCACCTGTTTTGAATGTGGGGGTAAGGGACATAAGTCGTTTGAGTGTCCTACTTGGCTTAGAAAGAAAGGGAAGAAAGTAGCCATGCCTGCCACACTTAGTGATGATGAGGGAGATGAGTCGGATAAAGGTTTAGGACATGGGATGGTTGTCGCCTTTTCTAGTCGTGTAAGCAAACCCAGTTTGTCTCACAAAAGTGCACACGAGAGCGATAGTAGTGATTCATGTTCTTCGAGTGAGGGAGAAAGTGAAAGTGAGAGTGGAGATGAAAGTGAGCTCCAAAAAGCCTTTAGAGAGTTGTACACCGAGACCTTGAAAACAAAAAGGTATAATAGGGATTTAGGTCGTCGGGTTTTAGATTTGGAGAAAGAGAAGGAGGTTTTGAGAAAGGAGAAGTGTGATTTGGCCGACACGTTGTCTAGTCTGACGACACGTGTATCCCAACTCGAGAGTGATCTCGAACGTGCCCGGGAGGTCAAAGTCAAGTTTGAGAACGCAGCTAAGAAGGTTGAAAAGGTGGTTCTTAAGGGTAAAGGTGAGAAGTTAGGAATAAGTCATGACGGTGCTTCTGCTTCCCAATTAGCACCCGAGCCGGTTCCCACTTTAGTGACAGTTTCACATGTGTCTTACCCTAACCCACCTAGGCGTCCCATTCCTATTAGGAAAGTGCGTCCTAGAGTTTTTGAGAGAGGTGTTCCTAGGCCTATTTATGTTTGCTCACATTGCAAGAGGAGAGGTCACCTTAGGGAATTTTGCTTTAAGTTGGGGTATGTGTCACGTTTTGCTTCTACACGTGTTTCTGCCACACATGCACCCACACATGATACTTTACATCCTCCCGGAGACTACATGAGAAAGTTTGCACATTTAGGTGAGCAAGTTAAGTTTTTAGTCAAATCTTCACAAGAATTGATGGAGGTTTTTCATAAGTTGTCACCACCTTTGGAAAACCCCTCCGCACCTAATGATTGAGGTTTGACTTGTTTACTAGCATAGGGTGATTTTCATGATGACATTGTTTGCCTATTGCTAGTATGTATCATTTTTGTATATATTTTTTTTGAAATTTTTTTGAAAAATACAAAAAGATTTTATTTTGATAAAATTTTTGAAAAATTCAAAAAGAGATTTGCCTTTTATGGATGAGCATTTAAGATAGCCAAGTCACAACTTCATTCCATATATCCATGTGACTGTTTGATAGAGATTTGAGAGGCTACATCATTTCATCCATGTGCTTAACATTGATTGGAGTCCTTGAGATGTAATTAGTGATATTTCCTACATGCTTGACTCCTATATCCTTTAATGCACACATGCACTGCTATATTTGATTATTGCACTTGTCTATCACATATTGGCTTGAGTGTTTCTATCTCAATTCTGTCTATACAATGTATAAAATGCGATAAAACTTGACAAGATTGGATTGCATGTAAAAACCGTTTTGGTGAGACTGTGTGATTATTTTCATAACGGGGAGGGGCTGCGAAAGTTGATTCTTATCCTTTGCGCAAAAGCCACCGTTAAAAAGGACCTAAAAAATTGAGGAATTTTATTATCCGAGGTCCAAAGAGGTTAAAAGAGCCCGAAAAAAATGATATGGCAATAAAAAGCAATTCATGCCAAATATGGGCCATTTAGGCTTCACCCAATTCTCCAAAGTTTGAGAATTTAGTATACCTCTATTCAAAATATAAATCTGAGGGAGTTTGGTTGGAGATTGATAACGGGTTTGCACTTCCTTGAAAGTCCTGAAAAAGCATGAAAATCATTTTGGACGTTATTGGTGTAGAAATCACTTTGAGCTTTGATTTGTAGATTTGATATAGTCAATGTCTTATATTTCCTATCTCTTACACCAAAGGAAGCATTTGAGTTCATTCGTTAGGAATATCCAATATTCATCGTGCACATATGTCATGTTTGTATGCTTTGATTTTCCTATCGAATTTTGATCACACACATTCTTTTACGCTATCACCGACTTGGTTGTTTTATGTTCATTCATGGTGTGATTTTATACCGTGACACCCCGATTTTGCTTGTTTGATTCATTCTTCTTATTTGTCTATTTGGGGACATCATAAAAAGGGGGAGAAAGAATTATCATTTTATGGGGGAGTTTGAATTTTGGGGGAGTTTTGAGATTTGACTTATGCTTATCATATATTGGTATCTATGTTTATCTCATTTCAAACTCGATACGTCACTTGGTATTTTTTTCTTTTTCTCATGTGTGTAGGTACTACAATGATGATCTCTGAATTGCACACCCTGATGAGAAAAGATTTGAGATTCCTGAACATTTGAAGAACAAACGATGAAGACTATTCATTTGTACCTTTTCCAGTTTTGGGTTCATGGGAGGGTAGATTTGTATAGGCAATTTCATATTTGATAATTCGGATTTTTTATGTATGTACCGGCATAGACATAGGGGGAGATTTGTAAGGACATTTTTCTCATGTCCAATATGTTTCATTTATGTATGTCGTACGCCGTTACATTTGGCACGTCACCTCAAGATCGCACATGACGGCCTCTATCCGAATTCCGGGAATCAATCATTCAACATCTCCATTAATGTGTCCTACATATGCCTCAACGACTTCACGTTCCACGATTTTAGGGACTTAATGCAAGTGGTACGCAAGGGAAGTCAAAACAGTGAAAAAAGGCTTGATAGGGAAGTTCAAGGGCATTTTCGTAATTTCACATCCATAGTTAGGAGGTCTGGTCAACTGGAAAGTTGAAGAGCTCGCCGCAACGAAGATACTGGAAGAAACGGCACCTCAATCCGAGCTACGGTGAAGAAGTTATGACCTTTTGAAGTTGGAGAAAATTCCTTGAAGAATGCTGTTTTTTTTTTAACCTCATACCAGAATGGGAACACCAAACCGGTTCGGTGTACCCGAGATGGGGTTCGGTGTACCTGTACGCTGATAAGTTTTTAAGAGTTTTAACAAAGCGGGATTCTTCATATTTTTTCCTATAAATACCAACTTCGGGGGAGTTGTTTTGCAAGACTTTAGAAGACGTTTTTGAGAGTCCAAATTACTCTAGTCTTCATATTTTTGAGTCCCAAGACTCATGTTTTGATTCACACAATTGCCAAACCTTTGTGAATCTTTTGGTAACCCAAGAACACAACTTTTTAGTTTGTTCAAACCTTTGTGGAGAGATCTTTGCAACCGAGGGCTGCGTGTCATTGCTGAGGGAGTCTCTACAAAGTTTTATGGCTGCGTGTCATTGAGGAGTGCTGCGGTTCTTCCTTTGCTGATTGGACTGAGGTTCATGTGGGTTCGCTGCGTGTGGATTCATTGCTGTATTTCATTGTAAATCTTGTAAGTTGCGATTTACGCTTTATAGTGAAATAAAAGGTTTTGCCCTGCGGGGATTTTTCCTTAAACTTGGTGTCACATGATTTATTTGGTTATGGGTTGACACACACACGCACCTTAGATGCATGTTTAGGCGCTGAAATTTAATAAGTGTGCTAAATTAGAAATCTGCGAAGTTTTTCAATATCACGCATTCTCAAATAACTAAATAACACCATTCATCATACTGAAGTAAAAAGAATAACCATCACAATATGTAAATAAAACCTGGAGGAAAAACTCCTCAATACAAATCCCACAACTGATAAGTAAACTGAAGTAAATAACTAAAAACTGAATACTGAGCAATACATGCTAGAGTCTGAAAACTGAAATGTAAAAATGTCTAATAGAATTGGGCAACATGCCCTACAACTGATAGATGCTGAGACTGGAATCCAAATGAGAGAGGCGTCTAAAAGCAAGTCCCTGTAGCTTCCACAAACAGCTACAGCCCGTCTTCTGAATGAGAATCCTATGCTTGGTGTCCTTGTGGCTGGGCACCTAAAATGGTTTTACCAGAAAATATATTTGAAAGCAAATGGGTCAGAGCCCGAAAGTGGAAATCATTTTAAAAACCTGCAAGTGCTTTAAAAACATTTAAAACATTAAATGCCACATTAAATTCTCACCTCTCGACTAACTGTGCACTCCTAACGTAAGTACCCATCTATAACTACCCTTTCCACTAGCTAAGTGACAACGTAACTAGCTAGACTACCAAAGGTTCTACCCATTTTACTCGTTTAATTTAACATAACAACGCTCGTAATTTAATAGAGGTTTAACGTAAACTGAGTTACTAACTATGCCATTGATATAACTATCAGCTAACTCATTATATATCTCGAAACAATACCGTAATATTTTCACAACATTAACATGAGGATTTCCATATCTTTAATGTATATTATTCACATCATAAATATACGATACAAGCACCCCGCAATCTAAGCTATGGTGCACACATACTCTGCTATCCATCCCGGTACATCACGTACAAAAGGATCACATATTCCGAATCTCTCAGGAATAGTTCAGATAACACAAATCACAAATAGTGGAGGCGAACACAGTCACCATCACATGGGTCACGCACATACCTACGCTCCCATGGTCAACGGACTTATTAATATCACAATAAGTCTTTCTATGACCTATGTTCATCAAGGTACCAGTCTATATCCCCCCCGTAGGCACACAAGGATTAGAGGGTCCTAAGCGAACGCAAACCTCCCCCGTGATAGCAAGTATGGTAGGTATGTCATACACATAAACTATATACTAAGCATTCACACATCTTAGATATCACCATATTAATAAGGTATAAGCTACATCATAATACCATTATTCCAAACTTATGTATTTCAAGTCTCCCGTTAATATAAAGTTAAATTACCAACACGTCTCACGTCGTAGTTCCTTAAACTTAAAACCTATCTCGAATAGACTACTAAGTTCCCATAATATCTTTATACCTAAGGTCTTTACTTCTGCCCCAAACCTTATTTCATCAACTTATTCAAATTTGTACTATTAACCCAAATATTATCTCACATAACGAATTTCAACAATCTAGAATAATTCCTCGAATTGCATTCTAATTAAAGTTCACTATAATAATCACACCTACTGGTCTTCCTTAAGGGTGAGGGTATTCATAAGTTCTCCAAACATATTCTCCGAGGGTTTCCACCATTAAAATCAAATTAAGGAAATTTTTTCTCATTCTGGGAAGGTCGATCGATCGACCTATGAATATCGATCGATCGATCTAGTCGATCGATCGACTGATGAATGTCGATCGATCGATCGAACAGGTATGGCTACGGACTGCTTCGTTCTGCAGATTTGAAAACGTCCCAAAACTTATTTCTAACGTATGATTCTCAAATATAACGTTATAGTAATGTCATATAACAATCCTACAATATTACTAACGTCCACAAATCAATATTTCAACAACTATAGGCTACATATGGATCAATCTTTATCAAAAACCTAGTTTCCAGATTTTATCTCAAGAACAGTCATAAACTTCATCTAAATCCGTTTTTGGTATAACAAAAGTCGATAATTCTCTTAATATAATCTTCCAGTAACATTCTACATGCAACCTATATCCCAAAATTTAAACTAATAACTCCAATCTTATGGGTTTTTCATTATCTTCAAAGAACATACAAAATTTATGAATAATCTAACATGGAAGAAGCATTCTCTGAAATTTAAATGGAATAAATCACTTTCCTTGGTTTGATTCCGGATTTGGTGTTGATTTGGTGAAGAATCTCTGCAGAATTCCTCTCTCTCTCTCCTTCTCCAAGCTTTCTTCTCCAAAAGGCTATGGTGGCTAGGGTTTGCTTTGGGAGAGTTGGAAGACTAAATGATAACCTACGTAGCTTATGGGGTTAATAAAGGGTTGGTTGGGTCAATTCCTTATCAGATTACAACTCTCAATTTTTGTCACTTTTAATTACCCAAAAATACCAAATTACTAAAATACCCTTTAAGTTGCCGGTATGGCCTAAAAATACCCCGGGACCCAAACTATACCCCCGGCTAGTGTTTTCTGACTATCTCGACCCTTCCGGACGCGTTGGCGCACTCAAAACGACCATACGGATTATAGATTTTAAATTCACTTTTATTAACAAAATAATATACCGTGACGCGGCGGTCCCACGCGTCTCAACAAAATTTCTAAAATGCCGTATATAAATCTCACGACAAATTTTATAATACCAAGTTCATATATAATCATATATGCACATAATCAAATACTAACTCACATCACATTAGTATTTTTAACCCGGATTAATTTCCAATTAATACGCATTTTAATTAATTAATCCCAAAAATAATTATAGTCAAAAGTACGGGGTATTACATACTTCCCCCCTAATAACTGAATTTCGTCCCGAAATTCGAAACTAGAAAGTACCTGCTAGAAACAGCTCTGGATAACGTTCGCGCATCTCATCCTCGCGCTCCCATGTGGACTCCTCGACATTGTGATGTCGCCACTGAACACGCACTAACGGGACTATCTTTGACCACAGTTTCCTCTCGCTTCGGTCCAAAATATCAATTGGCCCCTCTTCGTAGGAGCTATCTGGATGGAGATCGATGTCCTCCACAGCAATGTGAGAATGAGCCAAATTGTCCCTAAGGTATTTCCTCAGCGAGGAAATATGGAACACGTCGTGAATCCGATGCAAGTGCTCCGGTAGTCCAAGTCTATATGCAACCGGTCCTATCCGCTCAATAATAGGAAACGGCCCCACATACCTTGGTGCCAACTTCCCCTTCTTCCCGAATCGCATAATCCCCTTCATTGGAGAAACCCTGAGCAAAACCTGGTCCCCCACTTGGAACTCCCTGAAAAACCTCTTCGCATCAGCATAACTCTTCTGCCTGTCTTGAGCTACCCGAATGCGACTCCGAATCAGCTCAATCCTTGCCGAAGTGTCCTGAATCACTTCCGGCCCAAGTAGTTTGTTGTCCCCCACCTCCAACCAACATGCTGGGGAACGACAAGGTCTACCGTACAATGCCTCAAACGGAGCCATGCCAATCGTGAACTGATAGGAGTTGTTGTAAGCAAACTCCACCAGTGGAAGGTACTGCTCCCATCCACCCCCGAAGTTAATAATGCACATGCGTAGCATGTCCTCCAACATCTGATTGGTGCGCTCTGTCTGCCCATCGGTCTGCGGATGATAAGCCGTACTCAACCGCAATTCCGTGCCCATGGCCTCCTGGAAACTCTCCCAAAACCTCGAAACAAATATCTTGTCTCTGTCAGACACGATATTTAGGGGAACACCGTGAAGTCTCACAATCTCTGAAATGAAGAGCTGGGCATACTGTCCCGTAGTGTAGTCAGTCCTTACGGGTAAGAAGTGAGCGACCTTGGACAACCTGTCCACAATTACCCAAACGGAGTCGTGACCCCTCTGCGACGTAGGCAACCCCGTGACAAAATCCATGGATATGCTCTCCCACATCCACACCGGAACCTCCAACGGCTGTAGCAATCCTGCTGGTCTCTGATGGTCCACTTTTACAAGCTGACAAGTGGCGCATTTCGAGACAAACTCAGCGATATCTCTCTTCATACCGCTCCACCAATATTTCCGTCTCATGTCTTGGTACATTTTGTCCCCTCCGGGATGTACCGCGAACCGTGAGCCGTGCGACTCAGCCATAACATCGTGTCGCAATTCTTCCCCTTCCGGAACTACCAACCTCCCATTGAAGCGCAATCCCCCGTCTGAGCTAACGGTATAGGACTCGGCTCCCTCTGCAAGTAATCGAACTATCTGCTCCTTACAGAACGAGTCATCGGCCTGTGCCTGTACTACCTTCGTGACAATCTGCGGTGTAACGGTCATCACAGACATGAAAGATCGGGCCACTGCATCCTGGTGTCCCAATTCCTTCCACTTAGCCTTCCACACCTCTGCCACCTCATCTGCTGGCCTGCGGCTCAACGCGTCTGCTACCACGTTAGCCTTACCCGGGTGGTACTGGATGTCGAACTGGTAGTCCTTCACAAATTCAAGCCACCTACGCTGCCGCATGTTCAACTCTTTCTGCGTGAACAGATACTGTAGGGACTTGTGGTCCGTGAACAGCTGAAACTTCTCCCCCAGAAGATAGTGCCTCCAAATCCGTAAGGCAAATACCACTGCCGCCAACTCCAAATCATGCGTGGGGTAATTCTTCTCATGAGGCTTAAGCTTACGGGAAGCATAAGCTATGGCCTGTTTCTCCTGCTGCAATACACCTCCCAGTCCTTGCAAGGACGCATCGGTGTAAACCAAATACTCAACTACCGGTCTCGGCAATGCTAACACAGGTGCTGAGGTCAATTTGTCCTTCAATTCATCGAATGCCAACTGACAGGCATCACTCCAGATATATGGCACACCCTTACGAGTAAGATGTGTCAAAGGACCTGCTATCTCCGAGAAACCCCGAATAAACCTCCTGTAGTATCCTGCTAAGCCCAAGAAACTACGAATCTCTGTTGGTGTCGTGGGCTGTCCCCACTCCCTCACCGCTGATACCTTCCCCGGATCGACAGATATTCCCTGGTCGGAAATAATGTGACCCAAGAACTGGACTTCCTTCAACCAAAACCCGCACTTCTCGTATTTTGCATACAGCTCGTTCTGACGAAGTGTCTGCAAAACCTGCCTCAAATGCTCGGCGTGCTCCTCCTCTGTCTGAGAGTAAACCAGAATGTCATCAATGAAGACAATGACAAACTGATCGAGGAAATCTCTGAACACCCTGTTCATCAAGTCCATAAACACTGCTGGAGCGTTGGTCAAGCCGAAAGGCATAACCCGAAACTCATAAGAACCATATCTCGACAAGAACGCCGTCTTCGAGACATCCTCCTCCCTGATACGCAACTGATGGTATCCCGACCTCAAGTCAATCTTCGAGAAGAAAGAAGCTCCTCTCAACTGGTCGAATAAGTCATCGATTCGAGGCAACGGATACTTATTCCGTATCGTGACCTTATTCAACTCTCGGTAGTCCACACACAATCTCAGTGAACCGTCCCTCTTCTTAACAAACAAAGCTGGAGCGCCCCAAGGTGAGGTACTCCTACGAATAAAGCCCTGCCCTAACAGCTGCTCTATCTGATCCCGTAACTCTCGCATCTCAGCTGGAGCCATACGGTACGGTGCACGTGCTATAGGTCTCGTACCCGGTAGCAAATCAATAACGAAGTCTATCTCTCGACTGGGCGGTAAGCCTGGTATCTCCTGAAACACATCTGAATACTTCCTGACAACCGGGATCGAATATAAAGGAATAACAACCTCCTTAGAGGTATCCTCCTCTATGTAATATAGATGAGCGATCGATCCTCCCTCTGGGCGAGGCATCGCCACTACAAACATCTCTTGCCCCGGAATGGCAAAAACAATGCTCCCGCTGAAGCAGTCAATCATGGCCCTATATGCTACGAGCCAATCCATACCGATGATCACATCATGAACATGCATGTCTAACACTAACATGTCCGCAGGTAATACCAAACCACCAACCTCTACCCCCACTCCCCGGCATATAAAGAAAATAAGTGACCCACTCCCTAATGGTGAGTCGACACACGTCACTGTGCTCTCTGCCGTAGCTAACAATCCTAAAGCTTTCGCGAAGTGTGTAGCAATAAAACAGTGTGTAGCACCCGTATCAAATAACACCCGACCCATAGTGCCATGGATAGGAAACGTACCCTCGATCGCGGGCGGTGCCTGTGGAACTGCAGCCTGGTGAACGTTGTAGACACGTCCATACTGTAGCTGCCCCTGCTGAGCTGGGACTGCTGGGATGGGTGGCAATGCTGCCATCTGTGGCGGTGCAGGAAGAGCGGCGGGAAACATAGGTCTCTGTGGCTCCTGGCGAGCACCCTGCTGCTGCTGCTGTGGGGCCCTGCCCCTATCAGGACAATCCTGATTCTTATGGTCAGTCTTGCCACAAGTAAAGCACTTCCCTGGGAAGTTCCCTCCCCTCTGCCCCTGCTGTCCCCGGCCCTGGTGGCCGTTACCGTTCCTCCCTTGGCCCTGCTGGCCCTGATGAAACTGCTGCCCATTCTGCCCCTGCTGGCCCTGCTGGCCGTTTGGACCCTGATGGCCCTGACGGAAACCTCCCTGTCCCTGCCTGTAGTTCCTTGACCGGAACCTCTTATTGTCCCCCTGCTGGGCACCCTGCTCAGTCTGTCTCTGCCCCTGATCGGTCTGTGCCCCGCTGGCACCATGTCCTCCAATCCTGCCCTGATGGTTAGACTCCCCTGACCGCTTGCCCTCGGCCATATGAAAACGGTGGTCCTGGCAGTGCAACAATGCAGCGTTAACCACATCAGAATACGTGGCCAACGATAGG
This sequence comes from Sambucus nigra, assembly GCA_949130495.1. Classification (NCBI taxonomy): domain Eukaryota; kingdom Viridiplantae; phylum Streptophyta; class Magnoliopsida; order Dipsacales; family Adoxaceae; genus Sambucus; species Sambucus nigra. The sequence goes on from OX422208.1 coordinate 387,619,090, forward strand.
TTCCCTAGTAGATGCTGACGGATCCTCCAATTCAACCCATCAGTGAACTTCTCTATCTTCTTCTTCTCTGTTGGAATCTCGTCTGGAACGATATTCAACAGGTTAGTGAACTCGGCCTCATATTCGGCCACTGTCTTGCCCTCTTGCTTCAAACTCATCAGTTTCCTCCTCATCTCTGTATGAACTGCGGACGGAAAATACTTGCGGTCAAACCGCACCCAGAACTCCTGAATGGTGAGGGTATCCCTCTCCTCCGCGGTGGTAATGGACTCCCACCACTGCAGCGCAGATCCAACTAGCTTGAAAGTAGCTAGCACCTGCTTCTGAACGTCAGTGCACTCATGCATCCTCAAATGCCTCTGCATGTCTTTCCTCCATTGGCTCGAGACAACCACATCTGAGCTACCTGCAAACTCTGGCGGATGCGCTTTCTGAAAAGCGTCACGTACACACTCCCAAGCAGACGGGAATGCATTAACCTGTGCTGGCGCGGCAACCGGCGCCTGTGGTGGTGCCTGCTGAACAACGGCAATCGCGGCATTCACCGCTTGAGCTACTATAGCTGCAACCTCAGCGGCGCTCAACATGCCCTGAACTGGAGCGGGCTGGGGTTCGGGCACTGCATTCCTGGGAACTCGTCGTGCACGTCGTGGAGGCATCTGAAATAAGAACAAAGTTTATAAGTTCACGGTTTATAAACTTAAAATAGCTGAAGAACGAAGCATACACAAAAGAATACAACAGTCCTAAAATATAGGGCTCTATATCAAAGAAAACGTAGCGGAAACATAATAGCCGTACAGATCCTAAATGACACTAGAACCTGATGCTCTGATACCACCTGTGACACCCCGACTAATTAAACACCGGGTAGCTACTCCTTTATAAAATTAATTCAAAATGCCAAGTTGGCTCAGTTAATAGCATCACTGTCGAAAACGTTTTATTATTACTAACCACCTAGTATTTAAAAAGTAAGTGCCAAATTTTATTAAATCTGATTAACATGCAACAAGAGTAATGAATAACTAAATAACACCATTCACCATACTGAAGTAAAAAGAATAACCATCACAATATGTAAATAAAACCTGGAGGAAAAACTCCTCAATACAAATCCCACAACTGATAAGTAAACTGAAGTAAATAACTAAAAACTGAATACTGAGCAATACATGCTAGAGTCTGAAAACTGAAATGTAAAAATGTCTAATAGAATTGGGCAACATGCCCTACAACTGATAGATGCTGAGACTGGAATCCAAATGAGAGAGGCGTCTAAAATCAAGTCCCTGTAGCTTCCACAAACAGCTACAGCCCGTCTTCTGAATGAGAATCCTATGCTTGGTGTCCTTGTGGCTGGGCACCTAAAATGGTTTTACCAGAAAATATATTTGAAAGCAAATGGGTCAGAGCCCGAAAGTGGAAATCATTTTAAAAACCTGCAAGTGCTTTAAAAACATTTAAAACATTAAATGCCACATTAAATTCTCACCTCTCGACTAACTGTGCACTCCTAACGTAAGTACCCATCTATAACTACCCTTTCCACTAGCTAAGTGACAACGTAACTAGCTAGACTACCAAAGGTTCAACCCATTTTACTCGTTTAATTTAACATAACAACGCTCGTAATTTAATAGAGGTTTAACGTAAACTCAGTTACTAACTATGCCATTGATATAACTATCAGCTAACTCATTATATATCTCGAAACAATACCGTAATATTTTCACAACATTAACATGAGGATTTCCATATCTTTAATGTATATTATTCACATCATAAATATACGATACAAGCACCCCGCAATCTAAGCTATGGTGCACACATACTCTGCTATCCATCCCGGTACATCACGTACATAAGGATCACATATTCCGAATCTCTCAGGAATAGTTCAGATAACACAAATCACAAATAGTGGAGGCGAACACAGTCACCATCACATGGGTCACGCATATACCTATGCTCCCATGGTCAGCGGACTTATTAATATCACAATAAGTCTTTCTATGACCTATGTTCATCAAGGTACTAGTCTATATCCCCCCCGTAGGCACACAAGGATTAGAGGGTCCTAAGCGAACGCAAACCTCCCCCGTGATAGCAAGTATGGTAGGTATGTCATACACATAAACTATATACTAAGCATTCACACATCTTAGATATCACCATATTAATAAGGTATAAGCTACATCATAATACCATTATTCCAAACTTATGTATTTCAAGTCTCCCGTTAATATAAAGTTAAATTACCAACACGTCTCACGTCGTAGTTCCTTAAACTTAAAACCTATCTCGAATAGACTACTAAGTTCCCATAATATCTTTATACCTAAGGTCTTTACTTCTGCCCCAAACCTTATTTCATCAACTTATTCAAATTTGTACTATTAACCCAAATATTATCTCACATAACGAATTTCAACAATCTAGAATAATTCCTCGAATTGCATTCTAATTAAAGTTCACTATAATAATCACACCTACTGGTCTTCCTTAAGGGTGAGGGTATTCATAAGTTCTCCAAACATATTCTCCGAGGGTTTCCACCATTAAAATCAAATTAAGGAAAATTTTTCTCATTCTAGGAAGGTCGATCGATCGACCTATGAACATCGATCGATCGATCTAGTCGATCGATCGACTGATGAATGTCGATCGATCGATCGAACAGGTATGGCTACGGACTGCTTCGTTCTACAGATTTGAAAATGTCCCAAAACTTATTTCTAACGTATGATTCTCAAATATAACGTTATAGTAATGTCATATAACAATCCTACAATATTACTAACGTCCACAAATCAATATTTCAACAACTATAGGCTACATATGGATCAATCTTTATCAAAAACCTAGTTTCCAGATTTTATCTCAAGAACAGTCATAAACTTCATCTAAATCCGTTTTTGGTATAACAAAAGTCGATAATTCTCTTAATATAATCTTCCAGTAACATTCTACATGCAACCTATATCCCAAAATTTAAACTAATAACTCCAATCTTATGGGTTTTTCATTATCTTCAAAGAACATACAAAATTTATGAATAATCTAACATGGAAGAAGCATTCTCTGAAATTTAAATGGAATAAATCACTTGCCTTGGTTTGATTCCGGATTTGGTGTTGATTTGGTGAAGAATCTCTGCAGAATTCCTCTCTCTCTCTCCTTCTCCAAGCTTTCTTCTCCAAAAGGCTATGGTGGCTAGGGTTTGCTTTGGGAGAGTTGGAAGACTAAATGATAACCTACGTAGCTTATGGGGTTAATAAAGGGTTGGTTGGGTCAATTCCTTATCAGATTACAACTCTCAATTTTCGTCACTTTTAATTACCCAAAAATACCAAATTACTAAAATACCCTTTAAGTTGCCGGTATGGCCTAAAAATACCCCGGGACCCAAACTATACCCCCGGCTAGTGTTTTCTGACTATCTCGACCCTTCCGGACGCGTTGGCGCATTCAAAACGACCATACGGATTATAGATTTTAAATTCACTTTTATTAACAAAATAATATACCGTGACGCGGCGGTCCCACGCGTCTCAACAAAATTTCTAAAATGCCGTATATAAATCTCACGACAAATTTTATAATACCAACTTCATATATAATCATATATGCACATAATCAAATACTAACTCGCATCACATTAGTATTTTTAACCCGGATTAATTTCCAATTAATACGCATTTTAATTAATTAATCCCAAAAATAATTATAGTCAAAAGTACGGGGTATTACAGTTAACTATGAAGCGAATAAAAATGATATCAATTTGAAACATACGAAATTAGGCATGTGATATCAAACAAAATTTTGCAACAATTTAGGTACCAATTATGAATTAATGCATAGGTGGACTAGCTAAAATAGCAAAGACTCAAAATAAAACATAATATCATATATATGTATACACAATATATATAAAATATATACAAGCACACATATATAGATATAAACTCACAAATGACACAAAATAAATTAACATGAGTTTTCCACACTCTTATAGCATAAATGTGTCATATGAAAACGGAAGTGAAGGGGTGTGAACAAGATACCAATGCATTAAAACCCAATCACTTAAAACATGTTCACGGAGTTCTCATTTGATTGCAAAACTTTATCATATTTAGATATAGCCTCATGTGATAATATAAATTGAACTCAACGAACAAACATACACAATGAACATAAGCTTAGAATTTTGATGATTCTGCAAACAAATATAGTCATGACAATGCAATCGTAACTAGGATAAACGAACATTGTGCAAACCGTTGATATACCATCCAATCTCCCTCAAAATAAGCATATATATATTTTTGAATGACTATATCAAACTAAACAAATAGGCCTTAGCAAACATTTTCTCTTAATGCCATTATCGTTTTAGGCCTTTGGACTACATATTTCTTTTAGGTCCAAGCAAACGGTGGCTTACTCGCAAAGGATGATATTTCCTTTCGGAGCTCTTCCCCGTGCACATTTATATATAATATTTTTATGTCACACACAAATCTCACGTGCAACGAATTTTAACACGCACTAGTCCTCTTAGGTCACATAATACGTAGATGACTAGATTGGTAGGAGAACACCTCATAAAGCTCAAATATATATGTGAAGTTGAAATTTCAAGAGAGCTCGTGCATGTGTGAATTGAGGCATATAAAAATAGAATTCATTATAGCGACACAAAATTCAGCTACTCCATGTAAGCATGGTAAATAACATTTTAAGGATTGACAATCGTAACCAAAAGTTCTAGACACATGGAAGCAAAAACGAAGGGATTCAAACACAAACATATGCCACAAAAGATGTATAAAACCAAAATACACACAATAAAAATCTTTTTGAGTTTTTAAAATTTTTAACCAAACAAACAAAAATATTTACTCAAAAGACAAACAAAAATCATTTGCATTTTTCATTCAGTCTAAATGGAAAAATAAAAGACAAATGATAAACAAAAATCTTTTTGTATTTTTCATTTAATGCAAACTAAAATTAAAGAACTATAATACAAAAGATAAACAAACATCATAATTCTAGCATGAGATAAGACAATGACTAGAAAATGACTAAACATGCATACACCTAGCAATGATATATAATATGAGGCACAAAAAGCTAGAGTATGCAAACAACTAACACATTCAATCTTTGGAGTTTGCAAGGGAGGTATCGTTTGAAAGTAAATGAGAATAAAAAAATCCTATGTTGTAAAGTTACCATGTCGGATCTCCTAACCCAAACTAATGACGAATGACGATTTCGGGATATAGGAATCTTGACTACCTCGGTTTTCTCATGTAGGGATTTTCTAGGACCTCTTTTAAGATCAAAACAAAATTTCATAAGATGACCTTTTCGACCACAATGAGGGCACCTAAAGACTCGGCGAAAAGAATTACCTAAGGGACGATCTACAACAATGTTCCTAGAAGATTCTCCTAAAATATTGGTTTTGGATTTATGAGTTGACTCATTACAAGTATCGAAGCCTAAACCACATGTGTCATTCTTAAATTGGACCGTTCGTAATATTTTATCTAATTTCTCTGAACGACACTTCAAATCAAATTTGACTTTACTATAGTCTTTTAGTTTATTTTCTAAATTTACAATGTGAGACTCTAATAAAACATTGCCCTCTTTAAACGCGAGAAGATCCTTTTTCAAGGATTCCATTAAACCTTTAAGGCTGTCTCTCTTGCCTTCTACATATTCAAGATTCTCACGAAAATATCTCTCACGTATCCTAAGGTCTTTTACTAAAGCACTCTCATTAATGACCTCGACACGCTCTTTCAAACTAGCTTCTAAAATCAAATTTGTTCTTTTTAATTTAATAGATTCTCATATAATTCTTGAAATGAAAATTGGAGTTCACTCTCTTCAACCCCCTCATCACTTTCTCTCTCTCTTTCTTCTCCACTCTCATTACTATCATGTCTTTGAGATTCACAAACTATGGCCTTGGAAGTGTCATGTGTTAAAATTTCATCAATAAATGAGTGCTCACTTTTACTCACATAACTTGCCATAAAAGCCACAAAGTTGGGCTTAGTGGGGCAATCGGGTCCCTCTTCCTTATCACTATCACTAAGGGTTGCATTGTAGGAAATAGGTTGTTTACCCTCTCTCCTTAGTTTTTTGGGGCACTCTCTAGCCCTATGTTCATAACCCTCACAACCGTAACACCTATTAGACTCGTCGCTATTAAGATCATCCTTTTGAACTTTAGGGATCTTATCGATTTTGTCATGCTTAGAGTTTTCGAATTTCTTAAAATCCTTTTTATATTTGTTAAACTTGAGAAATTTTTGAAATTTCTTAGCAAACATAGCCATCTCCTCCGAGTCACTATCACTTTCGCTCTCTACTACTTGTTTTTCCTCCTTTCGAACGTTCAAAGCAAGGCCCTTATCTATTTTCTTTTCAGTTTTGGAGGGAAACATGTCTAGTTAATAGGTTTGTAATTCACATACGAGCTCTTCTAATTTTATAGAGTCTAAACTGAGTAAAGAATTTAACATGGTCACCTTAGGAATAAATCTATCGGGTAGGGACCTTAAAATTTTCGTTACTACTCGACCGCCGGGTATTTTCTCTGCCAAATTAAAAGATGAATTAACTATATTGAAAAGTCTAGCATAAAATTCATCAAATGGTTCTTTTTCATTCATTTTCATGGTTTCAGATTGAGTGGTGAGTTTTTGGAGTTTAGAAGCTTTTATGACACTAATTCCCTCGTGACTGAGTTGTAAAATATCCCAAGCATCTTTAGAGATTTCACCCGTCATAATGCGTCAGAATTCATTCGGTGTGACCGCGCTAAGCAAGGCATTTAAACCTCGGGAATTAAAATTTGCAAGTTTAAATTTATTCTCACTCCATCTATCTGTGAGTTTGGGAACACGCTCATTTTGTACCAAATATGTAGGTGGGGACCACCCGTTAACAATTGACAACCAAACCCTCTCATCGATAGACCTAAGTGCCGTTTACATACGCGCATTCCTATACGCGTAGTTGGAACCATCGAAAATAGGAAATTTTGAAAATGGAAAAAAATGCATTTTAGTCAAAAATTATTTAAAAGGACCTTAACCCAATAAATTAGCATTCTGGCTTTGATACCACTTGTTGGAAACGTAAGGACCCCCAATTTTAAAATCTTTCTCTTTCATAATCAATTTCCTTTTAAATGCGAAATATAGATGGTTCCTAACAAATTTTAATTTTTCAAAATTTATTTAATTTTCGTTTCATTAAATGATGGAAAATTATATTGAACACAAATTTTAATTTCTAAAAACAAAATTAAAATTAAACCTAAATAAGTGAATTATGATGAACACACACACTTGAAATTCACTTAAACCAAATTAATTTAACACAAGTCCTAAAACTTGCATACACAATATTTTCAATATTACCAAATTAAGTCAAACCAAATTTTATCAAATTACATTATTTAGACTTGAATTAAATTAAGTTAAACATTATCCAAAAATTAAACATGCACCATTTTAATCAAGGTTGCGAATTAAACCATATTTTATGTTTGTGCCCTAAGCATGCGTTCTAGATGATTTTTGCAAAAGATAAAATAAATTCACAACCACTACGCCGCGATGTACGAGGAAAAAACCACAACGGGAAAAAACCTCGGACGACCCTGACCTAACAAATTCACTAAGTATGGTTTGAATTTTACAAAGACTCGACAAGAGGACTTATTCAACTGACTCGACTCCTTTCAAGCCCTGACGCACTCCTTCGAACTTCAACCTCCACCTAGCGAATAATCCCGGAGTCCATCGGAAGCTCGGAGTCGACCAATTGAGACCAAACTACCATCAACCACACATGGTGCCTTTCACCATGTGAGAAAGCCGCAGCGAAACAAAAGCTTCTTCTTTTAGGGATGTAGAAGTAAACCCAAACTTCTCTTCTTTGAGGTGTAGAGAAAAAATCCGATGCCAAACATTCCAAACATATATATATATATATATATATATATATATATATATATATATATATATACAGTCCTGATCTTGTGCGGACCGGACATGTGTCACCTGGCGGTGAGCCCATAAAAGAGAGAGAATGTGCCTATAATTTAGGCGATATTTTCTAGGAGCACCATTAGGGGATACATGTCTGGTCCACATTCTTAAAATGCGGACTAGTCCCCACAAGAGCATTATATATATATATATATATATATATATATATATATATATATATATATATATATATATATATATATATATATATATATATATATAATGCTCTTGTGGGGACTAGTCCGCATTTTATATATATATATATATATATATATATATATATATATATAATGCTCTTGTGGGGACTAGTCCGCATTTTAAGAATGTGGACCAGACATGTATCCCCTAATGGTGCTCCTAGAAAATATCGCCTAAATTATAGGCACATTCTCTCTCTTTTATGGGCTCACCGCCAGGTGACACATGTCCGGTCCGCACAAGATCAGGACTGTATATATATATATATATATATATGTTTGGAATGTTTGGCATCGGATTTTTTCTCTACACCTCAAAGAAGAGAAGTTTGGGTTTACTTCTACATCCCTAAAAGAAGAAGCTTTTGTTTCGCTGCGGCTTTATATATATATATATATATATATATATATATATATATATATATATATATATATATATATATACATACATACTTGGAATAAACTAGTATGGGTGTTAACAAAAGTGTTTTTGAATAATTTTCTTGAAAGACAAACACTCAAAACATGAACTTTTTCATAGTTATGCTCTCAAAAACTCTCTCTAGAGATTGTAGAAAATGAAAAAGTTATTTTTTCAAAGTTAGTTCCCGCACATATTAAATCTGGCAAAAGTTAGTGGGACAAAAGAAATGGGAACATGGAGAAAACTGCCAAAATATTTTCCCGCCGAAAATTTCGTTCGAACGAGATTTTCGTTGGAATGAAATCTCGTTCGAACGACCTTTCTAAAGAAGTTCCAAAGGTAAATTGGCAAAAGTCGTTGGCAAACTCGGTCGAACGACATTCTTGTTCGAACGAAAAACTCGTTCGAATGACAATATCGAACGAAGTGACAGAATGATCAAAATTCGATTTAAGCCCAAAAACTTTATTTTAAAATAAAATTACGCACAATAAAAAATGTTCTAAGCTCCTATATATATATATATATATATATATATATATATGTCATACATTCATACCTTAGAAGGGATTGGAACTAAGTTGATGACGTGAAAGGAGGTACACGTAAACCAGCAATGATGTTCTCTTGATAAGTTGGCCGCAACGTCTTCAACTTCAAAATGCATAGGTTTGAAGGATACACAAGAACACTATCCTATGACTCAATTATTTTTGTTCGAAATTGAGCCAACACTACATTAAGAATCAATCGGAGACTTGTGTCCTTACAAAACTTTTCATAACTGTTTATAATAAACATGTAAATTGTTTTAAAAATTTGTTATATGTTTTTTAATTAAAAAACTATTTACAAAAAAATATTTTATATAAAAGAAAAATTGTTTCTACAAAATAGTACCTTTGTGTACATATAGAAAGTAAATAGTGACTTTATGTAAGTGTAAAATAAAAAACAAAAATTATAAAACTTTTTTTAAAAATTCTAAAAATTACAAAAAAAATAATTTTTAAAAATTGAAAAATACGAAGAAAAGAACTCTAAATAATACTGATAGATATTAAAAAGATAATGTCTAGTAGCAAAAAAAAACTCTTTTCACCCAAAAAATGATTTCCAACAACAAGAAAAAAATCAACAAAAAAAAGCATTTCAGAAAGAAAAAAAATTGAATTTCCACAAAAAATGAATTCCAAAAAATCAAAAACTATTTTCACCCAAAAAATGATTCCCAATAGAGTAATAATAATTTCTAGCAAAAACAAATTTATTAAAAAAAATAAATTTCAAAACAAAAATTTATTAAAAGAATAAAATTTTCATACAAAAATTTAATTTATTTTTTGGGTGATAAATAGTTTTTTTGTTGTTTAAAATCATTTTTTGGGTGAAAAATAGTTTTTCTTCCTGCTAGACATTATTTTTTAAATAACTATTAATATTTTTCAGAGTCTTTTTCTTTATAATTTTATGTTTTTAGAAAATATTTTTTTGTATTTTTTAGAATTTTTAAATAAAGTGTTATAATTTTTGTTTTTTAATTTTACACTTGCATAAAGTCACTATTTACTTTCCGTATGTGCATAAAGGTATTATTTTGTAAAAAATAGTTTTTATATTATATATAAAACAATTTATTTTGTTTTATAAACAGTTTTTTAATTAAATAAATTTGTAACAAATTTTTAAAACAATTTAAATGTCTTTTTAGAATAGTTAAGTTATAAAAATTGTTGTTAAAACAGATTCTTATTAAAAAATAGTCATTTTAAAAAAAAATTATTAAAAATATAGATTATAAAATTTTAGAACTTAAAATAATATTGATTATGGATATAGGACAACAAACATTTCGTTTCTATTTTTAGTCCCTATTTTTAAATTAAAGGGAGACGTGGCATACTGTGATTGGTTAACGTTTTATGAATATAGGTCCGCGCCAGCGATTTTATTCAAAAATAGGGACTAAAACTATAAATAAAATATTTGTTATTCTATTTCTAAAATTCATATTACAATAGATCCTAAATTTACAAAGTTCCTTCAAAATATAAATTTTTAGTTGTTTTTAAAATGTATTTGTTTTAATTAAAAGTAAAAAAATAAAAATTTTAATTTTATATATGTAAGGATATAACTATCATTTGGTATTAAAATGGAGTGGGAGAAGAATTGTTGAGAAGGTGGGAATAGCCGCTCTCTAGGATCTATAGTATTGTAAAAGAGGTATCCGTGTGATTTAAGGTTTTGATTCTACTTCTTGATTTCGACACTTGAATATCTAACTGGTAGTCTGGTATAATCATTTTGCTTATAGAAAAATGTGATTATGATGTAAGAGTTTTACGACCTTTTGTAGGGAGATGTTTAAGAAAGAAAAAAAAAAAGTTTTGTGAATCATGTAGCCAGTTACATTGACTCTCGAGGCCTTGTTGATAATCACAGTCCAGTCCAGTCCAGTAAAGCCGAAGTGTTGGCAAGCTTTAAAAAAGAGAAGAGAAATGGGTGCGTGTAACAAAATAGAATGCACTATGCTGTTTTTATTTTTTGGGGGTGATTTAACATATATCTGTATAATACTAATGCAAAAAGACCCCTCCTAAATTATGCTGATTTGCATTAAAAATTATTTAAGCTGATTTTCTACAAAAAAAAAAAACTATGTAATTGAGGGGGTTGTTTGCACTTTTCCCAGAACAAAATTGTTTGAGAAGTAATTCAAATATTGTCAGGAATGCATTCTGTGACCTCAGTGGCTCTTTGGCTTTGTTAAGATCAGATGTGAGTTTAGCCAGCTAAGTCCAACATAGATCCCTTCACAGCCTTTAAACAGTAAAAGTAATTATTTATGTTAGCCAAAAATCAGCCAGTCCACTTGCTGTAATTAAATTATTTGCTTCTGATTTCCAGCCGTTTATGTTCTTTATACAGATTTACAGTATTTGTAGCCGATTAATTCCAACTCTATTGCAATTAATTATCAAAGCTTGCCTGCCATACGGTTGCACTGAGCATCAAATTAAAACATATATGTCCACTGGTTTAGCAAAACATGAAATTTCCCCCTCCAACCTTGCGTGTCAGAAAATGTCTATGCTTTATAACAGTGGCAGGAAATTACCCAGAATTTGGTTAAATAATTGGTACGGCAACTTGCATTATAAAGCAAATGAGAAGGTGTTTTTCATTTAATCATTGCCTATGGACACACAAGCCTTACGTGTACTCTCTCGCCTACCTAATCTTCGTTTGGCCACATTTAATCATTTCATACGGACATTATTTAGCTAGAGAAGGACAACGAGCAAGGCCAAAGATTAACGTTGCATCAATTATTTTGTACTTTTAAAGGCTATTTGTTTTTAATGGGATTATGTTTCCACTACTTACTTGCAGCTATATGTTTTTATCTTATTTTATTATATTTTTATTTTATAAAACCTCTTGGGAGATGCTAATAGGCATTTTTTTAAAAAAATAAAATTTAAATTTAACCGAAACTTTGACATAAAACCGGATTTAAATTGGTAATGTACTTGGCTTGATATGCATTATTTTATTCAAGTGAAAGATCTATGTGACGATACGTTGAAGAATTACTCTAATTTAGGGCCACCTCAAACTTCCCCAACCTCCACCCTCATGTTGTAATTTCATTCCCAATGTTTATAATATCCTATAATCTATATACAAATATTCAAACTAAATAGCTGATTACTTCTCATAGTTGAATACATTAAGTCACAAATTGATAAAATTTAAGTCTTATAAAAGATTCGGAGAACAATCCGGCAAAAGTGAATTGATTTTAAGTGGGATATTGTAATATCTAGAACATTATATACGTTCCTATTGCACCCAAACAATTAACGCCAGTCACTACAATTCGTCCTAGAAGTGAGGGGTGTGTTTCTTCTTACCTCCTCCCATGAGAAGGGCGTGTTAAGAATATTAAATTTTATCAAAATTAATAAAATCTTGGAACTTAATGTTTATGATTATTATTTTTGTTTTTAAGTATTAGAATTATATATGACATTTCATAGATGTTATTTGGGAGCATTCACAATGGTAGAATTATAATCCAACATGATATGCGGTAATACTACACATTTGGGAGGTTGTAGTGATAGAATGCAAAGAGGTGTATAAATTTGGAGAACGGTTATCCAAGATACGAACTTCATTTTCATTTGTTTGTGTCAACTTTATATGAACAATTAAAGTCCTACCAAATACAAATAAGTAGTTTTGTTGTTTATTTGTGTTCATACGAACTATTAGTTCTTAAACACCACACTTTTAAAATCAACAACTTATTTAACATCATCGAGCTCTAAGGGAAACGATCATATTAGAAACTAACTACGAAGTATTTAGTTAATTTTTCCCCTTCTTTTATTATTTTTCTTTCCTTCCTTGAATCTATCAATCAACCACACATACAGAAACTATAGCCATACATACATATATATACATTTTCAGAAGCATTAGTAATAGGAGACCACCAAAACTCTGCAGAAGTGCTTTCATTCAGAACATGTGTGAGAGTTTTTTTTTTTTTAATGCTCCGATATGAAAAAACAAAAGCACAGTAGTGCAGAGCATGAGACAAAAGGGGGTCTATCAAACGAGGCATGAGCTAGCTCACTTTTCGTCTTAAAAGTTGTTTCCATGTTAAAATGGAATTACAGATATGTTTGCACCAGACAATGAAAATAAATTACAGATATGCAGCACGTAAAAACACTGCTATAATTATATACTGTCCCCCACCCTTATTCACCAGCTGTGGTTGTACGCACTCACTGTACTCCCACGTTTTCTGTTCCAAAACAAAGCTGCCAATAACTCGAGGTTTAGAATATTTTGGGCACCGGACCCATCATCATCTCTGAATTATAGTGACAAATCAGATTTTAATTACTCTCTCCAACTCGCGTGGGCCTTACAACCATAAAAACGTTATCTTCTTTGATAAATATGGGTTTGTATTGTACTTCTTTTTGACTCTTGATTTGGATTTTCTTTCAAGGGCGGTCCCTATCTACTCTTCCTTTTATACGTTGTAATCAATCTATTGTGATTTGTTGATGTAACATGTCATCGTTACTTTCCTCCCGTTACCTCTAGATGGTACATGTCTCCATGTACTCTTCCTTTTATAAGTTGTAATAAATTTTAAGAGGATGTATGGAATGTTTTAATGTTAAATCAATTTTAAATGATTAAATTTTTATAATTATTTTTTTTCAAGATATTAATTTATTTTATTATCATTGACCTAATCAGTAATTGACAATTTTTTTAATAATTTACAATATTTTTTCTTCTTTCAACTTCTCTATAACGAATTCTTCTTCTTCTTTCTTTTCCTTCTCTCCAAGAACGAATTTATCAATTCTTTTCAAGAAGCTAATACATCAATTTTCCTTCTTTTTCGTTCTTTTCAAGAAGCGAATACATAAATGTCTTTACCTCTTACAAGTTTTCTTTTGTCTACCAACGAATATATCAATTTTAACATACATTTACCTCTGTCATAATTCTATTATTTGTATGTTTATATTTTATCAACAATTATTTTGTATGTTGCTCAATTACAATAGGTACATGTTTTTGGTTTCGATTTAATCAAGTCATTGTAATTGTGTAATGCATGTGCTGGAATAACTTCAATATTAACTCAATGATTTATTTGTGTGTTTTGATAGTTTGTTTTGTAAATTTATATGAATATGTTTTGATTGTATGTTTTGATGTATAAACACACAACATCAAAATATTGCGTTGTGATTTTCTAACAAGTTGTGTGTGTACGTGTTTTGATTGTGTGTTTCATATGTGCGTGTACTTTATGTTATAGCGTTGCATCATAAAACATAAAGTGCACGCATATGTATAGAGCTCACAACAAAATTGCGATAAAGTACACACGTAAACATATAAAGTACACGTGAAATTATACAAATTTATTCTCATTTGTTGACATTATTTTGGCAATACTTTAATGTGCATGTACTTTGTTACTTAATTTCACGACTTAATAGACTTGTCATGTGTTAATTAGGCATATGTGTGTGGGTCGGCGCCAGCGACATTAACCAGCCTTAACCTTTAACCAAAGCATTTTGTTTTTTCATTTGATGCAGGTCATAATTGAAAGTAGTAGAATTGTTAGGTGTTGTTATTTGGACAATATGACTTGCATTGAAATATTTGAAGACAACTCATTAGATTTCATATGCAATGAGTTGTTTAGCAGGTTTACGGATTTGAAAATTGGAACTTTTTCATTGAAGTACTCGTTTGGTGATAAAGTCGATTCTTGTTGGTTTGTGATAAAGATGTTCACTATATGTTACGGTCTCAATTGATCGTCAAAGTTGATTTTATTTGCATATATGTCTTTGATTCAAGAGTTTTGCCCACTTATACAAGTTGCGAACGGGTTGATTGGACTTATACAAGTTGCGAGAAGGCTAACTGCATTGATATAAGTAGAGAAAGGGTTGTCTGTTTTTCATCAACCACTGCAATTGATCTTAGTAGTGGTGTTAAAAATATTTTTATCTTGGAAGTATGGAGCCGAGTATGCAGGTTCCCTTATCTGTATGTGCTTTAGGCAAAGACAATTTTTTCAAAACTTTTCTCAATTTTATTATGCACTAATTTTGTGAACCAAATTTTAATTAAACCAAATTTATCTTCTTAACCTTAAACATGCATTTAGTGAGATTAAGTAGATAAAATAAAGAAAGTACACAAGACACGTCAATGTATGAGGAAACCACTAAGAAAAAAAACCTCGGACGATCCAGTCCAGACAATCACTATGATACGAAAATTACAATGGAAGAATAGAGTCTTACTCAACAACTCGATCCCCACAAGTCTTGACACCTCTTCTTATTTTCAACCGCTTCTCCATAGTGCAACGTAGGAGTCCACCTACGTAAGGTCCACTGCACACGAGTCCATGCGTACCTCGTTATCCACCGATACAACCACAACAACCGTCAATCAGCAAGTATGGAGTCCACCGCATTTGTTCAATAAGGAAGAACAAAAACAGTGGTGCAAACACAAGATCTCTATGACATATGGTATATGTAAGCTCGAATATTGAAATAAAGAAGGATGTTTCGCTTTACAAAACTTCGGTAAATAATTGCAAAAAATGTATTTAATTTTGTTCAGTTCTGCACGCCTATTTTTCTGAGTTAAGGATGCCTTAAATAATCAAACAAAAGTTTTGAGGCGGCGCGTCGTTCAAATGGAAACAACATGTCGTTTGAACGAACCAATCATATCATTAAAATGAGAATGTTATGTCATTTGAACGACATCATAATGTCGTTAGAACGACCAGTAAAGTCATCTGAACGATGATAAGAGAAAGATAAAGTTCATAGGACTCTAAACTCGATTTAAATCAGAAAAAATATCCTAAAAACATTCTAAAATTAGTTTTGAATAAAATAACGTCTTTTGAAGAATTCCGAGAACCATAAACCATTATGCATTCATACCTGAGAGAATCTAAAACATTTATATGTATGTGAAGACTTGAAACGTGCATAAAAAATTTGGCATGATCTATCTTTAAAGCTTAGTCGTTACGTCTTCAACACAACGTCATTGGCTCAGTGGGAATTGTGACAAATGAAACCTATCCTATGACTTAAAGTGGGTTTTTTTCCGGAATAATGCCAACACATACAAATTGAAGGTATTTAGAAATTTTGTCCTTATAATTCTCCCCATTTGGCTATTCTAGGATAAAATAACAAACAGTGAAATGCTAAGTTGGTTCCTCAAGCAGAATAACCTATGTCCCATCCCATAAACCCAAAAATAACATAAATAAAAAAATACAGGACACAGAGTGCAATATGCAGGATCGTCAATCATGAGTTGTTTGAATGTGATGTAGCGAAAAAATCTGAATCTTGAATGAATCACTACACACACAAAACAAATAACTACCAAGTGAAGTATAGATGAACAAATGATATATAAATAATATGATGAAATCAATCAAATCAAATCTCAAAACTCAAATCTCCTCCTACATCACATATTTATCTCCCCCCCCCCCCCTATTTGTTTGGAATAGACAACTAGTGGGACAAATAAATAGTAAGCACCATACCTAACATGAGTATAATATGTGAAGCATAACTAGATAAACATGAGTAACCGGCTAAAAAATAGTCACATAAATAAATCATCACAATAACACATGATGTGACTAAACTGAATATCATCCAACAAGGCAGCATAATAATCAAACATGAATAATCCAAGAAAACTGCATAAAAACTGTCCTTAAACAATCCAGAAGTACCATAAGAATCACACCAGAATATGTAGCCTAAGGTACTGAAGCATATAAAAAAAATCAAAAAACTCAACAGGTCGGTCGAACGATTAAAGAATGTCGTTCTAATGACAAAGAGGTCTCGTTCGATCCATAAAAATCTTGTTCCTAATAACGCAAAACAGTGTGCCTCGTTCGAAGCTCATTTAAAGAAAGGCATCTAATGACCAAACAATGTACATCGAAACCATCTCGCGCGGACCTCGTTTGATCCACTCATCGAATGACATGAGGAAGTCCTTCAAACGACACAAGAAGTTGTTCTAAAGAATTTAAAAATCTCCAATTCTAACCCAAAAAATAGTGTAAAACCAACCCACAAACCTGAATATATGATATAAACATCTGGCACTACGAAATAGTAAAAATAATGACTAAAAAATAAACATGAGTTACACGTTAAAATAATATCAATCTGCCTAAACATGGAATAGAGTGAATAGGTTTAACTAACACAAATGAATCATGATTCAAAGACAAAGATATATTTAAGAAGCTCTAATTGGTCGCTAAATATCATCAAACTACGATTCAACCATATATGATAATTTTAAAGTGAACTTAATGAACTAAACAAACATCGTGCACACAAGTCTTGAATTTTAACGTTTCTACCAAATAATAGTGTATTGACGCGATTTTTTCAACCTAGGACATATTGTGCAAACCTATTGATCTTCAACTAAGCTCCCTCAAACATAAATGATAAATCTTTTTTTATTCATTTTTTCTTTTAAAGATCTATTTTCTCATTTTAAGAGATTTCCTATTGGCCCCATTTTTGGCAAACATATATTCTTTTAAATGTCGTAATTTTTTCTTGGTCTCTTTTAAACGGTGGCTTTCACAATGAGTTCACATGCGTCTCGTAGCCCTTTTTCGTGCACACTCATATTTTTTTAATTA
This sequence comes from Sambucus nigra, assembly GCA_949130495.1. Classification (NCBI taxonomy): domain Eukaryota; kingdom Viridiplantae; phylum Streptophyta; class Magnoliopsida; order Dipsacales; family Adoxaceae; genus Sambucus; species Sambucus nigra. The sequence continues at coordinate 387,637,090 of OX422208.1, forward strand.
ACTAAGCATATCCTCATGGGCAACGGTTCTTACATACACAACTCTCCCTAAGTCTAACATGAATGTAGATTACAAGATTGAGAGGAAAATATCTCACTAAACTCAAATGTGCATTAAAGTTAAGCATTCAAATAAGCTCGTGCATGTATGCAATGACATATCAATAGTCAAATCTAAATGCAAATCAACTTCGAAACTACCCCATTAAACAAATTGTTAAGATCAATTTATGTATCCAAAATCATGATCAGATGTCCTAGCCACATGGAAATATGAAGTGAAGGGAGTCCAAGCACACCAATATGCCACATCATAAGTGTAAACTCAAGACATAAAAATAAAAAACTTTTTGTGTTTTTCAAAAATATTTTTGACGCAAAAAAAAAATATTTTTGTATTTTAAAAGATACATAAAACCAAATATCTTTTTTTATTTTTCAATAAGACTTAATAAAAGAAAAATAAAATAAAAAACATAAACATGCCATAGCACTAGAAAAGATATATCATCAAGCAAAACTAGCATATGACAGACTTGTTAACACAATCATATGTAAGATCTATCATGGGAAGTATCACGTGCAAGAAAATGAGAGTTATGAAATTTAATTCCTAAAGCCTCTAAGTCCAATTTCCTAACCTAAGTACGTGTGTAGCGATGCATGGGGGTTTTGGAAACCGAAATGACTTTATTCTTAAACTTCCTAGGAGCATTCTTAAGGCCATAGGAAAAACGACTAATGTGACCCTTCCTACCACAATGAGTGCAAGTGTAGATATGCGAGGAATGTTACCTAAAAGTGGACCTCTCCTACCATTCCTAGTTGGCTCTCTCACACGAGTGGTGTTGGATTAAGGATTGAGAGCAATACGATCATCGAAGACTATGCCACACCTGTCATCCTTGATTTGGACGGTACCTAACGTCTTATCTAACTTTTTCAATCTAGGATCACTATCACTAAGGGTGGCGTTAAATGATATCGTTTTCTTTCCCTCCTTATTGAGTCTAGTGGGCACTCCGCTACCCTATGACCATAACCCTCACAACCAAAACACATATTCGACTTATCCCTCTTATCATTCTCACTCCGATTTTTAGGGACGTAATTGGAATCGTTGTTATTGAATTTGTCAAGTCTTTTTTCGTCTTTTGATTGCTTTTGGAACTTAAGAAACTTCTTGAACTTCTTTTCCAACATGGCCACATCTTCAAAAGCGGTGTGAGATTTATCATTCAAAACTTTAGTTTCCTCCATACAGGCTTTCAAAGTAGTGCCCTTTTCTTTCTTCGGCACTTGCTTAGAGGTAAATATGTCAAGGTCAAAGGTTTGTAGGCCACCTACAAGTTCTTCTAGTTACGTTGAGTTATGAAAATCCAAAGAGTTTAAAATGGTCACCTTTGGATCAAATCTAGAGGGCAACGACCTTAAGATTTTCTTTGACTCGTTTGTCGGGTATTTTTTCACCCAAGTTAAACGACGAGTTAATAATATTGGACAACCTAGCGTAAAACTCATCAAACATCTCACTTTCTAACATCTTAATCATCTCAAATTGGTCGGCGAGGTTTTGGAGTTTGGAAGACCAAACAATTCTAGTTTCCTCATGGGTAAGAGCAAGTACATCCCAGGCCTCTTCAATCGTCTCACATATTATAATATGGTTATAGTCTTTCGGGGTATCAGATAAGGAAATAATATGTAAACCTTTAGAATTGTATTGTGAAAGTTTGTGTTCGACATCAGTCCATGACTCAATAGGTTTTAAATGAGTGGCCTCACCCTCTCTCGTGACTGGTGGAGTCCACCTCTTTTCAAACACTAACCACACACGCTCATCTATTGCCTTGAGTGAACACTATACATGCATCTTCCAATAAGATTAATTCAACCCATCAAACATAGGTGCTCTAAAGCCATTATACATTCTAAAATTCATACATAAAGACACACAAAATCCCCCACATGATAAAATAGTGTTCTATCTCTGATACCAATTTATAAGGGTCCCTTATGTGTATGTTCTTTAGGCAAACACAATTTTTTGAAAACTCTTCTTAATTTTATTATGCACCAATTTTGTGAATCAAATTTTAATTAAACTAGTTTTATCTTCTTAACCATTAACATGCATCTAGTGAGATTAAGTAGATAAAGTAAAAAAAGTTTACAAAACATGCCGATGTGCAAGGAAACTACTAAGGTAAAAAACCTGAAATGGCCCAGGCCAGACAATTACTATGATACGAAAATTATAAAGGAAGAATACAGTCTTTCTCCACGACTCAATCCCCACAAGCCTTGGCACGTCTTCTTCTCTTCAATATGTCATCCACAGTGAAACGTAGGAGTCCACCTACGAAAGGTCCACAACACACGAGTTCATGGATACCTCGATATCCACCAATACAACCATAACAACTCTCAATCAGTAAGTACGGAGTCCACACGAAACCAGTTTGTTTAATAAGCAAGAACAAAAACAATGGTGCAAAGACAAGACACTACACCAAAATGGTTAAATTGGCACCCTTCAATAATCGTGATAAGTTCGTGACAAGTACAGTTGTCACGGATTTGTCACGGTCATTGACCGTGACAATCATATAAAGTTATCACGATCAAGGACTGTTACATGTCCGTGATAATTCTGTCAGTAAAAAAACCCTCCCTCTTCTTTTTTTCCACCGATTCTAATTCACTCCATTTCTCTCTCTCTCTCTCTCTCTCTCTCTCTAGCGACTGAACACACTTTCTCTCTACAACTTTGGTACATTTTCTCTCTCTATTTCTCCTCTATTTATGTATATGTGAATGTATATGCGTGTGTGTATATATGTGTGTGTAAATGTGCATGTGTGTGTGTGTCTGTGGTGTATATATGTGTGTGGCGGGGGGGGGGGGGGGGGGGGAGGGAGGGGGAAGGGCTGAGGGGAGGGGAGGGGTGTATGTGTGTGTGCGTGTGCGTGTGTGTGTGAGTCCACGGTGCTCGTCACGCATGTGATACTCGGGAAGGAGAATTTCCCATTGTGGTTGCGCGAACAATGCGACACGATGTATATTGCTGGGTGTATCAATTCGTATATCGTGTGGCCTACTCACCTCCTCAAAGCTAGCCCTACCCTAGACATGTAGTGACATTATTATTTGAATTGAATTATTTTAAGTTGTTACATTTGAATTATATTTGGATTATATCGTGATGCATATTGTTTTGAATGTATATTTGCATTATCTCTATTTTATTTGGAAATATGATGTTTGAACAGGTACAACGTTTCTATAATAGGTACAAATATACTGTTGGGCAGTGGCAGTGGCCATACTGCCCAACAGATTTTTTATTAATTCTGCCCAGAATTGTCACAGTCATTGACCGTGACAAGTTCGTGACAAAGGAAACTTGTCACGGACGTGTCACGGCCACTGAGCGAGATAATTTTTTATTAAATATCACGAGTTTGTCATGGTCCTTAACCATGACAAAACTTGTCAAGGTCAAGGACCGTGACAAGTCTAATGAACTTGTCACGATCAATGATCGTGACAAGTCCGTGACAACAAATGTTATCACCCCCAGAATTATCATGGTCATTGACCTTGACAAGTTTAACTTGTCAAGGTCAATGACCTTGATAATCCGGTAGATTTGGTGTAGTGAGATCTTTATGACATATTTTATATGTAAGCTTGGGGTTGTGAAATGAAGAAAGATGTTTTTGCTTTGCAAAACTTTGGTAAATAATTGCAAAAAACATATTTTGTTTTGTTCAGTTCTGCACACCTATTTTTCTGAGTCAAGGATGACTTAAATAATAAAATAAAAATTTTAAGGCAGCACGTCGTTCGGAGGAAAACCACATATCGTTTGGACGAACTAAGTATCTCCTTAGAACGAGAATTCCATGTCATTTGAATGACATCACAATGTCGTTTGAATGACATGTAAATTCATTTGAACCATTATAAGGGCAAGATAAAGTTCATACGACTTTAAAATCGATTTAACTCAGAAAAAGCATTTTAAAATCAGTTTTAAATAAAATAACACCCTTAGAAAAATTTCGAAAACCATAAACCATTATACATTCATACCTTAGAGAATCTAAAAAATTCACATGTATGTGAAGACTTGAAACATGCACCGAAAATTCGGCATGATCTATCTTTGAAGCTTGGCCTCTACGTCTTCAACACAACGTTATCGGCCCAATGGGAATTATGACAAATAAAATCTATCCTATGACTCAAAGTGATTTTTGTCTGGAATAATGCCAATACATACAAATTGACACTATTTGGAAATTTGTCCTTATAGAGTACCTCAATAGTTTATATTTCCAGTGATTAGAAGACATATGTAAGTCATTAAGAGTAGTGTTTTGAAGGAGGTGTGGTTGAGTATTGAGATCAATTCTGAAAGTATGTTATTGAGGTTGGTTTCAAGTATGTCTATTTGAATAATGATAAAACGCGGATGACAACAGAGTGCTCTGAAAGGACTACTAAGAATTATATGTGGTGAGTTCATGCTTCATTATCTTCAATAAACGGTTACTTTTATATACGATTAAATAATAAGCATACTTATAAAGGTGTCTACCATAGTTCGTCAAGCAAAATGACGAACTCCAAGTTAGTTTCAACATTATTGGATGATGAGCTTATGGATAAACCATTGCTAAAGCCAATTGATATAGTAAGAGATATGAAGAAGAACTATGGTCTTGATATAGGCTATCATCACGCATGGCATGGGAAAGAGATGGATGTTGTTGAGTTGTATTGTGATGAAAAACTTTCCTATGCATTAATCAATGATTATAAGGAACTTATCTTGCAATATAATTCGGGATCGCATTGAATTCTTGACGTGGAAATGGAGAACAAATTTATTAAGAAATTTTTTATAATGTTTGGAGGATCCATTTATGGATTTCAGTACTGTAGGACTGTTTTATTTTTTCATGGTGCCTTTAGAAGAGCCGCTATCGTGGAACGATTTTGTCGACAACCATAAGAAATGAGAATGATGGTAAAATCATTCTAAATATACTCTATTTTGCATGTAATTTGGTGAAATGCGAATACATTTTATTTATTCTAGGGAAACTCCCAAAGTACATGCATAATATTATAAAGTAAACATGAAGTAAATTCAAGTTTACTTTAATACATTATGCGCGTACTTTGAGATTATGTGTTTGTTATTTTCAAATAATGCTCAGTGCATGCATAATATTATTTAGTACACATGAACTTATTTTTACTTTTAAATGTACTTTCTAATGTTATGCGTGTACTTTGACATTATTTGTTTGTTCATTAGACATAATGGAAAATGCACGCATAGATCATAAGATAATGCATATACATTTTACTTATTCCTTGGGAAACTCTTAAAGTATATGTAACACCCCGCCCGCCCGGGGAGAGCGAACGGAGCGCTAATGCGATAAAATAAATCCAAATCCACAAGTGACAAGGTATAGAGAATCTAAATAAACCCACAATAATATAAATCCACTAATCTCAATCTCTTCAATTACAACAAGTCTCTCGAATTAAAATTACAACTATCTAACTCGAATAAAAATACAAATCTCCAAAATAATCTATACATCAAAATAATACAAATCTTTCCCAAACAATCCTTGCTAAAATCAATCTCCATAGCACCCCAAAATCCGCGCTAACCTGCCACTAAAAGAAAATATGGGGAAGTACACAATACGACAGGAAAGATGCTCAACAAATATATGTTAACAATGAACAAAGCGTAACAACACGAGTACGCATATTCAAATCAAATGAAAATCTCAAAGTATTTATCAATATAATTTTTCAACAACACTTTTACCGGGTCACCAGGCCTCACCACATCCGTATATGCTTTATCAAGCCATAGCCCAGGAAATAGGAATTTTGGCGGGTGCCCAACGTCCGTGCCATATTAAAATCTCATGACAATGTGCTCATCAACAATATAATGATACCACATGAATCAAAATAATTTCAACAATTATTTTTCAGATTTCAATGAATTTAACAATTCAAATATGAGTTCAATTAAACAAGAATTCAAAGAGAATGACACTCACGAGATTTAAGGAGCATATTGTGTAAAATCCCATACCTCAAACTATGATGAGAAACCAACGATCACATCCTCAAGATCAACACAAAAGACTTGCAGAAGCTCCTCCAAGAACCTCCAACAAAATAGCCCCAAGAACACCTCTAATCTAAGGTTAGAACTCACAAATCTCAAGGGCCAATGTGTATATAAAAAGAAGAGGAATATAAAATATATTTGCTGCCAAAATTTGTGCCAAAAGTATGTTAAAAAGGTTGCCCACGACTCCCTTTTATAATGCAAAGAAATGAAGAGTTGGAATCCAAAAGACTCCTTTAAATAAGGCAAAGAAATGAAAAGTTGGAAGTCAAAACAACTCCAAGAGTTAAAACATTTAAAAATCATTTTAAAATCCGTTTTAACTCCGATTTCGAAATCGTTTGAAATTCTCGCCTTTAAAAATAATAACCAACATATTTGAGCAATAAAAATAATTTTATCAAAAACTTTATTTTCCTCCATTTTCCAAAAATTAATTAAAATAGCCCAAAAATTACGTGGGTTATTACAGTATACATATATTATTTTAAAGTAAATATGAATTTGATGTTTACTTCACATTTACTTTATAATATTATGCATGTACTTTAAGATTCCATGCTGTTTATTTACAAATAATTCTAAGTACACGCTGTAACAACCCGCTTAAGTAAATACCGGGTGGCCAATCCTATATCCAATTAATTCGAATTATTTAGTTGACTCATTCTTAGCATTATTGTAGGAAAATAAATTTTTTCCTTCATTATTAACCACCTAGTAATCAGTTAAGCTAGTGTTAAAACTTTTAATTTTAAATAAAATTACTTTTTAACAATAGTAATCATTTATCATATAACCCAATCAACAATAATGAATAATAAATAATAACCATCACAACTTATTTAATATAATCGGAATAAACTTCAGAGTTTAAAACATCTCAATACAATAAACCATGTCAAACTAAATGTATCCAAAACCAACATAAGTAAAACTAATGACTGAGATAGAATAAAAATGACAAGGATCTATTGGCAACATGTCATAGAAGAAAATGACTACAGAGTACATGAATCAATAAAATGATGCGTCTAATGCAAGGTCCACCCTTCAAAGCATCCATAGCGAATAAATATGCGATCCTCTAAGTTGGGCATCCCTATGGCTGGACGCCTGATATAGAATATACAAGAGGGAAGAGAATATGCAAGAGAAAATCGGTCAGAGGCGGATTGTAAAAGATTTGAAAAACAGCAAGTGAATAAATGCTATAATTAGCAATTATTATATACATGTTAGATCCTCGGACATGTTGCCAATAAATAAACCCTAAGCCTATAAATAAAACCCTTAGGCTCATTATTTGGGGTGGAGAATTTTAGAGAGAGCTCTAGAGAGGGCCAATAATTATTTTGTGAGAGGAATTTTTTCAAGAATATTTGTGACACACCAATTTTAAGTTTGTTTATTTAATGAAAATTAACACATTCTTGCAAATTTATTATGTCTACAACTATGATTGCTTAATTTCCTCACTAGGACTAGGTGAAATTTATCATGTGTGATTAATATTGTGTGTAATTTAATTTTGTCTTTATTTCTCGATATGTGCTAAACGTTTTAAAAATTCGGTATTCATTTAAAACGACACGAGAGTGCGTTTTAAACCTTCGGCATTGTTTGGAAAAAAAATCATTTTTATATTTTAAGTATGCGCTTTTTGATGGGTTATACTTTTATTAAATTGATTGATAGGCCATGTTTAAAGACTATATTTTGAAATTTAAAAGTGAACTTTTTAAGGGAATAGGGATTTTAGGCGTCTAAATTTAGAGACGTTAAATTTTATTTTGGACTTCTAACATGTTATTTTTCCGAATTAAATACGACGAGAGTCGATTTAATTTGAGTTATAAAATCGGGAATGACGAATTCAAATTATTGCATAGTGTTAGTGTAACGTGATAAATGGATCCAATGTCCTAGTTTTGACGCTCTCTTGATTATATTTCTCGTAGTCTTACTTTTTGTTTGTGTTGCTTAGTTTAATATTAGATCTCATATCTAACCCAATTTAGTTTAGTTGGACAGACACAATAGTTTTTAACAAAAGAAAAATTGATAAATCCTCGTGGGGTCGACTCGTAATTACACTCACCATTCTATAATAGTCGGTGCACTTACAATATTTTATAACATTGACAACAAGTTTTTGGCGCCGTTGCCGGGGATTTGTTCGATTTTTTTTTTAAAAGTTGTGATACTTTTCGCATTTTTGTTAGTAAAAATTCATAAAAAAAAAAAGTAAAATTTTAGGGAAAAAAAATTCAGCAACAATAATTTTATTTTTCTGTGCAAAAAAAATAAAAAAATAAAAAAATTATATTTATGTTTTTTTAATAAATAACCCTTTTAGCACTAAGTTTATCCTAAAATAGATAAAAAAATTTGGAAAATCTTGAAAAAAAAAAAATTTTTTTTGGAAATTTCCAGATTCGTTTTTTTCAGTAGGTAGACCCTAAAAAAAATTTTAAAAAAATGATTTTTTTTCCCAGTAAACTTTTTTTTATCAAGTAAATATAAAAAAAATTGTTTCATAAGTGTGCTTTGTTTTTTTTGTTAAATACACCACTAGTGCGTGTGTCATTTTTTTTTTCTCTTTTCGTTAATTTTTTTTTGGGGTGTATGAGTCGCACTTTACGTTTGGTGTAGTTTTTTTTTCTTTTTTTCTGGAGCATATTCATTCTTGCAAAAAAAAAGTGAAGAAAAATTCGGAAAAAGTGTTCAACAGTGCGCGAACGCAAAGAAAAAAATTGCGCAATTTTAGTCACGAGCATAAGGAACTCTCGGGGATGACTGAAACATAGGCGACATTTCCCTCCGATCGACGTCAACTTAAACTTCGGCTCGGCGTAAACAAGTGACCGTAAAATGTCCACGCTAGAGGTATGTTTTTTTGGGTGCTCCTATGTGGTTTAATTTCTCATTTAATTTAGCACGTTGCATAAATTGACTTAAGGGAAAAACCCGTGTGAAAGATAGGGTGGGAATTTCATCACCCTTCCTTGGCCCGAAAATCACGAATTAACCCAGCATTTTCATATCCCGAGCCATCACATTTAATTTAAAATCAAGTAGACATTGGCCTTAGGATATTACATAGCTCATAGGAAACCTCTTAACAAGGCTAGAATTAAAAGCTACTCTAACGCGAACTTGTCAAATCGATCCCGTATAACCTTGTCTAGGATTGGTGGTTTTTAATGTGTCTTCATACCGACCACCTACCTGGAGGAAAAAGCGGGATTTGAGGCGATAACCGTAGTTGGTTGTCTTTTAAATTCTCCCTTGTCAAAGAGTAGGAGCTGTCTAATTAGGGAGATTAATTCGGAGACCCCCGTTGTCGTCGATTAGTCTCGAGAAAACTAGATTTTAACATTGAAATTCCCCTCACCTAATTTAGATAATTCAAATTGCTATATGTTAGATAGGAATTTCGTGGTTTGAGTCTAATTATTTTTTTTTCTTCAACAAAAAAAATGAAAAAATAAAATAAAATTCGAGTGAGTTGAGTGTATGCGAAGTTGGTTTCGAGATCATACCGGTTGTTTGTCGAGTGTGGAGTCTAGCATTCCCGATACTTACGTTGGTAGATTTTCGATTTTCGTCGAGATGGGAGACGAGTTAGCGCCACGTGCCCTTACAGATTACCTTTATCTGACTAGGTCGAGTCAACCTTTGTGCATACGTCTTCCCGATCACAATGCGAATAATTTTCTATTCCGTTATGGAACAATCCAAATATTACCCGTGTTTCGAGGTACCGACAAAGAGGATCTCTACCTTCATATTCGAGAATTCGAGGAGATATGTGGGACGATTAAGTATCAGCAACTAACCGATGAGATTGTCAAACTTAAATTGTTCCCATTCTCGTTGAAAGACAAAGCCAAGAGTTGGTTTAACTCGTTAACACCCGAATCGATCACCACTTGGAACCAAATGAGTGTCTTCTTCCTGCAAAAATTATTTCTCAATCAAAAGACGGCGTCGATACGTCACGCCATCAACACATTTAGTTAAAAGGAGGGAGAAGCCTTGTGGATGTATTTGGAGAGATTCAAGGACTTGCTTCTGCAATGTCCGGACCATGGGATTGAGATGGTATGCCAAGTCCAAATTTGGTATGAGGGGTTTGATTATAATACTCGAACCATGCTTGAGTCATTATGTAACGGTGATTTCACCGAGAAAAGTGAGGTTGATGCATGGTTAACCCTAGAAGCCATAGCGAAAAAGTCCCAGCGATGGGCACCCAATAAAAAATCTAGATCCACCACCTCCAATGAGGGTTTTATTCACCAAGTCGAACAAAGTTATGATTTAAATGCCAAAGTGGCCACATTGGCCCGACGTTTAGAAGCTTTAGAGACGAGCAAAGAGGGCAATAGAACCGCACCTGTAATCGTTCAACATGTAGGTTCCCCTATGTGTATACTTTACTATGCATTCGACCACTTAGTCAAAAAATTTCTCGGCCTTCCGACCCACAAGGCACATACCGAGCAAGCTAATGCCATTTATCAAAATAGGCCAAAGTATGACCCATATTCCAATGCATACAATTCGAGGTGGCGAGATCACCCTAATTTTTCATGGTCCAAGGGTCAATACGAAGAAAGCGGAGGTCAATATTCTGGTAATCCAATTTCGGGTTTCCAAAAGAATGCCCCCGAACCATCGTATCCTGCTTCCGAAAAGATCCAAGCTTTAGAGGATACGATGAATTTGCTTGCTCAAAGAACCCTCCAATTCTAGCAAACCACTAAAAATGTCCTCCAATTCACCCAACAGAGCTTTCATGCAAGCAGTCAATCCATAGCCAAACTCGAGGTTCAAGTGAGTCAATTAGAGAACATGTTGAGTGGGAGAAACAAGGGAACATTCCCGAGTTAACCTAAACCCAATCCTAAAGGTAACTTAACTAAAATTCAATATTTTATGCGAGATAATGTCGATTCATCACAAACCCAGGAGGATATCAAAGCAATCATCACGCTTAGGTCTGGTAAGGAAGTTGAAAAGAATATCTCACCAACCATCGAGAGTGAATCTGAAAAACTTAAGGAGAATGAAAATCCACATGTGGATCCAATTTCCTCCCCAGCCTTATCTTCCGAGCCATCTATAGAAACCTATGTTCCAAAAGCTCTATTTCCCCAGCGATTGGTGCCCCAAAAGAACAAGGCACAAGTTGATAAGATGTTGGAAGTATTAAAGCAAGTACAAATGAATATCCCATTGCTTGACGCTATACAACAAGTCCTATCCTATGCCAAATTTTTGAAGGACCTTTGTACCTTCAAGAGACACACCAATGTACCCAAGAAAGCTCGATCGCTTCCTATCGAACTCCCGTCAAGTACAAGGATCCCGGGACACTGACGATCTCTATCAAGATAGGGGAACATAACTTTTAGAAAGCTCTATTAGACTTAGGAGCAAGCGTGAACCTTCTGCCGTACACCGTGTACGAGAAACTAGGTTTGGGGGAGCTAAAGCCTACCAAGATGACCTTGTCCTTGACCGATCGATCCATTAAGATACCTAGAGGTGTTGTAGAGGATGTCTTGAATAAAGTGGGTGAGTTTATCTTTCCGGTAGACTTTGTGGTCTTAGACACACAACACGTACTAAACTCATCCACACAAATCCCGATCATCCTCGGTCGAACCTTTTTGGCCACCTCCGACGCTGTCATTCGATGTCGTAGTGGGCAACTAAACCTATCGTTTGGGAACATGACCATGGATCTGAATGATTTTAATTTAGAGAGGTCATCATCTGATGAGGGAGAGAATGCAGTCAAGTACGTTCAAGAAGTGAAAAATGTCACCACTCCACGGGATAGTGACCCAACTGATCTACACGCTTGGCCACCTGACTTGTCTCTAGATATGAGTCTTGAAGATTTTGAAAAAGAATTTGGTTCGGTTAATGAGGATCTTACTGTTGAAGTCCAATCGTTGTTGGACTCATTTAGTTACTTAAAGGAAAGAGATTGTGACGATAGAATAAACCAATTCTTTTTCTGTGAACATAAGCCCGATCCTTTTGAGTGTATGCTGACATGTGAGATTTTATCTACTAGTGATGAGATTGAAAAAATCATTCAAGCGTTTCCACCTGGTGATGCATGTATTGTCTTATTCCACCACGTTCACCTGTGTCATTTGAGTGTTTGGGTGAGATGGAGGAAATGAGTAGAGGATCGTCCGATTTAGAGCCAGATTTATTCATTCTCGAGTTTGAGGGGAACCTCCACTTAGCATGTCATTCGAAATTTCATTATGATAGTCTCCGCGAGACTGACCATCTCTGTTATAATGTGATTGCGCATTTTGATAATTTTACTCACAACATTCATTATATGCATTCATATGTATACTTTGTCTATTGGGTTGACTCTCAATTGTTCAGACTTTTGATTTATGATGAAAGGAATGTGAGATTGGTTGGAAGTTGGTAACACAAGGGGAAATTCACGGGTAATATCGTCATTTTACTTCTGTACTTTATTTTCTTTGTCCATAATTCTAGTTTGAGCATACATTGAGGACAATGTAAAATTTAGGTTTAGGGGTAAGGATGGAAAAAAAATTAGAAAAAATTCAAAAATCCAAAAAAATTGTGTTTATAATTGAGTTTTGAAACGATTTCTTAATATTGAATTAATTCATGGATCTCTCAACATATGAAATTTTTTACACATTAGCCATATAATATGATCAAAAATGGATATTGAGGTGAAAGTGAATATGCTTAACGAATAAATGTGGAGATTTTAACCCGGTGAGATTTTGTGCCATTCATCGTTTTCGAGAGATTTAAATCAATTTGAGTTAAAATAACTCAACCGTTCCTTCAGTGATAAATTCGTTGATGATCTCAAATTCTTTGTTTTGTCCGATTACTAAAAACAAAACGTCAAAATGTGAATCTTAAGCACTAGAAGTCTTAGTAAGTCGTCTTGAGACACAAATCAAATTTACGAAACTTGAGAAATGAGATTAGGCCATCGAATCCAACCTTTTTACATTTTTACATTACAAGACCATTTGAGCTAAAAAGAATATAAGCCTTTTGTTGAAAACCAACTATCCTACCTAACTCCAACTGGGAGTTTAAAGCCCCCCCAAAAAAGAGCCATACCTATTTTATGAGAATACTAGGGTAAAATTACGGTAGGAAAAAGGCCAAAATAAAAAGAGGTTGCAAAAATAATGGGTGAAGAAAGAAAAAAAAAGAGAGAAAAAGAAAGAAAGGTGAAAAAAATGTGAGTTCGAAAAGAAAAAGCGAAAGAAAAAGAAAAATTGAGGTTGGAAGAAAAGGGCCTAAAAGTCAAAATACAGAAAAATCTCTATATTCTCAGAAATTTTGAACTCCAAAAGTCATTCTTTTTATCCAAATCCGAGCCTACAATACAACCAAATAAAGTCCTAATCAATATCAAGTGAAATTAGTTAAAGTGTGGTGAGAAGATGAATAGGATCTATGGTGTGATTCAATGTTTTCAAAAAGTAATCGATTTTCCATTCATGAGATCATACTCATCCATTAAAAAATTTCATTTTTGATCATGTATATGTGAAATTTGTTCATATAAATTTATTTTTTTTATTCACATATACCGAGAGAAAATAACCGATTTCCGAGTGTTCGATTATGAGTGCATCCCGTGAGATTTTGAAATCAAAATGAACTTTCGAATAAGAAATGTAACGATCAAATCTATTAAAATGGACGGTTATATTGGTTATGCACACATTCACGATAAGTTTAGATTGAAAAATGAAGTTCTACTATATTTATGAAATTTGCATTCAAACTTGGTTATATTACTTTTGAGTTTTTTTTGTATTGAGTCAAATTTTTGAATTTTGGGGGCATATTCACTACAAACCCTCACGAGACAAAACTCGTCCACTAGGGTAACCTAGTTGTTTAATGACTTGTTGCACATGCTAAGTGCAATCGTGATTCCTACGAAAGTGAGTTAGATTTTAAAATTTTAGTTTTGCTCGAGGACTAGCAAAGTTTAGGTTTGGGAGTATTTGATGAGTGCATTATTTTGCATGAAATATACCCAAGTCTAGACCTTGTTATTCCCTTTTTTATCATAAATAATAAGTGTTTTACATAAAATAAAAGAAAAATGCAAGTTTGAAGAAAATTCGAGTTAAAATTGTAATTTTAGTAATCCCAAGGGGTGAAATTATAATTTTAAAAACTTTATGGGCCTAAAAATAATTTTCAAATATTTATATAAGAAAAATAAAGTTCTCCCTGAAATTTGGTTGAACTCGGAGTTAAAATGAAAAAGTTATGAATTTCGGGGTCTAACAAATAAATAAGGATAAATTTGTAATTTTATAAACTTTCTGGGGCTGAAATTAAATTAATATAAGTTATTTTATATTTTTTCAGGTACCCCTGAAGTTTGGTGAAGATCAGAGGTGATTTAGTGAAGATATGAAGATTGTGGGAATAATTTAAATAAGTACGAAGTTAAGGGGGCCAAAAGGAAGAATGAAATTTCTGTAAATTGGAATGGGTTATATATTATTGAAGCAGTCATCAATATAAGAATGCTTCTTGGTTTAGTGGTCTCGCGCGCGCGTGGGAAGTAGAAGGTCAGGGATTCGATTCTTCCCCCTGATCTTAACTTTTTGGAAAAATTCTCAAGCCCAAAATGCCAGCCAAACGCAGCCTTGAAGAGATAATATTTGACAACTTCTTAGTCCGAAAATCAAGGGATTTTGGAGCTGACCATTTCATGATTTTCAAGATATTTCGTGGGACTCTTTTTTTGGTTGATTTTTAGGATTTTATAATTTATATAAATCAATTAAAAAGGTATTTTACACCCATTCAAATACCCTCACCCTAAGCCCATAAATAAAACCCTTAGGCTCATTATTTGGGGTGGAGAATTTTAGAGACAGAGCTCTAGAGAGGGCCAATAATTATTTTGTGAGAGGAATTTTTTAAGAATATTTGTGACACACCAATTTTAAGTTTGTTTATTTAATGAAAATTAACACATTCTTGCAAATTTATTATGTCTACAACTATGATTGCTTAATTTCCTCACTAGGACTAGGTGAAATTTATCATGTGTGATTAATATTGTGTGTGATTTAATTTTGTCTTTATTTCTCGATATGTGCTAAACGTTTTAAAAATTCGGTATTCATTTAAAACGACACGAGAGTGAGTTTTAAACCTTCGGCATTGTTTGGAAAAAAAATCATTTTTATATTTTAAGTATGCGCTTTTTGATGGGTTATACTTTTATTAAATTGATTGATAGGCCATGTTTAAAGACTATATTTTGAAATTTAAAAGTGAACTTTTTAAGGGAATAGGGATTTTAGGCGTCTAAATTTAGAGACGTTAAATTTTATTTTGGACTTCTAACATGTTATTTTTCTGAATTAAATACGACGAGAGCCGGTTTAATTTGAGTTATAAAATTGGGAATGCCGAATTTAAATTATTGCACAGTGTTAGTTTAACGTGATAAATGGATCCAACGTCTTAGTTTTCACGATCCCTTGATTATATCTCTCATAGTCTTACTTTTTGTTTGTGTTTCTTAGTTTAATATTACATCTCATATCCAACCCAATTTAGTCTAGTTGGACAGTCACAATAAATTTTTTTTTAAAAATTGATAAATCCTCGTGGGTTCGACCTGTACTTACACTCACTATTCTATAATAGCCTGTGCACTTGCAGTATTTTATAAAATTGACAACAACACGCATAATATTATGAAGTACATGTGAACTTCTTTTTACTTTTACGTGTACTTTCTAATGTTATGCTTGTACTTTGGAATTTTTTGTTTGTTCTTTGGACATAGTGGACAGTACATGCTCAAATCACAAGGTACACGTGAACATTTGTGTCCTTTATTATATAGTGCATGTAGTTTACATGGTTTAATCCATAAACCTAAACATTCAAATAACCTGCATGTACTAATGTTAGAATATATTTACTATTTTGTATAACCTACGTATTGTATGGTCTGCACCAGCGGTACTATTATTATAGTACATCGTATATGGAATTATAATTTATTTATTTATGATATATTTCATTATGTTTTCAGGCATTTTCCCTCTTTCATATGCTATTGTTGATTTAGAGACGGAGGATAATTGGGTGTGGTTTCTCATTAATTTTCATGATGCACTAGCTCATTAAGATCGAAACATCACATTTATATCCGATCAAAATAATAGTCTAATTGAAGATGTTTTAAAGGTCTTCCCGGTGTCCACACATTCATACTTTATACTTCATTTATAAGAAAATATAAAGAAGAGAATACGGGGGAATTATGGAAACTTGCGAAAGAGGATTGGGAAATATTTTCTTAATTGCGCATATACTGTAACAGTTGACGAATTTCAGAAGAACATAGATGCCCTGAAGAAAGAAGGTGGAGTTGGTTTTGCAAATTTCCTTGATAGTTTGGTGCATACTTTTCTAGCAAACGGTATGGTGACATGGCATCTAGTGTTGAGGAATCATTCAACTCTTAGATCTTGAAGGTAAGACATTATTGATAACGAATATGCTGGACAAAGTGAGGGTCAAGATTATAAATTTCAACATAAACAAACTTGTTGAATCTGAAACATGGAAAAATTAGTTGTGTCCTGTTTTTTAGAAGTTACTGGTTGGTAATTAGAACAAAAGTCGACATTGGAATATTAGCTCTCGATCCAACATGTATTCGAAGTTCATTCAGATGTGCGGGTGACTTTTGACTTAGAATAAGGAACTTGTTCTTGTAAGAGTTGTCAGCTAAGGTGTTTTCCATATTCTCTTGTTGTTTTCATTGTACGAAGGATAGGGACAAATATTGATGTGCATATTGAGGATTACTATAAGTTTTTTTTATAGACAATAATAATCATTACCTATAGTTCCTCTTCACGATTTGATGTCCTTAAGCATTCCTATACCTGTAAATCCAACCATCCTTCCTCCGATGACAAAGAGACCAACTGGCAGGCCAATAAATAAGAGAATAATGTGTCACAGTTAGGGAAGTTACTTGATCTAGATGTAGTAAAACAGATCATTATAGGTGTACATCTAAAGAACCCATTGGATTACATTTAATATTGTTTAATTCATTCATTGTAACATTATTTGTCAATAAAATTAATCCATTTGAATAAATGAATGTAATTTTATTGTTGAATGTTTATTTATATTGTTTTTATTTGTTAATGGGATCTAGGGAAAGTACACACATGTGTTAAAAAGTACACGCACATTTTTTACTAGTATTCACGTGTACTTTATATAATATTGCATGTACTTTACATTTGTGTTAATTATTTTGGACAGAATATAAAGTACATGCAGAATTCAAGTAAGTATATGTAGAACTTATTCTTGATTATACGTGTACTTTCAATATATTAAAGCATGTATAGTGTTACTTATCATTTTGTGTAGCCTACGTTTATTATGGTCCGTGCCAACAATAATATTATCAGAGTATAGATGTTTATGATCAAAATGACAAGACACGCATGACAAAAAACTAAATTCATCTACAACAAAGAAAAAATATAAAAAAGATCTTGAGACAGAGGGAGAAATAAAATCAAACATCAAAAAGTGAATCGGGAAAATTATTAAAACCCTCGATAGGGTCAGGAAGAGAGATGATGAAATTAGAGTACACTTGAATTTTCTTCTCCTGCATATATAGGAGGAAGTTGAGGAGGTCCTTTTTCTCCCTCAAATTTATAAGCTTCGTCATGACCACATTTGTGTAGAAATATATGAGGTCTTCGTGTGTTTGTGGTGGATCCCCATCCTCTTCAAACAAGTCAAAAGGATAGTTGGGAGTCCAGAGTATCCTTTATTAACATAGCTCGTAAAAGAATCAAATGCATTTTAGTATAACGAAATATCTTCTTCAACCCTTTGCAGTAATATCCTTAGCCTTATTTATTCATCAAGAAGACTTCTCAAAGCCTCTGATGGGATAACCATTTTTATGTGTTTGCAATTGAATTTTGAATGGCGGGGAAAAAAACAATGTTATTTTTTTTATAAGACAAATGGAATTTATTTATTTCTGAGGTTAGAAGTAGTTGGGGGATGTTAATCCTAATAAATAGGGTAGATTATGGGTGTACTGGTTGATATGAATGAAATAAAGAACATGTGTAAACTTTCCATCTTTGAAGTAGTTGGGGGATGTTGAGCCTAATAAATAGGGTAGGTAATGGGTGTACTAGTTGATATGAATTAACTAAACAACATGTGTAAACTTTCTAGTTTTGACATGTAAAATCCTTGCCAATGTGTAAAGTTCTTACAAATTAAATTTAAGTTTTATGCATAAGAGTAAAGTAAATGTGATTGGAAAATGACTGTAATAAAAGTACACGCATATGTAAGAACACATTTAATTACAATACATCATATATGGTATTATAATGAGCACAAAATGAAATAATTTACAAATATAGTATTTTGTTGTAGAAATTTAGAAACAATTTACAAAATAATTTACAATTTATAATTTATAATCATTGTTTCCTGGCCTCTATGTACTTTGTTATATACTGCGTGTGCTATGTTACATAGTGCATGTACTATGTTATATACTACATTACTCTGTTATATATTGTGTACTATGATATACTGCATGTACTTTATTAAATAATGCATGTACTTTGTTATATACAGCGTGTACTTTATTCTATATTGCATGTACTTTTGTCATTCTTCTTCCATCTGCGTGTACTTTTGTTCTATTGTGTATGTATTTTCCTTCCACCTGCATGTATTTTTGTTTTGTCTTATTTTACGAACTTCTCTATGTAGTGCATTATTATCAGAGGATAGATGTTTATGATCAAAATGATAAGATACGCATGGCAAAAAAACAAAATCATTTATTACGAAGAAAATATATATAAAAGATCTTGCATGTACTTTATAATTTTGTATAGTCTGTTTGATTATGGACCGTGCCAGCGACACCATTTTAGAGTACATAGTATATGGAACTATAATGAGTACAAAAAATATAATTTACAAATATAGTATCTTGTTGTAGCAATTTACAATTTACAATTTACAAACAATTTACAATTTACAATTATTTTTTCTTTAGGCCTCTGTTGTTGCAATTCACCTTTTTAAAATAGTGCTTTGAGTTCAATTCCTTTGCTAATTTGTTCTATATAGTATATGCATAAGACCCTGTAGTCAACACCGAAATTAAAATAGACCAAATTTATGAATTAGTATAGTGTGACTGAAATTTATTGAAATGTATTTTGGTGAATTATGCGTGTACTTATGAAAAAATGCTTGTACTTTATACATATGAAGTTTTTGCTTACTTATTGTATTGTGTAGGGCATTCATGATATAGGGTTAGTTGAAATATGAGATCATGATTCAATTGCCAATTTATTGTTCTTTTTTCCTCTGCTTTTTGGACATCTTCAAAGACTTGTCTTTCGAAGGTTCTTTGAATCAGACTTGTTTTATTTAATCTTTCTGCTTGTATCGTGTTTTTTGAAAAGCATCAAACCGTTCAGAGGAAAAATATTGAGAATATATAGAACGTGAAAGTCCATTTAATGTAACTAAGTTTAGGGTCGAACCATTATTTTGGCATCTCAGAAGAATGATGGGTTTTGTTTCTTCTTATCAGGCCTGAGAGAATCCATATGCAAAACTTAATTTTTTCTTTGTATATGGCTAGTAATGTGAATTATCTTTCTTTGTGTCTTATTGGTATGAAGAAAGTATCACAGGTGCCTAATAATTCAAAAAAGGGTTTGAATATATGCTCGTTCTTCCATATTTCTTTATTTTCCCGAACGACACCCTGTAAAAAAATTGTAGATTTGTTAGTATGAAACCAAATGATAGTATCTTTTTTATGGTCATGCACAGAGCTTTAGGTTTTATTTTTCCTTTATGCATGCATATGTTTTTAAAGTCTGTGTAGTGGAGAGACCTTGCTTTTTCATTTTATTCTCCACTATTTCACAGAAGTCAACAATTACTTGTTTCACACATTAAAAAATATAAGCATAATAATGCAAATTTAGTTAATGTACTATTTTTTATTACATTGTTTGAAATTTCTTCAACTTTTGGCATTTCTTCGATATCTTCCCGTTTAACGAAGGCCTTCTCTCCCTGATAGAGCAATAACTTGCGTTTTAAGACAGAGAATAATGTTAGAATAAAAATTAAAACATGTGTGTAATATATGATCATCATGCGTGTATTCTATGGATGTTCTTCATTATAAAATGTGTGTACTTTATAAAACTATGCATGTACTTAATAAAACTACGCATTTACTTTATTAAAAATTGTGTGTACTTTATTCCAAAATGCGTTTACTTTATAAAACCATGCATGTACTTTAGTACATAATGTGTATACTTTATAAAAATATTCATGTACATAAATAATTGTTGATATCTAAAAATGAACTAATGATTGACTATGTTTTTCTGCGACGCAAGAGTCACCTATGCACCGGTCGTTTATTATATTCGGCTCACTAGCTCAATACAAAAACCTAAAGTGTGACTACACTCTTTTAAAGAAGTATAACGGCTAGTTCGAGTATCGAAGATCCACATAGACTAGTTGCTAGAATTTAATCGGTTTATTACTTCTAAAATAAAAGCGTAAAAGGTTATTTTTAACAAAAAGGAAAAGATAACTAGGCGAGTGTATTTAAACTAGATTAACAAAAGGAATAAAAACTATAGGTTGCGATAAATATCCCTCACCTTGAGTTAATTGGTATAAATGGTTACATGGGTTCAGACGTTATTAAGATTGGATCTCATTTCGTCAATTAATTAAGTCAAGAGTTGTCTCACCCCTAAATTCGCACAAAAGTCTACTATGATTTTGGCGTCAATAAATACCTTAGAAATTATACACACAAGGTCATAAATACGGAGCATACGAGATATAACCCATTAAATCTCATGTGCATAATAACAAGAACAATCCAATCGAAATAAACTCATGAAAATCCTTCACCATAGTAAAGCAACCAAATTAACCGTGGGTGATTTCAATCCAGCACAACCTAATTTATATTAGCCACTGGTCATAATGAGCAACATAAATTGAAGCAACTAATTAATTAAGGCAATACGAAAAAATTAACTACAACAATTATCTAGGCATGTAAATTAAATACAAAGCATGAGAAATAAAGGAGCAAAGCATAAATAAAAGGAAGAAGATGAATAGTAATAAAGCTTACATTAAATGGGTACTAACCACAAAAATGTAGGAGAGGGGTGATCTCCAACAAAATCCCCCAAATATTTTTTAACCTAAGTTCTAAACTAAAAAGAAGAGAAAATATAAGATATATACTTACAAATAAAACAAGTCTTCCTCTACATAGTAAGTGGGAATTAAATAAAATAAAAATAAAAATAAAAATAAAAATAAAAATAAAAATAAAAATAAAAATAAAAATAAAAATAAAAATAAAAATAAAAATAAAAATAAAAATAAAAATAAAAATAAAAATAAAAATAAAAATAAAAATAAAAATAAAAATAAAAATAAAAATAAAAATAAAAAGAAAAGTAAAAGAGAAAATGAAAACAATAACATCTCGACCAAACAGGGGACTGGTCGATTGGGGGTCAGGTCGGTCGACCGTCGGAATAGAGATGAGCCACTGTCTCAGCGCGAAGGTATAAAGGGAAAACTCGATTGATCACGGGTGGTGGATGGTCTACTAGTAACTGCTACTCAAACCCACTGTAATCACCGAAGAGCAAAATTAGAAAACCCGGTCGATTGGGGTGGTGATCGGTCGATCGATACTGGAAATCCATACCCACAATAGTAGCACAAGCCCCACGCTTCAATTGGCTATAACTAGCTAGTTTATTGGACCTTCTATCATTTGTACCGGACCTATAAATCCTCATTCATGGACGAGACCATCACATATCGTGAAATACCTGCAATTTGGGATAGAGGACACAACGGTCTTTTATTTAATTATTTTTCTTTTTATAATTCCCTTATATATCTCCTCCTCTCAAAGGCATGTACAATCTTTGTTTAGACTCTGGTTCGTACACCGTTCGGGGCCATGAGAATCTTGGCCCCTGATAAGCACCCAAAAGTGTATATTTTATACCCCGAATAGATGCATTTTAGTTACTCATTTTAATTAAAAATGACCTTATGTTAGTATTTATTTATTTGTCAGGTCAATACGCAGTTGTGGTAAAAATAATGCTAAATTCAGTCAATTGCGCCACAAAAGCGGTCAAAAGCATACATCGAATAAATCTAAAGAGATCGTGAAGTGAGAAGTCCATTCTGAGCATGTCGAGATGTGTTCCGATGCCCCGAACCAGTCCCGTAACCATAACATAGTCCAGACCGAATCCAGTCCATACCTCGAGCCGGTGTGTGTTAGTTTGTGCCTTTTTATTATTTTTCTAGATTTTTATTTTTAGTCATTTTATTTTTAAGATTTATTTAGGATTTTTTAGAATTTATTTGCATATTTTTATATTTTATTTTTATTATTGGATTTTTTTTTAGTTTTACTTTTTTATTTTTATTAGTTTTTAATTTTAATTTTATTTTATTTTTTTAGAATTTCATTTATTAGTTCTATCTAGACTTTACAATTTCTTTTAGGATTTTAGTTTTGATTATGAGATTTTTACTTTTAATTCTTTTGTTTTATTATTTGATTTTTTTTTAGTTTAGGATTTAATTTTTTTAGTTAAATTTAATTTTTTTAGTAAGTAGTTTTATTATGTTATTTTATTTTAGGGGTACAAAATTAAAACACACACACAAACACACTTACACCACACCCTCATCCCTACCATAATTCCCATACACACACCACACTCTAACCCTCCTCTTCTTCTCCAACCCAACACCCGATTCGCTCTCCTCCATTCCCTTGTCCAAACCCCCATTACCAAACCTTCACTCTCTCTCTCTCACCATACCTCGCCAAACAACCCAAACCCGATTGGGCGTGCAAACCACCAGCGGGCTGCCCAGTTACCCGACCTCCCTTGTCGGCGACCTGCCTCCTGCGAAATTGCCCAGCCCGACAAAACCGCGATCTAACCCGCGGCCCGCCAACCCCTCATCCGAGTTCGAACCCGATCAGATCTGTTCGGCCCAACCAGAGACCAAAGGTGACCACCCAACCTTATCCCCTGCATTTTCAAGTAAACACGTTAACAGCAAACCCATAAAATCGGAACTTCCCCATTTTCAAACCCACAACAAAAATCGGAGTCAATCCTTAGCAACCAAATGAAATCCCTCAAATATCTCAACTAAAAGGAATCGTGGGACTCAAAAATAGTGAAGGCAACTCACAAATAAAGGACTCTCTCAGCACAAAAGAGACATAGGAGACAAACGAGAGACAAAAGAAAAAAAAAAAGAGAAACTGTAGAGGGTACAAAAAAAAAGTTAAAAAAATATTCCAAAAAAATAAGTTTAGGTTTAGAAAAAATTGTAGGTTCAATTTTTGTTTTTAGTTTTGTAATCCAATCTAGTTTTTGTGACGAGTTTGGGATGCGTGTTCATGCCACAATTGACTCAAGGAATTATTCGTATCGTATTTCTTTCTCTTCTATTTAATTTCTTACTGATTAATTGTGATTGTGCTGAAAATTTAATCATGTCTGGCTAAACACCCCATTCAAGGGGTGGGATGAAACACGTATGTTAATTTAATTAATTGAACAATGGTTCAATTGATGTGTTCTAGGCAAATTAAATTGGAAAAAAATCACACATTAATTTATTTAACGAGAGTTAATAAATTAATGTTAAAAATTGATATTTGATTTTTGGATTTAACTTGGAGATAGGTTTCATTCTTGAATTCAAATATTAATCATGTGTGTGCAATTCAAAGATCCGTTCATTTTTTTATGAATTAATCCGAGCGGGTAGTTTGTAAAAAAGGGTATGAATCTATATTTTTTTATCTGTAGTGACACTTTCTGATTTAATTGCTAAAAAAAATAATTTTGAATTTAGGATTGTAACGAGAGTTAAATTTTAAATTTCAATATTATTTCGAACGTATCAAATGAATAATTGGAAAAATTAAATTGAATTAATTACGTGGAGTAATCCCATCTATTGTCGCTTCTCATAAATTCTACACTCGGTTACGTTTTAATTTTTCGTAGTTACTTTAGTTGTGTAAAACTTCATTTCCCCTATTAAAATTTGTTTAAAAAAATAAATATTAAAAAAAAACACAAAAAGTTTTTTAATAAAAATTAGAATTGCAAGTTTTCACGATTACAGTTTCAACGCTAGAAATTGGATTGATACCCGAATTTGCCACGATACTAAATTTTTAACAAGTTTTGTAGGTAATTCCAGGAATTTTTGATACTCGAAGTTTGACCGCAGCGACATTCCAAATCATATCTGAAGGAACACAAATTAAGAGATATCAAATGGCACCGTTGCCGATTTCTTGAAGATTGAAGCCCGTGAAGATTTGTACTTTTAATTTTTTTTTGTTATTCCTTCCTCTCCCTCCTTAGATTGGTTGTTTAGGATTATTGAGGCCTTGTAATTAATTTGGGTGCATTTTGACACCGATTTATTTTTGTAATATTTATTCCCAAAACAAAAAAAAATAGCGAAAAGGGAAACCGGACAAGGTAGAGAGAGGGCGTCCAAGGCGAGGATTTAGAAGCCTCTCTACTTTGGGTCGGTAGGACTCCCGGGGATGACTGAAGTAGGCGTACTTCCCCCCGGTCGACTCAACTCGGTCTTCACCCCACGTGTGTAAAAATCGTGGGAGGTAAACTCTTTATCACTCGCAAATCTCCTGCAAGCGAGTCAATTTTTGTGTGCTACTTGCTCCTATATGCATTTTATTTCAGTATCGCACTTAAATTGGATGGTTTGATGAATAAATTTACCTAAGACCTATACCCGGTCATTGCAACGAGTTGGGATTTCATCACCTACTCAATCACATCTCCTTTTGCTTGTTACCAGCGCTATCACTTAAATTAAAATCAATCAACTAGCAAGCCAAATAGGAACGCTGTTCATTAGGACCCTTTCGGAACAAGACCCTAGTAGGATACTCTAGTGAGTCCTTTCCACTCCAGCAAATCTTCATTCAACTGTCTTAAGACTTTTGTCCAGGGAAACTGGGTTTTAAGTGAGGCCGCCCAGTAAAACGGGTTGTGCTTTCCCCAGCGTGGTACCAGATAGTTGTTTGTTGTAGTAGCTAGTGTGGTGAGCCTTAACTAGTAAGCCTCTTGTCTCTCAGGAAGAAAGTATGAGCACACTTTTATTGGCAAGGCCTAAGACTCCGTGATTTTCTCACCCGCGGACTAATTAAAATTGACTACCAATCACTTAGCTTGAAGATAATAATTTGGCTATGTGCTCTTTCGGACTTGTTCCATTTGTGTACGTGTCTAAGTTGTTCCTTTAGGTAGTCCAATTTTTGCTCCAACTGTCATTTTTTCCATTGTTAGTCCATCGCCCCTTTTTCCCGTTTTTTTGTAAATTTTTTTAAAATAAACCCAAAACTCCAAAAATATTTTCCTTTTTTCCGCCTCATTTTTTTTCTCACAAAAAACTCCAAAAGTATTTTTCATTTTTCCTTCCTTATTTTTCAAAAACATCCAAAAAGATTTTCTTCTTTTTCAAATAACCAAAAATCCCAAAAATACTATTTTTCCTTGCTTTTATGCCACATTGGCAACGCATTGATCATCGTTTAACACGTTCCCCTAGTGCTCCATCTCTCAATTCTCTCTTAGGTGATCGTGTTCCTATTATTGCTCCTCATTTTTTTTATTTGTGTTCTTCTTCAGAGACGCCTAGTTCTCCCACTTCCCCTGTATCTGTTACCCCACCCATCATGGTCGACGAACGCGCTTCAAGGGACTACTTTGCCCCGATTACGACCACTCCGCCTTCATGTATCGTTCTTCCACCCACTCCGTCCGTGCAATTTGAAATTCACCCCGCGACTATTTCTATGTTGCCCAGTTTTCATGGCCTTGAACGTGAGTCTCCTTATACTCACTTGCGGAAATTTCTCACTGTGTGCGCTTCTTTCAAAAATAAAAACTTAGACGAAGAGAATGTTCGTCTTCGGTTGTTTCCCTTTTCTCTTCACGATAATGCATCCATGTGGCTCCATTCCTTGCCCCCGGATTCTATCCTCACTTGGGAACAACTTGTTAAGAAGTTCATGTCTAAATTCTATCCTATGAGCAAAACCAATGAAATGCGCCAAGTAATTCAGGATTTTAGACAAAAGCCTACTGAGCAATTGTGTGAAGCATGGGGCCGTTTTCAAGACTATATTAATAGTTTCCCACATCACGGTATCGAAAAAAGTCGCTTAGTCCATAGTTTTTACAATGGTCTTATCCCTTCTTCTCACACAATGATTGAATCCATGCATAAAGGAAAGTTCATGCATTTGACTCCCACTGCCGCCTATAATTTTCTCCTTGAATTAGGCGATGACTCCCAAGATTGGGAGGGCACCAATGCATTTTCGAGATCCGATCCTCCACGTGTAGGGAAAACTTCTGAGGTAAAAAATGATCCTAATTTTAAAACTTTGCTCCACAACTTACACTCTTTGACTAAAACCGTTGACGCTCTCAGTTGTACTATGCAATAAAATATTACACTTTCTAAACAAGAAATGTCTGTCAACGATTCTAGTCCTTCCTCATGTGGTGTATGCTTAAGTCAAGATCATTTAGCTCATTTGTATCCCCTATTGCAAGATGATTCCGAACCCACCATGGCCCAAGCCTGTGCCTTTGATACGACTAGGAAACCCATTCCCCCATCGTTTACTTACAATCCTAACAATATGAATCACCCCTATTTCTCTTATAAGTACGATAATAACTCTCCTCCTGCCCAACCCCAACAACATGTTGGTGGTCCCCCTGGGTTTTCACACAACCCACAAAGGCAACCTCGCCCTCCAGTCCCAAATCTGTCTGGTCCTTACCATCAATCGCACTTTCCATCTTCCTTTGTCCCCCACGGCCAACATTCAAACAACAATAATCAGCTTGTTCCTGTTCCCCCGCCTTCCTTTGAGTATTCATAACCGCTTAATTTTTAGCACGAGTTGGTTCCCCAATCATCTTATGCTCCTCCGCCCAATTCCTCTACCTCTTCTCTCGAGAATATCCTCACTCCGTTTATGACCACTCAGACTCATTCTCTCCAACGGCTTGAATAGCATTTCTACCAATTCAAGTCTGAGCGAGAGAAAGGTCGTTTTCCCAGTCAACCCATTGCTAACCCTAAGGGGAATGGCAAAGACTCGGCCTACGAGGTTGGTTCCACTTCCAATCCACCCAATTACCAAGCGAATATGAAAGCGGTGTCTACTTTTTGCTCGGGAAAACAATTTGATAATGGTGTTCATGCTCCCACTGATGTGCCCCACCCGACCATCCCACTGTTAGAGCCTATCCCTAAGGTTACCCCACCATCTAAATCCCCAGCTCCCACTAAGTCTACTCCTCCTGAGCCCACCTCTGCTTATGTACCCAAGGCACCCTTCCCTCATCGGGTATCTCCCACTAAGAAAGCCCAGCAATTTGATGTGATAAAGAAAGGTTTTCAGAATGTTCACATTAACATTCCCTTCCTCATCGCGATTCAACAAGTCCCCTCGTATGCCAAATTTTTGAAGAACTTGTGCACTGTTAAGCGTAGGATAAATGTTCCGCGGGATGATTTCCTCACTGAGCAAGCTACGTCCCTTCTCCATAATAACGGTGTTGTGAAGTATAAAGACCCTGGTCGTCCAACTGTCTCTTGCATGTTAGGCGACAAGTTCACTACTAGTGCTTTACTTGATCTTGGGGCTTGTATTAATTTGTTACCTTACTCCCTCTACCTTGAGTTAGGTTTACAAAACATGAAACCTACACGGGTTACTCTTCAACTTGTTGATCGTTCCGTGGAAGTGCCTAAAGTAATTGTTGAAGACGTTTTTGGTGAAAGTCTCAGACTTTTACTATCCTATGAATTTCATCATTTTAGACACTCATGCGCCCGACCCAACCAATACTCCTATCATATTGGGTCGCCCCTTTCTGGCCACTGCCCATGCCATAATTAATTGTCGTGACGGGTTCATGAATCTCCCTTTTGTCAACATGACTGTTTAAGTCAATATATTCCACCTTATGCAACAACTGACTGATGTCGATTATATTGATGAGGTGTGTGTGATTGATTCCTTAGTTACTGAAATGTTGGACCACACTTACCCTGCCGATCCTCTCCATTAATGTTTGGCTCATTTTGGCTCCGTTTTTGACATTGATTCCTCCATCTCTGAACTCAATGCCTTGCTAGATTCCACTTCACTGATGGATACTTACTCTATGGATCCTCCCTTCGATCCCCTCTATGATGATACTATTTATTCTCTGGATCACTCTGTTCCACCGTCTGCACTCCCTGCCACATTAGATTCCTCCACTTTATGCCCCGATAACCCTCTGGACTCTATTTCTTCATCTGAGTCCGATGTCGCTCCTGCGCCACCTGCTACTTTGGAGCTTAAGCCCTTACCTTTCAAGTTGAAATATACTTTTTTAGGCCCCAACAACCATCACCCTATTATCATTTCTTCCAATTTGACCACTGATCAAGAAGAGCAATTAGTTCACACTCTTACTCAGCATAGCAATGCTATAGGTTGGACCATTTTCGACATTCACGGCGTGAACCCCAATATTTGTAGTCATCGCATTCATTTAGAGGAACACGCCAAGACTTCTCGTGAACCCTAACATCGACTTAACCCTGCTATGAAAGAAGTCGTGTGCGCTGAGATTTTAAAATTGCTCGATGCTGGTATCATCTACCCCATCTCAGATAGTTAGTGGGTCAGTCCCATTCATGGGGTACCGAAAACGTCTGGTGTCACCGTCATCAAAAACAGTGATAATGAGCTTGTTCCCACTCATATGCAAACGGGCTGGTGTATCTGTATTGACTATCGAAAGCTAAATGTTGTCACTCGCAAGGACCATTTTCCTCTTCCCTATATCGACCAAATGCTCGAATGTTTAGCCGGTCACACGTATTACTGCTTCCTTGATGGCTATTCAGGATACAACCAAATTCCAATTTCCCCTAAAGACCAAGAGAAAACTACCTTCACCTATCCCTTTGGCACTTTTTCCTATTCTCGCATGCCCTTTGGCCTTTGCAATGCACCTGTGACTTTTCAACGGTGTATTATTAGCATTTTTAGCGACATGGTTGAACATTTTCTCGAAATCTTTATGGATGATTTCTCTGTGTTTGGTTCTTCCTTCGAGAAATGCCTTTCTCACCTCACTATGGTCCTTAAATGTTGTCAGGAAAAGAAATTGGTCCTCAATTGGGAAAAATGTCATTTCATGGTAAAAAAGGGGATTGTTTTAGGTCATGTAGTCTCTCGTGCCGGTATTGAAGTAGATAAAGAAAAAGTTAACATAATCTCCTCGCTTCCCATTCCTAAGTCTGTTAAGGAAATTCTCTCCTTTTTAGGACATGCGGGCTTCTATCGTCGTTTCATTAAGGACTTTTCTAAAATTGCTCGACCTTTAACAACCCTTTTATCCAAAGATGTTCCCTTTGTCGTTGATGCCGCCTGTGTTGTTTCTTTTGAGCGCCTTAAAGCCGAGCTCACTTCTGCTCCTATCATTCAACCTCCTAATTGGTCTTTACCATTTGAGCTTATGTGTGACGCATCTGATTTTTCTCTCGATGTTGTACTTGGTCAGCGGGTTGACAAGCGCCATCATGTCATTTATTATGCTAGCAGAACCCTCCATAATGCTCAACTTCATTAGACGACCACCGAAAAGGAGTTTCTAGCCGTTGTATTCGCACTCGATAAGTTTTGATCATATTTCATCGGTTCACCTATCATCGTTTACACTAATCACGCTGCCCTGAGGCACCTTCTTCAGAAGAAGGATTCTAAGCCACGTTTGAGACAGTGGATTCTCTTGCTTCAAGAGTTTGACCTCGAAATTCACGATAAGAAAGGGTGCAAAAATTTGGTTACAGACCATCTCTCCCGCCTCACTGTTACATCTCCATCTGATCCTGTCCCTATTTCTGAAACATTTCTTGATGAGAAACTTTTTGCTCTTTCCACCACTCCTTGGTATGCCGATATTGCTAATTTCCTTGTTACCGACCAACTGCCCAATCATTGGGGTAAACAAGAGCGTTCTAAGTTCATGGCCTAGGTGAATTTTACTCTTGGGATGACCCCTTCCTTTTTAAGTATTGCTCTGATCAAGTCATTCGCCGCTGTGTTCCTGACCATGAACAGTCAAGTATCCTCTCCTTTTGTCACTATGGTGCCTGTGGTGTCCACTTTAGCTCCAAGAAAACCGCCACCAAAATTTTGCAAAGTGGTTTCTATTGGCCAACTCTTTTTCAAGATGCCCACAACTACTGCAAGGCTTGTGCCAAATGCCAACAATCTGGGCGTATCTCTCGTCGTCACATGATTCCCCTCACACCCATTGTCATCGTCGAAATCTTCGATGTCTGGGGCATTTATTTCATGGGTCCTTTTCCCTCCTCTCATGGTTTCCAATATATACTAGTTGGAGTTGATTATGTTTCCAAATAGATTGAAGCCATATCTTGCCGAACCAATGACCATATCATTGTGGTCCAGTTTATTAAGGAATATGTCTTCACACGTTTTGGAACTCCTAAAGTTATCATTAGTGATGGGAGTGAACATTTCTGTAATCGAGTCTTTGAACATCTCGTCAAAAAGTATGGCGTTACCCACAAAGTTGGTCTCTCTTACCACCCTCAGACTAGTTGTCAAGTTGAGGTTTCCAACCGCGAAATCAAGCAAATCTTAGAAAAAACAGTTAATCCTAAATAGGAGCGACTGATCCTTACGCTTGAATGATGCTTTGTGGGCATACCGTACTTCTTTTAAGACTCCGTTTGGCATGTCTCCGTATCTCTTGGTCTTTGGTAAACCATGCCACTTACCTGTCGAGCTTGAACATCATGCTTATTGGGCTGTTAAAGCCCTTAATTTTGATATCGACGAGGCTGGCATTCATCGAAAGCTCTAACTTAATAAATTAGAGGAGATACGAAATGATGCCTATGATTTGTCCCAGAAATACAAGGACAAAATAAAATGGATCCATGACCAAAGCATCCTCCGCAAAGAATTCCACCCTGGTCAGAAAGTGCTGTTATATAACTCCCGTCTTCATCTCTTTCCCTGGAAATTAAAAACCCGTTGGTCTGGACCTTTTGTTGTTGAATCTGTTACTCCTTATGGTGCCATCAGAGTTCAAAATCCTAAGGATGGTAGCCTATTTCAAATCAACGTTCAACGATTTAATCCTTTTTTAGAGTTAGGCCCATCTCCCATTGAAGAAATTGACCTTGTTGATCCCATTTATGAAGACTGACTGTTCAGTCTTATTTGGGGGTGATACTTATCACCCCATTTTTTCTGCCACCCTGTGCTTTCATAGATCTTCTCTTTTAGGTGAGACTGATTCAGTCTGGCTGTAGACGTTAAACTTAGCGCTATCGGGAGGCAACCCGTTGTTCATTGTTTCTAAGTATGAGTCTTACCCTGTTTGGAGTTGGTGTTTCACACCACCCAAATGCTTTTCACATGCTTTATATACTTGTACGTCTTTTTGTATCACATTTGTTCTTCAGTTTTCATCTATGCTCCAAAATGCGGTACAGTTTCACTAGTGGTTCATTATGGTAATATCTTTCCTCCCTTGTGCTTTTCATTTTTATATATGATTTTACACATCGAGGACGATGTTCTCTTTTGTTTGGGGGTGAGAAATTTATCAAAATCGTACC
This sequence comes from Sambucus nigra, assembly GCA_949130495.1. Lineage (NCBI taxonomy): Eukaryota > Viridiplantae > Streptophyta > Magnoliopsida > Dipsacales > Adoxaceae > Sambucus > Sambucus nigra. The sequence continues at coordinate 387,669,226 of OX422208.1, forward strand.
TCTTTTGAAAATTTTCAGAAACAAGTGATTTTAAACTTTTTGTGCAGTTAAATTTTTTTTATGATATGATTTGTCTATCATCCTTCTTTTAGAAATCTCGGAATATCTGTGTTTGACCCAAAAACTTACGCTTTTTTACACATATATTAATTAATACCTCTTAAAGCGTACTTGCACCATGAATTCCTAAACTCGGCAATTTGCACTATCACGTTACAATCAAAAGTTGAAGAGTAAATATATTCTCAAGAAAGCCTTAAAAGGTCACTAGTGGCGACTTAAACCCTGTGAGATTTGAGCTTTTCACCTTTTTGAGGGTTTTTACGTATCTCAGAGTCACAAGTTGACTCAACTTTCTTTGGGTACTACATTTAGTCATTGCATGATCTCTTCCTTTTTTCAAATTTGGCTTAATCACTGAGAATGACATTGCGTTCGAGTTGTAAAAAACATGTGTCTCGTAGTTTGTCCCGAGCACTAAATCGATTTTTCCATACACTTACCATTTTTACCATTCACTCTACATTTTCTATCATTATTTTCCTTATCCATATATATCCCAGATACCGTCCATATGTCATTTCCCATCACTACCATAATTTTTGAGAAAAAGAGTGTTTGAAATTTTCCATGTGAATTGTCTTTATTTGTGTTATGAAAAGAAAAATGTATCGCAATAAAAAAAAGAAAAAAAAAGGCAAAGAAAGAAAATAAAAATAGAAAAGAAGAAAAAGAAATATGAGATCATAAATTCAAAAGATGAAGACAATAGTCAATCAAAGTGTGTCACACTCTTCTCAAAAACTCTATCATTCATCTTCTTCAATTCATTATCCCCCATACCATTCATAAACCACATTTTCACACTTGTTAATGTGTTTAGACAAACGAAAATATTATATGGTGAATAATTCGACATAGTGATTAGCATTCGTTCATGAGATCATAATTTTTTCACGTATCCCTCCTTTTTTATAAAGTGTGTTAGACGTTTGAACTTGTTTACATTTACTCATCTCCTCACACACTAGAGAGATACACTTACCAAATTCTCAGAGAGTTCGATTCAGAGAGATATATCCAGTGAGAATTGAAGTCAAAGCGTTGATTCTATAAAGGAAATCTAGGAATTACTCTAATGATACTTAAGATTGTTTTACACTACACAAGCTGAGTTTTAGGAAGGATTACGCTTTTGGAATTAAGTAATTTCATATCTTATTTTGATAGTTGAATACGGTGTTCCTTGATGTACTTTTAAAGTTGGGTTGTATAGAATTTCATCATCCACTCAGAAACTGCATTCAAAAAAGTTTTTGAATTTTGTGGGTACATTCACTGCAAACCCTCACGAGACACCACTCGTCCTGTAGGGCAACCTATCGGTTTAACGGCTTGTTGCACATGCTAAGTGCAATCGCCAGTGCCTGCGAAAGTGGCACACTTTTGGTTACTTATCTCTATTTTCTCTCTAATTTTTGTTTGAGGACTAGCAATGTTCTGTTTGGGGGTGGTGTGATAAGTACCCAAAAGTTTATATTTTATACCCCGAATAGATGCATTTTAGTCACTCGTTTTAATTAAAAATGACCTTATGTTCGTCTTTATTTATTTCTCAGGTCAATACGCAGTTGCGGTACAAATAATGCTAAATTCAGTCCATTGTGACGCAAAAGCGGTCAAAAGCATACATCGAAGAAATCTAAAGAGACCATGAAGTGAGAAGTCCATTCTGAGCATGCCGAGATGTGTTCCGATGCCCCGAACTAGTCCCTTCATCTTAACATAACCCAGACCGAGCCCAGTCCATACCCCGAGTCAGTGTGTGTTAGTTTGTGCCCTTTTATTATTTTTCTAGATTTTTATTTTTAGTCATTTTATTTTTAAGATTTATTTAAGATTTATTTAGGATTTTTTAGAATTTATTTGCATATTTTTTTATTTTATTTTTATTATTGGATTTGTTTTAGTTTTATTTTTTTTTTATTTTTATTAGTTTTTAATTTTAATTTTTTAGAATTTCATTTATTATTTTTATCTAGACTTTACAATTTCTTTTAGGATTTTAGTTATTATGAGATTTTTACTTTTAATTCTTTTGTTTTATTATTTGAATTTTTTTTTAGTTTAGGATTTAATTTTTTTAGTTAGTAGTTTTATTATGTTATTTTATTTTAGGGGTACAAAATTAAAACACACACACAAACACACTTACACCACACCCTCATCCCTACCATAATTCCCATACACACACCACACTCTAACCCCCCTCTTTTTCTTCTTCTCCAACCCAACACCCGATTCGCTCTCCTCCATTCCCTTGTCCAAACCCCCATTACCAAACCTTCACTCTCTCTCTCACCATACCTCGCCCAGCAACCTAAACCCGATTGGGCGTGCAAACCACCAGCGGGCTACCCAGTTACCCGATCTCCCTTGCTGGCGACCTGCCTCCGTCAAAATCGCCCAGTCCGACTCCAGTCCGACAAAACCGCGATCTAACCCGCAGCCTGCCAGCCCCTCACCCGAGTTCGAACCTGATCAGATCCGCTCGGCCCAACACGAGACCAAAGGCGACCACGCAACCTTATCCCCTGCATTTTCAAGTCAACCACGTTAACAGCAAACCCATAAAATCGGAACTTCCCCATTTTCAAACCCACAACAAAAATCGAAGTCAATCCTTGGCAACCAAATGAAATCCCTCAAATCTCTCAACTAAAAGGAATCGTGGGACTCAAAAATAGTGAAGGCAACTCACAAATAAAGGACTCTCTCAGCACAAAAGAGAGATAGGAGATAGACGAGAGACAAAAGAAAAAAAAAGACTGTAGAGGGTCCAAAAAAAAAGTTAAAAAAAAATTCCAAAAAAATTATTTTAGGTTTAGAAAAAATTGTAGGTTCAATTTTTTTTTTAATTTTGTAATCCAGTCCAGTTTTTGTGACGAGTTTGGGATGCGTGTTCATGCCACAATTGACTCAAGGAATTATTCGTATCGTATTTCTTTCTCTTCTATTTAATTTCTTACTGATTAATTGTGATTGTGCTGAAAATTTAATCATGTCTGGCTAAACACCCCATTCAAGGGGTGGGATGAAACACGTATGTTAATTTAATTAATTGAACAATTGTTCAATTGATGTGTTCTAGGCAAATTAAATTGGAAAAAAATCACACATTAATTTATTTAACGAGAGTTAATAAATTAATGTTAAAAATTGATATTTGATTTTTGGATTTAACTTGGAGATAGGTTTCATTCTTGAATTCAAATATTAATCATGTGTGTGCAATTCAAAGATCCGTACAATTTTTTATGAATTGATCCTAGCGGGTAGTTTGTAAAAAAGGGTATGAATATATATTTTTTTATCTGTAGTGACACTTTCTGATTTAATTGCTAAAAAAATAATTTTGAATTTAGGATTGTAACGAGAGTTAAATTTTAAATTTCAATATTATTTCGAACGTATCAAATGAATAATTGAAAAAATTAAATTAAATTAATTACGTGGAGTAATCCATCTCTTGTCTCTTCTCATAAATTCTACACTCGGTTACGTTTTAATTTTTCGTAGTTACTTTAGTTGCGTAAAATTTCATTTCCTCCATTAAAATTTGTTTTAAAAAAATAAATATTAAAAAAAATACAAAAAGATTTTTTATAAAAATTGGAATTGCAAGTTTTGACGATTACAGTTTCAACGCTAGAAATTGGATTGATACCCGAATTTGCCACGATACTGAATTTTTAACAAGTTTTGTAGGTAATTCCAGAATTTTTGATACTCGAAGTTTGACTGCAGTGACATTCCAAATCATATCTGAAGGAACACAAATTAAGAGATATCAGCCCCGGAGCTTCAACTTTTGTGAAGACTTTGGAAAAAAGTCCCAAAGTGTGAGATGACGATAGTGCCCCTCAACGTGCGATAGTCAAAGGAACTTTACAGGAATGCACCCAAACTTTACACTAAGCACCGTAATCCCTACAAAACCTTAACAATACCTCAAATAGCATGTTAACATATAGAATGGAGGTTTTATGATTATCGGTCATAATTATAGGAATTAAAGTACCCGGGCTAAAATGCATAAGTTTCGAGGGTATAAAGTGCAATGATTCGGGACGAATCAACTAACTCCAAATTTATAATCACAGATAATAATATAGCGAGTAACTCAAACCACACACACAAGAGAAGAGATTTTTAGAGTGGTTTCGCTGTAAAATAGCCTACGTCCACTTTTGATTTTATTTAGTAGGGTTTACAATAGTTCAGTATGGTGTGCATATGACTGATTCGAGTTTTCCCTCGAGATAAGGGAGAAGTTCATATTTATAATGGTGTCAATCCCTAGAGATGGAGAGCCTATATATTGACAGGTGTTTATATCTGCGTACAATAAATGAAACTCTTGGAATTCGGTGCTGGTTGACATTCCGAGTAACTATTAGTATTCGTATTGGTTGGCCTTATGGAGTTGGTCGACATTCTAGCCGACAAAATGTTTCTGAAGCCGATCAAGGTGGGTGGTCGGCTACATAGGAGGATAAGTGTACATTCATCATTGGTCCACATAGAAGTGTAATTTTCACATACACAAAAAACCTAATGCTCCATGCTTGAGTGAAAATATAGTGTATTTAGACCAGAAAGTTGCTCAGCTTACTATTTTGAGTGTTTAGTCGGCAACCATCCTCCCATCCTGGTATAAATTTCAGCAGGCACTATTTGATAATGGCATTTTTGTAAATAATTCAAACTTTTTTGAACCGCCAAAGTACACAATCATCTTTTGATACTTCGGGATGCGTACAGTTGGAGATAGATATATGGTTCATTCAGTTAATCATTTCATTCCCATTTATCGAGGCAACCTATAAATAGGTACGAAGCTTCCTCCTTTATTTTTACCTCAAACCTTCTAAACTTTAACACTTTCTTTGCCTTTAAACTTTTCTTGTGCAGTCGTTTGTTGCCATTTTTCTTTAGTTTTTTTGGGCAATCATCTTTGATCCCTTATAAGTCTTCTTTTCCCCTGTCTTTGTTTTATCATCTTTTTCTCTATTTCCATCATAGTTCACATCGTAGATGAGAGTTCATTAGATGAGTTTGGAGAGAAAAGAAAAATCACGACTTGGGTAGATTTAGAGATAGCCCAAGATCCCATTTGAGAAGAGTGCGACTGTGTGATAATTTATTAAATTCGCAAATATCTAATTTGGCTCCCTTATTTAATTAGAGTCTATTAATTCAGCCCCTAAACATGCATCTATGGTGCGTGTGTCAAACCATAAACAAATAATGCATGCGACACAACAAATATGCTGAGACACAGATTTCAGGAAAAAAAACCTTTCGGGTAAAACCTTTATTTCACTATGAATCTATAAATCGCAACTTACAATTACATAGAGAAATCTGCAATGGATCAACACGCAGCCAACCCACAAAAACTCGTAGTCTTGAACTCATCAAGAGAATACCCGTAACACCCTACAAGGACTCGCAGTCCTATCTTCGATAAAGAATCTTCACGCACCAAGATCCTTAATGACACGCAGCCATACGGTGTAGAGACGCACTCCACAAAAGATGAACAAAGGAAAAGATGTGTTCTTGAACACCAAAGCAATTCACTAAAGCAAGATGGAAGTTTTGTGAATTGTAAATCAAAAAAGGGATTAAAACCCTAAAAGAAGAAGCCAAAAGATTACTGCTTTGGCAGTGTTTCTGTTCTGGAAAACGTATGGACTTCTTAATGAAAACGTTACCATTTAATGAGTATATATACAAAAATGCATCGCCTCGAAATTCGAGCTCGTTCGAACGAGAAGCATATGTCGCTCGAACGAAGTACGCATGTTGTTCAAGCGACATCGCGCGACTTCCAATCTCGTTCGAATGAGATGCTTATCTCGCACGAACAACCTGGGCGTCAAAATCGAGGTCCGCTTCAAAACTTAGAAAAAATACTCATTCTCAATATTTGACAAAAAAGTCCGCTCCAACACTTAGAAAATATTTTGTAAAAATCTCCCAAAAGCTCTAAGTGAAAAGTAAAGGTATTTAAAACATAACCCTACCAAAGTAAACTTCGCGGAGTCTTGAATGATGAAGAACTTGAGTAATTCGGATCCGTCTTTGATGTAGATGTCTCTTGAATCATCTTCGATGGTGTAGCGATATATGACATAATAAATTGATAACAGACCTATGAAAATATGTCCTTACAAATCTCCCCCTATGTCTATGCCGGTACATACATAAAAAAATCCGAATTATCAAAAACCAAAATGCCTATACAAATCTACCCTCCCATGAATAAATTTGCAAGACCTCAAACTGTTCTTCAAAAAGTCTTCATCGAATCTCAAAGCTTTTCTCATCAGGGTGTGAAACATCATAATCTTCAATTTTGTACCTACACACATGAGATAAAGCAAAAACCTTCGTGACGCATCGAGTTTGAAATGATATAAGAATAAAGCATTAATAATCGAATCTCCCCCATAGTGCAAAAACTCCCCCATAACATGATAATTCTTTCTCCCCCTTTTTATGATGTCCCCAAATAGACATATAAGAAGAAAAAATCAAAACATGGAGTGTCACGAAAAAATGCATAGCAAACAAAGATCAAGCTACGCGCATGCAAAGGAGTATCTCACAAATTTCACAAACTATTTTTGAATTTTCAATTTTTCATACAAAAATGAGATACAAAACAAAAAAAAAATCACACCATGGATTTAAACTAAAACAATCAAGTCATGGAATGTATGGGTGTGAACACATTCGATAGGTAAATAAACTCAATCAATCATATGTGCACGATGCATACGTGTACCCCTAACGAATGAACATCAAAAGAATCCTTAGGTGTAAAAATTTGTTGAATTTAAATGACATTGTCTTATACAAATCAAAAAATCAAAGTCAAATGATTTCCACACTGATATACCCAAGTATGACCTCGGCCTAGAGGTACCTACCTCGGCCAAGATGAGGGCCGAGATGATGACCAACCCCCCCCAGTGTGTCGAGGTACACGATGTCATACCTCGGCTAGGGCTAACTCGGCCAAAGCCGACACTACCACATGCACCTTCCTAGGGACACCTCACATCACAGATGTCAACATCAACCCCAGGTACCAAGGAATAGTAATCCCGGCCGACAGTAGGCCGAGATAACAAGAAGCTCTACGTTCATCTTCAACATGAACCTTACCTCGGAGGAGGCCGAGGTAACCTGAGGCATCACTTATCATCAGTACTCCAATGACTCGGCCCAGGCCGACACAGGCATATATCTCGGCTGACATAAAGCCGAGACACCTCATGGCACCTCGCAGATTGAGCGGATGACCAACCTTTATAGCTCAGCCTCTCCTAGGCCGAGGCCATTCACCAACATGACTGCCAGGCATCTGTTGACATTTGGATAAGGACACCTGGGCATAAATCAGTTATAACAAGATTATTCTCCACATGTGGGGGAATATTTCATCATCATTACCTGCATGTAGCCCTGACAGCTGGCACACCCCCATTGGTGAGGAAGCAATACACATGCACATTATATGCATAGGGGGTACATTACACCCCCTAGGCACTATATAAAGGGATCACCCCTACCTTGCAAAAGGATTCTGATGTTAAAACCCTAACTAAAACTCTGTCTTAACACACACAGTAGAAAGAGAAATAGCTTGAGAGGTTGTACCCATGGCCATTAGTGCCCTCTTTCAGTGATATTACTCACACACACACTCACAGTGGACGTAGGCCGGATTGGATGAACCACTTATATTCCTGTGCTCATTCCTCTTATCCTCACCTCATTCTTACCTTATTCACATAGCTGTGTGGCCATTGTTACACCTGTATTGAGCTTGTAAACACCTCACCTGGTGGTGCTGATTTTCAGCATCATCATTTTGGCGCCGCCTGTGGGAACTTAAGAGACTATCTCTTCTTCTTTTTCTGCCTTACCTCACCGGAGACTCTGGTGGTGAACCAGAAACCACCCCTTGTGTGGAGCTGTTTCACCATTGAAAGAGGTCCTTTCAGGTATTAAGCTCACCTGCAACCAAGGCTCTATACAGTTTAACACATGGCACCAGACTTGCCGCTGCCTCTTCCGCCGCCCGGAGGTGGGGGAGCTAGCTCCAGTCAGGCTCCTCCCCAGTCCGAAATGGTGGAGGTGGCAGCTGCCTTGAAATCTTTGGCTGCAACACAACAAGCGATGAAGGAGCAATTTGTACAGCTCAGCCAAACCATGATGATGAGGCCACCGGGAGTCTCACCTGACATGATCACCCCGGCGGCAGTTCAACCCCAATCGGATGCCAGGGGACCACCCCAGGCACTGATGAAGGACCAACCTGCACCCCAGCGGAGAAGGGACGTTGCTGACCCTAGGCGTTTGCGCCTGGGGAGGCAAGGAAACCCTTGCCCGGAGGATAGGTACGATGACATAGGAGCAGAAGAGGCCCCAGAAGACTGCTGGGAACCATATGAGGTGTCCGATAACACCGTACGACCTCTTCGGTAGAGCCAAGGATGTGTCGGCCGAAGAAGAGATGAGGTCCAGCAGAGGGGGTCGGCCTTCAACAGGTTGAGCAGAGGCTCGGCCTTCGAGAGGCTGGGACCAGTTAATGACCTAAGACACAGGCTATCAAGGTCAAGGAGTGCAGCAGCCTCCCAAAGAGGGGCTCGGCCAGATCAAGGCCGACCCATGGAGAGAAGAGCAAGGGAACAGGAAGAGGTCAACAGTCAGCGGGTCGCGGCTGGGGAACCCTCTGTCCACCGTAGAGAGGTGGCAGGGGATAACCTCGGCCAAGTTGATGGGAAAAGACCCTGGAATGACTCAATCCAACGTCTCGAGGAGAAGATAGGGGACCTCATGAAAAGTAGGGACCCATTACAAAGGGGCTACTCGGAGGGCTCCCCGTTTGTAGCTAGGATAGTGGGGTTCCCAACCCCCGCTAAGTTCAAGCCTCCTACGGTGACTCCTAAATATGATGGCAGTACTAACCCAGTGCACCATATCAAGATGTATCAGTCAGCCGTAGATATTTACTCGATATCTGATGAGATGAAGTGCAGGGCCTTCTCAGGGACCTTAACGGGGGCCGCGCATAGCTGGTTCACCTCTCTTCCAAAGAATTCAATCGAAAACTTCAAGGGGTTGGTCGAGCAGTTCATACATAACTTCTGCTTTGGGGTAAGACCTCAGAAGAAGACTACCCACCTCCTATATGTCAAACAGGCTAAGGGTGAGAGCCTGAGAGACTACATAGCAAGATTCAACAAGGAGAAGTTAGAGGTGGAGGACTATGAAGAGAGCATAGCCATGACCGCCCTTATAGGAGGCCTTCAGAAGGGAAAACTACTATGGAAGCTGGCGTAAGACCCCCCCAAGTCTATGGCAGAGCTGTTGTCCACTGCAGGAAAAGTGATGAATGCGGAGGAGGCGATGGCCGTCAAATACGAGGAGGAGAACCGCGATAGTGCTGGGAGGTCCCAGGGCAAGAAAGAAGGGAAGAAGCGGTCAGCAGATGACAAGTTCGCTCATTACACTCCTCTGACTGTGAGCTGTGAACACATTCTTAATGAGATCAAGAGTGACCGGGCTCTGAGATGGCCAGAGAAGTTAAATGCTCCGCCACATAAGAGGAATAAAAACCTCTGGTGTGAGTTCCATCAGGATCACGGCCATATCACAGACAGATGCTTTTCCCTGAAGGACGAGATTGAAAAGATGCTGAAATCCGGGAAGCTAAGAAAGTATGTGGATGGCAAGGCCCCAAAAGGTGGCAGAGAAGACCCTAGGAAGAGAAGAGACGACAGGTGCCGTGGTGATGTCCCGGCTAGAGGGCATGATGATTCAGAGGGTGATGACGGAGATGACCTAGATCTCCCACCAAGGGATGACAATACCCCAGTGAAGAGGGTAGGAATGATCTCCTTTGGTGTTGGCACCATATGTGGGGGATTCGCAGGAGGTGGCTTTGAGATAGCCGATAGAAAGGCTCATGTAGCGGAGGCCCAGTCGGTGGTCAAGCCTGAGACTGTGAACCTGACGTCTTCTGACGCTGGATAGAAGAGAACAAAGGTGGACATGGACACCCTAGTGGTGGGGTTCTCCCGTCTCGACTTCAAGGGCATCTTAGCCCCCCATGATGACCCCTTGGTCATCACGACAAGGGTACATGGGTGCGACGTAGGGAGAATCCTCATAGATGGGGGATGCTCAGCAGATGTGATGTTCTGGCCTTGTTTCAAGAGCTTAGGTCTTAGCAGATCAAGATTATTGCCATACCACCATCCCTTGATAGGCTTTAGTGGTGAGAAAGTGCACCCATTGGGCATGTATGAGATGGATGTACGCATGGGGGATGAGTGGCCTAAGAGGCTGACTAAGAAGATAAACTTTTTTGTGATGGATGAGAATGTCTACTCGGCCTACAACCTCATCGTTAGAAGAGTGGCCCTCAAAGAGTTTGAAGCTGTACCGTCAATGGTCCATCAAATGCTAAAATTCCCGATCCCTTATGGGGTAGGGGAAGTGCAAGGGGATCAGACCACGGCACGGGAGTGTTATTTCAACTCAGCAGAAGAGAGGGAGGCCCATAAGAGAGCAACCACCACCTACAACATAGACACTCTTGATCCGAGAGATGAAACAAAGCTGAAGAAGGGAGAGGCCGCGGAAGAGGTAGAGTCCATCGTTCTCAATGAGGACGAGCCGGAAAAGACCATCCAGGTCGGCAAGGCCCTAGAAACAAAGATTAAGGAAGAGCTGGTAAGCCTTCTCAGGAAGAGGCAGAGTGTCTTCGCTTGGAGCCACACCGACATGCCCGGTATAGACCCTGAGGTCATGACCCACAAACTCAACGTGGACAGGGATTCCAGGCCAATCAAGCAGAGGAGAAGAATTTACTCCAGAGAGAAGTATGAAGTCATTCGGAAAGAGGTAAAGAAGTTGGAAGAGGCTGAGTTCATACGAGAGGTCACCTATCCAGAGTGGCTCTCAAATGCAGTGATCGTGCCTAAAGCCAATGGAAAGTGGCGGATGTGTGTAGATTTCACAGACCTGAATAGGTCTTGCCCAAAGGACAGCTATCCCCTACCTAGGATAGACCAGATAGTGGACGCAACAGCAGGGCACGAGCTCATGAGCTTCATGGATGCTTATTCGGGTTATAACCAAATCTTCATGGACGCCAAAGACTCTGAGAAGACAGCCTTCATCACTGACAAGGGGACATACTGTTACAAGGTAATGCCCTTTGGTCTAAAAAATGCGGGGGAAATATATCAGCGCCTCGTCAATAGGATGTTTGAGGAACAGATAGGTAAGACCATGGAGGTGTACGTAGACGATATGCTAACGAAGAGTCTGAAGGCATGTACTCACGTGGCAGACCTTGAGAAGACCTTTGATGCCATGGACCAATACAGAATGAAGCTCAACCCGGCGAAATGTGTCTTCGGGGTAGGAGCTGGGAAGTTCCTGGGGTTCATCGTTAATCAAAGGGGGATTGAGGCAAACCCTGAGAAAATCAAGGCATTGCTCGATATGAAGACTCCTAGGAGTATCAAGGATGTCCAGAGACTCACGGGAAGAGTGTCAGCCCTGAACAGGTTTGTTTCCAGGGCAACGGATAAGTGTCTTCCATTCTTCAAGGTGCTAAGGAAGGCCTTCCAGTGGGATGAAGAGTGTGAAAAAGCTTTTGGTCAACTCAAGTCCTACTTAGGGTCTCCCTTGCTGCTGTCTCGGCCCATCGCGGGGGAAAGGTTGTTTGTATATCTAGCAGTCTCTGAGTCGGCCATTAGCGCGGCCATCATACGAGAAGAGGATAGAGTTCAGAGACCTGTGTACTTTAACAGTAAGGCCCTACAAGGGTCTGAACAGAACTATCCCCGGATGGAGAAGTTGGCTTATGCTCTTATCCATGCTTCAAGGAAAATGAAACCCTATTTTCAAGCTTGTAACAGCCACACTTGGACTTGAGTTGTCAACTATTTAGCGCTTTTTCAAAATTTTCAAGGACATGCAAACTCGTTATAAAATCTCCAACCAAACTCCCTCATATATATTTTCTTTTAGAGGTAATCTAAATTCTCAAACTTTGAAGAATTGGTGCAAAAACCTAAATGGCCCATAATTGGCATGAATTTCTTTTTATTGCCTTTAAATTTTTTTCGGGATCTTGTAAACCTCTTTGGACCCCGGATAATAAAATTTCTCCATTTTTAGGTCCAATTTAACGGTGGCTTAGTATTCGCAAAGGCAAAATGAACCTTTCGCAGCCCTTCCCCGTTTTGTAAATAAAGCACACAAACTCACAAAACGGTTCTTATATGCGCAATTTTCTTATCAAAATTTATCGTGCTTGGTTCGTTTTAAAGGACAGAATTGAAGTGAAAACACCCAACCAACATGTGATAAGACAAGCACAATAATCAAACAAATTTGTGCATGTGTGCAATAAAGAAAACATGAGTCAAACATGTAGGAAGTAAACACTTAATTACATCTTAATGACTCCAAACATTATAAAGCACAAGGATGAATTGATCTATTGTCTCAAAAATCTATCAAATAGTCACATGAAAATAATGGAATGATGTTGTGACTCGGTTTTCCTAAGTCTTCATCCATAAACGGTGCAAACAAAATACAAAAATCTTTTTGGATTTTCTTAAAAATTTTATCAAAATAAAATCTTTTTGTATTTTTCAAAAATTTTTAAAAGAAAAAATTTATACAAAAATGATACATACTAGCAATAGGCAAACAATGTCATCATGAAAATCACCCTATGCTAGCAAACAAGTCAAACCTCAATCATTAGGTGCGGAGGGGCTTTTCAAAGGTGGTGACAACTTATGAAAAACCTCCATCAATTCTTGTGAAGTTTTGACTAAAAACTTAACATGCTCACCTAAATGTGCAAACTCTCTCATATAGTCTCCGGGAGCATGTAAAGAATCATGTGTGGGTGCATGTGCATCAGAAACACGTGTAGAAGCAAAATGTGACACATACCCCAACTTAAAGCAAAATTCCCTAAGGTGTCCTCTCCTTTTGCAATGTGAGCAAGCATAAATAGGCCTCGGAACACCTCTCTCAAAAACTCTAGGACGCACTTTCCTAATAGGAATGGGGCGCCTAGGTGGGTGAGTGTGAGACTCATGTGAATCTATCACTAAAGTGGGAACCGGCTCGGGTGCTAATTGGGAAATAGAAGCACCGTCATGACTTATTCCTAACTTCTCACCTTTATCCTTAAGAACCACCTTTTCAACCTTCTTAGGTGAGTTATCAAAAATGACTTTGACCTCCTTGGCACGTTCGAGATCACTCTCGAGTTGGGATACACGTGTCGTCAGACTAGAGAACGTGTCGGTCAAATCACACTTCTCCTTTCTTATAACCTCCTTCTCTCTCCAAATCTAAAACCTGACGACCTAAATCACGATTATACTTCTTAGTTTTAAAGGTCTCGGTGTACAAATCCATAATAGCTTTTTGGAGCTCACTTTCATCTCCACTTTCTTCCTCGCTCTCATCCTCACTCGAAGAACACAAATCACTATCATCACTCTCGTGTGCACTCTCGTGAGACAAAGTGGGTGTGCTCACATGACTAAAAAAAGCGACAACCATCCCATGTGCTAAACCTTTATCGGACTCATCTCCCTCATCACCCTCACTATCACTAAGTGTCACTACAACAAAAAACATCATTTATGTCAGTTCAAAAATTGACGTTATGTCAGACAAATGTAATTTGACATAAATAATATTTATTTATGTCAATTTGGCTTTAAAAGTACATTTTTATTTCAATTTAAGTAAAATTGAGATAAAAAATAAATTATTTATCTCATTTTTACGTATAAATGGCATTAATATATAGTTAATTATTTTAGCTTTGAGTCAAACCTGAGATAAATGGAAAAAGGAACGGGTTTTTTTTCGCACTTCCCGCTCCAAAATTTGTTCCTCAAAATTATTTCGCAGGTCTCTCATTTAGGGCTCTCTCGCACAACTCTCTCCCTGTCTCTCTCTCGCACGACTCTCTCTCTCTCTCTCTCTCTCTCTCTCTCTCTCTCTCTCTCTCTCTCTCTCTCTCTCGCACGTACAGATCTCTGGCTCACCTCCGGCGCCGGTGAGGCTCCATCACGCAGGTACGAAAAGCTCACGATTTGTTGATTCGATTTGTGTGTGTGTTTGTGTGTGCGCGATTTGTTTGTGTGTGTGTTTGTGTGTGCGCGATTTGTGTATATGCAATATGTTCTTGATTTGTGTGTATATATTTCTCTTTGAAAAACTTCTACTGCCTTAGATTTCTGAGTTTATATATATGTGTTTGCCTTACAAGAGACCATCTGAGTTGCCTCGCCAAAAAAAATGGTGTAGTTTTCTCATATGATTTTATCTGAAAAAATATCATCACAGCCATATACTTAGAGAGAGAGAAAAAAAAAGATTTGAACAAACTCCAAATCAAATAGATATATAGATTGATAGAGAAACATGCCTTTGGAATGGCCTGATTATTTGTGTGTGTGTGTGTATATATATATATATATATATATGTGTGTGTGTGTGTGTGTGTGAAGGGTTGTTGCTTTGTTAGAAATCATTAGCCATAGATACAGAGAGGGGCAACGACCCTTAGAAACATCCCATCTCTCTGTGTGAGCCTCATTTTAGAGATTCAACATTTACTTTTTCTTTATTTGGTGTATATATATTGCCCTAATGGGCTCCTGGCCCATTCATACTAATTAACAGGTAAGTGGGTGTAAACAATTGAGTATTTAGTAAATGGTATTGTTTGTGCCAAGGGTTGTTCAGGCGTTTATTTGTTTAGATTTATTACAACTGTTAACAATAATACTCTTTAAAGAATTGTATCTATTATAAATTCAGTTTATATATTGTAAGTTTCTTTTGAAAATACATATATTATCACATATAGTTGAATGCCATTAGTTTCAAATGTAATTTTATTTTCTTTTCAGTTTATATCAAGCGTATCATTTATGTCGATTTAAAGATTGACGTTATGTCAAACAAATTTAAATTGACATAAATAATATGCATTTATGTCAATTTGACTTTGAAGGTAAATTTTAATTTTAATTTAAGTAACATTGAGATAAAAAACAAAACATTTATCTCATATTTATATATAGATGACATAAATATACCCGTTGTAATTTTAGACTTTAAGTAAAAACTGGCATAAATGGAAAAAAAAGAAGCGGGGCTTGTTGTTTTCCACTCCCTCCCCAAATTTCGTTCGTCAAAATCTGTCCCCGCTGACATCTACATCTCTTTCCCAAACGCTGGATCTCGTACTCTCTCTCTCGCTTGATCGTAGACTTTTCTCTATCTCTTCGCTCTAGAGAGATCACGCAGATTTCTAGGGTACCGGCGAGGCTCCACCATGGCATAGGTACAAAAAGCTCGCATTTTTTCTTAAATTTCTCTAATCTATGTTTGATTTGTTCTTGTTTTTGTTATTATTTTTGGATTTGATTCTATTTAGATATTCGAATTGGCCAAATTTGTGTATATATATATGGATTTGCAAGAATTGTTTTGGCTAGATTGCGATTTGTTGATTTGATTTGTGTATGTGTGTATTTGTGTGTTGGAACAACTATTATTGCTACTACTCATGCCCTGTGGCTAATGATGAAACTCCGACCCAAGTGATCCTCTACAGTGGTTCTAGGACTTGTATACCTCTGTGTAATTGCATTCCTTATCAATGTATTCACTTAATCTGCTTGGAATACATATACGCTTCTTAATGTGCATTCTTCAGTATAAGTGGTCACACGCACATAATATATTAAATCTTCAGTATAAGTGGTCGCACACACATAATATATTGAACAATTTAATGTGCATTTTTAAGAGCTTATTAAGAAACACACAAATATTTATAACTAACATATATTAGAATGTCTCAACTTTATTTTGTTCAGACCTTCGAATAGATGTGGAGCAAGTAGAATATATTAAGAAGGCCTGCATCCTAATCTCTTCTTCTTGTTCTAAAACTTCCTTCAAATCTAATTTATCTCAGAATATTATCCTTAAACAAAAATTTCTCCTCAAATTTGATCCTATATCAAATAAGCCATACAGTTAGTGAAGTGGTGTAAATCTCCTTAATTTCAATTTTAAGGTTTATCTCATTAATATTTTTAAACTTAGTTTGCTCTTGAAGGTTCGAAGGTTTAGTAAATATATGACTTTTGAATCCTATTTTATTCAATCAGATGAATAATTTTGATTGCGGTGTTGGAAATTTTGTTAGGTAGTTCATTTAATGCCATATACATAAGCATAAACTAGAGTACCATTTCTATTTATTTATAATAGCTTGCATATACCTATTCAGTAACAACTATTTGTGTATCAACGGGCATTTACTAATTTGGCTTTTTTGGTTTAAGAGTGTGTGTGGCTTTTATTGGTTTGATGTATTTACTGTACTTAATTGAATAGTTTTATCCGATAAACATGTTTTAGGTTTAAAAATTGAGTTGGTGTGCATGTCAAGCGGGTGAATTCTTCATTATTTTTTATAAAATATCATGCCCATGTGGAATTTCCTCATTGTTACAAAAAAATTTGTTTCAATATATTGGCTTAACTTCTCTTATTTTCAAGGTAGTTCATTGATGACTTTTTGGACTGATTGTTGATGTCACACAGGTGCGTACTATGACATAAATAAACCACGTCGATCTATAGCAGCAGTTCAGCTCACTGCCATGCACCCCTCGTCTCAGCCCTTGCGAGGGTGCAGACTAGAAATGTTGCTGCTACATTTAGACTGTAAGTTATCTACTGCTTTTTATATCAACGTTGTCTCTTTACTTTTAATATTGGAGAATTTTATTTTAGTTTGAAATATAGGTTTGCTTTACAATTTAATTGTATTTTTGTTTAGATAGTGTATTGACAGGTTTTAATAAGAACATATGTTGATAAGTTATATTCACGTTACAGAGTGCATGTGGCATAACTAATGTGATCATATAAAATTTAAATAACAGATCTCGAATTGAACTTCAAATGCAAATGTGCTAAAAAAATTGGTCTTGAAGTGGTTTCTTAGCAGTCTAGTTTACATCTTCAAGCTCAATGTTCAATCAATCTTCTGCACCTTGATGTTATGTTTGGGTGCAAAACGTGTTGTACATCACTTAGTGCCAAGCATGAATTTTCTATAATACTAAAATCTAAAGAAAACTTTTGAATTAAATAATTTTAAACTAAAAACATTAAAATTTGAGAGGGAGATAAATACCTTAAAGCAGGGAAGTTTGGAGTACAACCGGAGGAGATGAAACCCTAGTTTAAATTCCTCTACAACCACCATCCAACCAAGAAGCCCAAAATGTGATCAATGGTGAGAATTATAAAAATCAATAGATAATTAACATACTTGTAACATAGAACAAATTAGATGAAAAATCAAATCTACACCAATAATACCCTGTATCTCCATATCGTTCATATCGTTTAGTAAGCAACAAATGGAGTAAGCCAGATTTGATCCTAATTACAAATCATCAGCCCATCTCGTTCAGCAAGTAACTAATGGAATAAGCCATATTTCATTTAGCGATAATGAGGATGTTTCTCCGAAGAAGCCTACAACTCTAGCTGAAGTAGCAAATCTGCGTGAATTAAGTGGAACGCTAGGAAGTGAGTCAGATATTGTAAATAAAAACACGCTATCACATGAAAAGTTCGAGGAACTCAGTGGGCACGACATCTTCATTGATCCCCCTTATATTCAACCTAGAATGTTGGCTATTAGATGCACCGCGGCATCATACACTGATGTCGTGATCACGTTCTATATTTTCATAGAAAGGAGCGGAATCATCGGAATTGCATAATGGTGCCATTAAAACTTTTCAAGATCTTTATGATGTCGTGTGTTATGATGTCCTTTATATCAACATGAGGCAAGCCAACGGATTAGCATTTTCTTATCCTCATTTTTTCATATTCTCCATTTATACATAACCATGTTTGGGTCATTTTAAGGACGACTATGAGAGATGGAATACGTTATTTAAAGCAAGGAGTGACGATCGTCTGTTTTCAAAGTTAAACTGGCCTAATGATGCTGAGCTTGTATGTTTGTTTAGATAAAAATTGTGTTTGTCCCTATCCAATTTAAGTTCTTTGAAAGAATTATAAACTTAAATAAAAGCTAATATAACCCCTTCATGTATGTAATTGAAATATTGTCTGATTTTTCAGGTCTTATCAATTTAAAAATACTAGAAGTTTGTGAAACTATCTGAGATCTGGGTACTTGAGGAACTAAAATCCTTGATTTTCTTGAGCGTTGCTTGCTGCGTGAAGTTAACTGAGATTCGTGGACTTGGGGACCTGAATTTCTTAAAATCCTTGATCATTGATGGATGTGAGTCAATTGAAAAACTGCCTGATTGGTCAGGCGTTAAAAATTTAGAAGAAATAAGCGCGCAAGCTATGTTAAACTATATGAGATCGAGGGGCTTGAGGAATTGAATTACTTAAAAGCCTTGGGCATTGATGGATGCGAGTTAATTGAAAAATTACCTGATTTGTCAAACCTTGAAAATTTAGAAATATTAAATGTTTCAGGTTATGTGAAATTAACAGAGATCCCGAGACTTGAGAAGCTGAAGTGATTAGAACAGTTGAACATTGAAGGGTGCAAGTCAATTGAAAATTTACCTGATTTATCAAACCTTAAAAATTTAAGAACATTAGATGTTTCTAGTTGTGTGAAACTGACAAAGATACCGGGACTTGAGGAGTTGAATTCCATTAGAACAATTGGACATTCAAGGATGCAACTCAATTGAAGAATTACCCGAATTTTTAGGCTTTATAAATTTAAAAGAAGTAAGAGCTTTTGGATGTGTGAAACTGACTGAAATCTTAGGACTTGAGAGACTTTATTCCTTAGAAAATGTGGACGTGAGTGGATGTGAGTCGCTTAAAAATCTACCGTGGTGGCCAAACATAATCACGTGGTAGAATGATTGATGGCATGTTATATCTTTATTTTGCGTTGAATTATTATTTTCTCTTCGCAAAGTGGGTTTATCCTTGATTGCTTTCCTACTTATTCTTTCTCTTTTTGCCTTTCTCTCCAGATCACTTGATAATAGCAAGAACCAAGTCCGTTACTACTAAATCAGAAGTAAGGTCGTCTTGGTACATCAGTATCATCAAGAGTCCCATGATGTGCACGGGTCACGAGGAACATGGTAGGTATATTTATACTCTTATTATTTGTTTAGTTTCTTTTGTTTCAATTCTTCACACGTGTGTGGAATTTGGGGAATTTCTAATCAGAGATGATATTTTAATCACATTAGGAATTGCAATTATTTATTTATTCTCCAATAGCTAGTGAAAAGAAAATAGCCTGTGTTGTTTGTTGAAAGTAAATATTTACTGGAATGAAAAAGGCATGCTGCCAAACAAAATAGTATATGTGATTTTCTTCAATCTACTCATGCTTATTTGCATCTTTTTAATGCAATTCGAGAAAAAGAAACATATAACTTAATATGCCCCGAGATACTTTTGTTGGCTTTAACCCTCCTACCATCATATTCTCCCCTGCTTCCATTCATGCCAAAATTATTCTTTCAGCTAATGTCATAGCATTTGCTATATATTAAATAGTTTTCTCTACATGTGTGTTAAATTACCAAAATAATCCTTTCCCTCAACATTTTCTGTAATATATTGTATGCAAAAATTAAAGGAATAAAAATGAGGGTTTTAGTGACAGAATTGTATACTTTTGTTAAATACCACTGATGGTGATGGTTTTCCTTATCAATCTCTAAACACCCTACACTAAAAGATTGAACAATTTGGTGGGATTTAGCAAAAGACACTTGGTGATATGGCAATTGAAGAAGCCCATATAAAATATAACATCTTTGGTGATGGGCGTTAGACTTGGGAAGTTTTAGATTGAGAGAAAAGAAAAATAGTTGGTTTGGATAGAATAAAATATCGAGCTTCACTTTGGGCATATTTTGTGAAGGATTTCAATAATTACAACATGAATATGATGATGCTCAGTTGGGAGGGGGTAATATCGTAACTTTGCTCTGTTACATTGATAGTAAACAACATAATATCTATAAGGCTGGTTTTCAAAAAGAAGCAAAAACATATGGTTGAGCTCTAATTTTTAGGTCAATGGCTAGGATTAAAATAACATTTAATCCTAACGTTTATGGTTTCACCGTATTTACGGCCCAATGTTTATAATGAATGCTACCAATAGTAAGTTGGGCTGAACATGTTCACTCGCTAGTATATGTATATAGGAGCCTTGCTATATATACATATATATAACAGCCCTGCATCCCTACTATATATACATATATATAGCAACCCTGTTATATATATATGGTGCTATTTATACATATAATATGTGATAATGGTGTTATGAATAGTGTCATCTTATCTTATCTTATCTTATCAAAGTAATCAAAGGTTCTACATTTTGACACGTGTAAAATCCAAAGGGTTGAGATCTAAAGACAAAATGGGTCACACAACACACACGTTTCTCCCATTAAACAAATCTTCACAAGCGATCATCCCTACTCATGTACTGAGATCATCCTTGGCTTCTGGTCATGCAGATTATAAATGGAGCAGATTATTTATACTCATATACAGAGATCATCCCTAAAGCAGATTATTTTAAAGTTCTTTGTGAGATCATCCTTGGCTTTATGCTCTGGTCTATCTGGTTAAGCAGGAATCAAAGTATCTACGAAGGAGTCCAAATGAATTGAAATACAATTATCAACAATGTAAGCCATCTCATCTTTTCCTCTTGCACAAGTATAACTTTCAAACCCTCAATCCCTCAAAATGATATTATCCAGAAGAGATTCTTCATAGCTTTCGTTACATTAGAACTAACAAGTAGTCCTTTGTTTATCTTTCATTACATGGCGGCTGAAACATTGCTAAACAAGTTCAAGTCCTATAAATATTCTAATTAGTTTGTACGAGGCTGCTGCTCCTTAACGAAAATGATGTTTTTATAACAGAGAATTTCAGTATTTCAGTATTCGTTAACATATGTTTGCGGAGAATTTTGTAAAATATTGTACCTACATAATAAACGAATTTCAGTATTCCTTAATGAATATGATATTTATAGCACATTCCATTTGCTAACTTTAGTTATACTAAAATTCTCAGCATTTTAAATTATTGGCTTTGCAGTTTGATCTTTGTCCCCATTGTTTTAGTTGATTAATCGTAAGCGATATTACTACTTGCTCTGTTCGATTGAAAGACACAAAAAATACTCCCTTATACTTAATTAATCATATATATATTGGGGGTATCACCCTGAAATTTTGTCACATATTGTTATCCTTTATTTATCTGAATTCTTGAGTAGCATGTTAATTGGATAGGCCTGTTGGACAAAATGGAGCTGCTGTATTTCCTTATATATTTTCCTCGATGTTCTTCCCCTCTTGCATTTTGGTAGTGTCTGGTAATGGTCTGACCCGTGGGTTGGTTTTATGGGTTAATTTGTATGTTTGGAAGCAGTGTATGTTTGTTAGTGTGCCCCCTACTATTTTCTACATGTACGGTCGCCCAGGGCATTTGTCCAAAGATTTCACTTTCGATCCCAAGCCTTAATATACTTCCCTCCCATGCCCTCTTCCTTCCCAAAGCCTCCCGCGCCATTCCACGCCCTACTCCAACATTGTATATATTATTCTCCCTCTCCCGTTGCAGATCTGAATCATATGTAAATTTTTTCTTTTGTTGCCTTTTGTTTTCGTATGGAACGTTTATGAAGATTAGAGTGAATTTTTGAAATATCTTTTAGATCTGACCGATATGTTATTTTCTTTGCTGCTCTGTATGTGTGTTCCTAACTCTTACTTTTGTTTCTCTCTGTATGCATCATCGGGTATGTTTTCTTCTTGCAGATCCACACCCGAAAGCTCCTCACAAACAATTTCCACAATACAAGTCAGGTTTGTCGTTTGAGTGACCAAAATTGCACAAACACAAGCGCTGATAAAACAGGGACACAATCAATAGAGTTTTGGCAATACAATACGATGACCAAACAAAAAATATTGTTCAAATCCATGGTTCCAGGCAAAGTGGGCATGTACGTTTGCGGCGTCACAACTTATGATCTCAGCCATGCTCACATCTATATCTCCTTTGACGTCCTTTTCAGGTCCGATCGACCCTCTCTCTCTCTCTCTCTCTCTCTCTCTCTCTCTCTCTCACACACACACACACACACACAATCATATATCTTCTCAAGAACCAAAAAAGTATCAACTAATATCTGCTGCATAGTTGATATTATTCAACTATAGTTGATATTATTTAATAACTAATATCTAATAACTATACAACTGATATTATAACTGTTATTGAACTATATTCCGTGACCCTAAATCACCAATGGTCTCACAAATTTTCTCTCGCTTGCAGTATAGTGAAAATCAGGTGCCGCTCGAATCTTCTATATACAATCAGTTAGGGTGTCTTTGATTGGACTGAGCCGCGATCCAACCCGAAGAAAATGATGGTGAGTTTTCCATCTTATTATCTCGCCGAGTCTTCATGTGGAAAAACAATGCTACTCCATGTGGAAACACAGTGCTATGGATCAAAGCCTCAACTTGCATTATATTCCATTTTCAGTTTTACTGATCAAAGTCTCTGTTTTTGTTTCTCAGGTAAGGATTCTGCAGTTTGTGTATTCCATTTTTACCCATTTTTTCATTTGTTCGATTTTACCGACTCAAGATTAACCTGATAACAAATGGGGAAGAACGGGCCAGATAACAAATGGGGCAGAATGAACCAGCAACCCAATGACTAAAATCAGACCAACATCGCAAAACCAAGCACTACCAAGTGAAACCAAACGGACCAAGAACTGCGAAGTGAAAATTGACCTAGCACTGCCAAGTGAAAATGGACCAAGCACTGCCAAGTGTTGATTCAAAGATGGCCGCAACTACCTTTTGTAGGAGAATTCTTAAAAGGTTTCCCTGTATTTAAATTTTACATTTTGTTGGATTGGTTGTTACCCTTTGGGTGGATAGTCCAATAAATAAAGGAGACTCTGTCCATTTTTTTTTTAAATTGAGACTTTTATTTGAGGCACAATGTAATTTTCTTTAATGAATATTGTATATTTCAAGTTATATATGAATTTGTTTGATGAAATCTAGACTATTTGAATATTGTTCGACTATTTATTATCTATTTACAAGGGTTGATTTAACTATAAATAATAGTTGTTTATTGATGGAGTAATGATTTTTTTTAATTTTATATCAACATTTATGTCAGTTTTGGTAAAACTCTCATAAAAATTACTAAAATTGACATAAATGTGATGTTATTTATATCAGTTTTTCGTGAAAATGTGATTAAAAACATGGTGAATATCGTAGTTTTTATGTGTGTTCTTAAAAACTGAGATAAACGTGATTTTATTTATGTCAGTTTTACGAACATTTATGTCAGGGCTTTATATGTCAGTTTTGAAAAATTCTAAAACTGACATAAATGGTCATTTATGTCAGTTTTTGACTGACATAAATGATCATTTTTCTTGTAGTGTGTGGCAGGCATGGGTACTTTCTTCGCTTTCTTTCTAAGCCATGTTGGACATTCAAACGACTTATGTTCCTTACCCCCACATTCAAAACAAGTCACGTTCTCAAGATCTTCCTCACACTCCTCATCTGAGTCATTCTCTTTTTCTCTCTCACCGCTTTCTTTGGCCTTTCCTTTCTTTTTCTTTTTCTCAAAAAATTTCTTTTTATTGGAAGAATTATTTTTGTTCATGTTGCGAAATTTTTTAAATTTTTTCGCAAACAAGGCCATATCATTAAAATCAAAGTCTTCCTCAGAATCGGACTCACAAACTTTTTCTTTCTTTTTCTTACAATCAGTCTTTAAAGCAATGCTATTATCCTTAGCCTTAATGGTTTTGGGAAACATGTCAATCTCATAGGTTTGAAGATCTCCTATAAGTTCTTCCAACTTAAGTGATTTCAAATTTCCCAAAGAGCTCAAAACAGTGACTTTAGGAATAAAGCGTTTTGGGAGAGATCTCAAAATCTTTTTAACGACACGCGTGTTAACAATCACCTCACCCAAATTAAAACTGGTGTTAATAATGTTCGACAAACGTGCATAAAAATCATCAAAACATTCAGATTGAGACATGGTGATAGTCTCAAATTGGGTGGCCAAATTTTGTAACTTAGATTCTTTAACCACGTTCATACCCTCATGTGTCAATTTCAAAACATCCCATGCCTCTTTAGACGTGGTGCACGTCATAATTCGGCGAAACTCATCAGGAGTGATAGCTCCAAAAATAGCACTCAAACCACGTGAATTATATTTAGACATTTTATGATCATCTTCAGTCCATGCTGACACGGGTTTTAAAGAGGAGATATTATCAACGGTGACCGTGGGTGGAGTCCACCCATTTTCGCAAAGGTACCAAACACGCTCGTCAATGACTTTTAAACTAGATTTCATGCGAGCTTTCCAATAGGCATAATTAGACCCGTCCAAAATAGGCATCTTATTATTGAAGTGCTCCATAGAAAAAATGCAATTTTTCACAAAAACTGATTTAAAAAAAATTAATATCATACGATTTTGCAGAAAATAGGAATACGCGATAAATTAGCGTAACCTGCTCTGATACCAATTTGAGAAGAGTGCGACTGTGTGATAATTGACTAAATTCACAAATATCTACTTTGGCTCGCTTATTTAATTAGAGTCTATTAATCCAGCCCCTAAACATGCATCTATGGTGCGTGTGTCAAACCATAAACAAATAACGCATGCAATACAATAAATATGCTGAGACACAAATTTCAGGGAAAAAACCCTTTCGGGTAAAACCTTTATTTCACTATGAATCTATAAATCAAAACTTACAATTACATAGAGAAATCTACAATGGATCAACACGCAACCAACCCACAAAGACTCGCAGTCTTGAACTCAACAAGAGAATACCCGCAGCACCCTCCAAGGACTTGCAGTCCTATCTTAAACAAAGAATCTTCACGCATCAATATCCTCAATGACACGCAGCCATACGGTGTAGAGACGCACTCCACAAAAGATGAACAAAGGCAAAGATGTGTTCTTGAACACCGAAACAATTCACTAAAGCAAGATGGGAGTTTTGTGAATTGTAAATCAAAAAAGGGATTAAAACCCTAAAAAGAAGAAGCCTAAAGATTACTGCTTTGGCAGTGTTTCTGTTCTGCAAAATGTATGGACTTCTTAATGAAAACGTTACCATTTACTGACTATTTATACAAAAACACACCGCCTTGAAATTCAAGCTCATTCGAATGAGAAGCATATGTCGCTCGAACGAAGTACGCATGTCATTCAAACGACATCGCGCGACTTCCAATCTCGTTTGAACGAGATGCTTATCTCGCGCGAACGACCTGGGAGTCAAAATCGAGGTCCTCTTCAAAACTTAGAAAAAATACTCATTCTCAATATTTGACGAAAAAGTCCGCTCCAACACTTAGAAAATATTTTGTAAAAATCTCCCAAAAGCTCTAAGCGAAAAGTAAAGGTATTTAAAACATAACCTTACCAAAGTAAACTTCGCGGAGTCTTGAATGATGAAGAACTTGAGTAATTCGGATCAGTCTTTGATGTAGATGTCTCTTGAATTCTCTTCGACAGTGTAGCAGTATATGACATAATAAATTGATAACGGGCCTATGAAAATATGTCCTTACACCATTGATATTTATTCCCTTCCTGAGTGTCACTAGATACCCACTTTATTCATAACTGAGTGTGGCATCACCTTTCCACCAAATGCCCTTTTTCTTATGTTTTGCCAATATTTTGATGTAGTTCTTGCCAGAGTAGCATCCAATACTTGGAGGGTTGTAAATAGTGTACGAAGGTTGAATGAACTTTATGGGACCCATATTGAGGTTTTAGAGTTACTGTTCTGTTACAAATGGGGTGCTTTTGGAGAAAATACCTATTATTTGAAGACTAGGGAGGCCAATAGGGCTTTAGTAATAAATAAATAAATTTCCGGTAAAGATTATTGGGATATAATGTAGTTTTTAAGAACTGGCAACACTCTCCCCTCCCTACTAGAGAATCTTATACTGGTCCCTGATGTCCTCAATCAGGGCATGACATAGGTTGTAACTATATTAATTATTTTTCCTCTTTTGTTATGCATTTATGATATTTACCGAATAACTTTGCTATTTCTTTTTAGTGCAGAGAAAAGTAAGAAGAGGTGCCCCAAGGAAGGGGAAATCAACATTAACGATCTTAAGTTCCTATGGAGATTAAATCAAAAGATTTGAGAGGAGCATCCCCGGTCAGCTTCTTTATTGTTGGAGTAGAAAAGTTCTATCACATCTTTTGTTACCCGACCAATACTAGTGCTACCCCAAATTATAATCAAATTGGAAGAAGATTCTGTACCTACTTCCTCAACTACTAAATCTGCTGGTGCTGAATTCATCTAGGGAGGAACTTCTTCCTTATTTGAGTCCCTTAATATTTATGAGATTCCTCTTTCTCCCTCCATAGATATGACCAAGAGGAAGAGGCCCAACTTGATGGGTGTACCCTTATCTCCTGCCCCAAGAAAGCTGCTGATGTTGGTAAGAAACCAATTGAAGAAAAAGTCTCAGGCTAGTGATAAGAGGCCTATTGGTGCTGATGAGACTCAGACTATTAAGCCTTAACTGAAGAGGATAAGGAGAGGTTTACCTGATCCTAAAAAATATGTCCAGAAAACACTAACCGACCAGAAGGCGTTGGATGCTAAGAAGATTTTTGACCAACAAGAGTTGGTAAAAAAAATTCAGGCTGACCTTAACATTAAATTAGACTCCATTTTTATTAACCATGGATTGGCCAGGGGATTGATTAAGTTTGGGACACTTCCCGGTGATAGAGTTGCATTAGCCCCCATGTTCAGGTCCAGGCTGACTGAGATAGCTTACCATAACTTAGCACTGGTAATTTTCTCACTTTTCTACTCTTTTCTCCATATTAATGAACTCTTTCTAATATCTTGTATTTGTCTCTTTTGGCCAATTTCAACTAAATGATAGAGAAGGATGACTAACTGAGGTCCTATCTTGGTGAAGTTTAAGAGGCATTTGAATGTCTAAAATAATCTTTGGAGGCTTCCCGAAAAGCTTTGGAGATAAAGAAAAAATTATGGGAAGAGGATTTGAAGAAGGCCAATGATCGGGCCACTGAGGCTGAAGACTAAATAAAAATCGTCGAGGAAAAGGCTAAAGCTGTCGATAAGAAGTTGAGTGATACGAATGGCAGGGCTAAGGCTATTGAGGAAAAGCTTTCAGACGCCACAACTCGAGCAGTAATTACTGAAGGCACAGTGACTTCCTTGAAGGACAAAGGCAAAATCGCCCTTATTGAGGATGAGGAAGGGTTTGGAGAATCATCTGTGATGCCTCTTGAGTCTTCACTGTTTCCCAATGCTAGTGCCAATCAACCTGCTTCCAGCTAGGACTAGAATAAGGACAAGGAGAAGATATATGTCCTTTTTTAACAAGTTTACTTTTTGATTTTCCTTTTTTGATGATGTATCAGCTTTTGTACTTTAACTATTAATTAATGAAAGAGTAACTTTTTCTCTTCAACTACTGTTCATATCTTGGAATAATTTTAGTTTCTTGTTGAACTCTATTGTCTATTTCTCTAGCCTTGTATTATAAACTCATATTTGCAACCTTTTAGTTTGATGCAAGGAAGAAATCTATAATCTCGATTGAATATGACCTACTTTGACGGAGTAGAAACCTTTTGGAAGCTAGTCATGTTCCCATGTTTGAGGAAGACTTAGCAATATTTCTCGACCCATATGCTTCAGACCAAGTGAAGGAGTCATATATCCATCTTCATAGACTATTGGATAGGGCTGTTGCTAATAACGTTGCATATTATAAAATGACTGAGTAACTGCAAGAAGATCACAAATTATCCCTGACTTTACTTCACTCTAATTATGAGGCTAAGTATAAAGCATTAAGTGGAGGTTAGGGTTTTGACAAGAAGTTAAAAGACATTACTTCTCGTTTGAACATGAAACAACTATCTTTGAAACAAGATTTTGAGAATGCCCGATCAAACACTGCAATTCTAGAGAAAGAAAATAATGCCTTAATGGATGAACTAAACAGACTGAAGAGATCAACTACTACGGGTCCAGATAAAGGTTCTTCCACTATTGGAGGAGTTGGAAAAATTACATAAAAAAAGACCAAGCCTTGGAAAACTTATTGGAAAAGGATAGCTGTTCGATTAACTATTGAGGAAGAAAGGACTAAGAAAACTATTGCCAACTAAGCTGCCCAGTTGAAATCCAAAGATATTGTCCTTAAGAAACGTCAAAATCAAGTGGGTAGGATAATATTCCACTTTCACAAATAACCCAAGGAAGTTTGGATGAAGGGTTACAATGAGGACTTAGCCTATATGGATGATCATCTTGCTCAAAGCAATCGTGAAGGCTATAAATAGGGATGGACCAACTTACTAATTTTTTAGAAGTATGATGAAAACAGTGACTTGTGGCATTGGAATAACCCAGGCCTCTTAGATTGTGACAAGCCTCCTTTCAAATTGGACTGGATACGGATTCCTCCTTATGCCATTCTTCAATGCCTAATAAGTAAATATTTGGGGGATTATGGCATCCATGGTGAGTTTGAGATAGTTCGGCCTCCTCACTAGCTTGACAGGCTGAGTTGAAGTAACAGGAAAATGTTATGGGATTTTAATACAATAAATCCTCTATATACACTTGATGATCATCATGTCGAGATGGACAAGGCACAACAAAGTGTCTAGCAGAATAAATTTGTACTTATTGTATGGCGTTTTGATCAATGATTGCTATTTTAATACATATTGATCAATAAAATGAAGTTACTTTTGATTAGTGTCTCATTATTCAAGGTCAAGGTCAATGTTAGTCTTTTTGCCGACAAGGTGACTTGTATAATGATTAGTTAATCATCTTATAGAATAAATAACCTCCTCAAATGTTTAATATCTTATTCATGTTTGAATCATGTATACGAGCTTGGATTCGACTTATGAACTTAGATAAAACTACAAATATCCTTATTACACTAAGTTTTAGCATTAGTTATTAGTGGCGACCAAGTGTATTAGGAATGTATAATTATTCTAATATTTTAACCTTGTCGGGTAAAACCTCTAATTAAGAAATTTTACTAACTTCTTATTCGTGACTTGCCCAGGACATATCATACATGAAGTTTAACTTTTTTAATGTTGGAAAAGTTTGAACCATGGTATTCGGCGAGGACCTATTTGAAAACTTTTCTGAAGTTGAAAAAGTTTGTAAAAGGTTAAACCATGGTATTCAGAGGGGAACTTTTTGAAAACTTTTCTAAAGTTGGAACAGTTTTAACCATGCTCTTTTTGGCGAGGAACTTTTTTGATACTTGTCTGAAGTTGGATAAAGTTTGAATTAAAATTTCTCATTAATTCTGGTTAAGGTTTAGCCACCATACTCTGGAAAAAAAAATACAAAAGGGATGTATAATGGAGAAAAACCTTAAATTTGATTATCTTGAATAACCAATTACATTGAGGACATAGTTTTTAAAAGTGAATTACTAATAGTACTTGCGTAGATGGTCTGGGTTCCAAGGAATATTGAATTCCTCACCTTCCAGAGTTTCCAAACGATAAGTTCCTGGTCAGTGTAATACACCGTATTTATGAGGATATAGAAGATACTTAATTTAGTTATATAGGATTTAATTATTCTGGAGGATTTAATTGATTTAGTGAATTAAGATTTAATTAATTCGAGTTATTTTTAAAATTTACATGTGTCGTAATATGAGATCGACATCGGAATATGTTAGTAAAGTAACTCAGATGAGGATTCTGAGTGCACGATCGATTTCGAATAGGTCAAGAAGTCGGAAAAGAGTACTAGGGGGTGGTAATTGGGTCTCAGGGAATTTTTAGGCATAATCGGGCTCACTCGAGGGTGTTCGGGTCATTTGGGCTTAACGCAAATCTTTATTTTGGGATTAGCAATATAACACCTACATTAGGGAGCCTTTATCAGACACAGCTCAATAAGAAAACCCCTAGTTTTACAGAGGAGAAAGGGGAGAGAAATTGGGAGAACTTTTAGGAGTCAAACCAAGAAGAATTTGGCGTGTTCTTCGTCAAACCTTTGTCTACATCAAAGGAAATCAGTCCCTACGAATATTATAAGGTAAGTAGTTACAATTTCTTTCAATTTAATTGTAGTATTTCGATTCATATCATAGTGGGTGTGATAAAGAGTGCGTTTTGGGGTGGGTTCTCATATGAAAAATGGGTTTTGGACGAATCGAATGCGTTGTGTAGATTTGAGGTTTAATTGATAGTGTAATTTTATTCAATGTTGAGGAAATCAATTAAGAATACGATCCCAGAAATTGTTGTTATTTAATTCAGATTAGAGAGTTTGATTTATGTATGAGATTGCATGAAAAATGTAAAAAACCAAATTGGGAATTTAGGATTTTAATGGAAATCGGAGATGTTGTAAATCTTGAACGGGGTTTAATCGTTAAAATATATTATGGGAATATTGGATTGTGTTATGGGTTAGAAGAGGAAGAACTGGGAGTTTTAGCAATGGCAGAAACTAGGGTAAAGTCATGGAGAAGAGGAAGACGACGCTGAAAACAAAATATCGTTCGAACGACTAGGAATATCGTTCAAATGATAATAAGAAGTCGTTAGAACACCCCCGGGCCTCATTCGAATGACGTGGAGAAATGTTTGACAATTCATTTTCTTTTATTTGGCCTGGGATTTTCCTTATGGTTTAATTGTGGATTGAAGAAATTAATTAGTGAAATATTAAATGGAGGTAAATACCTAGGATTTAGGGGATAGGTATCAAGGAATATCAAAATTATAAAGGGTGTTAAACTTATTAATGGGACTTTGTGCGAAAAATCTTGAAAGGTTAAAATGCGAATCAAGTTAGGGAGTCCTGGAATTTTTATTGAGTGACACTAATTTGATGAAATTAATGGAGGGGGAATTAATTTAATTAAGGGTCATAGATTTGACTCAGATATTTTTCTTCCTAGTGCGGCGGGAGTTAGGCACAGGGTAGCCAGTTTAATTTATTATAGATATGTATAATAAATTAACGAATATCGAATTTAATAAAGGGTGTTTTACCTAATAGTGGTACTTGGTATAGTACATTCTAAAAGGTGAAGATACAGACCGAATGAGGGAGTTTGGCTATTTTAGTTGGGCGACACTATTTTAAAAAATTAAATAATGTGTGATGAATTAAATTACGAGTTGGGATATAGACTTTGGTATTTTTGGTATAGTGCTATGGGTGTTGGGCACGGGTTCGCCAAATTTTTGTTAAATATATGTATACGGTTAGTGTAATAGTAGATGTATATATATATATATATATATATATATATATATATATATATATATATATATATATATATATATATATATATATATATTTCTGTGAATTTTGGATATCGGTGTGATTGGTATTTATAGGAATACATGCCCCTCTAATGCTATCATTGGAGGTTGCGCGACGTGGGCGAATCCCTTGACTTGAGGAGTAGGGAGAGTATAAACCCCAGGTCTATCGCCCAATATTTTATTGCGTGATTCTTTTTTCGAGGTGAGACACTTTGGGTATGATTCGGTCTCACTTTCGGGGGGAATATGACCGCCTCCACTGCGTTTGCGATATTTTTACCCAAGTTCAGTGTGAGTTATTCCGACTTGAGGTAGCCAGATTAGAGTGAGCATACCTGGAACATGATAGAATCTTAATGAAACCATCTGATGAGTTATTACTCGAGAATGGATGCTTAGTATGTGCGACATGTGGGTGGATGTTGTTAGCATACTAGTACTTATATAATATGAGTATATAATTATATACGAAATTAATACATAAATCTGAATGTATTTCTTACATAACTAATGTGAAAGTTATATGATTTAAAAAGTGATTTCTTATATAACTAGTGTGAAAGTTATATGATTTAAAAGGGGGATTTCTTACATAACTAGTGTGAACGTTATATGATTTAATATAGTGGAACCGATTAATAAGTTAATGATTAGATCACTTAATAATCAAAGTAAGAGTACTCGAGTTAGAGTTGTGTGGTAGAAAGAGTTGTGATACTGCTGGTTAGGTGGGGTAGATTAACTAGTAAGGTTAGAAGTCAATCGTTAGGTGTGCACATTAGATGGGGGGTGAGTTACACCTCAAGAGAGTGTGACACTAGCTTAAATACAAAGAGTGAGCATGAATATTTAATTATTGCAATTTAACTACTTGTTAAATATTTTTAAAATATTTTACTTGGGATCTGACTCATGTTTCTCGAAAACTTTTTAGGTGTCCAACCATAGGGACGCCCAACTTGAGGATTTTATCTAGGGATGCGTAACTGCTGCTCATATGGGAGTTGCAGGACCTTGCTATAGACGCTTCATTTATTTATTCCTAGTGTATGGACTTTATTTCAATACTCATTTGGGCATGTCGCCTCATATTTTAAATTCAGTTATTTATTTGACCTTGTGAATCCAGTTTATTATTTTAGTTCATTATTGAACCGATAGTTGATTCGATCATGTTTATTCATAGTTTTCATCTATGTTGTATTCAGTTATCAGATTTTGTGAATGGTTTAATTATTATTTTCTTTCGCATGTTGTTAATTAATGAAAGAGAAAATTTGGCACCGGTCTATTTCAAATTTAATATGGTTACCAATTGTCATTGTATTTTAATAATCTTTTCATATGGTTTAATGGAGTTGACTTGAACTTACAAAAAAAAATGCTAAGAATGAGCCATATGAGACCAATGTTTTATTTTGATCATGGGCTGGCCACCTGGTGTTTTAGTTGGCGGCGTGTCACAGTCAGATAACTGTTGAGATATGGTATGTACCATGCCAATTAGGCTCCAACTTGTTGCTCTTCTGGATTACTTTCTTTAGTACCATATCCCTCTGCTTCAGGTTTGTTGGCTTAACCCTTTGGTTATAAAACCTTGGAGTCCTTTATTGGTAGGCGGCCATTCGAATAACAACATCTTCTTGGACTTCTTCTATTATGTACATATTTATTTTCCTAATGAGTTCACTCTTGGATGAATCAAAATTCAATACTCTTAGAGTCGGCGGGCCTATTTCCATTGGTACTACTGCCTCAGTGCCAAAAGCTTGATTATATGGGGTTTCCCTTGTTGCTGTTTTGTGAGTAGTCCTATATGCCTAATGGATGTTGTGGAGTTCATTAATCTATTCTCCTTTAGCCTTATCTAACCAGTTCTTCAACCTATGTGGTATGATTTTGTTGGTCATCTCCGTCTTTCCATTTCATTATTGATGCCCAGGTGCTGAATGAAGTTTCTGGATACATGACCAAATACAGTACTCTTTAAATCCTTCATTATCGAATGAAGTTCCATCGTCGGTGATTAAGGCATAGGTCCTGACATACCTGCAAAGGATTAGCTTCCATATGAATTGGAACACCCTTTGATAAAGTATATCAACCACGGGCTCAGCCTCCACCCATTTGGTGAAATAAATAACATCTACAACCAGGTACTCGAATCTTCCTTTTGTGGTTGGTAGTGGTACTAATAGGTCAATTCCCTATATACTGAAAGGCCATAAATAAGTGATGGGTGTTAGACTTGCTCTTGGTCTTCTATAGATAGTGGAAAACTTCTGGCATTTACCACACTTCTTGGTGAAAGTAACACAATTTGCTTTCATCGTCGGCCAATACTAACCTTGCATAGCTATTCGTTGTCTTAGAGACCTTCCAGTTGTGTGAGATCCACGTGAAACCTTATGCACCTCTTTGATCAAATCATTTACTTCATTTGGATGAACATAATGAAGTAAAGAAACAGTGTATCCTCTCCTGTAGAAGACACCTTTTTCTAACACATAACTGACTGCATTGTACCTCATCTTCCTAACTTCTTTATGATCGGATGGCAGTTTTCCTTTTTCAATATACTCTCTAATCGGTTCCATCCACGAGGGACGTAACTCCAAAAAGTTGACACTAATTTCCATCCCATTAATGCTTCTATGAGAAATAATCTCCATCAAAATTATTCTCCCGAGTTTTGTTGGAGTTACTGAAGTAGGTAGAGAAAAAGCATCTTCTTGGGATTCTCTACTATGGGAATTCTTACTATATTGATTGAAGTTAACAAAGAAGTAACTTCCATTACTTTTTTATGATATCTAATAATATTTTCCCCTTTTACGCCATAAATTTGCTATATTTTCTTAACAATCAGTTGAGAATCACTATATACCAATACCTGGTCAGTGCCCAGTGATGAAGCCAATTCTAATCCTGTGATCCATGCTTCATATTCGACCTCATTGTTGTTAGCCTTGAGTTGGAATCTTAAATCATTCCCTACATCTAAGTTATCCAAAGTGTTAATGATGAGGCCTGCTCCACTTTCAGTAACACATGAGGATCCATCTATAAATATCTCCCAGATTGGAATGTCATTAGAGAATTTTTCTTCCTCCAGCACTCCATTCTCGAACAACTTCTTGCTCTATTACAATCTTTCTTGAGAAACCAAATAGTCAAACTGATTGGCCACACTCTTTGTTTGCTTTTGAGCTAAGCCCTCTTCCATAGAAGTCTTCTTCGCAGGCAAATGTGGATTATGTTGGTCCTTTGCGTATGTGAATTTGTCAATAAAATTTGCCACTACTTGACATTTTATTACAACTCTAGGTTCATAAATAATTTCATACTCTCCCAATTCAACTACCCAAGACATTAACGTTCCAGAATTTTATGGTTTATGCACTGCTTAGCACAAAGGTAAATCCGTGTAGACAACAATGGCATGGGATTAGAAGTATGGCCTCATCCTCCTTGAGGCTTCAATAAGAGCTAGGGCTAATTTCTCCATACGTGGATATCTTATTTTTGCTCCTCGAAATACCTTGCTAGTATAATATACTGGCCTTTAAACTGCACTATCATGTATAATCAAAGTTGAACTAATAGTCGACTCGTAAATAACCAAGTATAAATATAGTTTTTCACCTAGAACTGGTTTGAAAAGGAGTGGGGGATAGCCTAGGTACTTCTTCAAATCTAGGAAATCCTTATCATATTCGTCATTCCACTCAAAGGTCTTTCTAGGCACCTTAAAGAATGAAAGACATTTATCAGTTGCTCGAAAGACAAAACGGTTCAATGCAGCTACTCTTCTAGTCAGTTTTTGAACTTCTTTCTTATTGGTCGGGGACTAGATTTCAAGAAAGGATTTTATTTTGGATGGATTTTCTTTTATTCCTCTTTGATTGATAATTTACCCTAGGAATATTCCTTCCTGTAGTCTAAAGATACATTTGGTTTGATTGATATTCATCTGGTGCTTTTCTAGTTGATCAAAGGTTTGAGCCTTGTCTCCAATCTGATCGGCAGTAGATTTTCTCTTGGTGAGCATGCCATCTATGTAGAACTCCATGTTTTCTTCCAAACTGGTCTTCAAAAACTTTATTTACTAGTCTCTGATAGGTAGCTCTAGTATTCTCCAATCCAAAGGGCATGACATTGTAGCAGTAATTTCCTCGGCTGGCAATGAAGGAAATACTTTCTTTATCTTCACGTTTCATCTTAATCTCGTTATAACCAGAATAAGCATCCATAAAATTGAGTAACTCATAGCCTGTTATAGCATCAATCAATTGATCAATCCTTGGTAAAGGGAAATGATCTTTTGGACATGCCTCATTAAGATATTTGAAATCTACACACAAGCGCCATTTATTAGTTTTCTTCTTGACCATTACCACATTAGCCAACTAGATAGAGTACTTTATGTCTTACATGAACTGTGCTAGATATAATTTCTCTAGTTCCTCGTGGATTTTTGTATTCATCTCAGGGCTGAAGAATCTTCACTTTTGCTTAATTGGCTTAGAGCCTGGATAAATGTTAAGCTCATGGCATGAAGTTCGAATCAATTCTCGGCATATCTTTGTGGATTAAAGAGAACACATTTTTCCTTTCTCTAAGGAATGTAATTCATTCCTGTTTCAGAGAAAGAGATAACCTGAAATCGATTTGGGTGGTTCTCTTCTGGATTTTCGTTGTCCAGCATAACAACTTTTATTTCATCCATAAGTTGCCCCTTTATCAGCTTCTCTTCTTCCCGAGGATCTAGAGTGTCGATGTGGAAAGTGATTATGCCATTTATCTCAATTTCCTGTTGGTCGGCTGAAGTGTAGTAATATTTTTGAGCTTCTTTCTGACTGCTTTTTACTATACCGACTCCATAATTTATTAGAAATTTCATGCATTGGTGCACTATAAATGTTACAGCCTCTAATTGTTTTATTTCTACTCTTTTAAGGATGATATTATAAGGTGGTAGGATATTTTTGACTAACATAAAGAAATAAATTCTTTCTCTCGTTCTCGTCGTCCAGGTGCCGACCAAGACTTCCACCTTGATGGTTCCCAATGGCTATAATTTTCCTCTAACAAATCCAATAAGAGGTGTATGGTATGGTTCTAGCTTACTGTCCTTCAGCCTTAAGCTTTGGAAACAGTTGTATAAAATTACATCAGTTGAACTCCCATTATCAACTAATATCCTTACAACTCTTCCATGATGAACTCTGTATGTGTTAACTAACTGATCGTCGTGAGGATAAAGGACCCCCCCTCAAATCATTATTGGAGAATTTGATCACCAGTCCGTCTCTATTGACTTTACCTGGTCAAGTATCACTAGATTCATCCATATCAATCTATGTAATAGTTGGACAGGCCTTAACTTCATTCAATAAGCTTTCCTTTCTGCTATTGCATCTCCTTCTCCAGCATCCCCTCCTGCAATGAAGTGGCATGCAAAGGATATCATGCCAACATCCACCTTTGGCTCATCAGGATTCTTAAAAAAGTCTGGATCTTCTTCAAAACCGTCATTTCTTACTCTTTTGTTGTCATCCCTTGATCGGATTGGAGATTCAAACCTCTTTCGATCATTTTGGTTGCCATTCCCATCGATAAACTTGCTCAACTTTCCCCGTCGAATTAGATTTTGAATATGATTCTTTAGTGCAATATATATGTTCGTGTTGTGGTCATGATCTCGATGGAAATCACAGTACTTGGACTTATCCATCTTGTTGGGGGTGGCTTCAACTTTCTCGAACAATTTAACTCTCGATTCCTTTTTATC
Source organism: Sambucus nigra (assembly GCA_949130495.1). Lineage (NCBI taxonomy): Eukaryota > Viridiplantae > Streptophyta > Magnoliopsida > Dipsacales > Adoxaceae > Sambucus > Sambucus nigra. The sequence goes on from OX422208.1 coordinate 387,706,694, forward strand.
TTCTCCAAGATATGGTGAAGACCCTTATTGAGCTGGGTATGTTCATTATACTTCTTGATCTGATATTTTTTTGTCTTTCTGGTCCTTCTTGAAAGAATTATAATTATTTTTCTGACCTTCATCCTTGGTCTCAGGAGCTTCCTTGGCATTTATTATTTTTCCAGCTTTAGCCATTAATTCTATCATGGTTTTGGGGGGATTCTTAATTAAAACATAATATAGATCTTTAGCGAGAAAACCACTCATAAGTACTGTGATGGCTATTTTCTCCTCGTAGTCCCCCACCTCTAGTTTATCAGTGTGAAGTGTGTAATATATTCTCTAGGGCTTTCTCTCAGATTGTTTTGCACGGTCAAGAGATGAGTGACACTTTTGATCGGATTAGCCCCAAAATAAAAGTTATTTATGAATAATTCATCTAACCGATGAAATATAGAGGTTTTACCTCTTGGGGGATTAATATACCATATTTGGGTTGGCCTTTTTATAGAACTCGAGAAAGCTCTACATCTCATTTTGTCGGGAACTAAGTAGATGTCGGTAGAACCTTAATATTGCTCTATGTGCAGGACTGAATTAGTTTTACCATCATATTTGGGAGTGACTACTGGAGGATTGAGTTTAGATGGATTAGGGTAACTCTTAATAGTTAGAATAAAAGGTAAGCCTTTATCGAAATTCCTTTGCTATGGATTCTTAGTTTTATCCATTTCACCTAGTCAATCTTCCAATCGCTGCATGGATCCCTTCCAGGGTTGTTCTTTTGGCTGAGATATGGCCGAGGTAGATTTAGCAGCTTTGCTATGCCTATGTGCTGAACTATCCTTCTGAGGGGTCTGCTTGGCATACACAGTGCCCTTCATATTGGCCATAGATCTTGTGGAACCTTCTCTGTATTTGCGATGATGCTCTTGCTCCATATGATGTCCTCTAATTACACGGGGGGATAGCTGATCAAAGGAACACTCCTTACTTAGCCTTTCCAAGAAACTTGTTCCTTCTTTAGAAAACAATCTACCATCATAGTAATTTGTTGATCAAAATGAAGAAGTTTCTCTAAGACGGTGTGACCTATCATAAGAAGATCGAGAATGGTAACTCCTTTCATTTCTAGTTCGGGGAGGTGGCATATCCCTTTTAGAACTGGAAGACTTAGCTTGCATTGTGCGATCCATTTGCTTAACAAACTTTTACATGGCTTCTTGCCCTCTAGCAAGGTTGAGAATAATTCCTTTTATATCCGCTGCACTAGGAGGAGCATAATTCCTTGTAAACTCTTGCATGGCTTCTTGCCTTCTTTTCCAGTGCCATTTTCTGGGTCATTCATTCCTTTAAAGGGAAAAAAACGAAACTAATGGTAGAGAACGATGACAATTAAATGTTCTCACTGACGACGCTATTCTATTGATGTCAAAAAATGGACCAACTCTAAATTTATAAGCACATATAATAATATAGTTAGTAACTCAATCCACACACACAAGATAAGATATTTTTAGAGTGGTTCAGCCGCAAAATAGCTTACGTCCATTGTTGGTTTTATTTAGTAGGGTTTACAATAGCTTAGTATGGTGTGCATATGAGTGATTCGAGTTATCCCTTGAGCTAATAGAGCATTTCGTATTTATAATGGTGTCAAACTCTAGAGATGGAGCGCCTTTATATTGATAGGCATTTACATCTACGTATAATAAATGAAACTTTTGTAATTTAGTGATGGTTGGCATTATCCGAGTAACTATTGGTATTTCTATTGGTTGGACTTTTGGAGTTGATCGGCATTCCAACTGACTAAGTGTCTCTGAACCGATCAAGGTGGATGGTCGTCCATATAGGAGGCCAGGTTTACTTTCATCATTAGTCCATGTAGGAGTTCAATTTTTACATACAATAATAATAAATACGTGTACTTCGTTGATAATGTGCGTACTTTATTAAACTATGGATGTTCTTCTTTGAAAAATGCATGTACTTTATAAAACTATTATAGTACATACTGTATGGAAATATAATTTATAAAAAACAAGAAGGGTGATATTCATATATAAAAAAAAGTGCATTACAACATAAACAAACAGTACATTTTACCCTTGTTCCGTTGTTGTATAATATTCTTCCAATTTTATTTTGGTAACATCACTCCAGTACATCGTAATAAGGTAAATTTGAAGGTCGAGTGGCTTGTTAGACCATTCGTTGGGTGTTGTGGTCATAGCCTGTTAGACCACATCATTTGATTTTGAAGTCCTGCTATGCTTTATGGTCTTATATTTTATTCGATTTCACATTAGCAGCTCCAATGGAAGCAATTTTATTCTTTTGGGCTCTTATGACTGGTTTTATTCTAGGCCCTTGATAATCAAAATTTGCGTCTTTATTTTCCTCCCGGTCCTCTCTTTCGTGTACTCATTTGTACATTGAATCTTGGAGATGAATTTTTTCATATTCATTGTCCAAATTTTCTCTTTTGGTTTTTCTCTTTCTAAAGATAGTCCTTTAAATCATGATTTTCCTTTATCAGAATTTGACGAGATTTTTTCTGAAGAAAAAAAATTTCATGTTTAATTTTTTGATTTTTTGATAAACATATTGTCAAAGTACATAGACTAAAACTCAAAGTACATGAAATAGATATCAAACTACATGAAAAATTGTGGGTTTATTATATTTATAATGTGTGTACTTTATAAAAATATGCATGCACATAAACAATAAATGCGTGTACTTTATTGATAATGATTGTACTTAATTAAACTGTGGATGCTCTGTCACACCCCGCAAAATCCGACAGACGGGGTGGCCAGCCACCGCCGCCGAACTATGCCGGGCGTGAACTAAATAAAATACCATTCTTAGCATGAGACAGATATGAGACATAAATAATCAGTCCATAAGATAAATAATTGAATAAATCTCAAATAATCACAAATAACTAAGCGATAAAAGATCCATCACATGCTAACTCCAAAAATCAAATCTCCAATAATGATTAAATAAAACCTGAATAACAAAGATCTGAATAATCCAACATAAATCCTTTAAACAACTTTGGAACCAAATGGCCCAATAAAACTCCAATGAAGTCTCATACTGAAATACGACTGGAAAAGAAAGTCTAAACTAAAACAAAGCGATAAAGTAAATCAGCTCCAGCTGCACCTCCAAATGATAACTCCGATAAACTTATGCAGCTTCTCTAATTCTAATCCTGAAAAAGATTAGTCAACGCATGGGTCAGAGCCAAAGCCCCGAGCAAGAATACACACTACTCCCCTCAAATAGGATCCTTGAATCCAGACAGTAGCATTATACGCAATAAATATCACAATAAAATATTTTAAATTAAACGGGATAATTAAATGTGATAGATATAAATCACTAACTACCCGCATAAATCACCATTTATAAAGGCACACCAATATGATTTTAAATTCCCAAGTCCCACGATGTTAATTTAATTAAATTAACCAACTTTTATTATTGTTCTCACTTTTATTAAAGTGTCACACTTCCCCTTGTCAATCGCCCTCTGACCCGTTTACTGTCGGCCCCGACACATGACAAGGTTACCCTTGTCAATCTCCCTCTGACCCGTTTACTGTCGGCCCCGACACATGACAAGGTTCCACACATGACACGACATAAATCGCCCTCTGGCCCGTTTAAACTCTCAGCCCCGACACATTATGTCGCCACAAATTTTAATACCTGTTTTTATCTTAGGCATTAATTCTCAATTTCTCATTTTATAATCACCCCACCCTTTTTTTATCGATGCGAGATCCTCAAAATACCCCTTAGTCCCATAACTAAGGGTCCCCAAGTTATCAATACGTCCTATCCTATGTATAGGAGGATTTTCTAACATAAATCTTAACTTAGTCTCGTACTTAGACTACCGTAACGACGATAAAGTAATAAAAATCAGCCCACCCTCAAGATGATAAAAACGTGATAATCTACCCTCACTAGTCCCATACCTAGAAGGCGTAAATCATCAAAAGGCATACCCACTAGTCCCATACCTAGAGGCATTCTAAAATATAGGGAGAGCAATAATACCCAACAACCCGTCGTCACAAAGGCAACATCATAATACCAACAAGTCACACAAAACAAGCATAATTAATCAATATATAAACTACGCATGATAGTCCAATTCAATTAAATCTTTAATTTAATTATCACAATTCCAACAATATCCAAATAATCTCATTTAATTATTTTAAATTAAATATACCAAGTTTTCATCATAAATTCATCAAACCAAATTTTATTATCTCTACATGTATTACATGTATTGTACGCACCCAAAAATCATTTATTTTAAAACTAGAATTTTTCTACATGCAACTTACACCAATAAAACCCAAAATCACTCATGAATCCTACGTACCCAAAGGGTTATGAATATTATTCAGATTAAAAGATTTTATAAAAACAGCCCCATAATTAGTATTCAATTTTTCTAATTAAGTTACTAATTATTTTTAAGAAAACATGTAATTATGTGTTTAGGCGACACTTAAAACGCATAATACTAAAGGAAAAGAATAGAGTATTCATGCCTGTGAAGATCGTGTTGAAAATCTGATTAGAAATCTGGATTTCTCTCGAAAAATTAGCAAAAGAGTGTTCTTGAATGATCTTGATTAAACCCCAATTAAGCCTTCAAAAACTTGTGCCAAAACTTGATTTTGTTGAAGGTTGATGATTATGAGTGAGAGGAAAAATATTTGGAAGTGTTCTCTGGTGAAAAACTGGAGAAAAAGTGATTATGAGAAGTCCCCCTACGGATTAACAAGGTTATATAGTGATTAGGAGTCCTAAACCTACACAAACTCTTAAAAAAACAGCTTACAGCGCACGTTTTCTGGGAGGGTCGATCGATCTACCCCCCCGTCGATCGATCGATCACCCCGAAAAACTGACAGTTTGCCCAAAAAATGCCATAAGGCAAAAATATTGCAAAATCAATATAAAATCCGTTTCAACTCCGATTTTAATTCCGCTTGAAGTTTTATCCTTCTAAACTCATAACCAACATATTTTACCAATAAAAATTTTAAAATTCAAAAATTTATTTTTCTCGAAAATTCCAATTAATTAATTAAAATAATAAATAAAAATACGGGGTGTTACATGCTCTTCATTAGAAAATGCGTGTACTTTATAAAAATATGCGTGTACTTAATTAAATGAATCTACTTTATTCCAAAATGCGAGTACTTTATAAGACCATGCATGCATAATGCGTGTACTTTATAAAAGTACGTGTTTACTTAAATACCAAATATGTGTACTTTATTGATAATGTGTACACTTTATTAGACTATGGATTTTCTTCATTAAAAAATTCACGAAAGTACCTATTGAGATTCCTTGAGTTTTTCTTCAGTAATAATTGCCCTCAAGGACATGTTTTCTTCCTCCAGGTCCTTCTGAGTTTTTTCCCTTCGTCGTTTCAGTGTTTTTTTGAAATCTATCAAGTATACATCCACTTGCTCCAATTTTATTGCTTTACTCCTCTCATTTCTTTCTGAATATCTTGCTTCGTGAAGCTCATTCTTCAAGTTTTCATTATTGTCTTTGAGTTGGGCATATTCTTCATCCAACTTCTTGATTCTTTCACTGTCATTCTTTTTTTATTCATTAACTTAACCTTTCAAATTATTGTTCAAAAAAATGAGTTGGGCATATTCCTCCCCTAACTTATTAATATTTTCTTCGGCTTCATGCCTTGCTTCCTCATTTTCCTTAAGTTGAGAATTTTTCTCCTCCAACTTCACTTTAAGTTCAGCAGTTTCTTCCGCCAATTTGCTCACCTATTTAGCCAAATTTTCTAAATCATTTGAATCTTTTTTTTCATCGTCTTTCTTTTGATAAGACTTGTCCATCTCAATCAACGGGACGTTCTAATAATTGGAATTAGATTCCTCTGATGATGGAGTTATTTGTGAAATATTCAATGAGAAACTGGGAATTTCATCCATGTTCCCTTATTTACTCCTTCTCTTTGAACCCTCCTTCTTCAAATTAACTGCACATTAATCTTGATCAGACATCCAATGTTTTAAAGATGTCAAGCTCCATCGAAGAAATTTGGGAATCTTGTTTTCCTTACCTTCAACGGGTTTGATAACTTCAAGTTTCTCACATACCCAATACTATGATTATGAAAAATAAATAATATTATTAAATTATCACATTTAAATAAATTAATATGCATGCAGTGATAGTGTTTTGATTATTTCAATGTGTGTATACTTTTTAAAAATATGCGTGCACTTTCATAAATTACACGCATAATACATAAAGTATACACACATTAATATGAAGAATATCATTTCGATGTGCCTGTACTCTATGTATTATGTGTGTACTTTATGAAAGTATACGCATATTTTTTAAAAGTACACGCACATTGAAAATGAACAAGATCATTTCAGTGTGCGTGTACTTTCATAAAGTACACGCACATTGAAATGTACAAGATTTTATAATATCATAAAGAAAATGGGCATACGACGAATTGTCCATCGAACATTTTGTATTTTATGCTAAGTCCAAGATTTTTATTTATTGCAAAAATGATCTCAACAACTAAAAAAGGGTAGAGGAGCGTCACAATCATGTACTTTAAAAATAAGTGATTATTGTCTTGATGTGTGTTTGAGGGACTAATTGGGTTACTATGTTTTCTCAGTAACAGTGAATTGACACATCCACTTGTTGTGTTGGGCCTAGAGTCTGCTGTTTTTTGGAGAGAGTTGATGAGAAATCCATGTACAACAAAAGGCTAGTCAAATGCCTTAATTTCATCAGTATTGATGATGTATGGAGTCAAAACTTCTTCTAATGTGAAATTTGAGTTGGATAACAGAAGCATTGTCATCAAATACAGAGCAACAAGTTGTATAAATTCATTAATGCACTCATCAATGTCCATCTCAACTGATTTCTTCAAAGCATCCATTATTTTTTATTTTTTTATTTTTTTATTTTTTTATTTTTTTATTTTTTGTGAAGTATCGGCTCGGAAATTCTGGTTTTGGGCCAGATAATCTATTTCAACATTTTTTTTACTTTTGTCCCTCCTCCATCGGGATCCCAAATATCTCACTAATATCTTTTGGGCTAATTTGGGCAGGGCTCTTCACATTAAAACTCTTTCTCTCCTTTTTTTAAAGCTTAACAATGGACATAAAGTTTTTTTTATCTATTTTCTTATGTTGTGATTCTGCTACTTTATTGCTGTAGTAGGAGTTAAAAATCTCCCCAAAGGATTTTTCTTCAGCATCTTAACATGCTTCTCATTGACTTTGCTACGAATATCAGATAAATCATGATAAAAACTTAGCACATTCGACCTATACTGGCCAAATTTATTTGTGGGCCTTGTAGATTTCTTATTCTTCTTAGTATCACGTCTTGTAGCCCTCTTTGAACCACTCTCTTAGGCATTGCCTTTTCCATCTTTCGTTTGCTTTGTACTTTGTTCTTTCATTTTCAACCTCATTTCTATAAAGTTAATGCATAAAGATTAAATTACACACATAAAACAATAATGTACATGCAAAAAGAATAAATTACATGAACATTGAAATAAAATACACTCATCAAAATATAAAGTACATGAAAATTGCAATAATAAACACGTATAAAAACATAAAGTACATGAATCAGACAATAATGTATATGCATAAAATAATAAAGTACACTCATATTGTAATAAAATACATACATCAAAACATAAAGTACAAGTACATTATATTAAAGTATAAGTATATTTTCTTAAAGTACACACATTTTAACAAAAGTACATGCACTTTGCATTGAGTATATACAATATTCCCTTAATACTTCATACTAATCTTCACAAAATATAAGAACAGTTTAGTACAAGATTTCAATAAAAAAAATTCCCTATTATTTGATTTATGGTAATACTTAATAGAGATTGTTTTACAAGATATGAACTAAGAACGACTTTTGATAATATATTAAAAAAAGTGATACAATAGCTCTATGATAAATGCACAAACATTTTTTAAACCCTTTAAGTAATACTGTTCAATTAGTTTTGTTAAATTATTGGCTTTCAATTCAGTTACTTTTAACTTTTGTACATGAAAAGTACACTTAATGTCTTCATAGTTGTTATAGAAGCCAAGTAACTTTTTGTCTCTATCATTAATGCAAAGCAGAAAATGAATTGTGTCATCATAAGTTGTATTGAGTGTTAATGTGAATGGTTTCGTATTCTTAAGATCTTCAAAGATGCACCCAACAGTTTTGTAGTTGGACATACTTGATGATTTGATTCCGAAACAATAAGACAATTTAAAAACATCACACAAATATTGTAATATTATTATTGAAAATGCGAGTATTTTTTCATTGTAAGATGAATGAGCATTGCTATACTTACCCTACATTACAAAATATAACTTAATCATATTCCGAAACTGTTATTAGAGTACATCGTATATGGAACTATAATTTGTATGTTTCTGACGTATTTCACTGGCCTTTTACCTCTTGAATATCCTCTTGATGATTCAAAGACGGAGGATAATTGGACGTGGTTTCTCAACAATTTCCGCTATCACAGACCCCAATAATATAAGATGTATTAAAGAGAGAGAGATCACGTATATACTCCCAACAGGAAAACTTTGTTTTTTAAAAAAAAACAAGTAAGGCAAAAACTGTAGAAGCTAGACGCATATTGTATTTTTGCATCAACAACAAGATCATATGACATCATCACTCTATTTGTAGTTGATGATTTGACTCCTAAAAGTAATGAATTGTAAGATTCATTGTCAAACTTATTTTCATTACAAAATATAACTCAATCATATTCCTCAAGAAATGTTGCTGGCGTGGACCGCAATAATATAGGAGGTATTAAACATAGAGAGCGTGTATATATGCTCAACATGCAAAATGTGAGTTTTTTTTAAAACCAAGGCAACAAATTTAGAAGCTAGACGCATATTATATTTTTTTATCAACAACAAACGAGATAATTTGACTTCATCACTCCATACATAATGTCTACAAATTTATATATGAGAGCACAAAATATATAGAATAGGGAAAAAGTTATATAAAACCCAAGAAGACAAAAATTAGTACGTGGAATACACAACAAAAGACTCAAAATATAATGACAACCAACTTATAGGCGAAATATAAACCTAAGGACACAAAATATATAAAGTATAGGAAAGTTAATGGTATAAACTTAATAACAAAATTATTACATTATATGCATAATAAATTACACAAAATACATCATGGAATCATGTGGTCAACTTTGTTTTTCATTCGAGTGAGAAATCAAGTGTAAATGTGGAAAAAAGTTCATCAATTTAGGGTTTAAAAAACATAAAAGCTTGAAAAATTAATAAACATGATTTACATGCATTTGCATGGATTAATACCTGATAAAGTTATTTGTAACTGTAACTGAGAACGTGAATCCTTTGTTTGATTTTTTATGATTGGAGTATGGAAATGAAGTGAGTGAATTAAACTAGGGTTTTCTTTATTTCTGAAGGAGTGGATATTTAAGGGGTTTGTTCGTGGTTGATTTTGAAAGAGCGTTTGTTTGTGGTTTGGGGGTATTTATATATTGAACCTAATAGTTTAAAATTTATTGGGCCTGATTTTATAGTCGAAAATTGATAGTCCAATGACTGGTTACTAAAAGGTCCTATTTATGAATTAATTTGTAATTTTAAAAAACATGAGTTTTGATATAATTAATGATAATTGTTCAAAATAAAAAAGGATACATTATATATATATATATATATATATATATATATATATATATGTGTGTGTGTGTGTGTGTGTGTGTGTGTGTGTGTGTTATCATCTAAAATTAGTTTCAAGGTTCATATTAACAAGTTGATATCCAATTACAAATAAAAAATAATAAACAAGAAGTAAAATGCAGATATGGAAAGACAAAGACGTGAACAAGAAGAATTACACCTAGAGTTACGTGGTTCAACCCTCAAGGAGGAGACTACGTCCATGAGTCGTCCCGAATCATGAACATAGATACTCTATATACTTATGCATTTTAGTCTCGTCGGGTACTTTAATGCCTATAATGATGCTCATTAACCTGAAAACCTACGTTTTATATGTTAAGATGTTATTTGAGGTATTATTGAGTGCTTATAGGTATTATGGTGCTTAGTGTGAAGTTTGGTGGCATTTTGGTATAGTTCTGTTGACATTCACACGTTCAGGGACATTAGCGTCATTTAAAACTTTGAGATTTTTGCCCAAAGTATTCAGGAAGCTGAGTCCCTTAGAATAGCCTTCGCATGGCAACGAACGGTACGCGAATTCGAGTTCTATCGATGATTGTACGGGCCTTTGAGTGAGGGAAGAAATATAAAAGAATTAATACAAAATAAACAAATAAATAAAAGACCTTTATGTCCTAGCCCAAATTTTGTGGCAGTTGGTCAAATTCGACCATAGCAGGTCTCGATCAAGCTCGGGTCTTGGCTTAACAGTGGATCATGTCTTTGGTCGCAAGAGATAACAGCAGGTCCATTTGATTTTGACCAGGCCACACCGGAAATAGCAGGTCATGGAGTTTTGGTCCTTGGACCTTTATGGTGGAGCAAGGTCTCCGCTACACAAGAGGGGAGTGGGTCTTTCCAATGGAAAGTGCAGCAGGTCCAACCAAAATAGAGGACCGATCGATCAACCCGTAGCCACTTGTCGACGGTTGAAAGTGATTTTACCTTTAGTCGTTTGTAGTATAATTTTTCCCTTGGGATCGGTCGATCGCGTCCCAATCCACGGTCGACCGGGTGTAGCAGATCCAACGCTCCCTATTTTGTTTCCATTTCCTTTTTTCTTTTCTTCTCTTTTTTTGTAACTTACTATAAAAGGAGACTTTTGTTTTATTTGGAAGATATCTATTATTTTCTCTTCTATTTTAGTTTAGGACCTAAGGTTTGCAATATTTGGGGATTTTGTGGAGTTTTTCCTCTCTCCTTGTGACAACCCGCACTCCGAAATAAGGGGTGGCCAGCCCGATACTCCGACATATACGGTAATCATGGACGAAAATCATTCTCAGCACCACAAATATAGTAAGAGTAACCGAGAAAACCACCCATTAATTCAGAAAACGGGTTGTCAAAACAATTTAAAAGTTAAGTTAAGAAAGCAATTTAAACAACCCATTCTAGAACAATAGTGGAATTCAAAGAAACATAAATAACATAAGTTTAAAACAACTATGTACAAGGGGAGGACCGAATATGCTGTCGGTCCACAGCTACACAAAAGTAAATACCACAGTTAGATGTAGTAGTACATTCATTAAACAATTACAAGTTTGGGCCACTCGCCCTAGTGACAGACCCAATCATAACTAGATATCAAAAGAATGATGGCGTCTAACAAAACATCCTGTAATATCCATAATTTCATACAGCTCCTTAAAAGAAAAAGAGTAGGAATATCAACACGGGCGTCCTTGCGGAGGAGCACTTGGGCGGATACAATAACAAGCACAACATAAAGGAAAATGAATGGGTCAGGACCCGGTTTATATATAGCTCCCAGATGAACAAAAATAATGCTAGATATGAACAGTTAATCATGGAAATGGAAAACAGAAATCTAGCAACCTAAGCATGAAATAATAAGACAACTAACAATGACATGACTAAAATAAACTATACAAGAAAAAATGAGATGATGCAGTGATTAAATTAAAAGATCCTAACCATCAATTTCCACTTTAATCCAGTTTAAATTCCTTAACAAGAAAATACTATATCATCGTTTTCTTATTTCTTTCCAAGTCTTATTCCTTAGCAGGAATGTAATTTCATAATACAATTCAGTGGAAATATACAACCCTCAAGTCCCACTTGAGTTTAGAAAAGTTATATTCTTATACATATAACGATTCTAAGACCGCCCCTCCGAGTTTCCCCACTGGGCGCGCCCCTAAATGACTATCATCTTCCAGGGGCCCATCAAACAAGGCAACCTGGGTACCTAACGCACGTCAGGAAGTGGCCATATACCTGCGAGTGAGTCATAACCACACCCGGAATTACCTCACTAGCGCAAAAAATACATATAATAAACCCGCATATGGCCGAGGACTATAGTCTCCCTGCATTCACTAGTCAAGGAACATCACCTCATGCGCGAGCTTCCCTTATGATAGCATTTAGAGAGGTGTGTTTACGTAAATTAGCATTTACTATGAAAAACCATACTTTTCCTTTTCATTTACATTTACATGTTTCATTTGTTTGAAACTATAATCATAGGATATTTCATTTCTTTTCATCCTAGGTTATGCCTCAAATAAATCTCCAAGGAATCATAATTTTCGTTTCCGAACTTAAGGACTTATATGCCTCAATTCAATCCCCTAAAGTCTCTGAGTATGGGCCTACAACTTCCATCCATTTATTAGGATGTACAAAGAAAAGTGATGTCTTAACATCACTTGGGACAACCCCTCCCCCGTACTTAACCCCAAGTGAAACTCATTCAACACTACGGTGACAACCAACTCAACTAGGACTCTAAAATCCAAGGTTTACTTCATTCAAGAAGAGTCCTAAGTTCCTAGGGGAAGAAAGGGATTTAAAACAAAAGTAGGAAATTTGGGTAAGAAAAACAGGGGACCGGTCGACCGGTCCCAAGACCGCGGTCGACCGCGTCTCAAATTTTGGCTTTTGAAAGAAAGTAGAAAGTTCATTTCGGATGGATCAGTCGACCGGTAGGGGACCGCGGTTGACCGCTCCTTCATTTTCATGCCTTGAAGGAAAGCAGTGAGCCCTCTTCCGAAGGCCCGGTCAACCGGTCATAGCAGACCTAGACCTCTTATCCTATTTCTTGTTCTAAAACCAAAATTTAATTCCCCACCAAGATCATCCAACCACATTTAATGATACTAAAAGATTATAAATGCTCCCAACAACATTTTCTACTTCAATCAACAATCTATCTCTATCAAAGATGTTGATACCCATAAATCCAACCAAAAACCACAATTATTTTACATCAAAACTATACATAACTACCCATACTAATTATCCATCTTAAACCATATAATAGCAAGTAGAAAACTTGCCTTGGGGCTTCAATTTCAGACTTGGTTGAAGAAGAATGCAAGATCAAACCACAAATCTTCAAAATCTCTCTCTTTCTATCCAATCTTCCACTCTCTCTCTCACTTTAGGGCTAGAACACTTAGGGCAAATAAGAGGAAATGAAAGACTTGGGGAAAGACTAAAACGTGGCTTAGGTTAAAAAGTCTCCAATCTTTAAGTGATAATACCGCAATAGTTAATATCTAATATGCAATATGCCAAAACCAGTCAGAAGTGCCCAAAATCTCAAAATACAATATGGCACACATTTTGACTGTCTCGCACCTCCCGAAACTAACTACACCCTCCAAATTATCCTTTGGAAATTTTATAAACCATTTTAAGTTCCGATTTCATTTCAATTCAAATTGCCATTTTAATTCTCATGACAAAATAGAGTACCACATGGTAATAATGCAACTTATTTGTAAATATTAACTTATTTCATCAAATTAATACTTACCCACATCCGGCTATATGCAACTACTCATCATAGAAAATAAATATAAAATGGGCTCCCAAAAGCGAGGGTTGTTACATACTCCCCCCCTTATGAGGGAATTTTGCCCCCAAAATTCAAGCGTACCTTGGATAAAAAGATGCGGATACTTTTCCCGCATATCACCCTCACGCTCCCAAGTAGACTCCTCGACACTGTGATGACTCCATTGTACTCTAACCAAGGTCACCACTCGAGATCTCAATCTACGTTCCCCATGCTCCAAAATGGCCATGGGTTGCTCTTCGTAAGAAACATCGGGTTGTAACTCTACCTCCTCGAAAGGAATGTGCCAAAGGGAACCATCACACCTCTTATACTTCTTCAAAGAGGAGATGTGGAAGACATCGTGAACTTGTTGCAAAGGTTCCGGCAGGGCAAGTTGATACACCACTGGACCCACCTTAGAAATCACGGGAAAAGGTCCAACGAAACGCGGTGCAAGCTTCCCTTTCTTTCCGAAACGTTTAACGCCTTTCATAGGCGACACCCGAACCAACACTTGGTCTCCAACCTCCAACTCCACATGTCTTCTCCCCGTATTGGCATAACTCTTTTGTCTATCTTGGGCTATCCGAATACGATCTCGAATAAGCTCGATCTTAGAAGAAGTATCCCGAATCATTTCAGGTCTAAGAAACTTGTTAACTCCCACTTCTAACCAACACGTGGGAGACCTACAAGGCCTACCATATAAGGCTTCACAGGGCGCCATCCCAATAGTGAACTGGTATGAGTTATTATAAGCAAATTCAACCAAAGGGAGATATTGTTCCCAACTACCCTTAAAATCAAGCATGCACATACGAAGCATATCCTCTAACATTTGGTTAACCCTTTCGGTCTGGCCATCTGTTTGAGGATGGTAGGAAGTGCTTAATTTCAATTCGGTTCCCATGGCCTCTTGGAAACTTTGCCAAAAGTGGGAAACAAAGATCTTGTCTCTGTCGAAAACAATATTCAAGGGCACTCCATGCAATCTAACAATCTCTTCAATGAACAACCGAGCGTAACGAGCGGTATTATAATCGGTACGGACGGGAAGGAAGTGCGCCGACTTGGTCAAGCGATCCATAATAACCCATATAGAATCGTGACCCTTCTGTGATGTTGGCAAACTGGTGATAAAATCCATTGAAATGCTCTCCCATTTCCAAACTGGAATTTCTAACGGTTGCAACAAACCTGCCGATAGCTGATGATCAATTTTAACTAACTGACAAGTAGTTCATTGAGATACAAACTCCGAAATATCTCGCTTCATCCCCAGCCACCAATATTGACGGCGCATATCTTGATACATTTTATCGTTTACCGGATGCACCGAAAATTTAGAGCCGTGAGATTTCGCCATCACAGCCCGTCGCAAATCTCCATCCTCCGGAACAATAAGCCTCCCATGAAAGCGAAATCCACCCTCAGAACTTACCGAGTAGGACTCCGCTTCCCCACTCAGTAATCGGCGAATGTGGTCTTGACATTCTTTATCCCTGCCCTGGGCTTCCACAACCCTTGCCACAATCGTCGGAGTAACGGTCATCATGGACATAAATGCCCTAGCAACCGCATCCTCATGACTGAGTTCTTTCCATTTAGCTTTCCACACATCAGCTAGTTATCCCCCAAGTTTCCTACTCAAGGCATCCGCCACTACGTTCGCCTTGCCCGGATGATAATGAATATCAAATTAGTAATCTTTCATGAACTCCAACCATCTTCGCTGCCGCATATTCAAATCTTTCTGAGAAAATAAATATTGCAATGACTTATGGTTCGTGAAAAGACTAAACTTCTCCCCAAGAAGATAGTGCCTCCAAATCTTTAAGGCAAAGACAACTGCGGCTAATTCTATGTCATGCACCGGGTAATTTCTTTCATGAGGCTTGAGTTTTCTGGAAGCATATGCACGATCTTGTCGCTCCTGCTGAAGCACACCTCCCAAACCCTGTAGAGATGCATCGGTGAAGACTAAATATTCCAACCTCGGCTTGGGTAAAGCGAGGACTGGAGCCGTAGTCAGTCTATCCTTGAGCTCATCGAACGCAGCTTGACAGGCGTCATCCCAAACAAATCTAACCCCTTTCCGGGTTAAGTTTATCAAAGGACTAGCAATCTTAGAAAATCCCTTGATAAATCGATGGTAATAACCCGCCAAATCCAGAAAACTGCGTATCTCGGTAGGTGTCGTGGGCTGACCCCACTCCCTCACCGCAACAACTTTACTTGGGTTCACCGATATACCTTGCGAAGTCACGACATGACCCAAAAATTGCACTTCCCGCAACCAAAAACCACATTTCTCAAACTTAGCGTACAATTGGTGATCCCTTAGTCTTTGCAGGACCAATCCCAAATGAATAGCATGGTCATCTTCTGTTTGAGAATACACAAGAATGTCATCGATAAACACGATAACGAATTGGTCCAGGAAGTCCCGAAATACCCTATTCATAAGATCCATGAATACCGCAGGGGCATTGGTTAGCCCAAAAGGCATAACCAAAAACTCATAAGACCCGTACCTCGTCAGAAATGCAGTCTTGGATACATCTTGCTCCCGTATCCTCAACTGGTGATACCCCGTTCTCAAATCTATCTTAGAGAAGTAGGTCGCTCCCCTGAGCTGATAAAACAAATCATCTATGCGAGGCAAAGGGTATTTATTCCGGATGGTGACCTTATTCAACTCTCTATAGTCAACACACAACCGGAGAGAACCATCTCTTTTCTTCACGAATAACATAGGAGCACCCCACGGCGATGTACTACGCCTGATAAACCCCTGTTCCAACAATTGCTGAATTTGTTCTCTTAGCTCCCTCATCTCCACAGGAGCCATACGATAAGGAGTTCGCGCAATCGGTCGAGCTCCCGGCGCTAAGTCAATCACAAACTCAATCTCACGACTAGGAGGCAAACCCGATATCTCCCGGAAAACGTCCTCAAAATCTCGAACAACGGGAATAGAATCTAAAGGAACAACTACACCCCGAGAATTCTCTTCCGCAATACAATATAAATAAGTACCAGAATCTCCCTCTAAACGAGGCATAACTACCAGGAACATATCTTGTCCCGGAACGGCGAAGACTATACTCTTCCCGTAACAATTTACTATAGAATGATACTTAACAAGCCAATCCATGCCCAGAATAACATCATACCCGACCATGTCTAGGACGAGTAAGTCGGCCTCAAAACACAAATTACCAAGAGTGATCCCTACGCGTTTGCAAACAAAGAAAATAAGGGAACCGTCACCCATAGAGGACTCCACACTAGTAAAGGTACTCTCCGCAGATTTTATCAACTCTGTGGACTGAGCAAAACTTCTGGAAATAAAAGAATGCGTTGCACCCGTATCAAACAGAACGCGACCCATGTGTCCCTGAATAAGGAACTTACCCTCTATAGCTGGCGGCGCTGGCTCAACAGGAGGAAGCATAGCATCCTGAATGTGGTAGACTCTCCCATACTGTAGTTGACCCTGCTGCAGAGGGACAAATGGATTCGGTGCTTGTGGAGGGAACTGCACATAAGGCTACTGAGGAACTCGTGGAGGTTATCCCCCCATCACTTGAGACAATCTCTCTTGAAATGACCAGCTTCTCCACATTGGAAACATTTCCCCACCATATTCTCCTGACCTCGACCTCTGTTATTTCTGAACTGACCGAAACCTTGGCCCGGTTTGCCCCTACCTCCCTGGCCACCTCGACCCGCTTGCTGTGGTACGGCACCCTGACCTTGCCTGTTAGCATTTCCACTAACATTAAACCCGCCAGAGCATTGTCTTTTCGACCCGTCCCCTAGCTGGGGATCCCTTTCTCGTTGCTTATTATCCGCAGGTTGGGACGAAGGAAAGGCTCCTCCTCCATTCCCACTCACCCCGGGCTTCCCTACTTGCCCCATTCCAGTAGCTTTCTTGCTATTCAGTATAAACAACCGATGCTCCTGATAATGGAGCAATGCCGCATTCATCACCTCTCCAAAGGTTTGTAAAGACGGATTACCCAGCAAATGCTTCCGGATTCTCCAGTTTAGACATCCCATGAATTTTGAGACTTTTCTCTCCTCCGGAGTCACCTCTTGCGGCACAAAACTAGCTAGTCGGGTAAACTCTTCCTCATATTCGGCAACAGATCGTTCCCCCTGAACTAGATCCTGCAGTTTCCTTCTCATCTCCCTCTGAATCGCGGGAGGAAAATATTTCCGGTCATACAAAATCCAGAAATTAGTAATGGACATAGTATTCCTCTGTTCCGGCGTAGTCATCGACTCCCACCAATGTAACGCTGCCCCAACCAACTTGAAAGTAGCAAGGACTTGCTTCTTTTCCTCACTACAATCCACCATTCGCAAATGGCGTTGCATATCCTTCTTCCGTTGATTTGCTCGAACAATATCAGAACCTCCGTCAAACTCTGGAGGATGGCCCTTTAAAAAGGACTCCCTTACTCTTTCCCACGGAGAAGGTCCCGTAGGTGCTTGAGCATCCTGTGCCCGTTGTTGAGCTGTTGGCATCTGTTGAGCTACTGCGGTCATGGAAGCATTAACTGCATGAGCCACAATATTGGCTACGTCCGCAGCATTAAAAGTTCCTTGGGGTGGTGGAGGACCAACATCCTCTTCTACAACAATATTGCGTCTCGCAGGGCGACCTCTCTTAAGCGGCATCTGAGATGAAGGGACAATAGTGTTAGAATACAATTCACAACAATCTACTTCACAGAAGATCGCAATTATAAGTAACAAAGCAGTCTTATCATTAGGCTCTATATCAAAGAACGCTAGGGTAGATCGTGACAAGTCCACATAGATCCTAGTACTCTAGAACCCAGTGCTCTGATACCATCTGTGATAACCCACACTCCAAAATAAGGGGTGGCCAGCCCGATACTTCGACATATACGGTAATCATGGACGAAAATCATTCTCAGCACCACAAATATAGTAAGAGTAACCGAGAAAACCACCCATTAATTCAGAAAATGGGTTGTCAAAACAATTTAAAAGTTAAGTTAAGAAAGCAATTTAAACAACCCATTCTAGAACAATAGTGGAATTCAAAGAAACATAAATAACATAAGTTTAAAACAACTATGTACAAGGGGAGGACCGAATATGCTGTCGGTCCACAGCTACACAAAAGTAAATACCACAGTTAGATGTAGTAGTACATTCATTAAACAATTACAAGTTTGGGCCACTCGCCCTAGTGACAGACCCGATCATGATTAGATATCAAAAGAATGATGGCGTCTAACAAAACATCCTGTAATATCCACAATTTCATAGAGCTCCTTAAAAGAAAAAGAGTAGGAATATCAACACGGGAGTCCTTACGGAGGAGCACCTGGGCGGATACAATAACAAGCACAACATAAAGGAAAATGAACGGGTCAGGACCCGGTTTATATATAGTTCCCAGATGAACAAAAAGCATGCTAGATATGAACAGTTAATCATGCAAATGGAAAACAGAAATCTAACAACCTAAGCATGAAATAATAAGACAACTAACAATGACATGACTAAAATAAACTATACAAGAAAAAATGAGATGATGCAGTGATTAAATTAAAAGCTCCTAACCATCAATTTCCACTTTAATCCAGTTTAAATTCCTTATCAGGAAAATACTATGTCATCGTTTTCTTATTTCTTTCCAATTCTTATTCCTTAGCAGGAATGTAATTTCATAATACAATTCAGTGGAAATATACAACCCTCAAGTCCCACTTGAGTTTAGAAAATTTATATTCTTATACATATAACGATTCTAAGACCGCCCCTCCGAGTTTCCCCACTGGGCGCGCCCCTAAATGACTATCATCTTCTAGGGGCCCATCAAACAAGGCAGCCTGGGTACCTAACGCACGTCGGGAAGTGGCCATATACCTGCGAGTGAGTCATAACCACACCCGGAATTACCTCACTAGCGCAAAAAATACATATAATAAACCCGCATATGGCCGAGGACTATAGTCTCCCTGCATTCACTAGTCAAGGAACATCACCTCATGCGCGAGCTTCCCTTATGATAGCATTTAGAGAGGTGTGTTTACGTAAATTAGCATTTACTATGAAAAACCATACTTTTCCTTTTCATTTACATTTACATGTTTCATTTGTTTGAAACTATAATCATAGGATATTTCATTTCTTTTCATCCTAGGTTATGCCTCAAATAAATCTCCAAGGAATCATAATTTTCGTTTCCGAACTTAAGGACTTATATGCCTCAATTCAATCCCCTAAAGTCTCTGAGTATGGGCCTACAACTTCCATCCATTTATTAGGATGTACAAAGAAAAGTGATGCCTTAACATCACTTGGGACAACCCCTCCCCCGTACTTAACCCCAAGTGAAACTCATTCAACACTACGGTGACAACCAACTCAACTAGGACTCTAAAATCCAAGGTTTACTTCATTCAAGAAGAGTCCTAAGTTCCTAGGGGAAGAAAGGGATTTAAAACAAAAGTAGGAAATTTGGGTAAGAAAAACAGGGGACCGGTCGACCGGTCCCAAGACCGCGGTCGACCGCGTCTCAAATTTTGGCTTTTGAAAGAAAGTAGAAAGTTCATTTCGGATGGATCAGTCGACCGGTAGGGGACCGCGGTCGACCGCTCCTTCATTTTCATGCCTTGAAGGAAAGCAGTGAGCCCTCTTCCGAAGGCCCGGTCAACCGGTCATAGCAGACCTAGACCTCTTATCCTATTTCTTGTTCTAAAACCAAAATTTAATTCCCCACCAAGATCATCCAACCACATTTAATGATACTAAAAGATTATAAATGCTCCCAACAACATTTTCTACATCAATCAACAATCTATCTCTATCAAAGATGTTGATACCCATAAATCCAACCAAAAACCACAATTATTTTACATCAAAACTATACATAACTACCCATACTAATTATCCATCTTAAACCATATAATAGCAAGTAGAAAACTTGCCCTGGGGCTTCAATTTCAGACTTGGTTGAAGAAGAATGCAAGATCAAACCACAAATCTTCAAAATCTCTCTCTTTCTATCCAATCTTCCACTCTCTCTCTCACTTTAGGGCTAGAACACTTAGGGCAAATAAGAGGAAATGAAAGACTTGGGGAAAGACTAAAACGTGGCTTAGGTTAAAAAGTCTCCAATCTTTAAGTGATAATACCACAATAGTTAATATCTAATATGCAATATGCCAAAACCAGTCAGAAGTGCCCAAAATCTCAAAATACAATATGGCACACATTTTGACTGTCTCGCACCTCTCGAAACTAACTACACCCTCCAAATTATCCATTGGAAATTTTATAAACCATTTTAAGTTCCGATTTCATTTCAATTCAAATTGCCATTTTAATTCTCATGACAAAATAGAGTACCACATGGTAATAATGCAACTTATTTGTAAATATTAACTTATTTCATCAAATTAATACTTACCACCATTCGGCATTTTATATATGCAACTACTCATCATAGAAAATAAATATAAAATGGGCTCCCAAAAGCGAGGGTTGTTACACTCCTCCATTTCTTTAGGTTGTACCCATTTAATATAAGATTTTTTACTATTCATCTTCTTCCTCTTATTTATGCTTTGGCCCTTTACTTTTCATGCTTTGTATTTAATTTCGATGCCTAGATAATTGTTGTATTTAATTTTTTCTTGTTGCCTTAATTAATTAGTGCTATAATTTATGTATTTCATCATGCTTAGTGGATAAATTAGTTTAGGTTGTGTTGGATTGAACTCACCTAGGGTTGATTGGTTGCTTTTATAGGGTGATGTGTTTTCTTTAGTTTATTTCGATTGGGTTGTTCTTGTTGTAAGGACATAAATTTCCAATTGAGTCCCTGTATTGTTTTGACTTAATTCCGTGAACAAAACTTGTTTGTAATATGTCATAAGGAGATTTTTATTTTGTCACGATCCCACTTGGTCTATGACGTATTGAAGAAAATTGAAGACGTTAAGGCAAAGCTTCAAAGAATTTATCATGCCTATGTTTAATTAGTGCAAGTTTACTCGTCTCAAAGTTATTTGCATTCCGAGATCACTTAGGTATGAATGCGTATAATTAATAGTGCTCGGAATTATTTTTATAAATTATAAGGATGTATTTTTATAAAGAAATATATTTTAAAATGTTTTTAAAATTGTTTTAAAGGTTTACACTAAGTTTTTATTCTGATAAGTTCGAATAGGAGTTTGACTTATTTGAATCTCTCATGGAAGAGACATTTTGAACAAAAAATCAAAAATTCTACTCTGTCCCTCAAACGACATCAAGTCTCGTTCGAATGAGATGCTGATGTCGCGTGAATGACTTACATTGTCGTTCGAACGACACAAAAATCTAGGCGGTGTTTTTAATCCTATTTAAATAGTGTTTGCATCAGAATTTCGTAAGTGTGCAACTGGAAAAATGAGAATACATTCCAGTACGTTGTTTACACATGTTTTCTAAGGTTCACAAAGCATAAACACATCCTTAGAAGTTTGCAATGATCCGAGTTATCATTCTTATATGCTTACGTGATCTTGCTGCACCAAAGTTGTTTGTTCTACACATTGAACATCAAAAGGTTTTGTGATGAAGAAAAGAGAAGGAGTTCTTGTTCAACATCATAGACGAATCAAAGCCATTCGGTGGACACCGAGACATACGTGGACGTGAGTGTTGTGGACATGTATCGTGGAAGAAGGACTTTCTGCGTGGGCACTGTGAGAGGAGTGGTTGAAGATTGGAAGAGCGTCAAGACCCATGGGGATGGAGTCATTGAGTGAGACTTTTTCTATCTTTGTAAAACCATATTCATAGTGATTGTCTGGCTTAGGCAATCCGAGGTTGTTTTCCTATTTTGGGTTTTTTCCTCGTACATCCGGCGTTGTGAGTATTCTTTACTTTATTTTACTTGCTTTAATCACTAGATGCATGTTTAGGATTAATCAAGATAAAATTGTTTTAAAGTAAGAATTGGGTTTTCACAACTTGGTTGGTGCATAATTAAAAGTTGGATAATTTTTGGTGAAAATTTTGGTTTTGTTTAAAACACACATATTGGGCACTCTTCAAATTGGTATCAGAGCTAGAAAACATTTTTTATTTGTTTTGTGATCCCGTGTGTTTGTTTATCTCTCCTATGAGTATTTTCTCTCGATGGGTTCTATAAGCTTTGATGATTTACATCGTTTGAATTTAAACTTTGCAAAACGTATTGAAGTTTTGGAAAAAGAAAATTATGGTTTTAAAAATAAGATTGAATATTTACAAATGTTTCAAATTCAAAGAGATATTTGTCATGAGCACTTTAGTTCCTTGTTTAAAGATTTTAATATATTAAAATTGGGCAAAAAGGAGAGTGATGATAGAGTCCTCGTTTTAGAAAAAGAGTTAGAGGATTTGAGAAATTCTAGTGTTCGTGCCGTTAAGGAAAATAATTAGATTAATGATTTTGTGGCACAAGAAAAGGCTTTTAGGGATAAGTTTGCTCACAATGAGGGGGATCGAGATAACTTTCTAGGGGTAATTGAAAATTTAAAGAAGGAGCCCCGAAAGTTTGAGGAGTCTAATCGTTTGCTTGAGTAAAAAGTTTTGAAGTTAAAAAATAATTTAAATGACTCGAGTAGTGATGGTAGAGGCTTATCTTGTTCTAGTGGTTTGATTGTTAAAACCAAAACCATAGATTGTTTTAGAGCGTCAACCACATCCGAGGGTATTAGAAAAGGTCAACCTAAAGGTCCCGTTCCTCATCGTGTTTTCACATGTTCGTATTGTGGTAGCAAAGGGCACCTTAGGAGTTTTTGTTTTGATCTTAGAAAAGACCCTAGGAAGATTAAACGTAGTGTCCCATTGGTTCCCAAAAACTGTTTTGTTAGATATACACCTGTTTGGGTTAGAAAATCCATTTTGGAGATGCTAAATGCTTCGTTGGTTGATTCTCACATGCATGTACGTGATTTATCTCTTGCTATTTCTTTTGTATAGTAGCTTGCATGTTTTTGTCATACGCTAGCCCTTACATCATGATTTATAATTTGCTAGTGTTATGACATGTTTATCTTCTTGTATGTTATTTTTCATTTGTTTGAGTCTTATTTGAAAAATACAAAAATATTTTATTTTTAACTTTTGAAAATCCAAAAAGATTTTCGGTTTTTTTTTTGAGTTTACATGTTTGATATGGCATATTAGTGTGCTTGGACTCCTCCTCCCCCATCGTTTCATTATTCATATGGCTAGGACATTTGGTCATTATTATCGATCCTTAGAATGATCATAACCATTGTTTATATGGGGTTGTTTTGAAGTTGATATGCATTTTGATTCGACTTTGTATATATGCCAACATTTCACACATGCACGAGTTTATATGGATGTTTGACTTCTCTTGCATAGTTGAATTTTGTGAGGCGTTCTTATCTCAATCTTGTCATCTATGCGTAAGTAGACTTAAGGAGAAGTGTGCATGTAAGAACCGTTTACCGTGACGATTTAAATTGGTAAAAATGATGAGTGATTCAAGGGAAAGGGCTGCGAGAGTTCAAAATTAACTCGCCGTGAAAGCCACCGTTTAAAAGAGCCTAAAAGAAAATGCAATATGATTAGAAAAGTGCCAAATTTGTTTAGTTCATTCCAAAGAAAATATGATATTGTTGAGGGAGTTTGGATGGATTAAAAATGTAACGGGTTTGCACAACTAATCCTAAAGGTTGCAACATTGCAATTTGACGCTATTGTTTGTAGAATCGTTAAAATTCTGGATTTGTGTGCATATAGTTTGTTTAGTTCATTAAGCTCACACTTTTATTGTCATATGGCTATAATAAAGTTTGATGATTTATCGTTATCAATTTGATCTTCTTGATCGTTTCGATGGGTTGGAATTGTGACTTATTTGTTGTAGTTTCACGCCCATTGATTCCATGTCCATGTTTGAGCACATCGATACTATATTTGCATGTAACTCACATTTTTAGTTTTTATGAGTTTTTGCGTTTTGTGCTAAAAGCCTACTGTGTTAACACTCTTTTTCTTCTGTTAGGCCTTTCCTGGAATTTTTTTATGGAAATTTTTTCACTAGGCAAAAATATAGCATATTTCTGGGAAAATGTGAAAATTTGGCAAGTCGCGAGAACTCGTTAAAACGACATCCCATGTCGCGCGAACGACCTTTGTACCTCGTTCGAGAGACTTCGCATCTCGTTTGAGAGAAATCCTGTCTCATTCGAACGATAGGCGGATGTTTTCACTTCTGATTGGTTTGCAGTCCTCTGGGTTAATTTGGTATATTTTTGGTACTGCTGGAAGTTTTTTTGGATTGACTTGTTTATATGCAGGTTATAATTGATTCAAAATTGATTTTTTGCATATAGTCCGTTTATCACACCTGATTAGATTGCTGTATTCTTTGTGTGATCCATTGGTTTACCAGCTATTGGTTTATCATTACATGATCATATTTAGCTGGTTGTTTCATGATTATCTAGTGGTTTCGATTCTCAAATTGGTATCAAATTGATTCAAATTGGTATATTCTCATTCTAGGTACTTGGTTTGGTTTATCTTTTCACCGCATTGTCTATTCGAGACAAAAAAGGGGAGAGATGTATGTGATATAGGGGGAGTTTTGTTGAGCGTTTCTAATTGATATCTGGAGTTACATATTGTTTGATTATAATTCTTCCTAATTGGTATCAAATAATTGCTCACATGTTTCAAATGATTTGTTTTATTGAAAATATATTTTGGTATCATTTGTTCCTCCATACTTCACTGGGTATTTTCCTGTCTGTTTCATGTGTGTAGGTATGCTTCAGCTATTCGAGATTTCAAGTCTACATCACATTCAGACAATTCTTGCTTGCCGATGCTACATAAACTAGTTCGTGTCTTCTATTTTTGATTTTGGATTTATGGGATAGGATTTATGCGTCATACGACTTGACAGCCTGATTAGGCATTTCACTGGTTTAGTTTTGTCCCGAAATAGTCAAAGGGGGAGACTTGTAAGGACTTAAATTTCCAATTGAGTCCCTGTATTGTTTTGACTTAATTCCGTGAACAAAACTTGTTTGTAATATGTCATAGGGAGATTTTTATTTTGTCACGATCCTACTTGGTCTATGACATATTGAAGAAAATTGAAGACATTGCGACAAAGCTTCAAAGAATTTATCATGCCGATGTTTAATTGGTGCAAGTTTACTCATCTTCAAAGTTAATTGAATTCCGAGATCACTCATGTATGAATGCGTATAATTAATGGTGCTCAGAATTGTTTTTATAAAAGATAAGGATGTATTTTTATAAAGAAATATATTTTAAAATGTTTTTAAAAGTGTTTATAAGGTTTACACTACGTTTTTATTCTGATGAGTTCAAATAGGAGTTTGACTTATTTGAATCTCTCATGGAAGAGACGTTTTTAACAAAAAATCAAAAAGTTAACTCTGTCGCTCAAATGACATCATGTCTCATTCGAACGAGATGCTGATGTCACGCGAACAACTTGCATTATCGTTCAAATGACACGAAAATTGAGGCGGCATTTTTAATCATATTTAAACAGCGTTTGCATTAAAATTTCGTAAGTGTGCAACTGGAAAAAGTAGAATACATTCCAGTATGTTGTTTGCACATGTTTGCTGAGGTTAACAAAGCATAAACACATCCTTAGAAGTTTGCAAAGATCCGAGTTATCATTCTTATATGCTTACGTGATCTTGCTGCACTAAAGTTGTTTGTTCTACACATTGAACATCAAAGGGTTTTGCGGTGAAGAAAAGAGAAGGACTACTTATTCGACATCCTAAACGAATCAAAGCCATTCAGTGGACATCGAGACATATGTGGACGTGTGTGTTGTGGATAGGTATCGTGGAAAAGGGACTTTCTGCGTGGGCATTGTGAGAGGAGTGGTTGAAGATCAGAAGAGCATCAAGACCCATGGGGATGGATACGTTAAGTGAGACTTTGTCTATCTTTGTAAAATAATATTCATAGTGATTGTCTGGCTTGGGCCGTCCGAGGTTATTTTCCCGTTTTGGGTTTTTTCCTCGTACATCCGGCGTTGTGAGTATTCTTTACTTTAATTTACTTACTTTAATCACTAGATGCATGTTTAGGATTAATCAAGATAAAATTGGTTTAAAGTAAGAATTGGGTTTTCATAACTTGGTTGGTTCATAATTAAAAGTTGGGTAATTTTCGGTGAAAATTTTGGTTTTGTTTGAAACACACATATTGGGTACTCTTCACTTGTTATTATGCATAGGAGATTTAATGGGATATGTCACGTATGCTCCGTAATTACGACCTTACGTGTATAATTTCAAGGGTATTTTTTAACGCCAAAATCATAATAGGCTTTTATGCGAATTTAGGTGTGTGACAACTCTTGATTTAAGTAATTAATGAAATAAGACTCAATCTTAATCACTTTTGAACCCATGTAACCATTTATACCAATTAACTTTGGCTGAGGGATATCTGTCGCAACCTATAGTTTTTATTCCTTTTATTAATCTTAATTTAAATACAATCGCCTAATTATCTTTTCCTTTTTGTGAAAAATCACCTTTTCCACTTTTATTCCTGAAGTAATAAATCGATATAATTCGAGAAAGTTGTCTCTTTGGATTCGATACCCGAACTGGCCGTTATACTCCCTTAAAAAAGTGTAGTCAATAGTCTAGGTTTTTGTATTGAGGAGATGAAACGAATAACGACACACGTTTTGACACAGTGCTAACTTTCACCCTCGATCAAAGGGCAATTTAGTAAATTCGTACTTTAGGATTTTCGCCCAAAGTTTTCGTGGAAGTTGAAGCTCTTGGGTCAAGATTCACTTGGCCATAAACGGTGCACGAATTTGAGTCCTAATGAAGATTTTACGAGCCTTTGAGAAGAGGAAAAAATATTAGAAAACTCACAATTACCAACAAATAAATAAATGACCAGCATGTCCTTGCCCCAAAATTCAGCCAATAGGTCTTGGCTCTAATGGAAATTTGTGGTGGGTCTTTGGACCGAACAAATTGGATTCGGGTTTGTGTGCTAATCCAATTTGTCTTGGTCATTGGCGTTTTAAGATTGTAGCATGCCACACACATATTAGGGAAATTGGTCTCTTGCAATTTACAAAGAAATGGAGCAGGTCATGGGGTTTTGGTCTTTGGCCATTTCCATAGGAGATGGTCTTGTGCTAATACCATGGCAGGTCTCGTATTGAGCAAAGAAATGAGAAGAAGTGGGCTGGTGTTGCTACACGAGGTCGACCGACCCTGCCCCACCGGTCGACCAGGTGTAGCATATCCGATGCAACTTTCCTTTGTTATTTCTTTTTCTGTTATTATTTTTATAACTTAGTATATAAGGAGACTATTGTTTATTTGTGAGATATCTTATTTTTCTCTTACTTTTAGTTTAGGATCTAAAGTTAGGCATTTGGGTATTCTTGTGGAGTTCCCTCTCCTCCGTTTGCTTGTTGGATTCTCACCCATTAATGTAAGTGGGTATTATTCATCTTCTTCTTTGTCCATTTTATGCTTTATTTTCCTTTATGTATTTAATTTCTTGCCTAGATAATTGTTGCAGTTAATTTATTCTTTTTTGCCTTAAATAATTAGCTGTTTTAACTTATTTTATTTATGTATTTCATCTTTCTTAGTGGCTAACTTAAAGGTTGATTTGGTTACTTTGCTATGATGATGAGTTTTTATGAGTTTATTTCGATTGGGTTGTCCTAGTTATTACGCCTAGGAGATTTAAAGGGGTATATCATGTATGCACCATATTTATGATCTTGAGTGCGTAATTTTCGGGGTATTTGTTGACGCCAAAATCGTATTAGGCTTTTATGCGAATTGAAGGGGTGATGACTCATGATATAATTAAATGTTGAAATGAGACTCAATCTTAATAACTTGTGAACCCATGTAACCACTTATACCAATTAACTCAATGTGAGGCATATCTATCGCAACCTATAGTTTTAATCCTTTTGTTAATCTAGTTTAAACACACATGCCTAGTTATCTTTTCCTTTTTTTCAACATCACATTTAACACTTTTATTTGAGAAGTATTAAATTAATATAATTCTACCAACTCATCTCTTTTTAATACCCGGACTAGCAACTATACTCCTTTAAAAGAGTGCAGTCATAGTTTAGGTTTTTGTATTGAGTTGGGGAGCCGAATATAGTAAACGATCGGTGTCAGTGACGTGACCACAAGGAAAAATCCTCAATGTCTAACTTACACATTTCTAGTCCCTAGAAATGAAATTCAACACAAGAAGAACTATAAGAAAACCATAAAATAGGAGAAATATACAAAAGAGATAAAAACAACTTTCATGGGTGAACGATTGCATTTACCGTATGCAATAAGCCGTTAAACCCCTAGATTACCCTACTGGATGAGTCTCATCTCAAAAGGATTTTCAGGCATGAAACCCACAAACATTATATGGTTTCCTCAAAATGTATGCCCAACCACATGCGACAAGCCCTACGATAACGAAAAATATTTCAAATACGTTATCAGCAAAGTGAATGAATTCACACAAAAGTTCGTATTATTAACATTGTAGAATGAACTTCGTAGAATTGAAACCATAAAATGTGTGAGGGGAGCGAGCACATGCAATGTATGATTTGTCAAAAACTTTTATTAACCGGATAATAAAGATTAAAGTGTGCATATAAGTCAATCCTCACCGGGCATTACGCTCAACAAATAAAATCACTATGAAAGGGAGGTAATACAGGGGACATGCGGTCATAAAGAGTAAATGTAAATGTAAACAAGGCCGTGCACATGTCACTAATGAAGAACGCTATATATAGTAAAAACTATGTAATCTCAGCAAAAGATACCGTCAATAAAGGAGTGCAATGCATTTTCACAGATTATCAAAACTATTTAAACCTTTAAATTGAATCACCCTAGGATCACATAGGACTTGTATAGGGGTGTAATGCAGGTTTGGATTTGGGTTATGAAATGAAGGAAATATGTTCGGACTCAAAGTGTTCGGAGATTACAACTCGGGATAATGAAAAATGCGGGGAATTTCATAATTTGGAATATGATTCCAGAAAAGGCATTGAATATAACAATGGGCAGATTAAACAAAGATTATTAAACAGTGTACACAACATTTACAAATTTCTCTTTCTTTTATTTTCTTCCTTTTCTCACTTTTTCTTTTCTTTTCTTTTGATTTCTACTTTCTCTTTTTCTTATCTTTTCACTTCTTTCGTTTCTTTACTTTTCTCACTCTCACATGTTTAATTGCAACCACAAGAGAATAAAATCATTCAATCCCAAGTATCATTCCAAACAAAGGTGCGAAAGGTGATATATATGGTTTATAACTCTAATGTAGGGGTTGTTATGGGATTTGGGGTTATGAAACGAAAGGCTATATTTAGGTTGAAAGGGGTTAACGAGGGAAAACATTTAAGGTGAGGTCAAGGACAATATGGGTGATATACTAGAGATGGACTATGACCATTTCCTAAAGTTTACTCAATTCTCGAGTCAAAACAAACTTTGAAAATCATGCTCAAGTAACACATTTCATAAATAAACTCAATTAATGAACGATCAATGAAAGAATAGTGAGATTACCAACGATTGTAACGTTTTCAAAGAGGAAAGAAAAGTGTATAACACTCACAAATGAATAAAAGCCCAAAGCTCACTTGATGTAAGAATATACAATGTAATAAAAGATTATCGGGTTATAAAAATCTTAAACTAAATCAATAAAGCAAGAAAAGTGCATGTGCTCATGGGATTAAAGTTTAATTCATGAAGTTATTCATAATATCAATTATTGAGGACTAAAGTCTAATAACTTATAAATTCGAGAACATGAATCATTGAGTTATCTATTAGATCAGGTATTTACTAAAATTTACCATCAGAAATAAGGGCAAAAATTCCCAACACATGAGAAAAAAGAAAGAAAATATTTTGAAAATTTATTTTTTTACAAGAAAAGCATGATTGGAAAGAACATATAATCAAATCAAAGAAACTACCAATTAATGACTAGAATATGCCACAACCCTAACTTAAAACCTGACATTGTCCTCAATGTGAATTAAGAACCAAGTTAAAGAGAGGAAAATAGCGATATTACCCATAATGGAGTGATCTCCGGAAAGTACAAGCCCAAAGATTCTACAAAACATGTTAGTACCAAGAATAATAAAAAATAAATAACAAAAATTTAACAAACTAGACTAGACAATAAGTAAGACTAGACAATAAGTAAGAATAAATAAGAAAAATAAAAAAATAAAAAAACTAATTATTTACAACCTATAATTTTAACTTCTAACTAAATACAAACTAGAAGTTGAAATTTTTGAGGGTCCACCCAAAATAAGATTTGACTTTGGAAGATCACCAGAGGACCTTCCCTTTTATGCCTACCTTCCAAAAAATAGAAATTCCCTTCGCACAACAGAAGGCATGTGTAAGGCGAACGAAATGAACGATCAGCACTTAAAATTTTAGGAGGGATGATGGGGGAATTGGACAAAATGGGTGACAAATACATAAGGGGGTAAAAAATATAATTTTCCCAAATATTTTGAAATTGGAATGGGAGGTGGTGCACATGGAGGCAAAGATGCCTTTATTGAAAGAAACTTGCGCAAGTACTCCTCATCGGTGAAAGGGTTAAATGTTTAAAAGTTCGGAATTTATTCATTGGGTACTTGCATCGGTTCGACAATATAGAAAAAAGATGGGGACGATAGAAATTCAAACTCAAGAGATGAGTCATCATCGCTTGAAGATTGAGTTTCGAAGGAAATAAGATCATTTTCAATGACATATTTTTCTCTGGGGGCCAAAGAAGAAATTGTTTCATTGCAAATGGATACTACCTCCATTTCTTCCTCATTTTCATTCTCTATTATACCATGGGCCAAGTCAAGAATGGTTTCTTCCAAAGTAGGAAGAAAATCCTTATTTGGTTCAAAAAATTCCTCGACTTTGAAAGTCTCGAAAGAAAAATCATCGTCGGATTCAAATAATAATTCCAAGTCCTGCTCCCAACAATGATTTTCTTCCCGATAACGATTTTCAATATTCATATTTTCAAGCGTGCGCAAGCCCTCACCGAAAGTCGTAGGCCGAGGTGCGGATTCTTATAAATGAGAACTTTGAAAATTGTCCATGGAACAACTATTAAAATCATTAACATAAGAATTTTGAAAGCTATTGCAATTCATTTTAAAATTATTATCACAAGGATTTTGAGGCCCAATATCGAAATAACCATTCTCAAAATTCCCGTAATCCATAACTTGAGTTTGGTAATACTCACCCAAAGACATTTTAGATGTTTCAAATTTTTACACTTGTAAGTATTGACCAATAGTCATAGGTGTAGGGAGATTTTGAGAATTATCATTACAATTATCGAAAAAATTGTAATAAGACATACTTCCCCCAAAGAAGGCTTAAGATGACAAATTCCACAAACCGATGTGCATACAAAAAATTCAAGTGTTTCTTGGCACTCAAATGTAGAAGTACTATAAAAATTGTTAACAAAGAATACAAATAGAAAGAAAATACTACGAAATACTAAATCAATTAAATTTTAAAACAAACAAGTCCCTGACAACGGCGCCAGTCCACAAGGTAATTTGTTGCACTATAGTTTTCGGTGACCAAAGATCTAATAATATTACAATTCACTCAATCTCTACTCACTATGTGATTTAATAGTCTAACTGTATGAGTATCTCTCCCATGATCTAGATCTAATAGGATATCTTTCCTTTTATAGTGAATGAGTATGAGAGAATTTATGTCAGGAAAAGGCCAAGTGGTTTACACGTGTCATGCCCTGATAATTGCGCAACAACATGTTTTTAATGGAATCCAAACAAGATGTTGCATGGCCTAAAGGTTTACCCATGAAGAAATTTTTCTTTACATGGTTTCTATGGATGGTGACAATCACATAGTAGTAGAAAACATTTAATAACGTTAAAAAAGTTGTATTCTTTTCGTTATCCTTGCTCGTAATGATCTCGTTCGTTGAGATGGAAAAGAGGTCGACCACATTTCTTATGTCTAATTTTCTATGCGGAGATGGGGTTATCCCTTGGTTGGTTTGCTCGAATAAGACGAGCTCTTAATCCACTGAATGGTTTTACTCAGTTCTCTTTAGGTCATGGGATATTATATAAATGGTATAACCAAAGTTCCTAAAACTTTGCTTATGACTGTAGATGCCTCAAGGTCTTCTATAGATCTAAATCTTTATGAGAGGAACATAACAAATAAGTGAACGTAGTTTTTTTACAAGTGATTATGGGTTGGAATATCTTAGTTCATAGGTCTTGCATTATTATGGTGGGTCGATCGAGCTGCATGACTTGTGAGTTTTATGTGAAATTCTTTGTTAGTTATGTTAAATATACCACGTGTCAGCAATCTGGTGGGTCTTCGGCAGGCTCATTTCACACACATAATTTTTCCCTTTAAAATCTTCGTGAGGCCATTTTAAGTGAATTCAAACTCTTTGTGCCCAAGATTTCTATAGAGAAATGATCGTCAACCTTCTGTTTCCAGGTTGCTTGGAAACTTTGCAATTTCGCCTTTCGTTCATATCTACCATCAGGTATTACTTGTGCTTTCTTTTTCTAGTCTTCTAACATTTACTATTTTTTTCCTGGGTTTGTGTTTATGTTGAGTTAATGGATTTTCTTTAGTTCAGTTTTTTATTTTTAGGGTTTTGTGAAAGTTATTTTGGGTGTGTGCCCTTTATGAGTGAGGTTTGGAGAATATAAAAACACATTGCCGATTTGAACAAAATTTTCCCCAAAGATTTTGCAAACAAGTTTCCCACTTCAATCCAGGTCCTTAGACCCAAGGATGATCCAACAAAACCAAGACTCAGTCCAAAAAATGGTTCTTCTTCTACATCAGATCCTATGTATAGTGTATAGCACATCGAAATATCACACTTGGGAGAGCTGTGATAGTATAAACCATAGAGCTAGGGAAAAACTACCCTAACACTAGCAACACAACTTATTATGATCACATAAACTATAAAGATGGGTATTTGAGAGATGTGCATTCATCCTCCACCTTACCTGTTGAGGTTCCTTTAACTGCTGAGGAGGTGGACAATGGAGAAATTCCCTTGACCTATTTTGATCCTTCTAGCACTGATGCCATGTGCTATGGCGGTGATATCTAATAAGATGATCAAGATGAATTTATAATTATATGTTCTATACATGACGAAGTGACCATTAGGATACCTGACCCAAAGGAGAGGTCCTTCGATATATAAATTCTAATGAGGTTGTCTTTACTCTTTGGGCATTCCAAGTTACATATCATCTTTTCCTCCTTACCTCAATAAGATCCATCTTAATAGTGTATGGATTGACCCTTACACAGATTCCACCGAATGTATATATGTTTATAGTTGGGTCCATGATTTATTGGAGGAAATATGGGGGGTTTAACATTAATGACGATATATTCAGGTTTGTATATGCTTTAAAGAATAGTGTAAAAACCTTGGAAAGGTACTATTACTTTTCTCCTCAAAATTTTAGCAACAAAATGATTCAAGTCACCCAAAGTAGCAACCCTAATTGGAAAATCAAATTCGAATATGTCTCTAGTGCATGGGAGTTCTTTCCCAACGACCCAGAAAGAGGGATTAACATTCCCAGGGAATGGTGCTACCCATACTTGATTGTCAAAAAGGCCTCATCATTGGACAAAACTGTTGGTAAATTTGATTAAACAAGTTTGCACCTCAGGTACTCAATTATTTGAGAATATATACTCCCCCAAGAAGTTTGGGGCCATGAACCACTTAAGCCTCAATACCATTGATCTTTAGGCTTATGTGCCACTAAGGTCAGCTAGTGATGACGAGAAATGTTCCGAGGAAAAGGTGGATATCGGCCAAGATGACAGGAATATTGAAGAGGCCAATCAGGAGGTCAAAGAAGGTGAGAAATTTTTATAAGCCTTAGGTCTTACATTTTTTATGTGCCTTTTTACTTTAGATTAACTTTCATACTAATTAAATTCATGCACATTTTTTATGAAGCTTCAACTTTTAATTCAAGCTCTTTTATCATAACTTGTGCCAATGTTTCTCCCAAAAAAATGAAGGGGATTTAAGCCAGGCAGCTTGAAGAGCTAGACCAACAAATGCTGCTAAAAAAGACAAGGAGGATCCCTGCACGACACAAAAGAATGGTTAAAGATCTCTAATCTCAAATATCGATGCAGTAAAGTTAGTTGCTGAAGAGGCCTATGAGAAAAAATTCATTAACAAGGGTAAGGGAAAAGTGACTTAAGGTAAGAAAAATAGTAAAAAAATCCTTCTAAATGATCCGCTTATTAAGGATACCAAATTGTCCAAATTTAATTCCAAAGAAAAAATTATCATCAATGGACGACCAACCCATAGATTATGTAAGGGGCAGATTCTTCGTCTCCCTATGGGCGTATTGATCCTTATGAGCTTAATACCACGATGACCCTTCATGTGGATAAAAACTCTATCCTTATGAATATTTTTAATACTTTTGAAGTCTTTGTCTATGGGGGTTATGCTCCTCACTTTCATTTTAAGGGGACTTTGGATGTTGATAACCTCTAGAATTTTGCCTGCCATAAGGTGTCTGTGGTGAGTATTTGGAATTAATTTCCACTATTCTCCTATAAAATATTATGTTCTCCTTTAGATAACTTATCTATCTCTTTTTAACAGGGTAATATATCCACAACAATGCCGAAGGAGAAAGCTACATCTGCCCGGAATTCTTATGATCAGTTGAAAACTTCCAAGGAGGGACTTAAAGATAGAATCAAACTTCTATAGGCTGAATTATCTGAAGCTCATCAAGGTAAGGATTGTGCCTACATGAAGCTTCAAGCAGCTAGAAATCAGCTGGTGACCAAGGTTTAAAACCTTAGTAAGAAGACGTGAAAACTGTATAAGATAAGTTTGATGATTTAAAGGTTAAACTTTCTACTGCCTTAGTCAATGCTTCCATGGTTGGAAAAGAGGAGCCAAGACCTTCAAAACCTCTGAAAAATATGACATTGAAACCACCATGGCCTTCATTAAGGACTATGATAAACTCAAAAGGAGGGTATCTAGGCATTACCCTAATATTACTGAGGTTATTTTTTCTTGGGAAATAGATAATCATGAGGCCAAAGCCATGGAAGAAGAGGAAATGGATGCAAGGAAAGCAAAGGTGGGGTCATCATTTGAGAATGGACTTTATATTGGTGAGCAGAACCAAGTCGTAGCTAAGGACATCCATGTTGATGTTGAGAATATCCATGCCTCTAGAACAATGGGTTTGCCCCTAGGGGTGGTGATAGTTAGCTTATTTTCCATTTATCTTTTTTGCTTGAATAATTACAATTCTTTTTAATTAACTCAAACATTGTACTTTCTCCCACAAATGAACTATCTGTGAATGGGAAAAAGTTTTTGATTTTTAAAATTTTTTTGTTCTGTAAAAAATCTCATCAGTTAGTGTCAGTGAAAATAATTTATATTTTTTATCATGTACCTTCTATATTTTACTTAACAAGTGTTTTTGCTCATGGTTTGATTGGTTGGATCTAGTCAACTTTTTATTTCAATTCATGTTTTGTTTGGGTCTTGGAAGTGCTTCTTAGCCTTTTATCCGTGTTGTCGGATCTTTTTATTACAACATAGGCTTAATTTCACCCTAGGGACGAACTGTTTAGTTATCCAATAGGAAAGGATTTTTGCAAGTTCTCAAAAACTCTTGAACACCCTCTTCCAAATTTTTTTTTTACAGTCAAAGACGTTCTTTGGTCAATTGGGCTAGCCTACGCCAACCCGACCTTTAAAGATTTGTATGCAGTCAAAAACGTGCTTTGGTTAATTTGGTTGGCCATATTAGACCTGACCTTGAATGTTTTTTGTGCATTCAAAGACATGCTTTAGTAAATTGGTTTGGACTAAGCCGAACTGACATTGAAAGATTTTTCAAAACATCTGTGTTGAGTTTGTGATGCAACGAAGTCATAACTCAAGATGTCTTTAGCTTAAACTTGTTGCCCATCTCTTGAACTGAACTTTAAATGAAGCCAAAAGGCATTTCATAATAATAGAGAATTTAGGATAATTGGATTATTAATTAATGATTTTAATTCATAAAAGTTATTTAACTTCCTATTGTATTCATCTTTCTTGGCATCTAAAAAAACCTCTTAAATGATAAAACTTCTTGAGATGCATAAAGTTCCAAGGGTTCTTGAACATATCTCCTTTCAATGTTCCAATTCGATAAGTACTAAGTCGTAATATTTTGGCCAAACGTGAGGGACCATGACAATTAGCCTCTAACTTCTTCGATTTATATGTGCCCTCATTTAAAACATAGTCACCTTCCTTGAGGGTACTTGTCTTAACTCTTTTTCTATAAATTTTGTTGTTCACTGCTGATAAAATTCTACCCTAAGCGTTGTTTCTTCCCTAACCTCATCTACCAGGTCAAAATCTAACCTTCTCATAAAATCACTCTTGGAGGAATCAAAGTTGAGCACCCTGTTATCACGACCCTGAACCAAAAATAGTAGAACAAGTGTCTTGACATGACACCAAGGCATTCAATATTTCGGTTTTAACATATTTCTTAAAATAAATGCATCAAAACTACATTCACATGGTCATGAATCATAAATACCGAAAAAGAAAGGAATTATGTCATCGGAGCTTTCTAAAAGGATACGTCATATATATTAAAAATATCAACAAGTTACAACTTAATCCAAAATTAAAAACCTTTTACTAGAGAGCCAAACATGATTTATTTGATAAAAATAAACGTTCTACTAAAAATTATAACAAAAGAGCTCCTTAAGCTAAATCTTCAACATAATCCTTCTACGTTCCATCTGTTCGTCTAATTATTTCGTGAAAATTATTATTTATACAATATCAACTAAAAGCTGAATGAGATTTAATTTTTCGATATTCCAAGGTTTTTAAAAATAGGTACCTATTCAAGTAAAAAGAGATGTCATAGACATATATAGATAGGAACTAACTGTAATAGATATATAAATTAAAATGATAATGTATATATCACGAATGAATTGCTCAGAATAAAACGGATGCAAAAAATTAAATGCATTATCTTCGTATCTTAATTATTTCTTTTTAATGCCCAAGTACACTATAAAATTGTGTTCTTCTACCATATTATTCCCTGGTAGTTAAGGGTCACTCTAACTAGTTTATCACGATGCCTTATGTAGGGCACACCAGAGATAATTTGGAGGGGAAGTCTAGCCTGTAAGAGAGGCCCCTTAGACCGAATCTTTTTTCCAATATTTAATTGAATCTCATTTTAAATTCTATTTTAATCAGTATGTCTATATGAAGAGATACAAACATATCACAAATAAATCAATCACCGATATCAATTGTATTTTGAGAATAAAAGCAGTTTAAAAAATACATATAGTATGCGTAATATCATATAATTGAAATTCATAAGAAATGGCATAGAATACTCTCCTAAAATAGAGGTTTGAAAATATAGATATTAAGTCTTGGATCATATGTTAATTTAATAAATATAATGAAGGTTAATTTATATATATTCTAAAATAAAGTCTAGTTTTAAATATTGTGTATTAATCCTAAGACTCTCTCTTTCTCTCTCTCTCTCTCTCTCTCTCTCTCTCTCTCTCTCTCTCTTGTAAACCCTTCTTAGTATTTGCATGTCCATGGCCATGCAATCGATATTAGGCCATTACAAAAGCATCGTGGTGAACCTGAAATAGTTGGTAAGTTCTTTCCAATCCTTACAAGCATGCTTTAGTTAGGAAGTCCTATTATAAAAAGCCTTCAATGGAGTTTATAAGGAAGAACTTTGAAACTTTTTTATTAAAATCAGTGGTGGACATATGGTTGCTAGATCACCAATAAATCCTCATTAAGGTTAACTGTGAAGAAGACTTTATTAGATTATGGATGCGAGATCAATGGTACGTAGGGAAAAGCCATATGAGGACATTCAAATGGTCTCCTTGATTCAGAAATAAATCCAAAAAGTTCCAATGTGACAGTCTGGGTATATTTCCAGGCCATCCTATTCATCTGTTTACAAAAGAGGCTCTATTTCCCATAGCCTAAGAAACAACTACCCTATTAAAACTTGATAATTCTACATCAAATATATCTAAACCAATTATGTCAATAGTGTGTGTACAATTAAATGTGCTTAACAATAATCCAAATAGAGAATGGATTAATTGTGGTGAATTTGAATTTTGGCAACTAATAGTTTATGAGTCTATTCCTAAATATTGCACTAAATGTTATAAATTAAGACATAATGTGGATAAATTATTCTTTGCCGAAAACAAAAAAATATAACAAGAAGATTTAGGTGATCAGATCAATTATGGGAGAACAGTGGATAAACAAGATGCTACTAAAGCTTGAAAATATGTTTTTAAGGTAAAGGAAACCAATACTATAACTGAGAGGGTCCATTCAAGAACAGTGGTAGAGAAGATAGTGAAAGTAAAAGATGAAGAGGAAGTCAAATCTTTAGGTGAAGAAATCTCGATGGATAATTAGATAGAAAAACAAAAGGAGTCAGTGTTTATTCAAAGCCATTCTTTGGGGACTAATAATTTATCATATGATTAGGATTCTCTAGAAGAATATGAAATTGATGACTTGATAAACAATATAAGTGATACTTAAGATGATATGGATAATAATTATAACACTGACTCTAAAGTTTTCATTCATTAAGATAACTTTGAAGGTAAGAAAGGAAGCAACTCAGATTTTGAAGAATACAAGGGAATTCAAGTCCCTCTTATTGAGGAATTTTGAAAATTTTCCTCTTGGCTTTTTGAGAAAATGGATTCTCTCGAAAGATCAAGACAAGAAACTCTACGAATTAAAAAGGAGGCTAATATTGATAATCAAGCATTTACTATAGTGAGAAAGAAGAAAAGACCTTATGTGGAGAAAACTCCTCAAACAACTGGCCCCATTAAGAGGAGCACCAGATATTTTGTTTAAGTTAACTCTATAGTTCCTTTGTGTAGTTTCCAATGATTAGTAGATTGATTTGGAATGCTAGATCAGTGGGTAATAAGCCTACAAAAAGAAGAATTAAAAAATTATGGAAGTTTTATAAGTTATCTTTATTAGCTATTTTAGAGCCTATGATAGGGGCGAATAAAATTGAGGCTTTTAGAGTTCTATTAGTTTTGAAGGGTGTGTGGTAAACATATTTAACAAAATTTGGTGTCTTTGGAGACATGGCATTGATTACAAAGTGGTAATTGAATATAATTTATTGTTATCAATGTATTTTTCTGTATCTTTGTTATGATTTACTTCTAGCCACTATAGGGGTCAGCATAGTGTACCCAAAATGCACTAGATTAGAAATGAACTCATTGTGGGATGTTATAAAGGACTATTCTAATTCTTTTCGAAACATGACTCTTCTTGTGGGAGGAGACTTTAATGTTATACGTAATACTGAAGAGAAAGTAGATGGTAACTCAATTGATTTAGGGGCTGCTGCAGATTTTAATGAATGTATTCAAAATAGCTACCACATGGACATGGGATACTCAGGCTCTAGAAGACCTATAATCTTTCTTTTCTTCTTGAAAGACTAGATAGGGGCCTTATAAACCAATCTATAATTGATGCTTTCTCTCTTTTTTGTCTTAAACATTTGAATAAAAATGCTCAGATAATGCTCCTCTTCTAATGTCTATTCCTAGTCCCATATATTGAATAATAAAACCATTCAAGTTCTTAAATTTATGGTCCTCTAAAGATTCTTTTATTCAGGTGGTCTTAAATTGCTAGACAACTCCTTCTTCTGGTTGACCATTAGATATCTTTGCTTTCAAGTTAAAAGACTAAGGGGCATTCTAAGACATTAGAGTAAAAAGGTATGTAAGGATATATCTCAACAAATAATAAATATGGGGGATAATTTACTTCAGGCAGAACCTAGATTTGAAGAAGTTCCCAGCTCAGAAAATAGGGAGTTTTTACAAAAATCCAAAGCAAAATTAAATGCAGCCTTAAATTTTGAAGAGAAATTTATGTTTTAGAAATAAAAAAGTCAACGGATTTTAGATGGATACAGAAATAAAAAATGTTACCACTCATTGCTTAAATAATAAAGGAGAAGATCTTGGATCCAAAATATCAAAGATGAAAGAGGAAGTACATTTAAATAAAATTAAGACATTGCTAACATTTATCAATATTATTTGGAAAATTTATTTTCTCCGGGTACTTCTGTTGAATAATTTTCCTAACTTAGCTACCAATCAAATGAATGAAGCTTTGTAAGGTATTCTAGAGGAAAATGAAAATTTTGAAGCATTTAGAAGGCTTAATTCCAACAGTGCTTCTAGTTTAGATGGTTACAATGGCTTCCTCTTTGTGAATTGCTGGAACATTATCGAGGATGACCCAGTGGCTGCTATCCAATATTTTTTTTATAGGAGCTGATCTTCTTGAATCTTAGGGAGCTACATTGATTTGCCTGATTTCCAAGTCTCCTAACCCTTATTTTTACAAATATTTTTGGATTATAAGCTTGTGTAATGTTTATTATAAAACATTTTCTAAATTATTTAACGCAAGACTTGCATCGTTTCTCGCTAGCCTAATTTCTCCTTTATAATATGGTTTTGTCAAAAATTGAAGTATGATGGATGATATTTTATTTGGTAAGGAAATGTTTTATTTGTTGGATATGAAGGTTCATGGTGGTAATGTGGAATTTAAACTAGATATGAATAAGGCTTACGACAAGCTTTCCTAGGTGTTTATCCTCAAATTTCTAGGATCATTTGGTTTTTCTAAGATAGTAATTGATCTGATTTGGAGTAGGATCTCATCTATATGGTACTCAATGGTAGTCAATGTCCAATCTAAAGGATTTTTCAAGCAACCTAGAGGTTTGAGACAAGAGGATCCCTTGTCTCTTAGTCTTTTTATTTTATCTCTAGATGTTAAATCTTTGAGTTGAGGCTTACAAAACTTATTGTTGAAAGGCAATGTTAGGACTTTTTCTCACCAAAGGGGTTAGGATATAATTAGTCATCTAAGCTTTGTAGATGACTTGATAATATTCACTTATGGATCAAAGAAAATCCTTTCCGATCTTTTAGAGTTCCTTAAGGTCTATGAATCCCATCCTAATCGAGTAATTAGAAAAGATAGGAGCATCTTCATTATGGGTAATAAATTATTCATGAGATGCATCAAAGTTTTGGTAGATATCAGTTGTTTCAAACAGGAAAAAGGTCTTGTAAAATACCTATGGTGCCCTCTTTTCAAAGGTAGAGAAAAAGCTGCTTATTTTAATCAAATGGTGCAAGTTCTTACTTCAAAAGTGAATAGTTATAAATCTAGATTCTTATCTACGGGGACATAATAACTCTCCTACAACCAGTGATTCAATCAATAGCTTTATATACCATATTTTCCCTTATCCCTCCCCAAAAAACTTTAAGGATAATAGA
This sequence comes from Sambucus nigra, assembly GCA_949130495.1. Classification (NCBI taxonomy): domain Eukaryota; kingdom Viridiplantae; phylum Streptophyta; class Magnoliopsida; order Dipsacales; family Adoxaceae; genus Sambucus; species Sambucus nigra. The sequence continues at coordinate 387,748,963 of OX422208.1, forward strand.
TAAAATATATAGTGCTTTCCTCGGGGGATCAAATAAGGAGTTTGGGAAAAAATCATTGGATCAGTAGGAAGAGCATTTGCTTTCTAAAAACATAAGGAGGATTGGGAATAAGGTTCTTGGACTCTCTTATTCTAGCTTCAAATCTCAAGTTGGCTTGGTCCTTTAAAACATCCAAGTCTATTTGGTCTATTTTCATGAGACAAAAGTATAATACTATGCCTTATAAATCAGGGTCCATGGTTTCTAGAAGGATTAATCAAGATTGGTTAATTTTTGAGGAATACTCTTCTTATATAGATGGAAATTCAGTTTGGAAACCTGCTTCATCAGGTATTTTCTCTTTTAACTCAATATATAATCTTGTGTGGAGAACTAAGCTTACTTTTATCTCGAAATATTTCTTTTGGGACCCTAATATTCCTCTAAATATCTATATTTTCTCTTGTAGAATTCTTAACAACTATGTGCCTTTGGATATAAATATTAAAAAGGTAGGAGTTTTTCTTCCTTTTAGATGCTTACGCTGCTATAAGTCAGAGGAATATCTTAATCATTTATTTATCAAAGGTATTGTAACTAGTAAAATTTAGGAGTTTTATCGGAACATTATGGGCATTGTTCCTGTAAAATCTATTCATTCATTGGTCTCTAAATGGTGGATTTAGATGGGGCAGTGCCAAGTTTCAAAGTGGTTGCACAAGATTATCCCAATTAGTATCATGTATGAAATCTGGCTGGGAAGGAATAAAGTGTCGTTTGAAGGTATCAAAAGGCATGTTAATAGGATTATTCAAAGGGTTAAACTTAGAATATTAGATATAGTCCTTTCCATATCCTTTAAACGCGGTATTTTTACCCATTGCTTAGATATCCTTAAGTTTTTAAACATTGTACCCCCAAATCCCCTACTTTTCAAATGATTCCTATATGTTGGACTAAACCTCGAAGGTTAATTCTCAAATTAAACACTGATGGTGCTTGTGATAAGCATGGAAATATAGGGTTTGGACATGTTCTTAGAGATGATAGGGTACATTTAAATGGGCCTTTTCTAATTTCTGTATAGGGGCTCAAGCATAATTACTAAATCTTTGGATTTAAAGGTGGGAATTTCATATTGCGTTAACAATAATTGGCTTAATCTAGAGGTTGAATCAGATTCCCAGATTGTGGTGCATGTATTACCAAAGGTATAATCAGATTCCTTAGAAGATCAATGGTGATGTTTCAAAAATTCAAATTTATCTGCCCAAGCAATCATCAAGGTGGTTCATGTTTATAGAGAATCAAATCATGTAGCTGATCTTCTTTTAAAGCATGGTCTTCAAACTCAAAAGTTATCAATTTTTTTGTTTTTTTATAGCTACCTATCAAATTTAAGGGTGCTATCAAGATAAATGCTCTTAGCCTCCCCTACATTTGGATTCTTAAATGTAAATTGTTCTACCTACTGTTTCATTTCTCATTGTTATGTCTTGATATAAGCCATGTAGAGAGATATATTATTTATAACCTCTAATAAAATATAGGGGGTCATCCTTTTCTAATAAAAAAACCTGTTGTAAAAGGTTACTAGGGCTCATTTTCTTAATTATTAAAATTTATTAATCACATTTTAATAATTCAATTCATAGCTCTTCCTAATTAGTCGATTCTCAGTGGAGATGGTAGGTCACAGGGGCACCACTTAAGACCATCTCATCTCACGACTGAACATTTCTAAATTCATTCCCAGTAGAGATATAGGATCACATGAACATCACTTAAATACCATTTCATCTAGATAGAATTTTACTCGGCATGACTTTGGAATTACTTAAATGGGATTCCATAATAATGAGCAATTACTTAAAAAATTATTTTTTAAAAGCGTATATATAATTTTGAATAAGTTTTCATATTTGAAAATAAAATCAATTTAAATTGTTTCCAAATGTTAAGTTATCATTAGTGCAGTCTTTAGTGTATTTTACCAGTATAATTACTAAGTAGAGCTATGAAACAGGAAATTAAAACTATAAAAAATGCATTGCAACATTTAAACAAAATCATACCTATGAGATGAATTTATCTTCAAACTTATGAAACTCTTTCTTAAGATTTTTCTCAAACTTTCTATCACTCTTTCTTACTATGATTCTTAAGCAATTGTTGTGAGTTTCAAATGATCCCAAAGACCCCATTTATATCTTTACAAAGATATTACAGTGTTCACATGTGTTCAGGTGACTAAGCTTTTAGAATGGTGAGTCAATGCTGAGGTGTTTCATGCTAAAGTGATCTTGCAGTCTTAATATAACCAACTGGTGACAACTGTTTTATCTTTCTCTCTAACGATGACATGTGTAAGGGGGAGGTGACAAAATTAAAGCACAAAGTGGAAAAGTGTTAAGGGTATACAAGTAATTTTACACTTAAAGGGTATTTTGGTAATTTCAAAATAAGTAATTTTTGAAATTTTCTTTGTAGTATCTGAAATTTTTTTATTCATAAATTGGTCCTTCTATATTTTCATTTTAGTTCCTGAACTTGCTTCATTAAAATAAAGTACCTAAAGTTTCATAAAATAGCATTTTTACCCCAAAATTTATCATTTTCCTTAGTATATTCCTTTAGACTTCGATTGGATCCGATTTATAGTTGATTTTTCTTATATAATAAAGGATTTTGTTATATTAAGAACCCGTAATTCTGCATATGTAATAATATAACATTTATCACATAGTAAGTAACACATAATTGTAAAAATCAACTATGTATACACATATAAAAGTGGGGTCATTACATTCTACCCTCTTTGTCCCCAAACATGACTTATATTAGTTTTCAACTAGGTATGGATATCTCTCCTTTCTTTTATCTTCCCGCTCCCACGTTGCTTCTTCAACAGATTGACTGTGCCATAATACTGACTGGTGGAATTCCATTGGTTCGTAATATTTGATCTTTACGGTCTAAAATTTCGATAAGATGCTTAGTGTATGTCAAATATTCTCTAACTTGAAGAGGTTCAGGTAACACCCCGCCTAATTAAATACCGGGTGGCCAGTCCCATACCAAATTAAAACAGAATATACAGTTGGCTCATTCTTAGCATCACTGTCGAAAACATTTACAACTCACCCAATACCCAATTAAGCTGGTGTTAAAAACTTTCCAAATTTAAATTTAACAAAATCCATTTCCAGTTTAAGAATAACACAACACATTTTATTCGACAACTCAGATAACACAATAAATAACTCAAAAGAATTTAAATGCAACTGGAATAAACATTCCCAAATAATATAAATCCTTTACAATAATCCCAACAGTGTTAAATGTATTAAAAAGACACAAATACAATAGTATTTAGCTCCGACAGATAATGATAACTGAAATCCTTTGGGCGACATGCCCTGTGTAAGAATACAGTGAATCAAAAAAATGACAAGCGTCTAAGCAAAACCTCCATAGCTCCATAGCTCGTCAAAATCAACTATGGTTGGCGTCCCTGTTGCTGGACACCTGATATAGAGATACAATAGAAGAGAAAATATGCAAGGAAACGGGTCAGAGCCCGAATGTGTAGATTATTTTTAAAACAGCAAGTATTTAACAAGTGCAATAAAGCATTTATTATGTACATGTTAGATCCAACTCTCACTTGCAATTCTCACCTCTCAACTAGAGTGCACACTTAACGTTTCCTATTAACCTCCTAGTTAATGGTTCCTCTTTTCTAGTCTCCATATTAAAATTCCATTCCCATATAATAATCCCCATATGTCCCATACCATATGTCACCTTATTATGCATTTACATTTCTTCTTTATATGATTAGTTTCTCATTAACATAAATCATTACTCATTAATATGAACCGTTTCTCATTAACATGAGTTAAGCTTTTCAATTCTATAAGCATCAACATTTATTACTAAATTCCATTATCTTGTTCTATTCACCGTTATCTACAATTATCACCGTAGATAGATTTAACCACAATATATTCATGTAACCATTTAATCCATTATATATATATTCATATATAATACGGCACCCTGAGTCACAGCTGTGGTGCAATGCATTACTCTGCTATCATGTCCCATCATCGCAGGTCGCCGAATAGGGGACTACAGGTTCGGTAAGATTCCACGAACCACAAACAACAACAAACAAATTGGAGGCGAACATAGTTCTCGTATCCATGGGTCACGCACATACCTACGTACCCACAGTCAGCGGACTTATCAACTCCCCGATAAGTCTTTCATAGACCTATGTTCTCGAGCGACAAATCAAAGATCCCATGGATTCATCAGGATATGATTGCCCTCACGCGTAAACCTCCCACCGATAGCAAGTAAGCTAGGTATGTCATACACATAAATCAACAATCAATCAAATAGGTATTATCATACCTATAATATAATATCAATAAGGTAATTATCACTACCCTAAGATATTTCCATACGTAGCATTATATCTCTTTTAAAATATCATATCTTTACTTCATAATTTAATTATCCTCTCATCCTATAACATCTCTCCACTACCGACGTCGTTAAGGTTCATGCGCGGAGCGTCTCGCAAAGAGAAATCCAAACAAGGAACCCCTCCAATACACTACTACTTAACTTTGTCGATCGAGGAGGTCCGAAAACTTTAACTATGCAATCGGGATAACCTCATACCCTCTTTCAATGAAATGTGTTCTAAGCTCCCATCTCACAAGATTCAAATAGGATTTTCCTCATCTTATATTCACTAATAAGTCACTAATATCCTACTGGTCCATAACATTATTTCTCCCGAACTACTACGAGTTTAGTTCTCCTTTTAATTAAGGTTAAAACCGATAGTTTCAAATCTCTTATAAACACATATTCTTTTACTTAGGATTAAACCCTCTTGTAAACTTAAGGATACCCAGGTGTTATATTCAATCACCCCTACTGGTCCTATCTTAAATCCTCATACATCCCCATTTGGAAATTTAACAAATGAATCTAGCAACCGAAATTCCATTTAATATAATTTTCATCATTTAAATCACTCGAATCCAAATCAAATTAATTCAAATCTTATCAAGGGTTTACTGATATTTCTAGGTCCCAAAATATCCAAATAATAATCACCAAAGATCCACAAAAGGTTTGGGATAAGAATCAACATTTAAAAAGAAACAACTTTACATAATCTGGGGAGGTCGATCGATCGAAGGTAGGGGTCGATCGATCGATCACTCAGGTCCAAGCCTGGTTTTTCTGCATTTCAGCAACTACGGGTTTCACCATTTTTTACTCATTTAAACCTTCATATTAACCTCCAAAATGAGTTATAATTATTACTACATGATATACCAACATATATGAACGATTTCCAGTACACTAAACATCCTAGAATCATCAAGGGATTGGATTAAAAAGCATGTTTATCTCCTTATTTCCAGAAATTATCAATATATCATCTTCAAGAACACATCAATGGTTTTCATAATTTCTTCAACAGATTCATGACTATTTCATGGATTAATATCATCCTAAAACATGAGTTAGATTCCTATATCATTTCAGTTTTCCAGAAATCCATTTAATACTCCATTATTTCTTCCAAACAATAATAATCTTCTCTTTTCATATTATTCTAACATGGACAATATACAAACTTAAATTGCCATTATCAAACACTTGCCTTTCTTGTAGGTCTGATCCTTTGGTGTAGTATATTTCAGTTGGTTGTCCCTTCTCCGGTCAAACTCCGGTGGTGGTTGGTGGTGGTGAACCTTGGTTCTTGTTCTTCTCCTTCCCAAGCACTCTTACACTCTCTCTAGGAAGATGGCTTCTCTTATTTGTGAAGAGGAGATGAATAATCCCCATACACTTAATCTACCAATACTTATAATAGTTCCAAATCCGAAATCACTATTCATCCCCCATAGAAAAATGACCAAAATGCCCTTTCGGGTTGTCTATTCATTCCCAAATGATCCGAGACTCAAAATTAACATCCAAATAGACTTTTCTGACTATTTCGAACCTTCCGGACGCAACGACGCAGTCGAAATGACGATTAGATCGATAGAAAATAAATTTCCTTTTTAATTTAATAAACTAGTCTCGACACGTCCCATATCGCGTCTGACTAAAAATATAAATTACCGAATTTGTATCATACAGTCATATCAATGACATCACATTCATGTATTACCTAAATATCTTTAAGTAATATTCAGAATCTTCCATTTTAATATCCACCGTCTGGATAAAACCTGAATGAATTAATTAATAATAAAATCTAATTGATCCATTAAATTAAAATATAACCCATTTTAAAAGTCATTTAAAATTACGGGGTATTACAGTTCATTAAGATATGTGTTGGATCTGGGATGTATTTCTTCACCATTGATACGGAAACATGTTATGTACACTAGAGAGTTCAAGTGGTAAAGCCATTCTTTTTGTAACCACTCCTATCTTTTTTAAGATTTCAAAATGTCCGATGTATCTTTGGCTCAACTTCCCTTTATTACCAAGTTTGATTACTCCCTTTACTGGTAATACTCGCTGGAACACATAATCTCATATGTGGAATTTTGACTATCGGTGTCGATTATCAACATAACTCTTTTGACGACTTTGAGTGATTCAAAGTCGGTCTTGTATCAGTTTCACTTTCTGTGTTGTGATATGAATTAATTCTAGTTCCAATAATTTTCTTTCTCGGACATCTACCCAACATGCATGAGAACGAAGCCTTCTACCATAGAGAGCATCTTACAAAGCCATTTTAAAACTTGTTTAATAACTATTATTATATGAAAATTCCACTAATGATAAATGATCATTCCAATTTCCTTTCAAATTGAGTACATATGCCCTAAGCATATTTTCGAAGGTTTGAATGGTTCTCTCAGATTGTCCATCCTTTTAAGGTTGAAAAGAGGTGCTGAAATTCAATTTTTTTCCAATGGCTTCTTATAGTATTTTCCAAAAGAGAGACATGAATCTGGGGTCACGATCAGATACAATTAATATTAGGGTTCCATGAAGCCTAATGATTTTTCGTACATATTACTTAGCTAACTTTTCTAAAGAATGGGTAATCTTAATGGCAAGAAAATGAGCTGATTTAGTTAACTTATCAATAATTACCCAAATAGAAGCATTACCATTTGAACTCCTTGGTAAACCTATCATAAAATCCATGGTAATATGTTCCTATTTCCACTCACTGATAGGTAAACGTTGTAATAATCCTAACGGTTTCTAATGTTCATATTTTAGTTGTTGACAAACCAAACACTGAGATACAAATCTTCCTATCTCCCTTTTCATATTATTATACCAAAACACTTCTTGAAGATTTCTATACATCTTGGTATTTTGGGGATAAAATTTGAATCTCATGTAATGACTTTCCTCCAAAATTTGCCTCGTTATTTGGGCATCACATGGAACACACATTCTATTTTCAAACCTTAATATATCTTCTCATATCATAGTTCGCTTTGCTTCAATAACTTATTATCTCATCATCTTTTGTTGTGGCTCATTTATTTTTGCAATTTTGATCATTTGCATCAATATGGGTTGTACTTATAAGTTCTCTATTATTCCTCCTTTACTACAAATACGAACATCTATTTTCGTACTTATTAAATCCTTTAGCAAAGGTTCTTAATTTATAATGATACGTGTTAAATTTATTATAGACTTCCTACTTAAAGCGTCAGCTACTACATTAGCTTTCCCTGGGTGATAATGAATATTTAAATTATCATCCTTAATTAATTCTAACCACCTCCGTTGTCTCGTGTTCAACTCCTTTTGAGTAAAAATATATTTTAAACTCTTATGATCAGTATAAATCTTACAAATCCCACCGTACAAATAATGTCTCTAAATCTTAAGGGAAAACAATTACAATAGATAATTTTAAGTCATGGGTTGGATAATTCTGCTCATCTGGTTTTAACTATCTTGAGGCATAAGCCACTATTTTTCCATTTGCATTTGCTGACATCCCAATCCATTTTTAGAAGCATCAATATAAATCATCAATCCTCGTGTCCCTTATGGAATAGTTAAAATTTGGGCAGTTACTAGTTGATTCTTAAGTTCTTGAAAACTATTCTTAACTTCCTTAGACTACTCGTCTTTGACCTTATTTTGTGTTAACCTAGATAGAGGTTTGGCAATATTAGAAAATCCTTTAACAAATCTTCGATAATAACCTTCTAATCCAAGAAAACTACGAATGTCCATTACATTAGTTGGTCTATGTCAATCTATTATAGCCTCGATATTTTGAGGGCCAATCCACACTCCCTCCTTGTAAATGACATGTCTTAGAAAATAAATGATAGGCAACTAAAACTCATAGTTCTTTAATTATGTATATAATTTCTCCTTCTTAAGGATTTGTAAGACTATCTCAAAATGCTTCTTATGTTATTCAACCTTTTGGAATAAATAATAATGTCATCAATGAAAACAACAACACATTGATCCAAATATTTCCTAAACACTTTGTTCATCGTATCCATAAAAATGGCTAGTGCATTAGTAATTCGAAATGGCCTCACAAGAAATTCATAGTGATAATATCTTGTACGAAAAGCTTATTTCAAAATACCATCTTAGTTAATATTTAGTTGGTGACAGCCTGACCTCAGGTCAATCTTAGAAAATACTTGTTCACTTTATAATTGGTCAAACAAACCATCTATATGAGGTAGCGGTACTTATTCTTAATGGTTACATTATTCTGTTCATGATAATTTATACATAACCTTAAGGTCCCACCCTTCTGTTTAACAAATAACACTGCCCATGGGGATATACTTGGTCTAATAAAACCCTTGTCAAGTAGATCACGTGATAAACCTTTACTTACCTTAATTCTAAAGTTTCCATACAATAAGGTGGTTTTTAGATTGGTTTAATTCTAGGAATACGATTTATTTTCTTTACTAGGTGGTAAACTAGGTCAATCATCTGGAAAAACATCCAAAAATGTTTAGCTATATAAATATCTTCTAAACTTGGATATTTTGTTTGTAAATCAATAATATTCATAAGATATCCTTGACACCGTTCTTAAGAAAACTATAGGCTTGCATTATAGAAATAATATACATGGGAGATAAGATGTCAGTTCTTTAAAAATGAATTCTAGTTGGTTAGGAATTTGGAAAGTAACACTCTTCTCAAAACGATATACTTTAGCATGATATGATGCTAACCAATCCATCCCTTAATGACTTCAAAATCTCTTATGTCTAGAACTATCAAATCGCAATATAGTTTATGACTACTGAAATCTATAGGGAAAGACTTACATACTAATGTACCCATAAATAAATCTCCAGAATGAGTAGATATGTGTATGTTGTGATTCAAGGGTTCAGGCATATTATGAAAGCGATTAAAAAAAATACAAACACAAATGAATCGGTAGAACAAGGATATTTTAAAACACGAAAAGGTTGTGCACATATTGAAAGTGTCCCTGACACTACTGCATTAGAAGCCTTGGCATCGAAAAGGGAAAAAATTCTACCTTGTATTCCATGATCCTTATTGTTATTAAGAGTCTTTGTTAGAGCCTTCTTTTTGTTAGGGAAATCTATCATTTTTTGTCCCTTTGGCCCACACCCAAAGAAAATTCCCGTTTCTAGGTAACATGATTACTCTCTATGTATATTGCCAAATCGTTGGCAACTATCAACATTAAAGGGTTTGTTTACATTAAAGGGTTGTTGACATATCATCAGAGTTGACATCACGTGATTACTCCTTCCTTTCTTTCAAAGCAATGATCTTGTCTTTTTTTTCCCTTTGTAAGGAAACATGTCTAGTTCATAGGTTTTAAGATCACCCACAAACTCTATCAGTTTCATAAAGTTCACAGTTCCCAAAGAGTTCAAAATAATGACTTTGTGATTAAATATTTCGGGTAAGGACCTTAAGATTTTCTTTACAACCTTGGTGTAGGGTGTTTTCTCTCTCAAGTTAAAAGACGAGTTAATACTATTAGACAATCTCACATAAAACTTATAAAAGTCTTCACTATCCTCCATCCTAATTGTCTCAAACTGAGTGGTAAGGTTTTATATATTGTAAGCTTTAACTGCACTAGTGCCATCATTGGTAAGTTGGATTATTTCCAAACCTATTTAGATGTCTCACGCATCATAATACGACAAAATTACTCGGATATGACCGCATAAAACCAAGAATTTAGACATTGGGAATTGTAATTACATAACTTATGTTCATCCTCACTCCAACTCTCCACTAGTTTAGGCACACACACTTCACCTACTAGAGTTATGGGTGGATTCCACCCCTTAACAATAGCTAACGATGCATGCTCATTTATAGAATTAAGTGTAGATTTCATATGCATTTTCTAATACATATAGTTAGACCCATCACATAAAGGTGGACTTGAAAACTACTGACCCTTAATATATAAACCTCCCAAATTCATGGCTAAGCAGCTTATAGACACCCGCTCCGATACCAATTTGAAAAATACAAGTGTGTAGAAAGGTTTATATGGAAAGCCAATCACACACCAAATTTTCATTTTTTCCAAAATTAAACTTCGCACCAATTCAACCAAGTGTTTTCAAAAGAGTTAGAAAACTATTATCTTACCTAAATAATATGCAGATGATAACAAGAATAAAATAAAGGCAACAATTCATAACACACTGATGTATGAGGAAAAGCCACAACGAGAAAAATCTCGAATGACCCGGCCACGAAAATTCACTATGATAAGGAATTACACAAGGGCGACAAATGAATTACACAACCAAATCTACTCCTTCAAGCCTTGACGCATCTTTATTCCTTCGACATTCTGTACCACGGCATGTAGTAGTCCACCTACACACTGCCATAATGTGTGCTCCTCACATGCCTCAATCTCCACCAATTCAGGCTTAGAAATCGTCAATAGATTAATCATAATATTTACCACTTCAAACCATGACACACATAGATTCCACTGCATGTAAATAGAAAACAATCATAGAGTCCATCATGTGAAACTATAATCAATAAGGGTAATGGTTAAACAAATTTAATGCATAAAATAAAGATATAAAACTAGAATATATGTTAAAACTTGGATCTCAAAACATTTGTGTGAAATAAAGGGCTGGTGGCTCTTGGATATATCTTTTGAAAATAATTTTTGTAAAACCTCTCTAGAAAATAAGTTGCTAGCAGTCTTTTATTTAGAAAATATGAATTTCGAGGAGGTGAATTTTTTTTTCAAATGAAAATAATTGTCTCATTCGAATGACCATACTATTATCGTTCGAACCAAAAATAGGATCGCTCGAATGAAACTGTGAATCTCGTTCGACACACTTTGAATGAGTTGTTAAGAAGAAACAGTTCATTTGAGCATCTATAGACGTTCTTCTAAATGACCTACATAAACTCATTTGAACCAATAAAGCATCTCATCTGAAAATTCATTTGAATAGATTTTCATAATTATTTTCCTTATAAACATTTTCATGAAAAAAGGCCTCAAACATTTTAAAACAAACACCTAATGAAATTCCAAGGTTAAAAAATAATATGCATTCATACCTTTGGAGATCCATTGATGATGAAGACAAAATGTGGAACGAAACATATCACGATGATGTAGACGCTCTAACTTAATCGTTATGGTCTTTAATCACACATGCCATAGGCTTTGAAGGATAAAACAATGCACGACCTAACCTATGACTCAAGCGACTTTATCCAAATTAAATTATGCCAATACATACAAATTAACTATATTGGAAATTTATTTATACATAGTTCAATGAATAATATATGGGATATTATGGTACAATAATAGTCTTTCCACTGTCCTATTATATTGGAAAAGGTTATTTTTCCAACCGAGCTGTAGTATTTCGTGGGCTTGAGATATTGAGGGTGATCCTGACATGTCGTATTGAAGGTATTTGAGTGGAAATCACCCTTCTGGAGCTCAATTGAATGCAAGGTTTGTTTTGCTCTATTTGGAACATAATTGAGCTCAATTTAATAACTTTTCTAGAGGTAATAGGCATATGTGGGTCATACACAAGAAGGATGACTTGACTTTAGGCCTCATTAACCATTTGTAGCCCTAATTGATCATGACGAGGAAGCTAAGGGTCATGGAAGACCTTAGTTGTAATCTTCAATATATTTAAAAAGAAATTTAGTTGCAATATGAGGGAGTCTATTAGAGGTGTGGAACTCTCAAATGAGGTTCTTGAGCCTGAAAAATCTAGTGCACGCTAGGGTTTGTAGAGAAACAACACTAATTTTTTATTTTAAAAAGTTTAATAAATTTTGCACCGAAACATAACCTCAAGTGTTATGTGAAACAGTTTTACCAATTTTTTTCTTGACCTAATCATGCATCTAGGTGAGTATAAGTAAGAATAAAATAACAACAAACCACAACATGACGATGTACCAGAAAACCAACAATGGAAAAACCTTGGATGATCGAACCACAAAAGTCCACTACGAAATAGGTAGTTTATAAGAATAATTAGACTTCCTCACAAACTCGACGCCTTCACGCCTTAATGAATTTGCTCGTTCCTTGCAACCTTCTTCCCAACCATTGTTGGATGCCTCTAATAGCCACACAATGTACACACGTTCCCATATCTCGGTATCCCACCAATATGTTTTGTTTCATGATCAATCCATTCGCTGCTCAATACAAAGACGATCTCCACCACTCGAAAAGCTCATAGTATGAAGATCCATTTAGTATGGTTCAATATAAAAGATATCTCAAACAGACACATACATGTAGGATTCTTGGATCTTAAACTTGGGTGTAAAATAGGGCTTGAGAGGCAGAAGATATAACTTGGGAAAATGTTTTTGCAAAAAAAAACCTTTCAAAACTGATGTTAGACCTGAGTATTAATAGAAAACACATTTTTTGAAGGGACACAATTTTCGATACAGTTTCTTCAATCAAGAATCAAATTTCATTCAAATGACACTAGCTTTTTCATTCGAACTAAAAATAGGTTCTCTTGAATGAAATTTTATTCTCATTTGAACGATGATTGAACAAGATTTGAATGATATTTTTCTTTAAACAATCAAATGTCATTTGAAGTAAATTTGAACGATATGACAAAACTCATTTGAACGAAGAAATAACCTCGTCCAAAATGAAAAATAAATCTCGTTAGAACCACAAAGGAAATTCATTCGAACGAAATAATCCCCAAATATATTTTCTCTTTTGAAATCCACTTTACGAAAAGGCCTCAAATAATTTATAAAACAAACCCAAACTAAATCAAGTGATCAAACACAAATACGTATGCGTACCTTTATTGAGATCCCTCGGATGTTAAAGACGAGACTCAACACATAACCCAATGTATCCTCGATAAAACTTTAACTTTGTCGAATGGTCATCAATCACACATCATAGGCTTGTACGAGACGCAACTCAATGAATAAAGCGAAAACATACAAATTGAATAAAGCCAATACATACGAATTGACTCGTTTTGGGAATATGTACTTACAAATATCTCCCTTTGGCTATCCCGGGACAAAATGGAAAATGAAAAACTACTGGGTCGTCAAGCTTACTAAGAGTCAATTCCCAACCCCCAAATGAAAAAAGTTATAGACTCTTGACCGACACAAACTTGAGTAGCTTTGATCTTATGTAAAACTCTGTTGTATTGCCACTAACCTGCACACTTAAAACACATTTTCAAATTTATAGAGAATATAACAATGTATATAAACTGCATATCAATAACCCTCCTCCTTTGTCTAACCAACTCTACTTAAGAAAGGACGTCTTCCTAAGTTAAAGATCTCCCCCATACAAAAAGAGTTAGATACCATTTCTGCCTCTTTTTGTTTAGTAATAAACAAAGAATAAGGTACACAATAACAAAACATATCTTCCCAATAAAACCAAATCTCCCCCTAAGTGAAGGATGGGTAATCATAAAAAAATATATTATGCAGCGATGTGAATCAAGTCATGCAACAACAAATAATTCGACAACACAAGCACAAATGATCCAAACAACGAATAAATCATATCACTTATGATGTAAGAATTTAAGAATAGGATACAAGATGATCATAATACATGCCAATATAAATAAAATATTAAGCATAAGAAAAACATGGATTAAATGAAAACTCAAAGACTCAAAACACAAAACAAAAAACATACTATATATATAACCACACATATACCGATGAGGTATAAAAGATCATAAACACATAATCCTTACACATTTTCATAGTATCAGTGTGTCTAAAGTGGTGGTATGAAATGAAGGGCATGAGCTAGAAACACGAGAAACTGACCCAGTCACTCAAATATATCCAATGAGATGTATTTGACCATAATAATTTATCAACATTAGATAAAGAACTCAAAAAGACAAACACACACAATGTAAACTTACGTAAAAAAATTGATTATTATCGAATCAATAGAATCATAATAATTATGATCATATTGGACTCATTATGCAATCCCATTGATCTTCAACTAAATACCCTAAAAAATATATCATTTTCTCTCTCTTTTTCTTTGGAATATATCTAATTTTTGAAGTACCAAGGTAAAAAATTTGACCGTGGCAATTTTTTAATTTTTATTTCCTCCCAATCTTTTACGCTCTTGCCAATGATGGCCTTTCACGCAAAAGAAATTTCTCCTTTCATATCCTTTTCTCGTGCACACTTATATTTTTCAAAAATATCAAACAAACTCAAAGGAAATGGTTTTTACATGCACAAATCCCCTGTACTAATTTTTTTTTTATGTAAATGACAAGTCTGTTGGGAGAACACCTCACTTAGCTTATGTGACATATGAAGTTAAAATCCAAAAGATCTTATATAAAGTGTATGCGGAGGCAGATACAAAGTGAATCCATCATGCTGATCAATTTGAAACTACTTCACTTAAACATGATTAAGAACAATTTAAGGATTGAAATTCAAAATCCAATCTCCAGTCACATGGATACATGGAAGGAATGAGATTCAAACAAATCGGTATGCCTCAAAATATGTGTAAAACTAAACTAAACATAAAAAAAAATTGAGTTTTTTTTATAATATTTTTCAAATGATACAAATATTTTTGTATTTTTCTCATAAAGACTCCAAAAAATGGAAAAAAAATACAAAAGATGAACACGTCCTAACATTAGCAATAACATGTAACACAACACTAGTGTATGATAAACATGCAATCATAATCACTTATAATATATAGCATGGTATGACTCATATGAAAGCAAATAAGAGTCAACAAGCCTAATATTTTGCGTCTCCAACTCGGATCTCCTAAGCCACTTAGGTGTAACCTGACGAAATTAGGTTTGGCGAATCTTGGTGACACTAGCCTTAGTTTTCCAAGGATCTTTTCTAAGATCATAACAAAATACCTAAGGTGACATTTCCTATCATAGTGTGTGAAAGGTAAGACACGAGAAATGTGTAACAACCCTCACTTTTGAGAGCTTATTTTATATTTATTTACTATGTGTAGTAATTAATTATAAAATGCTGGAATATTGAGTAAATATAAATTTAATGTGGAAAAGGTTAATATTTACTAAAATGATGTATAGTTACCTTGTGAGTAGGTAAAAGTATCCATGTTGTGATTTATTGTGTCATAAGGTTTAAAATGACATTTTGGTTTAATATGAAATCGGAACTTAAAATGAGTTATAAAATTTCCAAATGATAATTTGGAGGGCGTAGTTAGTCCCGGTAGGTGCGAGACAGTCAAAATAAGTGCTATATTGCATTTTGGTATTTCGGGCACTTTTGACTGGTTATATCTTAAATGTGTAGTTGCGAGTAATTATATCGCGTATTGATCATTTAAGTGAGCTTTTAGACTTAAGCCATGTTTTAAGTCCCCCAACCCTATTTCTATTCTTCCATTTCACATTTGAGCCCTAGAGAGAGTAGAGAGAGGAAGAGAACTTGTGGAGAAAAAGAGAGATTTGGAGATTCAAGCTTAGATTGTTGCCTCCACCAAATCAAAATCTGAATTAGCAAGATCAAGGCAAGTTATCTACTTGCTACTATGTGATTTAAGGAGAATAATTAGTATTGATAGTTATGAATTGTTATGGTTCGTCATTTTAGGGTTTTGTTAGATTTGTGGGTATTATAACTCTTAGAAGTTTATTTGGATGATAAATGTGGTTAATGATGGTAGATAGATATATTCATGATGTATGGGTTGGAATTTATGATCTTGGTTTGGTTGGTTTTGGGTTTGAGGAAAGTTTGGAGTTTAAAACTCCATAGCCAAACTTGGCAATTTCGCAGGGTCGAATCGATTCGACCCCTGGGGCGAATCGATTCGCATGGAAGCAATTTTCCAGGTCTGTGTACCCGAATCGATTCGAGTTAAGACCGAATCGATTCAACGTTTGCAGAAACTTGTGTTTGTCTTCCGAACCAATTCACTTTCAGAGCGAATCGATTCGGGTCCTGCAGTTTTTATTTATTTTCGTATTTAATTTTTTTTCCTTTTTCTCTAGTCTTAGGACCTAGGAACCTTCTTGAATGAAGTAAACTTAGAGTCCTAGAGTAGTAGTTGAGTTTGTTCGTCACCCTAGACTAGAATTGGGTCATCTGGGTTTTATTCTGGGGAGGTTTAAAGTAATGTTAAGGCATTACTTCTTTAATTGAACTTTTAGAAGTTGGGGACTTTAATGCCCATGCTTGGAGATTTTAGGGGCTTATCGGATATATATGAACTTTGGGAATTATAGAAGCGTAATGATTATGTTGGAGACAAGGTTGGGACTTATAATTTTAGGAATATTAATGAAACTATTCAGTGATAGGTTCGAATAAAATGAACCAAACACATGGATAATGGAAATGGGAATTGGTAATGAAAATTGAAAATGAGATTTAAAATGGTAAATGTTAATTTACTAGAACATACCTCTCTAAATACTATCATAAGGGAAGTTCGCGCGCGAGGTGATGCCCCCTGACAAATTAACGCAGGGTGGATATGGTCCTAGGCCATATGAGTGTTGTTATATAGATGTATTTTTCTGCGATGGGTAGGGGATTCCGGGTGTGGTCTTGACTATCCCGCAGGCATATGGCCACTTCCCGACGTTGCGTTATGAGCCCAGGTTGTCTTATATGATAGGCCCTGGAAGATGATAGTTATTTAGGGGCATGCCCAATGGGGAAACTCGGAGGGGCGATCTTAGAATCATTATATGTATGAGAATATAACTTTTATGCATCAAGTGAGACTTGATGGATATTAATGCCATAAAGAGCATGGATACGTGCCACAAAGAGCATGTGATTGAGATATGTGCCATAAAGAGAAGTTGATAGAAATTGCATTTCTGTTAAGGAATGGAAAGATAAAATGGAAAATGATGATTATTGATAGAGGTTTTTAATTAATGAAGTGAAATTATATCTTCTTGATTAAACCGAATAAAAGATTGTATTCCTGTTAAGGAATGTAAGGATGAAATGGTAATATAATAATTGAGAAAAGGTTTTTAATGAAAGATGTTTACTTATAATTCTCTTGTGTAAATCATTTACATTTCATAATTAGTAAAAATGTCTTAATTTGTAATGTAAGTTAATATGCTAGATAACATGCTAGATTTTCATCCTTATCATCCATGCATAAATGTTCATTCCTATCGCGCTTTTTATTCTTCTGGTGATCATATAAAATCGGGCCCTGACTCGTTCAATTTCTATGTTGTGTATGTTATTATATCTGCTTAGGTGCTCCACCGTAAGGGCGCCCGTTGTGATTATTCCCATTCCAGTACTTTTGACGGGCTGTAAGATTTTGCGGATATTACAGGACATTGTATTAGACGCTTTCATTTTTGTGTTCTAGATATGATCGGGTCTTACTCAGGCGTGTGGCCCAAACTTCTGTATTTGATTAATGAATGTATTACGTTAGATATTATACTGTTGTAATACGTCGTATGTAACTGTGGACCGATAGAATATTCGGTCATTTTCTTGTATATTCGTTTTAGATGTATTATATATACTCTTTTGGAAATTCCAGTTGCTTGTCAAATTGGGTTGTTTAGTTTAATTTTCTTAACTGGTTTTAAATTCTAAACTTTTTGGCAACCCGTTTTCTGATTTATTGGGTGGTTTTCCCGGATACTCAGTTTATTGTTGTGATGTTGAGAATGATATCCATCCATGATTCCTGTTACATTTGAGTATCGGGATGGCCACCCCTTATCTCGGATTGTGGGTTGTCACAAAATGTTACCTATAGGTTAACCTTTTCTAACGTCTTTAAATTTGGTTGGCTCTCTCAAAATCATGGTGTTGGCTTTGGAAGTAGAAGTATCTATTTCATTAAAGCCAATCACACACGTGTCATCTTTGATTGGATGATGCCTAATATTTTATCTAACATCTTCCACCTAGCTTCCAAATCAAGTTTGAAATTACCCGAGTCTCTCAACTTCTCTTTTAACTCCATAATCATAGACTCGAGAAAATGATTAAAATCTTCAACTTCAAGAAGCTCCTTCTTAACACCTCCACTAAACCACTATGGCTATCTCTCTCACCCCTAACGTACTTGAGCTTATCCGACTCCTCTCACATGCTCTAAGATCCTCAATCAATTTATAATTATCATCATATATGGCATGCTCCTTCACCTTAGCTTTTACTTTTTTAACTTCAACAACTTTGGATATAACTCTTGAAAGTCCACTCGAATCTCACTACCCTCCTCATATTCTTCTTCTTTATCCATCCCCTCCTTACTGTTCTTCTTCAAACGGTGATTGTAACTACCAATTTATCCATTTTTAACTTTTTACTAATTGTTGCAAGGTCATCAAGATGGTTGTTCCTTGTCCAGGGATGTCCCTCTACTTTGACATCCAAAAATTGATTTCACAAGCATTGGATAATTGCTTGGTAGGGGGAAAAATTAGCATACATTAGGGAAAACTCTCTGTTAACTTGTTTAACTACGAGGTGTGAATCCCCTCATATGCATAATAATCTAACTCCACTTATCAATGCCTCTAATAACCCAAGGATGAATTCTTCATATTTAATGTCATTACTTGATCAATTGAAGTCCAACTTATAAAAATAAGTCATTTTATCTTTGTTATTAGTAAGTATGATTTTTTCTCCCTTAGTACCCTGTGTGCACGAACCATCGAATTCTATCTTCCATTCTCCCATTTCTTCTAGATACTATCCCCGGGTAGTTCCTCACTTGGAGGTTCAACATTATGGCTTGGAAAATTAGCTAAGAGACCCACCAAGGCATAAATTCTGATAACCATTGGAGTAAGACACTTCAAATAATATTCTGAGAGTATAAGAAACCACGTGGTCGCTTGCCCTATCAAAGCGGTTCTCATGAGAAGGTACTCGATAGGATCACACTTAATGATGATATTCACAGTAAATGTAAGAAATTAGTTCCTTAACTTTTGAGCCACAAATACCAATGATAAACAATGCCTTTCTACAGTTGTGTATGTAGACTCAGTCTTAAATATAACTCAGGACAAATAGTATACAAACCATTCCTTCCCTTCCTTTATTTGGGCATAAAAAAGCCTCAATATATCACTCGATGGAAGTTAGATACAAAAGTAAGTGTTTACCAATTTTAAGGGGAATCATAGTCAAGGGAGAGGTTAATATCTCATTGATCGACTTGAATTCTTTTTGCTTCTTATCCCCCATACCCATTTCACCTTATCTTTCATGAGCGATGAGAAAGGATGGGGGAAATCTGTTAAGGCTGGTATAAGGTTTCTTAGATAAGAAACTTTTCCTAAGAAACTTTTGATATGCCTCTGAATTCTTGGTTAAGGCATCATCAAAATATACATTTTCTTCTCTCATCCATTTTCATGCCTCCCCCATTGACAATAAACTCGAAGAATTTATCTACAGTAACCCCAAAGGCACACTTGGAGGGGTTCATCCTTATCTTATACTTTTGTCAGCGTTCAAAAACTCTTCTTAGCACTTGGATGTGACTTTTATCCGTCTTCTATTTCACCACCAAGTTATCGATTTAGAATTTTAAAATATATGAAATATTGCCATCATAGTTCTCTGGTACGTCGGTCCAATATTATTTAAGCCAAACGGTAAAACCCTGTAGTGGACGATGCCTAGAAAAGTCTAAAAAATTGTCCTCTCTACATCTGCAGGATCCATATTAATATTATTGTACGAAGCATACCCATCTGTGAAGTTCTACATTTCATACCCGACAATCGCATTCATTAATCTATCAATGCTTGGTAATGGAAATTTATCTTTGGGACATGCGTAGTTTAAATCTATGAAATCCATACAGAATCATAATTATTTCTTGTTCTTCTCTGTAATAGGAATATTTTTTGATAGCCAGATAGGGTGTTGAATGGGTTTGATGAATCCAACGACAAACAGTTTCTCCACTTTTGCCTTGATCTTCAAATCTACCTCAACTTTGCAAGTGCGCATGGCCTATCTCACTAAAAAAGAATTAGGAAACATGTTAAACTTATGAGAACTTACCTATATGTCAATGTTAGTAATCTTCATATATTTCTACGCATATATGTCTCTGAATTCCTAGTTAAGTTTTAAGATCTCTTTTCATTTCTTCAGGCTCAAAGTTTTAGAGATGAAAATGGGAATCGCGCCACAGCCCTCTTCCCCCAAGTTCAACTCCTTAAGTTCTTGGAGTAGCTCTCTAGGTCCATCTTGCATGCGATTTTCCATTTCTTATAGTTCCTCAACATGCTTAATTATATGGGAATCATTAATTACAAAGCATTCTAGAATTGGGTCGACGCTCTTGTCCCAGAATGTCGCCCGTGCACACTATTATAAACGGTAGATAACTTTAACATTGGGAAATATAACTTTCTTTCAAGTTCAAGAAGGTCTTGAACCTTCTTCTAGCTTTCTTTTTCCTACGCCCTTTCTTTCGAGGGGTAACACTTATGAACTCAACCTATCGTGAACATATTTATTTTCTTGGTCCCTTCCTGAACTACTCAGGTCTCATCCACTCCTTTAATCAAACCCTTATTTTTTTCTTTCTTTTGTTTCTTTCTTTCTTCATGAATCTCTGTATCGAATGTTGCATGAACTAAATGGGCTTCTTCCACTGATAAAGGCATATCCATGACCTTAATTATTATTTGTGTCTCACAAATTTTAGCAATCACACATTGCTGGAATGTGGTAGGTATGATGCCATGTGTATGAATCCACACTCTGTATATCAACAAATGGTATATTTTATTGGCATTGATGACATGGAATTTTATATGGGAAGTGAAATTTCCCAACTTGATTCCAACATTCACATAGTCGGGTGATTGCATTCCAGCGCTATAAAAACATGAAATTACTAGAGGACTTGGCACAACCTTCTCTTGTGAGATTCTTGTTTCATAAAGAGTGATTATGGGAATGATGTTGATCTATGCCCCATTGTCCGCTAGTGCTCTTTGAAAACTAATTCCATTTAGCAGAGCTGTAACATACAAGGGTCTGTTGTGAAAGAATGGTCTGTTTTAGTTTCCTTAGAGAGCACTAGTCCTGGCGTGTACCTTTTGATATACCATCTAATAGGTAAATTACAATTGATGGATGGATCACCTTGGCCATGCACCGCTTCAAGAATTTTCTTAATACCTGCTAATCTATTTTCAGACTGTACTTTGATTTGATCAAAGAACTACTTGAATTTTGGAGTTTTTGCTATCGCTGTGCATTCCTAATAAATTTATACCTCATAAGTTTAAGTATTATAAACATACTCATCTTCAAATGTATCTTATTCATCACGTGCGAGCACCACACTAACATTACCTTTCTTTAATTTATAATTCCTCATACTTATCACCCTTGTAATCTGTGTGGGCTAGCCCAAACAACAACTCGTCACATGCCTTGTCATTTTCCATCCATTCCTCATACTCCATCATCTCGTCTAAGTTATGAGTTATAACCATATTTACAAAAGCATATTGATGGGAGGGCAATGGATTCTCGTTGAAATCCATGGGAGGAGTTTGAGGAGTACTATTGGATACTTTTTCATTTATTATCTTTCATATATAATAATAATCTTCTGTCGAGTATTGGACCATTTGGTCCATCTCATAGAATTTGGCATCATCTTTTTCTACAACTATGGGCATTTGACCATTTGAGTGAGGTGGTCCCACCACCCCTTCTAGCACTAATGTTTGATAATAGTTCGTGACTTCTTCAACACTGCATGTCCTTGGGACTACCATCCACATAGTTAAAAGCTTATCGCCGAGCGACCTAAAATCTCCCTAGTTGAGGAACGACTTGAGTCCTCTAATTCTGGGATTTTATATTTATGATCATCGCGATGTTCCTTGCTGCTCGAGTGAACTCTCTAAATCTTCCCTCATGAGTTTCATTGATCAGGTGAACTTTATATTGTTCGAGTAGTACATCCACGCAAATTTGCAATAGTCTTGCGTCAATGGCTTTCTTAAGAGAATCTATAGACCTCACTTTAAAACTTTTAATGTACTCCATCAATTACTCGCCGGATTTTTGTGTCTCTTAGGCTAAATATCTCAGAGTGAATTCATCTTTAGCCAAAAATAACTTCTAGAGAAATTTCCTATGCATCTCTTCCTAAGTGGGAATATTGTTTGGGGTAAAGTGGGAATACCATGAGTAAGATTTTCCTATGAGAGCTTTTCAAAAATCTCTCAATCTCAAATTCTTCTCACTACAATGTACACCAAGGTACTCCACAAACCTTTTGACATGCTCTTTTATATTTTCTCCTTTGTCATTGTATTTTATAAACTTTGGTCAAACATACCCCTTAGGGTATGGTACCTCATTAATATTGTCTGGGTAAGGGTTTTTTAATTCCTCCTATAAGAGAGGAGATTAATGCGTGAGTGAGAAGGTATTCTTTATCTTCGTTAATGTAACTGCCTTGGAGTGCGTTGTCGATGTGGCAATGGGGGTTAGGGTTTATTCGACCACCACCTTCTTTTTCGATGCGACCTCTAGTATAACTCCTCCTCTAGTAGGAGCTACAACTAGTGTACCTTAGAGTTGGACCAAAATTTCCATGTCCACGTGGTGCTTCTTTAGAAAATCAAAAAGCAAGCTCATAATATTCATTCAATCCAGTTGCGGTCCAGTTGAGTCGCCCGTCTAACCCATAAAAGGTCCAGGACCTCTCGCTCCTATAACAACAGCATCTTTATTGGTGGCTTGGTCACTCTTAAATCCATTAACTATCGAAGTATCTTCAAATACCAAGTACATGGAGACATTGTGACCTTCTTTATCCATGTTAATGATGATACTTCTCCAGTGGACTTGCCAAATATAGGAGAGTAGTGGTACTGGGGTCTATAAAAATCTATAAATGGGTGAGACGTGACCCACTCTAATGGAAAATGTTTATAAGGTGACAATATTTTAAAAACAGGAGTAATGAAATAATTTAACTTTTTTCCAATAAAATAATGATGATTCTGATTACAAGAAATGAACTACTAATGATTAAACACAACTTTTGACAATAAAGTAAATGAATGAACTCTTGAGAGCAGTGATTCTCTAAAAGCGGAGAGGTAAATACCCAAGTGAGCGAGGGGTGAGTATTCTAGTGAGGGAATTTATTGAGCATAACATTGCTAGAATGTTGGTCTGTCATAAAAGAGAACCTAGGGCTCTATTTATAGTAAAACTTTTCGGGCACACGTGGAACCTAAGGTGCCTGGGAAAATTCCCATGTAAAAAAATATCTTAAAATGTTTTGTCCTCCTTACATTCACCCACGGTTTGTCTATTATGGAGTGACACATGGCGTAATAATAGATAAAAAGGTGATCTTATCGTTCATGATTCAAAAAAGTGCTAATTTGTTTGTGAAGAGTTACGTATTGAGTAATTTTGAAAACATTGTGAGTGGTCTTTAGGGTCACTCACCATTTGTAATATTGAAATTGTATTGTGAGTAGGTAAATTATTGTTGTCTATTTTGTAATGTAAATTGTGTAGTGTTTGATTGAGTGTGAGTGACCTCTTGGGTCCGTCGCATTAATATTCTCACTTTCCAAAGATATTGAAATGATTGAGCCTTAGCTTGATCAATAAGACTTATCTCTCATCCCCCAAACCAAAACACTCAAAAAGTTCCAATTGGTCATCGGCTCGAGCCCTGCTTTCTCGATCATGGCTTCTTGTTAAGTAAACATGCATAAATAAAAAAAACTTACTGTTAGTGACAGAAGGTATTTTCATGTATTTCTTTGTTGCTTTTGTGGATGCTCATAATTTTACTTCACTTGGAAGCCATGGACTACTTGTTACCTTCCTCTTATTCATAGAGCCAACTTGGTAAAAATGTTAACATTTGTAATATATTTAGATTGTCTATGTCCTCTGTCAAAACTCTCTGTTTATCATGAGTCTAGAGTGAACCTTAAAGAATTCAAGACATTTCATGTCGCTCATTGAGCTTCCATTGCTAAAAACTATGACTATATCCTTTTATAAGTTTTAATTTAATTTTGTCTAATTGCACACACTCATGCATTTTAAAAATTAGGAGAGGTTTTCTTAAAACTATTTTAGAAAAACATTTTTCGAGTTGTGCATTTGGAGTTTCAGTAGAAACCTTTTGACAGGAAAAAAAATTTTGAATTTTTTTTTAAGGCTTTTTATGCTTAGCCGTCCACATGCGTCCTTTTTTTGAATGTCATGGAGGCGTTCACATGGTGTCAGTTTGTTATCGTGCACACAACTTGGGTTGGATGGTCGCATGGGTTGCTTCCATGAAATTGATTAAACTTAACCGTGCTTATGACCGGATTTAGGATTTCAAAACTCTATAAAGAATGGGCCTTTATCTCCCATTTGGAAGAGAGACTTTTCCCTCATTTCAAAATATTTCATCTGAAGTGATTTTTATGTTTGTGAGGCTTTCTTTCTCTCTCTAAACCTAATTTCAAAATCCTTTGAAATTCTTGAAAATTTTTAGATCTAGATTGATATCTACATTTTTTGAGAAGTTTTTGAGTGAATTGAATTCACAATCTAGCCAGAGTTAATTTTACTTCTGATTTTTTATGATCAAGTACTCCATGATCTAAAATTGGAGGTGGTTTAATACATTAGTGGAGTTCAAGTATGGCGCGATTTTATGGACAAGAGTGAAGTTTCTCATATAATCCGCGGAGCTCAAAATGGATTTCTATTTTCTATGGGGAAAAGTTCAAGGTTCATAGGTACTTACTTCTGAGGGCCTTAGTGAGATATACTTTCTTGATTTGTATAAAACTATTTTCAAGTAAAAATGGAAATTAGAGTGCGTTTGAGATTTTTTTTACCCCTAGGGGTGTGTGTGTGTGGGGGGGGGGGGGGGGGGGGGGCTCGTTAAATTTGTCTTGTGTTTGCGTGCGCATGTTTCTATCCATATCTAACAAACCTGATCACACACCACACATTAGAATGTTTGAATTTAAAGATCGAAGTTAAAATTTAATATGTATGGGTTAGGTTGTATTTGATTAGCTAGATCTAGTTGTTTATCTTGTGTAGTTTCCTTATAAGGCATTTGAAGTCAATTTTTTTAAAGATGTTTAAAATTTGGGATATTTTTTGGAATTGACAAATTTGGGCACATTGTTTCATCAAACCTATTCGCCCATAGGTTTATGTTATATTATTCACAATTTTTTTTCTCGATTGATTTTAGAGAAAGATTGTTGAATTAGGCTTAACAA
Source organism: Sambucus nigra (assembly GCA_949130495.1). Classification (NCBI taxonomy): domain Eukaryota; kingdom Viridiplantae; phylum Streptophyta; class Magnoliopsida; order Dipsacales; family Adoxaceae; genus Sambucus; species Sambucus nigra. Next base: position 387,774,807 of record OX422208.1, read on the forward strand.
CTTGAGTTAGATCCGTATTTGTGTGTGCATTTATTTATACTGTACTTGTCTGAGATTTTATGCTTATTCATTTCACTTGTGTGTTTTCCATGAATGTTGTAAATTTGAATGCGTTTGGATAATTTGTATTGATCATCACATTCTTCGTTATATAGGAATACTACACTTAAATTGAGTGAGTCTAGTTATGAGATTGTACATAACGAGAAGGATGAGAGTGATGCTAAAAAATTAAGTGAGATAAACCCTGCGTATAAGAAGTTGTTTCATGAATTGCTAAAAATTTTAAAGTTGAAAATCAAAATGCGAAACAAAATCAAAAAGTTTTAAGAGTAAGTTAATTTGTTAAAAGAAAAAGCGATTTTTATTTTGGAACTCAAGAATGAGTTAAATCGTGTAAATGTTCAAATGAATCTTTTGAAAGTCAAAAAGAAGATTTCCTTGGAATGAAATGTACACTTTAAAAGGATGGAAAAATGTTTCAACTCACGGAAAGAGAGCATAAAAAGAATATATCTCTCTTAAGAGTGAATTGGAAAATTCTTTCAAAGTCAAACTTTCTTTAAAAAATCATTTGGATAAAATTAATAAAATGTTGTTTGAAATATCGATGATTCGGACAATGAAAAAAGGAATTGGGTTTGATTTTTATGATCCCCATTAAGATAATACCATTAATTTTTTACGTGAAAAGAAAAATGATGAAAAAGAGAGTTCATTTAAAGCTCACAAAGAAAAAGGAATTTATAAGAAAAGGATATTGAGAAGAAAGTCTAGTCCGTCAAAAGTACAAATGTGGATGTGGTAGAGATTAAGAAGTATAAAAAAAGTCATCCAAACCAAGGTTGTTGGTAAACCTCTAAAGGAACATTTTGAGAAAGGATATTTTGAAAAACATGTGCTTACTTTTAGACATATCCCAAACTTTCCTAAGATAAATAATGTTTTATAAAATCATCGAGTGCAAAATTTTTCTAGAAGGAACTTGAATTTTTCCCCAAAGCCATTTCAAATATACAAGTGCTCTTATTGCTACATGAGGCATCACTTAAGGCCATTTTGTTTTAAAATTCAAAGATATGAGTATTACTCATATTCCATATTTTCAAGAAGAACTAATTTTCAAGGAATAAATAAGAAACTTGAAAATTATTTAAAGAAACTTAAAAAGGAAGCTAATGTTTTGCAAAAATAAAGTTAATTGAAGCCAAAGTGGGTCAGTAAAGAGAATCACAATGGTTATATGGCTATTACAAATTTATAAACACAATTTCTTCAAATTTCAATGATTTTTATTTTGATCGTGAGTGTCACGTCACATGATGGGTGAAAAATAATGGCTTACTTATTTTGAATGTTTTTATGGTGGTTTGGGTACATTTGGAAATGAAAAGAAGGAGAGAGTCAATGGAAAGGGAATAGTGAGAATTTTCGATGAGATCATACTTCATAATACTATTTTAGTTTAAGGACTTATATCTAACCTTATTAGTATAAGTCGAATTTGTGAGGATGGTTACTGTGTGAGTATCTTCAAGAAGTGATGTTTTGGTAAAAATAAAGAAATGGTGTTTTGATGAATGATGTGAAAAATTCTAAAAATTGTTATAGTTTGGTGAATGAACAAAAGGATGTTTGTGAAAAGGGTGAAAATGATTTTTTTAATCAATGGGTGAAAAAACTCATATTTTTAAACTTTGGAAAGTGTTGAGTAAAAGTCTTTTCATTATAACTCAACAAGTGTGGAGAAAATTCTAATTAAAGAAATTATTCAAATGGTTAAACATTCTCCGAGTGAGATTGTGAAAAATCAAGTTTTAGAAGAAAATGTGACTGTTAAATCAAGTGTTTTGAAAGTAGATGAAATTGACCAAAGTATTTACAAAGATATATGTGTCGTAAATGATCAAGATATATCCAAAGCCCATTATTTTGATAAAGAAAAAGAATGTTTAAAAGGACCTTCTCAATCCTACATTTGTACATTTTGTCGTAAAAAGAGCCATTTGAAAGAGATTTCCTACAAACTTCAAAAAATTCAAAAGAAGTGAAAAGTTATTTCAAAATCTCATTCTAAGGTGGTTCGTCAAGAAACTTATGTGTTCACTTATTGTTATAGAATCGATCACCTTAGGGAATTTGTTTTAATCTTTAAGAATTCTTGTATTAGTTCACATTCACACGATTATGATTGGATAAATGATTTTTAAAAGTAATTGAATATGTTTTTAAGGATGTGAATGAGATTATAATAGAATCTGAAAAGGATTTTGTGAAAAAGAAAAGTTTTTAAAAAGGAGGCAATGTAACTCTTTAGCCTCGTGTTGTGTTGAAGGATTTTTTAAAAGATAAAGGTGCTTTGAATGTTTGTTTTCATGTCTACACTTCAAATGATATGATGTATTCTAGTATTCATCCATTTTTTTAGGTAAGAGGGATAAAACCCCCACACATTTTATAGAATCTAATGGAGAAAAAGTCTCTCCAATGACTCTTACAAACAATAATGAAAATTTGAAAGATATAAGTGTAAGATAACACTTGGCTTTGGGTACTAGGGAGAAACGGTAATTTCTATTGTTACTTGGGTGTTTATAATAAAACATAGGCGTAACCCGTATTAATGGTAATGGAAAATATATTTTTTAAGGATGACGATATGTAAAATCAATAATGAAGGAAAATATTCCCAAAGAGTAAGATCAAAGTTAAGAACACAAAAAATAATGTGGTTCACCTGACTTATGCTACGTCCATCGGAGCGCAATTTTTATTTCACTTAGAGAATGAAAATAAATGTTTACAAACACTCAATCTCGATATTAGAACTTTGCCTCTTAAAGTGTATACAATGTTTAAACTCTCTTAAAATTTCTTCAAGTTTGTTCAATTTTCTCTTCTCTCGTGTTTCTGTTTGTCCATATAGTCTCAACTTTAATCTCATGGGATCTTGAGTTCGTTTTCCTCTTTTGGACCCTTCTACTGGTAAACCACCATTATTCATTAAATGGGGAACAAACCCGTTAAATATAGGTTAAAGTCATCGTAAAACATGGACAAATCTTAAAATGTGGACAAAAGTATTACTTTAACTAAAAGTATTCTAGCTTTATGTGCACTACCCAATACATAATATGAAACCTACTCACGTGGGATCATGTGAATAAGTAATATTCATGGAAGTTAGATAGCGCTCTCTACATCAGCACCTTTATATGGCTCATTAAAACTTTTAGTTGATAAAGTTGATGGATGTTCACAACCTATTCCACTACGGTGATATGTTTCGTAACATGCTAAATCATGTCGAGTTTTTTGTATCTATGTATTCACAAAAGTAATTTCTTCGGGAACCTTCGCAGACAGGTTGTTCGATGGTGCATTGAGCTTTATCGATTTTATCGAACTTAGTCTTTCGAGTGTTCTGATTAACCTATTCTATATAAAAATGAATGAACTCCCATTTTGCCTCGATGAAGTAACTTATCTCTGAGTGGGGAGTTTTACAAATAATCCCCTCCTATATTTTTTCGCTCGAAGAAAGTTGTTGTGTAAATAAGAAGTTTATGTATAAAATACCTTATTCATTTAATTTCTAAATTTAAATGCTGATGGATTCTAGAATCGAGGAACCTTTATTTGATGAATCTCACACCGAAGAAACATGTATCGAAAACTTCAAATCGAAGAACCTTGTCTGTAACCATGTCAATTTCTATCCATTTGAATCTCAAATGTGTGAACTGAACGTTTATATATCTTTGCATTAAATGCCAATCATTAACTCTAACATCGTCGTCACCTTTTGCCACGTATAGCCATGAGATGATTTCTTAGACATTGGGTTGTGTAATCATTATTTTATCCCTAATTTTAAATCGTCACTTTTTTTAGTGAACTATCTAAAGCAATGACTATAACAAAGAAACCCTTTAAAAGATTTCTCTTTCATTTCTTTAAAACCTTTTAACTCCGTTTTTTACATCCATTAATACCACAACTCCCAAATGTGTATAGATATATATATCATGTTCTTCTTCACTCAATAATTCATCTTTTTTTCATTCTTTTATGATTGTACTCTGTTCTAACCAGTTATATAACATTTTCGTCACTTTTCTTCTGATTGTAATATTTTTTGTTCAATAATGGCATCGTTAAGTAAAGTTTCTGAAGTGTTTGGTAAGAGCTCAACTAGGGCTCCGTCATTTGAGTTAGTAGAGAGATAAGATTTATCTAATCATTATTGTCATGCGTCATACTTTGGAGATAAGGATAAATTTGGGAAGAGTGTAGGGCTTTTTTGTGAATTTGTAAGGTCTAGAATATCCTTTATTAATAACTGATCAACCCCAGAATAGGTCTGAGGGAAGTAATCATCGCCCTTTTGGTGTTTTGAGACTTCAATTGGACATGGGAATTTTCCCTTATTCCAATATTGACTTCGAGGCACTTGGTGGTTCGCCTGAGGATTTTACTAATTGGACCACCTATATTTATAAAAAAATATATGAAAAAACTCTTCTCCAAGTTGCCCTTACTAACATTGTTTATTATTTGGGGGATTTTACCCTATAAAAAAATAAATCTGCACTCCATCTATTAATTTCTAGGTTGAACTACTTATCCCATAATTTTGTAACATCTTGAGGTGAGTTTACGATCACATTGGAAGATATGTGTGAATTGATGGGAATAAATCCCAATGGTTCCCTTCCATGTGACGATCAACCACTGGATAATAAGGAAGTCGAAGGTCTAATAAAGCTTGACAAATTTTGTCATGAGTGTATTGGTAATTCTTCCAAAGAAACCTTTGGTTAATTAATAAAATATTTTTATAAGGTTCCTTTGAAGCTAATTGAGGAACAAAAGGAAAAGGGTAAAATACCAATGTACCATCTGGCCTTAGTAAATATCATCCTTATGAGCAAGCCACCTATCTTTTATGTCTGGTTTCTTGCTTCTTCCTTCCCGACAAGCCCAATGATCAGCCACGTAGAGATTTGATAAATTTCTTAATTAGGATGCCATGTGTAGTCAACATTCATTTGGCTGCTATAATTATGGGTCTTTGTTTACATGGTTAGATAGATTTCATTTTGACATCGATCATTCGGTTGGTAGATATGATGTCTCCAACTTTGGCAACACAATTCTTTTGACGGGGTCCCTCTATCGTAGGTTCCCCAAGCTCTATCTAATTGAGCTCCCAATGAAGAGGTTTCTATCCAGGCACCATGGTTGTTGCATTAGAACCACAAAAAAAGTAAGAAGGATCTTATCCCTTTTATTGGTGTCCATAATGATTTTTTTGATAGACCTTATTCTGAAGGAGTGTGCGCTTGCGTTCAAATAGGAAATTATATAATTAAACACAGTTTAACCCAATTAAACCCTAAACATGCAACTAGGTGTGATTGAATAATATGTAGAACATGCTAGTACAATCAAACACACATAATTGAGGAAAAATCCCCCAAAGGGGCAAAACCATTTATTTTCACTATAATATTGTAACTTTACAATTTATCGGATTACAATGAAAATACAAGGGTGACACAGAATTACCCGCAGGCGTCGGATCTGTAGTCGGCGGCTGGAAGTTTCCCTTTCCAGGAGGGCAGCAATGAAGAAGAAGAACGATCTTCTCCACAAGGGTATGAATAGCAATAGTTTGTTCTTGGGTTGCAAAGTGATTCACACAGATATGGCAAGGTTGTGTGAATTAAACATGAGTTTGTGAACTCATAAAGATGAACACTTTGAGTTTATGAACTGTAAAAATCGTGTGTAGAAGTCTTGCAAAACCAACTCCCCGGAGTGGGTTTATAAAAGAAGTCCTAGCCCTAAAAAATCTCTGCACGATCTGGCTGAGTTTATCCCAGAAGGACCGGTCCGGGTCTGAGGCAGATTGGCCCGAGGGGGTGGATCGGTTCGTTTTAATTTTGTATTTATTGGTTCGCTACCAGTCCGGGGTCTACTGGATCTTTAGCAAGGCGAATCGGTATGGCTTGAGGCGGATCGGTCCGTAGGTGGATCGGTTCTTTTTCTCTAGGCGGACCGGTTCGGCCTGTCAGAATTTTGATTCCTCCTCTTCTTTGATATTCGAATCCGTTGATGACAATATGAATCTTGAATTTCTTCAACGGTATAACGGCGTACGACATAACAAATTGATGATGGGCAAAAATGTCCTTACAAATCTCCCCCTGTGTCTATGCCGGTACAAACATAAAAACATCCGAATTATCAAGTATCAAAAATGCCTATACAAATCTACCCTTCCATGAACCCAAAACTGAAAAGGTACAAATGAATAAGACTTCATCGTTTTGATCTTAAACTCTTCAGGAATCTCAACGCTTTGCTCATCAAGGTGTGCAATCCAATGATAATCCATGTAGTACCTACACACATGAGAAAAAGAAAATACCAAGTGACGTATTGAGTTTGAAATGAGATAAGCATATATACCAATGTATGAGAAAACTCAAAATTTCAAAACTCCCCCATAATAAGATGAGATAATTCATTCTCCCCCTTTTTATGATGTCCCCAAATAGACAAATGAGAGAAATAAATCAACCAAGTCAATGATAGCGAAAATGAAGGGGTGTGATCAGATTCGATAGGAAAATCAATGCATACAAACATGGCATATGTGCAGGATGAATATCGGATACTCCTAACGAATGAACTCAAAGTCTTCCTTTGGTGTAAAAAGGTGGAAATATAAGACATTGACTCAATCAAATCAACAAATCAAAGCTCAAAGTGATTTCCACACCAATAACGTCCAAAACTATTTCATGCTTTTTCAGGACTTTGAAGGAAGTTCAAACCCATTTATATTCTCCAACCAAACTCCCTCAGGTTTTAATTTTGAATAGAGGCTTTCTAAATTCTCAAACTTTGGAGAATTGAAGGTGAAACCTAATGGCCCATATGTGGCATAAATTTCTTTTTATTGCCTTTAAATTTTTTCGGGCTCTTTTAACCTCTTTGGACCTCGGATAATAAAATTTCTCAATTTTTTAGGTTCTTTTGAACGGTGGCTTTTGCGCGAAGAATAGATAATGACCTTTCGCAGTCCCTCCCCGTTCTAAAACAGACACTCAATCTCACCAAAAACGGTTTTTACATGCATTCCAATCTTGTCAAGTTTTATCGCATATTGGTAGTTGTATAAACAGAATTGAGATGGAAACACTCAAGCCAACATGTGATAGACAAGTACAATAATCAAATAAAGTCGTGAATGTGTGCAATAAAGGAGATAGGAGTCAAACATGTAGGAAAATATCACTAATTACATCTCAAAGACTCCATACAATGTAAAGCACATGGATGAAATGATGTAGCGTCTCAAATCTCTATCAAACAGTCATGTGGATAAATGGAATGAAATTGTGACTCGGCATCTTAAATGTTCATCCATAAAAGGTGTATAAAAAATACAAAAACCTTTTTGGGCTTTTCAAAAATTTTTATAAAAGAAAATCTTTTTGGATTTGTCAAAAGAATAAATAAATAGCTGTACAACATAACAATGGTGCATATAAAATAGACTAGGAATAGGAAGCATATGATATGAATATGAAAAATCATCCTATTATAGACATAGACCAACCCCTCAGTCAACTGTGCAAATCCCCAAAGACTTCCTAAGACTCTCAAATCTAAGGGCATCTAAAGGTTTTGTGAAAATATCAGCTAACTGATGGTCGGTGGGAACAAAACTCAAGGATACGACTTTCTCTTCAACTAACTGTCGTATAAAGTGCTCACGTATCCTGATGTGCTTTGTGCATGAATGCTGGACTGGATGGCGAGATATGTGTATTGTGCTCGTGTTATCACAGGAAATGGTAATGGTATCCTGTGAAATCCCATAATCTTCTAGCATTTGCTTCATCCACATGAGTTGCGTGCAACATCTCTCGGCGGCTATGTACTCAGCCTCTACAGTGGATAAAGAGATGGAATTTTGCTTCTTGCTCAGCCAGGAGACAAGAGCAGAACCAAAATAGAAACACCAACCAGAAGTGCTCTTACAACCATCTACATCCTCGGCCCAATCGGCATCTGAATAGGCGGATAAATGGTCATTGGTATAAAAGGAATACCAAATACCATATGAGAGAGTCCCACTCACGTATTTAATAATACGTTTTAGAGAAAGTAAATGTGACTCTTTCGGGGATACCTGATATCGCGCACAGACTCCAACACTAAAGGCTATGTCGGAATGACTGGTAGTCAAGTAGAGAAGACTACCTATCATACTCCGATACAAGGTTTGCTCTATGTCCTTGCCTGAAGTGTCCTTACTAAGATTGGTAGTAGTACTCATAGGTGTACGAGCATGCTTAGAGGAGTCTAAACAAAATTTCTTCACTAGGTATCTAGCATACTTGGATTGGGAGATGAACATCCGATCCTCTAGATGACGAACCTGGAGACCAAAGAAGAACGTAAGCTCACCAACCATGCTCATCTCAAACTCACTTTTCATCTCCTCCTCAAAGTGGTGAGCATGTTGGGAGCACGTGGATCCAAAGACTATGTCGTCCACATAGACTTGGGCAACCAAAATAGCACCGTCATCTAAACTGACGAACAATGTCATATCAACTCCCCCTCTCTTAAAGACACGGGCTAAGAGATAAGAAGTAAGCCTCCCGTACCAAGCACGTGGTGCTTGCTTCAAACCATACAAGGCTTTCCTCAGATAGTATACGTGCTCCGGGTGCTTAGGGTCTTCAAACCCTTTTGGTTGTTCCACGTAAACCTCCTCCTGTAGAATGCCATTTAAAAAGGCACTCTTGACATCCATCTGATATAACTTAAAGTGCAGATGACAGGCGATGGCGAGTAGTAAGCGGACGGACTCAAGCCTCGCAACAGGAGAAAATGTCTCCCCAAAGTTTACACCCTCTATTTGTGTGTAGCCTTGAGCGAACAACCTAGCCTTATTTCTGATTATGGTACCATTTTATTCTTAAAAATCCATCTGGTACCTATCACATTTGTCTCACTAGGTCGGGGGACAAGTTCCCAGACATTGTTCTTTTTAAACTGAAGTAACTCATCCTACATAGCAGATATCCAATGTTCATCCTTGAGTTCTTCTTTGTGATTCTTGAGCTCCACTTTAGACGTGTAGTAAAAGTGACTAACAACGTTCTCTAGTTGAGCACGAGTCTTGACCCCTAGAGTGGGATTATAAATAATGGCAGAAGGGTCATGACTCTTGCAAACCCAAGAAGGAGTGTCCCCTAACACAGGAGTAGGGCCCACAAAGTGTGGGTGAGGGACAAGTAAGTCACTCCCAGAGAAGTCCTCATCCTCACACTGTAGGTTAGGATTAATAGCCGTCGAAGGTTCATCATCTTGCACTGTTGTAGGTTCGTCATCAATAGCCGTCGAAGGTTCGTCATCAATAGCCGTCGAAGGTTCGTCATCGTGAGATCTTTAATATTTATGTGACCTAGATGTTTGTGCCACAGATCCATAGGAGTGATCGTGGAACTGTTGCAGACAAGTGAGGATGTGGGCTCAGTCCCATAGAAATTATCCTTTATCCTCACCCCTTGCACTAAAAGTTTACCGGCTTGATTATAGACCTTACAAGCGTCCCGGTAAAACTTTACTGAAAAGTCAGCGTCGCACATCTAGCTAATGCTGAGAAGGTTTGCTTTCAAACCTTTGACGTACAAAACATTTTCTAGCTTAGGAAATACAGGTAACTCGACAGTACCACATCCTATAATGATATACTTTCTCTCATCTCCAAAGGTGACTCTGCCATCCTGATAATCCTCAAGAGTCGTAAAAAAAGAGGCATCACCTGTCATGTGTCTGGAGGACCCACTGTCAAAATACCACTATGAGGTATTATGTGCTTTGAGAGCAACATGAACAACAAAGGCCCTTTTATCTTTCTTAGGTACCCAAGAAGTGGTGACCTTTTGTCTGCCTTTGTTGTTATTGGTTTTAGCTGGAATGTGGGAGGCATTCACTGACGACAAAGACATCCGTTGGAATTTTTCCATTAAACTCTAAGACGTGGCAGCTAAGAACTCAACTCGTTCTCTCAGACTAGAAAACTCATCAGTATGACGTAGTAGAGCAGTATTACGTCGTGTCCGACCCATGCTATAGCAAAACTCCCTGACATGGCCGTTTCTTTTGCAATAATTACAAAAGAACACAATCAAAGGCGGAACTTGGTTTGCTTTTCTTGGTCGAACTCTCCTATGAGGTTTTTGACGATGGCCATAAGGAGTCGTGGTAAACTTAGGAACTGGTCCAAGTGCAATTTAGGAGGTGGAGGCACCATCATAACCAATTCCCTGCCTATCACCAAAATCTAAAGCAGGGCCGAGGAGCATCTTTCCCATTTTCCCAGATCTATCGTCGATTTGTACCTTGACTTCCCGTGCTTTCTCAAGATCATGAGTCAGCTAGGTAACAAGGGCTTCAAGTTTCTTCCGAGTCTCCACGGAGGAATGGAGCTCACTCTTAAAACTATCCACTTTTTTAGTCAAGTCCCCTCTCTCTTTCTCAAAATTACACTCTCTCTCTCTAAACAAACTCTCTTTCTCAACACATGCAGATTCTCTCTCTCTCAGGGCGGTGCAGGTGGAGGACTCTGTCTCTATCGCTTTTCTTAAATCTTCCTCTAAGGTGGTGATCTTAAGAACTAACGCTTTGTTACGCTTTTTAGTTTTAAATGACTCAGAATATAACTCAGCGTAGGCGCGTTGAATATCACTCTCGCTCTCACTTGTGTCATCCTCCCCCTTAAGCACATCTCTCTCACTGTCGAGGTGTCCTTGTGAAGCATCATACCCATCGTTGTGAGGGAAACTAGAAGTGCTCACATAACTAGCCATGAATGCGATGAAGTTACACTCATGTGGTGACTCGACTCCAGAAGCCACTGACTCGACCTCACTATCGTCGCTAAGGGTAGCATTAAGGACAGCTTTCCCTTTCTCTCTATTCAGACGTGTGGCACACTCAAAGTCTCTATGACCCCTACCGTCGCACTCAAAGAACCTCTCACTCTCTTTCTTAGGAGGATCTTTAAAATCTTTTTCATTTTTCTTTTCAAACTTATTTTTCTCAGATTTCTTTTTATCTTTAAAATTACCCTTTTTCTTGAATTTGAGAATTCTTTTGAAATTTTTAGCAAAAAGAGCCAAATCATCTAAGTCAAAATCACAATCAGAATCTGACGTGCCAGTCTCTCTCTTTCTAGATGACTCTACCCTCTTTATAGCCGACCCCTCACTCTTTCTCTCTTGGGCATTAAGTGCAATTCCCTTATCTTTAGACCTAGTAGTTTTAGGGAACATATCAATTTCATATGTTTGTAAATCTCCTACAAGTTCTTCCAATTTTAGCGTATTTAAATTACCCATAAAATTTAGCACAGTGACTTTAGGGATAAAACGCTTAGGCAAAGAACGAAGAATCTTTTTAACAACTCTCGCATTAAGAATATGTTCACCAAGATTAAAGCTTGTATTAACAATGTCAGAAAGCCTAGCATAAAAATCATCAAAAACATTCAGTCTCATGCATGGTGATGGTTTCAAATTGAGTTGTCAAATTTTGCAATTTAGACTCTTTCACGGCATTAGTTCCTTCATGGATGAGTTGTAAAACACCCCATGCCTCTTTTGACGTGGAGCACGTCAATATACGTTTGAACTCATCAGGTGTGACAGACCCAGAAATAGCACTTAGACCCTTAGAATTGAATGATGGCCATTTAAATTCTTCTTCAGTCCAAGAAGTGACATGTTTTAAATTGATCACATTCTCAACAGTCACGGAGGGAGGAGTCCACCCTCTTTCTACCAAAATCCAGACACGTTCATCAATAGCTTTTAATGCAGATCTCATGCGGGCTTTCCAATATGCATAGTTTATCCCATCAAAAACTGGCATTTTATTATATAACTTCTCCATTGAACACGCTCTTTTTTAAAAACAATTTTTCAGAATATTGATATCTTTTAGAAAACTTTTGCAGAAATTAGGAATACGCGATAGATTACGTAACCTGCTCTGATACCAATTTGAAAGAGTGTGCGCTTGCGTTCAAATAGGAAATTATATAATTAAACACAGTTTAACTTAATTAAACCCTAAACATGCAACTAGGTGTGATTGAATAATATGTAGAACATTCTAGAACAATCAAACACACACAATTGAGGAAAAATCCCCCAAAGGGGCAAAACCATTTATTTTCACTATAATATTGAAACTTTACAATTTCTCGGATTACAATGAAAATACAAGGGTGACACAGAATTACCCGCAGGCGTCGGATCTGTAGTTGGCGGCTGGAAGTTTCCTTTTCCAGGAGCGCAGCAATGAAGAAGAAGAAGAACGATCTTCTCCACAAGAGTATGAACAACAAAAGTGTGTTCTTGGGTTGCAAAGTGATTCACGCAGATATGGCAAGGTTGTGTGAATTAAACATGAGTTTGTGAACTCATAAAGATGAACACTTTGAGTTTATGAACTCTGAAAATCGTGTGTAGAAGTGTTGCAAAACCAACTCCTCATAGTGGGTTTATAAAAGAAGTCATGGCCTTAAAAAATCTCTGCACGATCTGGATGAGTTTATCCCAGGCGGACCAATCCGGGTCTGAGGAAGATCGGTCTGAGGGGGTGGAGCGGTTCATTTTAATTTTGGCTTTATCGGTTCGCTACCGGTCCGAGGTCTACTGGATCTTCAGCAAGGCGGATCGGTCCGTCTTGAGGTGTATCGGTCCGCAGGCGGATCGGTTCTTTTTCTCTAGGCGGATCGGTCCGGACTGTCAGAATTTTGATTCCTCCTTTTCTTTGATATTAGGATCCATTGATGACAATATGAATCTTGAATTTCTTCAACGGTGTAATGGCGTACGACATAACAAATTGATGATGGACAAAATGTCCTTACATATTCCGAGAGAACTCATACCAAAACATGGTCATTCTTCAAAGATGAAGCTTACACGGTTCATTTCATCAACTCTAAAGAATCTATGATTCAAAATCCTTCATTGGTTGTGATACTTTTTCTTATTCCTATCTGTATTCCTTCATTCACTAAGTAGGAGAAAGAGATTAATCTTACAACCCTCATTGTTGTGCCAAAAAAATTAGTTTTAACCAAGGTATCCCCTACCTATTTCCAAAAATAGCAGGATTGATAATTCTTTCTCTACTTTGTGACTTGATTTCACTCGTTGTACAGTATTTTCTCTGTGTGTGGAGTTTAATAAAAAAAATCTTAATCCTATCAAGAGAAGGCATGGTAATGTTTCGATGTGAACATAATGGCTAAAGTTATGCATCCTCTGATAAGCTTCCTCTTATTCGTGAAACTATTATTGAGGTAATTTCCTTTAAGATGATTGTTATTCTTTATGTTTTCTTTAGAAAAATACTTCATTGGTGAGATTTTTTTGGCGTGTTGTGTTTCACCTCTCCAGGATTGAAAAGAGAGATCAAGCAACTCCCTCAAATGACGTTAATCTGGTTTTAGTTCTCATTGCTGCCTCAATAAAACATCAAACTTCCTATGATAATGCACCAATTCAAGCTTCAGAGAATGTAGTTCTTCCTCCTTATGTTGATGAGTTAGTCTTTCATTTATGTGTAAATCTCATTATGACTTAGCTCAATCATAGCTAAGGTTTCAAAGTCGATTTGTGCTTTGTAAGTCGACTTACTATCTTACTACTAAGGTTTTTTTTAAAATGATTTACACTTTGTAAGTCAAATTAGTAGCATATCACTAAGTTTTTTCTTAAAATTTACACTTCGTAAGTCAACTTAGTAGCATACTACTAAGGCTTGTCTTAAAATAATTTACACCTTGTAAGTCAACTCAGTATCCTACTACTAAGGTTTTTCTCAATATTTGAACTTTTTAAGAAAACTTTATAGCTTGCTACTAAAGTCTCTCTAAAAAATAATTTACAATTTTTAAGTCAAATTAGTAGCTTACTACTAAGGTTTTGAAATATTTATATTTTATAAGCCAACTTAGTAGCTTACTACTAATGTTTTTCTCAATATTTATACATTGTAAGTCAACTTAGTTGTATAGTACTAAGGTTTTTCTCAATATTTACACTTTTTAAGTCAACTTAGTAGCTTACTACTAAGGTTTTTCTCAATAGATGCACCTGTTTGGTGACTTAGCAAAAATCTTGCAAAGATTTTGGGTAACCCTTGTATTCCATTTGTCTTTGCAGCCTGTCATAGGAAGCATCCCTATCGAAGAACCTCAACCAGTTATGCCGGTCGTTGGGGTTCACCTGTATATTTCTACTTATTCTCACCCGTCCTCCCATGATGATCAAGGTTCTAATTACAGCATGCAAAGGGAAAAGATTGAGTCTAATTTTAAGTCTTTAACGCCTATTATTTCTCCATCTCATTTTTTTTGCAAGTGCTTAATCATAGTACCACCATTCCCTACCCATTTAGGTTTGTTCTGGATCGAATACTAGTTTTTGATCTAGAGAATTTTATTAATTAGTGTGTGAGACCTCATCATTGACAATGATATATCTTCTGCACACGGTAGTTGGTTGTTTCTGATATTGAACAGACTCCCACCTCTTCCCTCTAGAGACTTATGCTTAATAAATTTATAGACAATCTCAAAACTTTGAGGAATGATGGTTTTGATTTTTTAGGGCTCATCATCCAGTTGAGATATCTCAAAGATTCATAAATACTAGCTTGCCATTCCATCTATCTCAAGGTTATTGACTATTTAAACTTTGAAGAGGTAAAGCTAAATAACCTCATCCATCAACTTAAAGAGTGTGAACGATGAGTAATAGTAGCCGAAACAACTTTAGCAATTACCAAAAATGAACATGAAATCATCTCGAAGTAGAAAGATGACGCTGAAGTGGATATCTCAATCATCTCAGAGTATCAACGGAAGGTTACTTAGGATGTATTTTCATCGTTTGGGGAGAATTTCGTCACAACAGCTAACTTAATTGTTTTTATTAGAATAAACACACCACTTTGTATATATGTGAATTAGTCCCATTTTGAAATGTAATTATCTTTAAAGTCAAAATACAAGAAGAGTCATTTGTTCATGCATATCATGTCTACACTTCATTTCTTCTATCACTCCCTAACTCACATATATTACAAATTGGCGCGCTTCTTCGCATTTCTTCAAGTAAAAGAAAATTACAATCGTCCTTTTTAAACATGATAAATTTGTAACCACCTGTTAACTTTGAAAGGCCTATCTTATTTAATTTTTTAACTTAAACAATAACCCGAATCATGTAATTCTTTGACAACATATGGGTTTTCCATATTAGGTGCAAATTTTGCCAAATGAACTCCTCTAATGTGATTAACATCTGCCTTGAGGACTAAATTTCATTACACAAACTTCCTTGGTCTTACAAGGTTCTCATAATATCTGGATAGTTACTTCGTGTAAAGTTTAAAGTGCTTCCTCGCATTGTCTCTGTCTCCATCTAGTGCTTATAGTTGAACATGCCTACTCTAAGGAAGCATGTTGATTTGCAATGCACATTTAGCAGATGGAACTTCAAACTCCACTAGAAGTATAACTTCAGCTCCATAAACTAAGGAGAACGGTTTATAACCTGTTGGCTTCCTCCTAGTTATTAATAGGTCTGAAGCACCATAGGCAACTTCCCATCCCATGCACCAGTGAAATCTTCCATCATTTTGGTTAAAATATTGATTAAAGTCTTATTTATGGCTTTTTCTTGACCATTACCTTTAGGATACGCCACTGTTAAAGCGTGATGGATAATTGATTATTTATCATTCAACATTGTCACTTCTTTTGTGTATAAATGGTGCTCCATTATCTAGAAAAATAGCCTTGTGGATGCCAAAATGACAGATGATATATTCTCTAATGAAGTGTGCCACCACTCTTGTTAATCCTCTTTTCAAAGGCACTACTTCTGCCCACTTTTTAAAGAACTCAATTGTCATGAGAATCCTCATTTTGTCCCAAGATGAGGTTTTAAGTGCCCCTACAAGGTCAAATTCCCCAAGTGTGGAAAGGATAATTTTTTTCCCAATCGTTGTGGATTAACTGATGTATCATGAATGAGGTTACCGTGAAGTTGGCAAGATTTGCATTTTTTAACAAACTCAGTCGAATCTTTTTCAATTTTTGGCCAATAATAGCCAAGTGTCATAAGTCTTACAATTTGTCTCCTCTAATGTGAGATGAATCGTATCCTTGTTTTATAACATATTGTACTTCTTCTGTAGTGATGCATCTTAAATGCCCCTATGTAATACCCCGTAAATTTTAATGATTTTAATTGTGGGATTAATTGAATTAAATAATGAGAAATAAATTTATGATTAATTTGGATTAAAATAGATATTTACTAGCGTGACGGGAGTTAGTATTATTTATGTGAATTTTGTTGAATATTACTTAGTGAGTAAAGTAATATGCGATTATGAATTTATTAAAATTGTCGCAAGTGAATAATACGTCAGTTATGAAAATTAAGTCAGGACGCGCGTGTCAATCGTGTCGGGACTAAATTTAATGCAATATAATTATGTTATGTATAAGTCACCCATATGGAAATTTCGAGTGCGCCAAAGTGTTCGAAAAGGTGGAGATAGTCATAAAATTCTACTCAGGGGTTAATTTTGGGTCCCGAGGTAGTTCTAGGCCAAACCGGCGCACCAGAAGGGTATTTCGGTCATTTTAATTTTTAGAGTGAGTAAACCTACGAAAATTAAAGGGTTATAACAAATGAGAAGTTTTCTTCTAGGGTGATATTTCACAAAAGCTCAGGAGTCCATTAGAGGAGGAAGGAGAAGAGGTTTCTAAGCCTAGAACCACTACCTCTACACCGTTAACACCACCATCGCCACCAACACGTAGATCGAAAAGAGAGGATCGTACCCAATACCATCTTCTTCAAAGGATCAGAACTTCCATTAAAGGCAAGATATTTATCTTGCAATGATTCAGTGAATATATTATCCATGGTCGTATAGAATTGGACAAAATTTAATCTTGAAATTGGGTATGCTTTGCATGTAGATGAATATCTAGGATTAATAGAAAAATGAAATCATAATCTAAGAGTTGGCAATTTCGAATTAAATATGAGATTTATGGTGTTCTTGAATAAAGATTGAGGAACTAGGGTTTTTAAGAAATATTTATGATTTAATCCAAGAAAATTATGCCCCGTGATGATTTAATCCAAGGAACTTATCATATACATAAGATGGAGACCTACGATGAGAGAAAGGTTGACTAGTTTAGCTAACATCGTACCCGACGAAAGAGAGATGAATAATGCGTAAAGGGTCCGTAAAATATAATGGATTCGTGATTAAAATTCTCAAATATGGATGGGAAATCCGGTTAGGATGGCTAGTGCCGATGTCGTCAAGATCATTAGTGTTTGAGCTTACAATCAACGCTTCTAGGAGAAGGAAGCCAAGAGAGTTAGAGAATTGAGCCTAAGAGCAAGGCCAAATATAACGAAGCTATTAAAAAACCACTAAAAGGTATACCCAGTAAGGGACCCATTTAAATGTTTCAGATTAGTTAAATTTCTATCAAGTGACGGTGGAATCAGTTAGGACCATTAAGGCAAATGACGAGTTCCAGAAGGCTAGCAAAATCAAAGGGATAATGCTGAGTAGCAATCAGGACCACTACTACCCGATCCGATGGAAGGACACACCAGCATGGCCAATGGGGCCAAAAATATGAGAATGGATCAAAAAGGTGTCCTATATGTAGGGACTAGGGCCATCTATGTGAAAATTATCTACAACTAGAAAATGAAAACAAACTAGTTGGGATATAAACATGAATAATGCAAGCAGAGTATAACAATGGGAGGAAAACTTTTGGCATAATTACATGACTAAGAGATTTAGATCCGTAAGTCATTAGATGGAGAGTTGCAAGCTCAGGTAGGGCCATCAATGTCCTCAATAGTAACAACAGCATAATCATTACTCTGGGCCATTAGGGCTAAGGGAATCTCAAGGAAGGCCAGCAGGCCTGAACGGAAACCAAAGAGTTTTTTTAGAAATTAATACGGTTGCAAAGTGACAGACCATGGAAGGAAAGATTACCCGGAGTGAGACAAGGGGTAACTAGAGGATGAGATCTTGAATATACAACTATAAGAGTATGCCATGGGTCGTATCTGGCATGATAATTATGCTCAGGGACCCGTTAACTAGATAATGGGAAATGGAATTTTACTTCATGTGTACGAGTATAGGATACATTTTTGGTGACATGGATGAGTCACAATATTTGATTATTAGCACCAAATATGAGTTGTGAATCGGGCTAGTAAGTGCGTTGGCTGTATTGGCCATCTTATGAATATGCTTACCGTTTAGTAGAGGGACGTTTAGTGTTACCTGTATGGGGAGCGGGTGTGTACACTTGGGGTATGTTTGTATCGTGTAATTTTTTGTACTTTTAAGAATTGTGAAAGTAAAAGTTTATTATAATCCTTTGTAGTGACTGAATACCAAGGGTATGAGCTGTGGTATATTATGTGATAAGACTATCGTGTTCATTATTCTAAGGTGAAATATACTGTTTTGAGAGGTATCACCTGAAAGAGGGTTGAGCCTGTATCTTTGGTGAATATGTTATCTTGTTATATTTGATCCTAGTGATTAGGGATGTTTATTGATGTGATTCAGGATAGGGTGCTTTATTATAATGTATATGGCTTGTGATTTATTCGCGTTAAGAAACTAGTGTTAATAAGAGCGGCGTAATGTGTGTTGTCGTTTATATCACGAGAGTGGATGAGTAGATTTTTATGCTAAGAAACCAAATTTTAGGGTGCGTACTGTGGACTAAGGGCCTAAATAATCTTAACTACTGACAATGTTAGGAAGAAGTGTATCGGGGAGAGGGGGGCCCTTGTTTGGATTTCACTTTGCGAGACATCTCATCCATGAAACTTAGCAAATGTCGGAAGTTGGTAAAGGTTTGGCCTTTATAACACGAGCTTAGTACCATAGTTATTATAAGTATATGTAATTATAACAAGGAGTTGATGTTTATATTTCAAATAAAGGCAGGTAGAACCGTGTAGTGATTGTGTGAGGAACATCGTTGAACGTTACAACACGAGTAAATCGGTGGGAAAATTTAAAGACTAATTGATTTGCGATTAGTGGGGAAATTGATTTTAACCTCACTGTATGACCCTGCAACGTATATAAAATTTAATAGAAAACAAGACTACTATATTTAGTGAGTTTTTTCATAAATGCATGGGATACAGGGTGTATGGATTCCCTAGTTAGTTGATATTTTGTGTATCTTTAGCGAGGAAAATAAGTGAAAAATTATGAAATAAACGTATACGCATTTGTAAACTAGAGAAAAATGAGATGTGTGAAACGAGGATATATTAAGGTATGCCACCAAAAATGAAAGAGTAAACGGACGGGGGGGGGGGGGGGGGGGGTAATAAAAGTGCGGGTAAGTTTAATGAATGTACATTTTAAGATTCTCAAGGGTAATCAAGAACTACTCTATCCAAAGGAGTAAAATGATGAGGAGTACATCAATATCAATTGAAGATGTGAAAGCCTGACGTAGATAGTCGGGAATAATTGTGGATGCCTCCCACGAAGGGAGTTTCAGATTTAAAAAGGGGGAGCAGTTGGCACCCAGGGAGGAGGGGGCATCCCCAATATAGTAAATGCTATAGCCATTAGTATGTAGACCCATTAGAATGGGAAGTGTTAGGAAAAAAGGGTAAGGCGTGGTGTAGTCAGAATGGAGTATTGGTAAAAACAAAGATGAAATATTTGGATGTAAAAAAAATTAAAGCGATTTTTATTAAGGGGTTACCGCTGAGATAATGAGACTGCATGAGGTACCAATCGATATTGTGTCTGATGGGGACAAGATTGGTAATGAGTTGTTGGGAGAGTTTTAAGTAGGCCTTAAGTACGGAGCTGGGATTGAGTACGACCTATCAACTTCAAATGAACAAATAAACTGAGTGCACTAATCGCATGTTGGAATAAATGCTACGTATGTGTATTTTCAAATTTTATGGGAGGTGCGGAGCAATACCTTCCACTGGTATAGTCTGTGTACAATAACTCATAAGTATTTACTATTGGTATGACCCCATTTGAGAAATTATGCGGTAGGCCTTGTCATTCTCCATCGTGTTACCTATAGGTGGGGAATAACAACTACTTGGGCCCAAAGTGATCTAAGATACTTCGGTCAGGATTGAAACGATACGGAGCCTTATACGGGCTACTCAGGGTAGACAGAAAAGCTACGTGAATGCAAAAAGGTTCTTCTGAGAGTTAATGTGGGGGACCAGTGCTGCTATAAGTATCTCCTTTGAAGTGGATAATGCGGTTTTGGAAGAAGGGGAAGTTGGCACCGAGGTATGTGGGGCCATTCCCTATTATTGAGCGGAATGGGCTAGTAGCTTACAGATTTGGGCTACCAGAGCACTTACATAGGATTCGTCATGTATTCCATATTTCTTTGCTGAGGAGATATCTTTTATTGCTTTCAAGTAGATCGATAAACAACCCCATAGTTCCTTCTAGGAGGGACTAATTGCTAACCTAGAGCGTAACGAGAGGAAATTGAGGTTGAAGATAGTACCATTAGTACATGTTCAGTAGCGGCATCATAATGCCAAGGAGTCTACCTGGGAGCGCGAGGATGAAATGCATGATAAATATCCAAATTTATTCTTACCAGGTATACCTTTAATTTTTGAATTTCGAGACGAAATTCCGTTCTTAGGGTGGAAGTATGTAATACCCCATAAATTTTAATGATTTTAATTTTGGGATTAATTGAATTAAATAATGAGAAATAAATTTATGATTGATTCGGATTCGAATAGATATTTACTAGCATGATGGGAGTTAGTATTATTGATGTGAATTATGTTGAATATTCCTTAGTGAGTAAAGTAATATACGATTATGAATTTATTAAAATTGTCGCTAGTGAATAATACGTTGGTCATGGAAATTAAGTCGGGACGTGCGTATCAGCCATGTCAGGACTAAATTTAATGGAATAAAAGTATGTTATGTATAAGTCACCTATATGGACATATCGAGTGTGCCAAAGTTTTCGAAAGGGTTGAAATAGTCAGAAAAGTTTACCTGGGGTTTAGTTTGGGTCCCGGGGTAGTTGAAGGCAAACCGGCGCATCGGGAGGGTATTTCAGTCATTTTAAGTTTTAGAGTAAGTAAACCTACAAAAATTCAAGGGTTATATCAGATGAGAGGATTTTTCTTCTGGGATGATAATTCACAAAAACCCAAGAGTCCATTAGAGGAGGAATGAGAAGAGGTTTCTAAGCCTAGAACCACCACCTCTACATCGTTTGCACCATCGTCGCCACCAACACGTAGATCGAAAAGAGGGGATCGTCCCCAATACCATCTTCTTCAAAGGGTCAAAACTTCCATTAAAGTCAAGTGATTTATCTTGCAATGATTTAGTGCATATATTATCCATGGTAGTTTAGAATTGGAGAAAACCTTCAATAATTGATAATATATGAATTTGGAGAATTTAATCTTGAAATTGGGTAGGTTTTGCATGTAGATGACTATCTGGGATTAATAAAAAAAAGAAAATCATAATCTAAGATTTGGGAATTTCGAATTAAATCTGAGATTTATGGTGTTCTTGAAAAAGATTGAGGAACTAGGGTTTTTAAGAAATATTCATGATTTAATACAAGAAAATTATGCCCTATGATGATTTAATGATTCTAATATGTTAGAACTTATGCATTTATGTTGGTGTAACATTTAGTATAATTATTTGGGAGTTTGGGACATTATAATGGATGATTTGAGGTTTAAAATTGAAGAAACATGTAGGAAAAATTATGCATAAATCCTAGGCCATCGATCGACCCAAGAACGTCGATTGATAAACCCATTTCATCGATCGATCGACTCCCCTCGAAAATGTGACTTGTTTCCTTTTTAATATTTTATTTAATCCTAACTTTTAGAAATATTTGGTGTGGATTAATTAAGCATAATGAGACTTAGGGAAGGGCAGTAGGATATACTTAAGACCCGAAAAATGTTATTTATGCATGGGATTGAATGGGGAGATTACGAGTGTTAATCGAATGACTTACGGTTAGAAATGATGTAAATTGGGGTTCAAAATGGATAAACTGTAACACCCCATATTTTCATGCATTAAATATTTAATTAATTCAGAAATTTAAAATTACTTGCGTGAGTCGTAATTTTAATTGAATTAATTAGGGAAATTTTATTTAAATATTAATTGGGAAGTGAATGGTTAATATTTAAGGAAAACTTATTTACTAAGTGAATAGTAATATTATAATTGCGTCATTTTGAATATTAATGACGGGATATGTGCTTATTTCAGCCAGGAGTCGGTATAGGCTAATTCGAGTGCGAAATAAGTATTTTTATAAATTAATTCGGATGCCAATTCTGAGTGTACGGTTGAGTCCAGATGGGTCGAGATAGTCAAAAAAGTGTACCCAAGGGTAGTAAACGGGTCACGGGACATTTTTAGGCATAGTCGGGCCCACACGGGGGCATTTGGGTCACTTGGGCTTGGCCCATTAGGCAAAAAACGGGATTTAGGTTAATTGACAAATTAGAAGAAATAAGGAAACGGCTGATGGGAGTTTAGAAAAAGGATTAGTGTGCTAAGGAACCCTAATAGCAGTTAGAGGAAGATTTGGGGATCACAAGAGAGCCAACAAGAGTCATCTTCAACCTTGGAATTCATCTCCAAAATCAGACTCTACAAAGCCTAAGGCAAGTGGATGACTTGCTGTAGTATTGAATATGTTTTCAATTCATATTTATGTGAGGTGTTTAATTGAAATTCGTTTTGGGTGTTAATGGCATAAACATGGGATTTTGAAAATAATAATCTGACTTACGAATTTGGGTAAGGATTCATGTAAAAACTGATGATTGTAAGTTGATATATATCTGGTAGGATGATATCTGGATAATTAGAAATGAATTTGATGAAGGAATTTGGTGTGTAAATGGGTTAAAAGTTAAAGAAGAATTTTTCCCCAAATTTAGAAATCAGTAGATAATGGACGAATTAATGATGTTGGTGGATATTCTGGAGATCGATAGTAAGGTTTCTAACAAGTATTATTGTTAAGAGGACTTGAGATTTCTGGTAGAATAAATTAGGACTTTAAGAAATTCGTCCATGGCTGAATCTGTCTTCGCGAAGAAGATGAAGACCTGCTCGATCGATCGATCGAAGGTCTGGGGTCGATCGATCAATGGTCGGCAGATTCTGACAGTTCGCCCAGTTTTCCTTTATATGGAGAAAATTTCAATTTAACATTTTCCATGCCTTAAATTGGTGAGTAATTAATACATGGATTTAAAATCTAATTAATAGTGAATAAAATTAATTAGAATTTGAAAGCGGCTTAGTGTGACATCATAATTTAAAAATTTGTTGGGTTTTGGAGAAATTAGGTGTGGCACACTAAGGTTGAAATTTTGAAAGTTGTTCAAAAGAATTAAATATGGATATAGTGACCAAGTCCGGGAATAACAGTTGAGAAAATATCGAGATATGAATTTTATTTAGGTAAAGGCTAAATAATTTAGAGTCGGGAATTGAGACTCGGGTGGTGTTAATTCAGGCCACGAAAGTAAGTCCAGATATATATTGGTTAGGGCGATACCAACATAAATAAATGTGTAAATTAATTAATAATTCGAGTTGGGCCACAAACTCATTATAAGAACGGAATAGGCTTGTGTTACGGACTTAGTACACGGTATAGCTGGGATATTTTATATTTATATATATACGGTGTGCGATAGTATATATATATGGGTGTGCTTTAATATCAGTGATAGATACTATTATATTCTCTAGTGCTGTAGGGGGAGGTTGTGCATAGTGGATGAATCCCCTAGCTTGAGGAGTAGGGCGAGTATAATCCCAGATCATAGCGTCCGTTATATGGGTGAGGAGCATTTCACTTTCAGGGAAGGGATATGACCGCCTCCAATGTATCTGCTTTAACCAAGTTAGTAAGAAATTCTGACTTGGGGTAACTAGGTATGTGATTACTCCTAGTGGGATAGCACTTTAGGAAATTTCTACCCGGTGGGACTTGATTCGGGGAAAATACTAGTATTAAATGTTATTTCAGTATGTTTGTGAATACTGCAATATGACTAAATGTGTAATTAGGTAAATAATTGTATTATGTGCATAACAGGTGTGAGTGTTATATGAAATTAAAAAGGGAAATGATTTAATTAAGTTGATGTTTATAATAACTTAAAAATCATGATTTAAAACATATTCGGTTAGAGTAGGAAAATGGCAAGGGGTTATATAAGTTATCGGGTCGGGAGAGTCTGACCTAGGTAAATTAAATGAAGGCTTTAGTAGTGCACATTAGAGGAGGGGTGAGGATATCCTCAAGGGAGTGCGGCACTAACTAAAAATGAAGAGCATGCATATTTATTTATTACTGCAAGTTAATCATTTGCTAAATGTTTTTCAAATGTTTTTGGGTACTAACCCTTGCTATATAAATTTTTAAAAACCTTTTAGGTGTCCAGCCACAGGGACGCCAGGCTTGACTCTATTTCAGGATATCCATTGCTGCAGCATATGTGGATGTTGTCGAAGTTTTGATAGATGCCTCATTCTTTCATTCTAGTGTAGAGACTTCTATCATTTATTTTTGAGCATGTCGCTCACAGTTCATTTAATTTCTGTCAGACTTGTTGATATTGATTACTTGTCTTTATTTTATATTTGTTGGATTTTTGGACCGATGGGTTATTCGGTTAGTCATTAAATTGTGTATGGTAGTCTTAGTTAATCGTGATTAATTGCGTTATTTTATTTTCCGCATGAGATGGCATTTGAGTTAATTAAAGATAAAACTTGACATCGATCTAATTTTTCTCTATTAGGTGGTTAGTAATTAAAAAGACGACAATGATGCTAAGGATGATCCAACTGAGAAACCTGTTCTAACTTAATTTAGGACTGATCACCCGGGGTTAATTAGGCGGGGTGTCACATAAACTATAACTTAAGGTTTGTAGCAGTAGTGGGGGTAAATTTTAGTTATTGAAATAACCCAAGGAATGGAAGGAAACTTAGTAACCTTTTGGGATAAGGTACTTGAAGTTATGCGATGTGAGTTATCGCGTTAAATAAAATATTACGTAAGATATTCGAGATATAAATATACTACGTATGAGATTTGTAAAATGGGACATGCGTATTCCTATATGGATTATATATATACATAGGTTGTGTGATTACCTATATTATGGATTATTATGTGTAATGCATCATACCGCGCTACTTTCTATCAGGGAGATTTTCGCGCTAGATCAGTCTTATTCTGATGATCCCATTAGGGGGAATATGGACTTGTACCTTGGATCGATAGAACAACCTCTCTGCGCAAGCAGGGGTAAGGCTGCGTACATCCAGCCCCCCCAGTACCCCGTAGTGGCGGGAGTTTCGTGCACTGGGTTTGCCCATTTTTTTTACCTTAGATCGATAGAACCTTGGTATAGCATATGTGAATGATAGTGCATACGGTCATTGGGTGACTAGGTATGTGCGTCTCCCTTGTGACTTGGAACTATGATTCGCCTTCATTATTTGTGAATTATGTTTTATACGGTTCTCGAGTGATTATGAACCTATAGTCCTCCATATAGTGCGTGATAAACTGGGACTTAATAACAAAGTATGCATGCACCATAGCTTAGTCTTGGGGTGCCTTATTAGTATATATATCATGAATGCCTCTTCAAAGGGTCTCAAGTAATCCTAGAATCAAATATTCATACTCTGCCTTATTATTTTAACCAACAATGTCAAATTTAAAGGACATATAAACCTCCTCCTTTACTCTAGATAAAAATTACTCCAACTCCTCATTTGTCTTTAGTCGATGAGCCATCAAACACCATGGACTATTCTTCCAAGTCTTCCTGACAAATTTTGAATTGAAAATCATCACTAGGTACATCTTCATGAGGTAGTTCAAACATAATTAAAGGGAAGATAGACAATAAATCTGCAAACACTTAATTTTTTATTGCATGACAAATAACACACTTCAAGTCATACTTTGAAAGAATGAGGAACCACCTTGCTATTCTCCCAATAAAAATTATTCTTTCAAGAAAAGACTTGATTAGATCACATCTTATCACTATATGGATAGTAAAATATAACATACAATGTCTAAGTTTTTTAGCAACAAAGACCAAAGACAAACAATGTCTTTCAATGATTGTATATCTTGCCTAGGGACCATGGATAATTCTACTCAAGTAGCAGATAGGTCTCTCTTATCCATCAACATATTATGACAATAATTCACTGATCTACCTAGTAGTAGAGCTTAGATAGAGCAACAAAGGTACTTCTACCTAATGATTACTAGTATTGGATTCTTTTAGGAAAGTTCTACCTTTTAGAACCATGGATTCTTTTAGGAAAGTTCCCCTTATTTAAACTTTGTGGTTTTTCACAATAGCTCCATTAATGGGTGATTTATCTCTGATAAACCTGGAACTAATATCCTCAAGTAAAAAAAAATTCTCACGAAACTCTTCAATTCTTTTTGGGTCTTTAAAGAAGTCATATCAATAATTAATTTTTTTTTCTTTGGTCTATCTGCACTCCTTGCCGATCGACCACAAAACCCAATAATTTTCCACTTGTTACACCAAAGACACATTTAAGTGGGTGCATCTTTATCTTATACTTTCTTCATCTGTTGAAAACTCTTCTTATGTCAAATAAATAAGAATCCTTCATTTTTTATTTGATGAATATATCAATTACATAAAATTGCACAATGTCATTGAAAAAATCATGAAAAATGACCATCATTGTCTTCTGGTAAGTTACCCCCGCATTTTTCTGACCAAAAGACATTACGTTGTACATGAAATTTCCTAAAAGAATTCTGAAAGTTGTCTTCTCTGCATCATCTAAATCCATCTAAATCTGTTTGTAACCAACATAACATCCATAAAGCTATACATTTTATGACCAACATTTGAATTGATCAAGCTATCAATCGAAGCTAGAGTAAACTCATCTTTAGGGCAAGCTCTATTAAGATATTTAAAAGCAACACAAATGTGAATTTGTGTTTTATCTTTCTCCTCCACTGGCATAATTCTAGAAATACAAATTAGATGTTTAATTGGATTGATAAATCCTGCTGCCAGTAATCGTTCACCACATCATTGATTTTCAGGTCTAACTTAGGCTTGTATGTTTTCGTTGACTGCTTGATTGGTATTTCTTAAGGAAAAAACATTCAAATTGTGGCAGATCACTTCTTGATCCAGCCCTAGCATCTCAATGTACTTCCATGCAAAAAATGTCTTTGAATTCCTGAATGAGATTAATTAACTCCAACTTCTTTGCATCTTCCAAGTCTTTCAAAATGAAGATTAGCCATAGTCCATCACCATTCTCGGCTAAATTGATTTTCTTTAGGTTTTGAACATGTGGTTTATGATGATCTTTCATACATTTGGGATAATCTACATCCTCTTTTGCAAAATCTTAGATATTTGAGCTCTCAATGACAAGACATCGTCCTTGATCATATATCAAAAAGGTTTTATACTCTAAGTTAGCTTTTTCAAGATCTTCAACTTCCCCTTCACACCTTCAAGGGCGATATTTCACCCTTCTATTGTAGTGCATCACTTTTTTATAATATTTTGAAGAAGTTGATGGTGCTTCATTTTATTTCCCTTTCCCGGCTGATCTATTATTGGTCTATTAGATATGCTCAACACACTTTGCTATTTCACCTATTATTCCACTGGGTCTATCCTTGGCTTAATTATATCTCTAATTTTTTGCGACATAAAATGAACTTTGGGATTAACCTTCCTCTCTCATTCGACTTTCGAAGCTTCTTCAAAGTCAATATCTTGATCGCACACATGTCCTAACCTATCCTTGATAGAGGGAACTTGTACCCCTTTGATATACCCTTTGAGGATACGTACTTAATTGTTTAACTCTGTATAAAAGGCAACATCCACCTATTATTATTCCTCTTTTGCAAAAGGCTTTTTGGTTGCTCAGATCATGACCTTTGTTTCTTTAACAATGGTTTTTGTGCACTGATGGTATGTTTAATGAACCAAACCATGGTCGTGCCTCCAAACTCTCTCAATACAAAAATGTTATGATCTAAGTGACTTAATGACTTGGAATTTAATGTGTGGTGTGAGATTTCCCATTATGATTACAATATTCACATAACCAAAGGACTTAGAAGTTTGGTTGTCATAACCTGAGATTGAAAGAGGTATTATAACCAAACTTATCTTTGAGATATTAGCAACATAAAATAAGCTAATATGCATGATGTTCATAAAAGCACCTCCATTTAGCAAAGATTTTGAAAAGTTTGTTCCATTAATGATTGTTGTCAGGTACAAAGGTATGTTGTGAGGGAACCTGATTAATCTATCTTAATATGAGAAAATTATCTCAGACATAAACTTTTGTATCGACCTATCCATAGGTCTTCTCCACCTTAACAATTGAATTTTTTTCCTTTAATATATCCAAAATTGTGTGGGTAATTTCCAACATGCTATCTGGCGGTATCCCAACTGGATCCAATACCCATAATAACTTTAGTAATTTCTACACATCTTGGTACTTCAAGTTTGGATCCACCTCATATTCTTCCACATGATAAGATTTTTTGTTATCTCTTTCACTCTGTTCATCATAGATACGAACTACGTCGACCATCACTTGCAAGAAACTATCATACATATCTTGAAAATATTCTTCTTCTTCTTCTCTCTTTAACCTTATTTTTCCTCATCAAAAGTAATAACCATTTGTTATCCATGGGCTAGAAAAGGATTATCATTAACATTGCATCGAGGAATCTACAAAGTCTCTGCTGACCTATACTTGTCAATGATCTTCCTCAAGGTAGAACATGAAATCATGGATGATGATGTAGAAGTAATTTAAGCCTACTTGAACGTCTGCCCTACGAGCATGTTGTGGAGAGTTTTTAGGAGGAAAAACCAATCCATTGAGTAATATGGTGTTGTAGCTACTCATTATATCCTCAATAGTAGAAGGCATTGGATGTGGATTCTCATGATTAATCTTCATTTTATTCTTCTTCTTCTTCTTCCCTTTTTTTCCGCTACTTGACCTCCACAATTTAATTAACTCATGGAAATTAGTCTCCCATAAATGTTTGGTTGAGTGGTTA
Organism: Sambucus nigra; assembly: GCA_949130495.1. NCBI lineage: Eukaryota > Viridiplantae > Streptophyta > Magnoliopsida > Dipsacales > Adoxaceae > Sambucus > Sambucus nigra. Next base: position 387,804,181 of record OX422208.1, read on the forward strand.
TTTCCTCGCAACGTTTAATGTGCTTTCCCTAGTCTCATTTATCAAGTGAAAAAGGAACCTTGTTAGCAAACCTTTTGCTAGATTTGAATGTGTTTCCCCTCCTTTGTAGATTCTCGTACGTCTAGAGATTTCTCTATAAACCTCTTGATACAAGACATTTGGTCCTCACTTAGCCTTTACTCTTCTTGAGCCAGTTGTGCTAGAGTAAACTCATCATCTTCTAAGGAGAATTTATAAGGGAATTGCACATGCATTCACTACCATGTAACCACACTCCCTAGGGCTAAGTGAGAATACCATGTGTAAGATTTTTTAGTAAGGAATTTTAAAACCTCCGTCAAATGTAGTTTTTGTTATTGAAAGGATCACCAAGATGCACAACAAATCATTTCAAATGTTCCTTTGGGTTTCCCCTCTTCCATGAAATTTCTAAAAGATTAGAGGAATGTACCCCTTAGGATAAGGTTCATCATTGTACTCCTTTGGGTAGGGAGTACGATAATAATTACACAGGGATGTTGCCTCACTAAATTTATATGAGGATAATGCAAAAATCTTCATCATCTTCTTCTTAATCTCTTTAATAGCAAATAAGGTGAACCAACTATCTCCATTGTATTATCCCACGATGGAGTGACCACAGGTAAAGGTGGAATTGGATCTTCAACAGTTGGCATTATAGCGGGAGCAAGATTTATCCTGACAAGAATAGATGGACTAGGGGATATAATGGGAATTACCATTAAAGGAGCAATATGTTATGTTGCTGGTGTAATGAAGGAACTCGGATCCATTGTGGAACCAAAATCGTTATTCCTAGTTGACTTTGGAGTAATTCCATGAATTTGACCTTGATATTGGTCATTTGGTTGGGCCCCAACACTGAGATCATGGAAGCTCGCCCCTATGAACATTCCCGTGGTAACAACGACTTAAGGAACCTCAGTAAAAGGTGTAATAATAATATACTCTTCCTCGTACTGAACATCATTAAATGCAATAGTAAGGTTTATATTTGCATTTACCATCTCTAAGATAATACCTTTTTAGTAGAGTCGCCAAATATAATAGAGAAATTCTCTTTAGGTAGTAAGAAGAAACAATAATTTCTCTTGTCACCTATGAGCTTAGAGTAAAACTTAGGTGTAACCAGTATAACTACTAATGGGAAAATGTATTTTGTAAGGATGATGATAGGTAAACACAATAATGAAGGAAAATATTCTCAAATAAGAAGATTAACTGTAAGAATACACCAAATAATGTGGTTCACCCAAATTAGGCTACGTCCACATGAGCTCAAGTTTCATTTAACTTATATAATGAAAATCAATGTTTACAAACCCTCAATCTTAGTAATAAAACTTCTCATCTTAAAATGTATATATTTTTTAAATTCTCTCAAAATTTCTTCAAGCCTATTGAAGTTTTTTTTCATGTTTTGAGTGGAAAAATGTAGCAAATATAGTCTCAACTTTAATCTCATAGGACCTTGAGTGCCTTTTTCTCTATTGGACCCTTCTGCTGGCAAACCACCATCAGTTATTTATTCGGGGACAAATTCTTTAATCAGGGGTTAAAGTTTTCCTAAAACGTGGACGAAAGTATTACTTTAATTAAAAGTGCTCCATCTTTAAGTGCGTTGTCTAATAAATAATATAAAACCGACAAGCATGAGATCCTGTGAAAAAGGAATATTCCTTTATGTTAGATACTTCTCTTTACATCAATACATTTTTACAGCTCATTAACACATTTAGTCAAGCAAGCTATTGGTTGTTCAAAACATGTTCCATATGGTAATATGTTTCGTAACATGCTTGATCTTGTTGAGTTATTTCGATCTCTGTATTCTTGGAAGAATTTTCCTGAGGAACATTCCTGACTAGGTCGATCAATGATGCATTACGCTTCCTCGGTTCTATTTGACTTGGTTTTTAAGTGTTTTAATTAACCTCTTCCATATATCACCGAATGACCTCCTATTTTTCTTTGGAGAAGTAACTTATCTCTCAGTAGAGTGTTTTACAAATAATGCCCTCCAGTCATATATAGGATATTCTTATATCATATTCCATTTCACTTCCTAGGCTATGTGTTGCATGTTATTAGTGTTTTTCATGGTTCGTGTTGCATTATATGTGTATAAATATTTTGTATCTTTTGATTTTTTCTTATTTTTGTTTGTGTTTTCATTAAAGAAAAATCCAAAAGGATTTTGAGTTTATCTGTTTTGTGCAAGAGTGTCTTGTGATCCATGTGTGATTTTCTTCTCTCTTAATTCTTAAAAAATCAAAAAACATGTTTGTTTATTTTTTGTTGATACTTGTGTTTAATGAATGATATCTTGGATGTTGTTGTTTGAGATTTAGGTGGTTTTAAAGTATTTTTTATGATATCCTGTTGGTGATCTTGGTATATAGGGTAATCTTCATATTTATATATGCCTTTTGGTCTTATACCATGTTTCTGGTATATTTGGTGTCATTTGTGTTGAGATTTTAAAGCTTATTCTATGTCACATTCTCATTGATTTGATTTTGGATATATGTGGTATGTGTGATACATTCCCATGATTATCCATATGTTTCATGTTTCATGATCACATGTCGTGTCTATATTGGTATCACATTTTCATGCTTTGGTATATATCCTCATAATACGTTTATGCTTTTCATGATACTCATGCTTCACATATTGCCCAAGCTTGGAGTTTGGCATGCCACTTTGATAGTGTTTTGAGTTGGAGTGAATTTTTTTCTCGAGATTATTGAGTGCATCTAGAATTCTATATCTACACATTTGAGCTTGATTTAAGATATTAAATATCTTGTTTATGATTCTTTTATAAAAAAAAATCATTTGTTTTGAATATTTTTGGTTAAATTCCAGGCTTAACATGCTGATAAATCTAAAGGATTGAATAATTTTGGATTATGTTAATTGTTGAATGTGATTTTTCAAATAAACTTTGTAATAATATCATAGTAAACATTGACTTTAGTTTGACTTTGATGACATGAAATCCTATACTCACTTACACTGCACGAATTCATAAATAGTGTTACTTATTATCATTTTTACTAGCATTTGCAACTTTAAAAGTGAAAATAGATCTTTGATAGATTTCATAAGCACTTCGTGATGTATACGTGAGAAAATTGATATTATTTTTGTTGGAGATGAATATGGACCGTTTTGAAAGTATTGATAAGGGCTACCATTAGTGTGATAATGCTCATTTGGGTAGGTGTCAACTAGCTGTGTGAAACTTCAATCAACGACAAAAGGCAATGTGTTGAAAAAAGGCACATGCCAAGAGCTTGACCAACATTAAAAGAAAAGATAGTGCTTTAGCATTTCAAAAACGAAATTGCAATTTTTGTTTGGCAGTAACAATTGAAAAACAACACTTGTTGAGGTATTTTTTTAGATGGAGTTGAGTTTAAAGAAAAACTTATAACCGTATTTAATTTTCTTACAAAAAATTTTGCTAAATGTCTCAAAAATGAAATTTGTTTATGATTTTCCATCTCTATGAACTTACAAGTTCATACGATTCTTACCTTACTCTTGTTAATTTTCAATTTTAAAACATTTGTAAACAATTTCTATTTTGCAAATTTCTAGTGACATTAGACTCTAGACTGTGATTTTGTATAATTTGCATGATTGTTTGGTTTTAAGATTAAATCTTGTGTTTCCTCATATATGCTAATATTTTTGGTTTGAGGTAATGATCGTTCTTTGATTTTTAGTGTTTGCATATTTTAATGAGTTCTTATTCTAGTCTTTTATATGTTATTGGGTGTATGAGTTTCTATTTTGATTAGTTTGGATGTTTTTCATTGGTATGTAGTAAGAAGTTATTTGATATGTTCTTGATCCTTATTTCATACATATTTCATATGTTGGTTGGTATGAATGTTTTTGTAATGGTTTGTGCACAATGGATGTGTTTGTGAAAGTTTTAAGGAATTTTATTATGTGTTGTGTGATTTAGGGAGAGTACCATTTTTAAATGAGTGATGAGGTTGGGTTTGGCCCTATTTCTACAGTAGTTCAATGGTTTTTAATTGAAAGTGAATTTTTTAAGTTTTCTATTTGGTTTTGTTTGCACGATCATGATTTGTACCCGTACAAATGGTACCCCGTTCGCCTGACACTAAAGGTTTGGTGTGCCCGAGAAAATGGAGGTTGTTATGACTTTTTCCATGTAATGTCGAATGAACTCATTTTTTGCCTTCTTGAAGTAACTTATCTCTGGGTAGAGCATTTAACAAATAAACCCCTCTTAGAGTCTTTATAATTTTTACCTATAAAATTTATTGTAGTCATTGTAATGATAAATAAACTATATAATTTGGGTGTAAAATGCACATTACACATAAGATTCACTCTAAAATTATACTCTAAAATTACGTTATGCTTTTTAGGGTAGAATTAGTCTAACTAATATTGTGAAGTGGTTGTGAACTGGTATTACCAAAACGAAATATATAACCCATTTTCATCTTTATGTTATTTCAGCTCAAACGTTTTTTTATTTAATTAAAAACTATTTTGATTATAAAAATATTTGTGGAAAACTATATTTAAAATATAAAAAAAAATTGTACAATTTTTTTACAACTTTTTGTAACTAATGTAAAAAATGAAAAAACGTTTCCACTCTTTAAAAAATTTAACTGTTATTTTCACATACCATTTATGAAAAATAAAACAATTTTCTATATATTATAAAATATAATTTTTTATTCAAAAATAAACTGTTGTAGCTGTTAAAAACTTGCCTTTTATATGAAAAAACATTACATTTTATTTAACAATTGTTTCCTTAAAAAACTATTTTAATCGTTTTTCTTTATTTTATTTATATTTACAGAATACAACGTTAATTTTATTTATTAAATAGTTTTTAATAAAATGTATAGTTTCTTTTATATAAAAGACAATTTTTTTACATCTAAAACACTTGATTTTAGTGAAAAAAAACATTTTTTAATGATCAAAACAATTTTTAGTTTTTAGAAAATTCTTTAATAAATAAATAAAATATTTTAGCTAAAGATTCGTTTTTATTTATGAATATTTTAAAATTATTTAAATAATTTATATAACAACAGTATTGTGTGAAAAATAATTTTTTTGTTGTGTTTTTATTGACTGTTTTGAAACAAAAGGTTTTATTTAAAATAGTCAATCAAAAGGTGTTTTTTTATATAAATTATTTTAATTGTTTTTTCTAAAACAATTGTTAAATTAAATGGACATTTCCTAATATATAAGACAGATTTTCAACAGATAAATAATTTATTTTTGTAACAAAAATTGTCTTTTATATATTATAGAATATTGGTTTTGTTTTTATAAAAAAAATAAAACAATAATTTTTTCTAAAATAGTGGGAATTATTTTTTTTTTAAACACTAATAAAATGTTTAAGTACTTATTTATATAAAAATGTATTTTTTATTTTTTAAAAATAGTTTTTTATAATAAACATTTTTTATAATTAAAATATTTTAAATATAAATAAAACTTGTTTACTTTCAAATGGAAAACGGAAGGAGGGGTAGACCTAAGTGCGTAACTGACCCGCTGAAAATGAAGAGGCTCAGTCGGAGCCACAACAGCAACCTCACGACTCACCGGCCCAACCTATGATTACCCCAATAGATATCCTTACCATCGTGACCCAGACGGTCTCTACCGCAATGGCAATAATGCTCATGTACTTTCCACCACCTCAAGCATAGCAACCACCACCACCACCACCACAGAAAACGATGTTACCATCCCAGATGTCGGGGTTAATCTAGGATAGATCTAGGGAGGCCTTCACAAAGGGCTAACCTCTAAAGTTTGCAAACTGTCCAGACATCTTAGTGGCGATCCTGTGAAAAAAGGACATTCAACGGCACTTTTGGATACTGGAGTGCACTCCAATTCAGAGGAAATTGTTGGCCTCATTTCGACTCGTGGGTGCCGCACTTCAGTGGTGGGAGTTAGTTACTTCAGCTGCAGAGAGGGACACTTTGACCATAAAAGAGTTTTGGGAGAAATTCGAGGCGAAGTATTTCCCTAAGGCGATCCAGTTAGAGATGAGGAGTCGGTTCATGGACCTCAGACAAAAGGGTCTCATGGTAACGGAATATGAGGAGGAGTTAACTGCTCTTTCTTACTTTGCAAAGGAGGAGGTGAACACATAACAAAGGAAGATGGATTGGTTTATAGCATGGTCAGCTTGGCATATCAGGAAGGAACTTTTAGGGAACCAGGTATTCAGTATGTATAATTAGAAGATGAACGTCTCCTTTCTACCTTTCCAGCACTACAGGTCCTTTTAGAGAAACAAAAGTGAAAAGAGACACAGAGTTGAGACATAAAACCTGCAGGGTAAGACGAATAGAGGTAGCGGTCAGGGGGCCCAATTGTTTTGGTGTAATCCATCGATAGATTAATATAATTGATTCCGAGTTTTTGATAATCGAAATAGGCAGAGCTAGTATGTCCATAGGCATCAGGGCCAGGGCCTGGGCCATCAGGGTCAGGGTCAGCAGAATCGAGGCTACCAGGGGCCGAAAGGCACAGAGATGCCCATTTATCGATAACCGTTACACTTATGGTGAGAGGGGCCATACGTTGAGGCGGTGTCCTTATGGTATTCAGGCACCTCAGGAGCAGGTTGGTCAAAGAGGATATTCGGCACTAGGCCTATAAACAGATCGGATTAGGAAAATCCGAATCCGTATTCATTTATGTTAAACAGATTCGGATCCGATCCGATTATCCATCGAATTATCTGTTAGGGTTCCAAATCCATATCCGTTTATGCTAAAAGGATTTAGATCCGATCTGATTATCCGATAGATTTTTTTTATTTTTTTTATAATAATTTTCATTAAAAAAATAAATAATGATATGTAAAAACCTATACTTTTGACCACTTGATTTGCAACCTTTTAATTTTCAAATCTAAGGATTCGTGTGTGTGTGTTTCTTTTTTCTTTTATATGAGGGAGGTTTTTTTATATAATATTATAACTATTATAATATATAATTAAAATATTATTAAATACAATATATATTAATTAAAAATATTATATATATATTAAAAATATAAATCGGATCGAATTATTAATGGATTAGAGTATATGAATCCAAATTCGCTCCATTTATTAAAAGGGTAATCGAGTAATCGTATTTTAGGCTTGATCCATATCCGTTTAAATGAATCAGATTCGGATTCGAATTCCGATTCGAATTCGGATCAAATCCAATCCATTGATAGGCCCATCTGGCACCACAGAGGCAACGCCAAGAATTACCATCTCCAGGAGTTGCATCACTAGCCTCCCCACCTCAGGGACAACCACCACAGTTGCAGTACGAACGGGTGTACCACTTTGCACCAACAGAGGGATCAGTGCCAGTTCAAGTAGTAGATGATATGTTCCCTATCTTTAGGCATGTGGGTCATATTTTATTTTATACGAGTGCATCTCATTCATTCATTAGCACTGATTTTGCACGTGAGATTGGGATGATAAACTTTACTTTCGATATTATACTGCATATAGATTCACCCATGGGTGGAGGCGAACCCATACTTTCGGTATGTTGGGCTATAGGGGTTGAGATTGGATGACTCACATTTGTGGCAGACTTATTGGTACTAGATATGCACGAGTACAAACTAGGGATGGATTAGCTAGCTGCGTACAAATCCTATATTGACTGTTACGGCAGGTTCATCGTCTTTACCATTCCACGGCAGGGGATGTACTTAGTTGCAATGATGCACCCAGAGGGTAGGTCGAGCACGCACTTATACTATATTGAGAAGGATGCTTCTTTGGAGGTCATAGTGTCGCTAGATTCCATTCCGATTGTTAGAGAGTTTTCTGATGTATTTGGGCAGATCTCAAGGTGGTCACCAAGTATGGAGATAGACTTTGTGATTGATTTGATTCCGGGCACGAGACTTATTACCCGTCCACTATATCAGATGGCTAATCTAGAGATGAGGGAGCTTCGAAACTAGATTGAGCAATTATTGGGACAAGGGTTCATTAGGAGGAGTACTTTACTGTGTGGTGATCCAGTTTTTTTCGTCAAGAAGAAAGATGGATCCTTGTGAATTCTAATCGATTATAGGGAGTTGAACAAGGTCACCATATGGAATACATATACATTGCCTCACATTGATGATTTATTTTACCAGTTGAGGGGTGTTGTGTATTTTTTTATGATTGATTGGAGATCGGGTTATCATCAGCTGAGGGTTAAAGAGAAGGATATCTCAAAAATGGCACTTCTCACAAGGTACGAGTTATACAAGTTTTTGGTTATTCCATTTGGGCTAACCCTCTCACTGACAATATTTATGGACTTGATGAATCAGGTATTCAGATATTTTCTAGATCAGTTCGTTATAGTGTTTATTGATGACATCCTGATTTATTCTTGAACTACGGAAGAGGACGCACATCATTTATGGGTAATCTTATAGACACTACGAGACCACCAACTGTATGTTAAGTTCGAGAAATATGCTTTATAGTTGATAGAGGTGCAGTTCTTGGACCACATCTTGTCTGAGAGGGGGATATCAATGGACTCGAGGAAGGTTTGTAAAGTGATGGCGTGGGGACATCCCACAAAGGTGCATAGCTTTTATGGATTATCTAGGTACTACCATTTGTTTGTTCATTCAGGGGTTCTCAAAGATTGTCGAGCGCCTAGCAAACTTGACAAAGAACTATGTGTAGTTTATATAGGATTATGCATGTCAGCGGACGTTTGATGAGCTGAAGGCTCGGTTGACTATAACTCTAGTTGTAGCATTAACTCGGGTAGGTATAGACTATAAGGTCTTCACGGATGCAACCTTTAGGGGACTTGGAGGGGTATTAATGTAGGAGGGGAGGCCTATAGCTTATTCTTCATGGAAGCTAAAGCCTTACAAGGGACATTACCCCACCCACAACTTAGAGCTGGCAGTAGTGGTGTTTGCTTTGTGAATATGGTGGCATTATCTCCTGGGGGAGCAGTGCCAATTATTCACAAACCATAAGATCCTACAGTACTTGTTCACACATGAGTTGAACTTGAGGTAGAGGAGATGGCTAGAGTTTGTGAAGGACTACCAGTTCGACATTCAGTACCACCCTAGGAAGGAAAATATTACGTCGTATGCTTTAAGTCGCAAATCGATATTGAATTTAGCGACGGTGTGGAAGGCAAAGTGGAAATCACTTCGTGAGGGTGATGAGTTGACCTGTGCATTTATGGAGGTTCTCACCATCACACTCGAGATCATTGTTCGGGTCGTAAAGGCATAGAAAATAGATTTACTTTTCTAGGATTGGGTTAGGCAGTTGTTAGCCGAGGAGGCGGAGCACTAATCGATTGGTTCAGGTAGCAGATTGAGATTTTAGGGCTGGATAATTATCCCAGATGACGAGGAGTTGAGTTGATCCCTTATCTCTGAGGCTCACGATTAACGCTTTACGATACACCTCGATGGGAACAAGATGTATCGGGATATGTGACATCAGTATTAGTGGGCTGGTATGAAAAGGGATATAACAGTCTTTGTGTCTAAGTGTGCTACTTGTCAGTTAGTAAAGATGGACCATCAGCGTCCTGTGGGTGTATTATAGCCTTTGAATATCCCGATGTGGAAATAAGAGAACATATCCATGGATTTCATCACTAGGTTACCTACATCACAGAGAAGGCATGATTCCATCTGGGTGATTGTTGACAGATTGACTAAGGTGGCTCACTTTTTATCCGTCCAAACAGATTACAGTTCAGAGAAGTACGCTATGTTTTCTCTCACGGAGATTATGAAATTACCACTATACCAAAATGGCTAAAATGCCACCCTTGAGCCGGTCCCCCTTGTCACGGTCTTTGACCGTGATAAAAAAATATACGTTTTTTATCCCAGTCATTGATCGTGATAAGGGTTTGTCACGGACTTGTCATGGTCAATGACCGTGACAAGTAAAGTTGTCATGCACTTGCCACGATCTTTGACTGTGACACGTCCATGACAAGTCTTTTAAGTAAAAATCCGAGGCGCTCTTTTTTTCCCACCGTTTCATTTCCCTTCTCTCTCTCTCTATCTCTGTGTGTCTGTGTGTGTGTCTGTGTGTGTGTGTGTGTGCGTGTGTGTGCATTTATGCATATGTGTATGATTTTTTGTGTGTGTGTTTGATTAATTATGTCTGTGGTTTTCTCTCTCTCTCTCTCTATATATATATATATATATATATATATATATATGTGTGTGTGTGTGTGTGTGTGTGTGTGTGTGTGTGTGTGTGTGATTAATTTGGTGTTTATAAAAATTGGGCACAAATCTAAAATTGGACCCCCTTTGTTGTGTAAATATGAAATTAAAATTGGGTATAAATCTTAAATTGGGCATATTTTTGTGTAAATGGGAAATTAAAATCGAAATTAGCTATAAAACGGAAATTGGATATTGTATTCTGTAAATGTGAAATTGGATGTAATAGTGTGTAATTTTTCTACATTTATTTTTTTATTTATACGCAATTGGGTATATTGAAATCTAAAACCATATACGTGATTGTGATAAGGGTATAATCTAAGACCATATATATATATATATATATATATATATATATATATATATATATATATATATATATATATATATATATATATATATATATATATATATATATATTGAATGACACAATTAAATGAAACATAATATAGCCCTTACATATAGTGCACATAGATACTAGCCTTCTAGTTCTTATGCGTACGAATTCAATAGCCCTTAGACCAGTTCGAGAGTCATTACCCCTGTAATGAGATCTCTCGAATAATCCCGTTTGGAATGTTTGAGACTTCATAGTTTCTTTATTATAATAATCTTAATGGCTTAAAATTGTTACTTTTGGGAAAAGTTCTGTTGTCGTATCTTAATGTTCTTTGGGTACATACTAGATGATGCGATGTTATTTGTTACTTCAATATATAAATTGAAATAACACTTACACTTGCGAATCTATACCGTGTACTTAGAGAACTATGGGGATATGTTGTCGAATTTTCCTCAAATTGGAACAATGTGCATGATTTGTTAAGTATATTGAATAAATATGCAGTCTTGAATGGGATATGACCACTTATCCTTTAGAAGAGATCGATGAAATATGAATTAGTATTATAAATTTAATTTCAATTTCAATTTCGAATTAAAATTGAATTTGAATTTGAAATTAAAATTGGTATTATAAATTGAAATTGAGATTGAAATTAGTATTAGTATTAGGAATTGAAATTTGTATTTGGTAGGGTATAATGTCTATATTATTTTTGGTATTCAATTCTGAAATTGAAATCTGGTTTCTCTCTCTCTCTCTGCACACATTTTGGTATCTCTCTTTCTCTCTCTATCTCTAGAGGGGGGGGGGGGAGAGAGAGATTGTTGAATTGTTGAATTTCTTCGGATTCTTGAATTGTTGTTGACTAGTGGATTTGAACATTTAGATGGCCATTGAGTTGGTTGGCCCTAGGAATTTCTAATTAAAGACATTATTATTTGCATTGTTGCTTTAAATTCTTGAATTCTTGTTGACCGGTGGATTTGAACACTTCGATGGCCATTGAGTTGGTTGGCCCTAAGCATTCCTCTAACATTTGGGGTTGTGAGGCGAAATGAAACATAATAATGTAAAAATCGAATCTAATGAGACATAATTAAATAAATCATATTATAAATTTTATACAACAAGTAATAAGTAATCATGCATTCACATGAGAATACATGCATGCATGTAGCCCACAAAGCAAGTGTTATATAACAAGTAACAAGGGTAAAAGGTAATAACGGGAATCGAAATAGATAGCCCATGTGTAAATTTACATTAAGCCAACTTCTTATATAACACTTGCTTCGGGGGGTGCATGCCTACATGTATTCTCATTTGAATGCATGACATAACGGTTCTATAATATTTATAAATAATTTAAATTACATATATTGTGCATAAATACTCTCCTTCTAGTTCTTATGCGTACGGATTCAATAACCCTTAGACCCATTTAAGAGTCATTACCCCTGTAATGAGATCTCTCAAATTGTCCCGTTTGGACAGTTTAGCATTGCATAGCTTTTGTATAATAATATTCTTAGTGGCCTGAACTTGTTACTTTTGGGGGAAGTTCTGCAGCTCTATCTTAATTTTCTCGGGTACATACTAAATAATGCGATGTTAAGTGTTATTTCAATTGATAAATTAAAATAACACTTACACTTGCGAATCTATGTCGTGTACTTGGAGAACTATGGGGATATGCGGTCGATTTTTTCTCGAATTGGAACAACGTGCATGAGTTGTTAAGTATATTACAGAAACATGCAGTCTTGAATGGTTTTCCAATTATTTTTAATGAGTATTCCAATTATTTGTAATGATTGGTGGGTGTATTATTATAGTGCTTTATTATTATCGGATGATAGATTAATGCTTTTAATTCATTTGTATTTGATAATTTAAATGATTGTAATAACCAGTGGGTGTATTCTTCTAGTGCTTGGTTATTATTGGATTTGAATCAAAATTGGTTTTATGGTTAGTGAATATGTTCATTAGGATTTTAATCAATTTAAGCATATATTCCAAGTCCATGACATGACCCGATATTGAAACAATATTTAGATTTATAATGTCATTAACTTGTATTCTTCTACTTCTTTGTTACTATTGAATTTGAGCATTAATTCAAAGTCCATATACATGTTTATAATAATAATAATAATAATAATATTTTTTGGCAGAAAATGTCTCCATCCTAGCGCGATAGCGGAGGTGACGAGGGGTCCTAGGCCACTAGGCCCCCAAATTAGGGAAAATTGGAGTCCGTCATCGAGAATCAGATGGCATTATTGGCTAGATCCCTGAAGTTGCTGAAGGCAAACGTCGGTCCGGGGTAAAGTGATTGGAGGGCCATGCCAAATGAGCTCAAGATGGGCATCTGGGGGGGGGGGGGGGGCACTATAGGATGTGTATTTATATTTTTATTTTTATTAAGAAACTAACACTTATTTTATTTTTGGTTTCAATTTGTTTGACATGATCAATTCGACCTTCCCCCACATGTCTGTGACTCCACGTTTGAACAGTTAGGGGATCAATAGAAGACGTCGAAGAAAAACATGCGGGCACGGTACTTTGAGAAGACTCCGGAGTCCATTTTGAGAGCGCGTGACATCGTCCCCTCGAAGGAGCCGATCTCATTGGCACAGTGATACCAGTTTGTCGACAATGAGACCGATGAGCATCAATTTCCATCTCGTTAATCAGAGAGAGAAAATCGGGTGAAGAAGGTGGACGTGCAGTATTCCGATCGGACGTCCTACGCCGAGGTGGATCACATAATGGTAATTTTTATTTTTATTTAATTTTAGTTTTTTGTTATTCTAATTTAGCATTATTTTGCGTTACTTACTAATTCTGCATGATTTTATTTAAGAGATGGGGAGTGGCTATGGGGGTAGACCACATAGGCTCGATGCCTATGTGGAAATTCAGATGAAGAAGGGCAAGCATAAGGAGGTGTCCCCGAGCATCGCAACTACAATTGTAAGTTATAATTGTTTAATTTTTTTAATTATGTTATATTTTATTTATTAACTTAATTAACTAATCGTTTACTTTTTTATCATTTTAGGCAAAGCTTAAGGAAGTGCATGAGTCGTAGTCTGATGCAGAAAAAGCATCTTTGGATACAGACGCACTCAGCCAAATGCTTGAGGTGGATTATAAGGGGACGACTAGGGGATGAGCTCTCGGGTGGGGAAGTTGAGGATCACCGGAATGATGACGAGCAACATCGGGTTGGCACATAAGGTGGACACCCATGACGATAAGCTATCAAGGTTGAAGATAACAGTCCTAGATATGTATGCTTGCTTGAAGCATCAGTGGTGGTCCACCTCCGATGAGGGCAAGAGAAAGGGTAAAGGGAAGGGGAATGGGAAGGAGAAGGAGGTAGACGACGACGTCATTCTTCATCGTTGATACACATGGACTCGCCTCCATTATATGATCCATTTCCCATTTTGACCCCCGTCGAACAGCCTAAGTCAACAGTCGATTAACCGAGCATATTTTTAATCGACACATTTAGTGGGGATCCGATAATGAGGGGGTTGAGGGACATGGGCACCCTCCCGGGTATGGTGGTTCATGGACATCCCCTATAAGACATTGAAGCAAAAGTGCTCGTCAAGAATATTATGGCCGAAAATGAGAACTCACCTTTGTGATTGCACGAACAATGTGGCGTTTAGATAATTGATGGGTGTGTCAATGCATATGTCGTGTGGCCTTCCTTTCTCCTCCGACCTATTCTAGACGTTAGTCCATGATATTATTTGTATTTATTTTATTTGGATATTGGATTATATTTGTATTTTTTGATTTGGTATATGTTGGTTTGGACATGAATATTTGTACTTGGTTACTGATATTTACATGTTGGTTATGGATATTTGTATTTTGGTTTGATTGTTTGATATATATGTTGTTCGGACATGTTAGATTTTGCTATAATAGGTACAAACATACTGCCGGGTAGTGGCCATATGGCGCTATATGAGAGACCTTTTCGTTCACCCTCATTCTGGTTAGAGATGGGGGAGAAAAAATTTCATAATCCAGAATTCATTCAAGACACCTCAGAGAAGGTGGAGATGATTTGGGCCAGGATTCGAATTGCCCAAGATAGGCAAAAGAGTTATGTGAACGCGAGCCGGAGAAACTTTGATTTTAATATCAGGGATCAAGTGCTGATTAAGGTGTCGTCCATGAAGAGAGTGGCGAGAATTGGGAAGAAGGGGAAGCTGACTTCCCGATATTTGGGACCACTCCCTATCCTTGAGAGGATTAATCCCGTAGTGTATCGGTTGGGACTACCAAACCACTTGCAGCGGATGCACGACGTCTTTCACATATCTGCATTGTGGAGGTTCCTTGGAGATGATATAGCCTACCAGCATATAGGTATTGATGAGATAGAGCTCCAGCTAGATGCTACCTACGAGGAGAGACCCATAGCCATTCTGGACCATAGAGAGCACCGACTTCAATCTAAGGTTGTTTCATTGGTACATGTATAATGGGGAAAACATAAGGAGGATGAGTCGAATTGGGAGAGGTATGAAGACATGCGAGTGAAATATCTGGAACTCTTCTAGCCAGGTATGTTTCAAATTCCAAGACGAAATTCCGTTATTAGGGGAGAAAAATGTAATACCTCATATTTTTAGAAAAAGATTCATAGGAAATAAATAAAATCAGTTAATTCAATAAATTAGGTTGTGAAAAAAATTAATCATTATTTCATGTTATGTGAGTTTGACATTACATGTTAAATAATTTCGATAGATGATAATTGAATGTATATTGAATAATTGATATATGATGTGTGACATAATTAAAAAATATACTTTTTGAATAAAAATATTTGGGACACGTTTAGAAAGGCTTTATGGGATAGTTATATATTTTAGACCTTTAGAAATGGTCCTGGGGCATATATATATATATATATGAGTTAGGAGGAGCTTGGGGTAATTAAATTATGTATTTAGGCCTATTTGGGGGTCCAAAATTAAAGCCTAAGGTCCAACTCGAGATTGGTGTTTTAGTTATATTAATTAGGAGATTAAGGAACTCCTTGTCATTTAGGAAGAGAGAGGAAAGAAACCTCCCTGTGAATTTAGGAGAGGAAAGATTCAAGAAGAAATTCAACAACACTACCAAGAATTCATCCAAGAACTCAAGCAAGAATTCTTTTGCTATTTTTATTATTCCAAAATACTTCCTTAATTCACCGTGTCTTGTATCCCATGTAGAAATTCTGGAAATTTAGGAATTGGTGACGATTTGATGATGACATTAAACTATATTCATAAAGGGTTTGATTATGATAATATAATAAAAATGCATAATTTAGACTGGTAGATTATAAGGGTTTAAAGTTATTGAAAATCATGTTCAAGGATCCTTGTTATGATTATTATGATGGTTTACATGTAGAGATTATATCCATGATTAATTTTTTGAGATTTTTATAAATTATAGCCCTTGTATATAGTATAAGTAAGAGGATTTATGGACGCAAATCTAAAATTACATGAACACACCTATAGTTTGAATTTTAATGGTTTGGGACTTGAATCGCGTGCTAAAATATGTATGCCTTAGTGTCGCATATATATGGACATATATATAATTAATGAAAATGAATGGAAGAATTTTCTAAGTCTAATGATGAAGACTATAAAACACAGACCCAATACTACGTAGTATGTATGATGTTTAATGTCGTTATTTCATGGGTAGTATGTCTATGATAATTTGGGAGATGGTAACTTGAATGTAAATAATTTTATTTCGATGCGTTTATCTTGCTAAATGCATTCTTACTGTCATTATCATTTATCCATTATTGGTATCGAGACTTGGGTGGTTATACATATAGCATTGCTTTTAGATGAGGGGTGAGACCTGTTATGTATGTGAGTAACTATAGGAAACATTCACTTAGAATTAACTGTACTTTTGCACAATAAATTTAGTAAGTCAATTCTTGCACATTTTAGAGCGCTAGCCTAAAATTATAAATATTTTCTCCCCCGGGTGCTCTAGACAGGGATAGCAGGACTGTGGACAGTTCAATCTTGCAGTATTATATTGTGCATTAGACTTCCAATCATTGATTCTAGATTAGGTTGCTACTATATTTCTGTTCTTTTTTATTTTATGGGCTTAAGACCGAAGTACACGCACCACACACACGCACATGTACACACTACAACAAAACTTACATTTAGCTGCGGTTTTCTTACCTACAAAAAAAAAATTCGTGGCTAAATATCAACATCTGCTAAGAAATTTATTTCGTGGCGAAAAGTATTATATTTGGCAACGAAAATTAAAATTTCGTTGACAATAGGTCCCAAAAAATTGGCGCCCACGTCTTCCCGCGCTTGGGTCTAAATGAGAAATGTTTAGCAACAAAATATTTATTATTGGCAACAAAATATTTTGTAATAGTTAATATATTGTTTTTGCAACGAAATTATTTTCTTGGCCTAATATATATGTTTTTTGACAACCCTTTCTTTTGTGGTAAAAGGTAATCCTTTTTTTAATGTCCCTCCAAAACCAAACGATCTGTACCCCAGCCCTCCAAAACGTTTGGGAGTCCAAAACGATCTCCATCTCAATCTCTCTCTCGGTGAACTGAAAGGTACTCTCTCTCTCTCTCTCTCTCTCTCTCTCTCTCTCTCTCTCTCTCTCTCTCTCTCTCTCTCTCTCGGTGTATACATATCTCTATCTCTCTCTCGGTGTATACATATCCCTTAAATTACATACCTTAGGTTTCATTTTTTTTAGTCCAAAACGTTTGATTTTATTGCATCTCTCTCTCGGTGTATACATTAAAGCTTTGAGTTCATCTCATGATCTCATCATTTCAGATTGGGAAAAAATGGTTAGATCTGATTTTGGGTCTTTGTTAAGGCTTGGAGGGAATGGTTTGGTATATACGGTTCTTTAAAACCTTTCCCCAAATCCCCACATTGGTGTTGTAATTTTTAGGCTAAAATCTAGACAACCCCTTAAATTACATCCCTTAGGTTTCATTTTTTTTAGGCAAAACGTTTGGGAGTCTTGTTTTTTAATATTTGTAATACCCTTAATCTTGTTTTGTGATTTCTTTTGTAACACACTCACTCTATAATCTTGTTTCGTAACACATTAATATACAATCTATAAGAATTTGAAAGATAGAATAATTTTTTTAAGTGGGTTTTGGGTTATTTTGACACATTTAATCTCGAAACAAATCTTGTTTGACATAATTCTATAGATGTAATCTTGTTAAATCTTGAAATAAATTTTTAGGGATTTAATCTTGAAATAAAATTTCGGGGATTTAATCTTGGTGGTGTGTGCTGATTTTTTCTTGTTCGCGTGTATTGATTTATTCTTATTGTGTTTGCTGATTTTTTGTGATAACCCCTACCTCATTCAGATTTCTATCCTGTTTAATAGTAGGATCTTGATAATATCTTGTTTATGTTAAATTTATTGGTGCATACCTATGTACTTTTATTGTTTTAGATATAGACATGAATTTTGACATTGTTCTCAAAATTCGTATATTCAAAGTTTCTTTTTCCATGCTCCTTTAAATCTACAAACATTGGCGCTCTGCCATGTCTTGCGTTTTACATTAAGAAAGTTTTAATAGGACGGGTAAATAGGTTTAAAAGAAATCGAGTTTGTGGTCCTATTTTGGGTGATAGTTAATTAGATTCCTATTAGATTACTCAGAAAACATAATTTTTATCTCCAGTATATTAATTAGTGAAGAGTTATTTGTTGAATATAAATATATAATACGATTCTTATTTTTTTAAAGTTCTAACTGGTGAAAATTAAGTGTTTGATTAATAGTCATCAGAATGGAATCACTAATTTATTTTTTTCTAGTACTAAACCATTGTTAAGACCTATTTTGTAACAATAATACGTAATTTATTTGTTCCAATGACTTGTACCCTTCAAATTGTGGATTATAATTTTAAGGTATTTACTACGACTTTGTTTAGTATATTACTAGATCCCACTTGTATTAACTAGTTTTTTTCTACTTAACTTGCTACGCACCGTATATGTAGCGCGCCTGCCCAATAGGTAGTATATATATGTAGAAAAAATTTAATAAGATTGACAAAAACACCTGTTTAATTGTTAATGTTGTGTGTTGCTTTTTCATTGATAAGGGGACTTAGGTTTATGTAGTGGGAACCTAATTAGAAATGTTGTGTTTTGACTTGAGGGCTTCCCTATATCCTCTAGTTTTATGGATATTGATTAGTGGTTATGAATAAACATATTCTATCTTATGCTCTGGAATCTTAGACAACAAAAATATTATATGAAAGAATAAACTAATATTTTAATGTGTTTGATTTTTCATGTGAACTAGATGGATAAGAGTTGGATGCAAGAAACAAATAGATTTAGTGAAAAGTATGTCTTGGGTGTTAGATCATTCATTCGATTTGCAAAGGATCATATGGGACCCAACAGTTACATTAGGTGCCCATGTTGCAATTGTCTTAACATCGATCTCGGAAATATTGATGAAGTAGCAGATCATCTTTTCTTAAAAGGTATTTGTACCACCTACACACAATGGACATATCACGGGGAATGTTCTAATGATATAGTTCATGATTATGCTAATGATGATAATATTGATGTCGATGATTGGATTGATAATGAAAATGAAGAAGGGGACGAGATGCAAGAAGTGTTGGAAGACATGCAGAAAGGGTTTTTCTTTGATGCTATTCCAGTTGAAGCGTTTGAAATTGGTAATACTCCTAGACAAGTTGGTGTCGGGGATAAGATAAATTTTAACAAATTATTGAAAGATGCAGAGCGTGAATTATATCCTGGTTGCAAAAAATTCTCTGCACTGTCTTTCCTCGTGAAGTTGCTCCACTTGAAAGTGATCAATCACTAGAGTAATAAATCACTCAAGATGTTGCTTGAACTATTGAAGTAAGATTTCCCCGATGGTGAGACGCTTCCAAAATCATATTATGAGGCAAGGAGCATGTTGCGTGGCTTGGGATTAGGGTACGTATCGATTCATGCATGCAAAAATGATTGTTGTTTGTTTTGGAAGGAGCTTGAAAATAAACATGAGTGTCCAATATGTGGAGAGTCTAGATGGAAGGTTAATAATGACGGGGGTAAATGCATTCCTCACAAAATACTTCGTTACTTTCCACTAAATCCAAGACTCCAAAGACTGTTTATGTCGAGAAAAACGGCTGATGACATGAAGTGGCGTAAAGAAAAACGTGTCAAAGATAATGTATTGAGACATCCTGCAGATTCTAGTGCATGGAAGGATTTTGATTCGGAGCACGAGTGGTTTTCTCAAGACCCTCGTAATGTAAGGCTTGGCCTAGCAAGTGATGGTTTTAACCCCTTTGGTAATATGCACATCTCATATAGCATGTGGCCAGTAATACTTATGCCATATAACTTGCCGCCTTGGTTATGTATGAAAGAGTCATTTTTTATGATGTCATTACTTATTCCAGGACCTCTGGCACCAGGTAAGGATATTGATGTGTATTTACGACCATTAATTGACGAGTTGAATGAGTTATGGGAAGTTGGTGTAGAAACATATGATGCATCCACCAAAACGAATTTTCAAATGCATGCAGCAGTTTTGTGGACTATAAATGACTTTTCGGCGTATGGTAATTTGTCTGGTTGGAGCACTAAGGGTTATATGGCTTGTCCTACGTGTAACAAAGATACTTCTTCGAAAAGAATAAGGAGTAAGATATGTTATATGGACCATCGTCGATATCTGGATCCCAACCATATATGGAGGAAGAGTAGAAAATTTGATGGTAAGCAAGAGCACCGGTTAAAGCCCATGAACTTAAATGGGGATGATTTGTTGCGACAATTGAATCATGTCGATGGTTATATACCAGGAAAACATTCGGGTAATAAAAAGAGGAAACGTACACCTAAAGAGCTCAATTGGACAAGAAAAAGCATTTTTTTTGAATTACCATATTGGAAAACATTAAAACTTCGACACAACCTTGATGTTATGCATATTGAAAAAAATATTTGTGAGAGTGTGTTGGGAACTTTATTAAATACTGAGGGAAAAACAAAAGACACGTATAAGGCGAGGCAAGATTTGGAGGATATGAAGATAAGGAAGGAATTACATTTGAAGCGGAATGGGGATAAATATATAATGCCGCCTGCATGTTATACACTTAGTAAGTTAGAGAAACAAGGTTTTTGTGAGTTCTTGAAATCAGTGAAGTTTCCAGATGCATATGCTTCGAATATCTCACGGTGTGTGAACGTTGGTGATGGTAAGGTATCGGGGTTGAAAAGCCATGATTGTCATGTTCTATTACAACGTTTATTGCCCGTTGGGACTCGTGGATATTTGCGCAAGGAAGTATACAATGCAATTGTTGAGTTGGGGAATTTTTTCAAAGATTTGTATTATAAAACACTGGATGTAGAAGAACTGAAGAGGTTGGAGAAAGACATTGTCGTGATTTTGTGCAAACTAGAATTGATTTATCCACCGGCTTTTTTTGATATAATGGTCCACTTAGCTATTCATTTGCCGCGAGAGGCTATGCTTGGAGGACCGGTGCAATATAGGTGGATGTATCCTATTGAAAGGTATGTCAATATACTCATTGTCATATTTTAGGGTTATTTCAACATAGCCCCCAATTTTTAAGTCAAACTTGACATTAAAAGTGGGGGTTTAAGTCAAAATACTTATTTTTTACGTATAGTTTATAGATTTAACATGAGGTAATTTATATCATTGTAAATGCTAATAGGTACTTGGGCACATTAAAGGGTTACGTTCGTAATAAAGCTCGACCAGAAGGTTCTATAGCAGAAGCCTACATCGTTAATGAATGTTTAACATTTTGCTCGATGTACTTTGACGGGATTGAAACTAAACTCAACCGCTCGGAAAGAAATTATGACGGGGAGGAGCAAGAGGAGGGATTGGATGTATTCTCTCAAAAGGTACGCCCTTTTGGGGCATGTACTTTTGACTTTCTCACAGTGACTGAGATGGAAATGATGCGGTGGTATACATTGAATAATTGTGAGAAAGTGGCTCCATATATAGAGCAAGTTAATAACTAGGAAGTAATCTTCATAAGTATTAATTTTCCAACTTCTACGAAGCTTATTGTTATAATTATTACCATTGTTAGTGAGCATATGGAGGAGCTGAAGAAAGAAAGCCCTTTGAATTTAGAAGAGAGAAGTCGTAGAAATTTCCCTAGCTGGTTTGAAGAACGCGTAAGTTTAAGTAAAGTTATCATAACATAATATTGATGTATAAATTTAATTAATTTTTAAGAAATATAATTGGTCTAACTTATATCATTCAAATTTTATCTTTAATAGATGAAAAAGTTGTACGGCCAGAAGTCTCCAGAATGTACTGAGCAATTATATGCATTAGCATGTGGTCCTGACGTACGGGAAAATAAGTACAAAAGTTGCATAGTAAACGGAGTTAGATTTCACACTTAAGATCGTGACAATCGCATGAGAAGTCAAAACAGCGGTTTAGTTGTTAAAGGAGATCATAATGATGAAGAGATTAACTTTTATGGTGTATTGAACGATATTATCGAGTTAGAGTATGTCAAAGGAAATCGAGTCCTCCTTTTTGAGTGTGACTGGTTTGAAGCTGATAAAAAGAAAAAATCAGGAATACAAATCGATGATCACTTTACAAGCATCAATGTTAATGGTATGTGGTATAAGAGTGATCCTTATGTGCTAGCCATTCAAGCAAAACAAGTGTTTTATCTCAATGACACAAAATTGGGAAAATATTGGCAAGTTGTTCAGGAATTCCAGCATAGACACTTGTATGATCTTGGGGTGGAAGAAATGGACACAGATGTATCAGAAACAAACGATTTTGTGTACCAGGAAAATGTTTCATCAGGGGCTTCTGAGATTATAGAAGTTGATGTTGGTCAGTTGCAGAGAAACGATGTAGAGGCGGACACTATTGATGCTGGAATTGTGGATATAGACAAAAGAGTACCATCAGACGACGACATTATTTCCCTTGATGGCGTCGATGATGAAGACGAAACACTTGATGAATACTGTGAAAATACGGAAGAACTCGTAGTGGTTGAGGATGATGATAGTGATATAGATTAAATTTGTTAATAGAAACTATGTAATGGAGTGTACTACTGGTTGAGGATGATGATAGTGATATAGATTGCCTCTATTTTACCATTGTAATTTTTGTTGATTTGATATGAATGATCATGCATGTGATTGTTGTTCCTCTTTATATTATTTTATGTCTGTTTATAGTTTTGTTTTATTTCAGTCAAGTGGTGTAGAATTTATAATATTTAATAATACTACATGTTATTCTTTCTTATTATTCATTACTAAATATGCAAAAAATTGTGTTTTGATGTTCTTTTTCAGTATGGTGCCAGGAAGACGTCTTCGGTCATATAGCATGAAGGAGGCTCCCTCGGCACCCTCGGATCTCACGGTTCCCCCGACTACCACGACACCCACGGCTCCCATAGCACCCACGGCTCCCATAGCTCCCATGGCACTCACGACTCCCATAGCTCCCATGGCACCCACGATTGAACACGTAATGGATGTAGAATCTGCAAATATCTCGCCATCAACACAACAGACTAGTCCCGAAACCTCCACAAGCCATGCAGGTACAAAACTAATTTTGAAATGTTTCTTACTTTTGTTCATTTGTTGCTAATATTGTTTATTTTCTTTTAAAGTTTCGAATACAGATTCTACCATAACGAAAAAAGTCCGTGGACCTACACGTGGCAAGGGGCCTCAGAAGATTATCAAAGCTACCGGGAAAAAGATGCGTATTGAGATATCGAAGGAGAAAAACAGGCCACTTGACAAAGAACAGTCTGCAAAATTATCAAATGAACTAGGGATTATCATTCGTAACCTAATTCCAGTCCCAACCAAATGGAAAGACCTCACTGAAGCTGATAAGATAAGAGCGTTCGACAGACTTAATGTAAGTAATTTCTTATTGAAAATGGCATTATTACTTTAATTTTGTGATTTTGAATTATTTCTGCATGCTGGAGTGATTTTGAATTAATAGTATATACATATGTAGATTGGAACTTGTCATATAGAATCATTAATGAAAATAGTAGTTATATAACTGATATCTCTGGGAATTTCGTAAGTACTTGAATGATGTATACTGATATCAGAAGTTCTATAACTGTTATGTTCTTTAACAAATGTAATATGTCATCGAGGCAAATGAAGCATATGTTAAAAAAGTTTTACAGTTGAATGTATATAGAGTTAGTCATCACTCGACATAAATACATGTGATGGAAGGGGTGGTGGTGGGGTGGCATATTGGTCTGCTACTTGTGACAGAGTTGTAATTCATTGAGCTTGACATATTGCCTCTTAAATATATTTGATAGTCTTGTGATAATCTAAGAATCCCATAAACCAAAATTCAAAGTTATCGTCAGTAACTAGGATATCACCTTCTCCTGAGATCCTTGAGGCTCTAGTTCTGTAACTCTCAAAACTCCTAGTTACCTAGTATATAAGTAGCCTTTCTTGTGTTATTAGCTCATTCACCTAATTCTGAATATTGAGAATGTGAGAAAGAGAGATTGAATCCTATTATTTGTGCATGTAATTGCGCTTCCACTTGTAGTTTGCATCAAAGTGGTACCAAAGTGACATTCATTCACTCAGGGTCAAAGTCGATAATGTACCATAATGATTGGGAAATGGGTTGGTACAACTAAGACTGCAAAATGAACCGAGGTGATCCTAATCGAGCTCGATCCTTCAACGAGCTCCTTTTGTTTTAAGAGATTAAACTACCTGAGACTAATCGTGGTCGACATTCAAATGAGCCGAGCCAAATTGAGCTTGATTTTTAAACAAGCACAACCTTTAAACAAGCTGAGCTCGCTGCAGGAGGCAACCTTATCAGTAGAGATAAAGAGGAGGCCTGCCATTGGACCTGCAATTGTTGAAAAATAGCATTGAGATGCTCTCAATAACTGCTCTCCTTCTCTTACACTGAATTTCTGCTTGAAAACTTTAGCTACTCCTCCTGCTTGAAGAATTTTAGCCCCCAAACTCAACTTTCCCTTCAAAGTTTCACTTATTTTGGGTACTAATCTCACTGCAATTACAAAATGAATCAATATCTTAATCTCACAGAAGGTGCGAAAAATAAAATATAAATTCCAACAATGTTTTTGTTTATGTAAGGAAACATGTACCATGCTCTCGAATCTCAAGTGCAAGATTATATGCTATTTCACCGTGATTTCTCATTCTATGGATCACTGAATCTGCTTTATAAGGGTCAGCTAAGACTTCAGTTCCTGACCTCTGATCTAGGTATGCTGCTGAGCTGACTAGAGGATTTTCTTGAAACTAGTTCTTCATATTTAATGGGAGAGCATGAGCTTTCAGTAGCGGACTGAGGGAACAATGGGATGCCCGATGCCTTTTTATGGAATGGCAACATGTGCAGGGCGACTTCCCTCAGTATATCCCTTTACCTCAAACAAATCTAGTATCTCCAGCGAGTTTGACCCCACCTTCTTATCAGACAAGTCTAGCAGCAAATCCCCGTGGAGTTTTCTTTACGGTTCTTCTCTTGTATAGAATCACCATATAATATAACTATACCCTTGTTTCTCTCCCCCGTAGTAGTAGATTCTGGGGTGTTATTTACATTGTTTACTACAACATTGTCCACTATTTTGGGTAGCACAACCAGTTGTTTGCATGTTGGTAGGTCAATTTTGAGGGTAGCATTCTCGGATGCTACATGGTTTACGTTCCCACGTGAGGCCACCAACATATCTCTTAGGTCAGAGAATCTTGTACCATCTAATGAATCACCCATAACGTGTTCTGCTACAAACCGTGTATTCCCCTTGCCCACCGTATGATCCTGCTTTGGTATCCCTACACCCTCCACATCATTCAATAAACAAGAAGACATTTTGTTACCTTTTCTGTAATATTTGGAGCAGTATGGAGGGATATACTCGTATTGAATAGGCTGCCAAAAACCTTGAAATTGTGAAGGGGATTACCCACCACTTGGGCAATAGAAAACAGAGGATTTTTTGCAAAGAGGTGAAGGGGAAGATGAGGGAAATTGAAATTGTAATGCCATTTGAATGCTCTCATTGGGGTCCTCTTGATCATCCACGTATCTCTAAGCTAAAGCCGAGTAAAATTGTCCTCATGTTTTAGCACAATCAATATATGTTTATGATCAGTTAACCCAACAGAATATGAAGATTTGAGTTTAATATGAGATAGGGCCTTTCTAATTTTCTCCAGATTTGGATGGATATAGTTAAACTTGCCCACAATCTAGGTATGCTGCTGAGCTGACTGGAGCATTTTCTTGAAACCAGTTCTTCCTATTTAATAAATTTCTCTATTTTGATCTTGTCTGCATATAACGTGAACTTGTTGTCTGCATTTATTTTTCAGCTTCCATTAGCCCAAAATGTTGAAGCAGACTGAGGCAAATTTATGCCAATTTCTTTGGACAATTTCTCATTCCCAAAATTCTCCATCTCAGTTGTTGTTTTGCTGATGATATTATGATTTTCTACCGAGGGAATTTTTCTTCTCTAATATCTCTAGTTAATTTACTCCACTCTTATAACAATGTTTCTTGCTAGTTCATCAATCTAGACAGATGCAATGTGTTTATTGGCAAATGAGCTATTTTTACAAGCAATGTTATTTGCTCTACTATCAACATGAAGAAGGCATGGACTCTTTCTCTTACATCGTTTCATTTTATCAGTTTCTGATTGAGTATAAAATTTCAGGAGAAATTCGACATTGATCTGGATGATCATGCAAAGGAGTGTTTGAAAGAGCTAATGAAAGGGAGAAGTAGGAGTCAACGGAGCAAGCTTCGTGAAGTGTATAAAAAATATGGATCAGCGGAGGAGGCTCGAGAAAATTTCCCTACTAATATGACTAAGGATAATTGGCTTAGTCTATGCGATCTTTATGGAAGTCCAAGATATCAGGTTTGAACTATTGTTGATGTTGGAACTTGTAAATATTTTGTTTATTAAAATATGCATACTTATGATGTTTGAAAAATTACTGCAGAGACAATGTATTATAAATCAGAATAAAAAGTCTAAACAAGTTGTAAAGCATAATCAAGGGTCAAAAGCATTTGTGGTGGTTCGTGATAAACTGGTAATATATCAACTTGTTTCGGTGTGTCAATTGAGAATTTTATTTTACAAGTACAATTATTAATTATTTGTTGTTTAATAGCGGAGTAAAGAGGTGGACGGTCAAGAGCCGAATAGGATCAAGTTTTATAAAGAAACTCATTGTAAAGATGAAAAGTGGACATCTCCCAAAGCCGAAACGCTTTATGTAAGTCTTATTAATTTTATTTTGAATTTACCCTGTTCTTGCAGAATTACAAACCAACAAACGCTGTTGGCTTGTAATTCCTTTGGTACTCTTATCTTCGGTATAAAAATTACACATACTGCATTATGCTTTTCGCAGTTAAAATTATTGTCTTTAATTAGCTTAAAAATTGTAGACATCTCGACAGTTTAGCTAAACCTGTAATCCTTTTTCTTCTATTTTGTTTACAGAATGAGATGAAACGCCTTGAATCTGAATCAATATCCGAGAATGGTACCATGATGAGCTCAGATGAGATAGCAGATAAAGTTCTTGGCACAAGACCAGGATATATTAACGGGCTTGGGTATGGTCCCAAAAAAAAGGATTCTAGAATTAATCTATTGCGATTGAGGAATGCTGAATTGGAAGAGGCACTTGAGAAGTCTATGAAAGTTCAAGAAGATTTGATGGAACGTTTACAAGCTCGTGAGGTAGAGGCAACAATTCAAAGAGAAGAGTAAGTGGCACAAAAGGCCGATATGGAGAATCAACGTGCAATGCTAGAGGATATTCTCGCTCGACAAGCGAAGTCCGATAAGTTGATTCAGTCATTGATTGCATCACGTTCCTCATCTTCCGAACAATGATAATCTAGACATCATTTGACGTGACAAGAAGCTATTTTTGGGTCACCGTGAACTTTTGACATTTGCAAATGGAATTGAAAACTTTTAAGTCCTTTAACTAGTTTAAGTTATTTTTTTGCATCGTGGATATTTGTCATTTGTAAGGGGATGAAATGTGGGACTTCTACATCCTTTAACTAGTGTTTAGTTGACTTGACAATGTATGTGTATGTGACTTAATGTGAATTTTATTTATGATAATTTAGTTATTTTGTGAATTTTAACGAATGTGTTATTTTTAGATGGTAATTTGTTTAAATTTGGTGGTATACATTAATTTACCAAATTCAAAATAAAAAATATATATTTGGAAACATTCCTTTAGCAAAATAAATATTTTAGTAGTTAAATATGCAATTAATAAATAAAAGTGTGGCTTAAGATTTGATAGTTTATTATTGAAAAATTAATGATTAAGAATCATTCTTCAACAATTGAATTTCGTAGCTAATAGATCTTGAGGGAAGGTACAATTTTTGTATCTAACAGATTCTATATATAGAATTGGCAACAAAATGTAGACATTTAACAACGAGATGTTCAACAATTAGCTACAAAACAAATTGTAAATTTCGTAGCTAAAAGTTTCTAGAAGTAGTTTACTTATAGAATTGGCAACGAAATTAAGATATTTAGCAACGAAATGTTGAACTTTTACCTACGAAAAAATTTGTAGACTAAATATGATAATTCTCAACGAAAATAATTTCGTGGCCAATGACCTAAACATTTGGCAACGAAAATTAATTTCGTGGCCAAATACATTTAGCAACGGGCCTTTGGCCACGAACATGTTACGAAATAATTTTCGTTGCCAAAAAGTATCAGCAACGAAATATGAACTTTTGGCTACGAAAAATTTCACAGTTAAATGTGTAATTTGTTGTAGTGACTCCCCCCTCCCCCACCATACACATGCACATGTACACGCGCACACACACCACCCCCTGCCCCCCACCACACACACAATAATTATTTTCATCAATTAAACTAACAATTAAAGTATACAATTATTAATTTACTAATTTACAATGAGGAGCAATCCTACTTTCATAATTCCGCATAAATTAATTTACTAATTTACAATAAGGGGCAATCATATATTAATTTACTAAAAAAATTAATAATCAATCAATTCTTTTACAAGGGACACTACGCACATACACACACATACTCACACACGCAACCCCCCACCCCTACCCCACCCCCCATCCCTGCCCCCTCCCCTCCACCTTGCCCTACCCTTCCCCCACCCTGCCCCCACCTCCTCCCCCACCACACACACGCACACGTACACACATACACACCATCCCCTGCCCCCCACCACACACAAAATAATTATTAATAATATAGCCATTTTCATCCATATCAAAAGATCCCTACTTATCTTTATTAATAATATCTAGAATTAACCACTAAAGAATACCCACCAGATACACTTAAAACCCCACATTGGCCAACCCCCATATGGACAATAATCCAATAATTATTAATAATTATATATTGTTCGATATACAAAGTAATTTTCAAAAAAAGTTAAAAAATCACACCCCCATATGGACAATAGTCCACTGGTAATGCCACTTTTACTATTAACCAACCCAACATCGATCCACTATAATCCAACAACAATGTCAACAACAAATGTTTATCCCGTACTCCTTCTAATTCATTTACTCAATTAATTCATTTCATCAATTAAACTAACAATTAAAGTATACAATTAGGCCCCGTTTGGTTGTCCCAAAATTGTAAATTGGATCATTAATAAATTGCCCCATTTACAAATTGACTCATTAATTGTGTTTGGTTTCATTAATGAAATGATTCATTAATTGTTCCATTTTAACTCATGTGCAAAATCTGAAATTGGATCATTTCACAAAAAATGTGAAATGAATCCATTTGAAATAGAAGTCACATTAAGTGCATGTCCCCTCTCCCTCTTCCTCTTTCCCTCCCCCTCTACCTCTCTCTTTCCCTCCCCCTCTCTCTCTTGATTTGTTTTTATCTTTTTTTCATAGAACCTTAACATCAATTTCAAATTATCAAACATTGTGTAAAATTGAATTTTACTCATTTCAAATTCACTCATTTATAATTCATTAATTCACAATGAACCAATTTACATAATCAAACAATTTGCGCAACCAAACTGGGCCTTATTAATTTACTAATTTACAATGAGGGGCAATCCTACTTTCATATGAAATGGGCAGTAATTATTAATTTACTTTTATCTAAAACTATACAATTAAAATTACAATTAAAGCTATACAATTTATTAATTAAAGCTATACAATTGTTAAGATTCCCCACCACACACACACACACACACACCACACACCCACCACCACCACCCCCTCCCCCCGCCACACACACACACGCACACACCTGCACGCGCACACACACACACACACACACACACACACACACACCGCACCCCCCGATCCCCCTGACCCCCCCCCCCCCCACCACACACCACCACACACATATATACACACATATATACACACACATATAGAAATGAAAGAGAAAGAGAGGAAAGAACATACCTTAGAGAGAGAGAGAGACCTCAAAATCGCTTAGAGAGAGAAAGAGAGGGAAAAACCAAAATCGGTGGGAAAAAAAAAAGAAAGGGTAGGGCTTTTTTGCTGTGTAAATTGTCACGGACATGTCACGGTCCTTGACCGTGACAATTATTTTAAGTATTGTCACGGTCATTGACCGTGACAAGTCCATGACAAGAACATTTGTCATGGACTTATCATGATCATTGACCGTGACAATACTTTGTCACAGGCGTGTTACGGTCAATGATCGTGACACAAAACGCGTATTTTGTTGTCACGGTCAATGACCGTGACAAGGGTGACCGGCTGAAAGGTGATAATTTGATCATTTTGGTGTAGTGTTTCTTGCTAGTTCGAGATACTTATGAGTATGTTGGAATTTATTTATATTATGTAGATGTTGGATTCTATTATTGCCTTGGGTGTTAATTTAAATTCAGTTTTACTTAATCCTGGTTTACAAATAAATATTTTATATGGTTTGATGCTGAGAATTATATAGATTGTATAACAAGCTCTAACGTCAGCATATTACGTCGTACTAACCTTTACGTGAGAAAATGAAAGTTGTAACAACTTTTTCATGTAACACCGAATGAATTGATTTTTTGCCTTCTCAAAGTAACTTATCTCTGAATGTGGCATTCAACAAATAAGTCCCTCCTACACTCCTTTTAATTTTTACCTATTTATAGTTATCATTATAATGATAAATGCATTATATAATTTTGGTGTAAAATGTACATTACACATGAGATTCACTCTAAAAATACGCTATGATTTTAAGGCTCGTATAACTCTAACTAATATTGTGAAGTGGTTGTGAGCGGGTATTACCAAAATGAAATAGATAACCCATTTTCATCATTGTGATGTTTCATCTCAATGTGAGTTAGCTGATGACATTTACACAACTATTCTCCCATAAGTTTTTTCCACTCCACTTTTATGTCCAAAGACTATAATACCTTTAAGCCAACTGACTCTTTTTCATTCATCCCAAATCAATATTTATACTCAAAATTTATATCCACTTTCTTATTCCAATTAAAACAAACAGTTTTTTATTTATATTAAAAACTATTTAATTATTAAAATGTTTATTCTAGATAACTGTGTTTAAAAGATAAAAAAAGATATTTTTCTTATATAAAATTGTATTAACTTTTTATATTTTAAAAAATAAAAAATCATTTCAACTCTTTAAAAAAAATTAAATTGTTGTTTTAAAAAACTATTTATAAAAGATAAAGCAAGGTTCTATATAATATAAAAAAACATTTTTTTTTACCAAAATAAACTGTTGTAGCTATTAAAAATTTTCCTTTTATATAAAAAAAACTTAACATTTTATTTAACAACGGTTTTCTAAAAAGACTATTTTAATTATTTTTGTAGTGTTTTATTTATATTTATAGAAAACAGTGCTAATTTTATTAATTTAAACAGTTTTAAATAAAACTTGTAGTTTCTTTTATATAAAAGAATTTTTTTTACATATAAAACAGTTGATTTTTGTAAAATAACATTTTTTTAATAGTCAAAATAATTTTTAATTTTTAGAAAACTTCTTTAATAAATAAATAAAATATTTTAGCCAAATACTAGTGTTTATTTGCGTATATGTTAAAATTATTTAAATAATTTATATAACAACAGTGTTTTATTAAAAACAGTTTTTTTGTTGTAAAAATAGTTTTATTGACGGTTTTGGAAAAAATAAATTATTTGAAACAATCCATGAAAGCTGTTTTTTTGTAAAACAGTTGTTAAATCAAATGTATAGTTTTTTTAATATATAAGATAGATTTTTAACAACTAAAACAATTAATTTTTATAACAAAAATTGTATTTTATATTACATAGAACATTGATTTAGTAAAAAAAAATGAAAAACAGCAGTTAATACTTTTTAAACAATGGGAATTGTTTTTTTTCTTTTTTAAAAAATTTATAAAAAGTTAAAAAAAAAATTTATACAAAAAATATTTTTTATTTATTAACATAGTTTTCTATAATAAACATTTTTATAATTAAATATTTTTTTAATATAAATAAAACATTTTTAATAAATAAATAAAATATTTGTTTCAGTTGAGAGAAGAAAATGAATGTGATTGTAGGTTAAAGAGTTATGGGGTTTCAGAATATTATTGCCTTTGAATATAAAATTAGAGTGAGAAAAGCTTGTGAGAGGATACGAATAGGCGGATCCTATTATTATTATTATTATTATTATTATTATTATTATTATTATTATTATTATTATTATTATATATTTAATTTTTACAGCTGATATAAATTTTACAATCAATCCAGATGCTCTAGAATTACAAGCCACGTTGGCAACCTATTTATTTCCCCTTTGGTAGTGGAGAGTTTCTACACTCGTAGACTTGATGTTTTAGGTGTATTGCAATGTGGAAAGTAGAATTGTAGTTGGCGAGGACCCACTTGAAGAAAAATAGCGAGCGAGGTAAATGACAGACAATTGTGATGAGATAATAACAATATGAGCAGAGAAAGAGAGAGGGAGAGACATAAGTCAGAAAGGTGGGTCACAGTGGCATGTGCGATGTTTGGTTCTCTTCCACCTAACACTTCCAAACATGTCAAAACTTCAAATAACAAATAAATTCCCATCTAATGTCTCGTGACCCTTTCGTTGACTGCCACACCCACACATATCTCTCTGTCTCCAATGCTCCTTGTACATTGCTTAATACATTTTTCTAATTCTATTTTATTTACAAAAAAAAAAAGAAGAAAAACTACACATAGGATAACTCTCATCATCAGAATGTCACCAAGAATATTAATTCTAATTCCCAATTTAAAAGTGTGATTAATAGCTTAACCTCAGGAGTCCAGTAGCAACCCATTTTAAGTGATTAATAATTTACCCTCAAAAGTTTAGTAGCAAACTCAATGTATAGAAGAATCCTTAAATAAAAAGGTTATGTATACGAAAATACACTTGGATGATTTAGTCACTAAGAAAAAGATTTTGTAAGCTTGCATCAATTACTAAGTAATTTAAACGCTTGTTTCTCATGCACAATACACACGCATCATACATATTTTTTTAATTTAATACACCTAAAATAGACATTTAATATACCATGCCAATCTTCTTCTATAATTCTAATCACAACAACTTTTCAAAATGATAACTTTTTCTGTACACATAACATTAAAAAAAATGTTTTGGTATATTTTATGTGGAATTCAAGTATATGCAAATATTGGTTATATTTTATGAAATTATGCGCATTATTTCTATAATTTTTTTTTCTTAAACATTAGGAGAGAAATGAAATCTTCCGTGAATATCTTTTGATAAATCTCGTGGAAATCCTTCCAAATATGTAATTTTAATTGTAAATTGCATTTATATTTTGAGGGATTTACTTTCAAAGTTTTGGTACAAAAAGGCAAAATAAGGAATATGATATTAGCACAATGAGGACCCATCCCGATAATTTGGAGGCCTTAGGCGAACTCCTAAAGGAAGGTCCCTATGCATTTTTGCCATAAACCAAGCATCCAAATTACATAAAATGTGTTTTTATCGCATTTTGTAATGCAAAAAATATCTTTTTATACTTCAAAAAAATTTACCTATTTTTTTTTCAGGATTTGGATCAGTGACTATTAGGGGTCCTAGGCTACTAGGATGTATTAAAAAAACTCTAATATTTAATTAAAATAAAGGCATATTATTCTATTCATCTAATTATAACAATAGAAGAGGAGGCTAATTTATCATTTGCAGTAAACATGAAATATTTGCGTGATATTTTAGAAGAAGACAATATGGAGGTTATTACTGTTTTAACTTAAGACGAAGCTAATTTATCATTAGTGGAGGCATCATTCGCGACACCAAATATAGTTGTTTCAAATTCAAACTGTGTATTTTTCTTTTGTCATAAGGGAAGGAAATGTGTCTGCTTATATTCTAGCTCAATATGTCAAACTATTAAAGACTATCAAGATTGGATAGAGGTCTCCGAATTTATTAGGACCGTCTGTTCAACATGATGTATTTTTTTGTTAAGAGCTTAAAATCATTACCTTTTCTGTTTAAAAATAAAATAAATTAATAAACCGATTGGAATCAATTCAAAATACTTTGAATTTGGCTTTATAAAGTACCTAATAGCAAGAAAGGAACAAATGATGGTCTCCGTGAGTCTTATTTTTCTATTTATTAGCTAACACATGTAGAATTGAGCACTTTATCTTTCAAAATAATTGCATTCCTTACCGAAAGGCGAGGAAAGAAAATTCTTCGTATTATAAATAATCTTCTTGTCTTTTCTTTTCTTTCAGTCACGCGTTTCAACTTTTTAAACATACTATAGGGCCTATTTGTACACGGTGAATCTGTAATTATATTAATATATATACGCATATATAAGATTGACAGGTAGCTGTCTATATTTGTTTTTGCAACTTGACTGTAGCTTAGAGCAAAAGTAATGATTAAAGACGTGTTTAATGGTTATTATTTATGAATTCTGTATCAAATCGTGGTTATTCTATGCTGGATAAAAATTGGGAGCTAATGGTATTCGGTGACAAGATAGTATACACATTTTAATTTATACAAAAATACCTTTCATCATTCCAATTTTTTTTTTTTTTTTGATAAATATCAAAAAGTCCTTCAAACATTTTTAAATACACATTTAGTTCAAATATTTTATGAATATTTATGATATGTCCTATATCATGTCCTAAAATCACATATTTTTATCCTTAAAATAATCAGTATGCAAATATTGTATGAATATTTACGATTTATTAATTGTATGATGGCGTCATATCATTAATATATGTTCTTAGGACATATTATCGTGACATTATATTTTAAACAAATATTTAGTAGTGTTTGACTTCATAAAAAAGGCATCCGTTATTGGACAATAGTTCTAAATTTTGGAACCAATGTACTTTAACAAATAATAAAACAAATGCAAATAAATTTTATGAATGCGTATACAAATTTTGATAAGTTAATTATGAAATTTGGTAATGTGTTTAATACATTCAATCAGGCATAGCGTTGACATTTTGGACGCTTTAGGGAAACTATTAATTAGGGACACCTATTCACAATAAATAAAAATTATGTAATTTTTTTCCTATCAAATTGAGAAACAAACACACAAAAAAACGAAACCAAAAAATTACAATCACAAAAATACATTAGAAATAATCATTCGTAACTTTAAGCACAACAAATAATTAAAATTTGTTCTCACAATGTGATATTCAAAATTATCATTTATGTCATAAAAATTGATTTTTTAACAAATCTTTTACAATCAATAACATAGCTAATTTATATATTTTTTCTTGTGATATGGTAGACTTAAGCTTAGATTGTATTAATTTTAAAATTGAAAAACATCTTTTGAAAGAGCCAACAATAATGGGTATAGCCAAAATTATTATATGAACAATTCACGTATTTAAAAAACATATAAATATTTGGGCCGAATGGCTAAAGATACTATACCACTAAAGATAAACATATAAATATTTGGGCCAAATGGCTAAAGATAAACATATTTATTTTGGGGTCTCGTTAGGCTATTTTTTAGGACGGAGACGTCTCTAGTCGTATTTGTAAAGATTCAATGGCATTCAACCTTAAGATTTTTTTAGCTGTCGATAATGTTGTAACAAATATAGGACACGCGTCATTTTCTAAAGAAATGAATATTCATCATAATAGTCGCAGTTGACGGCGATTATAGGTGATTATGAGACTGATTGCAATTACAAAAAGATATCGGATCGATGGCTAATGAAACAATTAGAATAGGACTAAATCTATACAAAAATATTTTTAGGCCTATATAACTTTTGGGGGGGCTTGGGGGTCCTATACGAACCCTTATGCCACCTACGGTGAGGATCAATGCTAATTCGAATAGGAAAAAACGAAAATTTCAAGAGGAAGAACTATTAGACCATCTCCATGGCTTTATGCAAAATGTCATTTTCTTGCATAATACTTTTTAACAAATGCGATATCCAAATCCTCATGCAGAATGTGATTGTGGTAAAAAATTTAAAAGTTATATGCTACCTTGCTAGCAGATTTCCCACAATATGAGTGATTTTTTTTTCTTTTAAAAATTATATTTTAATTATTTTTTATTTTTCTTTTATTTTTTTTTTATTTTCTTTTTATTTTTTGTTAGTTACCATCATGCAGTGTTCCAATAGTTGCTTGGTAAGATCCCGTAGTAACCCATATACTATGTGACGGTTGTCATATTTTTACCTAAATTCTATTGTTAATCTGAGAAATGCTAGTGCCCAAGGGTTGTATGGAAACGCCACTAATTTTTAATTTTTAAAATTTTAATAAACTTTGCACCAAATAAAATCAAAGTGTTCTGTTAAACAGTTTAAAAATTTTAGTCTTGACCAAAGCATGAATATAAGTGTGTGTAAGTAAGAATAAAATAAGTAAAACGCAACACGACGATGTACGAGAAAGATCCACAACGAAAAAAAAATCGGACATACCAGCTATATAAGTCCACTATGATATCGGTAGTTTTTAAGAACAACTTAGACTTACTTCACAAACTCGACACCCATTGATGCGATTCTTCATTCATTGTAACCTTTTTCACATTTACTGTTGGACGCCTTCCAACAGTACACAATGCAGGCGCTTTCCCACGTTTCGGTATTCCAATGATCTTATTTGTCTCGTTACGAGTCCAACCACTACTCAACACAAATAGGGTCTCCACCTCTTGAAGCGCTCACATTATGAAGAACAAACCAATAAGGTGCAACCCAGAAAAGATATCAAACAGACATATAGATGTAGGATTCTTATATCTCAAACTTGGGTGTAAACTAGGGTTTGGGAGGCACACGATATGACTTGAAAAATCGATTTTACAAAAACTCTATTAGAAAACATATGTCAAACAAGAGTATTTATAAAAAAACACGTTTTTCAAGGAGACACATTTTTTGAGGCAGTTCGTTCGAACGAGAAAAAAGGTTCGTTCGAATGACAATAGCATTCTCATTCAAACCAAATATAGGTTCATTTGTACGACATGCTATATTCATTTGAACGACAATCGAACGAGCTTTAACCAATATTTTTCTGTGAACAGTCAAATGCCGTTCGAAGCTCGTTTAAACGAGATGCCTAAACTCATTTCAACGAATAAGGAAACTCGTTCGAACGAAACAAGAATATCGTTAGAATGGCAGAGGAAGTTTGTCCGAACGAAATAAAACTAGAAAAATATTGTATCTTTTAAAAACCATTTTATGAAAAAAGGCTTCAAATAATTTTATAAATAACAACCAAACTAAATTTAGGGATCAAACATAAATATGTATTCGTATTCGTATTGAGATTCCTCGGGTATCGAAGACGGAACTCGGCATGTAACTCAATATACACTCGATGTCTTTTTAACTTTACCGCATGATCTTCAATCACACATCATAGGCTTGACAACTTAAATCCTAACAAACTATGACTCAAAAACATTAGTCCAAGCACAAAATTAAGCCAATATATAAAAATTGACTCGATTCGAAAATTTGTCCTTTCAAATTTTTCACTTTGTTTATTCAGGAACAAAACTCAAAATAAAAAGTTACTAAGCCATCAAGATCACTAAGACTCGATTTTCAACCTCCAAAAGGAAAAGAATACATACGCTTGATCGACACAAACTTGTGTAGCTTTGGTTTTGTGTAGACCTTTGTCACATCGTTGCAAACCTGTAGACTTAAACACACTTTCAAATGCAACTTTAATATAATAATATAAAAGATACATAAGAAAAAAGTCTCCCTCTTTGTCTAACAATCCCTACGTAAGTTAAAACGTCTCCCTCTGAGGAAAAAATCTCACCCCTAACTATAAGATTGAGATACCATTTCTCCCCCTTTTTGTTCAGGAATAGACAAAGAATAGAGGTGCATAATAAACCAAATTCTCTCTAATACGACAATTTCTCACACTAAGTGAAATAAGCAAAAGTATAAAGGAAAAAAAATCATGTAGTGGTGTAAAGTGATAGGAGCAATGACAATCAATTATGGTAACAAAGGCATATATAATCCAAACACTAAATAACATATTTCAATTTTATTTAATAAATGAGACATGAATGATAATAATCAACAAACTATACCAACGTGATCATACGTCATGCCAATAAGAATCAAAGATTAAGCAAATGACATGCATGGATTAAATGCAAATGCACAGACTCAAAACAAATGATACCATATATGTAACCATTCATATACCAATAAAGCACATAAATATATATAGCTATTAACGACCACAAAAACCACAAACACATAAGCGTTACACACTCATATAGTATCAATATGTCTAAACAAAGTGGTAAGGAGTGAAGGGGCATGAACTAGAAACAAGAGAAAAGGACCCAATAAAAAAAAAATGTCTAAGTAGATCTACTTGACCGCAATAATTTATCAACATTCGATTTAGCCTCACATGTTAAATAAATAACTCAAAAGTTTAAACAAATACAACGCACAATAGCCTAGAAATTTTGATGATTCTTGAATCAATAGCGCTAAAAGAATTTAGCTCAACTAGGATTCATTGTGCAAACCCCTTGATCTTCAACTAAACACCCTAGAAAATAAACACACACACACACATATATATATATATATATATATATATATATATATATATATATATATATATATATATATATATATATATATATATATATATATATATATATATGTATGTATTACTCTTATATATTGAAGATATCACACTATAGAAGAATCAATGCTAAAATTTTGGCCTTTGGCAATATTTTTATTTTCTTTACCTCTCTTTTATTTTAGGCTCTTGCCAATGATGGCCTTTT
The DNA here is from genome assembly GCA_949130495.1 of Sambucus nigra. Lineage (NCBI taxonomy): Eukaryota > Viridiplantae > Streptophyta > Magnoliopsida > Dipsacales > Adoxaceae > Sambucus > Sambucus nigra. Next base: position 387,843,465 of record OX422208.1, read on the forward strand.
ATGTAAAGGATATTTCTCCTTCCGTAGACCTTTCCCGTGTACATTTATATTTTTTAATAAATCAACAAACTCATGAACAATGGTTCTTACAGTTACAAATCCCCTATAGTAATTGTTTTATGTATGTGACAAGATTGATGGAAGAACACCTCACTAAGCTCATATGACATATGAAGTTAAAATCAAAAAGAGCTCGTCCAAAGTATGTGAAAAGGAATATACAAAGTGAATACATCACGAAAATTAATTTCAAACTAATTCATGCAAACATGACTAAGAAAAATCCAAGCAATGAAAATCATAATCAAATGTCCTAGTCACATAGATACTTGGAAGGAATGGGATTCAAACACACCAATATGCCATACAAGATGTGTAAAACTAAAATACACAAAACCAAAAATCTTTTTGAGTTTTTAAATATTTTTCAAAAAGACAAGCAAAATATTATTTGTATTGACCTTAAAAAAATGAAAAATTAAAATACAAAAGATAAACATCATATAGCTAGCAATAATATATAACATGAATAATAAGAGCTAGTGTATGAAAAACATGAAAAAACTCACTCATACAATATATCATATGATGATTCGTGTGAAAGCATGCGAAAGTCAACAAGCCTAACATTAAGTTCCTCTAAATCAGATCTCCTAACCCATATAGATGTATCATGGAGGACTTGGGATTGGGAAACTTTGGTAACACTAGTCTTAAACTTCATATGACCTTTTCTAAGATCATAACAAAAGTTCCTAAGGTGACCTTTCCTACCACAGTGTGTGTAAGTGTAAACATGAGGATTGTTACCTTTGGTTTGACCTTTTCTAATGCCTTTAGAACTGGTTGTCTCTCTTAAAAGCATGGTCTTGGATCATCAAAGCCAATCCCATACCTGTCATATTTGATTCTAACGATACCTAACATTTTATCCAATTTTTCACACTTAGACTCAAAATTAAATTTAATATTACTCAAGTCTCTCAATATCTCTTCTAACTCCACAAAACTCAACTTGAGCAAATCCCTAAACTTTTCAAACACAAGAAGCTCCTTCTTCAAAACCTCCATCAACCCACAAAAGCTGTCTTTATCGCCCTCAATATATTCTATCTTCTCCTTTAGATTTTTATCATCAATCAATTTTGAATCATCATTACCTATGACACATTCTTTTATCTTAGCTTCTAAATTTAAGTTGGCTTTTCAATTTCAACAAATGGGTGTACAACTCATGAAAAGCCACTTGAAGCTCACTCTCTTCCTCATCCTCCTCCTCCTCATCCTCCTCCTCTTCTTCTTCTTCTTCTTCTTCTTCTTCTTCTTCTTCTTCTTCTTCACTAACTTGGGTATCAAAATAGCTAACCTCAGAACTATCATGCTCATGATTATCTTCATCGATAGAAGAATTTTCATATAATCTCTCATGACTAGCCATGAACGCGGTGTAGTTACGCTCAATGGACAAATTGAGTTCCACTTTTGACTCACTATCACTAAGGGTGGCATTGTATACTTTTGGTTTCTTTCCCTCCTTTCTTAGTCTAGTGGGACACTTACAAGAAAAATGACCAAAACCTTGATATTGAAAGCATTTATCCCAATCATCCGCCTTTTACTACGCCAAAATGAGAAAATTTTCACAGTCAATTGGTCATGGTCCAGAGACGTGACCAGGTGGTCACGGTCCAAAACTATGACCAACAGCCAAAACCCATAACCAAACTCATGACCAAATGAAAGAGTAACACCAACAGGTGATTGGTCACAGTTCTGGACCGTGACAATAGTGGTCATGGATCCAAACTATGACTATTTCGTGACCTTTTAGGCGCCAAATTTCTCACTAAAATTTCCACCCTGATGGTCACGGTTTTGGATCGTGACCCACCCATAGCCCATACCAGTGAATTATAGTCACGGTTCTTAATCGTAACCCCCCAACCCTAGCTCAAAATGGTAACATTTATTTGGTCACGGTCCACAACTGTGATCATTTTTCAATATTTAATTGGTCACAGTATGGGTCACGGTCTATAACCGTGACTAAGTTTCAGTGTTGCATTAATCGCAGTATGGCTCAAGATTTTGAACAGTGACCATTTAAATCTATAAATTGGTATTAGATTCACCCACAGATTACATTTATTCCTCAACTTTTACTGAATCTCTTTTGCTCTCTCTATTGTGTAATACCCCGTAATTTTATTGATTTTATTTAATGGGATTAATTAAATTAAATGGGAATTAATTAGAAATTAATCTGGATTTAAATACTAGAGAGACATGAGTGGTATTTTATTATGATGATAATTTTGAATATTACTGGATTTATTTGGTAACATATGACTATTGAATTTATCAAAATTGTCGAGAGTCATAAATACGACAATTCGAGAAATTTAGTTGGGACGCGCGCGTCAGTCGTGTCAGAAATTAATTTAATTGGATTTAAAGGTAAATTATAATTTTACCATCCATATGGTCATTTTAAGTGCGCCAATATGTCCGGAGGGGTCGAAATAGTCAGAAAACTCTAGCCGAGGGTTTAGTTTGGGTCCCGGGGAATTTTTATGCCAAACCGACAACCTGAGAGGGTATTTTAGTCATTTTAAATTTTAAGGGATTTGGACCCACGAATTTTAGGGTTTATTTATCTGCTAGTATGAGGGCCATTAGGTCCATTATCAACAAAAAGAAAGAAGTGGGCAACGTGAGAAAGATGAGAGGTTACAGGAGGGTTACAAGCCATAACCACCACCCACCACCACTTTTCGATGAAAATTATGATCAGAGAAAGGGAGAGAACCATCATTTAACATCACCAGCAGATCAAAACACCAATTATAAATAAAATGATTTGATTTCATTAAGTTTCAGCATATATATTATCCATGTAGGTTAGAATTGAAGGCTAGACGTGAAAGATTGATAATTTCATGAATTGGGAGAAGTCAATCTTGAATATAGGTAGGATTTGCATGCAGTTAAATTCTGCAACTAATAAAGATTGAAATCAGAACCTTGGTAATAGAAATCCCGGATTAAAATTTAGTTTTGGGTTGTCTTGAATTGGAAGAAACTAGACTAGGGTTGAACATGAAAAGTTTGATGCATATATCGATATATATGTTGTTCTTGAGATAATTTGATTGTTCTGGAACGTTAGAAAGGTGGTAATTAGGATGGTATAACATGTAGTACATTTAATTTGAAGAATGGATTCATGTAATGGAGATTAGAGAGAAAACTAGGGATAAAAACGCAGAAAAACGTGGGCTGTAACTGTTCGATCGATCGATCGACATTCATAGTCGATCGATCGACCTCCTCAAAAATCATGATATTTTTCCCCCTTTTGAATTTAAGTAATTCCGACCCTTGAAAGTTATCGTTGGGGACCTTGTGAACACTTTTAGATTTAAGGAATACCAGTAGGGGTGTATATGGGGCCCGAATTATATCAGAATTGAGTTAGGACTTTATGTTAGACTTACTAGGGTCTGACGAGTGAGGTGCTATTAGAGATTGCGAGTAAATGAATTAAATCTATATAGTTGATAATCTAAGGTTAGAGACAAAAATATGGACCTTAAGAGTATTGAATTAATATGTGGGAATAATAGGAAACTTAGTAACCTTTTTGGTTAGGTTTTAAGTACTTGAAACTATACGGCGTGAGAAGTATCGATGAAATATATTATATATCATCTAGAAGTATGATAGTGTACAAATTGAATTAATGGTATAGGGTTGAGAACATACCTTTAATAATATTATAAGTTATCTAAGTTGCGTGAATGATTAGTATATGGATTATTATGTGTATGACATACCTACCATACTTGCTATCACGGGAGGTTGGCTTTCGGAATAGGGCCATCTAATCTTTATGTGGCTACGGGGGGATTTAGATTGGTACCTCAAGGAAATAGGGTTGTGAATGACTTATTTGTGAGTTAATAAGTCAACTGACCATGGGAGCGTAGGTATGTGCCTGACCCATGGGTACGTGAACTATGATCGCCTCCAATATGTGTGATTTTGCTTATTGAAACGGTTCCTGAGAGATTCGAAATACGTAGTCCTTATGTACGTGATGTACTGGGATTCGATAGCAGAGTATGTGTTCACCGTAACTTAGCCTAGGGGTGCCCTATTTGTATATTTGTGCTGAGAAGAATATACTAGTGATTATAATGGACTCTTTGTTAAAGTGTGAATATAAATTATTGAAGCATTTTGAATGGGATTTAAAATGAGAATTTTCTATCGTAATTGTTATAAATTAATCTTATCAGTGGAAAGGCGAGTTACACGCAGGATATGTTATAACGATGTGAATAAAACCCTATATTATTAATGTGAGGACAGGAAGTGGTACGGACTAGATAGTGAACGACATAACTAGGACGGGTTAAGGATACACGTTAGGCGTGCACATTAGTTGAGGGGTGAGGAACTCATGTGAGAGAACGTAACTAACATGTATATAATATTCACTGTTTAATTCAATTAAACACTTGCTAATTTTAAACTGTTTTCACCTCTGGCTCTGACCCGTTTTCTTTCAAATCTATTTTCTTGTAAAACCTTTTAGGTGCCCAACCACAAGGACGCCAAGCATAGGAGTTCCATTCCATTGACGTGTTGTATCTGCTGTGGAAGTTACATGATCTCGATGGTAGACGCCTCCACATTCTACATTAATTCTATTTCGAAGTCATTCATCTGTTAGGGCATGTCACCCCTTTTCATTTAGAGACAGATTTTTCATACTTTCAGTTTCATTTCAGTTTTGGAGTTATTTAACTATTCAGACTTTGTATTTGGTTTTTATTCAGGATTTGGATTATTCAGAGGAGTGTTACTCCAGACTCATTTATTATTCCATTATTATTCTTTTGTGTCTGTGATGTGATTGTGGTATCATTAACTAATAATTTAATTGGTTGCATGCTAATTTAACTTAGTAAAATCTGACAACTCAATTTTTAAATATTAGGTGGCTAGTAATTGTTGAAAAAAAATGTTTTCGACAGTGGTGCTATGAACTGAACCAACTTGACATTTTGTATTAAATTGAATAAAGGAGTAGCTACCCGATATTTAATTAGTCGGGGTGTCACACACCGGTGATTTCAACCTCTCTCCATCGTCGACTTCCACTAGGCCCTCTCCCTCTCTCTCTCCACCGGCGACTTACGTATATGGGTATATCTCTCTTTGTGTGTATACATTTCAGTGTGTGTCTGCTTGTTTTAGTGTGTGTGTGTGTGTGTGTGTGTTTGTAGGTGGAATTGAAATGCACGAAATCCAAAAAATTATTTGGAGTTCAAATTGACTCGAAGTTTGAAATATTTGAAATGCACGAATGGTTTAAAATGAATGAAATTGTTTGGAGCTCAAAATATTTTCAAAAATATTTCAACAAATATAATAAAATCAAATTGAGTCGAATTTTGAAATGCACAGAAAATAGTTTTTAAAAAGCCCTCAAGTTAGTTAAAAATATTATATAAACATTTGACTTTTAAAAAGATAAAGCATAAAGAATTTCAAGCTATACACGATTAAACATCAAAATTTCAAATATAGAAATCCTTATCAATATACATTAAAAAAATCAAATATATATGTGTGTGTGTGTGTGTGTGTGTGTGTGTGTGATTATTCTCACATATTTTGTATTGAAATATGAACCTATTTATTGTAAGAAGTTGTATATAAAGCCCTTGATGTAGAATTGACTTATTAAGGTCTTACACTTGTTTTTCGATTTATGATAATTGGAATATGTATTGAGCAATCGAGATAAAGTTAAAAGTTTAATTAAAATATGAGAAAGTTCATGTTAGGTATAGTTATTTCTATAACTCCATGAGTAATACCCTTGATACGAAATACTTGACTAATGAGACTCTACTATGAAAATATAAAATTGTGCCATGAGGAGATTTTATGTTTGAATACCCCATGATATTATGTTCTTGGAACTATGTTATTGTTAAATTATATTCTTGGAATTATGATATTAAATTATGTTCTTGAAATTGAGAAATGGACTAATTATGTAGGGAACTTTATTCCTTAAGGGTATCGATCAAGTAGATGATTTAGGAGTACGGGATTACTTATGTTATTGGGTTGATGGTTGTTATGGATTGTGTTGAATGATCATGGTTAGATACGAATGATGGATACTTAAAACACTCACTCTATTAATTCTTCATAATAAACCTTTAACTAATTATTTGTCTTAATGACAACCCTATCTTAACGACTAAACACATAGATACATGCAAACACTCACCAATACACACATACTCATACACATATACACATACATACAGACTCACACGCGCACGTATACACTTTAAATATTTAGAATAGATTTGTTTGGTTAACTTATTGAGGCCATGATCAGCCATTCCCTAAATGGTTGCTATTTAAGTGAACACAAATTGCTATAAGGGCTTGCATAATTGGTAGACAAATAGTAGTTTAAGGCTTAATTAATTAAAATGAACTTAAATTGAACTTTTTGTGTATGATTGATCGAATGGAAAACTATAATTAGTTTAGGATTAATTATAGACATTACCTCTATAACTCATACCCGCACCCTTTTATATATTTTCTCAGGACTCACGACAGTAATTACTTTCAACAATAGTATGAGAGGGTGATATTTGACTACACTAAAACATCTTTCATTAGTGAGAGCCATATAGAGGGAACTCCTAATTACAAGTATGGGAATAAAAAAGTCGACGAACAATTTTATTACCTTAAAAACATGGTGTTTATCTCTCGCAAGTCTACCTATTCGATCGTATTCTGTTTTCCTTGCCAAAATGCTGGGATGAGGCAATGGGGAATATGTTTCTCTTACATAATCTTGACAATGCACTGACGTTGGCATCACTATTATAAAAGGATAAAAAAATATTCATCCATTGTGAATACAACTCCATAAAGAGATCATTCACCCAGATTGTGACGTCTCGCGACATATGCATATTAAAAATGAGCTTGTAAATAAGTTGAAGAAGAAATGATTCTGAGTTCATGCGACAGGCCTTTATACACCAACCATAGATACCTTTCCGCCCAATTGGCCACTAACAAAATTTCACAGATTTTTAATTAATACTAATTGGATGGAAATTAGAAACATCGAGCATTTTTAAAAGATGTTGAAAATATACATATATATAGTCATAAATATGATTTTCTTACATACTGCTCTAATTTTTTTTTAAATTTTAGGAAATGTCGAACATAAATAGAAATAGTTAACCAAATAGAGGAACACTGCCAACTGGGTGCTCTCTTACATCCCAACCTCAATTCTCATATCCTCCAAGTTATCTGTATTCTACTCTGTCGGAGATTCTATCTACCACTCCATCTCTGAGTCATCAAACTCAAGAATCCTCTATTAATCCAACACCCCCACCTTCTGCCACCGAGGAGTCCTAAGAAAATCCTAAGAATCCCATTGGGTTATCTTTGGGAGAGAATCATCCAACCAATAATAAACCACAACTTCAACTTTTTAAAAATCGTTATCTGTCTCTCTAAAAGATGGTTGTGGGCATGGGGGTATAGACAACTGGAAGAAGGTTGATCATGCCATAAAGGATGATGTGTGGGAACAAGTTGATAAAAAAATTTCTTCCCCACCTGGTTTGAAGGAAAAGGTTCTTTTTCGAGTAGCTGATCCATTGAAAACCTATCGAAAGAACCTTCAAAAGGATTTTTTTTCCTAAAGGGGACAATGATGTATGATATTTTACATTTAAACAGAGATTTTTCCAAAATATTTAAATGCCCACTGACCAATGGAACGACTTCTTGGAGAATGAGGTCAAAGAAGGAAAACTGAATGAGAGAGAGAGAGAGAGAGAAAAATAAACTGAACAAGTCAAAAAGAAGTTGATGACAAAAAAATTAAGGTAAAATCTTATGATGATCCAAAGGGTGAATCGGTGGAACGGAGAAAGGGGACACCAAAAGAAGGTAAAAAACTAATTGGGTCAACTTGTACGCCCAATGGAAAAAAAAGGGACCAATAAATTCCTAGAAAAATTGGCTCTGACTTTGGTGAGTTTGAATTTATTATCAGATATATACACATTATAATAAAATTGTATTAAAATCATAGTCCTAAATATAATATTATGTTATGGGAAATGATAGATGGCATGTTGTGCCGCCACTTTGAGTGCAACCCCTATGACATTCAAGAACTAGCCCTAACTAAGGTACTTGGGAGGGATAATAAGGGGAGGACAAGAGGTGTGGGATCACATATTCCAAGTAGAAAAATATTGCACACCCGAGCCCAATATATTATTATTTTTCCTATATGAATATTAATAATATGAAAACCTTGGGATTTGGATCATTATAGTTGGGTTTATAACTCTATTTGACTATTTTGGAGTATTGATAATAACTACTGCAAGTTTTTGAGTTAAAATTGGGGATATTGAAAATTGTGATTTGAACGAGTTATGGGTCGTTCGAACAAGAAGTCAAGGTCGTTCGAAGTGAAGATCGAATGAGGTGGCACTGTCTAAATTCACTAGAGGGTTTTTCGAACGAATCCCCTTTCTAGTTCGAATGAGGTTGCCCATAAATTTTAAATCGGGTTGCTCTTGTGTGATGTCACCTTTTGGGTAATTGGATCGATGACGTGTTGAGTTTTAGTGAACCTATATTGGGGGGAAATGGGATTTTGGTGTTTTGGAAGGTTTTATACGGCTTTGTTTGGTATTATTTGGGTTTATTTGGGGTCCGAAAGAAGTGAGAGAGTGGGGGATGGTGGGTCTTCCAGCATTTTCAAATTTATCTTCTCTCTCTCTCTTGATCTTGAAGAGCTTCCCCTCTCCTACCATCACCATCTCCCGCCTTATGCCACCATAGTTTATATGTAGCCCACCATGTTAAGGACCTAAACATATATTTCCTCCGTTATTGAGCAGAGCAACAAATTTTGGAGGTGTTGTTGGGAGTTTTGGAGAAGGTGAAGGTGGAAGATTTATAGAGTTTGAAGGGGATTTTGCTTGGAGCTTTTATGGAGGTACTATTTATAGAACTAGGTAACCTCCTTGAGATCACCTTAAGAGGTGGGGGGTTTCCATCACCGTCTTCTTCATCCAACCATTTTTGGACCTCCATTATAGGTGGGAAGACTCTACTCTTAGTTTAAGACTCTATTTTTTCATATTAGTAATCTTGTAACTAGAATTTTTAAAGTAAGATGCATACATGAGTAATACGATGATTTCTTAAGGTTTTGGTATAAATAGTTTCAAAGGTTTGAGTAAAATTATGATTCAAATGTTGAAAAAATGGTGTACTTAAGAAGTTTGGCATTTTAAATTTTATGGAATAAAATGTTTGAAAATATTATATGCCTTGCAAGAAATATTTTGGATGAATTATGTTTTTAAAGTTTCTTACAACAACGAAGATTTTATATGTTGAAGAATAAAAATGTCCTTTAGTCTTGAAAAATGTATCTTTGAAAGTATTATGAAATTTCTAGAGTAAATCACATGTTAAACCCATTTGATAGGATTTTTGGCCGTTAAATCCATCTTCTAATTCATATAAACTTGTAGTGATTTGATATTTAACATATAAACAAGTTTAATGAGGATTTTATTGGTTTAGATATGAAATGAAGAAACTAAAAATTTCATCCCTTAAAGTGTGTGAAAAAGCTATTAAAGGGATGATAAGTGTCTGATTTAAAGACTATATGGATTAATTAAGGAAAATGATATTTTTTTATAAAGTAGACTTAGAAGTTCAATGATCTCTTGGAAAAGAAAGTAACGAGATGAAAAGGTTTCCAACTAGAGAAGTATGATACTCCAAAGTGTTTAGTAAATGTTAATGAATTAAAAAGACTTAAGAAGTTAGTATGGCTAACCTAGTGGTGTTTTGAAAAATAATACTTGTGAAAATAGAGGAAAAGACAAGTTTGGAAACAAATGGGTAAAATGGTAATTTTAAGTAAAAATATTGGAAAAGCTGATACACAAAAGGGTCCTAATGAACATGATTTGGGGATAAAATCAATGTTAGAGTAAAAAGGACAAGAGGTGATGAATTTTAAAGTGTAACACAAATTGGGGTGAAACCCTAGATTTTGGTTTCGACCGAAAAAAGAAAAAAAGTGGAATAATGTGGATATTTGCAAAATGTTAAAACAAGTTAATAGGAACTTGTATACCATTAGTGTAATTAAGGAGGGTTCGAAGCCCTGGGTGAAAGTGTCCAGAGCATATGTAGCATAGCCGACGGTGTTGAGCCTGTAAAAGTATGAGGGTATTGGAAGATTCTGAGAAAAAGATAATGAAATTGGAACATATCAAGAAATGGGTTGTGGTGTGAATATATAAAAAGACAACCTAACTTGAATGGATAAATAGATGTTTCGATAAAGGATAAAGTGGACAAGTAATGTGATAATTGATTAATGTCCATAAGGTAAATGAATGGCAAAGGTAAATGATTAAATGGGTGGTTAAGCAACCTAAAGAGGTTTTCCCATAATTAACACAAGGGTGAGTTTATGAAAGGTTTAAAAAGGTAAAATTAAGTATTTTCTAATGCGGCATTGCGTGTGTTGAAAGGGTGATTTTCAATGAAAGTACTAACGTGGATTGGTACAAATAAAGTGGGTAATTTCGGTGAAAGAAATGATTTTCCTTAAACAAAGTGTATTTGTTTAAAGTATTTAACCGAGTGTGTTAAATCATGGAATAAAGGTGAAATTATTCAAGATAAGTAATTTTTTGGAATAAAAGAAATTTCATGCATGTAAGTATATATAGTAGTTGCATGTGAATGTAGATGTAATGTGTTATAGTCTTCCTTATGTCATTCGGCTCTATACTGCATTGCTGTAATCTCCAAATGGGTATTTGGCTCATTCACTTGCCTTTGTTACGGCAAGTTAGTTATAGTTCCGTATTTTGAGAGCATTATCCTGGTAAGTACTCTTTTTATTTACGTTAGTAGCTCTGTATGCTTGGATTTTGAGGGCGCTCCCCATGGGTCCCTCCCATAGCTTGATTTGAAATGGAAATCGCATGCTAAAAAAGTGAAATTCTAATTAAATAAAACTGAACTAGCAACATTATGTAGGTTGTTTCATTACACTTCACGCCTAATGCTCGGGTCAGATCGGATTGACCATGGGTTAACCCATAAATCCAGAATAAGGCGTTACAAATTGTATTAGATCTCTATATTCAAGGTTCCTTTTGGCATTGACGTGGTGAGGTCAGTATTGGATCTTTCAACATCGGTGTTGGCTTTGGATCGATCACGCTAGATTGGTGACGGTTTCAATTTGTACTCTCGACAGTAAAGTTGAGTTGATGTGCACGGAGGGTAATTCCTTCCCAAGTGGCATGCAACCAAGTTAATTGTCTTTAATCACTTTCGCACTTCTGATTTGAATATGTTTGTAATTTTTGAGTGTCTGTGCGAGCCATTAGTGGAGACACCCCAGTTTTTAGTGTGAAGTGCTTGTGTGTCAACCTTTGATGATATGAGAAGTCCGTTGAGATGTCGATAGAGCTTAATGGTGTCCAATAAATTAGAAACATGAATGTTTTAAAGCCAACTATGGAGATTAGGTGACTATAGTGTCATGACTAGGAAGTACTGGTTGTGATGATAATGCATCCGATCAAAGAGATAATAATGATGTAATTAGACAAATCCGATCCTTGGAATAGTATCACATCTTAAGATAATTGGTGACTCGCTGAACATGAGTAAGTGTGCAGGTCAACACATGGGAATAGGTACTTGATCATAGTCGATAAGATGATATTATAATAAGTAATTGTCATGGTAATTGTTATTGAAAGTTGTACCTCGTAAGGTATGGTGATCAGAGTTATGGAAAAATTATGGTAAGTGTGTTTCGTATGCAACAATGATGGCTAAGGGGAATTAGGAGTGAACTCTAGACAGTCTTCTATGTTGGGTTTTTATATGATATGATGCAACTTTAACCGATGGGATATTTAGTGATGTTGATGATGCAAACCTAGAGGTTTATAAGTTGTATACGATATCCTGTATCCTGCTGGAATCCTTAGTAGTGCTAGTTTATGACTTGGTATGCAGATTATGGTCACATCCATTTGGATGAGAGATAAGATTATTATCTAAGTTTTATGACCCATTTGGAGTCTTAATTATTGACTATATGCGAGGCAATCCCAATATATATGTGGCTTAAGGGTATCTCAGAGTGTCCATGGGACTAATTGTGTGTGGTGTCATTGGGAATATAAATTAACTTGTTGTGACATATTAAGGTGTTCAATGGTTAAGGTGAAACATATTTAGAGTGTTTTTGAGATCACCTAATAGTTGTAATATGGATATTTATAATTTTTTAGAACACACCAATGATGAGAAAGTCTTGGATGATGAAATCTTGTCGACTTTTGAGTACTTTAATATGGAGCATGTTGGTGTCCTTAAGAAACTAGTTAAGTCCTATATGAAGAAGTGCTAGTGCCCTAGTGATGATCATATTGGAGGTTAGGTAATGATCTCAGGTTATTGATCGAGGTTTAAAAGAGTTGAATAGTGTACGTGCCGGGTGCTGTCATTCGAACTGGCACTGATGGGTAATGTAACTTTTTAAGAGAAATTGGGAGCTTGTGTTGTGAGTGGGAATGATGCTCGGTTGTTATGGAATAACTGATGTCAGCGATGTGGGAAATATATTCTGGACTTAGATTGATGAGGTCATATGGAGACTTGAAAGTGGCACCCCAAAGGGGGATATCGAAACATGATTAGAATGTTGGTGTGTGTCGACAATATAAGTTAGAAAATCCCTAGTAAGGTAGTGACTTGCTCTTAGCATGTCTTGCCAAGTTGATACATATTAGAAGATGTATCCTATGTGGTACTAACTACCATTGGAATTCCAATGACGATTGGTGTGGGCGGCACATAAAATCAGTTTAGGTAGAACTCGAAGATAAGATCAGTGACAACTTTATGTAGTTGAAAGTTAATTATAAGGTGAATGTTTTCCTTAATGGGGTTCTCCCGAAAGAGACTTGGGTTCACTAGGTTATGATAATGATATGATAAATCAGATAGTAACCTAGGTACATTGGGTTGGTGATATTGTCATTGGTAAGATGAACAAGGTCGGTGTCGATAAGGGCATTGGCATTCATTGATTGTGATGATTCGTGTTAATAGAGGATGTAAGGAGGAAACCTTATTATTAAGGAAGTAATCCCAGTGTTTGCTTCCCAGGGGATAATAGGTCCGTATATGGCTTTCATTTTGCGAGGATAAACGATTTGTTCCCAGTTCTTTATGTTTGGTGACTCGAGCCATGGTGTGTGGCTAGGATAGATCCTAGTGAAAACGTCTGGGAGGAGTCATGGACTGTAAAGCATGTGGTATAGGTTTGCTTTTATTAGACCATAGTTCATTATGTACGGATATGATTTTCTCAAAATAGTTCTCTGTTCCTTTAATTCTTGTGTGTGTATCCCTTTCAGTTTTGGTAATTAAGGATTATTATTCTTACGACCGTGGTAGCTTAGATTTATACCATCTTATGGTACGACATGATTTGGCCTAGTAGAGTGCGGGTGGACTTGGCATGGTCAATGAATCTTGGTAACTAGATGCGCCTCTATCTAAGGTATTCTCGATATTGCACAAAGTTCAATGTACGGGTGGTTATGCTTTTGTCCGCACGGTTTGCTCATAGTAATTTCTTTCCTTAGGATTAAAGACCTTACAACTAGCTGGCATCGAAGTCGGTGGCTCTGGTTGTATAAAGAAGGATGACGAATTGAGCACATTGTATAGTGTTAGAACTTGAGGAAACTTATCACACATTGTTACTTTTCCACGATGAGTGGGGTGGTACGATACTCAAGGGAGACGCCTAGAGTAATACTTGGGTCATCTGAATGACACAGAAGAAGGTGTCAACAGAGTGCGCGATGATGATTTGGTTGATGTGTTGATCCACAGAGTGAGTGACTTATGATATGAGGCTATGTGGTCATGATGACCTGAGGCTTTGAGTAAACTTGGAATGTATAGTCCTTAGATTCGAGAAGGTCCGTGTTGATGAATTGGACGATTGGTTATATTACGGTTCACTCTTGGGTGAGTATAGAGCAGAGGCACCGCTATGATTGGGTTCTAGCAAAGGTAGTTTTAGGACATGATTAAACGTAATCGTCAGGTGAGTGGATACTCGGGAACGATTATGAGACGTTAATGGTTAGTGAGACGGTGAGTATTAGATCATGTCGCATGTTGGGCTTTTGGTGAAAAGCCCTATGTAAGAGGGTGTGATGTGATCATAACTATTGAGGACTTCAATGGTTTCTTTCTTAGAGGATTTCTATGACTTGGAATAATGGTTGGTAATCCCATGAACATGAGGAATTGGCAGATCGATAATTTCGAGGATGAAATTTCTTAAGGAGGGAATAATGTAATACATGTGCCCAATATTTTATTATTTTTCCCGTATGAATTGTAATAATATGAAATCCTTGAGATTTGGATCATTATAATTGGGTTTATATCTGTATTTGACTATTTTGGAGTCTTAATGATAATTGTTGTAAGTTTTTGGGTTAAAATTGGGTATATTGGAAAGTGTGACTCGAACGAGTTAAGGGTTGTTCAAATGAAATTTTTGTTTCGTTCAAATGAAGATAGGTGGTTCGAACAAGAATCCAAGGTTGTTCAAAGTGGAGATCGAATAAGTATCGGACGATGTGACATTATCTAAATTCGTTAGAAGGCCTTTCGAATGAGGCCCCATTATTCATTTGAATGAAGTTGCCTAGAAATTTTAAATCGGGGTTCCCTTGTGTGCTGTCACATTTTGGATCATTAGATTGATGATGTGTCGAGTTCTAGTGAACCTAGATTGGGAAAATATGGGATTTTGGTGTTTGGGGTGGTTTTATAAGGCTTTGTTTGGGATTATTTGGGGTTTGGAAGAAGATAGAGAGTGGGGGAGAGTGGGTCCTCCACCATTTTCAGATTTCTCTTCTATCTCTCTAGCTTTTGAAGAGCTCCCCCTCTCGTACCATCACCATCCATCCTACACCACCATATCCCCTCCTTGTTCCACCATATTTTACGTTTAGTCCACCTTGTGCCCCTATATTTCACATGTAGCCCACCATATTTGTGGATATAGGCAACCTCCTTGAGGCCACCTTGGGAGGTGGGGGGGATTTCCATCACCTTATTCTTTATCCAACTATTTTTGGAGCTCCATTTTAAGTGGAAAAACTACACTCTTACTTTAAGACTCTATTTTCCATATTAATAGTCTTGTAACAAGAATTGTTAGAGTGGGATGCATACATGAGTAATAAGATGACTTCTTAAGGTTTTGGTATAAATAGTTTCTAAGGTTTGAGAAAAATATATTATGATTCAATAATGTTGAACGAATGGTGTACTTGAGAAGTTTTGCATTAAACATTTTATGGAATAAAATATTTGAAAATAATATTTGCCTTGCTAGAAATATTTTGGATGAAATATGTTTTTAAAGTTACTCGCAAAAATGAAGATTTTATAAAATTGGACATTTGTTAAAGTTTTGAAGAATAAAAATGTACTTTAGTCTTGAAAAATATATTTTTTCAAATATTATCAAATTTCTAGAGTAAATTACATGTTAGACCCACTTAATAGGATTTTTGGTTGTAAAATCCACCATCTCATTATAAACTTGTAGTATTTTGATGTTGAACATATAAACAAGTTTAATGAGGGTTTAATTGGGTTTAAACATGAACTAAACAAAATAGAAATTTCAGCCGTTAAAGTGTGTGAAAAATGTGTTAAAGGGGCGATAAATGTATATTTTAAAGACTACATGAATTAATTAAGGAAAATGGTATTTTTCTTTCAAGTAGTCTTAAATGTTCAATGATCTCTTGAAAAAGAAAGTAACGGTATAAAAATGTTTCCAACTTGAGAAGTATGATACTCCAAAATGTTTAATGAGTGTTAATGAATTAAAAACACTTAAGAAGTTAGTTTGGGTAACGTAGTGGTGTTTTGGAAAAAAATAACACTTGTGAAAATGGAGGAAATGACAAGTTTGAAAATAAATGGGTAAAATGATAATTTTACGTAAAGTGGAATAATTTTATGAAGTTAAAAAGTAACAAGAGGTGTTGCACAAAAAGGGTCCTAATCAACATGATTTAGGTATAAAATCAATGTTAGAGTAAAAAGGAAAGAACTCGGATTTTAAAATATAACACAAATTGGGGTGAAACCCCAAGTTTTGGCTTCGGCCGAGAAAAGGAAAAAGTGGAATAATGTGGACATTTGCAAAATGTTAAAACACATTGATAAGAACTCGGATGACATCGGAATAATTAAGGAGGGACCAGAGCCTTGAGGTGAAAGACCTAAAATCACTGGCCAAAGTATATAGTAGCATAAACGATGGTGTGGAGCCCATTAAATTATGCAGATATTGGAACATTTCGAGGAAAAGATAACGAAATTGGAACATGTCAAGAAATGGGTTGCGTGATGAATATATGAAAAGACAACCTAAATTGAACGAATTAATAAATGTTCTGGTAAGGGATAAAATGGATAAGTAATGTGAAAATTGATTAATGTCCATAAGATAAAAGAATGGTAAGGTGAAGTGATTAAATCGGTGGTTAAGAAATGTAAATAAGTTTAATCCATAATTAATACGAGGGTGTATTTATGAAAGGTTTTCAAAGGAAAAATTAGGTATTTTCTAACGCGGCATTGCGTGTGTTGAAAGAGTGATTTTCAATGAAAAAATAACGTGGATTGGTACAAATAAAGTGGGTAATTTTAGTGAAAGAAATTATTTTCCTTAAACAATGTGTATTTATTTAAAGTATTTAACAGTGTACATTAAATCACGGAATAAAGTTTAAGTTAAGTAAAGGGAATTTCTTTTCTGGGATTAAGGTGAATTAATCGGGATAAGTAACTTTTTTGGAATAAAAGCAATTTCATGCATGTAATTATATATATATATATATATATATATATATATGGTTGTTGCATGGTGACGTAGATGTAATGTGTTAGAGTCTTCCTTCTGCCATTCGATTATATACTGCATTGTTGTAATTTCTCAATAGGCATTCGTCTCATTCCCTCGTCTTTGTTGCAATAGCTTGGTTGCAGTTCCGTATTTTGAGAGTGTTATACAGGTATGTACTCTTTTTATTCCTGTTAGTAGCTCTGAATGGTTGGACTCTAGGGGTGATCCCCACAGATCCCTCATGTAGCTTGATTTGAAATGGGAATTGCATGCTTAGCAAATGAAATGATAATTAAATAAAATCGAATTAGCAACATTATGTAGGTTGTTTTATTTCATTTCATGCCTAATGATTGGGTGAGACCAAATTGACCATGGGTAACCTATAAATTCGGGCCAGGATGTTACATAATCTTTATTAGACAATATCTCTTCAGTGAGGAGTCACGTGTCGATAGGCGGAAGACCATTTCGGGACTAAAAAAGAGGTGTCAGAGCATCGAAAGGAGGTGGTCAATGTTATCAACAACATGACAATCCTAATGAATAAAATCTCGGGGTTGGTCGGCTTCTTTACTCAACAATAGGGTTACCCCCCTCAGATGCCTCCTTAAATATTCCCTATCCTACGCCTCATTATTTTTCCTCCCAAATGCCTCCTCCTAGAACATTCCCCTTCCAAATGCCTCTTCTTAGAACATTCCCCTCCCAAATTCCTCCTCCAAAACTCTGTGGATCATCGTCATCCATATACGATTTACTTTGATGCTTCTTATTATATAAGAGACTTTTCCAATAGCAGGGTTATTGGCATGTGCACTCTTATTTCCATGAACATTGAAACACATGGATAAAATCGCCCTTTGGTGATGGGTGAAGCTCATATATTAGTTGATACAATATACGATGGTTATGGAGATGATTCTGTGTATTTTTTCCACGGGGAAGGGCCTCTGTTAAGAAACTATCAAAATTATTTTATTACCTGGCCAATTCATTTTATAGACAAGTCTGGGCGTTGGACAATGCATTCTTTTTGAATAAATTTGTAATATTTTAATTATATGGGATATATGTTTGGTTTTATTTCATATTTATTGAATGATCAAGTCGAATGAATTTTCTTTG
Source organism: Sambucus nigra (assembly GCA_949130495.1). Lineage (NCBI taxonomy): Eukaryota > Viridiplantae > Streptophyta > Magnoliopsida > Dipsacales > Adoxaceae > Sambucus > Sambucus nigra. The sequence goes on from OX422208.1 coordinate 387,861,703, forward strand.
GTTGAATGAATTTTCTAGAATTATAAACCGAGATTTCTTGTATCTGACATGAACATCATTTCAACCTATTTATATAGGTGACTTGAATTTCAAAGATTACTTAATGGCTTTACCACAATACAAAGAGTGGAAAAGAGAGAGTCATAAAGTATATAATAATCATGTAAAAGGCATTCGAGAATTTATTAAATATATAGACATAAATCTTAATAGCGATAAGATTCCATGTTCGTGCAATTGTTGTATAAACAAAAAATTTAAGTCTTTGGAAGATGTTAAATTGCATTTACTAAAGTGGGGTAGGATATAATACTGTAAGATATGGGCATTCCATTGGAAAAAGAATATACCATATGTTTTGGAAGAACTATCGGTATATGACCGCATGATGGAACCGCACTGGGTGGAAGTAGTGAATGATTCTCCAGTATTTCATCCTTTAACCGACGTAATTATTGATTCTTACGGAGTCTACCACCATCAGAATTGCCATCCCATGGATAAATATAATATGAATTATGACCAAGTCAATGAACAAATTGATGCTGAATTACCCGTATATCCGAAATACATACGGTTAAAAGTCGATGCGGCAAGACCTTTGTATAAATATTACAAAGAAGATCACTCTGTATTGTACGCATTGATTGGTTTGCATAATTTGAATAGCCAATATGGATTTTCGAGCAATAACATAGCTACAATTCTTAAGTAGGATAAAGGCATTCTCTTGAAAGAGAACACGTTACTAGATAGTTATCCGAGCATTAAAAAAGAGCATGGAGGGTTTGTGTTTGAAATACAAATCTATTCATGTATGCAACTATGATCGCATATTGTACCACAACAAACACAAACTGAAGAACAAATGTCATGTATGTAAGGAGCTAAGATATATGGTTTGTGAGACTAAGAATGATGGTACAATAAAATTTTAGAAGTGCTCGTAAGTTCCACATAAGTTATTAAAGTATATTCCCCTCGAGCCACTATTAAAAGGATTTTTCACAGTACAGTGGATAACAGAGGCCATGCCATGGCACGCTCAAGTCGATCTCTGTGGGAATATCATGTGTTATCCGATTGAATCACTCATCTAAAAGCTTTTAAATTCACAATACCTTGAATTTGTAAAAGAACCATGCAATGTCTATCTTGCATTATCAATCGATGGGTTTATCCCTTTCGATAAATTATACACTAATCCGAGTTATTGGGTAGTTCTTGTAGAGCCTTTAAGTCTCCCTCCAATACGGTGTATGAGAAAAGATTTCACATTATTGTCGTTGTAGATACGTGGGCTAAAGGCTCCCGATGATGATATTGATATTTTTTTATCTTCCTTAATCGAAGAACTTAAAGAGTGGTGGGATGAAGGCATGAGGATGTTTGGCTCTCACAAGGGTTAAGATTTCACACTTAAAATAATCGTTATGTGAGAGATCCATCACTTTCCTGCTTATGGGAACTTATTCGATTTCAATGTTCATGGTTATTATGGATGTCCCATATATCAGGAAGAAACTGAATCCACTTAGCTACATCATAGTGGGAAGACAAGTTATGCCCGTCAGCGTAGATTTCTGTCGAGCAGTCACCCTTTTAGGAATGACAAGTCTAAGTTTTAACCCGCTGGTCAAGGGCGTAAGGCGTAACCTTCTCAACTTTTCAATTATCAAATCGAGGAGATGGAGAAGGCTACGACTTTGACGAATACGTTTGTAGGAAAAAATCCTTTATTTGTAGGCCAGAAGCATAAATCTAAGGAGGATCCATATGATCTTAGTAAAATGTAGGCATTGTCCAAACGGTTAATATTACTTGACTTATAGTATTGGAAAGAGCACCGTGTAAGGCATGTAATTAATGTGATGCACACATCGAGGAATTTTACAGAACACTTAGTAGGAATATATCTGGGTGGATCTAATTAGAAACATAAATATAGGGTGTGTAACGATCTAAAGGAGATGAAAAACATCGTAGTTAAAAACCGATCCTACAAATGGAAGAATTTTGATTCCCGCAGGGTCTTGCACTTTGATCACTAGTGAGAAAAAAATCCTCCTAAACATATTATTCAACTTGAAGACTCCGAATAGTTATTCTGAGAATTTTTTCAGGGTTGTAAGCTACCAAAACAAATGACTTAAAACAATTAAAGTCTCACGAATGGCACGTCATCCTCTAGTTAATTCCTATGTTGTTTAGGCATTGCTTTTCTGAGAAAAATATCTCCATAGGGAAATTATACAAATTAGTTTGTGTTTCACCTTACTGTGTGCAAAAGTTGTAAACAAGATCCACATTAAGGCTAGGAAAGCCACTTTATCCGAGGCAATTTTTGTCTTGGAGAAGTATTTTCCTCCGTCATTCTTTATCATAATTGTCCACCTACATATGAATTTATTCAATGAGACTTTATAATGTGGATCCATCAAGTATTGCTGGATGTATCCTTTTGGGACATTGATGAAAACCTTCAAAGACTACGTTAAAAATACAGAGTATATTAGAGGGTCAATTGTGGAAGAATACATAATAACAGAGTCATCGTTATACGTCCGGGAACATATGACGGAACAAGGGCTTAGGAGGTTCAATCCTCTTGGAGAATGAGTGATTGAGGAACGTGATGAGTTTGAGGATGGATTTCCTTTTGGAAACCCTAATTAAGGTGGTGAGACTCACCAATCTATAATACAAGCAAATAACTCGTTATGTCTTCTAATTCTAAGATGAAGTTAAAGATTGGAGAGCGTAAGTTGCTACAAATATAACTTATTTTTGTTTTATTACTTGTATTTTCTATATTATTATTTAAAATCTACAATTTCATGAACACGTTTTAGAAGTTTGAGTGCTAAATGTCCAGAAATAAGAAGAGAAGCGATTTGAGGGCATGGGTATCAAAGAGGTAATTCTAACATCTTATGTTGCAGTTATATATGTATGTGTTGTAAAACATAGCCTAATACAAATCCATTAAAATGAAGCTTTTAAAGAAAGGTGATGTGCCTTAAAGGCTTTCATGATTAGCCAAGGGTCCTAGTTTCCGTGGAAAGGAGTTTAAAATATTTTGCGTTAATGATTTTTATTTCGTCTCATACCCGTACGAGGAAAAACTCTTGACTTAAAATAGTGACATGTCACTTTCTTCCTTGACTTCTTGTGTATCTAGCAAGAGCGATAAAACTCAAAGGATGGAGTGTTGACATATTATAGGATTGTCCAATAAATCATAGAACTAGACTACTTAGACTTCAAATAAATTGTCTTCTATTATGACTGGGTGAAGGTGGAGGACACTATAAATGGTTGTAAAATTGATACTCCCTCAACACTTGTAGTGGTAGATTTATCTAAGATAAAGAGTAAACATCACTTGATTGACAAGCCTTTTATTTGTGCCTTTCAAAATGTCATGGAAGTATTCTATTTCAAGTGCATAAATAAAGACAATCGGTCTATTGTTATGCATGCACTGAAGGGTTTGACTACTCAAGAAGATGTATTAAAGGCCCCTACAGAGTTTTAATCTCCTCTTGATGAAAATCCTAATTTGATCGTTCTTTGCTTGGTTTAGATAAATATTGAGTTTTGAAACATTATATTATTGTCATTTAGTTAACTCTCGTATGCCACCCCTATTTGTATTGTATTTATCAGAGAAATCCTTTTGTTTAATTACATTTCTGTATCTTTTACTGATATATTTATTCCTCTTACACTTAATTCCCCATCCCTCACATTTGCAAAATATCATTATGTAGATCTTCTTAAGTTTTGAATGCGACAGTGATAACAAACCGCCAATTAGAGGTAACCGCACAAATGGTCACAAATTTTGTTGATGATGTGTGGTTTCCTTAATTGGTGGTTTGTTTTATATGATGTTCACTGAGACATAAGTCATCAAAGTCTCTTATTGGTAACACTAATTCCATTTTCTTATATTCTTCAATCATTAATACTAATTTGTTTCGTGTTATTATTCCCTTTTTATCTTGTATCACTAATCCCGCTCCTTTATTATCATATATACATTCACATATATTTTTATAAATAAAACCCCCCAAAACGGGGCCTATACAACACCCCTTAATTTAGTGTATTCTCACAATTTTCTACACTTTTAACACATTTCATATATATTGTCATAAATCAAAAGAGACACCTTAGATTCGAATTATGGTTTATACCCCAACCTTATTTATCTTATGAACTACGCAGACTTTACATAGGCATTCCAAAGTTATTTTGGAATCCAAGTCCTTTGTAACTTTCCATTTGAAACATTTTTAAGTCTTTTTTGCAGGCCTAGTTTGAAAAGGAATATTTTGAGGTCTTCTTTCGTGAAAGGAAACAATCAATGCATTGGGGTTCAATTAGAATATTGTGATGTTATTATCATCTTCATGCAAGCATGCATTGTATTATTATTTGTGTTAAAAACTTTGATGGCTTTAGTTAGTTAATTTGTGTTGTATTATTATTTTTTGACTTATGGATGGAGTAGTGGCTAAATATTTAATTTTGAAAATATAAGTACGTTTGGAAAATGTACAGGTGTTTTTAGGATGCAGAAATTAAAATTTATTTTTTTAATTCGTCGCGATTTTGGACAGTGGTCACAATTGTGATAAAATTATAAATAATAATATTTGGTCATGGCCAAGAATTGTGATCAAATATAATTTTTTATAATTTGGTGTTAGTTTTGGTCACGGTCCAAAATCATGTCCCTTAGCTTGAAAAATTTAAAATTATAAAATCTTTAGTCACGATTCACACACATGACTCAATATTTTATAGTTTTAAATTGTCACACTAGGGGTCACGGCATTAGATCGTGACCATTACTAATACAACTTTAAATGGTCACACTATGGGTCATGACTTTGAACCGTGACCACTTGATTACTATTCTGGACCGTGACCAGCTATGGTACATTTATGTCACCCACTGGTCCATGACCCCAATATGGGGTCACAATTTTGGACAAGGACCCAAGATTTTATCACCCTCAATATGGTCACGATCCAAAACCATGATTTATTGGTCTTGGTGGTCACAGGCCAAAACCTTGACAATCTGCTTGTTTTGGAGTAGAATTCTTAGGACCATCCCTATTCTTCCTATCACGATCATTAAAGTTCTAAGGTTTCTTTTCAATACTCTTCTCTTGTTTAAGCATAAGAAATTTCATAAACTTCCTAGCAAACCTAGCTATCTCATCTGCATTAAGCTCATAGTCACTATCGGAATCTAAGATAGCCTCCTTTCGGGCTTTCCAATTAATACCATACTTGTAAGGGGAAATATTTTAGCTTAGGCTGTTTATTTGTATTATTTTCACTTTGGCATATTTGGCGTATCCCGTTACGAACTGACTCGCACTGACACGATGAACCGAATATCCAACATCTCCAAGTTCAAGACTTCTCTACATTAGGAAGGTATAAATATTTTAGGAGTTTGAATTTATTTACATTTATATTTAGGAGATGTAATAATTAATAGAGGAATTTTTTTTAAAGTTAAAATTATTTTCTAATTGACCTCGTTCAAACGAGATGGCCATCTCGTTCGAATGAGTATTCTTTTCCGTTTGAAGGGTCGTTTGATCTCTACATCGAACAAACATCTAATGATGGCGTACTATTTCAATTCGTTAAAATCTCGTTAGGAGCTTCTTTTAACGAGATAATTGTCTCATTCGAGTGACCTTTGGATTTAGTTCTATTGAGATGATATTCTCCTTCGAACGACTTTAATTTTCGTTCGAACGAGACGCCTCCTCAAAAATCATGTCAAACTTATAAATCCTATTTTGAAACCTTTTGTAACACCCCGCCTAATTAAATACCGTGTGACGAGTCCTTTATTAATTAAAATCAGAATATCCAGTTGGCTCAGATTATGCATCACTGTCGAAAACTTATTTTAAAATTCTTACCACCTAATATTTAAAAAGTTTGATGTCAAATTTTATCTTTTCAAATAATATAAAGCAATTAAACTTAATAATCAATCATTCACCATTAAATCCAATCTCATAAGAACTGAAATAGCTGACATAATTTAAAAGATCTGGAATAAACACTTCCAGCCAAAAACCAACTACAACAATCCAACTAAATAAATCCAACAACTGAGAGGAGTAAGAAATTAAATCCCAAATCTATGAATATATAAATAACAAAGGTACAACATGTCCAACTGATTAGGCACATATTCTTCACATTTATCCCCTTAATTTCGGTATTTTTATCATCCCGTGCAATGTAAATATCTTGGATTTGTCTCGTATTTATGCTACTAATCTTTTTTGGCAAGTATTTCTTGTTTTGTGTATTTCTCATGTGTTTTACAGGTATTTCATGCAAGTTAGTGCAAAGGAGAACTCAAAACAGTGAAAGAAACCAAGAAATGGAGAGTTGAAGGGCATTTTCGTAATTTTTTATCCTTATTCCGGAGGTGGGGCCAACTATAAAGTTAAAGAGCTCTAAATTAAAAGAATACTGGAAAAAACGGTACCTCAATCCGAGCTACGGTGAAGAAGTTACGATGTTTTGAAGTTGCGCGATAATGAAGAGTCCAGATGTGCGGATTTCTGTCATTAATTATGCAGATTTTATGGTGATTGGTTGGCAAAAACTTGTTCCACAAGCGAAATTTGATGTTAAATTCGTGCAACTTGGTGCTATAAAAGGCCAAGCCCTAGCATCCTTTTGGCGGAGGCTTAAAAAAATCCTTTTAGGTGGTTTTTATCAAGTTGTAGGAGTGGGATTAGAGAGAGAAAGTTAGATTGTAGTTTTCTTTGGTAGAAGTTTTCATAAACCCTAGTTGTAAGTTTGAAGAAGAAGTTTTGATGGATTCAAATTCATCTCTTTCTCCTCTTGCTGAATACAAGTATCAATTTCTATTCTCTATTTTATTTTTCCATTCAATTCTCAATTGTTTTGCAAATTGTTAACAATGTTTGTTAGAGTTTTCTTTTGTTTTCATCATGTTTAGCTAATTTTTAAGGGTTGGGATGCATGAACCCATCCCGATGTAATTTATCTACGTAGGAAATAGAATTTAAATTTAAATTTGAAAGAATCGTGTAAGATAAGTTCACAATCATCCTAGATCTTTTAATCTCTCTTGCCCTAGGTACTTGGGATATTTAAGAATATGATGTGCGTGTAATTATTTAGCACCGCTTTATATTTATCTTTGATTTCATATGATGCGGCCTTGAACCTCATATATGTAATGCTTAGGATCTATAAAGACTGGATTCATTCAAATTTATAATTTACAATTTTAGTATTCTAATGGGTAATTACTAGGGATTGGGGGATTGTATTCCATCCTATTTCCTCATTCATTTTAATTAGTTTTATAAATTTGTTCCAACTTATTTCCCCTTGTCAACCATCATCATCTTTTTCACTTTTATTTTAGAAGTAATAAATCAATTAAATTCTATAAAACATTCCCTGTGGATTCGATACCCAGACTTACTACTATACTCCATAAAAGTGTAGTTAAAAGTTTAGGTTTACACGGACGCTCGGTTTTTCCACTCGATCAAAATGGCGCCGTTGCCGGGGAGTGTTTGTTATAGATTATAATTGACTTACTACTTCGTAAAAAAAAAATGAAAAAAGAAAAAAAAATAATAAATAAATAAATAAATAAATAAAGAAAAATGTGTGTCACGTTTTTGAATTGCCCACTTTGAAATGTCTTATTTTAACTCTTTTGGTGGCTTTAATTATTATGCTAATAGTGAGGAAGAGGAAGCACTCAAGACTTATGACCATTGGATCAATATCACTAAAGATGATTATATTAAATACAAGCCTAGTGCTGAGAAACTCCAAATTTATCAAAATCAATTGCTTGAAGAAGAAAGACTTGAAAAAGAATATCGCGAAAAAATCGTTATTGGGAGCAAGAGTTAGATGCATTATTTGAACCCAATGAGGATTTTTTTTCCGATAGTTTTGAAGATGAAGTAAATTTTCAACCAAATGAGGAATTCGAGGTGCTAGAACCAAGAAAGCCTACTTTGGAAGAACTCTTACTTGATCTAAAAAAGCAATCTGATGACCGTGCTGTTCTCGAGTCGAAAATTATAGCAACTTGCAAGGAGTTGAATGATTATTTGGACAACTTAGAAAAGGTCAAGACTTGCGCTTCACCTAATACTTTTGAGAATGAAATCATTGAAATTGATCCAAGTTCTTTTGATTCCAACCAATTATAAATATTGCAAAATCTTCTGAGGTTGAGGATCATTTGTCTCCTTGTGTCCCCACTATTATCGAACCATTAAATCCATCGCAAGAACTGGATGAATGTCTTGAGGATGTTGATCCGCTTCTTGTATGGGAATGTTATTTTGAGATGCTTCATATTATGGGCCATACACTTAGACGCGTCACTCCACCAGATCCAATTGAAAATTTTGAGGGAGAAGATTTTGAGGACAAGGACTCTATACTTGAATTGTTTTTCAAGATGGACTCTTTTAGTTTGTATTCTCCGCTTCCCATACTACTTGAAAAATCTTTGGTAAGTGATTCTATTTTTCTTGGATCCCAATGGTACTTGTCCCCCTGTACACTCAAATCCCTCATTATCCCCCTAAATTTTTTAATTGGTGATGGTGCATTTTTTAAAATTTGCACATGCCTTCCGTTTTTCAAACAGAATTCTTATTTTTCGGGAGGCATGCATCCTAATGAGGGTACACCATTAATCCCTCAAAGTCAAATTGTATTTTGGGTGGACCCTCAAATTTTTCGACTTTTAGTGTATGATTTATTAGCTGTTCAAATGTTAGGTTGTAAATAGTTAGTTTTTTTTCTTTTTCTTTTTCTCTTTTATTATAGTCTAGTTTTGAGAGTTAGAGTTTTTGTTATTATTTTTGCTATGCTTGGTTCTAACATGTTTTGTAGATTCAATGGACTCGCACTCATCAGGGATCGCTCCATTTGGGTAATATCTTTCTTTTCCTCTCTTTATGTTGTGTTCTTGATTCACATTGTGAACAATGCAACATTAAAGTTAGGGGGTGTGGGATATTCTTCCCATTTATTGTTTAGATTCATTGATTCGATCACATGTTCTTTCCAAGTGTGTTTTTAAAAAAAAAAAAATGAAAAATTGAAAAAAGCCAAAAATAGTTTTGTTCAAAATAAATAAAAATTAGAATTTAAATTTTTCAAAAATATCACCTTTGTTCTATTTAAAGTCTCAAATTGTAAAATTCCTAATGCACTAAGCCAAAATTGACCAAAGATGGAAATTGAAAGAAAATTGACGACTTTACGAATAAGTGTGGAGATTAGTCCAAACCCGGTGAGATTTCGAGCCTTTCAATTTTTTATGAGTTTTTAAAATCAATCTGAGTTTATGATTAACTCAAAGTTCTTTTCAGCGTTTTAATAAGTCGTCGATGATCTCAATCCTTTGTTTTGATCGGTTATGGGAAATGTGTGAAATATTATCTCGAAATTCGTGCTAAATATATCTCTAAACTTAATTAATCTCGACATGCATATGGTAATGTGATTAGCAATTTGGACAATGAAGTAGGCCCTCGTTTGTTATCCAAAAATATTAGCCATAAAAAGTTGTGAAAAAAAAAATTATCCCTTTGCAACCCAAGTTGAGCCTAATAAAATATTTTCCTTTCGTTTGATAACCCGAAAAACCCAAATAGTCCGGAATTGTGAAAATTGAGAAAATTCATCAAGTAAGTCCAAAGTGTGCAACAAAAAGGGGCAAGGAGAAAAAAAATAGATATGCTCAACAAAAATAGCAAGAAAAGAAAAAAAAATGAAAATAGAAAAAGAAAGAGAAAAATGAGCAAATGCCCGAAAAAGCACTAATGGACATCATAAGAAAATTTTCCAACATTCCATCCATTCCCTTTTTTACCCTTTACACTTTTTAACCCGAAAAGTCCTAATTGAGTCCGAATGGCGAAATTAATTACTGCATGGAGAGCTAAGACATGAAAAGATAATATAAGAGATTAAAATGGTGTGAACTAGAGGTGATGTTTCCGTTTCCTAATAACCGTACTCCGATGATGAGATCTTTTCACCATATATTTCCTTCTTTTCAACTTTGTATGCGTGAATTTGTGTCCGTTATATTTACTCTTTATATCATGCATACCGAGAGAAAATAGCCACAATTCGAGTGATTCGTTTGTGAGTGCAATCCGTGAGAAGTTGAAATCAAAACGAATTTTCGAAAAGTAACGTAATGCTCAATCGGTGGAAATTTGAGGTTTAATTTTTGGCTTTGCACACACACACACTACGGTTTGAGACAGTTGAATATGAATTTATGGTGAGTATTTTTCGAAAATTTAAATTGTACAATTTTTAAGTATTTTGATATTTATTTGAGTCAATAAAGAATTTTGTGGGTAAATTCACTGCAAATCCTCACGAGACAAAACTCGTCCTACTAGGGTAACCTAGGGGTTTATAGGCGTGTTGTATACGCTAAATGCAATCACTTGCCTGCGAAAAAGGTATTCTATCCCAATAAAAGAATTTTCAAGAGTTTAACTTTAAACTAATTTCTTTTACATTGCTTGGGACGCGCAAAGTTCTAAGTTAGGGGGTGTGATTAGGCACATATTCTTCACATTTATCCCCTTAATTTCGGTATTTTTATCATCCCGTGCAGTGTAAATATCTTGGATTTGTCTCGTATTTATGCTACTAATATTTTTTGGCAAGTATTTCTTGTTTTGTGTATTTCTCATGTGTTTTACTGGTATTTCATGCAAGTTAGTGCAAAGGAGAACTCAAAACAGTGAAAGAAACCAAGAAATGGAGAGTTGAAGGGCATTTTCGTAATTTTTCATCCTTAGTCCGGAGGTAGGGCCAACTAGAAAGTTTAAGAGATCTAAATTACAAGAATACTGGAAAAAACGGCACCTCAATCCGAGCTACGGTGAAGAAGTTACGATGTTTTGAAGTTGCGCGATAATAAAGAGTCTGGATGTACGGATTTCTGTCATTAATTATGCAGATTTTATGGTGATTGGTTGGCAAAAACTTGTTCCACAAGCGAAATTTGATGTTAAATTCGTGTAACTTGGTGCTATAAAAGGCCAAGCCCTAGCATCCTTTTGGCGGAGGCTTAAAAAATCCTTTTAGGTGGTTTTTATCAAGTTGTAGGAGTGGGATTAGAGAGAGAAAGTTAGATTGTAGTTTTCTTTGGTAGAAGTTTTCATAAACCCTAGTTGTAAGTTTGAATAAGAAGTTTTGCTGGATTCAAATTCATCTCTTTCTCCTCTTGCTAAATACAAGTATCAATTTCTATTCTCTATTTTATTTTTCCATTCAATTCTCAATTGTTTTGCAAATTGTTAACAATGTTTGTTAGAGTTTTCTTTTGTTTTCATCATGTTTAGCTAATTTTTAAGGGTTGGGATGCATGAACCCATCCCGATGTAATTTATCTACGTAGGAAATAAAATTTAAATTTAAATTTGAAAGAATCGTGTAAGATAAGTTCACAATCATCCTAGATCTTTTAATCTCTCTTGCCCTAGGTACTTGGGATATTTAAGAATATGATGTGCGTGTAATTATTTAGCACCGCTTTATATTTATCTTTGATTTCATATGATGCGGGCTTGAACCTCATATATGTAATGCTTAGGATCTATAAAGACTGGATTCATTCAAATTTATAATTTACAATTCTAATATTCTAATGGGTAATTACTAGGGATTGGGGGATTGTATTCCAACCTATTTCCTCATTCATTTTAATTAGTTTTATAAATTTGTTCCAACTTATTTCCCCTTGTCAACCATCATCATCTTTTTCACTTTTATTTTATAAGTAATAAATCAATTAAATTCTATAAAACATTCCCTGTGGATTCGATACCCAGACTTACTACTATACTCCATAAAAGTGTAATTAAAAGTTTAGTTTTTTTTTTGTATTGAGGTTGGAAGCCGATAACAACGACTAGCGTATTACACGGACGCTCGGTTTTTCCACTCGATCACCAACTGATGAAAATAACTCAAAAGTAAGGAATGACAGACTCAAAGGCATCTACTACCAAAGTCGTAGATACAGCTCGTCGAATGAATGGAACTCCTAAGCCTGGCGTCCCTCTGACTGAGTACTTAAAATAATTTGACAAGAAAAGAGGTTTGCAAAAAACGGGTCAGTGCCCAAGTTGAAAATAGTTTAAAAATGAGCAAGTGCATAAATGATTTATTAGCATATATTTTCATGTTAAATTATCGAACTCACTTGGGATGCTCACCTCTCATCTAATGTGCACGCCTAGAGAATATTCAAATCCCACTAGTTCCACTCCTATACTAACTAGTCCTTTCTGTCTAATAACTAATCATAAACCGACATCGTTCCCATGGATTTCCCTCACAATATATAATACATATAATCAATTCCTCTTTAGTATAATCAAATCCTTTCAATTTAATGTAATTAAGTGTTCGCTACTTAATTCATTTCAGATTTCATTAGTAACTCTACCTACTCAATTCACACAGTAGATATCATTTCAAGTATATATATATACACACTATCTTATTTATATACAATATTGCACCCCCGAGACACAGTTGCGGTGCCTTCATACTCTGTTATCATGTCCTATTGCATCGCTCATTTGCATAAAGGACTAAAGGTTCAGTCTCTCGCGAACCATCAAAACAAAATACATATATTAGAGGCGAACATTGTCCCAAGTCGATGCGCTACGCACCCATACGACCATCAACACTATTGTTCTCGCAGATAGTCCGTACCTATGTTCTATTCTCTAGTGGTACCAATCAATATCCCACCCGAAGGCTCCTCAAGGCATGATTGTCCATAACGCGCAACCTCCGCTCGATAGTAAGAAGCGTAGGTATGTTATACACACAATAGTTTATTTAATAAGCATACACACATCTTAATATATATATCATGGGTATTCTTGCAACCCAAGTCCTCAAGTTTATAGATAGTATCATCGTCTCTATTATTCACTTTATTGCAACACTTTGACTTATCTCTCTAACATATACCTTTTCTCTAAGGCTCTATTATCCCGCTATATCCCTTTGAGTAGTCTCTCTCTCAACTCATTACTAACTAGGAATTTAAGTCATTCGATAATATCATAGGTTAATTTTTCTCACATGGACCAACCTAGAAGGGTTGTAACTTGTCCATGTAAAAAATAATCATTTGGAATCTCGTTAGAAGTCTAGGATTCTCGTTCGAACAAGGTTGTTCGAACGAGTTTGTTTGAATGAACTTCTCACTTCAAACGAACTCAAAAATCTCGTTAGAAGTCTCGTTGGAAATTCTCGTTTGAACGAGGTCGTTCGAACGACCTGGGCAGGTCTTTCGAATGAGAATTCTGAGAGTACCCTTGTTCTCCTAAAATTTGTTTTTCTAATTATTTCCTCACTCAACTTTATCTAAAATTCATCCCAACTCCCAGTCAATGATTTTAAACTATTCCTAATCATAATAAGGTACTTTATAACCTAATTTAAATGACAAATCTTTACATAATCATAGGAAATTTAAACTAATACCTCAAATCCCTAAAATCCCCCCCAAAAATAAACTCACCATAGACTATCATTCAAAACCCCCAATTATTTTCATGATTATAACATAGAATTTCTAGATTTTTCATTCCTACATGCAGACCTATCTTCAATTTTCGAAATTAATTGACAATCTAATATCAATTCCATAGTATCATGGTTATCTCATCAACTAGGGTTCACATGAATCATATATGCTTAGAATTTTTGCAAGATAAACACTTGACTTTTTGTGAACCTCTGAATCGTTGAATGAAATTATTATGGGGATGATATTCTCTTCGCGATCTATGCATTGATGTGATTTCCGGTGAAAGGGCTTGACTTCTTAGCCTAAAGCACTGTTAAGTTCTCCTTCTTCCTCTTGGTTCTCTCCATCCCTCTCACATAAGTTGGAAACTGACAACTCCCCTCTAATACACTTATATCCCTAATTTAATTCCTAATTGTCGTCTATAATTTTTCCCCAAAATCTCAAAAGACTATAATACCCCTCCGAGGTGTCATTTTGGGTTAAAATGCCCCAGAATCCAGATAAAACATTCGAGTAGTGTTTTTTGACTATTTTGACCTTTCTGGATACACTGGCGCACTCAAAATGGGCATGCGAGTTACTTAAAATAAACTATCCTTCTTAGCTCAATAAAGTAAACCTAAACATGACTCACACGCGCGTCCCAACTAAGTGTATTGCAACTGCCGTATTTTTCACTCCCAGCCAAAATAATATTTTCATATACATATGTTACTTTACTCGTTAAGTAATATTCAACATAATTATTTTCGATAAATAGTAACTCTCATCACGCTAGTAATTATTACCATTAAATCCGAATTAGTTATATAAATAAAATTTTCTCCATTTAATTTAATTAATCCCAGTTCCATAATTAAAATAAAATCACACGAAATGACAGGGTATTACACCTTTTTCATTGGGACATTGAAAAAAGGTGATCAGAGTATCTTTACCAAAGTTTTTTCATCTTTTGGTTTTCCAAACACTTTTGATTCATAAATCATCATCCCCAAATATAATTGTGAATCCTTTTGAAACCCTCGAAGTTTTATATCTGATATACACTTGTGGAGAGGCATCTCTACGGATGACATTATGGATAGGATTCTCTACGGCCGACCTTGTGACCCGAATGATCACGAATGAAGAAGGCTGGAGGTGGATGGATGAATCAGTGGATACTGAGGGTGGATCACCTCCTGTGGACTGATATAGATCTGAGCAGTAGTCTTTAGAAGTTTAGTTGGTAGGTTTTCTAGTAAACTTTTTAAAGTGCTGAATTAAACGTTTTTTTCTTGTAAAAGGATTTTTCCTTATTTGTTGTTAGTCGTGTTTGATTGCATGCTTAGTTTAATTTATGTGATTGGAACTTTTATCATATGTAAATATAATTTAATCATAAATTAATTTTTTTTAAAAATTGGATTGGTGTGTTTAGGACATTTAATTATATAAATCATTCCATTAAGTTCGCATATCGCACTCTCAAATTGGTATCAAAGCCGGTTACACAGAAATACTGCGTGATCTATTTTTTGCAATTTTTTTGAAAAATTGGTGATCTTAAAAAGCCAGAATTTAATGGATAATTTGTATAATCGAATGCCCATTTTTTATGGTTCCAATTATGCTTACTATAAAGCTAGGATGAGGTATGCTATAAAATCCATTGATTAACGTGTCTGGTTGCTCTATGAAAGAAGATGAAGGCCACCCACTGCATTTGTTGATAATGCCATTGGCCTTAAACTTGTCTCTTAATGGAGTAATTTTAACTTGAGCGGTTTGAGTGCCATCTCGAGAGATGTCACCCCTAAGGAGTTCCATCACATTAAAATATGCACCACGTCCAAAGAAGTTTAGGATACCTTTCATCTCACTCACGAGGGAACTAATGCTATAAAGTCATCCAAGCTATAAAATTTGACCACCCAATTTGAGACCATTACCATGCTAGAGTCCGAGTCTTTTGATAAGTTTTATGCACATTTATCGGACATAGTTAATTTTAGTTTTAATATAGGTGAGAAAATTCCCGAGACAAGAGTTGTTAAAACTCTTGAGGTTGCTCCCTGCCCGCTTTATTCCTATGGTCACCATACTTAATTCATTAGGGATCCTAGACACTCTTAGATTAGAAGAACTTGTAGGAGATCTTCAAACATATGAGATTTATATGTTCTCTAGAACTATTAAACCCAAGTAAGTAGGGAATGCTTTAAGGACTTAAACTAAGAAAAAGAAGAAAGAAAAAGTTTGGGACTCCGAATCTGAAGTTGATTTTGATTTTGATGACTTGGCCTTATTTGCAAAAAATTTCAAAAAGTTTATCAATTTTTTCAAAGAAAATTATTCTTAAAAAAAGATTTTTGAGAAAAAAAAGAATGAGGGCACGAGCGGGGGAGAGAAAGAGGAAGAAATAAGGTGTTATGAGTGTGACGGTATAAGGAATAAGGCACATGAGTGTCCCCCAAGGATTAAAAGAAAAGGCAAGAAAGTTGTAAATAAAGCCGCTATTAGCGATAATGATGTCGAGTCGGTTGATTCAGGGGGAGAATCACCGCATGAACCTTGCATTGCATTCATCGCTATTCACGTTAGCACTTCTAGTTTGTTCCACGCTGATGAGGACACATCAAAATGTGAAAGCCTCGATAATGTTTCGACTCATTTTGGAGACAGTGAGAGTGAGGGAGAAGGTGATCTCCAAAAGGCGTTTAACGATCTTTACACTGAGACTTTGAAAGCAAAAAAGCTAAATAAATATTTGGTTCTTAATTTTTTAGATTTAGAGAAGGATGTGAAAATTTTAAGGGAGTGAAGCATCGGTGAGTTAACTCAAGAAGGTGAAGATTTCTTTATGTGAGCAATTGATCATTTTAGGAATGGAAAAAGATCAATTTGACCAACGCTATGGCTAGTCTTATGAGAGATCTTCAATATTTATTGGATATTCATGAGAAACCTTAAGCTCGTGTAACCCAACTTGAGAGCGATCTCTAACGTGCCAGGAGGTCAAGGTCACTTTAAAGGACACATCTCAGAAGGTTGGAAATGTGTTCCTCGATCTCATGTTAAGTATTATTAAGATGAAAGGAATAGGTTATGACAGTGCATCCACTTCCCATGACATACCTGAGTTGGTTCCTGAGTTTGTGTTGGATCCTTATGGCCCTCGATCTAACCCACCTAAGAGAGCTCGTCCTAGATGTTTTAAGAACCCAAGCCTATTTAGGTTTATTCCCATTGTAAACAAAGAGAACACCTTAGAGAGTATTGTTTTAAACTAGGTAAAATGTCTTATAGCTATGTTCCCTGGTAATGCTCGCACATGAGTTCCTGCATGCACTCCCACATATGTTACTTGTGACACCCCGCTTATTAAAATAAAAGGTGGCTAGCCCGCTACTCCAATAAAATCGGAATCTTAAATGGTCCATTCTTAGCACCACTGTCACATAATAATAGTACGAGACAACCACCAAATATTTGTGAAAATGGATGTCATATACAATTTTGCAAATCCAATAAAAACAATTTCAATAATCCAATTTATAATAGAAGGTGGATAAATATAAAGACATGTAATAGTTTCATAACAATTCTATAAAACATAACCGAATAAGCTGTCGGTTAACAAACTAATACAAAAGGTTACACCAAGTATTATAAAAGATATGAATAACAACTAGGGCAATATGCCTGAATATACAGACTGATCATAACTATATTGTCTACAACATTGATACATCTACTATAAAAATCCTATAATATTCACAAAATGCTGTACCTCCTTGGCATTGGGAAGGAAATATCAAAGCGTGCGCCCTTGCGGCGGAGCACCTGAACATAGTTAAAAAGCACACAAGAAGAAGAAATATAAATGGGCCAAGTCCCGGTTTTATATGATATATGTGTACATAAAAATCATAACAGTTATGAGTACTAATATCATAAACATGTTAAGTTCGCTCTTCATTATAAAAATCATCCTCACCTCTCATCTAAGTGAACATCCTAGTGCCATACCATTTCATTAAGTTAAACTACCCATCGAATTAAGAGGAATAACTTAACTCTACTCAACATGCTTAATTTGCCAAATCATAAAATATATCTTCACAAGTCAATTTATCATTGGGGATCGTATGCGATAAAGTGATTTATAGATTTATTTAACTTATCCATATGTAATGCCATATTTGTGTGAACAATTACAATTATAATATAACGGTTCTAAGGCCATCCTTCCGGGAGTCACCCCACTGGATGCGCCCCTAAATTCTATCATCTTCCAGGGCCTATAATCAAGACCACCTGGGTACCCTAAATCGCAAAGCATGGGAAGCGTCCATATACCTTCGACAGTGAGCCATGGCCATACCCGAAATTACCTCACTTCGAATAAAATAATCATACAATGTAACCACCGGTCCTATGGCCATAGGACTATATTCTCCCTACATCATCACCTAGGGGATTTACCTCATTCTCGTAACTTCCCTTATGATAGCATTTATAGAGGTATGTATATGAGTACCATAATGATAAGATATACCAATTTAACGTACATTTCTTATTTTCGAAACCATATGTGCATAACGATATAGGCTAAAAAGTATAATTACCCTCATACTAGCCCCCGAAAGTCCAAAAAGATAATACCCAACTCTACCCTAGTCCTAGACTCATATACTAGATGAAGCAAGACATTACGTTTGACTGGAAAGTCCCTTAAATAAGCCTGAATACCCCCTTACTAATATAGGATATTTATCCCCCTCATGTAAGACCCTAATACTCTTTATTACATCATATTAGAAGGTTTCTAAGCCTCAAACCTAAAAGAAAATGAATAGAAACCAAGTTGGAAAATTCTTATAAAACTGCAGGATTTCGAATCGAATTGCCTAGGGCTGAATCGATTCACCCGGCTGAGAAAACCAACCTTATGTCTAAGCCCGAATCTATTAGGCCTTAAGACAAATCAATTTGGTTCCCCATACCTATAGCCACCATTTTAGCGAATCGATTCGCTGAGGAGGGCGAATCGATTCGTCTGGGTTACGAGGCCTAGTTTTGGCTATGGGTTTGTATAAGCCCTAAATCCCCAAATCTTATTTTCTTCCACCTAACCCAACATCATCAATTCATAATTTCTATTAATCACTTAACTAAGTTAACCTAATAGAAGAAACCATTTGAAACAAGTCTAGATCATAGAACCTAGGATTTAATCAACAAAATCATCAAATTCCATTAATGGTTCAAACTTAAGAACACTAAATATAAATACAAATTATTCAGACTCAATCATACATTTATGCAAGTTAGAAACTTGACTCAGGATTGTATCCTCGGATTATCTTCTCACTGCAATGATTCCAAGCCCCAAATCTTCAACTCTCTCTTTTCTCTTTTTTCTGTCAAGCTCTCACTTCTCTCTAACTCTCTAAGTTAGAACACATAAATGAGCTCTACATGCTCTTGCAAGACTAAAATACCCAAAGCATCCAAAATAGATTAATTCCAACATTAAATGCTACTACATACTTAAAATGACTCGTAACATCATAATTAAGTTATAACTAGTCAAAAGTACCCCGGAGCCCAAAAACACACCTGACACTTATTTTGACTATCTCAACCATTTTCGGACTGACCGTGCCCTCTAAAGTGGCATCCTAGATATTCTTCATTATTTCATGTTCCAACGTCATATTAACTCTTTAATAATAATCCGATTGAAATATAAATCATAATCATCGCTTAAATCACAATGACACAACCAAACATAATGTTATACTGTTTACATTCGATTAAGGGTAAATATGCAAAACTCAGTAAATACTATCTCTTAAATCACTTAAAGTAATATTTACTTCAACTTCCATTCTTTTAAATAATTAACCCACAAGTCAATTTAATATAAAAATAATTACTCTTAAATAAGGGGTATCACATACTCCCCCCCCTTATAAGGGAATTTTGCCCTAAAAATTTAGGCATACCTGGTAAAAAGAGGTGTGGGTACTTTCCCGAATATCGTCCTCTCGTTCCCAAATGGATTTATCAGCATTGTAGTGTCCCCACTGTATTCTTACCAAGGGCACCACTTTCGATCTTAGTCTACGCTCTCCGTGGTCTAGAATAGCAACCGATTGTTCCTCATATGAAATATCGAGTTGTAACTCGATATCATCCAATGGAATGTGCCAATGAGCTCCCTCGTATCTTTTATACTACTTTAAAGATGAAATATGAAACACATCATGAATTTATTGTAGGCGTTCTGGCAAAGCAAGTTGATATGCTACGGGGCCTACATTTGTAATAACGGGAAAATGGCCTACATAACGCGGCGCAAGCTTGCCTTTCTTCCCAAATCGCATTATACCGTTCATCGGGGATACCCTTACTAAAACTTGATCCCCCTCTTCCAATTCCACATGCCTCCGATTCGCGTCGACATATCTCTTCTGGTTATCTTGTGCAATTCGTATGCAATTTCGAATAAGCTCAATCTTCGAGGAGGAATTTTGGATCATTTCAGGTCCAAAGAGCTTATTGTCTCCTACTTCCAACCAACAAGAAGGTTATGAACACGGTCGGCTATATAATGCCTCATACGGTGCCATACTTATGATGAATTGGTACGAATTATTGTATGCACATTCGACCAATGGAAGGTATTGTTTCCATCCTCCTTTAAAGTCAAGTATTCACATTCAAAGCATATCCTCCAACATTTGGTCGACTCTCTCCATTTTCCCATCAGTTTGTGGATGGTATGATGTACTTAACCGCAATTCGGTTCCCATCGTCTCTTGGAAACTTCACCAAAAAGGGGATTTTTATTTTATCTCGATCCGACACTATATTGATAGGAACTCCATGGAGTTTCACAATTATCGCAATAAAGATCCGGGCGTAACGTGTCGTATTATAATTCATCCATACTGGTAGGAAGTGTGCTGATTTTTTCAAACGATAGACGATAACCCAAATAGAATCATGACCGCTTTGCGACGTCGGTAATCCAGTGATAAAATCCATTGAGATACTCTCCCATTTCCAACCCATCATTTGTAACGGTTGTAACAATCCAGTCAGTCATTGGTGGTCCACTTTCACCAATTGACAAGTGGCGCATTGGGAAACAAATTTAGAAATGTCCCTTTTCATTCCCGACCACCAATACTAGCGGCGCATGTCTTGGTACATTTTGTCTCCCCCTAGGTGTACTGCAAATCTCGAACCATGGGATTCTGTCATGACAGCATGTCTCAAGTCTCCCTCATCCAGGATTATAAGTCTTTCGAGTAGGACTCCGCTCCTTCGGTTAACAATTAACGTACCCGATCTTGAAAACTTCATCCCCTCCTTGCACTTTTATGACTCGCATCACAATAGTAGGCGTAACAGTCAACACCAATATGCATGCTCTGGTTACAACATCATTGATTAGGCATAAATTCTTCATATTTATCCCCTTAATTTCGGTATTTTTATGATCCCGTGCGGTGTAAATAGATTGGATTTGTCTCATATTTATGATACTAACCCTTTTTGGCAATTATTTCGTATTTTGTGTATCTTCTATGTGTTTTACAGATATTTCATGCAAATTAGTGCCAAAGAGAACTCAAAATAGTGAAAGAAACTAAGAATCGGGGAGTTGAGGGGCATTTTCATAATTTCGTAGCCTTAGTCCGGAGGTGGGGCCAACTGGAAAGTTGACGATCTTTCAATTACAAGAACACTGGAAAAAACGGCACCTCAATCCGAGTTACGGTGAAGAAGTTATGCCCATTTTAAGTTGAGAAGAAATTCAAGAAAAAAGCTGTCAGACCCAAACCGAACCGAAGCTGAGGGAAAAAACCGGCCCGACCATTTGTCACGCTCCAGATCCGTTACAAAATTAGTCACGCTTTCTAAGTGTGACAAATTGGCAGATACGGGATTTTTATTTTGTGCTTATCTTTTAGCCAAAAGAGTTTTATGTTTTGGGGACTCTTCTAAACGACCCTTAGCCTATATATTTAGTCATTAGGACTCTTTTTATTCAGATTTCATTGATTTAAAAGCTCCATAACAAGTAGGAACATCTAGGAACATCAAGGGATTATATTGCTTCAAGATTTCATTGTTTCGGGTTTGTTTTTCACGTTTTAATTCAAGATTCTTGTTATTGTTCTTGCATGCGTATTTTCCGTAGTTGATTCAATTCATTGCTGCGTTCATAATATATATTTACATGTTTAAATCTAGTTTCATCATGAATTCATACACATGCAACGTTATTATTTCATGCATTAGTCCATTTAACATGTCCGGCTAGGTTTTAAAGGTTGGGATGCATGAACCCAACCTGATGTGTTAGCGCATGTGTATAACGTCAATCCGATGAATTTAATGATTAATTTTGATCGTATCGCGTAATTTCATAATAATTGTGGATCTTTATATCTCGTTTGCCCCAGGGTACTCGTGATGATTTAGAGTACAATTTGAGTGTAATTACCGTGATACCGATTTACTCATCCTCAGATTAGGTATGACGCGGGCTTGAACCTCGTATACATAATGCTTGGGAGTACTAAATTCCGGGTTTGAATTAATCGGATAAATTTATGATTTACGTTATCACTACACTACACTAGGGTTGGGGGATTGTATTCCCATCCTGTTTTCTCATCATTTAGGTCCAAAAAAATTTTGATTCAACTCTTCATTCCTCATTTAGATAATTTAGTAGTTGCATATTTCATCATAATTTCATAATTGCATTTAGTTTAATCAATCCCAAAAAAACCAAAATCAAATCTTTTTCTTCTTTTTAGAGTCAACGTTAGGATTCCTCAGTCTTATCCCGTCGTCACAACTCTCGTTGTCCTTTTTCCCTGAGGATCGATACCCGACTTGTCGGATTATTACTTGAACGACAGGCTTGCACTTGAGCCTAGAGAGTACACACTTTAGAGACACATTCTGAGTCGTGTCAATCATCATGGCTAAGTTCTTTCCACTTGACTTTCCACACTTCCGCTAGTTTCTGAAGAGTGCGCATGCGTTCAAATACATAAATTATTTAATTATATTCAGTTTTTCAATTAAATCCAAAAATCATGCATCTAGGTGTGATTGAAATCAATATGAACATGCAAGAACAGTCAATCATAAACGAAACACACATATGAGGAAAAATCCTCCAAAGGGGCAAAACCTTTTTATTTTCACTATAATTTGTAAAAACGATTACACGGATTACAATGAAAATAAGTGCGATAAAGAAATACCCTCATGCATCGATTTCTATATCTCGACAGGAATCTCCCTCAGGAACTCCAGGTGGGCAGCAGTAGAGAAGAAGACGGCTCCTCCATAAAATTACTCTAGATGAGTAAGAAAGATCCTCATGAAGTTTAACAATTCACATATATAGATGGGAGTGTTTATGTAAATAAATAAGGTGTAAAACCTTAAAAAGTGATGTTTGTTTCTGGGTAGTTTTTTGCAGAAATTGTGTTGTGAAAAGAGTTGGGAAAACATGTAGAATGTACACTGGTATTTATACAAAAATCGAGGCGGCGGTGTCGCTCGAACGAGATAGGCATCTCACTCGAACGAAGGACCCGTGTCGTTCGAACGACTTCGCAGAAGATGCTGATCTCGCTCGAACGATAGTGCTAGCTCGTTTAAACGAGCTCGTCGATCGAGGCACTTCACTTCTACAGTTAGAAAAATTCTGCTTTTGATAAAAAATATTTCAGATTTTAAAAATTATTTTCGAAAAAATTTCCCAAATATTTATGCAAATATAAACAACTCGAATAAATCATTTTACCAATAATGCATAGTGGGGTAGTGGGAAGTAGTTGAGTAGCACGTCTCATGTAGCATGATGCACGTGTGAAGATGATGAATGCATGGATTCGGATAAAGGCCGTCGTGGATGATCGTGATGACGTGCCGAATGTAGCGGTATCAAACATACAAACTGTGATATAGGGAAAACAGAAAATTCCTAGATTCTACCCCGGACATTTATAAAATTATGTCATTAGAAATCTCCCCCTATGTCTATGCCGGTACATACATAAAAAATCCGAATTATGCAATCTCACTAAAACAAATGACATATAATATAATATCCCCATTAAACCCTCAAACTGAGAATACTAAATGACATGTTTTCAATCAAACTTCAGCATCTTCAAATCTTTAGCTCTTCAGAAACTCCCAAAGCTTTTCTCATCAGGGTGTGAAATCCAATAAATCAACTTTGTACCTACACACATGAGATAAAGTAGATACCCGTGACAAGCAACAGATTGAAATATAATGATATGCTAAAATTAAAGATCAATTAAGCTTAAGAAAATCATTGATAAATCAACCAAACACCACAATTCTCCCCCATAATTCATTCTCCCCCTTTTTATGTTATCCCCAAATAGACAAATATGAGAAGCATAAATATGGTAAGTGTCACAAGGTAAAAAAAACTGTCTATTTTTGAATTTTTCGAACAAAATATACAACAAAGAATCACACCATGAACAAACAAAAAACAACCAAGTCGATGATAGCGTAAATGAAGGGGTGTGATCAAATTCGATAGGAAAATCAATGCATACAAACATGACATAGGTGCACGATGAATATCGAATAATCTTAACGAATGCACTCAACATTTTCCTTAGGTGTAAAAAGATGGAAATATGAGACATTGACTCAATCAAATCGACAAATCAAAGCTCAAAATGATTTCCACATTAATAACTTCCAAAACAAGTTAATGCTTTTTCAGGACTTTAAAGGAAGTGCAAACCCGTTTAAATTCTCCGACCAAACTCCCTCAGATTTATATTTTGAATAGAGGTGATCTACATTCTCAAACTTTGGATAATTGATTGTGAAACCTAAATGGCCCATATTTGGAATGAATTTCCTTTAATTTTTTCGGGCTCTTTTAACTCCTCTCATCCACGGATAATAAAATTCCTCAATTTTTTAGGTCCGACTTAACGGTGGATTGATCGCAAAGGCTAGATAATTACCTTTCATAGCCCTTCACCGTTTAAAAAAAACACAATCTCACTAAATGGTTTTTTACATGCATTCCAATCTTGTCAAGTTTTATCGCATATGGTTCGTTGTATAGACATAATTGAGATGGAAACACTCAAGCCAATATGTGATAGATAAGTACGATAATCAAATAAAACCGCGCATGTATGCAATAAAGGAGATAAGGAGACAAACATGTAGAAATGTATCACTAATCACATCTTAAAGACTCCAAACAATGTAAAGCACATGGATGCAATGATGTAGCGTCTCAAATCTCTATCAAACAGTCACATGGATAGATGGAATGAAATTTGTGATTGGGCTATCTTAAATGCTCATCCATAAAAGGGGAAATAAAATGCAAAAATCTTTTTGTGCTTTTTCAAAATTTTATAAAAAGAAAATATTTTTGGATTTTTTCAAAAAAAATATAAAAAGTAAAAATAATAATACACATGATACAAACTAGCAATAGGAATCATATGATATGAACATGATAATGCATCCTATCCTAGACATGAACCAACCCCTCAGTCAACAATGCAAATCCCCAAGACTTCCTAAGACTCTCAAATCTAAGGGCATCTAAAGGTTCATGAAAATATCGTCCAACTGACGGTCGGTGGGTACGAAACTTAGTGATACGAATTTCTCCTCAACTAAGTGTCGTATAAAGTGCTCACGTATCCTGACGTGCTTTGTGCACAAATGCTGGACTCGATTACGGGATATGTGTATCGCGCTCGTGTTATCACATGAAATGGTCATGGTGTCCTGTGAAATCCCATAATACTCCAAGATTTGCTTCATCCGCAAGAGTTGCTTGCAACAACTACCGGCACCGATGTACTCAACTTCTGCAGTGGACAAAGAGATGGAGTTTTACTTCTTGCTCAACTAGGAGACAAGAGCAGAACCAAAATAGAAACACCCACCAGAAGTGCTCCTACAACCATCTACATCCCCATCCTAATCGGTATCCGAATAGGTGAACAAACCGTCATCGGTATCGAAGGAATTCCAAATATTATATGAGAGAGTCCCACTTACGTATTTGATAATAAGTTTTAGAGCGAGTAAGTGTGACTCTTTTGGGGACGCCTGATATCGCGCACAGACTTCAACACCAAGGGTAATATCAGGACGACTGGCAGTCAAGTAGAGAAGACTACCTATCATACTTTGATACAAGGTTTGCTCTGCGTCCTTGCCTGAAGTGTTCTTACTAAGCTTTATAGAAGTACTCATACGTGTACGTGCATGCTGAGAAGAGGCTAAACCAAATTTCTTCACTAGGTCTCTAGCATACTTGGATTGGGAAATGAGCATCCCATACTCTAGCTGACGAACCTGGAGATTAAGGCAGAACGTAAGCTCACCTACATGCTCATCTCAAACTCACTTTTCATATCCTCCTCAAAGTGGTGAGCATGCTGGGAGCACGTGGATCCAAAGACTATGTCGTTCACATAGACCTGGGCAATCGACATAGCACCGGCATCTCTCCTAACAAACAACGTCATATCCACTCCCCCTCTCTTGAAGCCACGGGCTAAAAGATAAGAAGTAATCCTCTCGTACCAATCACGGGGTGCTTGCTTCAAATCATACAAGGCTTTCCTCAGATAGTAAACGTGCTCAGGGTCTTAGGGTCTTCAAACCCTTTTGGTTGTTCTATGTAAACCTCCTCCAATAGAATGCCATTGAGAAAGGCACTCTTGGCATCCATCTGATATAACTTAAAGCCCAGATGACATGCGATGGAGAGTAGTAAGCGAATGGACTCAAGCCTCGCAACAGGAGCAAACGTCTCCCCAAAGTCTACACCCTCTATCTGGGTGTAGCCTTGAGAAACCAACCTAGACTTATTTCTGATTATGGTACCATTTTCATCCATTTTATTGTTAAAAATCCACCGGTACCTATCACATTAGTCTCACTAGGTCAGGGGACAATTTCCCAAACATTGTTTTTTTTAAACTGAAGCAACTCATCATGCATAGCAGATATCCAGTGTTCATACTTGAGTGCTTATTTACGATTCTTGGGCTCGATCGTGGACGTGTAGCAAAAATGACAAACAACATTCTCTAGCTGAGCACGAGTCTTGACCCCTAAAGTGGGATCTCCAATAATGGAAGAGGGATCATGACTCTTACGAACCCAAGCAGGTGTGTCCCCAAATACAGGAGTGGGGTCCATAGGGTGTATGTGAGGGATAAGAAAATCACTGCCAGAATAGTCCTCATCCTCACACTTCAGGCTAGGATCAATAAACGTTGAAGGTTTTTCATCTTGCATGGTGACGTTTATTGACTCCATAACCTTAGATCTCTTTAGGTTAAAAACTCGGTACGCTCTACTATTTGATAAATATCCTAGCAATATTCTCTCGTCGCTCTTGGAGTCAAACTTTCCTAATTGCTCTCTATCCCGTAGGATGTAGCATTTACTCCCAAAGACATGGAAATATTCTAGGTTGGGTTTCTTGCCAGTCCACAATTCATAAGGCGTATTAAGTGTGTGTGGATGCAAGTAAACCCTATTCACCGTGTGGCATGCAGTAGACACTGCCTCTGCCCAAAATATCCTGGAAACTTTATGACCTAGAAGCATAGATCTAGCCATTTCTTAAATCGTCCTATTCTTTCTCTCAACGATCTCATTTTGCTGAGGAGTCTTCACAGTAGAAAACTCCTCTTTAATTCCTAGGTTGTCATAGTAAAGATCTACCTTTACTTTCTTAAATTCCGTGCTGTTGTCACTACGTGTCCTGTTAATAGTGACTCCGTGTTGATTTTGCAGGACACGACACTTGGTCATCAAAAACTTTACAGCTTTAGATTTTTCTCTCAGAAAACCTATAATCGAATATCTGGAGAAATCATCTACGATCACGAGGATATACCTCTTACCACCCAAACTCTCAGTACGAGTAGGCTCCATAAGATCCATGTGAATTAACTCAAGTACACGGGAGGTGGTAATGGAATGCAATTTCCTATAGGGGCTACGGATTTGCTTTCCCAACTGACAGGGTCCACAAACCGTGGAAGTTGGCTTTCCAAGCAAGGGTAAGCCACGTACTAGGTCCTTTTTAACTAAGCGTGACAAATCTCTAACGTTCACATGACCTAGATGTTGGTGCCACGGATCCATAGGAGTGATCGTAGCGTTGTTACAAACAAGTGAGGACCCATGGGTTATGTACGGGTCTCTAGGACTTTTTAAATTAATTGGAACTATATTGTAACACCCCATATTTTAGAGGATATATAAATTAATTAAATTAGTGAGTTGGATTTATTTAATTTGGAGAAATTCATTTAATTTGGTGATTTAAATTTAATTTATTTAAATTGGAGAAATTATTGAATTTGGAGATTTAGAATTTATTATTTAAATTTGGTGATTTAGAAATTCAAATTAATTCGGATTATTGAAAATTTTCACATGTGTCGCATTTTGAGGTTGAAATTGGAAAATTTTATAAAGTATCTCGGATGACAATTCTGAGTGCACGGTTGAGTCCGAAAGGGTCAAGATAGTCGAAAAAGAGTACCCGGGGTTAGTAAATGGGTCTCGGGGCATTTTTAGACATGACCGAGCCCATACGGGGGCATTTAAGTCATTTTTAATTGGCCAATAGGCTTAATTACGGGATTGAGGAATTTTAACCTAGGTTTGAGTGTGTTGGGCAGCCATGAGTCATTCCAAAACACAAAGGGTTGAGAGAGGAGAGAAAGGAGAAAGAAGAAGAAGGAAAGACGGATGACAAGAGCAATCCGGGCAAGAATTTCGACATGGGATCGTCGGATTTAATCCCCCAAGGCAAGTGTTTTCTTGCTTTAATTTGAGTTGTAGTTAATGATGTAAATAGTTGTAATTATGTCAATTACTTCTGGAAATTTGGAAGTAGGAATTTGAATTGAAATTTGTGGGTTTATGGTGAAGAAGATGAAGTATAACCATTGATAGGGGATTTTTAACTTTGTGAGAAATTGGGTTAATAGTGAGATTATAACTTAATTTGAGAAGTGAATAACATGATTAGATCTTGATTTTTGAATCTCCATTAGTGGTATTGTTGGAAGAAATTGTTAATGATGAAGTTTGGGTGGATTTATGATGAATCTTGGGAGGGTTTTGGGGTAAAAGATCTGAGTATAATAGAAGGTTTTGGAGCTTTAATGGCGATTCTGTCCGAGTTGCCCTGTAGAAAATCGCGTTCTCTACATTTTGTTGTCTCACGCGCTTCCTCCAAAACTGCTCCAAAATGCCTCAAAACATCAATTTATTAATCTGGGCAGAATGTGGGAAAACTTTTTAAGAAAGATTTTTTTTTTAAATCTTCTTTGAGGTGAATCTTTATAATGCCCTAACTTTTGGCATACGGACTCGGATTAGTGTGCCGTTCACGGCCACACATAGATAGCGAAGAGTATTACGCTGTCCTGGGAATATTTTTAATTACACACAAAAATTGAAAGGTCTAAAATACCCTTGAAGACGGAACGAGTTATTTGATTTTTAGCACAACTTTAAATGAGCATAACTTTGTCATACGAATTCGGATTTACGTGCCGTTTGTGGCCACGCATAGCAAATGGAGAGTAGTACGCAGTACTAGGAATTTCATTACTGAGGCATATATTGTGAAATGTCTAAAATACCCTTGGAGTTTTAATTAGTGATGAAACTTTCCCGAATTAAAACTAAAAATTGTTGGGAACTTTGTGAGACTAATATGAACTTAATCAAGTATATATGAGGTGAGATATATAATTATATAAATTATATTAAATAGTGGGATGTAGCTATTTTGGTATTGGATCGTATTTAATACGAGCGAACTAGTAATAATTGGAATATATGTATATATATATGAATGTGTGAATGATATATATAAATATGGGAATACATAATCCAATAGAAAAATGATGATAGGTTGTGTGAATACGTAAAACAATGAAAGGTTGTGTGAATACCTAATATTTTAATAGGGTGCGTGAATACCTATTTGATTGTTTTATTATGTGTATGACATACCTAGCTGCTTGCTATCGCGGGGGGTTGTGTAGAGACGGCCTTATCCTGAGTGACCTTCGGGGGGATATTTGACTTGTATCTCAGAACATAGGACTATGAAAGACTTATTTGTGAGTTGATAAGTCCTCTGACTATGGGAGCGTAGGTATGTGCGTGATCCATAGGTATGTGAACTATGTTCGCCGCCAATATGTGTGATTTGTTTATATGGTTCGTGGGACATTTCCGAACCGATAGTCCTTGTTTGAGTACGAGACGTACCGGGACATGATAGCAGAGTATGCAATGCACTATAGGTGTATCCTTAGGGTGCTGTGTTAGTATATATATATATATATATATATATATATATATATATATATATATATATATATATATATATATATATATATATATATATATATATAATGGTGGTGGATATATATGTATACTTGTGATATAATTACAATGTGATAATTGTAGGCTATTAAGATTGTGTTGATACATATATATAATAGTGAGGGATATATATGTATGCTTATCGTATATCTAGAATGAGATAATTACAGACTATTAAGATAGTGAAATCTTATATAAAGGTAAATAGTAAATACTTGACTTTAGTGTGATAACACTTATTTAAAAATGATAATTGTTGAGATCAAATATGATATACTACTACGAGGGGTAACTAGAAGGATAAGACTTTTTCCTAGTTAGAAGTGTGTCAGATGGCTAAGCGGAATAAATGAATGCGATAGGTGTGCACTATAGAAGAGAGGTGAGATTGTCCTCAAGAGAGTGGGACCGCAAAAGCAATTATGAACATTATATACTACGCATTTCATTTATTGCAATAAAATGCTTGCTAAACATTTTTATAAATCGGGCTCTGACCCATTTCTTGTACTTCTTCTCTCTTGTCTATGTATATGTATATTAACAGGTGTCCAGCCACAGGGATGCCATAGTTGACTTATCTATTCCAGGGTTACGCAGCTGCAACATTGTGGATGGTTGCAGGATTTGATTTAGACGTATCATTTCTTTATTCCTAGAGTAGGATTCTTATCTCAGTTGTAGATTCATTCAGTTCATGTTTCCCCTTTTACTTTTAGACTCAGTATTTTGTTTATGTATTCATTTATTGAATTATTATTATTAGGATTTTGAGCCGATTGTTTATTCGGCAGGTCATTTAGTCATTTAGTACTGTTTTAGACTCATGGTTTGGATGTATGGTTTATTTGTTATTCAGCATGCATATTTAATTGTTTAATAAAAAGATAAAATTTAACATCAGTCTTTTTGAATACTAGGTGGTTAGTAAAGTTTTAAAAAGTTGTCGATAGTGATGCTAAGAATGAACCCCTGAGATTCCTGTTTTAAATTTGATATAGGACTGATCACCCGGTATTTATTTAGGCGGGGTGTCACTGGTGGTATCAGAGCATCAGGTTCTAGTGTCCTTAGGATCTGTATGGCTTTTCACATTTCAGTTTAGCGTTCTATGATGTAGGGCCTTATGATAGGATTGTCAAATTCATCTACGTATGTGATTTCGTTCTCCAGCTATCAAGTATAGTTGATGTGATTTATGTACGAGTTCGGTTAGGTTTCGGACACTGAACATTATAGGACAATCAACGGGGACCGTTAGAAGGAATGCAGGAGGAAGGCGACAGAAGCAATAGAGTAACCTGAAAATAGTAATGGCGATAGAAGCCACCACAATTGTTGTTTAGAAAAGTGATGATAGGAAAATCTCGGGGACAGTAGTTTCCCCTAGCACAGTCAAGGATGACAATGGTGAAAATCTTACACTCACCCAGCGTAGTCGGCAAGGGGTGGGGAAAGTCGAAAGGACTCTTTCGAGGAGCCATCGATAAGAATCCAGAAAAAAGAGGAAGTGTGATAAACCAATGGAAGGAGAAATCCAACGACAACTATGTAGGGTAGAGTACAACGATACTCAGTAGTAAATTTTGGACTATAAAATTTTAAGCTCATAGGAGCAACGTAAAGTGACAAGAGCCAGTCACTATATATAAGAAGAATATGGGATTAAATGAAAATTTTGATTACAATTTAATCGTTAGATTTTCGATCTGTTGTTCGGACAGGGGTGCGAATGAAGTTTCGAAACTTATCACAAGTGAGCAAGATAGAAACTGATCGCGAGAGAGAAGTTAACTTGGTTAGTGAACTTCGTACCCGACGAAGGGGATATGAAGTATATGAAGGGTACATAAGTTATTAATGGGCTCGTGAGTAGAATACAGAAGCGTGAGTGTAAAATTCGAATAAGATGACTAGTGTCGACATCATCAAGGTTGTGCGTTACAAGTTTATATCAACGCATCCATGGGAAGTGAACCTTGAGAATTGAAAATTGAGCTGAAAAGAAAGACTAAATTTAACGGTGTTAGTGAAGCACCACATGAGGGTATACCCAGTAGGGACCCAGTTAAATGCTTCGATTAAATTGAATTTTTACCAAGCAATGGTGGATTCAGTCAGGGCCATTGAGGACAACAACAAGTCCAAGAGGGCCAGCGAAGCCAAATGGACAACGGGGGTAAGAATCAGGGACCCGATGATCAGGCAAGGAAGATAACATGGAGAGGTGTCCTATGTGTAAAGAGTAAGAACACTTGTGTATACCGTGTTTATCGCCAATCAGGGATAGAAATGGGATGCCCAGTAGGGGCAACAGTTATAAGAAATTTTGGTTCGGTTAGGACGAGGGCGTTATGTCCCCGAACCATTTGAACCGCCACTCAAGGTGATTGAGATATATTCTGTGTGACAGTAGTTTGTTAATACTAAATTCACATGTGAAACGGGTTTAGTAGAGATGTCGTGAATATTGAAATAGTATACATATCTTTGTCGTCGCGTAACAGGGCTCTCGTTAGTTCCATCTGCAGGTGAGGACACTAGGAGGGTGTCGTATATTATGTGATAGATTTTTTTCTCCTTTTGAGGGATATGAAAGCGAGCATATTTTTATCTTGCATAGTGACTGTATACCGAGGGTTGGAGCAATAGTAAACTGTATGGGAAGTCTATGATGCTCGCTGTGCCAGGGTAAGACATTCTACTTCATGAATCATCACCCGAAGGAGGGTCGAGTCAATATATATATATATATATATATATATATATTGTATTATACCATAGACTTCGATGAGTATAGTTGTCTCGTTATGTTTAAATCCTAGTGAGTGGGGACTTTTACCGGTGTATTCAAGGTATATCAGCCAACCGTTAAGCTTAAAGATTTAGATCATTATTGTTTACGTGCTGAGAATTAAGTGATAGCTAGAACACCGTATTGTGTGATGCCTTGAGAGACGTGGGCATAGGCAAATTAAATAATGTGTCGAGAGACAGGATTCATGATATCTAAGTTATGTGCTTTGGACCTACGAATTTTGTTGAAAATGCTAGAGAATAGTGCATTGAGAAATTTCTTTAAACTTAGTTGCAGGATGTTACACGTAGGGACCTTAATTTATGTCCACGGTGACGAGACGTAGTTGGATGCTAATGCATCGGTTTTAAAATTTTAGTTACTGAACGTGTAGGGAAAACACCTTAAGTTGAGAGCTATTAAAAATATAGGGCCAGTGGATGAATATATATATTATAGTGTGCATATACGTGTATATATTTGATACTGTGTTTCATAATAGACATATGAGAATATGTTGGCATTGTTATATGTAATCCCAATGAGTAGGGACAATTACTGATGTGATTCAGGGTATACTAACTTATTATTGAGTGGAGAGATCTAGCTCGTGATTTATTCGCGCTAAGAAACTGGTGATAGTAAAAGAACCGTATTATATATTGTCTTGTGTAACATGGGAGTGAACGAATATACTTTTATGTTAAGAGACGGGGATTTGGGGGGTATGTGCTATGGACTGAGGGCCGAACGGATCTCAACGACCAACAATGTTAGGTAGTAGTGTATCGGGAGGGTTCCTTGTTTGGATTTCGCTTTGCGAGACATCCCACGCATGAAACTTAGCGCAACGTTGGAAGTGGGGAGTTGTTTGGTCATAGGACATAGGTTTGGTACCGTGGTTATTATACATATATAGTTATAACTATGAGTTGATAATTATACTACGACTTAAGGCTGATAGAGCCGTATAGTGTTGATGTGAGAAAACTTTGTGGAACACTTTCACCACGAGTAGATCAGTGGGATAACCTAAATGATAATTAAGTTGCAATTGGTAGGGTAGTTTAGTATAACCTCACCGTATAATCAGCTCAAATATGAAAAGCTTAATTATAGCAAGTTTATTACGTTAAGTTGAATTGGGCAGTTATGTGCAACATATAGGGTGTATGGGCACCCTAAATAGTTAAATTTTTATATATTATCCGCGATCGATAGATGTAGAAATACATGTGCTAAAAGAGTAAACGAATAAGGGAGTTATCGCAAGGGGGTGTTGGAGTATTCCCCAGTAAAGGAAGTATTATAGCCGTTAGTGGTTAGGCTCATAGTAGTGTCAGAAGTTGGAAGCTTCAAAGTGTTGTGTAGGCAGCAATGTGAGATGATACATTATATGATGGAACATTATAATATAAGATGACTAAAGCAAATTGGCCACAGGATTGAACGGTAGTGTAGGGACCGTTGGACTAAGGGGTAGCGCTAGGAGAAGTGTAATGAGAACATCATAACGATTTAGATTGTGTGGGAAAGGATGAGGATGAAGGTGTACGAGATTATATCTGAAGCTTTGAGTACTAGTCTTATCCGAATTTCGAGGACGAAATTCCATTGTAAGGGGAGAAGTATGTAACACCCCATATTTTAGAGGATATATAAATTAATTAAATTAGTGAGTTGGATTTATTTAATTTGGAGAAATTCATTTAATTTGGTGATTTAAATTTAATTTATTTAAATTGGAGAAATTATTGAATTTGGAGATTTAGAATTTATTATTTAAATTTGGGGATTTAGAAATTCAAATTAATTCGGGTTATTGAAAATTTTCACATGTGTCGCATTTTGAGGTTGAAATTGGAAAATTTTATAAAGTATCTCGGATGACAATTCTGAGTGCACGGTTGAGTCCGAAAGGGTCAAGATAGTCGAAAAAGAGTACCCGAGGTTAGTAAATGGGTCTCGGGGCATTTTTAGACATGACCGAGCCCATACGGGGGCATTTAAGTCATTTTTAATTGGCCAATAGGCTTAATTACGGGATTGAGGAATTTTAACCTAGGTTTAAGTGTGTTGGGAAGCCATGAGTCATTCCAAAACACAAAGGGTTGAGAGAGGAGAGAGAGGAGAAAGAAGAAGAAGGAAAGACGGATGACAAGAGCAATCCGGGCAAGAATTTCGACATGGAATCGTCGGATTTAATCCCCCAAGGCAAGTGTTTTCTTGCTTTAATTTGAGTTGTAGTTAATGATGTAAATAGTTGTAATTATGTCAATTAATTCTGGAAATTTGGAAGTAGGAATTTGAATTGAAATTTGTGGGTTTATGGTGAAGAAGATGAAGAATAACCATTGATAGGGGATTTTTAACTTTGTGAGAAATTGGGTTAATAGTGAGATTATAACTTAATTTGAGAAGTGAATAACATGATTAGATCTTGATTTTTCAATCTCCATTAGTGGTATTGTTGGAAGAAATTGTTAATGATGAAGTTTGGGTGGATTTATGATGAATCTTGGGAGGTTTTTGGGGTAAAAGATCTGAGTATAATAGAAGGTTTTGGAGCTTTAATGGCGATTCTGTCCGAGTTGCCCTGTAGAAAATCGCGTTCTCTACATTTTGTTGTCTCACGCGCTTCCTCCAAAACTGCTCCAAAATGCCTCAAAACATCAATTTATTAATCTGGGCAGAATGTGGGAAAACTTTTTAAGAAAGGTTTTTTTTTTTTAAAATCTTCTTTGAGGTGAATCTTTATAATGCCCTAACTTTTGGCATACGGACTCGGATTAGTGTTCCCTTCACGGCCACACATAGATAGCGAAGAGTATTACGCTGTCCTGGGAATATTTTTAATTACACACAAAAATTGAAAGGTCTAAAATACCCTTGAAGACGGAACGAGTTATTTGATTTTTAGCACAACTTTAAATGAGCATAACTTTGTCATACGAATTCGGATTTACGTGCCGTTTGTGGCCACGCATAGCAAATGGAGAGTAGTACGCAGTACTAGGAATTTCATTACTGAGGCATATATTGTGAAATGTCTAAAATACCCTTGGAGTTTTAATTAGTGATGAAACTTTCCCGAATTAAAACTAAAAATTGTTGGGAACTTTGTGAGACTAATATGAACTTAATCAAGTATATATGAGG
Organism: Sambucus nigra; assembly: GCA_949130495.1. Taxonomy (NCBI): domain Eukaryota; kingdom Viridiplantae; phylum Streptophyta; class Magnoliopsida; order Dipsacales; family Adoxaceae; genus Sambucus; species Sambucus nigra. The sequence goes on from OX422208.1 coordinate 387,897,804, forward strand.
TGAGATATATAATTATATAAATTATATTAAATAGTGGGATGTAGTTATTTTGGTATTGGATCGTATTTAATACGAGCGAACTAGTAATAATTGGAATATATGTATATATATATGAATGTGTGAATTATATATATAAATATGGGAATACATAATCCAATAGAAAAATGATGATAGGTTGTGTGAATACGTAAAACAATGAAAGGTTGTGTGAATACCTAATATTTTAATAGGGTGCGTGAATACCTATTTGATTGTTTTATTATGTGTATGACATACCTAGCTGCTTGCTATCGCGGGGGGTTGTGTAGAGACGGCCTTATCCTGAGTGACCTTCGGGGGGATATTTGACTTGTATCTCAGAACATAGGACTGTGAAAGACTTATTTGTGAGTTGATAAGTCCGCTGACTATGGGAGCGTAGGTATGTGCGTGACCCATAGGTATGTGAACTATGTTCGCCGCCAATATGTGTGATTTGTTTATATGGTTCGTGGGACATTTTCGAACCGATAGTCCTTGTTTGAGTACGAGACGTACCGGGACATGATAGCAGAGTATGCAATGCACTATAGGATATAGCAGAGTATGAACCCCTGAGATTCCTGTTTTAAATTTGATATAGGGCTGATCACACGGTATTTATTTAGGCGGGGTGTCACTTATATTATGTGTCTTTTTGACTTTTTAATGGTATATGAAAAGGCAAAAACATGATTACACTTATAAAATGAAAGGTTTGGTCTTAGACAAGAGTCATTTTCACAAAACCAAATGTTAGTAGAGTTATATAAAGAGTTAGAGAGAGAATGAAGAGAATTGAGAAGGAATTTCAAGAGTCTAAGGGAAGATTTGAAGAATTTGTGCAAGAACATACATGGAGTATCATCATCAAAGTGTAAATCAAAGAGAGGGGACTACAACCATATATTTCTTCTTCAACGGATCAGACCTACATTAAAATGCAAGTGGTTAATCTTGCAAATTTATAACATATATAATGTCCATGTTGGAGTAGGTTGATTTAATTATGAAATTCATGTGATTTGAATGAACTTTGGAAGACATATATCATTATTTTGGGTGAAATTGATATAGAAGAGGATCCTCCATGTAGGTAGTATGAAACCCATGAAATTATATTGAATCTTGATGAATAAATCTGGGTTTTGATGGCTATAATTGAATTGTAGAACAATTTCTTGAATTCGAAGAAGTCTATGGAAATGTGTAAATTATACCTTCATTTTAGAAACTGTTTTGAGCCGTTTTGGTGATGAAAATGGTTATTCTGTCCGCAGTTCCTCATAAACAATCCCGTTTTCTACATTTCGTTGTATGATATCTTTTTTTTCCAAAACGACTCTGAAATGCCTCAAAACTGCATTTTAAAAATATGGGCAGATTCGCGGGATAAATTTTCAGAAATGATGTTTTTAGTTGTTATTCCTTTAGAGGTTGCCTAGATTGATTAATTGTGATTGTTGTTCTATAAGAAGGATATTAGGCCTAAAGTGGAGGTTAGGATTATATAAAGTGAGACGAATAAATATTGGGATAATTGATAAAATATCCGTAACTGATAAATGAATGAAAATTCGAGAAGAGTGACGCAGTGATGAGTGAAACCATGTTTATGACCAGTAGTGACGACGGGAATAACTTCTAAAAAAATAATAATGAAGGGGTAGCTAGGGCATTTAGAGTTGTGTGAAAATTCATATAAATACGATGAGAGGTATAATTGAAATTTAACAATACGTAGGATATTCGGGAGATGAATACACTACATATAAGACTTGTGATATGGGACGTGTGTATACCTATTGATTTTATCGGTTGTGTGAATACCTATTTGTTTGAATTATGGGAGGTTTTCCATCGGGACAGTCATATCTTGATGAGCCTTCATTTTTTTTTCCTTGTACCTCAGAACATAGAACCTAGGTACAGACTATCTCTGAGAACGATAATGTTGATGGACATATGGGTGAGTAGGCATGCATGTATCCCATAGTCTCGAAACTATGTTTGCCTCCAATATGTGTGTTTTGTATTTATGGTTCGAGTGAGAAATTGAATCAATAGTCATTTATTTAGTACATGAGGCACTAGGACATGATAGTTGAAGAGTGCGCTTTTGTTCAAATTAAGAAATTATTTAATTAAACTCTTTTTTTTAATTGAATCCTAAAACATGCACCTACGTGTGTGCGTGTGTCAACCCATAAATAAATAAAGCATGTGACACAAAATATCATCAAAAATCCCCGCAGGGCAAAACCTTTTATTTTCACTGTAATTTGTAAAAACTGTTACACGAATTATAATGAAAATAAGTGTGACATACGAAATCCCCACAGGTGTCGGTTCTGATGTCGTTGGCTGGAATCTCCCGCAAGAACTCCAGATGGGCAACAATGAAGAAGAGAACGGCTTCTCCACAAGTTACTCCTGATGAGTAAAAATAACCTCTTGAAGGTTTAACAAATGCACGTACATAGATGGAAGTGTATTTTATTTTATAAAGAAGGCATAAAGCCTTAAAAGGTGAAGTCTCTTTTCTGTGCCGTTTTTGCAGAAAATGTGTTGGAAAAAGATTTTCAAAAACGTGTAGAAAGTGACAGATATTAATACAAAAATCGAGGCAGCGGCGTCATTCGAACGAGATAGGCATCTCGCTCGAATGAAGGACACGTGTTGTTCGAATGACATCGCGCGAGATGCTTAGCTCGCTCGAATGACAGTGTAATCTCGTTTGAATGAGATCGTCGACCAAGAAAAGTCCGCTTCTACTCTTAGAAAAATTTATTCTTTTGATAAAAAAATAATTCAGACTTCAAAAAATATTTTCAAAAAAATTCCCAAATATTTATGCAAATATAAACAACTCCAATAATGCGTCATGGAGTAGTGGGAAACGATTGAGAAGCACATCGCATGTAGCAAGATGCACGTGTGAAGATGATGGATGAATGGATTCGGATAAAGGCCGTCGTGGATGATCGTGATGACGTGCCGAATGTAGCGGTATCATACATACAAACTATGATCTAGGAAAAATAGAAAAATCCTCGATTCTACCCCGCACATTTATAAAATTACGTCATTACAAATCTCCCCCTATGTCTATGTCGGTACATACATAAAAAATCCGAATTATGCAATCTCACTAAAACAATTAACATACAATATAATATCCCCATTAAACCCTCAAACTGAGAATACTAAATGACATGTCTTCAATCAAACTTCAGCATCTTCAAATCTTTAGCTCTTCAAAAACTCCCAAAGCTTTTCTCATCAGGGTGTGCAATCCAATAAATCAACTTTGTACCTACACACATGAGATAAAGTAGATACCCGTGACACGCAACAGTTTGAAATATAATGATATGTTGATTAATCAAAGATCAAATAATGATGATGACACTTCTTCGTAAAGTAGATACCCAATTATTTGTGTTGCCACCCTTAGTGAGAGTAACCCGAGTGAAGAAATTTTTTATACATGAAAGCTTGTCCTTCCTAACTGTGTTGCTACTCATGAGAATGACGATGACACTTCTTCCACAGCCACTGAGAGTGAATCCCATAATAGTGAGGGTGATGGAAGTGAGGATGAAAGTGTAGATGAGCGTGACTTACAAACTTCTTTCAATGAAATTTATGCTGAATCTTTGAAAACGAAGAAAGAAAATTTGAAATTGAAAGTTCAATTGAAAGAATGTGCCTTAAAAAATAATATTTTTTTAGTTGAATAACTTAGGGAACATGAGAAAATTTTGAAAGAGAAGCTTGAGTACATCGAGGGTGAGAGAGATAGTCTTAGAGGGTTGATGGAGACTACGAAAAAGGAGCTTTTAGAGTTTGAGGATTCTAGACGTGTACTTGAATCTAGGATAGGTGAACTTGAGGTGATATTGAAAGATTCAAGTAAAGTAAAATTTGATTTGGAGTCTAGGTGTGAAAAACTTGATAAGATTTTAGGCACCGTCGAGATAAAAAAAGGATAGGGGTGGGATTTGTATTGAAAAATATGTTGCACCCATTCCTACACATGTGAGAGAGCCTCCTAGTATTGTTAAGAAAGGGGAACCTAAGTTTGTTAGGAAAGAGCCCCCTAGGAATATCATGAGAGAACCTCCTAGGATCATTAGGAGAGACCCACCTAGGCAAATTCGGAGAGAGCAACCGAGAAATTTGAGGAGAGGGACACCTTCAGGTAACACACACCGCCCGATTTACAGTTGCACACATTGCGGTAGGCAAGGTCATCTTAGGCGCTTTTGTTACAAGCTTTTAAATGGACCTAGAAAGGTCAATAAAAGTATAAATTCGATTACCCAAACCCCCACGTTTTGTTACAAATCAATTTGGGTCAGAAAATCGGATTTAGAGGCATATGGTCTTCTTGTTCATAACTCTCATTTACTTTCACGTGATTCACCCCATGAGAGATCATTTGGTTGATTGTGTTGGATGTTTTGTCATACACTAGTTGTGGTTTCATGATATATATATATATATATATATATGTTTTCTAGTGTTATGGCATGCATAAATTTTTTTGAATATTTTGAAAAATACAAAATGATTTTATTTTGATAAAATTTTGAAAAATCCAAAAAGATTTTTGTATTTTGTTTGCACCGTTTATGGATTAACACTTCGGATGATCGAGTCACAATTTTATTCCATTTATCCATGTGACTATTTGATAGTGTTTTAAGACAATAGGTCAATTCATCCATGTTCTTTATAATATTTGGAGTCATTGAGATGTAGTTAGTTGTTATTTCCTACATGTTTGACTCATGATATCCTTTATTGCACACATGCACAGATTTGTTTGATTATTGTGCTTGTCTTATCACACGTTGGTTGGGTATTTTCACTTCAATCCTGTCCTTAAAACGAACCAAGTGCGATAAAACTTGATAAACATTGTGCACCTTTGAACCATGTTTGTGAGGTTTTGTGTGCTTTGTATGAAAATGGTGAAGGGCTATGAAAGGTTATCATTTACCCTTCGCGATTAAGCCACCATTTAGTTGGACCTAAAAAATTGAGGAATTTTATTATCCGAGGTCCAAAGAGGTTTAAAAGAGTCTAAAAAAATTTAAAGGCAATAAAAAGAAATTCATGCGAATTATGGGCCAATTAGGTTTTTGCACCAATTCTCCAAAATTTGAGAATTTAGTTTAACACCTCTAAAATAAAATATGTATGAGGGAGTTTGGTTGGAGTTTTTATAACGGGTTTGCACGTCCTTGAAAATCTTGAAAAAGAGCTAAATAGTTTTGGATGTTATTGGTGTGAAAATCACTTTGACTTTGATTTGTTGATTTGCATAAGACGATGTCATCTAAATTCAATAATTTTTACACCTAAGGATACTTTTTATGTTCATTCGTTAGGAGTACACTATGCATCGTGCACATATGATTGATTGAGTTTATTTTCCTATCGAAAGCGTTCACACCTATACATTCCATTTCCATGACTTGGTTGTTTGAGTTTAAATCCATGGTGTGATTTTTAGTATCTTATTTTTGTATGGAAAATTTGAAAAATTCAAAAAATAGTTTGTGAAGATTTTTTTTGTATCTCTTTGTAAGAGCACTGTTGCCCAGATTATACTCAAGAGGGGGGGTGAATTGAGTTTTTACAAACTTTTTGGGTTAAATTAAAATTTCAGAAAATATTTAATTTAAAACACTTAATACAAATTTCAGATTAAATAAATCTTAAATGATTAAACCAATAATGATTAAATAAAAGTTACCTATAAATTTAAATAATTTTAATTAGAGATTGAAACACACAATAAATAAATTATCAAATAAATACTTTCAATTGATTAAACAAGAGATTACAACATCCAATAAATAAATAATCAATTTTCGTATCTTATATTCTGGATTTAATCTAAAGTGATTCACACAAGAATAACAATTAAATACTCTCAATAAATTAAATAAGTTATATTTTATGATTATAAGATCCAAATAAATTTATAAATAATTTTCGTAGTTAATAAAAATTAATATTCTGGAATTAATAATTATTACGAAAATAATTATTTTAATCTTAAAATAAATTTACCAAATTTTTAGATTTAAATATTTTGCAAGTAAATGGCTTAAAAATAAAATTAATCAATCACAAGCATATAACTAAATTTAAATGCTGAAAATAAATGACACCGTATTTTTAACGTGGTTCGGCCAAAACCCGGCCTACGTCCACGCGCCAAGAGCAAGCTTCCGTCTCCCGCGCTTCACTAGTCCTGATCCACTTGTACGGTAGGATCAAACTATCATTTACAGATACTTGAAGCAAATACCGGCTCCAAGTACAACCGAAGCTAAAATCCCAGCTTCAAACAAATCCGAATGTTGAGTACAAAGTTTGGATGTCGAAACTCTCTAAAATACAAATTGATCCGAGTTTCTTCTTGAGTGAGACTTTACAATAAATCTGATTTTTGGCACTAGTCTTCTTCTTGAAATTTTTGTAGCAGAATAATGATTCTCGTGCTCTTCAAATTTCTTCTTCAACAAATGACTGAGTATATTGATTGTTTCTGTCTCAAATATGTAGAGCTGAATAAATTTGTGTTACACTCTTGAACTGAGTAACAAAATTTCTGGTTGCTCTCTTGATTGTATGTGAGCTGAATAAATTTTTAGTTGCTCTCTAATTTTTCATGTCTGCCTTGTTTCCAACTGAATGTGGTCTTCTTTTGTAGCTTGAAAAATAATGACCGTTTGGAGAGGATTCCATTGAGCTCTCTTCTTCAACTTGAGCATTAATTTGGAACTGATAGATAGAGATTGGGAGAGCATTAAATGCTCAATATCTTGAGAAAGAAAATCGTATCTGTTCAACCATTACTTTCTGTCTAAAAACAAAATGTAGACTGAGAGAGAGATTATTAGATAGAGAGTGAATATAAACCAGGGAGTATAGGGTTTTAGTTACAACAACTTCTCAACGGATATAATTGTGACAGGTGGCAACTCTTCAAACAAACTCTCTCATAAACCAACGGTCAAAATCGTGTACTACTATACATGCCAACAACTAAGGTTAAAAAAATTACAACAAGAGGTCTAGTCATTGAAATCTCGGTATCAAGTTGATGGATACAAGCATGTCAATCTTGGTTAAAAGAAACCAATTTTAGAGATATAAAATCTCGCTCACAGTAGTAAGGTACATGTACAACTCAGTCACAGATTTGCAGGGAAATATATATGTAAATATATATGTAAGGTATATGTAAAACAATTTCCGAACTGATATATATATATATATATATATATAATTTGACGCACAGATACATATATATAAATTTTTTGACGCACATATATATATATATATATATATAAGATTTCGTAACAGATATAAAAGATTTCTGACTTGATAGAAATTTCGAACTAATACAAACATATAAAAAATTTAATTTCCGAGCTCATACAAAGGAGTCCATCCGATTTACTTTACCAATGATGGCGTAGCCTTAGGATTCACAGAATGTGTGTGTGTGGCCAAAAGAATTTCCAAAACAAAAGTCTGGTATACATGACTCCATGACAAAACGTGAACATAAAAAAAATCGTCAACTTTGATAAAGGCCTAAGGCCATAGGCGGTAGGCTTTGTAGAAGCTTTAAGAGCTACAACACAGGTGTATGGTTGCTCCTATTCGGATAAGACAAGGTTTAAAAAAATGAATAAACTTAAAGCTCCTATCAATTAAATGATGTTCTCCCAATGGGACGAAATCAGGTACTATACTCATTTAATGAATATGGCCGAAAGTTACTATAGAAGGTACAACCTACTGCTATTGTCAAAAGAGATGAAAACCTATCAGGTCCACATTGGACAGCTAAGGTCATAATTTAATGGCTATGCAGCAGTGTACTAGTTGGTGCAAGGACTCCTAGGCCTATTAGAAAGCTAACGCCAAAATATTTTAACATGTCAATGATTTACGAAAAATATTTTTCAAACCAAAAAAAATATTTTCATCAACATATTCCAAAAATGATTTTAAAACTAAGAAATTCATTTTAAATCAAAATTACACCAGTTTTACTTAAAAAATATTTTCAGTCAAAATAATATGATTTTTTTTTTAGAAAAAAAAAAGTTTAGGCGCACAATTAATTTGTCACACAATTAAAAATCATAAATCAAGAAATATGCACGTGTGCCTAATGTGTCAAGTGCAAATGTGCAACATACGTGAATACCTTTACTCGAATACGTCATTGAGTAGAGTCGAGGCATGTTGAGTCGACGAGTAATGTCGTAAAAATAAGACTTGACATAAACAGATATAACTCACTCAGAATAGATATGTAATAGATATATGTATATCATGGGTAATGTCAAGAAGATTATATAATAATAAATATCTATAGAATAACCTAATAAAAATATTTTTGGAATCATCAAAATCAATATATTAAGTTAAACTAAAATGTTCATTAATTAAACTAATTTAATTAATTAGGGATAAAATACATTTTCGTTAACAATCTCCCCCTTTTTTATGATGACAAACAATGATTCACAATGATTCATAAAATGTATGAATTAAGCACAAATAGTGAATCATAAATATTTCTCCCCCTTTGACATTATCAAAAAGATATTTTAAATAAATCTCGAGTGTCATCGGGTTAAAGTGCGAAGCTCCCCCTATCAAAAATAATACGTGCATGGGATATAACCATAAATCCCAAAGGGCATAAAATTTTTCAATACGCACATGTGTCAACATAAATTTTTCATAGCATGTATTCAATTTTATAAATCGATAATAATACTATCAAATAATGCACAAGTCACCAAAATAATAAAAGATAAATGATCAACTTTTCAAAATGCATCAATGATAAATGATACCAATTGTTGTAGTCATACACTAATTGTGCGTTGCACACAATAGTTCCTCGGAACAACTTTTTACGCATAAAATAGGAATCACAACTCAATGTTCTCAAATAATGCAAATATGAGAGATATATCAATGTGCTCAATCATCTTTCTCAATAATAAAATTTCAGTACGCGCAATATCAATTGTTGTATAAATCATCATGATGTAAACTTTCAAGTGCACAACAAATAAACATTTCATAACTCGATGTTTTCAAATAATTTGAATTAAGCACACATAACATGAGTTAGAAATAGCAAAAAAATATATAGCATTTTGCTCAAGCTTTGTCGTTTTCAAGATACGAGCTAAAATTCTCGGAATAATCAACTAAATTGCAAAATCCATAATAATATATCAAAGTTATGATCAAGCATTTTTCGAACAAATAATCAAACAAATTTCAATAAACTTTTATCTCCCCCTAAGGGAAACCAATTAAGGCAAATATGCATATAACAAATATGGTTCATCTATTTCATGAGATAAAATATTATTAAAAAAATTGACTTCATAAAATCATTTTTGAAAAGTCACACAAGTGGTACCAATTGTTGATCATGTGGTTTCTCAATTCAAACATGCATAACACAAATATTACCAACTTACAAAAATATTCATCGTGAATGTTACAAATATTCGAACAATGACATTAATCATGTAGTATGCAATAAAACTAACTCATAGAGATTAATATGACCATATCATCAAAATCAACAAGTGAATGTTACAATATTAACATGTAGCTCATATGACTAATAAATTTTAAAAGGACATTTTCGTTTCAGATTAATATTCAATAAAAAAAGCATGAATTGATCCAATCTTATTATTCACAAAAATATGTCAAGATGTAATTCAAAAGATTATGAATTTTCATTTTAAAAATTATCAACAAAATCAAGTGTATGTGTCATATAGCATAAAGTCATCAAGAATGATAAATATACAGATTTACATGTGAATACTAAATTATCAAGAAGCTCTTATGATATAACAAATATTCTATGCATGGAAATATATCAATTATGAAATAAATCATTAATAAACATATGATATTAATTTCAAGAAAGGTGCTCCTTACCACCTTACCAATACCAAAGATATATTCAAGAAACTTCTTCCAAGTGTGGCATTTACAACATTAGGCAATGATACTTGAAATTTGTAATATGACCAAATCATATGCCTTGAAAATCCACATTCCATCTCAAAATGCAACCTACACAACTTTAAAGATTTTCTCTTTTCCATCCAAGAATGTGTTAAGTCCATAAAGCAATATTAAATAGAAAATTTTAGAATTCATTTTCTTATAAAAAATTCAAGCGTAGTCATAATAAGAGATAATCATCAAGATCAATAATGATACGCAACTTATGACATACTAGAATGTACGTAACAGATAATAATCATCAATGTCAATTTTATCATATACAAAAATATATTATTCATCAAGGTATATAAATAATTTGTCATCCTTAGTATACATTGTTTTGGACAAAAGGTGAGGGTATTCTCATTTTCAAACAAATGATACATTTAGGAATAACATGAAATTAATCAGATTACTATTCATGAATAAGCATATAAAATTCAAAAATCATATGAAATAATATTTCATGAAAATAAGTGTATTAAATATGAAAATAATATATCACAATATTTATCAAGTAATGAATAAAAAAAATTTAACACTAATTGAATTCTCATGAGTTTTTGTTCAAGTCCCAATACCGGTTTTGCACCTAAAAACTTTATCTTTTGGAACCCAAAAAGAGTGTGGCAAACTACGGTTAGCATACATAATTGTTTTTTTCGGAATCCAAGCTAATTTAGTATTATATTTCCTTTTTCTAAATTTACAAAATTTGGAGTAATGTGTATGTCTACCACAATATGTGCATAAAGAGTTAGAATGACTAGATGAGGCATCATTTTTAAATAAATTAGAGTAAATCTTTTTCTCATTTTCTTCATCATATCCAATACCATTATTATTAAATCGAATCCTTTGTGTCTCAACAATTTTATGAAAATATTCATTTCCTTTTGTAAAAGTATCTAATGATTTCTTTAAATATTCAATCTCCCTTTTCAACTCAATGTTTTCAATTTCAAGAGGAGTATTGACAATTACAGATTTTTCCTTTTTCAAAGATTTAATTTCATTTTTCAAAGATTCATTTTCTAATTTCAACTCATCAAAATCATTTGACATATAATCATATTTAGTTGAAACTAATGAATGAGACTTCTTAAGTTGGATATATTTATTTTTAAGTTCTTCAAAGCTTTCACATAATTCATCAAAGACATCTTGTAAAACTTCATAATCATCAACTTCATCATTATCACTATCACTAGAGTTAGGGTTAGAATGTACCTCCTCATTATCATTTGCCATGAGACAAGTAGCATTTGTCTCCTCACTGCTTGATTCATCAATATTAGCATATAAGCAAGGATTGAATTCTTCCTTTAAAATAAAGCTTGAAATGTAAGGTTGAGTATGTGTCCATTTTCTTCTCACATAATGAACCAATGAACAACTACAAGACATCAAACATTTTAGCATACAAATAATAAAAATGTAGAGTGCAGCATTTAAAATAAATACAAAAAAGTTTGTCATGATCTTTAACTCTATGATTGTTAAATCAAAATAAATAAGAAGAGCACTGGCTCTGATACCAATTGTTGCAGTCACACACAACCCGTGCGTGGCCAACAATGGTACCTCAGAACAGCTTTTTACGCGTGTTGCCTCTCGATAACTACAACCCACACCGGGCCTTAACCGACGGGACACTCTAGGGGTAAGAGTCATCACTTCACCACACTGTCATGAAGCGAGAACCCCTTATGAGTCTGGTTCCTCTTCCAAGGCGAGGATTTTCAACCATAGCGGCTCTGATACCAATTGTTGCCCAGATTATACTCAAGAGGGGGGGTGAATTGAGTTTTTACAAACTTTTCGGGTTAAATTAAAATTTCAGAAAATATTTAATTTAAAACACTTAATACAAATTTCAGATTAAATAAATCTTAAATGATTAAACCAATAATGATTAAATAAAATTTACCAATAAATTTAAATAATTTAAATCAGAGATTGAAACACACAATAAATAAATTATCAAATAAATACTTTCAATTGATTAAACAAGAGATTACAACATCCAATAAATAAATAATCAATTTTCGTATCTTATATTCTGGATTTAATCTAAAGTGATTCACACAAGAATAAAAATTAAATACTCTCAATAAATTAAACAAGTTATATTTTATGATTATAAGATCCAAATAAATTTATAAATAATTTTCGTAGTTAATAAAAATTAATATTCTGGAATTAATAATTATTACGAAAATAATTATTTTAATCTTAAAATAAATTTACCAAATTTTCAGATTTAAATATTTTACAAGTAAAGGGCTTAAAAATAAAATTAATCAATCACAAGCATATAACTAAATTTAAATGCTGAAAATAAATGACACCGTATTTTTAACGTGGTTCGGCCAAAACCCGGCCTACGTCCACGCGCCAAGAGCAAGCTTCCGTCGCCCGCGCTTCACTAGTCATGATCCACTTGTACGGTAGGATCAAACCACCATTTACAGATACTTGAAGCAAATACCGGCTCCAAGTACAACCGAAGCTAAAATCCCAGCTTCAAACAAATCCGAATGTTGAGTACAAAGTTTGGATGTCGAAACTCTCTAAAATACAAATTGATCCGAGTTTCTTCTTGAGTGAGACTTTACAATAAATCTGATTTTTGGCACTAGTCTTCTTCTTGAAATTTTTGTAGCAGAATAATGATTCTTGTGCTCTTCAAATTTCTTCTTCAACAAATGACTGAGTATATTGATTGTTTCTGTCTCAAATATGTAGAGCTGAATAAATTTGTGTTACACTCTTGAACTGAGTGTATGAGCTGAGTAACAAAATTTCTGGTTGCTCTCTTGATTGTATGTGAGCTGAATAAATTTTTAGTTGCTCTCTAATTTTTCATGTCTGCCTTGTTTCCAACTGAATGTGGTCTTCTTTTGTAGCTTGAAAAATAATGACCGTTTGGAGAGGATTCCACTGAGCTCTCTTCTTCAACTTGAGCATTAATTTGGAACTGATAGATAGATATTGGGAGAGCATTAAATGCTCAATATCTTGAGAAAGAAAATCGTATCTGTTCAACCATTACTTTCTGTCTAAAAACAAAATGTAGACTGAGAGAGAGATTAGTAGATAGAGAGTGAATATAAACCAGGGAGTATAGGGTTTTAGTTACAACAACTTCTCAACGGATATAATTGTGACAGGTGGCAACTCTTCAAACAAACTCTCTCATAAACCAACGGTCAAAATTGTGTACTACTATACATGCCAACAACTAAGGTTAAAAAAATTACAACAAGAGGTCTAGTCACTGAAATCTCGGTATAAAGTTGATGGATTCAAGTAGGTCAATCTTGGTTAAAAGAAACCAATTTTAGAGATATAAAATATCGCTCACAGTAGTAAGGTACATGTACAACTCAGTCACAGATTTGCAGGGTAATATATATGTAAATATATATGTAAGGTATATATAAAACAATTTCCGAACTGATATGTATATATATATATATATAATTTGACGCACAAATACATATATATAAATTTTTTGACGCACAGATATATATATATATAAGATTTCGTAACAGATATAAAAGATTTCTGACTTGATAAAATTTTTGAACTGATACAGACATATAAAAAATTTAATTTCCGAGCTCATACAAAGGAGTCCATCCAATTTACTTTACCAATGACGGCGTAGCCTTAGGCTTGTCAGAATGCGTGTGTGTGTCCAAAAGAATTTCCAAAACAAAAGTCTGGTATACATGACTCCATGACAAAACGTGAACAGAAAAAAAATCTTCAACTTTGATAAAGGCCTAAGGCCATAGGCGGTAGGCTTTGTAGAAGCTTTAAGAGCTACAGCACAGGTGTATGGTTGCTCCTATTCGGATAAGACAAGGTTTAAAAAAATGAATAAACTTAAAGCTCCTATCAATTAAATGATGTTCTCCCAATGGGACGAAATCAGGTACTATACTCATTTAATGAATATGGCCGAAAGTTACTATAGAAGGTACAGCCTACTGCTATTGTCAAAAGAGATGAAAACCTATCAGGTCCACATTGGACAGCTAAGGTCATAATCTAATGGCTATGTAGCAGTGTACTAGTTGGTGCAAGGACTCCTAGGCCTATTAGAAAGCTAACGCCAAAATATTTTAACATGTCAATGATTTACGAAAAATATTTTTCAAACCAAAAAAAATATTTTCATCAACAAATTCCAAAAATGATTTTAAAACTAAGAAGTTCATTTTAAATCAAAATTACACCAGTTTTACTTAAAAAATATTTTCAGTCAAAATAATATGATTTCTTTTTAGAAAAAAAAAGTTTAGGCGCACAATTAATTTGTCACACAATTAAAAATCATAAATCAAGAAATATGCACGTGTGCCTAATGTGTCAAGTGAAAATGTGCAACATACGTGAATACCTTTACTCGAATACGTCATTGAGTAGAGTCGAGGAATGTTGAGTCGACGAGTAATGTCGTAAAAATAAGACTTGACATAAACAGATATAACTCACTCAGAATAGATATGTAATAGATATATGTATATCATGGGTAATGTCAAGAAGATTATATAATAATAAATATCTATAGAATAACCTAATAAAAATATGTTTGGAATCATCAAAATCAATATATTAAGTTAAACTAAAATGTTCATTAATTAAACTAATTTAATTAATTAGGGATAAAATACATTTTCGTTAACAAGCACGTTTGCAATTTGACTGATGCCTTGTTTTGAATACGGTGACACCCCAACTTTTCTTGTTTGATTTATTCTTCTCATTTATCTATTTGGGGACATAAAAAAATGGGGAGAAAGAATTATCATTTTATGGGGGAGTTTGAATTTTTGGGGAGTTTTGAGATTTGACTTATGCTTTCATCATAAATTGGTATGTATGTTTATCTCATTTCAAACTTGATACCTCACTTGGTATTTGTTTTATCTCATGTGTGTAGGTACTACATTTATGATCTCTGAAATGCACACCCTGATGAGAAAAGCTTTGAGACTTTTGAAGATTTAAAGAACAAACGATGAAGACTTATTCATTTGTACCTTCCCAGTTTTGGGTTCATGGGAGGGTAAATTTATATAGGAAATTTGGCATTTGATAATTAGTATTTTTTGTGTATGTACCGGCGTAGACATAGGGGGAGATTTGTAAGGACATTTTTCGCATGTCCGATATGTTACATTTGTGTATGTCGTACACCGCTACATTTGGCATGTCACATCACGATCTCACTCGACGGCCTCAATACAAATTTAGGGAATCAAGCATTAAACATCTCCATTATGTGTCCCACATCTACCTCAACAATTTCACGTTCCATAATTTTAGGGACTTTATGCAAGTGGTACGCAAGAGAAGTTAAAACAGTAAAAGAAGGCATGATATGGAAGTTCAAGGGCATTTTTATAATTTTATAGCCACCGCCCATAGGTCCGATCAACTGAAAAGTCGTAGAGCTCGCCGCAACTAAGATACTAGTAGAAACAAAACCTCAATCCGAGCTACTGTGAAGAAGTTATGGCTCTTTGAAAATGGGGAATATTCCGAGAAAAAATTCCTGAAAAATGCTAAGTGTTTCAGCCCCATGTTCCAGCGATTTTCTCCGAACCAAAAGCCAAACCAATTCGGAGGGCGAACTAGTTCGTGGTACACCCAAACCGGTTTGGGATACCTGTACGCTGGCAGAGTTTTTGAATTATGAAACTCTTTTTTGGTTTCCTATAAAAGCCAACTTCGGGGGAGTTATTTTACAAGACTTGGAGAGACGATTTTGAGAGTTCTATTAGCTCAAGTCTTCATATTTTTGAGTCCCAAAACTCATGTTTTGATACACACATCATTCCCATACTTTTTTGAATCCTTTTGAAACCTAAGAACACTACTTTGTGTTTGTTCAACCCTTGTGGAGAAGCCGTTTTTCTTCTTCATTGCTGCCCTCCTGGAAAGGGAAAATTCCAGCCGTAACGTATGGAGGTGCCGTCTTCTTCTTCACTTCTGCCCTCCTGGAAAGGGAAAATTCTGGCTAAGACATCGGAACCGACACCTACGGGTATTTTGTATGTCACCCTATTTCATTGTAATCCGTGTAAGCCATTTTCTTACAAATTATGGTGAAATAAAAGGTTTTGCCCCTTTAGGGGATTTTTCCTGAAATTGTTTGTTTTTTCCTGCGTGCTTTATTTTATTGGATAAATCATCTAGATGCATGATTAGGGTTTAACTAAAATTTGGGTTTAATTAAAATTGGAGTTTATTTGATAAGTCACAATATTTCCGCTGTAGTGATTCTACAAATTAGTATCAGAGCGGGTTACGCTAATTTATCACGTGATCCTGATTTTTACACACACCTTTGTGTCAAAACCTGTTGCACTAAGTTATTGTGTTTGATCCTATTTTTTTGCAATAATGGCTTTCGGTGGTTTTGATGATTTTAGAACTGAAGTGTTTGACAACTCTATTTGGAAATCTCGTGTGAAATCTATTTTTAAAACTCTTGTTAAAAGGAAAGAATCTGAGAGATGTCTTTATTGTGAGGGGATTGGCTATAGCATAGATGTGTGTCCCACCAAGGTTAGGGAGTGTTTTCACAAACCAATTGTTTGTGTTGCCACCCTTAGTGAGAGTAACCCGAGTGAAGAAATTTTTTATGCATGTAAGTGTGTCCTTCCCAACTGTGTTGCTACTCATGAGAATGACGATGACACTTCTTTCATAGCCACTGAGAGTGAATCCCATAATAGTGAGGGTGATGGAAGTGAGGATGAAAGTGTAGATGAGCGTGACTTACAAACTGCTTTCAATGAACTTTATGTTGAATCTTTGAAAACGAAGAAAGAAAATTTGAAATTGAAAGTTCAATTGAAAGAATGTGCCTTAAAAATAATGATTTTTTAGTTGAAGAACTTAGGGCACATGAGAAAATTTTGAAAGAGAAGCTTGAGTACATCGAGGGTGAGAGAGATAGTATTAGTGGGTTGATGGAGACTATGAAAAAGGAGCTTTTAGAGTTTGAGGATTCTAGACGTGTACTTGAATCTAGGATAGGTGAACTTGAGGTGATATTGAAAGATTCAAGTAAAGTGAAATTTGATATGGTGTCGAGGTCTAAAAAACATCATATTTTAGGCACCGTCGAGATAAAAAAGGATAGGGGTGGGATTGGTCTTGAAAAAGATGTTGCACCCATTCCCACACATGTGAGAGAGCCTCCTAGTATTGTTAAGAAAGAGGCAACTAAGTTTGTTAGGAAAGAGCCCCCATAGGAACATCGTGAGAGAACCTCCTAGGATCATTAGGAGAGACCCACCTAGGCAAATTCGGAGAGATCAATCGAGAAATTTGAGGAGAGGGACACCTTTAGGTAACACACACCGCCCGATTTATACTTGCAGACATTGCGGTAGGCAAGGTCATCTTAGGCGCTTTTGTTACAATCTTTTAAATGGACCTAGGAAGGTTAATAAAAGTATACTTGTA
The DNA here is from genome assembly GCA_949130495.1 of Sambucus nigra. Taxonomy (NCBI): domain Eukaryota; kingdom Viridiplantae; phylum Streptophyta; class Magnoliopsida; order Dipsacales; family Adoxaceae; genus Sambucus; species Sambucus nigra. The sequence continues at coordinate 387,915,405 of OX422208.1, forward strand.
TGTGTTTCAAAATCAGTTCGGGGGAGAACCATTTCGAGGTACACCTGAACCGGTTCGGGGTATTTGTATGCTGGCAGAGTTTTAAAATTGTGATACTCTTTTTGGGTTTCCTATAAAAATCAACTTCGGGGGAGTTATTTTACAAGACTTGGAGAGACTATTTTGAGAGTTCTATTAGCTCAAGTCTTCATATTTTTGAGTCCCCAAACTCATGTTTTGATTCACACATCATTTCCATACTTTTGTGAATCCTTTTGAAACCCAAGAACACTGTTTTGTGTTTGTTCAACCCTTTTGGAGAAGCCATTTTTCTTCTTCGTTAGTGCCCTCCTGGAAAGGGAAAATTCCAGCCGTAACTTGTGGATGAGCCATCTTCTTCTTCACTGCTGCCCTCATTGAAAATAGAAAATTCCAGCCGAGATATCGTAATCAACACCTGCTACGTCACCCTATTTCATTGCAATCCGTGTAAGCTGTTTTCTTACAAAGTATAGTGAAATAAAAGGTTTTGCCCCTTTGGGGGATTTTTCTTGAAATTGTTTGTTTTATCCTGCATGCTTTATTTTATTAGATAAATCATCTAGATGCATGTTTTAGGGTTTAACTAAAATTTGGGTTTAATTAAAATTGGAGTTTATTTGAGATGTCTTAATATTTTTGTTGTGGCGATTCTATAAAGTGTGACATAGGAAATACCCGCAGCTGTCGGTTTCGATGTCGTCGGTCGGAATCTCCCGCAAGAACTCCAGATGGGAAGCAATGAAGAAGAGAACGAATTCTCCACATGTTACTCCAGATGAGTAAAAATAACCTCTTGAAGGTTTAACAAATGCACACACATAGATGGGAGTGTATGTTCTTTTATAAAGAAGGCATAAATCCTTAAAAGGTGTAGTCTCTTTTCTGTGCTGTTTCTGTGCCGTTTTTACAGAAAATGTGTTTTAAAAAGATTTTGAAAAACATATAGAAAGTGACAGATATTAATACAAAATCGAGGCAGAGGCGTCGTTCGAACGAGATAGGCATCTCGCTCGAACGAAGGACACGTGTCGTTCGAACGACATCGCGCGAGATGCTTATCTCGCTCGAACGACATTGTAATCTCGTTTGAACGAGATCGTCGACCAAGAAAAGTATGCTTCTACACTTAGAAAAAATTATGCTTTTGATAAAAAATAATTTAGACTTCAAAAAATATTTTCTAAAAAATTCCCAAATATTTATGCAAATATAAACAACTCCAATAATGCATCAAGGAGTAGTGGGAAATGGTTGAGCAACACGTTGTATGTAGCAAGATGCACGTGTGAAGATGATGAATGCATGGATTCGGATAAAGGCCGTCATGGATGATCGTGATGACGTGCCGAATGTAGAGGGTGATACGGGTGATATAAATTTAACTATTTGATATAAATTAATTTTTAACGTATTGTATGGGTGATACGGGTGAGAACAATGAGTTATTTGGTACAGAACTAGACTTGGATTGGAATAGTTAGTCGAGGTAGTATAGTTAGGAAGGATTAGAGAGATACGTTAGGTGTGCACATTAGATGAGGTGAAAATTTCAAGTGTTAGCACCTGCACCTAACATGAATATAGTATTTTCAAATTTTGCATTTAAACACTTGATAAATTGTTAAAACTGTTTTACTCGGGCTTTGATCCATTTTTCTCCAAATCTCTATTCTTTTTGTAAACCATTTTAGGTGCCCAACCAAAGGACACCATGCTTAGCATATTCTATCTTTTAGCATGCTATAACAGCGGGGGAAGTTGTAGGTTCTTAATATTAGACGCCTCAGTATTGATTCAGTTCTTCATGTGAACTTTCTTGTTTGTCAGACATTTTGTCCTATTGTTATTTAGAGATGTCGAGTTCCATTATGATGTAATAGACTATGGAGTTAATTTTATTTCGGAATATTGTATGGATATTTTAGACTATATTGTATGATTCGGATATAATTATTACTCTGTCATTATTCATTATGCGTTTGATACTTAAATGGTGGGATGTGGTATTATTTGTCAATTATTTTTATGTTAATTAAAAAAAATTAACATCAGCTTTTTAAATACTAGGTGGTTAGTAAATAAAAGTCTTCAACAATGATGCTAACAATGAACCAACTGGATATTCTATTTAAATTTAATAAAGGACTGATCACCCGATATTTAATTAAGCGGGTGTCGCAGATGGTATCAGAGCATCATGTTCTAGTGTTCTTAGGATCTGTGCAACTTTACTACGTTTCAGTGTTATGTTCTCTGATATAGAGCCTTATTATAGGATTGTTGTATTCATCTTCATATGTACGTTTACATTCTCTAGCCATTCAGTATAATTGATACGAATTATATGTGAATTCAATTGAGTTTTGTATGCCAAACAATATAGGATGACCATCGAGGGCCGTTAGAAGGACTACACGACGTTAGAAGCTATAAAGATATAAAGTAAATGAGATAGAAGTCACCACGATTATGGTTCAGACATATGACGTAAAGCAAATCATTAGAGTGCGGTAGTTTTCCCATACACTGTCATAGAGAACAATGATTAAAATTTAAAACTCACCCAATGTAGATAATAAAGGAGTGGGGGGAAGTAGAAGAATTTTTGAGGAGCCACTCACAAAAAAATAATTTTCTTTTGAACGTTTTGGAATGTTTTAAACATGTATATTGATGATATGGAATTTAAGGGTAATACAATAATATGTGTTAATTAGGCCCCAAGCCAGAGTTTATGAGAGGAACTGTATAAGGAATATTATTTGTGATTATATGGATAAGGGGAGAAAAGAAGTGTGATCGGACAATGGAAGGAGATAATCCAAAAATAGTTTCATAGGGTGAGGTTCAGTGACACTTCGAATTTAAGGTAGGATTAAATTTTGCACATAAGAGAAGTACTACCATATTCGGAGATAGTTACCACATAAGGATGTTGATAAGGAATAAATTGAGAAATGTGGGTTGCGGTTTAGCCATATGTTATTTCATTTTCTATTCAAATAGAGGTGTGAAGGAAGTTTCTATAATTTTCACAGGAGAGATGAACAGAGGCTAATTGTGATGAAAAAAGTATCCATATAAGAGAACTTCATAACCGGGGAGGTAGGTAATGGAAAGTTAAGTTCTTAAGTGTAATAATGGACTCACAAATAAGAGTTGCTAATAATTATGGGAATTTAGTCTTGGACAATGTATATACATGATGACAATGACATAAATTTAATGTTTATATCAATGATTTCATCAAAACGGATCTAGGAGAGATGGAGAACACAACCAGAAATTGACAGGATTAACAATAATTAATAATAATGATACACCATAAAGGGATACCCAATAGGGGACTCATTTAACTATTGTAGATCAATGGAAATTTCTACTGAGGAACGATGTGTTTAATTAGGGCCACTTTGAATGACAAAGCATTCCCAAGACAACAAAGACAAAGGGACAACAGGGGTAGCGGTCAAGGCCAAGACTACCAGGTTTGAGAAAAGGACAAATCTAATATGGATAATAGGGAAAAATATAGAGGGGTGACACAAATAAGTATCCTATGTGTGTAGGGTAGGGTCACATGTATCGACCTTGTCTATAGCAAGTTAGTGGGCAGGAGCAGGATGCCTAACAGGGGTAATAGTTTTTAAAGTTTGTGAATCAGTTTGGACAAGAGTGTTGTGTCCAGAAAGCATTTGGACCGCCTGTGTTGTTATCGATTAAAAGTGTGCGATTTATCCTAGGGTAAATGGGGTATATTTGTGTGACACGAGTGAGTCACAGTAGTTCGTTAACACTAAATTCGCGCGTGAATAGGTTTTAGTGTATGTATTGTTAGTATTACTATTGTGTGCCGATATTTTACCATTTAGTAGTGGGGATCATTGGTCCCATCTTTAGGAAAGGGAGTATATTCATTTAGAGGTTATGTTTTTTGTGAATTTACTCATTTCGAGAAATAATATTCTAGTATGATGTTATCTTGGTTTTGGACTGGTTAGCAACGGGTTGAGCGATGGTAGGCGATTATAGCAAGGCTATCGTGTTCGCTATTCTAGGGCATGACTGTGTTATTTAGGGATATGTAACCTGAAAGAGAATGAACTCACATTTATACTGTAATACCCCATATTTTTATGGCTTTTAATTATGAGATTAATTAAATGAAATTTATTTTAATTATGGTATAAATTAAATTAATTTAGGATAATTAATTGGAAATTAATCGGGATTAAAATGCTAGCGAGACGAGAGTTAGTATTTCATAATGATAATGTTGTTGAATATTACTGAGTGATTATGGTAATATATGATTATTGGATTTATAAAAATTATCGTGAGTTAAAAATATGGTAGTTTGGGTAATTAAGTTGGGACGCGTATGTTAATCGTGTCAGGACCCAATTTAATGGATTTAAAAGTAATTTATTTTTATGTCATCCGTATGATCATTTTTGAGTGCGCCAACATGTATGAAAGGGTCGAGATAGTCAGAAAACACTAGCCAGGGGTTTAGTTTGGGTCCCGGGGTATTTTAGGCCTAACCGACAGCCAGGGAGGGTATTTTAGCCATTTTGACTTTTTGAGGAATTATCACCCACGAATTTTAGACTTATATTGTCAGCCAACACTAGAACTCTTAGGGTTATCACAAACAAAAACCACCAACGGTAATTAGAGAGGAAGAGAGGAAAGTTCCCAAAGGAGAAACCACCCTTAAAGGCTTTTGCATCACCATCACCACCACCGGATAGATCGGAAAGAAATAATCATTCCCATACCATCTACTTCGAAGAATCATAATCTCCATTACCAGGAAAGTTATTTAACTTGCAATATTTCAGTGCATATATCATCCATGTTAGGTTAGAGTTGGAGAATAACCTTGAATAATGATGATTGAATGTATTTGAAGAATTAAAATCGTAATTTGGGTAGGTTTTGCATATATTTTAACTTCTGGGAATATAGCAGCCACAAAATTATGATCCATTTGTAGAGAATTATAAATTTGTAATGAATTATATAGTGTTCTTGAAGAAAATAGGAGAACTAGGGTTTTTATGAAAATTATGTGAATTGATCCAAGAAATTGATTTCCTATTTTGATTTGATGTAACTAAAACGTTGGAAATTATGTATTTATTTTGGTATGATGTTAGGCATAGATATTTGGGAGTTTGGGACATTATAGTAGAGGATTTGAGGGTTAAGTTTGATGAAACCACTAGTAAAAATTATGTAGATTCGCAATACTTGTTTGATCGATCGATCGACTCATGAATGTCAATCGATCGACTGGTTCTATCGATTGACCCTTTTCATCGATCGATCGACTCCTCCTGATTTTTTGTAGATTATTTCCCGTTAAGGTAAGAAAAAAATACCAAGCTTGTAAGAACTCTTAGGGGATTTAATAAAATATTGGGGGACTTGGTTAAGGTCAGTAGGATTGTAGTTAATGCATGGAATATGTTATACATTATGGGATTTGATGGAATACTTTCGAGTGTTTACCGAGTGAGGTACGATTAGAAGTTTCATACAATTGGGATTTAAAGTGGACGAATGTTAATTTAAGGTTAGGAACAGTAGAAGAGGGACTTGGAATTACTGAGATAACCTTAGAGACTAGTGGGATACTTAGTAACCTTATGAGGTTGGCTTAAGTATTCAAACTTATACGACGAGAGTTGTTGCGCTAAAAAATTAAGTAGAATATTCGGGATGAAAATATGATATGTATGAGACTTAAGATATAGGGTTGGTGTATGCCTGTATTAATGTGATGATTACCTAAGTTGTGTGATTACTTAGTATCTGGATTATTGTGTGTATGACATACCTACTATACTTGCTATCACGGGAGGTTGATTTTCGAAAAAGGACCATCTTATCTTTGTGTGCCTTCAAGGGATTTAGATTGGTACCTTAAGGACATAGGACTGTGAATGACTTATTTGTGGGTTGATAAGTCAGCTGACCATGGGAACGTAGGTATGTGCGTGACCCATGGGTATGGGAACTATGCTCACCTCCAATATGTGTGAATTGTATTGATACGGTTCCTGAGTGATTCGAAATGCGTGATCCTTATGTACCGGGATTCGATAGCAGAGTATGTGTGCATCGTAGATTATCCTAAGGTTTCCATATATGTATATATGTACATAGAGTGATTTATATATGTACTTGTAACTGGTTCACTGTTGCTTAGCTGATGTGAATAACTAGAATATTTAAAAGGGTTAAAAATGTGAGAATGTATATAGCACCCGAGATATGTAATTTGACTAACATAAATGTGAGATATAAGTATATCATATTTCGATAATACAAGTAGACACCCTATATTAGACTATGAAAACAGGAGTTAGTACGGACTAGTTAGATAGTGGCATAACTAGGATGGGTTAAGGGTATATGTTAGGCGTGCACATTAGTTGAGGGGTGAGAAACTCATGTGAGAGTACGCAACTAACATGTATATAATATATAATATTTAATGCAATTAAACACTTGATGTTTTTAAACTATTTTCACCTAGGGCTCTAACCCGTTTTCCTCCAAATCTATTTTGTTTTGTAAGAACATTTTAGGTGCCCAGCCACAGGGACGCCAATCATAGGAGTTCCATTCTGATGACGTGGAAGCTATAATATCTCGGTATTAGACGAGTCCACATTTATCCTTGGTTCCTTCAGAGTCATTCATATCAGTTAGGGCATGTTGCCCATTCTTATTTAGAGATTGTAGTTATAGACTTTAATTATTTCAGATGTTGGTTTATTTATTCAGACTCTTGTATTGGAATTTTATTTATTCTGGTATTACTATTATTAGAGTGTTTACTTCGGATTCATTTATTTCATTTCGATGGTTATTCATATGAGATTGATAATGCGACTGATGGATGATGATTTAATTAATTGGTTAATTATTAATTTAATTATTAAAATTTGGCATCTCTATATTTAAATATTTGGTGGCTAGTAATTAATTCAATGTTTTTGACAGTGATGCTAAGACTGAACCAACTTGATATTCTGTATTAATCTAATAAAGGAGTAGATACCCGTTATTTGATTAGTCGGGGTGTCACAGGTGGTGTCAAAGTATCAGGTTCCAGTGTCCGTTAGGATCTGTGCGGCTTATTATGCTTCTAGCGTAGTTTTCTTTGATGTTGAGACCTATGTTTATGATTGTTGATTTCTTTGGTGAGATTTTTTTCTCCTACTATAATCCATATAATAGTAAATGTTAATTGCATTCGGGGGTGTTTGCATGCCGAACAATGCAGTTTGTCAAGCGAGGGCACCTTGACGGATATAACTGTTGAAGTTATAGGGTATATTCAAGAATGATGGTCGCAGTTGAGGTCACCCATATTATGTTATGGAAAGATAGGATGGTGAAGACATATAGGTCACAACATATGACGTATAGGTACCGCTATAGTAGAAAGTGGGGTCAAATTAGACTCACCCAACAAGGTTGGATTGGGAGAGAATCAGACGAAACATTGAGGAGAACCAGCAGTAGAAATTCTAGAAATACGGAAATAGCGTGTGTTAGCCAACGAATGTAAAATATCCAAAGGCTTTGGCATATGTCGAAGTGTGTCTAACTGGGAGTAAAAATTTAGGGTAAATTTTTTCTTGGCTCGTAAGAGCAGGGTTACAATGGTGAGAGGCAACCACCACACTTAGAAGTGGCATGTTTTGTCAAGAGCAGGCGCATAGGTATGGTTTGACCAAAAGTTCCTTCATTAAATGATCAGGATAGCATGTGATTGTTGTTCTGAACTAACACAAGAGGGTCAGACAGAGGTCACTTTGTGAAAAGAAATTTAATTAATTAGCGAAACTTGCACCGGATGAAGTAGGTGCAATGGAGAAGAGGACATTAGAGGGGGAAATTATCTTAAAAGAAAAATTGCTAGAACTTTCGGGAATTCTACTTGGACGGTCAATGCAGATGGTAACAATGTTGCATTTTGTTAATTTGGAGGTAAACACTTCCTTGTGCAGGTATCTATAAGAGTCGAAGAATTTAGTCAAAGAGTAAAACTGGGGGAAACAATGTTGGTGAAGCACCACAATGGGAAACCCATCAGGGGACCCATTTAGATGATTCAGATAGTCGAATTTTTATCGAGCGATGGTGAATTCAGTAAGGGCTGTTGAAGCTAGTAGCATGTTCCATAGGGCCATCAAAGCTAAGGGAACAACATAGGCATCCATCAGAGTCGAGACTACCAATGTCCGAGAGAAGGACAACCCTAACATTATCAGTATGACTGGAGATAAGTCGATTATGTGTAGAGGTATTTTGGGGAGAGTAAAACCCCATGTGTTAAATTTTCTCGAAGTGAGTACAGGGACAAGTGTCGGGTGCCTATAAAGGGAACTGGTTAATGTAAATTTTCATTTTGGTTCAGACAGGCGTGTTATGTTCAGTAATCATTTAAGCGGCTAGGTCGATTGGCAAGGTAGAAGCATGAGTTTTGCCTTCAGGGGATGAGGCGTATTTTATGTGACACGATCGAGTCACTATATTTTGATTATTGCTAGGTTCACATGTGAGACGAGTTTAGTGCTCATATCAAGAACGTTATTATTATCTGAAAAATTTCCTAGTATAGCGTGGTTACCTTTAGTGTATCCACAGAGGATGAAAGGGTGTATCGATAGTGGTATATATTTTTTTGAGATTACTCATTTTAGTGACATGTTATACGAGTATGATATTATCCTGACTATGGTTTTATAGTAATGATTAGACCGATAGTGTGCGCATATTACAAGTCTATCGGGGTTACTACCTTAGTGTTGGATGTTTTGTTCTAGCGATACCTCACCTGCAGGAGGGCCGGGCTTGCGTTTATATATATATATATACTAGGGTATGCCCGTGCCTGAAGGCACGGCGCAGATTTTCTAAAGTGTACATCAATTATTGGATCATACGTCGTATTTAGTTCGCAAGAGTAATAATACTTCGTCTTGGACCCCGTATAATACGTCGTAATGGCACGGTGAAAATTAGACATCATTTTTTTTAATAAAAATTTGACGAATTAATCGTGTCATTAGGGGTCGGGTTTTTCACCAAACATTAATACAATGACACGATTATAGTTTCTGAAAAATATAGTTTATACTAAAAGTTTGTCGAGTGCTTGTTAAAAAAATGATGTCAAGTTTGTTTTTTTTAATATAACTGACGTCAACTTTTCTTATAGAGAGTTGGTCACGTGAGTGGGTTGTAAAAGATTTAGTATTTTAAATAGATCAAATTTTGTGATTATTATAAATGCAAAATAAGTACAAAAATTAAATATTATAAAAACAATGTAAAACATGAGACACTACACTTGAGACAACTCAATTACTCTTACAAATAGGGGCAATCTCCATAAAGATTAAAATTATGTTACATTAATTTTTTTTATTAAAATGAACGTTAATAAAAAACTTCCGTTATTTATTTTAAAAAATGGACATTATTTTAATCCAAAAACAATTTGATTACTTATATTAAACAAAAGAATTGGAAATAAGTTTTAATAAAAATTCAACGAATTAATTGTCTCATTAGGGGTGGATTTTTTCACCTAACAATAATACAATGACACGATTAATTCATAATTTTACTCGTATAAATCGTGTCAAATAGTATTTTAATGGGTGTGAAAAATTATAAGTCACGTTATTCTTGTCATGCATTGAAATCTAAAAAACATTAGTGATGTATTAAAGACAATTTAATTTCTTACAAAAAAATACATTTTTTAAAAAAAGTTATGTTTTATAAAAAAAAATTATAAAACAAAATATAAAAAAATACATTTTTTGTAAAAGTTATGTTTCATAAAAATTTATGAAAACAAAGTTTTGTAAAAAATATAGTTCATACAAAATTTCGTCCAGTGTTTATAAAAAATGATATCAATTTTGTTTTTTAATATAACTAACACCAAAAAACTCAGAAAAGCACCTATATATACCGTTGACACAGATGGTTTTTTTTAAAATAGTACAATAAATTTTTATGGATTCCCTCAAATGTTTAAATATCACACAATTTTTTTTTTTGCTATTTTAAAAAAATAGTTCGCGTCAGCGAAACATATAGACGTTCGATAATCTATACATAACGCTAACGCGCACCAGTAATATGTATAAGTGCTCCGACCACCAATACATACCGTTGGTGCGGACCAACATATTAGAAAAAATGATCCACATCAGTGGTATGTATAGACGATCCGCGCCAGCGGTATGTATAAAAAAAATTATTCTTTTATTTTTCAATTATTTTTAACCAATTTAGTCCCTCAAATACCCATTTATTTAATTTTTTTTAAAAGTCAGTACCAACAACACCCCTAATTTTGAAACTTAATTTTTTTTTTTAATTTTACAACATTTAAGACAATTTTTGTATTTCTTAAAACTGTTTTAAGATCCACGTTAAAAAAACAATTCTAATAACGATTTTTGTATTTCGTGTCTTATCTTGTTGTATTTTAATATATTTTTTTTAATAAACTTTATTTTTTAACTTGAAAATTATACTTTAAAAAAAATAAATTTATATTTGTCAAAGGAAAAAAATAAGTGTATCTTAATAATGTGGCATTGCCACATCATTAAGTACACATTTTAAGTAGGAAACCAAAGTGGCTGTTGTCTTACTCCTCAAATTTTTTTACCCATAATCTTAAGCCATAAAGCTGAGCGACTATATTGATTTTGACAGGAGGTAGGTATACTTTGTAGTGTCATGAGATTTTTCCCTCTTTATCATGTATTAATACTCTCACACAAACATATACGCACATACACTTTCTATTTAGTTCTTATTTTTTTGTCCGCCAGCTGCCGTGGTGTTTTGTTTTGATTTAACCGGTTGTCACTTCTCTTCTGACTAACTCAAATTTTTTTACCCACAATCTTAAGCTTTAAAGCTGAGCGACTATATTGATTTTGCCAGGAGATAGGTATACTTTGGTGGAGTGTCCCTACGTATAAAATTTGCTTGCACCTAACCGATACGAAATACACATTCTAGTAATTTAAAAAGAAGAATAATTGATAAAAAATATAAATTGCATTTAATAAATATACAAATTTATACAATGCTAAAACATCTACCAACCAAGACAGAGTGAACAAAATATAAACTAACAAATTACTTACGTTCATGAATGAAATAAAAAAAATATTCTCAGAATTATTACATAAAAAAAACCATTCATGAACCAAATCATCCACTAAAAGTTCATGAAGGAAATTAAAAATATATATATATTCTCTGAATTCTTACATAAAAAAACCGATGTAAGTGAAATTTATAAAATTAGCAAAGTAAATAAAAAATGTCAGACATTTGCACAATCTTATTACCACATCCAATAACCTGTAAAATCAAACACCAAATAAAAATTATAAAGCTGAAAGAGGGAAGAGATGGTTGAGAAGACTTAGAATTTTCAACAGCTTTCTAGAAAATCATCAACAATATTCTACAGGAAAAAAACGTAGAAAACAACAACCAAATTAGGTACCCAAATACCCATGTTTTGAAACTGGGTTAACATGGCTCAAAAATTGGGTTAGCACAAAAGACTTTTCAAGATGATTTGGCTGAGAAGACAATATATTTTAAATGTATTACATATTAATTCAAACCCAGAAAAAAGTTCTCTAGCAACATCCAAACAGATAAATATAAAACTGCAACATATATAAATTCTCCCTACAAAGATCATATACAAAACTGAAAACTGCAAAACAACCAATTAAATACATATACATTCCGAGAGTAGTAAATATCTGGAAAAAGTGAACCGTCAATGTTTGGAAAAAAACATATATTGAGACCCATTTGATGAATTTTGTAAACTACCCCCTAAAAAAAATCATTTTCAACCCCATTGAATGTTCCTGTAGAGACCCATTGGATGTTCTTACCTTGTTCTTACCCATTAATGGAGACCCATGGGATGTTTCAGTTGTTTTGCGTTTGATGTGAGTCAGACTTTGAACCCCAAATACATGAAGATAAGCTCAAAATTATGGTCTCTCTTTTGAAATCAAGAACCATTTTTAGAAAACACTTATTCATACCCAAAAACCCTCAACCAAAACCCAAAAGAAAAGGAATTGAGAGAGAAGTGTGAGAGTGCCTGATTTAATAAGTATTTGTAAAGGATAAAATATAAAAGCCCAAAATAGATAGGCAAAAACATAATAACACGGTGGATAAATTTATCAGTGTTAAACCCCCAAAAAATGAATACCCGTTGTTGAAGCTCCAAAATCCAGAAGAAAGAACCCTATACAATAACTTGAAACCCAAAAAATGATTTCACCAAGAATATAAAGCAAATGTTTCAAGAAAGCTTAGATCTGACTGAAAAAAATCCATACCTTCCCCGGTGAAAATGGCGATCCATTTCAGTCCTAAAAAAACAACACATAGAAATATAAACAAAAAAGAAGAATAAAAGGAAAGATAAAGTGGAAGCTCGGTTCAAACTGTGACGGAAGAAAATCTCCAAAAGTGTTCTAGAGAGAGAAATATAGGAATAAATTGTGTTCCATTCCATAGAGAGAGAGACCTTAGTAATCTCCTGAAGTTGCCTACTCCCAATCATTAAATGGAGATTTAAGATGAAGAAGGTGAGGATAAAGATTCTCCACATGGTCTTAGATTTGATTTAATGTGGAAGATGGGACAACACGTATACAGTACTTATTACAGTCTTCAACATCTCATTGAGCGTTGTGCCCTCATTAATTGTGGGTAATCCTGAACATGCACAGAGAACCGTTAGATTCGTACTCTAAGCGCCAATGCAGAACATGGGGGTCGAATGCATAGGAGGTTGTGGGAGATGGTTGAGTCACTGAAGATGGTACTATCTCCCATACAACTATAGACATTACCACGTCATTGCCTAAAACACGAAATAGAGAGAGACTTTGTAGGCTTAAAAAAAATACAACTCTTGATAAAAAAAATCCATACCTTCCCTGTGAAAATGGTGCTCCATTTTAGTCCTGCAAATAGCAACACAAACAAAAAGGAAAAACTTCTGCTACCCAAGGCTCATGTGGTATCCAGCCTTACCCACCCATTGAATACCATCTCTCATTTCGCATACACCTACAGACATTCTCACGTCATTTCCAAAAACACAAAAGAGAGAGAGAGAGAGAGAGAGAGAGAGAGAGACTTTGTAAGCTTACAAAAACACAACTCTGGATAAAAAAAAATCCATACCTTCCTTGTGAAAATGGTGCTCCATTTCAGTCCTGCAAATAGCCACACAAACAAAAAGGAAAAACTACTGCTCAAGCATTGATGGACGAAGATGGTGGTGATATTTCAGATCTGGGTTAATATCTGTACGATCATAGATATGTGGAGAGAGGAGAGAGCGGAGATAAAATGAGTAATGGAGAGACAGAGATGTCATAACTCTCTCCTTCTCGAGCCTTGCTTTGATTGTGTAAAAGACCTCGAGTCATGTGCTCTAAAAAGGTGTAAATGATCTGAACCCTTTAATTTTTTTAGTGAGGTGGCTTAAATCAAAACCGTTAAATGTCTTACTTGTTTATTGAACAGTGAAAATACCATTCTTCCTTATTATATATATATATATATATATTTAGAGACTTCGGAAGGTTATAATGGTCTCGAGATATTCGATCCCGGTATGTGTAGGGACTTTATTGATATAATTCGGAGGGTATTGTGTTTACTGTTCAGCGGAAAGATTTATCTTGTTATTATGTTTAACGCTCAGGACTTGGTAATAGGAAGATCGCATTGTTATATCACCCTTTAGAGATATGGAAGTTAATACTCATAGTTGTATATCTGGGGATAAGATTTCGAGATCCCGATTATATGTGCACGATGTTTATGGAATGTGACTACCACTAATGTTAAGTGAAAGTGTCTTTCGGAGGAAGTTCATTGTTTAAGTGTAATTGCGAAAGGAGATGTAACTTTTTTATCAAAAGAGAGAATATAGGGGTACATGTTATGGACTAAGGGGCTAACGGATTTCGATGACTAACAATGCTAGGTAGTAGTGTATCGGGGGGGGGGGGGGGGGGGGGAGGGGCTTCCTTGTTTGGATTTCTCTTTGCGAGACATCCCACCCATGAAACTTAGCGTAAGGTTGGTAGTAGGGAGATTTTTGGCCATTCGTCCATTAGTTAGGTACCTTAATCGCTATAGAAATATGTAGTTATAACTGTAAGTTGAAAGCTAAATTATGATATAAAGCCAGTATAGCCAATTGTGTGGTGAGGAAGTATTGAAAATTTTGTTTTATTACGGCAGGTTGAAGAATGGAATAATGATGAGGAGGATTTAGAATTTCAAGTTCTGGGGTGATTGAGAATGCCTAAGTGGTATAGCCATGTTGCGAATACATGGGCAATGAATAATTAGGCTTATGTGTGAGCGTATATGATGTTTAAACCCTTTTGCATGATTTATAATGTGTATGGACACTTTTATTTGCTAGTGTCAGAATCTCAGAAAGAAGGGACATGGAAATAAATGGGTGAAATTTATGCTTGTGGGACTAATATGACAAAATGGAAGAGGTAGAGTGGATTAAGCGTCGTGAGAAGGACGACAATCTATATATTCATGTGCGATCAGAGTAGCACATCCGAACTTGGTTGAAAGGCAGTGGGAAATCATTTAAAAAGGGGTTATCCCTTGAGAAGGCAAATATTTTACTATTATGGAAAATTTGGAGTGGAGTTCTACCCAATCTAATGTTGAGAATTACTTGCGCATAAATAGAATGATGATGTCAATAAGGTATATAGAGTCCAGAAGTGCACGTCGTGGCGAAAAGTGCACAGGTCAAAACTTTTGGTATCTGCCGAGGGAAGAAGAGGATTATTAAGTACCACTTAATGGGAAGAATTATAAGTGAGAGTCAGTTTTAAGCGGGACATAGTAAGTAGTCTCCATGTACACCACTAAAAAAAATCAGTTGGAGTAAGATGATCAGTCAAAAATTTTGTATCAAGCCGACAATTCCAGTAATGGAATAGTCAAGTTAGTAAATTTCTTCGATGGGTTACCGACCTCTAGACGAGTCATGAGTTCCTTCGAATGTGTGGAACAAGATGACCAAAAGAAAAGTAATTATTATACCTTTGAGTGAGTTACGCTATTAAATAGTGTGACCCGGTATTGTTCCGAACTAGGATGAGATCCTTGAAACCCACCTTCAATATGGGGTATCAGGAAGTAGTGGGGATAACATTTCATTTTGAGCAGCTTGTATCACCTATAACTCGAGGAGTAGGCACAAGGTGATTGACGATTAATGGGGTTGTATGAAAGTAATTTTGGACTCATTGTGATCATTTCATTTCCACAACTGGTATAGCTAGTAAGTGAAGTATAATATGGCAATGGGGAGAGGATATTACCTAATGGTAGAGTTGTGTGAAAGCACCCGTACCTATTTATAGTGTACAAGGGGCTTACTGAGGTTTTGTGTGGATAAACCTTACTAACCTTCCTCTGGATGTTTAGAGTTACGTGGACTATTGGAGTTTTGGATTAGTCAGAAGTTAGAGTCCGATGACTATAATGGGATAACCACAAACCATCTTAGGCGGATTTTTCCTTTGGTGAAAACTTACACCGTCGGGAACAGAGATTCGAAGAACAGACAAGAGTAGTCAGATGTTCTATGGTTTCTCCCAGAATGGGAGTTTTGTGTTTAGATAGACACGGGAATTGATAAGAAGGAGGTGCGACCTCCCAATAATATTGAGATAATGCGGCCAATCATGTTTAATTCTTATTCGAATTTTATTTAGTAAGAACACAAGGTGAGGTTCCTTTATTGAGGTGTGACCCTAAAACTGATAAAGTGTCGAGAGTGTTAAACAAACTTGCTGTGAGGTAGGGGCCTATAGTGATCGAGCCTTACTTTGAATTTTGTTTTGAGTACTGAAGAATACCGTTTTTACGAGGTATGCCTTTCCAAATTTCGGGACAAAATTATGTTATTAGGGGGAAAGTATGTAATACCCCTTATTTTTATGGCTTTTAATTATGAGATTAATTAAATGAAATTGCTTTTAATTATGGGATCAATTAAATTAATCTGGGATAATTAATTGGAAATTAATTCGGATTAAAATGCTAGCGAGACGAGAGTTAGTATTTGATTATGATAATTTTGTTGAATATTAATCCATTATTATAGCAATATATGATTATTGAATTTATAAAAATTGTCCTGAGTTGAAAATACGATAGTTTCGGTAATTATGTTGGGACGCGTGTGTTAGTTGTGTCAGGACCCAATTTAATGGATCTAAAAGTAATTTATTTTTATATCATGTGTATGATCATTTTGAGTGTGCCAAAGTGTTCGAAAGGGTCGAGATAGTCAGAAAACACTAATGGGGGTTTAGTTTTGGTCCCGGGGCATTTTAGGCCTAACCGACAGCCCGGGAGGGTATTTTAGCCATTTTGATTTTTTGAGGAATTATATCCCACGAATTTTAGACTTATATTATCAGCCAAAACCAGAACTCTTAGGTTTATCAAAACCAAAAACCACTAACGACAGTTAGAGAGGAAGAAAGGAAAGTTCCCAAAGGAGAAACCACCCTTAGAGGCTTTTGCACCACCGTCACCACCACCGGATAGATCGAAAAGAGAGAATCATTCCCAAACCATCTACTTCAAAGGATCAGAATATCCATTACCAGGGAAGTGATTTAACTTGCAATAATTCAGTGCATATATCATCCATGTTAGGTTAGAATTAGAGAATAACCTTGAATAATGATGATTGAATGGATTTGAAGAATTAAAATCGTAATTTGGGTAGGTTTTGCATGTAGTTTAACTTCTGGGAATATAGAAGCCACAAAATTATGATCCATGTCTAGAGAATAATGAATTTGTAATGAATTATATAGTGTTCTTTAAGAAAATAGGAGAACTAGGGTTTTTATGAAATTATGTGAATTGATCTAAGAAATTGATTTCCCATTTTGATTTGATGATTCAAAAACGTTGGAAATTATGTATTTATGTTGGTATGATGTTAGGCATAGATATTTGGGAGTTTGGGACATTATAGTAGAGGATTTGAGGGTTAAGTTTGATGAAACCCATAGGCAAAATTATGCAAATTCGCAATACCTGTTTGATCGATCGATCGACTGGTTCGATCG
Organism: Sambucus nigra; assembly: GCA_949130495.1. Classification (NCBI taxonomy): domain Eukaryota; kingdom Viridiplantae; phylum Streptophyta; class Magnoliopsida; order Dipsacales; family Adoxaceae; genus Sambucus; species Sambucus nigra. The sequence goes on from OX422208.1 coordinate 387,932,675, forward strand.
ATCGACCATTTTCATCAATCGATCGACTCCTCCTGATTTTTTTTAGATTATTTCCCGTTAAGGTCCAACAAATCCTAAGCTTGTAAGAACTCTTAGGGGATTTAATAAAATATTGGGGGACTTGGTTAAGGTCAGTAGGATTGTAGTTAATTCTCGAAATATGTTATACATTATGGGATTGGATGGAATACTTTCGAGTGTTTACCGAGTGATGTACGGTAAGAAGTTTCATAAAATTGGGATTTAAAGTGGACGAATGTTAATTTAAGGTTAGGACGAGTTGAAGATGGACTTGGAATTACTGAGATAACCTTAGAGACTAGTGGGAGACTTAGTAACCTTATGAGGTAGGTTTAAGTATTTGGACTTATACGAAGAGAGTTGTTGCGCTAAACATATTACGTAGAATATTTGGGATGACACTATAATACGTATGAGACTTCAGATATAGGGCTGGTGTATACCTGTATTAATGTGATGATTACCTAAGTTGTGTGATTACTTAGTATCTGGATTATTGTGTGTATGACATACCTACCATATTTGCTATCACGGGAGGTTGATTTTTGAAAAAGGACCATCTTATCTTTGGGTGCCTTGGGGGGATTTAGATTGGTACTTTAAGGACATAGGACTATGAATGAATTATTTGTGAGTTGTTAAGTCAACTGACCATGGGAGTGTAGGTATGTGCGTGACCCATGGGTATGTGAACTATGTTCGCCTCCAATATGTGTGAATTGTACTGATACGATTCCTAAGTGATTTGGAACTCGTGATCCTTATGTAAGTGATGTACCGGGATTCGATAGCAGAGTATGTGTGCACCGCAGCTTAGCCTAGGGGTGACATATATGGATATATGTGCATAGAGTGATGTATATATGTACTTGTGACTATTTTACTATTGCTTAGTTGAATTGAATAACTAGGATATTTAAATGGGTTAAAAATGTGAGAATGTATATAGGACCTGATATATGTAATTTAACTAACATAAATGTGAGATATAAGTATATCATATTTGGGTAATACAAGTAGACACCCTATATTAGAATGTGAAAATAGGAGTTAGTACAGACTAGTTAGATAGTGGCATAACTAGGATGGGTTAAGGGTACACATTAGGCGTGCACATTAGTTGAGGGATGAAAAACTCATGTGAGAGTACGCAACTAACAAGTCTATAATAGTTACTGTTTAATGAAATTAAACACTTGCTATTTTAAAATTGTTTTCAACTCGGGCTCTGACCCGTTTTCCTCCAAATCTATTTTGTTTTGTAAAAACATTTTAGGTGCCTAGCCACAGGGACGCCAAGCATAGGAGTTCCATTATGATGACGTATTGTTGCTGCTGTGGAAGCTATAGGATCTCGGTATTAGACGCCTCCACATTTATCCTTGGTTCCTTCAGAGTCATTGATATCAGTTAGGGCATGTTGCCTATTCTTGTTTAGAGATTGTAGTTATAGACTTTCATTATTTCAGATGCTGGTTTATTTATTCAGACTCTTGTATTGGGATTTTATTTATTCTGGTATTATTATTATTGGTGTGTTTACTCCGGATTAAGTTATTTCATTTCGTTGGTTATTCATATGAGGTTGATTATGGGATTGATGGATGATGATTTAATTAATTGGTTAATTGTTAATGTAATTATTAAAATTTGGTATCACCCTATTTAAATATTAGGTGGCTAGTAATTAATTAATTGTTTTCGACAGTGATGCTAAGACTTAACCAACCTAATATTCTGTATTAATCTAATAAAGGAGTAGTTACCCGGTATTTAATTAGTCGGGGTGTCACATATACAACATCGTGGAGGAGACTCCAAAAGTTATAGTTGTTTCATCATATCTAATTCCAGTGTGCAGGAACTGTACTAATATGAGTTGAGGTATATTACATTTACTATCGAGTGGGGAAATTTATCTCATTATTGACTTAGTACAAAAAAAACTAATGATAGTAATAGTGATGTGTTGTATAAACTCCTTTAGTAATGTGGGACTGGACTGTGAAACTTTTGTGTTTGGGGATAAGATTTTGGATACTCTGAGTATGTACACTAGACCTACGGATCTCGATGATCGACAAGGCTAGGTAGTAGTGTATCAGGAAGGTTCCGTGATTGGATTTTGCTTGCGAGACATCCCACATATGAATCCTAGCGAATGTCGAGAGTCAAGAGATGTATTCGTCATTAGAGTACGAATTTATCACTTTAGTTATTATACATTCATGTAGATGAAAACTTGAATTGAGAGATAATCTATGATATATGGTCTATAGATTCGAGTAGTGCTATATGGGGAGCACGTGATAGTTTTTTACCACCATTTGATAGGTGGGGTCATCTCAATGAGAACCAAATTATATTTTTAGGGTAACTGAAGTTAGTCTTACGGTATAGCCATGTTGAAAAGGCAGGGGTGTTGAGATAAGTATGTTACGTATAAAAGTTTGAGATAATTGCACAATGGTGCCTACGATATAGGGTGTATGGGCACCCTGGTAATTTTCTTTTCGGTACCGTCTATGATAAGAAGGCTTAGAAAGATATTGTAAATATGTTTATGGAACAATCAGAGAAATTGGTAGAAATGTAAGAGAGGCTAAACATCGTTTGAGGAAATGAGATAGTCTGATTGTGTGCATGTCCCAAGAAAACTCCCATAGCTGAGGTGAGTTGGAAGTTGAGTCAAAATACATTGAGAATAATGTGAGTCTCACCTAATCCAATGCGTAGAGTAGTTCGCGCATAGATTAGTTGGTAAAATTCTAACAGCTGGAAAGGATCTTAGGAAATAAGCAAGTTTGAAGCCCACGCATTGGCCAAAATTTTTGTCTATCTTAGAATAAGTGGTGTAAGATGTTCCACGTGATGTGAGATGATAAGTGAGTGAATTTGAGGTTGAGAGAGACATAGTAAAGTCTCCAGGTTGGTCTGATACAACTTACCAAAATGATGCGACAGATTGATGTTTCCATGAATGGACTAGCTAAAAAAATTAATAAAATTCCTTATTAGATTATCAAGATCAAGAAGTGGACAAGATTTGCTTTGGGTTATGAAGTAAATTGTTTAGGGACAAAATAAAAAATATTATATGGAGGTGTGATATATTACTATGCAGTGTGCTCAACATGCTATTAAATGAGACTAAATAAACTGACACAAAGTGCCGCCTAATTTTGATGTAAATAAGAACGAGGCCTTTGAGTACCACCTTGGATAGGAAGTGTGAGGAGGTGATAAGAACGATATTTTTCCTTAAGCTAGTCGTGTCAATCATAGGATGATGTATATTCAGAAAGGGGTGATATAAAATGTGGAAAAATGCGAGGATGCATGTTTTGAAATTTTGGAGTAATTATAAATACTAATTACAACTGTAGGGCGGTATGTGATTATCAAAATATTAACTACTTAGTGATTTTACGAAAATTTCCCGCCTCCCTTTGGATAGTTGTAAAAAGGGAGCTCATTAGTTTCGCAGACCTGATGTGATTCGTGGTTCGCTGACAAGGATTTACCCACTCCATTTCATTTCATACAATTCAAAATGTAGTGAGAGTACTTTGGTGAAAACTAAATTTTAAGTCCTGACATAAGTAGCCAGGGGTTGATGAGAGTGTATTTCGCGAGGAGAGATGGCTTGGTACAACGATAAGGAAATTAATACCTATCGAAGTGAGGTATTTTCTAACATATTGATAATAGAGTCATTGGAGTATAGATGCATCTTTCAAGATATTGTTATCGAATTCACAATAGTCTTGCGTGCCATTATATATGTGATACCTTAAGCATAAAGGAATACAAAGGTACGTAAGGGCTTAAATGAACTTGTTGCTAACCATGGGTTGTAGTGAACAAACCATTGACTGAAATGGTTCCATTTGTGTATGAATAGTGGATAATAACAAAAGATTTCAGGAGTAAATTTTGAACACGTCTAAACGTAATTGTGTATGAAAATCTGAGGTGATATTATGGGGCATCATAATGCTTACGAGTATATTTACAACCACGATCATGAGATGCATGATCGATATCCAGAATTATTTTATCAGGTATAATTTATATTTGAATTTCGGGACGAAATTTCGTTATTAGGGGGGAAGTATGTAATACTCAGTAATTTTTAATTACTTTTAAATGTGGGATTAATTTAAATAATGGGAAAATTTTAATTTGAGATTAATCAAGATTAAAATAAATATTAAATAGCGAGATAAGGATTAATGTTTATTTATATTGAATATTACTTCGTGATGGAGTAATAATAATGATGTGAGAAGATTAAAATTATCGTGAGTGAAAAATACGACAATTACGGTAAATTTAGTCGGGATGCGCGTGTTAGTCGTGTCGAGATTTAAATTGGGATAAAATTTAATTTCATTTTTTGCAATTCATATGGTCATTTTGAGTGCGCCATTGTGTCCGAAAGGGTCAAAATAATCAGAATTGAGTACTCTGGAGTTATGTTCGGGTCTCGAGGACTTTTTAGATTAATTGGGACTTATTTAGGTTACTTTTGAACTTTTTAATGGTATATGAAAGAGTAAAAACGATATTGTACTTATAAAATGAAAGGTTTGGGCTTAGAGAAGGGTCATTTTCACAAAACCGAAGGTTAGGAGAGTTATACAAAGAGATAGAGAGATAGTGAAGAGAATTGAGAAGGAATTTCAAGAGTCCAAGGGAAGATTTGAAGAATATGTGCAAGAACATACATGGAGTATCATCGTCAAATTGTAAATCAAAGAGATGGGACTACAACCATATATTTCTTCTTCAACGGATCAAACCAACATTAAAAGGCAAGTGTTTAATGTTGCACGTTTATTGCATATATAATATCCAAGTTCGAGTAGGTTGAATTAATTATGAAATTCATGTGATTTGAATGAACTTTGGAAGACATATATCATTATCTTGGGTGAAATTGATATAGAATATTATCCTCTATGTAGTTAGTATGGAACCCACAAAATTATATTGAATCTTGATGAATAAATCCGGGTTTTGATGGCTATAATTCAATTGTAGAACAATTTCTTGAATTCCAAGAAGTCTCTCTGTAAGGACACAGATTTTCAATTCAGTCCATATGTAGTTTTGGCTTAATTTCGGACTAAACCATTTGATTCATAGGATAGAAGTTTGTTCCTATCAAGCCTATGACGTGTGACACCCGCTTAGAATAATAACAGGTGGCCAACCCTATACTAAAATAATCAGGAATCTTAAGTGGATCATTCTCAGCATCTACTGACGATACTAACTTAAAAACGGCTAACTACCCATTACTACAAAAAGAGGGTGCCAAATTTTTTTAAAACATTTTATTTAGAAACTAAAACAAACCATGCAACAACTAACCAACGACATAACATCTAAATATGATAAGAGACACACACATGATCAATTAATATAAAAGAGAATAATAACAGAGTACAATAAATCTACAAAATGAATTACCAGAATATGCTATCGGGTCACAGACTATACAATACACTGGGAAGAAAAATATAAAAGTGCCACACTAACACTTGGGTATAATTCTGATATACAAACTGAATCCTAATCTAGATACACAAAAGATACGAATCGACTATATCAAAATACCACAACAGTCCGCTACTGCCACAGCTCCACGAATACACTGGATGGATATCATCAACGACGTCCTTGCGGAGGAACACCTAAAATAATACAATATATACGAGGCAAGAGAAAATATAAACGGGTCAGAGCCCGAGGTGTGAACATTTTTAGCAAGTTCATTAAAATGCATAATAATTATAAATGCATTATAGCATGATTAAAGTGGAGTCGCACTCTCCATAAATTTCAACTCACCTCTCAACTAGAGCGCACAACTAAACGTATGCATATGATCTCCAAATAATTGCTCAAATCTATATAGGGCCAAGGTAATCTCACTTACTCCCAATTTATACTCATATAAAATCCACCTAAATCATATCCCTCAACTTCTACTATTACCAATCTCAAATATTAATTAACCTACTAACATATAAAATATACATAAACATTCTCTTTTACTAGAATTTCTCATATTTTAGTTATGACACACACACACACACACACACACATATATATATATATATATATATATATATATATATATATATGAGTTATTAGCATCTAAGTGGTAAGGACTAAACTTCTCCCAATTCTCAATACTGCATTGTGTTTCGTGTGTGGGACGTCTCGCAAGCAAAATCCAAACAAGGAACCCCCCCCCCCCCCCCGATACACTACTCCTTGGCAATATTGATTATAAAGATTCATTATGCCCTCAATGCATTATGCGTACAACCCAAATTCTTATACAATGAAATTAATTTTATTATTCTCAAATCTCAACAATGCACGGCGTTTCGTGCGTGGGACGTCTCGCAAGTGAAATCCAAACAAGGAAGCCCCCGATACACTACTCCTTGGCATTGTTGATCGTCGAGATATACTAATGATAATTATAAGAACTAAGGACTAACTTCTCCTCACTCCCAACATTGCACTACGTTTCGTGTGTGGGACGTCTCGCAAGTGAAATACAAACAAGGAAGCCCCATGATACACTACTCCTTAGCAATGTTGGTCGTTGAGGTCCATTATGCCCTCGATACCCAAAGTAACATTTACACCCATATAATTATCTACTCTTAATTTTCACTTTAATATATTCATCATAAAATTGTCCGGATAAAATCTCCCGGAATGAGAGTCAGTCAATCTTCTTATGTCTCTTTACTCTAGAGACAAAAATGATATCACATAATCATATACAATTAATATACTATTCACACAAGTACAATAATAACCATCCCAATGAGCTATAACTCTAGGATGAAGGTTCTCAATGCTATCATCTACCAGGGAATCACTCACATATCATCCTGGGTACCAACGATAGGAATCTCACACCGCCTTGGCAAAAACGATATCATAATCGTACGGGAAGCGGTCATAGTTCCTCCCTGGAAATGAGACGAAACATACCCACCACGTCTCACCCCTAATAAAAAATCACACAATAATAAATGGATGCTATGACCTAGGGAGTGTACGCGCCCTGCTCCTCAAGCCAGGGGCCTCACCCACATCGCGCAACTTCCCATGATAGCATAGAGGGGGTATGCTTCACACACACACACACACACACACATACACACACACACACACACACACACATATATATATATATATATATATATATATGATTCACACAAGATATACATACATCATCACATCATATAAATGAATACCACCACACAAGGTATATATATCACACTATTTACATACTCTTATTACGCTCTTAGGTGTAAATGAAATAATATGATTATTTAGTATACTTTACTCTAGATATACTATTTGTCAATAACTCACATAACTTCCCCACTTAGTATACACTATACTCTTTCTCACTTAAAATTCACACATCACTTCTATTTGTATGAATCGTCACTCAATTCTATTTACGTTGAGGATATTCTCTATATCCTTATGAACCTCGATCAGTATTTATCATTTATATGAAACACCTCCCAATTCAATTCACGTTAAGGATATTCTCTATATTCATATGCACATCTATCAGCATTTATTATTCTCAATTCTATAATATGGTTCAATCAATCATATGAACCTTTAAATTTATACCATTTGGGATTTAATTTTACAATCCATTATCACTAAGTGCATCCTAACTCTCTCTCTTATAAATTCATAATTATCTCCAAATATAAATCTCAATAATAATGTGCTTCCCCACTAATCGATGTGATACTATCCAATCGGTATTCTCTCGAATTAAGTCAATATGACTCCAATAATTTCTCATAAGGGAAACTCACTAAAAGTCTCCAAAAAACACTTCTTATAACTACTATAGAGATTCCCAATCGACAAACTCAAACGAAATCAGACGAAACTCACTCCAGGAAAACACTCCCAACACTGCCCTGTTTCCGAATCGATTCGGGCCCAATTTGAATCGATTCGGCCCTGCGAATCTATTTGGCCTCCAAGGCGAATCGATTTAGGTTAAAAGACCTGTCAATATGGAATCGATTCAGCCTGTGCAGCAGCTACGGAAATCGAAATTTTCTCCAAAAACCAAAATTCATTTTTATCATCTTCTTTTCATTTCTCTTCAACCCAAACATATATATAACATCAAAATTCAAAGTATAACTCAACCCAACTAATTTTATACTCTCAAATCAATATATACACCTCAAATGCAAGATTTATCCAAAAATCTAGGTTATGACATTTGAAACCCAAAATTCATAATTTTGTCCACAAATCATGAAATAAAAGATACACAACAATTATTTAGCAAGTTTAATCACTTGCCTCAAATTTGTAGAGTCCGATTCGTCCTCGAAATCACGGATTGGTAACTTTTCTCCTCTTTCTCTTCTTGTTTTCTTCTTCTCTCTATTTCTCTCTTTCTTTCTCTTTCTCTCTAATGAGATTTGTTTCTCCTGTAGGCTTTTAAGCATTATCTCCCAAAATACACAAATTTAAATGATAATACACACTTTAAATGACTCGGTTACTTTAATTTGAGCCAAACGAACTTAAAATATTTCGGAACCCAAATAAGCCCCAAGTACAGTCATTTCGACTATCTCGGCCCTTCCGGAAACAAGTGCACCCTCAGAATCATCATTTGAAATACTTTCTAACAACTTCAAATTTTGACCTCAATGCCAATTTAATTATTCTCGAATTAAAATAATATTTATTTCTCCCAAAAATAAATAAATTATTATCCCAAAAATCTCGGGGTATTACACACTTCCTCACTTACAAGAATTTCGTCCTTGAAATTTAAGCTAAGCCTAATACTCCAAAGCTCAGCTAGTCTCTAGTACACTTATCCTTACTAACACTATACCCAATCCTCCCACTTCTCACGATGAATTATTTTAATTTTATAAAACCAATTATAACTACTAGGGATCCCATACACCCTTTATTGGAGCTCTACTCGTATAAACATAATTAGACTTCACTTGCCTCAATAGTACAATAACTTGAAATATATTAAATTATACTAACATATTTATATGATAGCAATTTTGAAAGGTCCAAAGATTTAACTCCTCTCAATTCCTGACATTCGTTACTTTCATGCGGGGGAGGTCTCGCAACTGAAATCCAAACATGGAACCCTCCCAATACACTAATATGTAGCGACGCCGGGGATTGAGAGTTAGTTAGATCGGGACTAGGGTTAAAAATATTTTTGTGCAAATAATTTTTTTTATATGGCCCAAAGGCCTATAAAAAGTTCATTTTCAAAATAGTTTATGTCTTTCGACATTTAAATAAAATACCTTATGCTCAAGGCACAAGGTTTTAACAATTCTCATACTCATAATAATATATAGCTCTCAAAATTAACATAACTATGAGCTAAATTCTCTCGCTCAACAATATTTTACTAAGTTCTAAATTATTTTCAGTAATAATCTCTCTCATCATATTAATATATTGCCATTCACTAGGCTCTTCCATAAATGGAATATAACACATATATAAGTCTAGCACGACTATAAAAATATGTAGCTTTATCATTACTACTCAATACATTACAACAATTCTTACATTCACAACAAACCTATATCTTTCTATTACCACATCACAAGATAATCTATTCTCTCAAAAGATAATAATATAAGAGCCTCACTTTCTCAAAATTCCCTTTCGAGTCATTCCATACATTATAGGGTTATAGCACTACCCTCTCATAACTATCTCACATACGATATTCCCAAAGCTTCATATAACATAATCCTATTCGCACAGGAAAACAACTTACATCATACCTCTCTATTCCAATTTGATCTCCTCATCAATGGGTTCCCACACAAAGTCCCCTGGCCTAAAATGACCTCGAATTTACTGTAAGGGTTTCACTTCCAAAACTTCTTCAAAACTTGGTCCTTTACCTCTTTTAGGACAATCTATCTTTCTATGTCCTATTTCTTTAGAAAAGAAACATCTACCTGCAAATCCTCTCAGCCTATCTTGAGGAACAAAACATTGTTGCGACCCCCGATAATCCTTTTTATACCCTCTGGCATTACTGGATTTCTCATCACTAGACCTACTTGATGAACCCGAGTCTCCAAAGTTCTTACTCCCTTGCAACCGAAGATGATATTCATGACACTATAATAGTGTCGCATTCACTACCTCGGCGAAAGTCACTAACACTGAGTTCCCTAACAAATGCGCCGAATTTTCCCATTTAAACCTCGTGTAAACTTCAATATTTGTTTATCTTTAGTATTTACCTCCTCAGGTACTAAATTTTCCAATCGAGTAAATTCTTCTTCGTACTCGACCATCATTCTATTGCCTTGAAACACATCCATCAATTTCCTCCTCATTTCCTTCTGAATCGCAGAAGGAAAATACCTTCGGTCAAAGAGTAATCAAAAATCTGTTATGGGTAATGAATCTCTCTGTTCTGATGTGGTGACAGACTCCCACCATTGGATAGCTACCCCCGTTAACTTAAAGGTGGCTAGAAATTTCTTCTGCACTTCACTACATTCAACCATACGAAGGTGCCTTTGTATACAATTCTTCCATCGACTTGTAGCCATCGCATCAAATCCCCCTAAAAACTCTGAAGGATGCCTCTTACTAAAATATTCCTGCACTCTTTCCCACAAAGACGGTCATCAATGGGTTTGGGATACTTGAACTGCAGGTTGGTGTGCCATTGCAGAAATGGAAGCAGTTACTGCTTCTGCCACAATACTGGCAACTCCATTTGTAGTCATAGTATTTTGAGGCAATTGGGGTTCCATACTCTTCGCCCCTCTATTTTCCTTTCCTGAATGACTTATCTTCGGTGGCATATGAAATAAGAACAATTGTATCATAACGCCTTTTAATTATTTTCTCATCATAAAAGAAAATATGGACGTATGAACACAACAGTCCTAATAATAGGGATCCACATCAAGAACGCTTACGGAAGATCGCAGTAAAACCACATAGATCCTAAAGACACTAGAACTAGATGCTCTGATACCACATGTGACACCCCGCTTGGAATAATAACGGGTGGCCATCCCTATACTAAAATAATCAGGAATCTCAAGTCGATCATGCTCAGCATCTACTGACGATACTAACTTGAAAACGACTAACTACCCATTACTACAAAAAGAGGGTGCCAATTTAAAAAAAAAAATTATTTACAAACTAAAACAAACCATGCAACAACTAACCAACGACATAACATCTAAATATGATAAGAGACACACACATGCTCAATTAATACAAAAGAGAATAATAGAAGAGTACAATAAAATCTACAAAATGAATTACCCCATATGCTGTTGGGTCACAGACAATACAATACACTAAGAAGGAAAATATAAAAGTGTTACACTAACACTTGGGTATGAACCCAATATCCAAACTGAATCATAATCTAGATACACAAAATATAGTAATCGACTATATCAAAATACCGCAGTAGTCCGCTACTGCCACAGCTCTACGAATACACTGGATGAATATCATCAATGGCGTCCTTGCGGAGGAACACCTAAAATAATACAATATATACGAGGTAAGAGAAAATATAAACGGGTCAGAGCCCGAGGTGTGAAAACATTTTTAGCAAGTGCATTAAAATGCATAATAATTATAAATGCATTATAACATAATTAAAGCGGAGTCTCGCTCTCCATAAATTTCAACTCTCCTCTCAACTAAAGCGCTCAACTAAACGTATGCATATGTCTCCAAATAATTGCCCAAATCTATCTAGGGGAAAAGTAATCTCACATACTCCCAATTTATACTCATATAAAATCCACCTAAATCATATCCCTTAACTTCTACTATTACCAATCTTAAATATTTATTAACCTACTAACATATAAAATATACATAAACATTATCTTTTACTAGAATTTCTCATATATATATATATATATATATATGAGTTATTAGCATCTAAGTGCTAAGGACTAAACTTCTCCCAATTCTCAATACTGCACTGCGTTTAGTGCATGGGACGTCTCGCAAGTGAAATCCAAACAAGGAACCCCCCCGATAAACTACTCCTTGGTAGTATTGATTATCAAGATTCATTATGCCCTCAATGCATGACGCGTATAACCCAAATTCTTTTACAATGTAATTAATTTTATTATTATCAATTCTTAACAGTGCACGGCGTTTCGTCCATGGGACGTCTCGCAAGCGAAATCCATACAAGGAACTCCCCGATACACTACTCCTTGGCACTGTCGATAGTCGAGATATACTGATGATAATTATGAGCACTAAGGACTAACTTCTCCTCACACCCAACATTTCACTGCGTTTCGTGCGTGGGACGTCTCGCAAGCGAAATCCAAACAAGGAACCCCCTCGATACACTACTCCTTCGCAATGTTGGTCGTTGAGGTCCATTATGCCCTCGATACCCAAAGTAATATATATACCCATATAATTATCTATTCTTGATTTTCACTTTAATATATTCATCATAAAATTATCCGAATAAAATCCCCTGGAATTTGAGTCAATTAATCTTCTTATGTCTCTTTACTCTAGAGACAAAAATGATATCACATAATCATATACAATTAATATACTATTCACACAAGTATAATAATAACCATCCCAGTGAGCTATAACTCAAGGATGCAGGTTCTCAATGCTGTCATCTACCAGGGAATCACTCACATAACATACTGGGTACCAACGGTCGAAATCTCACACCGCCTTGGCAAAAACCATATCACAATCGTACGGAAAGCAGTCATAGTTCCTCCTCGAAAATGAGATGAAACATACCCACCGCGTCTCACCCCTAATAAAAAAATCACACAATAATAAATGGACGTTATGACCTGGGGACTATACGCGCCCTGCTCCTCAAGCCAGGGGCCTCACCCACATCGCCCAACTTCCCATGATATCATAGAGAGGGCATGTTTCACACACACACACACACACACACACACACACACACATATATATATATATATATATATCATTCACACAAAATATACATACATCATCACATCATATAAATGTATACCACCACACAAGGTATATATATCACACTATTTACATACTCTTATTACGCTCTTAGGCATAAATGGAATAATGTGATTATTTAGTATACTTTACTCTCGATATACTATTTGTCAATAACTCACATAACTTCCCCACTTAGTATACACTATACTATTTCTCACTTGAAATTCACACATCACTTCTATTTGTATGAATCGTCACTCAATTATATTTACGTTGAGGATATTCTCTATATCCTTATGCACCTTGATCAGCATTTATCATTTATGTGAAACAACTCCCAATTCAATTCACATTAAGGATATTCTCTATATCCGTATGCACACCTATAAACATTTATTATTCTTAATTCTATAATATGGTTCAATCAATCATATAAACCTTATTTATCCCATTTGGGACTTAATTTTACAATCCATTATCAGTAAGTGCATCCTAACTCTCTCTCTTATAAACTCATAATTATCTCTAAATATAAATCTCAATAATAGTGTGCTTCCCCACTAGTTGGTGCGATACTATTCAATTGGTATTCTCTCGAATTAAGTCAATATGACTCCAATAATTTCTCATAAGGGAATCTCCCTAAAATTCTCCAAAACACACTTCTTATAACTCTTATCGAGATTCCCAATCGACAAACTCAAACGAAACCGGACAAAACTCACTCCAGAAAAACTCCCCCAAAATAGCCCTATTTCCAAATCAATTCGGGCCCAATCCGAATCGATTCGACCTCCAAGGAAAATCGATTTGGGTCAAAAGACCTATCAAGATGGAACATTTCGAATCGATTCGGGTTGGGGCCGAATCGATTCGGCCTGTGCAGCAGCTACGAAAATGGCAATTTTCTCCAAAAACCAAAATTCCCAAAATTCATTTTTATCATCTTCTCTTCATTTCTCTTCAACCCAAACATATATATAACATAAAAATTCTTTTTATAACTCAACCCAACTAATTTTATACTCACAAATCAATATATACACCTCAAATGCAAGATTTATCCAAAAATCTAGGTTTTGACATTTTAAACCCAAAATTCATAATTTTGTCCTCAAATCATGAAATAAAAGATACACAACAATTATTTAGCAAGTTTAATCACTTGCCTCAAATTTGTAGAGTCTGATTCATCCTCGAAATCGTGGATTGGTCGGAAAACCCAACTTTTCTCCTCTTTCTCTTCTTCTTCTCTCTATTTCTCTCTTTCTTTCTCTTCCTCTCTAATGAGATTTGTTTCTCCCGTAGGCTTTTAAGCCTTATCTCCCAAAATACACAACTTTAAATGATAGTACACACTTTAAATGACTCGGTTACTTTAATTCGAGCCAAACGAACTTAAAATATTTTGGAACCCAAATAAGCCCCAAGTACAGTCATTTCGACTATTTCGACCCTTTTGGAAACAACCGCACCCTCAGAATCATCATTCGAAACACTTTCTAACATCTTCAAATTTTGACCTCAATACCAATTTAATTATTCTTTAATTAAAATAATATTTATTTCTCCCCAAAATAAATAAATTATTATCCCAAAAATATCGGGGTATTACATGATGTTTGGAGAAGTTGAAGACGTTGCGGCCAAGAATTAGAGTTTCATCTTTGTCGGGTTTCGTGCCAATTGTTTAACGTCATCAACAATGAGGATTCCAAGTCTCCAAAGGTATGAATGCACTACTATATATATAAGATCTTGGAATATATTTTATGGGTGTTATTTTTATCTAAACTACGTTTTATTTTCCGAAAATATTTTTAGAACTTTGTATAAAAAGTTTTTGGCTTAAAATGATATTTTAATAAAAATTGGATTTTTTGAAAAGTCATTCGAATGAAACTGAATCTCGTTCGAACGAGATTCTAGGTCACTCGAAGGACATTACTAACGAGATTGAATTCCAACTATCTGTTTTCTCATTAGAAGTTTGGTTCGAACGAAACTAGTTCTTGTTCAAACGAGATTTCAGGTCATCCGAACGACATTACTAACGAGATTGAATTCCAACTTTCTATTTTCTCGTTAGAAGGTTGGTTCGAACGACCTGGGCAGTTTTCTCACATTTTTTTAAAAAAATAGCTTCCCACTTGCCCACTTGTTTTCTCACTTCTTTTTCCGGAATAACTAAGTTGGGGCAATACTTTTTCTGATAACGTTTTGATTCCCTCCAAGAGAAAAAGAGAGAAACATTCTTAAGAGAAAAAGTTCCATTTTGTGTTTGTGATTTTAATGGATTAAAATTCTACCCAAACACATATACACCCATGTTTGTTTAATTCCAATCTTTTATACGTATACAGCATGCTTGGAGAATTGTTTGGAACCTATTTTCTTCTCAATTATTTGAAGGAGATTGCTTGGGTTTATTCTCTACCCACAAAGGGGAAGAACTTGTGTTTTCTACAGCATTCTCACATGGTGAAAGGCACCATGTGTGATTGACAGTTGTTGTGCCTCTATTGGTGGACTCTAAGATTTTGGTGGACTCTGGAGTTATCTACAAGGCAGAGCTTGAAGAGTGAAGGAAGCTTCGGGGCTTGAAGGCGTCGAGTCTAGTGTTGTAAGTCTTCTTATCGTTGTCTTTATTAAATTTCTATGCCTAATGGATTTGTTAGGCAGGGCCGTCCGAGGTTTTTCCCATTTGGATTTTTCAAGTACATCGCGTCGTAGTGTGATACTGTTTATTTTTATCTTGCAAAAATCATCATAAATACATGTTAGGATAAACAAGATAAAAATTGGTTTAATCATCACACTTGTTTAGTTTGGTGCAAATAAATTATT
This sequence comes from Sambucus nigra, assembly GCA_949130495.1. NCBI lineage: Eukaryota > Viridiplantae > Streptophyta > Magnoliopsida > Dipsacales > Adoxaceae > Sambucus > Sambucus nigra. Next base: position 387,948,602 of record OX422208.1, read on the forward strand.
TAGGTTGTGTTAGTTTAATTTAATTCAAGTCATCATATTTAATTTGTTAAAATTGGTGTTGGTCTATATTGAAAAATTGAATATTTTATTGTTAAGAAAATTTTAGGACTTGGGTTGAATTAATTTTATTTAAGTGGAAATTAATTTGTTTGAGTAGTTTAATTTCACTTTTAGTTTAACTTAATTTTAATTTTGAAGAAATTAAAATTTGAAGTTTTCTTTTGTTTAAAATTTGAGTTGAAATTTGAGTTGGGTATTAATTGAACCATGACATTTATTTTAAGAAGTTAAAATTTGGGGGTTCCGCGTTATATGCTATGAAATTGGGTAAATTGAACCATCATTTTAGAAACAGTTTTGAGACGTTTTGGTGACAAAAATGGATATTCTGTTCGCGATGCCTCGTTGCATTTCATTTGCTGATACATTTTTTCCAAAACGACTCCGAAATGCCTCAAAACTGCATTTTAAAAATATGGGAAGATTCACGAGGTAAATTTTAAGAAATGATATTTTTAGTTGTTATTCCGTTGGAGGTTACCTAGATTGATTAATTGTGATTGTTGTTCTATAAGAAGGATATTAGGTCTAAACTGGAGGTTAGGTTTACATAAAGTGAGATGAATAAATATTGGGATAATTGATAAAAAATCCGTAACTGATAAATAAATGAAAATTCGAGAAGGGTTACGCAATGATGAGTGAAACTATGTTTATGACCAGTAGTGACGAAGGGAATAACTTCAAAAAAATAAATAATGAAGGGGTAACTAAATCCCTTAGATTTGTTTGAAAATTCATATAAATACAATGATAGGTATAATTGAAGTTTAATATTGCGTAGGATATCCAGGAGATAAATATACTACATATAAGACTTGTGATATGGGACGTGTGTATACCTATTGATTTTATAAGTTGTGTGAATACATATTTTTATGAATTATTATATGTATGACATACCTATGCTGCTTGCTATCACGGGAGGTTTCAGAGTCGGGAAATTCATATCTTGATGAGCCTTCGGGTGGATTTTTTACTTGTACCTTAGAGCATAGAACCTAGGTACGAGCTATCTGTGATAACGATAATGTTGACGGTCATATGGGTGAGTAGGTATGTGAGTATCCCATAGGCTTGAAACTATGTTCGCCTCCAATATATGTGTTTTGTATTTATGGTTCGAGTGAGAAACTGACCCAATAGTCCTTTATTTAGTCCGTGAGGTACTAGGACATGATAGCAGAGTATGCATGGACCTCATGTCTCAGACTAAGTGTACCGAAGTAGTGTATATATATATATATATATATATATATATATATATATACACACACAATTGTGATTTATGCTACAATGTGTATTTAGTAATTGAGAAAATGATGACATGTATCATAACCTTAGTGCGTGAAAGATTAAATATAAGATGAGAAATTTAAGTTTAACTATTTGATATAAATTAATTGGTAACGTATTGTATTAGTAATTCGGGTGAGAACAATGGGTTATTTGGTATAGAAATAGGCTTGGATTGGAATAGTTAGTCGTGGTAGTATAGTCAGGAAGGATTATAGAGATACGTTAGGTGTGCACATTAGATGAGAGGTGAGCATCTTAAGTGAGAGCACTTGCACCTAACATGAATATAGTATTTGAAAATCTTGAGTTTAAACACTTGATAAATTTTTAAAACTATTTTACATTTCCAAAATAATTACAATTAAATTTCACTAAAAAATAATCCAAAGCCCTCTAAATAAATTACACTGCTAAGCTATACAAAATAAAATTGTCCAAACGTCTTTCTCTAAACTCCTCCAAAAACCCATATCGTCCAAATCCACGCTAATCTGCCACTAAAAGAAAAATGCGGGGAAGTATACAATATGACAAGAATAGACGCTCAAAACAATAACGGTGAATAAATGTTACAGTACGAATTTGAATTAAAGTTGAATGCGACATCCGATCATTATACCAATTTAATTTCTTAATAACACATCAATAGGTCACCAGATCTCACCTCATCTCACCTAAGCTTCGTAAAGCCTCATCTGGGCTATTGGACTATTGGTGGGTGACCAATCTCCGTGCCATATAAAGATTTCATGACACCATGCCCATCAACAAATACAATATCTCAATCGAATCAATAATTTAGATTCCCAGAAATGTCATGGTATCAACAATATGAGTATAAATAAATGAGGAAGAAACGACTACTCTTGAGAGATTTAAGGAGCATATTGCGTAAATATCGTACCTTAAAATCATCACAAGAAACTCATAAGATTCTTCCTCAAAATTCCGATCACACCACGGCGTTCCTCTCGTGAAAACAATTAAAACTCCTTCTAGCCCAAACTCGAAAAAACACCAAATAAGCCTTCAAATCATGGGTTGAATCTCGGTTTAAATAGGGATAGGTTTTATAGATAGAAGAAGATGAAAATAAAGGAGGCTACTGATTTTTTAGAAGGCTGTAATGCATTTTAAAAGTCCTAAACTCGTCACTTTATGTTTAAATTGAAATACCCGGTAATTTTTAATGATTTTTAAATGTGGGATTAATTTAAATAATGGAAAAAATTTAATTGGAGATTAATCCGGATTAAAATAAATATTAATTAGCGAGATAAGGATTAATGTTTATTTATATTGAATATTACTTAGTGATTGAGTAATAATAATGATGTGAGAATATTAAACTTTTCGTGAGTGAAAATACGACAGTTATGATAAATTTAGTCGGGACGCGCGTGTTAGTCGTGTCGGAACTTAATTTGGGAAATAAAATTTAATTTAATTTTTTAAATTCATATGGTCATTTTTAGTGCGCCAGTGTGTTCGAAAGGGTCAAAATATTCAAAATTGAGTGCCTAGGGTTTATGTTCGGGTCTTGAGGACTTTTTGAATTAATTGGGACTTATTTGGGTGACTTTTGGACTTTTTAATGGTACATGAAAAGGAAAAAAAGGGATTACACTTATAAAATGAAATGTTTGGCCTTAGAGAAGAGTCATTTTCACAAAACCAAAGGTTAGGAGAGTTATAGAAAGACTTAGAGAGACAGTGAAGAGAATTGCGAACGAATACCAAGAGTCTAAGGGAAGATTTGAAGAATTTATGCAAGAACGTACATGGAGTATCATCATCAAAGTGTAAATCAAAGAGAGGGGACTACAACCATATATTTCGTCTTCAAAGGATCAGACCTACATTAAAAGTCAAGTGTATAATCTTGCAAATTTATAGCATATAAAATATCCATGTTGGAGTAGGTTGAATTAATTATGAAATTCATGTGATTTGAATGAACTTTGGAAGACATATATCATTATCTTGGGTGAAATTGATATATAATACGATCCTCCATGTAGGTAGTGTTAACCTCACAAAATTATATGAATCTTGATGAATAAATCCGGGTTTTGATGGTTATAATTGAATTGTAGAACAATTTCTTGAATTCAAAGAAGTTTATGAAATTGGGTAAATTAAACCGTCATTTCAAAAACTGTTTGGAGCCGTTTTGGCGATGAAAATGGCTATTATGTCCTCAAAGCCTCGTAGACAATCCCATTTTCTTCATTTCGTTCCCTGATACGTTCTTTCCAAAACGACTCTGAAATGCCTCAAAACTGCATTTTAAAAATATGGGCAAATTCGCGAGATAAATTTTTAAAAATGGTATTTTTAGCTGTTATTCCATTAGAGGTTGTCTAGATTGATTAATTGTGATTGTTGTTCTATAATAAGGATATTGGGATAATTGATAAAATATCCGTAACTGATAAATGAATGAAAATTCGAAAAGGGCGATGTAGTGATGAGTGAAACTATGTTTATGACTAGTAGTGACGACGGGAATAACTTTTAAAAATATAATAATGACGGGGTAACTAGGGCCCTTAGAGCTGTGTGAAAATTCATATAAATACGATGAGAGGTATAATTGAAATTTAATAAAACGTACGATATTCGGGATATAAATATACTACGTATAAGATTTATGATATGGGACGTGTATATACCTATTGATTTGATAGGTTGTGTGAATACCTATTTATTTAAATGATTATGTGTATGACATACCAGCGTTGCTTGCTATCACGAGAGGTTTTCGCGGTAGGACAGTCATATCTTGATGATTCTTCGGGGGGATTTTTGACTTGTACCTCAAAACATAGATCCTATGTATGAGCTATCTGTGAGAACGATAGTGTTGATAGTCATATGGGTGCGTTGGTATGTGTGTATCCCATAGGCTTAGAACTATGTTCGCCTCCAATATGTGTGTTTTGTTTTTATGGTTCGAGTGAGAAACTGAATCAATAGTCCTTTATTTAGTACGTGAGGTAGTGGAACATGATAGCCGAATATGCATGGACCACATGTCTCATCCTAGGGGTACCGAAGTAGTGTGTATATATATATACACACACACTTGTGATTTATGCTACTGTGTATATTTAGTAAATGAGAAAATGGTGACATGTATCATAATCTGAGTGTGTGAAAGATTAAATATAAGATGAGATATTTAAGTTTAACTATTTGATATAAATTAATTGGTAACGTATTGTATGGGTGATACAGGTGAGAGCACTTGGATTGGAATTGTTAGTTAGGGTAGTATAGTCAGGAAGGATTAGATAGATACGTTAGGTGTTCACATTAGATGAGAGGTGAAAATCTCAAGTGAGAGCATGTGCACCTAACATGAATATAGTATTTGCAAAATTTTCATTAAAACATTTGCTAAATTTTAAAAAATATTTTACTCGGGCTCTGACCCGTTTTTCTCCAAATCTCTATTCTTTTTGTAAACCATTTTAGGTGCCTAGCCACAAGGATACCATGCTTAGAAGATTCTATCTTTTAGCGTGCAATAACTACGATGGATGTTGCTGGTTATTGATATTAGATGCCTCAGTATTGATTTAGTTCTTCATTATGAACTTTCTTTCCAGTCGGACATGTTGTCCTATTATTTTTTTAGAGATGTTGAGTTCCATTATGATGTAATAGACTGTGGAGTTAATTTTATTTCGAAATATTGTATGGGTATTTTAGATTGGATTGTATGATTCAGATATAATTATTACTCTATTATTATTCATTGTGCGTTTGATACTTAAATGGTGGAATGTGATATTACTTATCAATTGGTTTTATCTTAATTAAAAAAATAAATTAACATAATCTTTTTAAATGTTAGGTGGTTACTAAATAAAAGTCTTCGACAGTGATGCTAAGAATGAACCTACTGGATATTCTGTTTAAATTTAATAAAGGTGTGATCATCTGGTATTTAATTAAGCGAGGTGTCACATATATACCAAAAATAATTTGAGTCACACTCAAACAAAAATACAAAAAAAATTTATTATGGACGATTGGACCATTGAAATTGGCTAAAATTTGGAGGCGTAGTAGCTGAAGGCGAGATGAAGCTGCACAAAAAATTCAGCTTGATCGGACGATGGAATGTTTTTATTTATTTTTTTAGGTCTGATCCTTCCCTAATTTTTATACAAAAAGTTATAATTTCTAAATTTTAATCTCAATTTAAATTCCACTTAAAACATTATTTATATATATCAAAGCAACATTTTTACCTATTAAAATTAAATAGATCCCAAAATTTATTTTTTCAAAATCCGAGTTAACTCATTTAAAACCGGTTTAAAAATCACGAGTTGTTACATACTTCCACACTAGTAAAGAAATTTCATCCTTGAAATTCGACGAAGCCTAATGCTTAAGATAAAATACGGTGCACAAATGCCTACCCATAAAAATCACGATTAGGCGCCCATACACCCAATCCTATCCGCATTGTAATGACCCCACTTTTATATATAGTTTTAAATGTTGTATTATTTCATATGTGATATGAATAATGTTAATTTATTATTTTAGTCTAATCATCCCTTTATAAATCATGAAATATCAAATTAGTTACAAACATAAAATTTTAACATTTTTGGTAGGAATGTTCATATTAGAGACTAGTTTTGACTATTATAATATAACAATTGAGTTGAGGTAAAAACTGAAAAGTTGTATATATATAAATAAGGTTTGTAACACAACAAACAGTGTGTTAAATGGAGGTCCGAACAAGAAGTTATACCAAAATTATGAAATAAGGGCAAATCTATCCATCCTTTAAGTCATATTTTGTCTTATTACCACATCATGTGTAATATTTTGATTGGTTGGAAGGGGAGGCTAGTTAGGCCGACTTAAACACTTTGAAATAACCTCATTATTCATCAAAATGGATTAAATCAAAGTCTTATAGCATATTCTAAGATAAATGATAAGTTTTGGGGTAGAAAATAAAATTTTAAGAAACTTTAGGGACTTGATTTAAAAAAAATGAAAGTTTCAGGGACTAAAATGAAAATATATAAAGGAACATTTTTTAAATAAAATATTTTCAAGGACCTCTAAGAAATATTGAAAATGTATGGTGTAAAATTACTAAAATAACCTTCATGTGTAAAATGACCCTAATACCCTTAATAACTTTACACCTCATGCTTAACACCTCGTGCTTCTTTTGGACACATCTCCCACACACATGTCACCTTTATAGGAAAGGATAAAACTCATGTCAATCCTTTAGAAAAGTTAAAACACGTGTCGCGACCTGGTGAATTAAGACTACAAGATAGCCCCGTTACGCGACACGCTGACTCGCCAAAATCAATGCTTAGTCATCGGGACACATGTCAACACCCTAATAACTTTGGAAAACTATAAATAAGGCCTTAGGATCAGTTCCTATACGAAATTACTCCAAAATTTCTAAAAGAAACAGTGACAGAAAGTGTGAGGAAGTTTAAGAAGAAGTTTCGTCTTAATATTTACAAGCAATCCAAGACTCTGTATCTGTAACTTCAGATTTCTGTCCTAGGTGAGTACTCTGACATTCCTTGTGCGTTTCAATTATATGATATTATGCAAACTATATATATTTTGTGAACTGCTTTTATTCTCTAAATTTATCTGATACCGATGATTGATTCCTTGCGATATGTTTATAATTGTCCATATAAACATACCGATTAAAAAGAGTTTTGAAAATGATATTGAATATTGGAAATAAGATTCTGCCTAAAGGACCTATCTTACTGACTGACCTTCCCAGCTGGGTTATCGTTGGTGTGCCATAAATAAGGCGTTGTGACGAAGAAGTTCGATTGACCCTCAACTACCAGGAAGTAATACGGTAGAAGAATACAATATTAGATCATACTTGGCCATTAAAATGATATGATTGAAAGAAAAAGATATTAAAAATTGATTTGTTGTATCTGTTATATTCTGTGCTATTCATTTCTATATACTGTCATCTCAAATTTTATACAATAAATTCCTATCCATATATGTATATGTCTACTATTTGAATTCGAATAGGTATTAATTTTTGAACAAAACCTTGGAATGTCTAGAGATTAAACCTCACTCGGCTTTTAGCTGATATTGTATAACTAACCATTTTCAGGAAATAAGTAGGCTTGGAGGGAACATAAAAGGACTATATGGAAGATCTAGCTTTTAGATCTCTTTTTGTAATTTTAAGTAAAAAGTTTGTTATATCATATAGAGAATGTTTGGCTCTCTTGTAATAAGTTTTAAATTTCGTTTCAAGATGTTACTTGTAATATAAAAGAAGTTTCCTTTTAGAAAGCTCTGATGACGTAATTCCTTTAATTTTAGTATTTTACGATTCATAACCATGTAATTGTATTTCTATTGCATTTAATTAAGGAAACAGTTTAAGTCAGAATATTTGTTGCCTTTGTGGCATGTCAAGACACTCGTTCCCCACTACTATTTTCGGACGGGGTCGTGACAGAGGTGGTATCAAAGCCTAGGTTATGAACCCGTAGACTACTGAACATAAGTTTCGAATGTTATCGTTTTAAAGTTTCCATACATAGGATATAGGATTAAATATCCGATTTATGTGATAACCCTCCATATGTATTACAGTTTACATATAATTGTTTATATACATTTGTTCTTCTAATTTGCAATCTTGAGATAGCATAATACGTCTTATGTTTGGTCATAACTGTAGAAAATGACCAAGATAAGATCAACTGCGGGAACTCGTGGTTCAAATATGGAAGGATTGGAAGGTGCATACAAGGCAATTGAAAGTATAGCCAAAAGTTTGGAGCATCAGGTGAATAATGGAGCACCAAGGAATCTTGAACCAAGTAGTTGTACTATTGAACAGTTCAAGAAATTGAACCCGCCATCTTTTAAAGGTACTCTTAACCCCATTGAAGCAGAAAATTGGGTAATGCAAGTGAAAAAGATGTTCGATGTTCTTAAGTGTACAGATAAACAACGAGTTTCATTTGGAACATTAATGTTAGAAGGTGAAGCCGAACATTGGTTGAGAATGACTAAGAGAATACACGGGGAAAGGAATAATACCATAGGTTGGAATGAATTCTTAGTGATATTCTACGAGAAATACTTTCCCAAAATGGTGCAATACCAAAAAGTAACTGACTTCATGAGTCTGGTTCAAGGAAATATGATTGTTAGTCAATATGAGGCAAATTTTACCTCATGTTGTGATGGTTAGTCAATATGATGGTTAGACAATACTTTCCCATTTTGCACCTCATGTTGTGATAACCGATGTTTTGAAAGACAAGAAGTTTGAACGTGAGTTAAGGTTGAATATTTGTAGTCGAACTTCCATCTTGAAGTTGACATCATATAATGACGTGGTGGATAGGGAAACAATAACTGAGAAGGATAGTGAAGAATATAATCAGGTTGGAGAGGGGAAGAGAAAGTTTAGAGAACAAAGAGGAAGGAACCCCAATAACAAACCCTTTAGGACTATACCTAACATATGACAACCTTTAGTAAACAAACCCTTTAATGGTGATAGATGCCAACGATGTGGAAATATTAATAGAGGGGCAACCATGTTACTTGGAGATGGGAAGTTTCTTTGGGTGTGGCTAAAAGGGACATAAAATGAAAGATTGTCCTAACAAAGGGAAGACACCAACGAAGACCTTTAATGACAATAAGGATCATGGCAGACAAGGTAGAGTTTTTAATCTTTCTGATGCAAAGGCTTCTAATGCAGTAGTGCAAGTACACTTTCTATATGTGCACAACCTTTTCAAGTTTTAATTGATCCTGGTTCTACCCATTCTTTATTTCTATGCGTTTTGTTAATCTCTTTCCTAATAAGCCAGAACCCTTGAGTCATAGCATGCACATTTGTACTCCTTCAGGTGAGTTATTGATGGGAACCTTAGTATATAAATCTTTCCCTATAGATGTTAGTAGTCATAAACTATTTGATGATTTGATAGTTTTAGACATAAAAGACTTTGAAGTCATTTTGGGGATGGATTGGTTTGCATCGTATCATGCCAAGGTAGATTGTTTTGAGAAAAGAGTTACTTTCCAAATTCCTAACCAACCAGAATTTAGTTTTGAAGGAATAAGCGTCCTATCTCCCATTCGTATTATCTCTGCAATGCAAGCTTGTAGTTTTCTTAAGAAGGGATGTTAAGGATTCCTTGCAAGTGTTATTGATTAACAAACAAAAGAGCCTAGGTTAGAAGATATTCCTATAGCTAAACGTTTTCCAGATTTTTTTCTGATGATTTAGCCAGTCTTCCTCCTAGTAGAGAAATAGAGTTTATAATTGACCTTATTCCTAGAACTATGCCCATCTCAAAACCCCCAAATCGCATGGCACCTTTAGAACTAAGGGAATTAAAAGTTCAATTACAAGATTTGTTAGACACGGGTTTTATTAAACCAAGTGTATCCCCTTGGGGTGATCTAGTGTTATTTGTTAAAAAGAAGGATGGGACGATGAGGTTATGTATAGATTATCGTGAACTTAACAAGGTAACCATTAAGAATAAATACCCCCTACCTCGTATAGATGATTTGTTTGACCAACTTCAAGGTGCGCAAGAATTTTCAAAGATTGACCTTATGTCAGGCTATCACCAATTGAAGATTAAGGAAGATGATATTTCAAAATCATTTTTTCGTACTAGATATGGTCACTATGAATTTCTTGTGATGCCATTTGGACTCACTAATGCACCAGCCGCTTTTATGGATATGATGAATAGGGTGTTTAGGAAGTATTTGGATCAGTGTGTGGTTGTTTTCATTGATGACATCCTTATTTATTCCAAAAGATTTAAAGAACACGAAAAGCATTTAGAGACGGCGTTACAATTCTTAGGAAGGAGAAATTACATGAAAAATTAAAGAAGTGTGAGTTTTGGTTACCTAGCATGTCTTTTCTAGGACATGTCATTTCCAAGGAGGGAGTGTCGGTTGACCCTCAAAAGATCGAAGCTATACTAGATTGGCCTAGACCAACTAATGTGATGGAGATTTGTAGTTTTCTTAGATCAGCAGGTTATTATCGAAGATTTGTTGAAGGATTTTCTAGTATTTCCAAACCTCTATCTAGGTTAACCCAAAATAAGGTGAGATATGAATGGTCTGAGGAAGTTGAGAATATTTTTCAAGAACTTAAGAATCGATTAGTAACTGCCCCAATTTTAACTATTCCTTCCGAGATAGGGGGATTTGTGATTTATAGTGATGCTTCTAAAAATGGTTTGGGATGTGTGCTAATGAAAAATGGAAAAGTAGTAGCTTATGCCTCGAGACAGTTGAAAACCCATGAGCAGAATTATCCAGCCCATGACCTAGAATTAGCAGCTGTAGTTTTTGCTCTTAAGATTTCGAGACACTATTTGCATGGTGAGACTTGTGAGATTTATACCGATCATAAGAGTTTGAAGTATATATTTACTCAGAAAGAGTTGAATATGAGTCAAAGGAGGTGGTTAGAATTGATGAAGGATTATGATGTAAATATTCACTATCACCCGGGGAAAGCTAATGTAGTAGCCGACGCTTTAAGTAGCAAGTCTATAACAAATTTAGCATGCCTCATTGCAAATCAATAACCTTTGTTAAGGGATTTGAGAAGTATGGAAATATATGTACATATCTATAGCAAAGGAGGAATAATTGCAAACTTACAAGCATAACCCATGTTGATGGAAAGGATCAAAATTGCACAAGTAAATGACCCACAACTGAAGAAGATTAAAGAAGAAGTCATTGAGGGTAAGAGAACTGAATTTACGATACGAGATGATATATTGAGGTTTGGAAATAGAGTGTGTGTTCCATGTGATGTCCAACTAAATAGGAAAATTTTGGAGGAAAGTCATTACTCAAGATTCACATTTCATCCCGGATGTACAAAAATGGATAGGGGTCTTCGAGAAGTATTTTGGTGGAATAACATGAAGTGAGAGATATCAGAATTTATATCTCAGTGTTTGGTCTGTCAACAGGTAAAGGCCAAACATAAAAAACCATCAGGATAACTGCAACCCCTACCTATCCCTGAGTGGAAATGGGAACATATTACTATAGATTTTGTGACAGGTTTACCGAGGAGTTCAAATCGTAATGATTCAATTTGGGTAATTATTGATAGGTTAACTAAATCTGCTCATTTTCTTGCCATTAAGATTACCCATTCTTTAGAAAAGTTAGCTAAGTTGTATGTGTGGGAAATTATTAAGCTTCATGGAACCCCAGTTTGGATTGTTTCTGATCATGACCCTAGATTCGTGTCTCGCTTCTGGAAAAGCCTACAAGTAGCCATGGGAACAAAATTGAATTTCAGCACCGCTTTTCATCCTCAAACGGATGGAAAATATGAGAAAACCATTCAAACCTTAGAGGATATGCTTAGGGCATGTGCACTTGATTTGAAAGGGAATTGGGATGATCATTTACCATTAGTAGAATTTGCGTATGATAACAGTTATCAAGCATGTATTCAAATGGCTCCGTATGAGGCACTATATGGTAGAAGGTCTCGTTCCTCTATATATTGGTAGAAGTTAGAGAAAGAAAATTATTGGGACCAGAATTGATCCAGATCACAACAGAGAAAGTGAAATTGATACAAGACCGACTTCGAATCGCTCAAAGCCATCAAAAGAGTTATGTTGACAATCACCGATGAGAGTTGGAATTCCAAAGAGGATATTATGTGTTGTTACGAGTATCACCAGTAAAGGGAGTAATCCGACTTGGAAAGAAAGGGAAATTGAGTCCAAGATACATAAGACCTTTTGAAATTCTTGAAAGGATAGGAGCTGTTGCATATAGAATAAATTTACCCCCTGAACTCTCTAGTGTGCATAATGTGTTCCACATGTCAATGATGAAGAAATACATCCCAGATCCAACGTACATCCTAAGTCACGAACCTCTTCAAGTTAGAGAAGATTTGTCATACCTTGAGCATCCAGTAGAAATTTTGGACCATAAAGATTAAATATTACGAACTAAGGTAATTCCATTGGTCAAAGTGTTATGGCGTAATCATTCCATTGAAGAAGCCGCATGGGAGAGGGAAGATGAAATAAAGGAGAAATATACATGCCTGTTTGGGAATTAATGTAAGTAAAGTTTGAGGACCAAACTTTTTATAAGGAGGGTAGGATGTAATAATCCCACTTTTATATATAGTTTTAAATGTTGTATTATTTCATATGTGATATGAATAATGTTAATTTATTATTTTAGTCTAATCATCCCTTTATAAATCATGAAATATCAAATTAGTTACAAACATAAAATTTTAACATTTTTGGTAGGAATGTTCATATTAGAGACTAGTTTTGACTATTATAATATAACAATTGAGTTGAGGTAAAAACTGAAAAGTTGTATATATATAAATAAGGTTTGTAACACAACAAACAATGTGTTAAATGGAGGTCCGAACAAGAAGTTATACCAAAATTATGAAATAAGGGCAAATCTATCCATCCTTTAAGTCATATTTTGTCTTATTACCACATCATGTGTAATATTTTGATTGGTTGGAAGGGGAGGCTAGTTAGGCCGACTTAAACACTTTGAAATAACCTCATTATTCATTAAAATGGATTAAATCAAAGTCTTATAGCATATTCTAAGCTAAATGATAAGTTTTGGGGTAGAAAATAAAATTTGAAGAAACTTTAGGGACTTGATTTTAAAATAATGAAAGTTTCAGGGACTAAAATGAAAATATATAAATGACCATTTTGTAAATAAAATATTTTCAAGGACTTCTAAGAAATATTAAAAATGTATGGTGTAAAATTACTAAAATAATCTTCATGTGTAAAATGACCCTAATACCCTTAATAACTTTACACATCATGCTTTCCACCTCGTGCTTCTTTTGGACACATCCCTGCACACGTGTCACCTTTATAGGAAAGGATAAAACTCATGTCAATCCTTTAGAAAAGTTAAAACACGTGTCGCGGCCTGGTGAATTAAGACAATAAGATATCCCCGTTACGCGACACGCGACACGCTGACTCGCAAAAATTAATGCTTAATCACCAGGACACTTATCAACACCCTAATAACTTTGGGAAACTATAAATAAGGCCTTAGGATCAGTTCCTATACGAAATTACTCCAAAAGTTCTAAAAGAAACAGTGACAGAAAGTGTATGGAAGTTTAAGTAGAAGTTTCGTCTTAAGATTTACGAGCAATCCAAGACTCTGTATCTGTAACTTCAGATTTCTTTTCTAGGTGAGTATTCTAACATTCCTTGTGCGTTTTAATTATATGATATTATGCAAACTATATATATTTTGTGAACTGCTTTTATTCTCAAAATTCATCTGATACCGATGATTGATTCCTTGTGATGTGTTTATATTTGTCCATATAAACATACCGATTAAAAAGAGTTTTAAAAATGATATTGAATATTTGAAATAAGATTCAGACTGAGGGACATCTCTTACTGACTGACCTTCCTAGCTGGGTTATCGCTGGTATGCCCTAAATAACGCGTTGTGACGAACAAGTTCGATTGACCCTCAACTACCGAGGAATAATATGATAGAAGAATTCGGTACTAGAGTGTACTTGGCCATTAAAATGATATGATTGAAAGAAGAAGATATTGAAAATTGATTTGTTGTATCTGTTATATTATGTTCTATTCATTTCTATATACTGTCATCTTAAATTTTATACAGAAAATTCCTATCCATATATGTATATGTCTACTCTTTGGATTTGATTAGGTATCAATTTTCTGAACAAAACCTTGGAATGTCTAGAGATTAAACCTCACTCGGATTTTAGTTGATATTGTATAACTAACCATTTTCAGGAAATAAATAGGCTTTGAGGTAACATAAAAGGATTATATGGAAGATCCAGCTTTTAGAGCTCTTTTTGTTATTTTAAGTAAATTTTGTTTATATCATATAAAGAATGTTTGGCTCTCTTGTAATAAGTTTTAAATTTCGTTTCAAGATGTTAGTTATAATATAAATGAAGTTTCCTTTTAGAAAGATCTGATGACGTAATTCCTTTAATTTCAGTATTTTACGATTGATAACCATGTAATTGTATTTCCGTTGCATTTAATTAGGGAAACAATTTAAGTCAGAATATTTCTTGCCTTGGTGGCCTGTCAAGACACTCGTTCCCCACTACTATTTTGGGACGGGGTCGTGACACGCATATTTTCCCACGCGCTCTATCACGAATCACTACTCAATTTTATCTCTAAAAAATCATCATAACACTAAAGTCCTCAAATCAATTCTAAACATCCTCACATCAAGGTTACTAATAACCTCGATGCCTACCACATCCTCAACAAAAACTTCCTATCTCCAACGAAACACATCTAACCCGCATACTAGACCCGAGTAAAATATAGTACGTATAAGACTTATGAGGGTTGTTGTATACCTAAGCTCTGATACCATTTGTAACACCCCGCATAAAATATGAGGCGCTACTACGATTAAAACTAAACTAATTCCTCAACAATTAGTATAGAGAAACTATATTCCACAAAATAAATATAATGAATCCAAAAATTACACTTTCAAAATAATTACAATAAAATTTCACTTTAAAATAATTCTAAGCTCTCCAAATAAATTACACTACCAAGCTATAGAAAAATATAATCCTTCAAATGTCGTGCTCTAAAATCCTCCAAAAATCCATAGCGTCTAAATCCACGCTAACCTTCCACTAAAAGAAAAATACGGGGAAGTACACAATAAGATAAGAATAGGTACTCAAAACAATAATGGTGAATAAATGCAACAATACGAATCTGAATTCAAGTTCAATACGACATCCGAGCATTATACGAATTTAATTTCTCAATAACACATCAATAGGTCACCAAGCCTCACCTCACCTAAACTTTGTAAAGTCGCATCCTGGCTATTGAACTATTGACGGTGATCATTCTCCGTGCCATATAAAAATTTCATGACACCATGCCCATCAACAAATACAATATCTAGATCGAATCAATATTTTAGATTCCAATAAACGTCATGATATAAACAATATGAGCACAAATAAATGAGGAGCAAACGACTACTCTTGAGAAATTTAAGGAGAATATTGCGTAAATCATGTACCTTAAAATAATCACAAGAAACGCATAAGATTTTGTCTCAAAATTGTGATCACACCACTGCATTCCTCTCGAGAAAACAATCAAAACTCGTTCTAGCCCAAACTCAAGAAAACACCAAATAAGCTTTCAAATCTTAGGTTGAATCTTGGTTTAAATGGGGTTAGGTTTTGTAGACAGAAGAAGATGAAAATAAAGGAGACTACTGATTTTATAGAAGGATGTAGTGTGTTTTAAAAGTCCTAAACTCCTCAATTTATGTTTATATTATCACAACCCGTATTTTTTAATGTTTTTTAAATGTGGGATTAATTTAAATAATGGAAAATTTTTAATTGGAGATTAATCCGGATTAAAATAAATATTAATAAGCGAGATAAGGATTAATGTTTATTTATATTGAATATTACCTAGTGATTGAGAAATAATAATGATGTGAGAAGATTAAACTTGTCATGAGTGAAAAATGCGACAGTTATAATAAATTTAGTCGGGATGCGCATTTCAGTTGTGTCGGGACTTAGATTTGAAAATATAATTTGATTTCATTTTTTGTAATTAATATGGTCATTTTGAGTGGGCGAGTGTGTTCGGAAGGGTCAAAATATTTAAAATTGAGTACTTGGGGGGGGGGGGGGTTATGTTTAAGTCTCGAGGACCATTTAGATTAATTGAGACTTGTTTAGGTGGCTTTTGGACTTTTTAATGGTGTATGAAAATGCAAAAATGTAATTACATTTATAAAATGAAAGGTTTGGGCTTAGAGAGGAGTCATTTTCACAAAACCAAAGGTTAGGAGACTTATACAAAGAGTTAGAGAGACAACGAAGAGAATTGAGAAGGAGTTTTAAGAGTCTAATTTAATATTTGAAGAGTTTGTGCAAGAACATACATGGGGAATCATCATCAAACTATAAATCAAAGAGACGGGACCACAACCATATATTTCTTCTTCAACGGATCAGACCTTCTGTGACAACCCGAATATAATTATGATAAATTATGTTTAAATTATGATTAGATTATGTGATATGGATAATATTTTACTAGTATATATAATGTGAAGTCATTATATTTAGTCTAATCCTAGCGTCATAAAGCATGAAATATTGAATTAGTTATAAATGTGAAATTTTGAAGTTTTCAGTAGGAATGTTCATGTTTAAGACTAGTTTTGACCTTTATGACCTAACAACTGACTTGAGGTGAAAAATAGACATTTGTAGATATATGAGTTAGGTTTGTAACACAAAAAACGGTTCATCGAACGTACATCCGAGTAGGAAGATATTGTCTTTTTATGAACGGGGGGTAAAGTAGTCATTTAGCCTTAAATGATATTTTTTTATATAATGCCACATGTTATATTTTGATTGGACCAAGGGGTGGTGAACTTATGCCGACTTATAACCCTTGAATTAAGCTCTTCCTTCAGCATATTTCACCCATGGAAGAGTTTATCCTAAGGAAAGATAGTTTTGAAGTTTAGGAAGAAAGTGTGAGGAGAAATTGAAGAAAAATTCATAAAAAATTACATAAAAGCCCCTAAGGTAATTCCATTCATAAATCTTGTTTGATTTTTTTGTATTTCTGATTTAAATGATAGAAATAATCATTTGTTTACTGAAATTCCATGTCTTGATGTGTACTCATGGATAGATGCATGTTTAAGCAAACTTGAATGTGTAAACCCTTGAAATTACTTTGTTTAGAAACCTTGTATATTCAAACTATCATATCTTTTTGTATAGTTACTGAAATTGATTGATTCTAATTGGAGATTAAAATATACTTATATATGTATATCATATCCGAAAATCAAGTAAAAATACCAAGAAATGAATCTTGGGTGATGGTTTGAAGTTCGGATATGAACTCTGCCCCAAAAGAGTAATATGCATACCATGTGTTTGATGTTTTGCTTGACACGGCAAGTGAACTCTGAAAATTATGAAATTTTAACCTTGTATTATTCAATATGTTTTCTTAAATTAGGTGAAATATTATAGAAATTTATGATGTATAAAAATTATGAAAATTCTTGGAAGATGACTGAACAATAGATGAGCCTATAGGGAGAATTTGCTATGTGGTAAAGAAATGGGCATATCTTTCTCTAGGAAACTTAGATGGATGTGTCGTCTTTTGTGTTGGAAACCTAATATGATAAGGATTGGATTACCAAGAAGAATTAAAGTAGGTTTGGGATGTAATTTAAATATGTTAGATATCAGAACCAGAGTTTAGATGGGGCTTCATTTATAATGAATGATTTGAATTGAATCATATGATGCTTATGAATTGAGTTATGTTGAAGTTGTTCTTTGGACTATTAATATTCTTATGATGATACTAATATTGTAAGAATGATAGGAATGGAAGAAGATCTGATTGTACAAGTACCGGATAAAGGCAAGGGAAAATCCAGTTAAACTGTCAAGGTGAGTGTACTTATGATTGTCTCATATATGCAGGAATATGAATATAGCTCTAAGAGAAGGATTTGTTTGGGTATTATGATCAAGGATTGACTTGAATACTTCGGTATTCAGGATTTGCTTGGATATTCAAATATCCAAGATTTGTTTGGGTCTTATGATCCAAGATTGGAATTGAACAAAGATCCAATGATTTAATTTGTCTTATGACAAGGATTTGTTGGAACTCATGTTCCAGGATTTGTTATTGCCAATGGGCAGAATTATTTGGATCTTATGATCCAGGATTTGTTATTGCCAATGGGCAGGATTGTTCGGATTTTATATCTACATATTCGATATAGAATTGTTATTCCATTGCAGGGAAGGAGTACCTCACTAAGCTTAATGCTTATGGTTTATATTTTAATAATTTTAGGTTCGTACGCTGCCAGCTAGGATACCATATGACCGGTAACTTTAAGAGTTGCACCGTTGGAGAGAGCTGGGGTTTAAAAATGGGGATTTTATCGTTATCACACTGAATATTTTAATATACTCACACATTGTATATATTGATTTAGTATGGATTGAGTTGATTATAGTTAATCACAGTATTGTATGTCCGCTTAATTATGACTCTGATATTGATTTTTTTTTTTGTATAAGAATAATATTATGTTCATTATGCACATTATGTAGGAAAATATTGATGAATGAATCATATTTACAATGGGCTCAATATTATGATCTAATTATTTCAATAACAAATAATTAGTATGGATATTGGGTTTGGGGTGTGACAATTAGTGGTATCAGAGCGTAGTTGTTAATTCTGGACGTGTGTGACGGTTAGATGGCAGTATTGAGTTGATTTGAGATTTATGAATTTTTTTTATGTACTAACTAATAGTTTAGTATTATAAACTGTGTATATTTGTTGTTAGAACTTTGTTGTATTACAGATAATTCCAGATGGAACCTGGGAATGGGCAACATAGAGAAGAGGGAGTGTCTTCTCCTACAGATAATACTAAAAAAGAGCAGAGTGTTGCTGGAAGGGCTAGAGAGAATGAACAACCTATAGAGATTCAGATAATGGCACAAGAAATGATGAGGATGGCAGAGCAACAAGAAGAAATATGGCGCAAATGGCAGAACAACAAGCTAGATATCTAGAATAAAAGGCTGTGGCCAGGATTGAGAAAGAGGCAAGCAAGGAGATGAAAGATTCTATGCATGAGAAGTTTTTGAAGTTAAATCCTCCAGAATATTTAGGGTCAGTTGAACCTACAGAAGCTGAGATGTGGGTCAGGGATCTAGAAACTATCTTTGCAGTTATGAAGGTTCTAGATAACCAGAAAGTGAATCTAGTTGTGTTTAAGCTGAAAGGAGAGGCCAAATATTGGTGGGAAACCAGCAACCATTTGGTGCCCAGGATGGAAGGTGCTGATGTTATTACTTGGGCTGAATTTATTAAAGCTTTGTATGTTAAGTATTTCCCTAAAGTTTATAGGAGGGAGAAGTTGAGGGAATTTATAAATTTGACACAAGGAAAAATGTCTGTGAGGGAGTATGAGGCTAAATTTACTACTTTGTCTAGATTTTCCACTAAGTATGTGGAGAATGAAGAAGATAAATGTAGTAAGTTTCAAGATGGACTGATTTGGCCTATTCAAAATAGAGTGGCCACTTATGAGTTAGAAAATTATGCTTCTCTGGTAAACAAAGCCACGATAGCAGAAAGGCAAATAAACCAAGGGGTGGCGAGTAGAGAGAGTTTTAAGAAAAGTAGATTTGATGCATTTCAGTCTAAGGGAGGTGAGGGTGGAAGTGTTACGATAGAACCTCAAAAATTTTAGAGAGGTGGTGGAGATAGTGGTAGAGGTCAGGGGAGATTTGGTAGAAATACTATTGGTGGAGGATCTTTTGGTTCAGTCAGAAAGTCAGGGAGATGTGAGGCACCAACGAGAGTTGTTACATATTTCTTTTGTAAAGAGGAGGAGCATTATAAATCCGAGTGTCCCAAGCTTGAAGGATTGGAATGCTACCATTGTCATCAAGTGGGGCATATTAGGAAGAATTGTCTGCAGTTGGCAGAGACTCCAGCAGCACATAGTGAAGTAGCAAGTAGAATGTTATCTCCAGGCAGTGTAGTGAAAAGTGTGGGTAGAGGACAATCTAGTGGTTCCAGGCCAGGTGGACTAGTCTTTACGATGAAAGAAGCTCAGATTACTCCAGATGTGGTGACAAGTACACTTTCTGTTACTGATAGAAGTGCTTATGTTTTGATTGATCTTGGTTCCACACATTCTTTTGTGTCCTATGCTTTTGCTGTATACCTGAATAGACCATGTACTCGTTTAGATGCAGGGTTGAGTATTTATATGCCTATGGGGGATATGATTGTAGCCAAGTATGTTTTTTGTGATTGTGTTTTGACTATGGGGGCTAGAGATACAATAATATCTCTACTTCCATTGGATATTTCTGATTTTGATATAATTCTGGGAATGGATTGGTTATCTAAATATCATGCATCTATGGATTGTTTCTGTAAGGAAGTTGTTTTTAATATGTCTCGTGAGCCTGAATTTAAATTTGTGGGGGAAAGAAAAATTGTTCCCAATTTCATCATTTCTGCTATTCAGATGAGGAAATTATTGAGTAAGGGTTGTGAGGGTTTATTGTATATGTTCTTGACACTAGGAAGGGGGAATTACAGTTAGTTGATGTTCCTACTGTACGGGATTTTCCAGAAGTGTTTCCTAGTGAGTTACCCGAGTTACCTCCAGAAAGAGAGGTTGAATTTAGTATTGAATTAGCACCGGGGATAGACCCTATTTCAATGGCACCATATAGAATGGCACCTGTTGAATTGAAATAACTTGATAGGGGGTTTATACAACCCAGTGTATCTCTATGGGGTGCACCAGTTTTATTTATGAAGAAGAAAGATGGTACCATGCGTTTATGTATTGATTATAGGCAACTGAATCAAGCTATAATTAAGAACAAATATCCTTTACCTCGTATAAATGATTTGTTTGATCAGTTATAGGGTGCTAAAGTGTTTTAAAAAATAGACTTGTGATCGGGTTATCATCAGTTGAGGGACAAGGAGAGTGATATTTCTAAAACTTCTTTTCGCACTCAGTATGGTCATTTTGAGTTTTTGGTGATGCCTTTTGGGGTGACTAATGCTCCAGTTGTATTTATGGATCTTATAAATCGGGTACTGCATCCTTTTGTTGATTCATTTGTGATAGTTTTTATTGATGATATTCTGATTTATTCATGTGATATGGTTGAACATGAAAAGCATCTCATATCTATTTTGAATCTACTGAAAGATAAGAAGTTGTATGCCAAGTTTAGCAAGTGTGATTTTTAGCTATCACAAGTTGTATTTTTAGGCCATGTTATTTCTGGAGATGGTATATGTGTTGATCCTAAAAAGGTAGATGCTATTGTAAAATTGGAGAGGCCCAATAATGCGACTGAGGTAAGGAGTTTTCTGGGTTTAGCTGGGTATTATAGAAGGTTTATTAAAGTATTTTCTTCAATTTCCTTGCAAATGACTAAATTGACTCAGAAAGATATTAAGTTTGAATGGAATTCTGATTGTGAAAATAGTTTTGATGAATTGAAAAAGAGGTTGGTAACTGCACCTGTTCTTACTATTCCGCATGGTGGAGATGGTTTTGTTATTTATACTGATGCTTCACACCAGGGGTTGGGTTGTGTTTTTATGCAGTATGGTAGGGTTATTGCTTATGCTTCTAGGCAATTGCATACACATGAACGTAATTATCCTACACATGATTTGGTACTTGATGCTATTGTGTTTGCTTTGAAATTATGGCGTCATTATCTATATGGTGAGGTATGCAAATTTTTTACTGGCCATCAAAGCCTTAAGTATTTATTTACTCAGAAGTAGTTGAATTTGAGGCAGAGGCGGTGGATGGAGGTAATTAAAGATTATGATTGTACAATTCACTACCACCCAGGGAAGGCAAATGTAGTTGCAGATGCTTTGAGTAGAAAGGCTCCAAGAAGGTTATCTTGTATTCAGTGTGCTAGAGTTGCTCACATCATGGAGTTGATATTGATGGGAGTTGAATTGAAGCTAAAAGATGGGGACAGGTTATTTGCTCATGTAAGCGTAAGGCCTTTGTTATCTACCTATATTCGTGATTTGAAAAGTCAAGATCCTTTTTTTGAGAAGAAACGACAAGATGTCCGAGATGGTAGGTCTGAAGATTTTTGTATTGTGAATGATGGTACTTTATTGTATAAGTAGCGGTTGTGTGTGCCTAATATGGGTGGATTGAAAGAGGAAATTTTAGATGAGGCTCATAATTCTATTTATACTATGCATCCTGGTAGAACTAAAATGTATAGAGATTTAAAGGAGCATTATTGGTGGAATAATATGAAGAAGGAAATAGCTGATTTTGTTGCTAGGTGCCTTATATGTCAGCAAGTGAAAGTGGAGCATCAGAAACCTACTGGTTTGCTTCAGCCATTGCCAATACCGGAATGGAAATGGGATCATGTAATGATGGATTTTGTGGTTGGGCTTCCTCGATCTCCAAAGGGGTAAGATTCGATCTAGATTGACCAAGTCTGCTCATTTTCAAGCGGTCAAGACTATGTATACAGTTGATAGGTATGCTATATTGTATGTTAATGAAATTATTCAATTGCATGGAGCACTGGTATCTATTATTTCAGATAGGGACCCTACTTTTACATTCAGATTTTGGGATAGCTTGCAGTATGCTATGGGTACTAACTTAAAGTTTAGTACGGCTTTTCATCCTCAAAAAGATGGGCAGTCTGAAAGGACAATACAGATTTTGGAAGATATGCTTAGAGCTTGTGTGCTTGATTTCAAAGGTAATTGGGATGAATATTTGACTTTGATAGAATTTTCATATAACAATAGTTTTCAATCTACTATTGGTATGGCACCATATGAAGCGTTGTATGGTAGACGGTGTCGTACACCCGTATGGTGGGGTGAAGTTGGTGAAAGGAAGATAGAAGGTCCAGAGTTGATTGAAGTCACCACTGAAAAAGTGAAGATTATTCAAGATAGAATGAGAAGGCTCAAAGAAGATAGAAGAGCTACGCGGATAAGTGACGGAAAGATTTAGAATTTTAGAAGGGGTATTACGTGTTTCTTCGGATATCTCCATGGAAAGGAGTTATGAGGTTTGGAAAGAAAGGTAAATTAAGTCCACGCTACATTGGACCTTATGAAATTCTTGAGAAAGTCGAGATGGTTGCCTATAAGCTAGAATTACCACAAGAGTTAGCTCGATTACATGATGTGTTCCATGTTTCTACGTTGAGAAAGTATGTAGTGAATCCTTCACATGTATTGGTGGAACAACCTATTGCGCTGAAAGAAGATTTGAGCTATGTGGAAAAACCGCTTACAATTGTTGATAGGAAAGAACAAATATGGAGATCAAAAGTGAACCCACTCGTGAAGGTTATGTGGAGAAGGCATTCCATGGAATAATCTACATGGGAGAGTGAGGATATCATGAAGATGCGTTATCTGTATTTGTTTGATTCAAACAACCAAGGTATGTAAATTTCGAGGACAAAATTTCCTAACAGGGGGAGAATTGTGACAACCCGAATATAATTATGATAAATTATGTTTAAATCATGATTATATTATGTGATATGGATAATATGTTATTAGTATATATAATTTTAAGTCATTATATTTAGTCTAATCCTAGTGTCATAAAGCATGAAATATTGAATTAGTTACAAATGTGAAATTTTGAAGTTTTTGGTAGGAATGTTCATGTCTAAGACTAGTTTTGACATTTATGACCTAACAATTTACTTCAGGTGAAAAATAGAAATTTGTAGATATATGAGTTAGGTTTGTAACACAACAAATGCTTCATCGAACGGACATCTGAGTAGGAAGATATTGTCTTTTTATGAACAGGGGGTAAAGTAGTCATTTAGCCTTAAATGATATTTTTTTTATATAATGCCACATGTTATATTTTGATTGGACCAAGGGGGGGTGACCTTATGCCGACTTATAACCCTTGAATTAAGATCTTCCTTCAGCATATTTCAGCCATGGAAGAGTTTTAACCTAAGGAAAGAGAGTTTTGAAGTTTAGGAAGAAATTGTGAGGAGAAATTGAAGAAAAATTCATAGAAAATTACATAAAAGCCCCTAAGGTAATTCCATCCATAAATCTTGTTTGATTTTTTTATATTTCTGATTTAAATGATAGAAATAATCATTTTTTTTACTGAAATTCCATGTCTTGATGTGTACTCATGGATAGATGCATGTTTAAGCAAACTTCAATGTGTAAACCCTTGAAATTGCTTTGTTTAGAAACCTTTTATATTCAAACTATCATATCTTTTTGTATACTTACTTTAATTGATTGGTTCTGATTCGCGATTAAAATAGACTCATATATGTATATCATATCCGAAAATCAATTAAAATTACCAAGAAATGAATCTTGGGTGATGGTTTGAAGTTCAGATATGAAATTTTCCCCAAAAGTGTAAATATGCATACCATGTGTTTGATGTTTTGCTTGACATAGCAAATGAACTCTAAAAATTATGAAATTTTAACCTTGTATTATTAAATATGTTTTATGAAATTGGGTGAAATATCATAGAAATTTATGATCTATAAAAATTATGAAAATTCTTGGAAGATGACTGAACAATAGATGAGCCTATAGGGCGGTATTTTGTGTCGGAAACCTAATATGATAAGGATTGGATTACCAAGAAGAATTAAAGTAGGTTTGGGATGTAATTTGAATATGTTAGATATCAGAACCTGAGTCTAGATGGGACTTAATTTATAATGAATGATTTGAATTGAATTGAATCATATGATGCTTATGAATTGAGTTATGTTGAAGTTGTTCTTTGGACTATTAATATTCTTATGATGATACTAATATTGTAAGAATGATAGGAATGGAAGAAGAGCTGATTATACAAGTAACGGATAAAGGCAAGGGAAAATCCAGTTAAACTGTTAAGGTGAGTGTACTTATGATTGTCTCATATATGCAGATATATGAATATAACTCTAAGAGAAGGATTTGTTTGGGTCGTATGATCCAGGATTGACTTGAATACTTCGGTATTCAAGATTTGTTTGGATATTCAAATACTCAGGATTTGTTTGGGTCTTATGATCCAAGATTGGAATTGAACAAAGATCCAATGATTTGATTTGTCTTATGACAAGGATTTGTTGGGACTCATGTTCTAGGATTTGTTATTGCCAATCGACAGAATTATTTGGATCTTATGAGCCAGGATTTGTTATTGCCAAGGGGCAAGATTTCTCAGATTTTATATCCACATATTCGATATAGAATTGTTATTCCATTGCAGGGAAGGAGTAACTCACTAAGCTTAATGCTTACGGTTTATATTTTAATAATTTCAGGTTCATACGCTGCCAACTAGGATACCATATGACCGGTAACTTTGAGAGTTGCACCGTTGGAGAGAGCCGGGGTTTAAAAATGGGGATTTTATTGTTGTCACACTGAAGATTTTAATATACTCAGTATGGATTAAGTTGATCATAGTTAATCACAGTATTGTATGTCCGCTTAATTATGACTCTGATATTGATTTTTTTTTGTATAAGAATAATATTATGTTCATTATGCACATTATGTAGGAAAATATTGATGAATGAATCATATTTCCAATGGGCTCAATATTATGATCTAATTATTCCAATAACAAATGATTAGTATGGATATTGGGTTTGGGTTGTGACACCTACATTAAAAGGCAAGTGTTTAGTCTTGCAAATTTATAGCATATATAATATCTATGTTAGAGTAGGTTGGATTAATTATGAAATTCATGTCATTTGAATGAACTTTGGAAGACATATATCACTATCTTTGGTGAAATTGATATAGAATAGGATCCTACATGTAGGTAGTATGAAACCCATGAAATTATATTGAAACTTAATGAAGAAATTATGATTTTGATGGCTATAGTTGAGTTGTTGAACAATTTCCTAAATTCAAAGAAGTCTATGAAATTGGGTAAATTAAACCGTAACTTTATGTTTATATAAAAACAAGAATTTGAGTCTTACTCAAATAAAAACACTGAAAGATTTATTACGGATTATCGGACCTTTGGAATCGGTTGAAATTTGGAGGCATAAGTGAAGGCGAGATGAAGCTGTAAAAAAATATTTAGCTTGACCGAACGGTCGAATACTTTTATTTATTTTTTTAGGTCGAATCCTCCTCCGATTTTCATACAAAAAGTTATATTTTTTAAATTGGAATCCTAATTTAAATTTCACTTAAATCCTTCTTTTTATATTTAAAAACCAACATTTTTAAATACCAAAATTAAATAAATTCCAAAATTTTATTTTTTCAAAATCGAGGTTAATTTAATTAAAACTGGTTTAGAAATCACGGTTGTTACAAAGATTAGTGGGTTTTCACAAACTATATAAATCTCGAACAATATTACATAGTTTTGGGCATCATTGGTGTGATAATCACTTATGATCTTGATTTTTTGATTGGGTTAAGTCAATTTTACATGAGTTCATAACTTTTACACCCAAGGTAGACTTTAAGATCATTCGTTAGTGGTATTTCAATCATTCCTGGACATGTATTATTTTTGTGTCTGTTGATTAACCTATTGATGTTCACACCCCTATATTCTTCTTTCATGATTCGGGTATTTTTGTGTTTCTTCATGGTGTGTTGTATTGGTAAAATTTTACACTTGAATTTTTTTTAAAATTTTTTAAAAATAGTTGGTGAAGCCTTTGGGATTACCATTACATGTGTGTTATTTCTATCTCTTTGTGAGGATATCTTACTCCTTATATGTCATTCTTTATACCTCATGTTTAGTTTTTACTGCTTTGTCTATTTTAGACAACAAGGGGGAGAATAAATTAAGCGGTAGATTTAATGATGAGTTTGATTTATGGGTAGAACGCATTACGAGTTTTTATTGTCTATTCAAACTTTACGCATCATGGTCATTTTTCGTTGGTTCATGTGTGCAGGTATCTAAAAGGAAAAACATATTACACCGGATGAAGACAAATTAACCTAATGGAAGATAAAGATGAGATTGAAGATAAAGTTTCACTATATCATTCCATTTCTAGGGTTTTGGAAGGGTATTAGGATTTTTTTTTGTCATAGACGGGTATGTATTGTAATTTGAGTTTCGGTTAGTTTTGTAACGAAATAGCCAAATGGAGAGATTTGAAAGGGAAAATATTTTAGCTTAGGTTATTTATTTGTATTATTTTCAGTTTGGCACATTTGGCGTATCTCATTACAAATCACGTTGAATCGAGTCTCTAACATCTCCAAGTTCAAAACTTCTCTACGTTATGAAAGAATAAATCTTTTAAGAGTTCGAATTTATTTACATTTATATTTATGAGATGTATTTTTATAAAAAATCGAGGCGAATATTTTAACGTTAAGATGATTTTTTAATTGACTTCATTCAAACGAGATGGCCATCTCGTTCGAATGAGTATGACTTTTCGTTTGAAGGGCCATTTGATCTCAACATAGAATGAGCATCTAACAAGGGAATACTATTTCAATTCGTTAGAAGCTGGTTATAACGAGATTGTTATCTCGTTCGAACAACCTTTGGATTTTTTTCAATAAGATGACATTCTCGTCCAAACGACCTCTATTTTCGTCCGAATACCGCCTCAAAATTAATGAGACTTATAAATACCTATTTTAAAACCTTTTTCACTGGGACTTTGGAAACAACTTGATTAGAGTATATTTACCAAAGTTTTTCCATCTTTTGGTTTTCCAAATACTTTTAATTCACAAATCATCATCCCCAAATATTATTGTGAATCCTCTTGAAACCCTAGAAGTTTCATATCTGATATACACTTGTGGAGAGGCATGTTTACGGTTGATCTTGTGGAGAGGATTCTCTACGATTGACCTTGTGATCCGAATGATCATGGTTGAAGAAGGCTGATGGCTGAATCGGTGGATACACAGGGTGGATCACTGCCTCTAGATTGCTCTAAATCTAAGAAGTATTCTTTAGAAGTTTAGTAGGTAGGTTGTCTTTTAAACTATCTAAAGTGCTGAATTAAAGGTTTTGTCCTGTAAAAGGATTTACCCTTATTTGCCGTTTTCAATGTGTGATTGCATTCTTAGTTTAATTTCTACGATTTGAACTTTTATCATATGCAGATCTAATTTAATCAGAAATTAAAATTTTTCTAAAATTAGATTGGTGTGTTTGGGAAATTTAATTATATAAATTATTCAATTAATTTCTCATTGTGCACTCTCACTTCTCCCTCTAGGGATCTAGGATCGTGACTTTGGCATTAAATCTTTCAGGCAACGACCTTAAGATTTTGTGTGCAACTCTAGGCATGGGGATAGGCTCACGTAAGTTAAATGAGAAATTGATCACATCCAATAACCTTGCATATAATTCATCAAAAGAATCATTCTTCAACATCTTAATCGTCCCCAACTTATTCGTCAAATTTTGTAACTTGGAAATCCTAATAGTATTTTTCCTTCGTGTGCAGATCGTAAAATATCCTAAGAATCCTACACGCTCTCGCAAGTCATAATACATCTAAAATCTTTGACAGTCACAATGAAAAAATTGCACTTACACCCTTAGAATTAAAGTCGAGGAATTCTTTTTACCTATTGTCCAAAATATAAATGTTTTAGAAGCACCAATTTCAGTTGGAGGAGTCCACCCATACTCAATAGAGTTCCAAATGTTCTAGTTGATAGACTTTAAGAAAAAAATCGCATTCGCATCTTCCAATAGGGATATTTTGTTCCATCAAACAACGAGGTCGGGTAACAAAACTCCCTTCTTGGTTAAAGTACATCTAAACACTAAAAGAGCAACAAAATTGGTATCAAATGCAAGAAATTACTTTAACCCTCTCTGATAGAAATTTGAGAAACTCAAGTTCCATAGGGTCGAATGGAAACACCACCAATTTTTAATTTTCACAATTTTAATAAACTTTGCAATGAATAAAATCAAATTATTGTGTTGAATACTTTACCACTGTTAGTCTTGAACTCAGAATGCATCTATGTGAATATAAGAAAGAATAAAATAAGTAAATCACAAACTAGCATTTGGGTGGCACAAGATATGACTTGGAAAATTATTTTTACAAAAACCCTCCAGGAAAACACATGCCAGACCTGAGTATTTATGGAAAACAAACTTTTCGAGGAAGTTCGTTCAAATGAGAAACAAGGTTCATTCGAATGACAAAAACATTCATGTTCGAACAAAAAAAAAAGTTCGTTCAAACAATATGTTATTCTTGTTTGAATGATGATTGAATGAGCTTTTAATAATATTTTTCTGCGAACATTCAACTATCATTTGAACGGGATGCTTGAATTGCAATGAATAAAGAAACTCATCAGACGAAACATATATATCCTTAGAACAACAGAGGAAGTTCATTTGAACGAAACAAATTTGAAATATATTTTCAGTTCTAAACACCATTTTATAAAAAAAAAAGGCCTCAAACAATTTTATAAACAACACCCAAACTAAATCATTGGATCAAAGATAAATATTTATTCATACCTTTATTGAGATCCCATGAAAGATGAATACGAAACTTAGTACATAACCCAATGTATCCTCGATGTCATTTAAGTTTGCCACATGATTTTTAATCACACATCATAGGCTTGATGGACACACAACTCAAATCCTAACAACCTATGACTCAAACAAGTTTTGTCCAAACACAAAATTAATCCCATACATATAAACTGACTCGATTCGAAATTTTTTTATTGTTTATTATGGAACAAATGATGATTTTTATATTAGTTGTTCCATTATTTAAAAGTAATCATTAATTAGATATTTTCTAATAATAATAATAATTACAAATGACAACACATTATAAAATTAAAAGGTATTGTAACATAAACCGTAATTCCCCGATCAAGATTTTGGGGTCACCCGTGGGTTAACCTAGTTCGGTTCGGATGTGTTACGTGTGAAGTGATGTAAAACAAAAAAAATATTTCTAGTTCATTTTAATTGATTAAAATTACCAAGAAAGCACGCATTTTCTTTTTCACGACATATGTGCATTATAATAACAAGCGAGGAAGCCATTAGGAAACATCCTAGGATTCAAGAAATTATAGCCACTAGCATAAGAATAAGGAATCACTTACTTGTAAAACGCTCTCAAAATATGAAATGTCAATTAACCTACCACAACAAGGGAACGGAGTGAGCCAATGCCTAGTAGGGGGTTCCAAAAAATATGCAATATGGAAACGAATGACATAAATAATGAATGCAATAATATAACCAATAAACTTCTACCCACTTCTACATGAAACTATTATACTATATATGCCTTACCATGTTTCATTTCTAAAAAATTATCTTCCAATTAGGTTAAAAACCATTAACCCTTGTGTTTCAAAGTTGTTCATTTTATTCCAAAAATTGTCCGTTAATCCATTATTACACATAGTTATTTTTTGGATAGTCATACTCTTGAATTATCTTTATTTAATAAGATTTCCTTTTAAAATATGAATTTATACTTAACATAACACATATGTGTGTTTCTTTAAAAATAATATTTCAACACATGTATCTAGTGTTTGAAAAGAGCTAGTTATACATAACCGTGTCAATCCTTAGGATTATATTCCCGCCCAGAAATTAATCACCTATCCTATTATTTCCCTTTTTATATTAATTTGATCCACATACATGTGTCAAACCTGGGATTATGCCCCATTAGCGGTTATTCAAATACCCAATTGTTAATTATATATCTTTTCATCCTTTAAGATCATATTAAAATAATCCACAAATACACATGCCAGGCCTGCATCAATGCCCCATTATGGGGTTACTTACCCACCCAGTAGTTACCTTTATTCCATCAGTTTATAAATACTAGGTACTTCATTATGACTTCCAATTCTGGGATTCACATGTTTTCTATGCTTTCGTATTTATTCATAGTTTAGGACCATGTCATGTAAAACTCGAAATATAATTTTTCATAATAATTTATTAACTAATTATCCTTTTTATTAGAAATTAACAATTCATTTCCTTGTAACACCCCGTCTAAATAAATACCGGGTAGCTACTCCTTTATTAAATTAATACAGAATATCAAGTTGGTTCAGTCTTAGCATCACTGTCGAAAATATTTAATTAATTTCTAGCCGCCTAATATTTAAAAAGAAAGATGTCAATTTTATAAATTATGTCAACAAATAAACAAGAATTTATCTATAAACCATCAATCGCATAAACAATTTCATATAAATGCTCAATGAGATGAAATCAAATAAGTCTGGAGTAAACACTCCAATAATAAAGATGCCAGTGTAAATAATGTCCCAATACAAGAGTCTGAATAAATAATAAACCAAAAACTGAATTACTGAAAGTCTACAACTACAACCTCTAAATAAGAATGGGCGACGTGCCTTTCCTAATACAAATGACTCTGAAGGACTCAAGGATAAAATGAGAGTGTCTACTACCAAGATCCTGTAACTTCCACCGCAGCTACAGCACTTCATCATAATGGAACTACTATGCTTGGCGCCCTTATGACTGGGCAACTAAAATGTTTTTACAAAACAAAAATAGATTTAGAGGAAAACGGGTCAGAGCCCTATGTTAAAAAAGTTTAAAAGTTTAGCAAGTGTTTAAATTACAATTAAACAGCACATATTATAAACACGTTAGTTGCGTACTCTCACATGAGTTTATTACCTCTCAACTACTGTGCACGCCTAATTTATGCCTTTAACCCATCCTAGTTATGCCACTATCTAACTAGTTTGTACCACTCCTTCCTTCGCATTCTAACGTAGAGTATCTAGACGTAACCCCCAAATAAGACATATTTATAACCCATGTTCACATTCATTAAATTACTTATCTTAAGTGTCAATTAAATTCTCATTCTTAACCCATTCAAATATCTTAGTTATTCACATCTACTAAGCAAACAATGAACCAGCCACGAGTACATAAGTATATCACTCTAAGTACATAAATACATATATGGAACCCCTAGGCTAAGCTGCGGTGCAGGCATACTCCGCTACCGAATCCCAGTACATCACGTACATAGGGACTACGAGTTCCGAATCTCTCAAGAACCGTTTCAATAAGAAAAATCACACATATTGGAGGCGAACATAGTTCACATACCCATGGGGCACGCACATAACTACACTCCCATGGTCAGCTGACTTATCAACTCACAAATAAGTCATTCACAACCCAATGTCCTTAAGGTACCAATCTAAATCCCCCCGAAGGCACACAAGGATAAGAGGGTCCTTTTCCAAAATAAAACTAACCTCCCGTGATAGCAAGTATGGTAGGTATGTCATACACATAAGAAATCCATACACAAGGCATTCACACAACCTAAGTAATCATATTACAATATAAGTATTCACACATCTCATCTAGTAATGACTCGTACGTAGAAATTTTACCCCGAACATAATATGTAATATATTTTCAGCTTGATAACTCTCTCGTCGTATCAATTTGAGTACTTAAACCTATCTCAAAAGGTTACTAGATTTCTTATTAATTTCTAATGTTATCTCAGCACTTAAAGTCACTCCGTTCCTGCCCTTAACCTTACATCATCACAAATTCCCATTATAGTTTCATTTCGAACGCTTTCTAATCATATCTCACTCGGTAGACCCTCGTAAGCAATAGCAATCAATTTCAGAAGTTATAACATTCTCCAATAATAACTAAGACCCTACTGACTTTATCTAAGTCCCACAATATTATATTAATCACCCTAATAACCAACACCAACTTTGGAATAATCATTAAACCTTAAAGAGAAACAATTGTCAAAAATAAGAAGGGGTCGATCGATCGAAGAAAAGGGGTCGATCGATCGATCAAACAGGTCTCAGCCCAAAATTTCTTAACAGTTACGGGTTCACCTCTTTTTACACCTCAAATTCTTCATCCTAACGTCCAAAACTCACAACTAAGTATACTAATTATCATACTAACACGTTTACATCAGTCACCACATTATAGAATCATCAAAACAACATAGAACATAAATTTCTTAGATCAAAATACCTAATTTTCATATAAAAACCTGTAATACCCCGTGATTTTAATGACTTTTAAAATGGGTTATATTTTAAATTAATGGATTAGTTGGATTTTATTATAAATTAATTCATTTGGGTTTTATCCGAATTGTGGATATTAAAATGGATGATTCTGAATATTACATAAAGATATTTAGGTAATATATGAATGTGATGTCATTGATATGACGGTATGATATAAATTCGGTAATTTGAATTTTTAGTCAGACGCGGTATGGGACGTGTCGGGACTAATTTATTAAATTAAAAAAGAAATTTATTTTCTATCGACCTTATAGTCATTTCGACTGCGTCGTTGCGTCCGGAAAGTTCGAAATAGTCAGAAAAGTCTATTTGGATGTTAATTATGAGTCTCGGGTCATTTGGAAATGAAAAGACAACCCAAAAGGGCATTTTGGTTATTTTTACAAGGGGGATGAATAGTGATTTTGGGTTTTGTCTTATTATAAGTATTTGGAGATTAGTGTATGTAGGTTCATTTCATCTCTTCTACACAAAATTGAAAAGTCATCTTCTTAGAGAGAGTGGAAGGTTGCTTGGAAAGAAAAAGAAGTTTGTTTGGGAAGGAGGAGAACCAAAGGTCAAAGGTCACCACCACCATCACCACCTGTGTTATTCAACTCCAAAGGATCAGATCTTCATTAGAGGCAAGTGTTTGATATTTGCAATTTAAGTTCGTATATTGTCCATGTTAGGATAGTTATAAAAAGAGATGATTTTCATGCTTGAAAGATGAAAGGATATAGTTGTTAATGGATTTTTGGAATCTAAAAATATATGGGAATTAAACTCATGTTGTAGGTAGTTAGTAATCCAATAAATATTCATCAATCTGTGGAAGAAATTCTGAAAATAATTTAGTGTTCTTGAAGATAATATGTTGATAATGTTCTGGAAAACGAGGAAAAAACGAGTGGAATGAGAAGAGCCAATTTGGAAGGTTTAGATCTTCTTTTTGAGTGCATTTGGATGAGATTTAAGAAAAACTCAAAACACATACCTGACTCAATTTTTCGTGTAGAATCCAAATCTGAAGTGGGATTGATGATTTGAATAATTTTTGGATCTGATTTTTCTG
Organism: Sambucus nigra; assembly: GCA_949130495.1. Classification (NCBI taxonomy): domain Eukaryota; kingdom Viridiplantae; phylum Streptophyta; class Magnoliopsida; order Dipsacales; family Adoxaceae; genus Sambucus; species Sambucus nigra. The sequence continues at coordinate 387,982,877 of OX422208.1, forward strand.
AGTATTTAAAATATGAGAATTCATGATGTCGTTTCTTTTTAATGTTGGTTCTTATCCCAAAACTTTTGTAGATCTTCGGTGATTATTAATAGGATATTATGGGACTTAGAGAAGATCAGTAAGCCCTAGTTAAGATTTGAATTAATTTGATTGGGATTTAATTGATTAGAATCATGATAATTAAATTTAAAGGGATTTCGGTTGCTAGATTCATGTGTTGGATTCTAATCTGTTTGTATGAGGATTAAGGATAGTTCAAGTAGGGGAGATTTAATATAACACCTGGGTAGCCTTAGGGTTACAATTTGAACATCAAGGACTGAGTTTAAGCTCATTATTGATTTCGCAAGGACGGATGTAATACAAGAGCGTAGTGGTATGTCTCCTGGATAGAGATGGGAGTTTAGAACACATTTGGTTGAAAGAAGGTATGAGGTTATCCCAATCACGTATTTAAAGTTGACGGACCTCCTCGATCGACAAAGTTAAGTAGTAGTGTATTGGAGGGGTTCCTTGTTTGGATTTCGCTTTGCGAGACGCTCCGCGCATGAACCTTAACGACGTCGGGAGTGGAGAGATGTTATAGGATGCGAGGATAATTAAATTATGAAGTAAAGATATGACATTTTAATACGTGGGATTTAAAGAGATATAATGCTACGTAAGGGAATAATTAAGGTTAATGTGAGTACCTTGTTGTTAGTATACTATAGGTATGATAATACCTATTTGGTTGATTAATGATTATGTGTATGACATACCTAGCTTACTTGCTATCGGTGGGATGTTTGCGCGTGAGGGCAGTCATATCCTGATGAATCCATGGGATCTTTGATTTGTCGCTCGAGAACATAGGTCTATAAAAGACTTATCGGGGAGTTGATAAGTCCGCTGACTATGGGTACGTAGGTATGTGCGTGACCCATGGGTATGAGAACTATGTTCGCCTCCAATGATTGTGTTGTTGTTAATGGTTCGAGGTATCCTCACCAAACCTTTTGTCCCCTTTTCGATGACCAGCGATATTGGGACATGATAGCAGAGTAATGCATTGCACCGCAGTTGTGACTCGGGGTGCCGTATTATATATGAATATATATATAATTAATTAAATGATTGAATGGTTATATTGTGGTTAAGTCATCTACTGTGTGATAATTGTAGATAAAGGCGAATTGAGAAAAGAATGGAATTAAGTTAATGAATGTTTATTCTTATAGAATTGAAAAGCTTAATTCATATTAATGAGAAATGATTCACGTTAATGAGCAACGATTCATATAAATGAATAACGTAAATGAATGATTATGTGACGTATGGTATGGGACATACGTGGATTATGATATTGGGATGGAATTATAATATGGAGACTAGAAAAGAGGAACCATTAATTAGGAGGTTAATAGGAAACGTTAAGTGTGCACTCTAGTTGAGAGGTGAGAATAGCAAGTGAGAGTTGGATCTAACATGTACATAATAAATGCTTTATTGCACTTGTTAAATACTTGTTGTTTTAAAAATCATTTACACATTCGGGCTCTGACCCGTTTCCTTGCATATTTTCTTTTCTATTGTATCTTCTATATCAGGTGTCCAGCAACAGGGACGCCAACCTTAGCGGATTACGATAAGCTATGGAGCTATGGATTATTGCTTAGATGCCTATCATCATTTGATTCACAGTATTCTCTTAGTTGGGGCATGTCGCCCAAAGGATTCAGTTATCATTTTCTATCGGAGTCAAATACTATGGTATTCGTGTCATTTTAATACATATGATATTGTTGGGATTACTGTAATGGATTAATACTATTTGGGAATGTTTATTCCAATTGCATTCAAATTCTTTTGTGTTATCTACTTGGTTATCAGTGTTGTAGAATAAAATGTGTTGTGTTATCCTTAAACTGGAAATGGATTTTGTTAAATTAAAATTTGGAAAGTTTTTAACACCAGCTTAATTGGGTATTGGGTGAGTTGTAAATGTTTTCGACAGTGATGCTAAGAATGAGCCAACTGTATATTCTGTTTTAATTTGGTATGGGACTGGCCACCCGGTATTTAATTAGGCGGGGTGTTACAGGTGGTATCAGAGCATCAGGTTCTAGTGTCCTTTAGGGTCTGTACGGCTTACTGTGTTTTTAGCTTAGCGTTCTTTGATGTAGAGCCCTATGTTTAGGATTGTTGATTTCTTTGGTAAGATTCCGTATATATTAGTGAATCTTATTTGCGTTCGGACGAGTTCATACGAGAAGTATGGCAGATGAGGGCCATTGGATGGATAGTGGAGATCGTACTTAGGAGGTTATGAAGTATGTTCGAGTATGATGACCGTAGTCGAGGTCACCCCTATTATGGAAAATTGAGGAGAGACATCAGTAGAAGGTTTAGAAATGCGGGAATTGAGTATGTTACCTAACGAAGGCAATATATTCAAAGGCTTGGACATATAGTGGAGTGTGGTGAACTAGAACTGAAAATTTGGGGTAAAAATTTTGTTGACTCATCGGAGAAAAGTTATAATAGTGGGATTCAATAACCACCACTCGCGAATAAGGGTATGTTTTCTATTTAAGGAGTCATGAGGCGCATTTTGATTTTAGTAGCGATTAATATTGTGTGGGCAAAAAGGGTTGCTAAACTTAGCCTATAGCATCGTTATTTACGTAGACTCACTGAGGGGTGTGGGACACCTATATATTACATGTTATCATGTGGGTTTGATTTTTATCATGGGATTACTTACTTTGGGCATGTCCGAGCATGATGTGACTATCGGCATGCATTGACTTGTGGTATACGAGAGCGTATGTACTACTATTAACCATCATCTTGTCTTCTAGAGAAGAGTAGATGAGTAGACTCTATTTAAAAAAAAAAAAAAAAAAAAAAAAAAAAAAAAAAAAAAAAAAAAAAACTAATTATTTTTTGTTTAAATCGATAAACTTGATATTTTTTTCGATAAACCAAATTTTTATATACTATTGACTAAGGACCATAGGAGTTTCGATGACCGACTACTTTAGGAAGTAGTGTATCGGGGTGGTTCCTTGTTTGGATTTCGCTTGCGAGACACCCCACGCATGAAACTAATAATCCTTGGGAGTCGAAATAAGTTAGGTCTTTGGGATATGAGTTTATAACCTTGGCGAAAATGTTAATATTGAAAGCGGTACGAGAGGGTGTATGGGCGCCCTGGATGATTGGATTGTAGTAGTTTTCATAATTGTGAAAAGATAAGTAGTTGAGACTTCAGGATTTATTTGTTCACTCCGAGAGGATCATTTATTTTTCCCAACGTTTGTCACGAGAATGGTATAAGGAAGATTGGGTAAAGTTTAAATTCGGTTTAGTTGAAACTATATGGTGCGACTTGGCATATAACATCAATAGGGATTTTCGTTAATGTACTGTATGGGCGGTACGTCTTAGATTTCTTGCGATGTGAGATTTATACTCGGAGTTAACCTTACCGGTATGATTTATATTCCTGAATTTCGGGACGAAATTCTGTTATAAGGGGGGAAGTATGTAATACCCCGTGATTTTAATGACTTTTAAAATGGGTTATATTTTAAATTAATGGATTAGTTGGATTTTATTATAAATTAATTCATTTGGGTTTTATCCGAATTGTGGATATTAAAATGGATGATTCTGAATATTACATAAAGATATTTAGGTAATATATGAATGTGATGTCATTGATATGACGGTATGATATAAATTCGGTAATTTGAATTTTTAGTCAGACGCGGTATGGGACGTGTCGGGACTAATTTATTAAATTAAAAAAGAAATTTATTTTCTATCGACCTTATAGTCATTTCGACTGCGTCGTTGCGTCCGGAAAGTTCGAAATAGTCAGAAAAGTCTGTTTGGATGTTAATTATGAGTCTCGGGTCATTTGGAAATGAAAAGACAACCCAAAAAGGCATTTTGGTTATTTTTACAAGGGGGATGAATAGTGATTTCGGGTTTTGTCTTATTATAAGTATTTGGAGATTAGTGTATGTAGGTTCATTTCATCTCTTCTACACAAAATTGAAAAGTCATCTTCTTAGAGAGAGTGGAAGGTTGCTTGGAAAGAAAAAGAAGTTTGTTTGGAAAGGAGGAGAACCAAAGGTCAAAGGTCACCACCACCATCACCACCTGTGTTATTCAACTCCAAAGGATCAGATCTTCATTAGAGGCAAGTGTTTGATATTTGCAATTTATGTTCGTATATTGTCCATGTTAGGATAGTTATAAAAAGAGATGATTTTCATGCTTGGAAGATGAAAGGATATAGTTGTTAATGGATTTTTGGAATCTAAAAATATATGGGAATAAAACTCATGTTGTAGGTAGTTAGTAATCCAATAAATATTCATCAATCTGTGGAAGAAATTCTAAAAATAATTTAGTGTTCTTGAAGATAATATGTTGATAATGTTCTGGAAAAAGAGGCAAAAACGAGTGGAATGAGAAGAGCCAATTTGGAAGGTTTAGATCTTCTTTTTGAGTGCATTTGGATGAGATTTAAGAAAAACTCAAAACACATACTTGACTCAATTTTTCGTGTAGAATCCAAATCTGAAGTGGGATTGATGATTTGAATAATTTTTGGATCTGATTTTTCTGAGTATTTAAAATATGAGAATTCATGATGTCGTTTCTTTTTAATGTTGGTTCTTATCCCAAAACTTTTGTAGATCTTCGGTGATTATTAATAGGATATTATGGGACTTAGAGAAGATCAGTAAGCCCTAGTTAAGATTTGAATTAATTTGATTGGGATTTAATTGATTAGAATCATGATAATTAAATTTAAAGGGATTTCGGTTGCTAGATTCATGTGTTGGATTCTAATCTGTTTGTATGAGGATTAAGGATAGTTCAAGTAGGGGAGATTTAATATAACACCTGGGTAGCCTTAGGGTTACAATTTGAACATCAAGGACTGAGTTTAAGCTCATTATTGATTTCGCAAGGACGGATGTAATACAAGAGCGTAGTGGTATGTCTCCTGGATAGAGATGGGAGTTTAGAACACATTTGGTTGAAAGAAGGTATGAGGTTATCCCAATCACGTATTTAAAGTTGACGGACCTCCTCGATCGACAAAGTTAAGTAGTAGTGTATTGGAGGGGTTCCTTGTTTGGATTTCGCTTTGCGAGACGCTCCGCGCATGAACCTTAACGACGTCGGGAGTGGAGAGATGTTATAGGATGCGAGGATAATTAAATTATGAAGTAAAGATATGACATTTTAATACGTGGGATTTAAAGAGATATAATGCTACGTAAGGGAATAATTAAGGTTAATGTGAGTACCTTGTTGTTAGTATACTATAGGTATGATAATACCTATTTGGTTGATTAATGATTATGTGTATGACATACCTAGCTTACTTGCTATCGGTGGGATGTTTGCGCGTGAGGGCAGTCATATCCTGATGAATCCATGGGATCTTTGATTTGTCGCTCGAGAACATAGGTCTATAAAAGACTTATCGGGGAGTTGATAAGTCCGCTGACTATGGGTACGTAGGTATGTGCGTGACCCATGGGTATGAGAACTATGTTCGCCTCCAATGATTGTGTTGTTGTTAATGGTTCGAGGTATCCTCACCAAACCTTTTGTCCCCTTTTCGATGACCAGCGATATTGGGACATGATAGCAGAGTAATGCATTGCACCGCAGTTGTGACTCGGGGTGCCGTATTATATATGAATATATATATAATTAATTAAATGATTGAATGGTTATATTGTGGTTAAGTCATCTACTGTGTGATAATTGTAGATAAAGGCGAATTGAGAAAAGAATGGAATTAAGTTAATGAATGTTTATTCTTATAGAATTGAAAAGCTTAATTCATATTAATGAGAAATGATTCACGTTAATGAGAAACGATTCATATAAATGAATAACGTAAATGAATGATTATGTGACGTATGGTATGGGACATACGTGGATTATGATATTGGGATGGAATTATAATATGGAGACTAGAAAAGAGGAACCATTAATTAAGAGGTTAATAGGAAACGTTAAGTGTGCACTCTAGTTGAGAGGTGAGAATAGCAAGTGAGAGTTGGATCTAACATGTACATAATAAATGCTTTATTGCACTTGTTAAATACTTGTTGTTTTAAAAATCATTTACACATTCGGGCTCTGACCCGTTTCCTTGCATATTTTCTTTTCTATTGTATCTTCTATATCAGGTGTCCAGCAACAGGGACGCCAACCTTAGCGGATTACGATAAGCTATGGAGCTATGGATTATTGCTTAGACGCCTATCATCATTTGATTCACAGTATTCTCTTAGTTGGGGCATGTCGCCCAAAGGATTCAGTTATCATTTTCTATCGGAGTCAAATACTATGGTATTCGTGTCATTTTAATACATATGATATTGTTGGGATTACTGTAATGGATTAATACTATTTGGGAATGTTTATTCCAATTGCATTCAAATTCATTTGTGTTATCTACTTGGTTATCAGTGTTGTAGAATAAAATGTGTTGTGTTATCCTTAAACTGGAAATGGATTTTGTTAAATTAAAATTTGGAAAGTTTTTAACACCAGCTTAATTGGGTATTGGGTGAGTTGTAAATGTTTTCGACAGTGATGCTAAGAATGAGCCAACTGTATATTCTGTTTTAATTTGGTATGGGACTGGCCACCCGGTATTTAATTAGGCGGGGTGTTACAGGTGGTATCAGAGCATCAGGTTCTAGTGTCCTTTAGGGTCTGTACGGCTTACTGTGTTTTTAGCTTAGCGTTCTTTGATGTAGAGCCCTATGTTTAGGATTGTTGATTTCTTTGGTAAGATTCCGTATATATTAGTGAATCTTATTTGCGTTCGGACGAGTTCATACGAGAAGTATGGCAGATGAGGGCCATTGGATGGATAGTGGAGATCGTACTTAGGAGGTTATGAAGTATGTTCGAGTATGATGACCGTAGTCGAGGTCACCCCTATTATGGAAAATTGAGGAGAGACATCAGTAGAAGGTTTAGAAATGCGGGAATTGAGTATGTTACCTAACGAAGGCAATATATTCAAAGGCTTGGACATATAGTGGAGTGTGGTGAACTAGAACTGAAAATTTGGGGTAAAAATTTTGTTGACTCATCGGAGAAAAGTTATAATAGTGGGATTCAATAACCACCACTCGCGAATAAGGGTATGTTTTCTATTTAAGGAGTCATGAGGCGCATTTTGATTTTAGTAGCGATTAATATTGTGTGGGCAAAAAGGGTTGCTAAACTTAGCCTATAGCATCGTTATTTACGTAGACTCACTGAGGGGTGTGGGACACCTATATATTACATGTTATCATGTGGGTTTGATTTTTATCATGGGATTACTTACTTTGGGCATGTCCGAGCATGATGTGACTATCGGCATGCATTGACTTGTGGTATACGAGAGCGTATGTACTACTATTAACCATCATCTTGTCTTCTAGAGAAGAGTAGATGAGTAGACTCTATTTAAAAAAAAAAAAAAAAAAAAAAAAAAAAAAAAAAAAAAAAAAAAAAAAAAACTAATTATTTTTTGTTTAAATCGATAAACTTGATATTTTTTTCGATAAACCAAATTTTTATATACTATTGACTAAGGACCATAGGAGTTTCGATGACCGACTACTTTAGGAAGTAGTGTATCGGGGTGGTTCCTTGTTTGGATTTCGCTTGCGAGACACCCCACGCATGAAACTAATAATCCTTGGGAGTCGAAATAAGTTAGGTCTTTGGGATATGAGTTTATAACCTTGGCGAAAATGTTAATATTGAAAGCGGTACGAGAGGGTGTATGGGCGCCCTGGATGATTGGATTGTAGTAGTTTTCATAATTGTGAAAAGATAAGTAGTTGAGACTTCAGGATTTATTTGTTCACTCCGAGAGGATCATTTATTTTTCCCAACGTTTGTCACGAGAATGGTATAAGGAAGATTGGGTAAAGTTTAAATTCGGTTTAGTTGAAACTATATGGTGCGACTTGGCATATAACATCAATAGGGATTTTCTTTAATGTACTGTATGGGCGGTACGTCTTAGATTTCTTGCGATGTGAGATTTATACTCGGAGTTAACCTTACCGGTATGATTTATATTCCTGAATTTCGGGACGAAATTCTGTTATAAGGGGGGAAGTATGTAATACCCCGTGATTTTAATGACTTTTAAAATGGGTTATATTTTAAATTAATGGATTAGTTGGATTTTATTATAAATTAATTCATTTGGGTTTCATCCGAATTGTGGATATTAAAATGGATGATTCTGAATATTACATAAAGATATTTAGGTAATATATGAATGTGATGTCATTGATATGACGGTATGATATAAATTCGGTAATTTGAATTTTTAGTCAGACGCGGTATGGGACGTGTCGGGACTAATTTATTAAATTAAAAAAGAAATTTATTTTCTATCGACCTTATAGTCATTTCGACTGCGTCGTTGCGTCCGGAAAGTTCGAAATAGTCAGAAAAGTCTGTTTGGATGTTAATTATGAGTCTCGGGTCATTTGGAAATGAAAAGACGACCCAAAAAGGCATTTTGGTTATTTTTACAAGGGGGATGAATAGTGATTTCGGGTTTTGTCTTATTATAAGTATTTGGAGATTAGTGTATGTAGGTTCATTTCATCTCTTCTACACAAAATTGAAAAGTCATCTTCTTAGAGAGAGTGGAAGGTTGCTTGGAAAGAAAAAGAAGTTTGTTTGGAAAGGAGGAGAACCAAAGGTCAAAGGTCACCACCACCATCACCACCTGTGTTATTCAACTCCAAAGGATCAGATCTTCATTAGAGGCAAGTGTTTGATATTTGCAATTTAAGTTCGTATATTGTCCATGTTAGGATAGTTATAAAAAGAGATGATTTTCATGCTTGGAAGATGAAAGGATATAGTTGTTAATGGATTTTTGGAATCTAAAAATATATGGGAATAAAACTCATGTTGTAGGTAGTTAGTAATCCAATAAATATTCATCAACCTGTGGAAGAAATTCTAAAAATAATTTAGTGTTCTTGAAGATAATATGTTGATAATGTTCTGGAAAAAGAGGCAAAAACGAGTGGAATGAGAAGAGCCAATTTGGAAGGTTTAGATCTTCTTTTTGAGTGCATTTGGATGAGATTTAAGAAAAACTCAAAACACATACTTGACTCAATTTTTCGTGTAGAATCCAAATCTGAAGTGGGATTGATGATTTGAATAATTTTTGGATCTGATTTTTCTGAGTATTTAAAATATGAGAATTCATGATGTCGTTTCTTTTTAATGTTGGTTCTTATCCCAAAACTTTTGTAGATCTTCGGTGATTATTAATAGGATATTATGGGACTTAGAGAAGATCAGTAAGCCCTAGTTAAGATTTGAATTAATTTGATTGGGATTTAATTGATTAGAATCATGATAATTAAATTTAAAGGGATTTCGGTTGCTAGATTCATGTGTTGGATTCTAATCTGTTTGTATGAGGATTAAGGATAGTTCAAGTAGGGGAGATTTAATATAACACCTGGGTAGCCTTAGGGTTACAATTTGAACATCAAGGACTGAGTTTAAGCTCTCGCAAGGACGGATGTAATACAAGAGCGTAGTGGTATGTCTCCTGGATAGAGATGGGAGTTTAGAACACATTTGGTTGAAAGAAGGTATGAGGTTATCCCAATCACGTATTTAAAGTTGACGGACCTCCTCGATCGACAAAGTTAAGTAGTAGTGTATTGGAGGGGTTCCTTGTTTGGATTTCGCTTTGCGAGACGCTCCGCGCATGAACCTTAACGACGTCGGGAGTGGAGAGATGTTATAGGATGCGAGGATAATTAAATTATGAAGTAAAGATATGACATTTTAATACGTGGGATTTAAAGAGATATAATGCTACGTAAGGGAATAATTAAGGTTAATGTGAGTACCTTGTTGTTAGTATACTATAGGTATGATAATACCTATTTGGTTGATTAATGATTATGTGTATGACATACCTAGCTTACTTGCTATCGGTGGGATGTTTGCGCGTGAGGGCAGTCATATCCTGATGAATCCATGGGATCTTTGATTTGTCGCTCGAGAACATAGGTCTATAAAAGACTTATCGGGGAGTTGATAAGTCCGCTGACTATGGGTACGTAGGTATGTGCGTGACCCATGGGTATGAGAACTATGTTCGCCTCCAATGATTGTGTTGTTGTTAATGGTTCGAGGTATCCTCACCAAACCTTTTGTCCCCTTTTCGATGACCAGCGATATTGGGACATGATAGCAGAGTAATGCATTGCACCGCAGTTGTGACTCGGGGTGCCGTATTATATATGAATATATATATAATTAATTAAATGATTGAATGGTTATATTGTGGTTAAGTCATCTACTGTGTGATAATTGTAGATAAAGGCGAATTGAGAAAAGAATGGAATTAAGTTAATGAATGTTTATTCTTATAGAATTGAAAAGCTTAATTCATATTAATGAGAAATGATTCACGTTAATGAGCAACGATTCATATAAATGAATAACGTAAATGAATGATTATGTGACGTATGGTATGGGACATACGTGGATTATGATATTGGGATGGAATTATAATATGGAGACTAGAAAAGAGGAACCATTAATTAGGAGGTTAATAGGAAACGTTAAGTGTGCACTCTAGTTGAGAGGTGAGAATAGCAAGTGAGAGTTGGATCTAACATGTACATAATAAATGCTTTATTGCACTTGTTAAATACTTGCTGTTTTAAAAATCATTTACACATTCGGGCTCTGACCCGTTTCCTTGCATATTTTCTTTTCTATTGTATCTTCTATATCAGGTGTCCAGCAACAGGGACGCCAACCTTAGCGGATTACGATAAGCTATGGAGCTATGGATTATTGCTTAGATGCCTATCATCATTTGATTCACAGTATTCTCTTAGTTGGGGCATGTCGCCCAAAGGATTCAGTTATCATTTTCTATCGGAGTCAAATACTATGGTATTCGTGTCATTTTAATACATATGATATTGTTGGGATTACTGTAATGGATTAATACTATTTGGGAATGTTTATTCCAATTGCATTCAAATTCTTTTGTGTTATCTACTTGGTTATCAGTGTTGTAGAATAAAATGTGTTGTGTTATCCTTAAACTGGAAATGGATTTTGTTAAATTAAAATTTGGAAAGTTTTTAACACCAGCTTAATTGGGTATTGGGTGAGTTGTAAATGTTTTCGACAGTGATGCTAAGAATGAGCCAACTGTATATTCTGTTTTAATTTGGTATGGGACTGGCCACCCGGTATTTAATTAGGCGGGGTGTTACAGGTGGTATCAGAGCATCAGGTTCTAGTGTCCTTTAGGGTCTGTACGGCTTACTGTGTTTTTAGCTTAGCGTTCTTTGATGTAGAGCCCTATGTTTAGGATTGTTGATTTCTTTGGTAAGATTCCGTATATATTAGTGAATCTTATTTGCGTTCGGACGAGTTCATACGAGAAGTATGGCAGATGAGGGCCATTGGATGGATAGTGGAGATCGTACTTAGGAGGTTATGAAGTATGTTCGAGTATGATGACCGTAGTCGAGGTCACCCCTATTATGGAAAATTGAGGAGAGACATCAGTAGAAGGTTTAGAAATGCGGGAATTGAGTATGTTACCTAACGAAGGCAATATATTCAAAGGCTTGGACATATAGTGGAGTGTGGTGAACTAGAACTGAAAATTTGGGGTAAAAATTTTGTTGACTCATCGGAGAAAAGTTATAATAGTGGGATTCAATAACCACCACTCGCGAATAAGGGTATGTTTTCTATTTAAGGAGTCATGAGGCGCATTTTGATTTTAGTAGCGATTAATATTGTGTGGGCAAAAAGGGTTGCTAAACTTAGCCTATAGCATCGTTATTTACGTAGACTCACTGAGGGGTGTGGGACACCTATATATTACATGTTATCATGTGGGTTTGATTTTTATCATGGGATTACTTACTTTGGGCATGTCCGAGCATGATGTGACTATCGGCATGCATTGACTTGTGGTATACGAGAGCGTATGTACTACTATTAACCATCATCTTGTCTTCTAGAGAAGAGTAGATGAGTAGACTCTATTTAAAAAAAAAAAAAAAAAAAAAAAAAAAAAAAAAAAAAAAAAAAAAAAAAACTAATTATTTTTTGTTTAAATCGATAAACTTGATATTTTTTTCGATAAACCAAATTTTTATATACTATTGACTAAGGACCATAGGAGTTTCGATGACCGACTACTTTAGGAAGTAGTGTATCGGGGTGGTTCCTTGTTTGGATTTCGCTTGCGAGACACCCCACGCATGAAACTAATAATCCTTGGGAGTCGAAATAAGTTAGGTCTTTGGGATATGAGTTTATAACCTTGGCGAAAATGTTAATATTGAAAGCGGTACGAGAGGGTGTATGGGCGCCCTGGATGATTGGATTGTAGTAGTTTTCATAATTGTGAAAAGATAAGTAGTTGAGACTTCAGGATTTATTTGTTCACTCCGAGAGGATCATTTATTTTTCCCAACGTTTGTCACGAGAATGGTATAAGGAAGATTGGGTAAAGTTTAAATTCGGTTTAGTTGAAACTATATGGTGCGACTTGGCATATAACATCAATAGGGATTTTCTTTAATGTACTGTATGGGCGGTACGTCTTAGATTTCTTGCGATGTGAGATTTATACTCGGAGTTAACCTTACCGGTATGATTTATATTCCTGAATTTCGGGACGAAATTCTGTTATAAGGGGGGAAGTATGTAATACCCCGTGATTTTAATGACTTTTAAAATGGGTTATATTTTAAATTAATGGATTAGTTGGATTTTATTATAAATTAATTCATTTGGGTTTCATCCGAATTGTGGATATTAAAATGGATGATTCTGAATATTACATAAAGATATTTAGGTAATATATGAATGTGATGTCATTGATATGACGGTATGATATAAATTCGGTAATTTGAATTTTTAGTCAGACGCGGTATGGGACGTGTCGGGACTAATTTATTAAATTAAAAAAGAAATTTATTTTCTATCGACCTTATAGTCATTTCGACTGCGTCGTTGCGTCCGGAAAGTTCGAAATAGTCAGAAAAGTCTGTTTGGATGTTAATTATGAGTCTCGGGTCATTTGGAAATGAAAAGACGACCCAAAAAGGCATTTTGGTTATTTTTACAAGGGGGATGAATAGTGATTTCGGGTTTTGTCTTATTATAAGTATTTGGAGATTAGTGTATGTAGGTTCATTTCATCTCTTCTACACAAAATTGAAAAGTCATCTTCTTAGAGAGAGTGGAAGGTTGCTTGGAAAGAAAAAGAAGTTTGTTTGGAAAGGAGGAGAACCAAAGGTCAAAGGTCACCACCACCATCACCACCTGTGTTATTCAACTCCAAAGGATCAGATCTTCATTAGAGGCAAGTGTTTGATATTTGCAATTTAAGTTCGTATATTGTCCATGTTAGGATAGTTATAAAAAGAGATGATTTTCATGCTTGGAAGATGAAAGGATATAGTTGTTAATGGATTTTTGGAATCTAAAAATATATAGGAATAAAACTCATGTTGTAGGTAGTTAGTAATCCAATAAATATTCATCAATCTGTGGAAGAAATTCTAAAAATAATTTAGTGTTCTTGAAGATAATATGTTGATAATGTTCTGGAAAAAGAGGCAAAAACGAGTGGAATGAGAAGAGCCAATTTGGAAGGTTTAGATCTTCTTTTTGAGTGCATTTGGATGAGATTTAAGAAAAACTCAAAACACATACTTGACTCAATTTTTCGTGTAGAATCCAAATCTGAAGTGGGATTGATGATTTTAATAAGTTTTGGATCTGATTTTTCTGAGTATTTAAAATATGAGAATTCATGATGTCGTTTCTTTTTAATGTTGGTTCTTATCCCAAAACTTTTGTAGATCTTCGGTAATTATTAATAGGATATTATGGGACTTAGAGAAGATCAGTAAGCCCTAGTTAAGATTTGAATTAATTTGATTGGGATTTAATTGATTAGAATCATGATAATTAAATTTAAAGGGATTTCGGTTGCTAGATTCATGTGTTGGATTCTAATCTGTTTGTATGAGGATTAAGGATAGTTCAAGTAGGGGAGATTTAATATAACACCTGGGTAGCCTTAGGGTTACAATTTGAACATCAAGGACTGAGTTTAAGCTCATTATTGATTTCGCAAGGACGGATGTAATACAAGAGCGTAGTGGTATGTCTCCTGGATAGAGATGGGAGTTTAGAACACATTTGGTTGAAAGAAGGTATGAGGTTATCCCAATCACGTATTTAAAGTTGACGGACCTCCTCGATCGACAAAGTTAAGTAGTAGTGTATTGGAGGGGTTCCTTGTTTGGATTTCGCTTTGCGAGACGCTCCGCGCATGAACCTTAACGACGTCGGGAGTGGAGAGATGTTATAGGATGCGAGGATAATTAAATTATGAAGTAAAGATATGACATTTTAATACGTGGGATTTAAAGAGATATAATGCTACGTAAGGGAATAATTAAGGTTAATGTGAGTACCTTGTTGTTAGTATACTATAGGTATGATAATACCTATTTGGTTGATTAATGATTATGTGTATGACATACCTAGCTTACTTGCTATCGGTGGGATGTTTGCGCGTGAGGGCAGTCATATCCTGATGAATCCATGGGATCTTTGATTTGTCGCTCGAGAACATAGGTCTATAAAAGACTTATCGGGGAGTTGATAAGTCCGCTGACTATGGGTACGTAGGTATGTGCGTGACCCATGGGTATGAGAACTATGTTCGCCTCCAATGATTGTGTTGTTGTTAATGGTTCGAGGTATCCTCACCAAACCTTTTGTCCCCTTTTCGATGACCAGCGATATTGGGACATGATAGCAGAGTAATGCATTGCACCGCAGTTGTGACTCGGGGTGCCGTATTATATATGAATATATATATAATTAATTAAATAATTGAATGGTTATATTGTGGTTAAGTCATCTACTGTGTGATAATTGTAGATAAAGGCGAATTGAGAAAAGAATGGAATTAAGTTAATGAATGTTTATTCTTATAGAATTGAAAAGCTTAATTCATATTAATGAGAAATGATTCACGTTAATGAGCAACGATTCATATAAATGAATAACGTAAATGAATGATTATGTGACGTATGGTATGGGACATACGTGGATTATGATATTGGGATGGAATTATAATATGGAGACTAGAAAAGAGGAACCATTAATTAGGAGGTTAATAGGAAACGTTAAGTGTGCACTCTAGTTGAGAGGTGAGAATAGCAAGTGAGAGTTGGATCTAACATGTACATAATAAATGCTTTATTGCACTTGTTAAATACTTGCTGTTTTAAAAATCATTTACACATTCGGGCTCTGACCCGTTTCCTTGCATATTTTCTTTTCTATTGTATCTTCTATATCAGGTGTCCAGCAACAGGGACGCCAACCTTAGCGGATTACGATAAGCTATGGAGCTATGGATTATTGCTTAGACGCCTATCATCATTTGATTCACAGTATTCTCTTAGTTGGGGCATGTCGCCCAAAGGATTCAGCTATCATTTTCTATCGGAGTCAAATACTATGGTATTCGTGTCATTTTAATACATATGATATTGTTGGGATTACTGTAATGGATTAATACTATTTGGGAATGTTTATTCCAATTGCATTCAAATTCTTTTGTGTTATCTACTTGGTTATCAGTGTTGTAGAATAAAATGTGTTGTGTTATCCTTAAACTGGAAATGGATTTTGTTAAATTAAAATTTGGAAAGTTTTTAACACCAACTTAATTGGGTATTGGGTGAGTTGTAAATGTTTTCGACAGTGATGCTAAGAATGAGCCAACTGTATATTCTGTTTTAATTTGGTATGGGACTGGCCACCCGGTATTTAATTAGGCGGGGTGTTACAAAACCCTAGTGTTCCTATTTCTTCAAGAACATCACATAATTCAAGGAAATTTCATAATTCTCTACCCATAAATCATAAACTCGTGGCTGTTATCATCTCCAACATTTAACTACATGCAAGACCTACCCAGATTATGATTTAAGCCTTTCAAATCCATTCAATTTTCATTATTCATGATAGATCTTCAATTCTATAATAACATGTAAAATATATGCTTTTAATATTTTCAAGATAAATCACTTACCTGAAAATACCGATTATGATCCGTTGATGACGTTATTTGTTGTTTCCCCCTCTCTTTTCGGTCACAAATCCGCCCGTGGTGGTGGTGTGTGGTGGTTATGGCCATGAAATCCCTTAGAACTTCTCCTCTCTTTTTCTCTAACTGCTATTATGATTTTTGGTTGTGAAAACCGTAAGGGAATCAAGTGTTGTCTGATAAAATCTAACTTAAATTCGTGGGTCACTATTCACCCATAAATAGGAATGACTAAAATACCCTCTCGGATTGCCGGCCATGCCTAAAAAAACCCGGGACCCAAATTAAACCCCCGGCTAGTGTTTTCTGACTATCACGAACCTTCCGGATATATTGGCGCACTCAAAAATATCATATGGATGACATAAAAATAAAATACTTTTAAATCCATTAAATTGGGTCCTGACACGACTGACACGCGCATCCCAACTAAATTATCGAAACTGTCGTATTTTCAACTCGCGACAATTTTAATAAATCCAATGATCACATATTACCATAATCACTCGGTAATATTCAACAACATATTAATAACCAAATAATAACTCTCGTCTCGCTAGCATTTAAATCCGAATTAATTTTTCCAATTAATTAATTTTCCAATTAATTATCCCGAATTACTTTAATAAATCCCATAATTAAAAACAATTCCATTTCATTAACCTCATAATTAAAAGCCATAAAAATACGAGGTATTACATACTTCCCCCTAATAACGGAATTTCATCCCGAAATTCGGAAAAGTAAGGTATACCTGGAAAAATTAGGTATCCTCCGGTACTCAAAACAAGATATAAAGAAAGTCCCAATCATTAAAGCCCACGCTTCACAACAAGCTTGTTTAACAGTTTTGATACTCTATCAGATTAGACTTCAATAAATGTACGTCACGGTGTCATCTTACTAAACAACATTTAAACAAAAATAGCCTATACATCATTGGCCGCATTATCTCAATATTATTGTGAGTCCGCACCTCACTACGCATTAACTCCCGCGTTTATCAAAACACCAAACTCCCATCCTTGAAAAAATCAATAACACATCTGACTACTCTTGCCCATTATTTTAATCTCTGTTCCCGACGTTGTGACTTTTACACAAGGGAAAATCACTTCAGCCCGTTGGAGTTAAACAAAACATTTGTAAGCACCTTGTCAACTATAAATAGATATGGGTGCTTTCCCCCAACTCTACCATTAGGTAAAATCTTCTCCCTATTACTACAATATACCTCACTTACTAGTTATACCCGATTTGGAAATGAAAAGATCGCAATGAATCCAAAATTTCTTTCATACAATCCACTGTGACACCCCGCCTAATTAACCCCGGGTGATAAGTCCTAAATTAAGTTAGAACAGGTTTCTCAGTTGGTTCATTCTTAGCATCACTGTCGCCCTTTTAATTACTAACCACCTAAATGAGAAAAATAGACTGGTGACAAATTTTATCTTTCATTAATTTAAATGGAACTCTCATGAGGAAAATAAAATAATATAACAATCACAGTTAACTAAAATAACCATTCAAAAATAATTAACTAACCGAATAAACCATCGGTTCAAAAATCCATCAAAAGTAAAGACAAGAAATAAGTCTCAACAGGTCTAACGAATACTTAAAGAACTGTGAGCAACAAGCTCGAATAACTGATAAAAATATCTACATTATGAATGAAAGAATGAGTCGTCTATCAAAGTCCCGCCACATCCACATGTGCTGCAGCAACGGATCCCTGAAATTTAGTCAAGCCTGGGGTCCTTGTGGCTGGACACCTAAAAGGTTTTTAAAAGTTTTTATAGCAAGGGTTAGTACCCAAAACATTTGAAAAACATTTAGCAAATGATTAACTTGCAGCAATAAATAAATATGCATTCTCTCCATATTTTAGTTAGTACCGCACTCTCTTGAGGACTTCCTCACCCCTCCTCTAATGTGCACTACTACGCCATAATTAATTCACCTAGTTGTTTATCTCATGACTAGATAATTAATATAATCTCCTTGACTCACCCTACTCTAACCGAGTATACCGAATTTATGATTTTTAAGTTATTATCAACATCAACTTAATTAATCATTTCCCTTTTTAAATTCATATAACTTCCATACTTGTTATAGATATAAAACAACTCATGCTTGGTATTAATTAACCCGTATATAATTAATTACCTAATTATATACTTACAGTCATATTGCAGCATTCACAAACATACTGAAATACATTTAATAACTAACATCCACTCGAGTAAATACTCACAGGATGTAAATTCTCTAAAGTGCTATCCCACTAGGTATATTCAAGTAACCTAGTTACCCAAGTCAGAATCGCTCACTAACTTGGTTAAAACATACAATTGGAGGCGTTCATATTCCTTTCCTGAAAGTGAGATGACCCTCACCCATATAACGGACGCTATGACATGGGAATATACTCTCCCTACTCCTCAAGCTAGGGGATTCATCCACTACGCGCAACCTCCCCCTATAGCACTAGAGTATATACTAATAATAATATCTAGCCACTGATTATTAATGTACACACCATATATATACTATCACATCCCGTATATATATAAATATAAAATGTCCCGGCTATGTCTTGTACTAAATCCCTAACACAAGCCTATTTAAATTATTAAGAGTTTATGGTCAACCTCTAATTATTAATTAACTTCCACATTAATTAACTAAGTTACCTTTGGTATCACTCCCACCATAAATTCAGACTTACTCTCGTGGCCCGAAATAAACAACATCAGAGTCTAAATTCCGGACTCTAAATTATTTAGTCCTCATTTAAATAATTTCAACACCTTGGTATCGCCCAACCAATAGCCCCGGACTCGCCCACTAAATCCGTTCCTAATTATTGTGAAACATTATTCTCACAATTTAGTCATGGCGTCACACCTAAATTTCTCCCGAATTCCCAATTAATTTCCCTAACAATTAATTAGTGTATAACCCCATATATTTATTTCTTATTACATAAGATATGGAAAGAATTTTATATAATTTTTCCCTTATATAAATAAACTGGACGAATTACCAAAGCCTGCCAATCGTCAATCGATCGACCCCAGACCTTCGATCGATCGATCGAGAAGGTCTTCGTCTTCTCCAGAAGGCTGTTTCAGCCATGGACGATATTCTACAATCTCTATCTTCTTCTAATAGTAAACCCAAGACTCCTCATCAATAAAACTTATTAGAAACCTTATGAGGGGCCTCCATAATGTCCACAAACCTCATTAATTCGTCCATTATTTACTAATTTCATAATTTGGGGAAAAATCTACCTTTAACCCTTAACCCATTCAAACCTCAAATTTCTTCTTCAGATTCGTTTCTAGTTATCCAGATTACATCCAACCAGATATGTACCAATTTAATATTCTCAGATTTTACATGAATCCCTACTCAAATTCGTAAATCAAATTATTGGTTTTCACAACCACATTTTTATGCCCTTAACACCCAAAACGAATTTTAATCAATCACATCACATAAATATGAATTGAAAAATAGATTTAATGCTACAACAAGTTAACCACTTGCCTTAGGGTTTGTAGAGTCTGAATTTGGAGTTGTGATTGCTCAAGGTTGAAGATGAACTCCTTGATTTGTCTCTTCTTTGTCCCTCAATTTGCCTTAACTGCTCTTAGGGTTTCCTAACCCACTAAGTTATTTTTCCCACCCTAATAAGTCGTACCCTAATTCCTTATACTTGCTTAATTAGGCTAATCCCGTTTTTTGCCTAATGGGCCAAGCCCAAGTGACCCAAATGTCCCCGTGTGGGCCCCGTTATGTCTAAAAACGTCCCGTGACTCGTTTACTACCCCCGGGTACACTTTTTCGACTATCTCAGCTCATCCAGACTCAACCGTACACTCAGAATTGGCATCCAAATTAATTTCTAAAAATCCTTATTTCACACCCAAATTTGTCTATACCGACTCCCGGCTGAAATAAGTACATGCCCCGTCATTAATACTCGAAATGATGTAAATACATTACTACTATTCACTTAGTAATTAAGTTCCCTAAATATTAACCATTCACTTCCCGATTAATATTTAAATATAAATTGCCATAATTAATTCAATTAAAATTACGGCACAAAAGTAATTTGAATTCTCGAATTAATTAAATATTAAATTCATGAAAATACGGGGTGTTACATCAACCAGTCGTCAATCACCTTGCGCCTAGACCTCAGGCTATAGGTGATACAACCCTCAGAATGAAGCGTTATTTCCACTACTTCTTACTACCCCACGTTGAAGGTGGATTTCGGGGATCTCCTATTGGTTCTGAATAATACTGCGTAGGACCACGTACCGGCGTGTTCACTATCTAATAGTGTAAATCACCCAAGTATATAACCATTTCTCTCCTTCTGGACAACCTGTCCCACATATTCGAAGGAACTCGTTACTTATCTATAAGTTGGCAACCCCTCAAGTAAATTTACCAACTGGACTCTTCCAGCCCTGGAATCGTTGGCTTGATTCAAAATTATCTGGTTGATCATCTAACCCAAATAGTTCTACTAATTATAATCCCCTTTCAATGCCGACTTCACGTATAATTCTTCCCGTTAAGTGATACTTAATGGTCTTCTTCTTCTCTCGGCGTATACCAAAAATTTGGACCCTTGCACTTTTCACCACGTTGTGCACATATGGACCCTTTATACCTTATTGACATCCTTATTCTATTTACTCTTGAGTCACCCTCAACATTCGATTGGTCGGAAATCTAATCCAAATTGCCCATAATAATTAAATATTTGCGTTCTGAAGAGATATCCCCTTATTCAATTGCTTTCCACTGCCTTTTCACCAAATTCGGACATGCTACACTGATTACACGAGTATACTCATTAACACCTTCTCTTACGATGCTTAATCCCATAAGTAATAATTTCACCCATCTATATCCCTTATTCCGGCGATTACTACATTAGTAACCCAAGATGTCTACACCCCTTATAACCCATGCATACGGTTTTAAACATGATATACGCTTCATACGTATTCCAAACTCTTTATTAATGTTGCATTTACAACGTGGTTATACCACTTGGGCGTTCTCAATCACCCCCGAATTTGAAATCCTAAATCCTCCTTAACCTCAATGCATCCTTCAACCCGCCGTGACAAAACCAACATTATCAGTACTTACATCGTAATTCACTAACAACTGGCTCTACTGGCCTTACATCGTAATTTACCTTGTTAACTTCCCGTTATAACTACTTACTTCCATAACGATCGAGGTATCTAAGTAATGGGCAAATGGTCAAACATCTCCCTACTACCAACCTTATGCTAATTTTCATGCGTCGGATGTCTCGTAAAGAGAAATCCAAATAAGGAACCCTCCCGATACACTACTACCTAACATTGTCGGTCATCGGGATCCGTTACACCCTCAGTCCATAACATGTACCCCTATATTCTCGTCTCTTAACAATAAAGTTACATCTCCTTCCGCAATGACACTTAAACAAGGAACTCCTTCCGAAAGACACTTTCTCTTGACATTGATGGTAATAACATTTCATATACATCATGCAAATATAATCGGGGCGCTCAAAATCTCATCCCTAGACACACAACTATGAGTTTAAACTCCCAAATCGTGATAAAATAATGCACTCTTCTTATTACGACGTCCTGAGCGTTAATTATAATAACCAGATAAACCTTTTCACTGACTAGTAAACCAATTACATACGAATCATGTCAATTAAAGCCCTACGCATACTGGGATTAAATATCCGAGACCATTATACCTTTTTGAAATCATAAGAATATATATATATATATATATATATATATATATATATATATATATATATATATATATATATATATATATACACACACACACACACAAAAGTACAATTACGAGCCTGGCCCTCTCACAAATGGGGCCTCGCCAAAACGAAACATTCTACCCCAAGGTAGTAACCCCGATAAACTTGCAATACCAGCACACTATCGGTATAATCATATATAAAACCATAATTAGGATAATATCATACTCGTATAACATAGCACTAAAATGAGTAATTTCAATAAAGTATATACCGCTATCAATATACCCATTTATCCTCCGCGGGTGGCAATAAATGTAACCCCACACTACCAGGGAAACTATTCACATAAATAATAAAATTTGCCGATATACTCACTAAACTCGACTCTCAGGCAAAAATAACAATAATAACAAATGTAGCAACTCGTTCATACCACAAACAACATGCAACATCATCTGAGGATATAACTCATACTTCTATCCTGATAATCGTCATGGCTGCTCAAATGGTCCTTGGACTTAACACACCTGTCCGTACCAAACCCAATATTTAAAAAACTATTGCCCTTTCTAGGCACAATACCTTTATCCCTACACTTGCTTCGGGAAACATTTATAATGCACGGGTTTCACTCCCCAAAAAATACCTCTACACATACTCCACTTATTTTCGATCACACCGACCATGTTAAGGTGGTCCTTCTCTCGGACGTTGGTAGTCTCGGCTCTGATGACTACCTCCATTGTTCCCTTAGCTTGATGGACCTTAGGAACACGCTATGAGTTTCCACATCTCTTACTGAAATCACCATCGCTTGGTAATAATTCACATATCCGATCATTTTAACGAGTTCTCCGTTGGGTCTTCTCCTTGTGGTGCTTCTCCAATACCATTTTCCCAGTCTTACTCTATAAAAATTCATCGATTCTTGCATCTCCCCACCCAAGGAAACGTTTACCTCCAAATTAACACTACGCGACATTATTACCATCTACATTGACCGTCCAAGAAGAATTCCCCAGAAGATCTAATAATTCTTCTTGTATGTAAATTATCCCTTTAATATCCTCTTCTCCATTTCACCTACTTCACCCGGTGTAAGGTTCGCTACTTAATTAAATTTCTCCTCACAAAGTGACCTCTGTCCGGTTCTCTTGTGTGAGTTCAGAATAACATTCGCCTTTCACCCTGAACATTTGATGAAGGAACTTATGGTAAAACCATATGTGTACGCCTTCTCTCTACGTCACATTCCACTTCTAAGTGTGGTGATTGTCTCTCACCATTGAAACTCCCTCTTACGAGCCACGAAAAATTTACCCCAAATTTTCACTACCAATGGGCCATACCCCGACGTATGTCCAAGTCTTTGGATATATTAGGTTCATTTGGCTAGCACACGCTATCTCCGCATTTCGAGTATTTCCACTGCTGGTTCTCTTCAATGTTTCACCTAACTCTTTCTCTCATATTCCAACCTTGTTGGGTGAGTCTCATTTGACCCCACTTTCTACTATAGTTGTGCCTAGAAGTCACAAGTCGCGCCTTGTCCATCTGTACCATCCTGGAATTTCGTGCCATAATATGGGTGACTTCAAGTACGGTCATCCTTATTTAATAAATTTAAATAACCTCAACTGATCTTTTTGCCTCCTACTGTTCGCCCAACTGTCTTCGCCTGACGTACTACATTGTTCGGCGTACGAACACACCCGATTGTAAATAAGATTCACTATCATATACATCATAGCAGGAGAACGAGATCTTACCAAAGAAATCAACAATCCTAAACATAGGGCTCTATATCAAAGAAAGCTACGCTGGAAGAATAATAAGTCGCACAGATCCTAAAGGACACTAGAACCTGATGCTCTGATAACACTTGTAACACCCCGTCTAATTAAATACCGGGTAACTTCTCCCTTATTAAATTAATACAGAATATCAAGTTGGTTCAGTCTTAGCATCACTGTCGAAAAACATTTAATTAATTACTAGCCGCCTAATATTTAAAAAGAGAGATGTCAATTTTATTAATTATGTTAACAGATAAATAAGAATTTATTTATAAACCATCAATCGTATAAACAATTTCATATAAATTCTCAACGAGATTAAATCAAATAAGCCTGGAGTAAACCCTCCAATAATAAAGATGCCAGAGTAAATAATGTCCCAATACAAGAGTCTGAATAAATAATAAACCAAAAACTGAAAGACTGCAACTACAACCTCTAAATAAGAATGGGCGACATGCCCTAACTAATACAAATGACTCTGAAGGAATCAAGGATAAAATGAGAGCACCTACTACCAAGATCCTGTAACTTCCACCGCAGCTACATCATGTCATCATAATGGAACTCCTCTGCTTGGCGTCCCTGTGGCTGGGCACCTAAAATGTTTTTACAAAAAGAAAATAGATTTGGAGGAAAATGGGTCAGAGCCCGATGTGAAAACAGTTTAAAAGTTTAGCAAGTGTTTAAATTACAATTAAACAACACATATTATAAACACGTTAGTTGCGTACTCTCATATGAGTTTCTGACCTCTCAACTACTGTGCACGCCTAATCTATGCCACTATCTAACTAGTTTGTACCACTCCTACCTTCGCATTCTAACATAGAGTATCTACACGTAACCCCCAAATAAGCCATAAAAATACGGGTTATTACATACTTCCCCCCTAATAACGGAATTTCGTCTCGAAATTCGGAAAAGTATGGTATACCTGGAAAAATTAGGTATCCTCCGATACTCAAAACAAGATATAAAGAAAGGCCCAATCATTAAAACCCTCGCTTCACAACAAGCTTGTTTAACAGTTTTGATACTTTATCAGATTAGACTTCAATAAATGTACGTCACGTTGTGCTCTTACTAAACAACATTCAAATAAAAATAGCCTATACATCATTGGCCGCATTATCTCAATATTATTGTGAGTCCGCACCTCACTACGCAATAACTCCCGCGTTTATGAAAACACCAAACTCCCATCCTTGAAAAAATCAATAACACATCTGACTACTCTTGCCCATTATTTGAATCTCTGTTCCCGGCGTTGTAACTTTTACACAAGGGAAAACCACTTCAGCCCGTTGGAGTTACACAAAACATTTGTAAGCACATTGTCAACTATAAATAGATACATGTGCTTTCCCCCAACTCTACCATTAGGTAAAATCTTCTCCCCAATACTACAATATACCTCACTTACTAGTTATACCCGATTTGGAAACGAAAAGATCGCAGTGAATCCAAAATTTCTTTCATACAATCCACTGTGACACCCCGCCTAATTAACCCCGGGTGATCAGTCCTAAATTAAGTTAGAACAGGTTTCTCAGTTGGTTCATTCTTAGCATCACTGTCGCCCTTTTAATTACTAACCACCTAAATGAGAAAAATAGACTGATGACAAATTTTATATTTCATTAATTTAAATGGAACTCTCATGCGGAAAATAAAATAATATAACAATCACAGTTAACTGAAATAACCATTCACAAATAATTAACTAACCGAATAAACCATCGTTTCAAAAATCCATCAAAAGTAAAGACAAGAAATAAGTCTCAACGGGTCTAACGAATACTAAAAGAACTGTGAGCAACAAGCTCGAATAACTGATAGAAATCTCTACATTATGAATGAAAGAATGAGTGATCTATCAAAGTCTCACAACATCCACATGTGCTGCAGCAACGGATCCCTAAAATTTAGTCAAGCCTGGGGTCCTTGTGGCTGGACACCTAAAAGATTTTTAAAAGTTTTTATAGCAAGGGTTAGTACCCAAAACATTTGAAAAACATTTAGCAAATGATTAACTTGCAGTAATAAATAAATATGCATGCTCTCCATATTTTAGTTAGTGTCGCACTCTTTTGAGGACTTCCTCACCCCGAACATAATACGTAATATATTTTCAGCTTGATAACTCTCTCGTCGTATCAATTTGAGTACTTAAACCTATCTCAAATGGTTACTAGGTTTCTTATTAATTTCTGATGTTATCTCAGCACTTAAAGTCACTCCGTTCCTGCCCTTAACCTTACATCATCATTAATTCCCATTATAGTTTTAATTCGAACGCTTTCTAATCGTACCTCACTAGGTAGACCCTCATAAGCAATAGCAATCAATTTCATAAGTTATAATATTCTCCAATAATAACTAAGACCCTACTGACTTTATCTAAGTCCCACAATATTATATTAATCACCCTAATAACCAACATCGGCTTTGGAATAATCATTAAACCTTAAAAAGAAACAATTGTCAAAAATAAGAAGGGGTCGATCGATCGAAGAAAAGGGGTCTATAGATCGATGGTTCGATCGATCGACATTCTTGAGTCGATCGATCGATCAAGCAGGTGTCAGACCAGTTATGGGTTCTAATCTTTTTACACCATTCTTCATCCTAACATCCAAAACTCATAACTAAGTATACGAATTATCATACTAACATGTTTACATCAGTCCCCACGTTTTGAATCATCAAAACAACATAGAACATAAATTTCTTGGATCAAAATACCTAATGTTCATATAAAAACCCTAGTTTTCCCATTTCTTCAAGAACATCACATAATTCAATGAAATTTCATAATTCTCTGCCCATAAATCATAAATTCATGGATGTTATCATCTGCAACATTAAACTACATGCAAGACCTACCCAGATTATGATTTAAACCTTTCAAATCCATTCAATTTTCATTATTCATGATAGATCTTCAATTCTATAATAACATGTAAAATATATTCTTTGAATCTTTGCAAGATAAATCACTTTCCTGAAAATACCGATTCTGATCCGTTGATGACGTTATTGGTTGTTTCCCTCTCTCTTTCCGATCACTAATCCGGAGGTGGTGGTGGTGTGTGGTGGTTATGGCCATGAAATCCCTTGGAACTTCTCCTCTCTTCTTCTCTAACTGCTACTATGATTTTTGGTTGTGAAAACCCTAAGGGCCTCAAGTGTTGGCTGATAAAAACTAACTTAAATCCGTGGGTCACTATTCACCCAAAAATAGGAATGACTAAAATACCCTCCCGGGTTGTCGGTCATGCCTAAAAATGCCCCGGGACCCAAATTAAACCCTCGGTTAGTGTTTTCTGACTATCTCGAACCTTCCGGACACGTTGGTGCACTCAAAAAGCTCATACGGATGACATAAAAATAAAATACTTTTAAATCCATTAAATCTGATCCTGACACGCGCGTCCCAACTAAATTACCGAAACTGTCGTATTTTCAACTCATGACAATTTTAATAAATTCAATGATCACATATTACCATAATCACTCGATAATATTCAACAACATATTAATAACCAAATACTAACTCTCGTCTCTCTAGCATTTAAATCGAATTAATTTTTCCAATTAATTATCTCAAATTACTTTGATAAATCCCATAATTAAAAACAATTCCATTTCACTAACCTCATAATTAAAAGCCATAAAAATGCGGGGATTACATTCTTATCATAATTAATCTTTATCCTGGAGTTCATTGAATCTCATTTATGTTCACGGGTTTTCATTGTCTACCATAAATGCCACATCCATTACCTTACTGATCAATTATTTTGAGTCTAAGTTAAAGACGCATCCTAATGCTCCCGGCCCTTCTTAAATTTATCCCAATAACTTCTTTGTGAAAAACTTTTTCACTTTTCATTAAGTTCATTTTCTTGCGGTCCAATCACCGTTTTTAATAAAATACCCGACTTGCGTCATATTTAACAAAATACTCTGCTTATGCCATATTTAACAAACACTTGGCTTGCCGTCGTATTTATTACTTGTATAAACATCCCTTTTAAGCTGCTTTTACTCTTTAATATTTTATACACGGCCTACTGGCCAAATCACGCAAAAGACTTTACGAATAATTTATATTTTTTATCCCCATTATCTAACTCATATATGAATCTTTGCCTTTTAGAAAATTTTCAGAGTTAAATTCATTTAACACATCAGGTAAGGTTTATTTTATAATTTTCTAGTGTAGTGATCACTTTATAATTTTTTCACAAAGTTAACTCCAATAACATTTACCCATTAGGGAATAATTCCCCCAAATAACAAGTTTAGGGACACTTTTATCACCCAAATTTAGGGGTTATTTTGTAATATTTCAAAGTCTTGGGTTTATAACACCATTTTCCCCCAAATAATAACTATTCCAAAGTCTCGAGTTTAAACAATATTTTTTAAATATTATTAAACACAACCCTTAATTTTACATTATTTATTCTTTAAAGAATTTAATATTTATTTTGTGCAAATACAAAAAATAAGCAACACCCACAAAATATATATTTATTCCATACAAATATTATTTTATCATGTGCATTTTTTGTTGAAAATTACCAAACCCTAAAAATATATATGCATATCTCAAAGGTGTATAATTTTCATGAAATGTATTTCTACTATGAAATTAACACTTATACTGCAAAATTCTACCTATTTGAAGACCAAATCATTAAGAAATATGGTTGGTGTTGAGGGTAACCACCACTTACAAAGGTAACATCAAGGGGATCCCAAGCTTCCTTGCTTGAAAATACACCTCCAATAATTGTTCCACGGTATTTCCTCTCTAAAACCCCACCAAAAATACATATACACTTTAAATTACCCATTTATATTTATTTATCATCTCACAATGGTGCAGGTAGAAGGATCTTAGGAGATAAATGGTAATTTTTCTCTAAATATTTTTGCTGAATGAGTCTAAACTCATACCACACTCTCATGGGTTGTGTCATTTCTTGGACACGCTGAAATATTGTTAACGGTTCAATTTAAAATGTCATTTCCACATTTCAGTTTGATCTAGGTTCTCTGGACAAAAAAATAATTTTTGTCTTAGTATGAGACAACTGCTCTTGCTGTCTTAATCTCCCCCCCCCCCCCCCCCCCAATGCTATAATAACCCTTATGGTAGCCATAGTGGTGCCAAGGAAGCTTTAACGGCCTATAATCATTCCTATGTTTTTACCTTAACATTAAATTCTTTTATTCATCCTAATTGAAATCAACCAAATTTTGTATGCCAATTTAAATTCGTCCCGTTATTCAAATAATCCTTTAATTACCCAACTGGTCCAACAATCACCTAATTGTTCGAATTAAGTCACAACAAACCAACAATTAATTCAATAATTACCCAAAACTACTTGGATAATTTCTTGGTTATTTACAATAAATTCACCAACGTAAATAAAGTGTATGTGACTTTGTAAGAAATTATTTCCCATAAATAAATAAAAAATTTTGTTATTAAATTATTTTCTCCTCGGGAAATTTCATCCTTGAAATTCTTATCCATAGCCACTAATTTATCCACTAGTCATCATTGGGTCACCAATACTAAAAACACATATCAACAATAATATACTTACATAATTATCACAAATTTTAGTAACTTTCACCCCCTAAGCACAATTCTTAACTTTATCACCTCCTTGCACGTAACTACAAGTTTTTATTTATTCTCGTATCCACTCACTCCTTCATTTGAAGCATAACACACGAACTTCCATAGGTCCCAAGGACTAATGAAACACAAGTAAGTCACCTTATCACTTAACCATCTATAGTCTAACACTCAGAAATAAAAACTTATCACATATACTCACATATAAATCATTTCTACTCCCATATCAAGGTATCGCT
This sequence comes from Sambucus nigra, assembly GCA_949130495.1. NCBI lineage: Eukaryota > Viridiplantae > Streptophyta > Magnoliopsida > Dipsacales > Adoxaceae > Sambucus > Sambucus nigra. The sequence goes on from OX422208.1 coordinate 388,012,617, forward strand.
TATATCACATATCAATATAGAACCCATCCCAAGTCCCCTTCCTAGGGCATACTCTACTGGTCAACTAAGGTCCCTCTAACTTTTCATTCTTAAGGCATTTACACAATCGAGTAACTATTTACTCCCAATTAATTCAATTACTCTAATATTATCCAAGACTGTGATCTAAATCTCTAATCATTCATGAATCAAATCTAAGGTTCTAAAGCTTACAATTATACGCAAATGGCAATACACACAATTGTGTAAACACGTTATAATATACAATGACACCATATACGAAGAATACTTGCTACGAGACATAGGAAATATTGGAATTAAATCCGCCCATCGAATTCCATTTTCTATCCATAACCTTTCCAATTATCCAAACGAAGTGGGCAAGTTAGAATTTATGTAACCATACCCATAGATGTACATTGTACCCTTACTCTTGAGTGCTAACAAAATAATCTTTATGGACAACACATAATGGACTATCAAGTCCAAATCAAACAAGAAACTACATGAAATGCTATTACTATACATTCATGCCACCAAATAACACTAGCATACTCATGCAGTCCAATATAATGATTCCTTGAATAAGACCTCAGTTAACACGAAGCATCAACCATGCCCAGCCTAACTTGCATCTAACATTGATCCATTACTGTCACCCAAACCATAGAACAATCGGGCAAAAGTTTCCAAATATTGGAAACAAGAAAAATAAACTAGGATGCAATGAATAGTCTCGTCATTCCTTCCTGAAACTTGAGGGGTTACATGTGGGTAGACTACAAACATTAATCTTACTAACTACAAAGATACACATGTTTTACATAATTAAAGCTATAATTGGGTTCACCCACTAAGGGCCGATGTAGCCTTTAGCTGGGCCATAAACCTTAACCCAGTACAAAATTTGAACTACGGAATTATAAACGTTACGTAAAAAGACTAGGGTGATATTTCCGAACACAACATAAAGCTTCCTTCCTTAGTGGCGATGTCCACCTATTTGTTCATTCCGGATGAACATAAGATGTTCCGCACTTAATTTTTGAGATGCTACTAACCTTCTTTTGACATCATAACACTAAATCCTTCCTTAGTCTTTACGAAGCCATCATGTCCTGAAACAATGTTTGGAGATAAAACGTGACGAATTACCTCTAAACCAACATTATGTCTTGAGAAAATACAAATTGTAAGGACACAAATTTTCGATTGAGTCTTATGAAGTGTTGGCTCAATTTCGAAAAAAATAATTTGAGTCATAGGATAGAGTGTAAAGAGTATTATTCCAAGCTTATGACGTATTTGTGTTAAAGACTTAGCGGCCCAGATTTTAAAGCTTCATCTTTGTCAATTTCGTGTGCCTCGTTTATGCGTCATCAACATCACATTGTTCTAAGGTCTCCAAAAGGTATGAATACAATTATATATTTAGGACCTTGGATATTTTGATTGGGTGTATTTTATTAAATATTTTTAATGACTTTATTTTTCTCAGAAAATATTTGTTTTGGAACTTTTCATAAAAAGTTTTGGGCTTTAAAAACGATTTTTATATTTTCTGTAAAGTCTTTCGAACGAATATGGGATATCATTCAAACGAGATTCCCAGGTCACTCGAACGAGACTTCTAATGAGTTTTTCCATTTTAATCTCTTAATTTTCGTTAATAAAGTCGTTCGAACGAGTCTTGGCGGGAACAGTTTTTGGCAGTTTTTTTCCACCTTTCCACTCTTTTCCCCACTATATTTTTTCGGATTTAAGATGTGAGGGAACCAACTTTTTGAAGTGACTTTTTCATAATTTCTAAAGGCTTGAGAGAGAAAATATCTTTCAACAAAAATTCCTTGGTGTTTGTTATTCAAATTGATTTAATCAAAGAACAAAACCAAGTTTACAGCCAATAGTTTGTTCAATCCAAGTTCTTCATATATATATATATATATATATATATATATATATATATATATATATATATATATATATATATATATATATATATATATATATATACACTTAGAGTGTTTGGCACCATTGGTTCATCTCTCTCTCAAAAAGGAGAAGTTTGAGTTTTATTCTCTACCCACAAAGGAGAGTAATTTGTTTGCGTGTTGCGGTGTTCCCACTTGAAGAAAGGCTTAGGGTGTGGGGTGACGGAGACCAAAAGCTTCATTGGTGGATTCCAAAATTTTGGTGGAGTCTGGGATTATCGACCAGGCGTAGGTAGTTACAAGAAGACATGTCAAGGCTTGGAAGAAATCGAGTCGTGTGTAGTAAGTCATATGTCTTGTAATCATAAATCCCTACTTAGTGGACTTAAGGCTGGGGTCGTCCGAGATTTTTCCCATTTGGGTTTTCCTTGTACATCAGTGTATAGTGGTTTGTTACTTATTTTATCTTGATATATCATATAGATGCATGGTTAGGACTAAAAGATAAAATATGGTTTAAATAACTATTTATGTTTAATTTGGTACTAAACTTAATTTGGATAATGTTTAATTAATTTAATTCTTGTCTAAATAATTTAATTTGATAAAATTTTGTTTGGCCTATATGGAAAAATGAATTAATCATGCTACGTAAATTTTAGGATTTGGGATTAAATTAAATTTGTTTAAGTGAAAATTTAGGCTGGATTAACTTTATTTCACTTAAGTTGAGTTTAATTTTAATTTGAAAGTAATTAAAATTTGAAGGTTGTGTGTGTTGTGTTAAACCATCCTATTTCGGACTTAAAGGAAATTCATATTTATTTTAAAAGAAATATTTGAAATTGGGGGCTTCATAATTGGTATCAGAGGGGGTTACACTAAAATATTGTGTGATCCTAATTTTTTAGGTTTCTTTTTGGAAATATATGCATTTTTCAAAATATCCTATTTTTTATGGTTGTAACATGTTAGTTCATGACTCTTCACTTGCTATATCCTATGACTAATGGCTTGAATGTTTGCATACTCTAGCTTTTGTGGTACATGTCTTTTATTCTTGCTAGTTGTATGGTTGTTTCTCATTTTCTAGCCTAAGTATCATTATATATGCATTGCTAGATTTATGACTTGTTTATCTTTTGTATTATATTATTTTCATTATAGTTTGCATTAAATGAAAAATAAAAAAAGATTTTTTTTATTATTTGTATTTTACTTGCATCAGTTATTTGGGCCTAATGGAAAATAAAATTATTTTTGTTTGGTTAAAATTAAAAAAAAAACGATTTTTTTGTGTGTATTTTAGTTTGACACACCTTTTGTGGCATATGTTTGTGTTTGAATCCTATCATTTTTCTCCCATGTGGCTAGAACTTTTTGTTAAAATTTTCAATCCTTAAAATATTCCTTGTCATGGTTACATGGAGTAGTTTAAGTTTGACTTGCTTAATGGATTCGCTTGTATATGCCTTTTCACACACATGCATGAGCTCTTTTGAAATTTTAACTTCACATGTATATTTGAGCTTTGTGAGGTGTTCTCCTACCAATCTAGTCATCTATATATCTTGTGACCTAGGAGGATTTGTGCATGTTAATTCCGTTGCACGTGAGATTTGTGTGATAAAAATGATATATAACTGTGCACGGGGAAGGGATCCGAATGGAAATATTAGCCTTTACGTGTAAGCCACCGTTTGGAATGGACCTAAAAGAAATACGTGGTCCAAAGGCCTAAAAGAAAATATTTGCCAAGGCCTATTTTATTTAGTTTGGTATATTCATTCAAAATTATTATATGCATATTTTTAGGGAGTTTGGATCGTATATCAACGATTTTGCACAATGTCTTTGGATCCTAGTTGCGTTATCTTGTCATGACTCTATTGGTTTGTAGAATCATCAATATGCTAGGCTTGTATGCGTTGTGCTCATTTATTCATAGAGTTTAATTTATCTTGTCACATAAGGTAAAATCTAAGTTCATAATGTTTCGCAATCAAATGAGAACTTCGTGAACATGTTTAAGTGATTGGGTTTTAATTTATTATCATCTTGTTCACACCCCTTCACTTCCATTTTCATAAGACACATTTATGCTATAAGAGTGTGGAAAACTCATGTTATTTTATTTTGTGTCATTTGTGTGTTTACATCTATATATGCTTATTTGTATATATTGTGTATTCATATAAGACACATTTATGCTTATTTGTTGACTAGGCGGAGGTAGTTACAAGAAGACACATTTATGCTTATTTGTTGACTAGGGACTTCATAAGACACATTTATGCTTATTTGTATATATTGTGTATTCATATATACGATATGTTATTTGTTTTGAGTCTTTGCCATGTTAGCTACTCTATTTATGCTTTTAAATTTATAATTGGTATCTATCTTGTTGCGAATTTTAGTTGATATCCCATGCTTATGTTAAATACATTTTAGTTGGTATCATTTTTTTATCTCATCATAAGTTGGTATCTATTTACCCTTGTTGTGGATTAGTTACTTTTTACCATTGCCCATATGCTTTAATGCTCTTATCACTTTATGCACAATCATGTTTGCTTGTTTTCCCATATTTTATATCCCTTGTGTAGTTTTGATGGGGAGAAATGGCATTGCTTTAATTAGAGGGAGAAATAAAACTGTTTTTATTTCTTTATCCTTTGTTTATTCCTGAACAAAATGGGTGAGAGATTGTATCTAAAACTTTAGTTTAGGAGATCTATCTTAGGGGGAGATGTCACCTGTGAAATAGGTCATTATTTGATAAAAGAGGGATAATTAATTTAGGGGGAGTATTTATTTAAATTTAATTTAATATTTGATATTCCCTATGTGTTTAATGGTTTGCTTAAGTGTGCAGGAATTTATTCTTGCGACATCTTTATATCGACAAAGCTATTCATCCTTGGGTGGAGTCAGCATTTGTATTTTTTCCTTTTTGGGTGGGATGTGTCTCTAGATGAGCCTGACGGGCCCTTAAGGATTTTTGGTTTGGTTTTGTTCCAGAATATCCAAAGGGCGAGATTTGTAAGGACACAAATTTCCAGTTGAGTTTTATGTAGTGTTTGCTCAATTCGGGACAAAACAATTTGAGTCATAGGATAGAGTGTAAAGAGTATCCATCCAATCCTATGACATATTTGTGTTGAAGACATAATGGCCCAGATTTTAAAGCTTCATCTTTGCCGGTTTCTTGTGCCTCATTTATGCGTCATCAACATCACATTATTCCACGACTTTATTTTTCTCATAAAATATTTTTTTTGGAACTTTTCATAAAAAGTTTTAGGCTTTAAAAAGGATTTTTATATTTTCTGTAAAGTCGTTCGAACGAGATTCCCAGGTCGTTCATATGAGACTTCTAATGAGTTTTGCCATTTTAATCTATGAATTATCGTTAGTAAAGTTGTTCATTCGAAAATGTCATTCGAAAATGTCTTAGCGTTGGCAGTTTTTTCCCACCTTTCCACTCTTTGCCCCACTATCTTTAGCCAGATTTAAGATGTGTGGGAACCAACTTTTCATAATTTCTAAAGGCTTGAGGGAGAAAATATCTTTTAACAAATAGTACATTAGTGTTTGTTATTCAAATTGATTTATTCAAAGAACAAAACCAAGTTTACATCCAATAGTTTGTTTATTCCAAGTTCTTCATATATATATCCTTGCTTGGTGTGTTTGGCACCATTGGTTCATCTCTACCTCAAAAAGGAGAAGTTTGGGTTTTATTATCTACCCATAAAGGAGAGTAATTTGTTTTTGTGTTGCGGTGTTTCCACTCGAAGACAGGCTTCATGTGTGGGGTGAGGAGACCAAAAGCATTACTGAAGGATTCCAAGATTTCGGTGGAGTCCGGTATTGTTGACTAGGAGGAGGTAGTTACAAGAAGACACGTCAAAGCTCGGACGAAATCGAGTCGTGCATAGTATGAAAATAACGTTTTTATCAAAAGAAATCAACAATATACTTCTCTGGATGAGAAATAATGTGTATCTACGTGTTTTGTAACTTCAAACACTTCAGATCTGAGATTTCTATTGAAACAGAAACCAGATCTGAAATAAAAAGTTTAAGTTGAACAGTAAGATTCGATGAACACAAGGAACAACAAAACAAACACAACTCATACACTCAAACCCTCAAGAACACTGGAAAGGTGTTTTTGGTTTAGGTGTTTGATTTTGGCTGGAGAAGAGGTAACGAAGTTAGGGTTTCTAGGGTTTCAATCTAGGGTTTCAAACTCTCTCTCTTCTCTCTTTTTTTCTCTCACTTCTCTCTCTTCTCTCTCTACTCTCTCTTCTCTCAGAGGAAAACAAAATGGCCAAAAATCTTCGAAGTCTGAGAAGATGAGGGTTTATATAGGGGGCTGAGAAGGTTCCAGACGTTCGAGTGAAAACAACGGTTGTGATCAAGTCAATTCTTCTTGACTTTGATCCAAGGGTTAACAGCAAGCGGTGGTTAAACAAGCTGTGATAGGTGGAGATGTTTACACAGGGATTACCAAAGATCGCATGCAGACCCTAGATAAGAATTGATCCAAGGGCTCAGGTGTGACGCGAAGTTTGTGTCTACAAAGAAACACAAATGTAGGCAATCAGAAGGCTGCACGTGTTGGCCAGCAATTGGAAACAAACGCGCGTCCCAAACTTAATTACATGCACACCCTCTAGTCTCTAGCGCTTTCGGTTTCTACCCAGGTAAACAATCATCCCAAAAACAGCACAAAATAAAATTGCAGTTTGACCCCAAAACTTTTAAAACCAAATTTTATTTATAAAAATTAAATTTGAAAAATGTTTAAAAAATCCCAAAAATTATTAAAAACCAAATTAAGGGATTTAAACTCACTCAACACAAGAACACATATAAAAGTGCAATATGCAATGTAGTGTGGGTGTTCTAAGTGTGTGAGTGATGGCTATAAGTTCAGGATCATTACAACTATTAAATATGAAGTCCAATCCAACTTCTGAAGCTCTTTGGTTTCTAGGATTGACATAATTTTGTCACTATTTCCAAACTAGATGAGCTCTTATACAGTATAGACTCAAGTGAGTCAAAGGTATAAGGGCTTCAATCTCCCCCTTTGGAAATATGAGACAAAATCTCCTTTGAGTCAATCTTGGACTCGTAGGGCAACAAAAAACTTATGCCTATAAAGGTTCTATCTACCCAAATCCTAGAAAATAAAAGTACATAACTCAACTATTCACATTTGTACACCCTATTATTACACCAGTTGAGAATGATTCTAAAAAGAATACCTGCAAAGAATAGACTAAGATCAAGCAGTTTAGTATATGCAGTATATAAGTAGACTCAAATTTCTCCCCCATTTTGTCTCAAATAGACAAAGGGAAAAAAATTCGAAAAAAAAACAGCAAAAGATATTAATCAGCACTAATCATACCAATAGATTTTCTTAAAGAAACGAATCTATTAAAATCAAGAGGTTTAGTGAACATGTCTGCAAGTTGTAGATCAGTAGGGAGATAGTTAATTTCTAATTCCTTGGATTCCACCAACTCACGAATAAAATGATGTCTTATTTTAATATGTTTAGTTCGCGAGTGTTGAACTGGGTTCTTAGAAATGTTAATCGCACTTTGATTATCACAATAGAGATGAAGTGTGGGTTCTAGAATACCATAATCACTTAGCATTTGTTTAAGCCATAACAATTGGGCACAACAGCTACCGGCGGCTATGTATTCAGATTCAGCAGTCGAGAGAGATGTGCAGTTCTGTTTTTTACTACTCCATCCTACCAAGTTATTACCAATATAACAACATGCGCCTGAAGTGCTTTTACTATCATCAGTACACCCAGCCCAATCAGCATCAGTGTACCCAATAATAGTGCTAGGTGTGTCATTCGTGTACCAAATTCCTAAATTTAGAGTGCCTTTAACATATTTAATTATGCGTTTAACAGCGTTTAAATGACTCTCCTTGGGGTTGTTTTGATAACGCGCACAAACACAAACAGCATACATGATATCAGGACGCGAGGCAGTCAGATATAGTAATGTGCCAATCATACTACGATACAAGGTAGAGTCTACAGATTTTCCATTTTCATCTTTAGATAATTTCTCTGTAGTACTCATAGGCGTTTTAGCACTCTTAGCACTCTCGAGGCCAAATTTCTTAACTATCTCTAATGCGTACTTAGTCTGCGAAAGAAACAAGCCATCTGGTTGTTGTTTGACTTGGAGACCTAGAAAGAACTGTAACTCCCCCATAAGGGACATCTGAAATTCCTTGCTCATGATTTCAGCAAAAGATTTTACTTCTGAGGTAGAGGTAGATCCAAATATGATATCGTCAACATAGATTTGAGCGATAGTAATGTGTTTGTCAAAATGTTTGACAAATAAGGTTTGGTCATTTCCACCTCTTTGGAAACCATTATCCAGCAAAAAACTGGACAGGCGCTCATACCAAGCTCTAGGAGCTTGTTTAAGACCATATAAAGCCTTTTTCAACCGAAAAACATGATTAGGATGATTAGGGTCAATGAACCCTTTAGGTTGTTCTACATAGGTTTCCTCGGCAAGTATTCCATTAAGGAATGCAGATTTAACATCCATTTGATATAATGTAAAACGCATGTGACAGGCTATAGCAAGAAGCAGACGAACTGATTCTAAACGAGTGACAGGAGCAAAGGTCTCGTTAAAATCAATTCCCTCTATTTGGGAATAACCTTGAGCAACTAGTCTAGCTTTATTTCTAATTACTATCCCATTTTCATCAGTTTTATTTTTGAAAATCCAACGAGTGCCAATAACCTTTTTGTGATCAGGACGTGGAACAAGAAACCAAACATCATGAATGACAAATTGTAAAAGTTCATCCTGCATAGCAGAAATCCAGTGAGAGTCATTCAATGCCTCATTTACATTCTTTGGTTCCAAGAGAGAAACAAAGCATGCATAGAGTGCATAATTTCTAAGTTGGGATCTTGTACGTACTGGTTCACTAGGGTTACCAACTACATTGTTGATGGGATGGTCTTTAGAAACCCAGTTAGGTACTTCAGGTGACTCAATAGGTAATGAATTATCTATTTCAGAAGTGTCATTTTCTAAAATATTTGACGATTCTTCTTCAGTAGTTAATTCACTAGTCTTGCTTTCTATAGTGGTGTCACTAACAATTACATTTATGGATTCCATTAAGGTTTTAGTGCGAAGATTAAATACCCTATAAGCTCTACTATTAGGTGAATATCCTAAGAATATGGCTTTATCTCCCCTACTCTCAAACTTAGATAAGTGTTCCCTATCTTTGCAAACATAGCAGGTACTACCAAAGGTTCTAAGGTACTTAAGATTAGGCTTTTTATTGTACCAAAGTTCATAAGGGGTTTGTTTCGAATTCTTTCTAAGATAAACCCTATTAATAAGATGGCAGGCTGTACGAATAGATTCTACCCAAAAATACTTAGGTAAGTTCTTAGCATGGAGCATGACACGTGCCATCTCTTGAAGAGTTCGATTCTTTCTCTCAGCTATACCATTTTGTTGAGGGGTCTTAGGAGCACTGAACTCATGTTTGTAACCATTATAGTCACAATATTCTACAATACCAGTGTCTTTGAATTCACCACCTCTATCACTTCGGATTCTATTCACTTGAGTGTCTTTTTCATTCTCAATCCGTAAGAGAATCTTTAAAAAGGTTTGAAAGGTATCGGATTTTTGTTTTAAGAAAGCTACCCAAGTGAATCTAGTGAAGTCATCAACCATAACTAGAATATAACTGTGTCCACAAAGACTAACAGTTTGAGAAGGACCCATTAGGTCCATATGGATGAGTTCTAAGGGATTAGAGGTAAGGATATCTTTAACTCTTTTATGGGGTGCTTTAACAATCTTTCCTTCTTGACAGGGACCACAGACAATGTTATGAATAGGTTTAATTTTTGGTATTCCTCTAACTATTTGTTGAGAAGACAATTTACTCAAATTTTCGTAATTAATGTGACCCATTCTGTTATGCCATATTTCATTGTCATCCATTCTGGCAACATTACAGATTTCAGAACTACTCATGACAGTGTAACAATTGTCAGGAGTCCTGAGTCCTGTAATTATGCATTCTCCCTTTTCATTTAAAATCTTGCAATTGTTCTTTGAAAAGGTAACAGTATGGTTTAAGTCACAAAATTGCGAAATGCTGAGTAAGTTAGCCTTGAGACCTTTAACTAAGAGAACATTTTCAAGAAGGGGAAGTCCCTTTTCTTTAAGAGTTCCTTTGCCTATAATCTGGGATGATACTCCATCACCAAAAACAACTTTTCCACCATCAAAATGGGTTTTATTTAAAAGTTTTGTATCATCTCCTGTCATATGCTTGGAACATCCAGAATCCAAGTACCAACCAGAAGATGTAAGTTCAGCTTTTAAGGCTGAAATAACAACATTACACTTCATCTGGGGTACTAGATCATCTTTTCTAACCCAAATTGCTCTGGTTTTCTGTTTGCGCTTATTTGCTCTCATTTGATAAAATTTGCGAGCAGTAGATTTTTGTTGAAAAACATTTTGCGCATGATTTTGGGTAAATTTAAACACCTGAGCATTTGATTTAGAAAATTTTCTGGGAATCCTTCTAGTAAATGTCCTTTTAGGTTTAGTCTTTCTATTCCTATAGTTAGAGTTTTTGTCTGGTGGTCTGGGAAGAACATAATTGTTACGACTCCTCCTAGAATAGTTAAAGTTATGGTACATGGGAGTGTTGTAGATAGGCTTAATCAGTCTCCTAGCATAGCAATTATCGAAAGAGTGACCATATATATCACAATAGGAGCAATAAAGATTGCTCAGAGTAGGGTTTTCCTTAGGAAAGTCTCTAATCAAAGGTTTTGAGAAATTTTCAGGCTGAATTTTATTCCTAGGTAGCTCAGGTTTGAAAGCAGGTTCACTTTTCCTAATAGGGGGGCAGACATATTTTCCCTTTGATAAACTTTCATGCTTAGAGCAACTTGCATCTCCAGTGTTAGTGTTTTGATGGTCAAACTTAGTTTTCAAAGAATGAAAGTCTGGACATGTCTCAATAGGTCTTTTGCCTCCTGACACAAACTTGATCGGTTCAACATGTTTTGTTTGTGACTTCAAATTGGGGCAAAACCCTATTCCAGTTCTATCATCAGAATTGGTTTTAGATTCAGCAACAAATCCATCAAAACAGTTTGAATTATTTTCAAATTTGGTAAATTTTTTGAAAACAGTTGCTGTCTTTTCTTTTGTTTGTTCCAATTCTAATAATGTCCCTTTGTATTTTTTCTCCAGAATTTCATTAGCTTCAGTCAAAGATTTCAGTTTTTCATCAAACACTTTGATATCACTTTCATGAGACATACATTGAGTAGTATACTCTTCAGCATTTACTTTTACCATTAGGTTTAGATCCTCTAGCTTTTTGGTAAGATCTTTTACAATCTTTTCTAGTCTAGTGCTTTTCTTAAGAGTCTTAGTATATAGAGTGTGAATGTCTGGGAGATCATCATTGTCTGAGTCACTAAGTGAAGTGTGTGAAGTGACCCCTAAGGTTTCATTTCTTAAACTCACGCACCCATTGACATCAGCAGTATCGATTTCCCTTTGACTCACACACCCCGAGGAAGAAGTATTAATGTTCTCAGTAAGTAAAGCATCTAAACCAGTTAAAGTATGATTCACAGCAACAGAACTAGAATTACTAGACTCATCCTCACTATCAAGCATAGGCATATTATCATTGTATATGATTTTCGCAAAGAAGGATAAACAGGGATCAAAACCATCAGATGCCTCAGGTTCCTCATTTTCAGAGTCACTTGAGTCATCCCATGTTTTGCAGAGGTTGGCTCTAGAGTGTTTGTTTTGGGTATTTAAATTAACTCTACAGTCTTGAGCAATATGTCCCAGTTTACCACATCTATAGCATTCAATTTTCTTGAGGTCTCTGTGAGGTCTTGTGTTGTCCTTGTTCTGTTTGTCATGAGGTTTCTCATGGGGCTTGTGATTTGAAGGAGCAGAATAATTAGACTTGCCCTGTTTATTTGCAATACTGTTTCTAAATTTAACAATTTTCTTAAATTGTTTCGACATGAGGGCAATCTGATTATCTAGACTTTCTAAGTCACAGTCCTCATCAGAATCATTACTAGGAGTGTTTAACTCAGGCTTAGTCATCTTAGAAGAAAAGCTGAGGGTGGAATTGGTATTTTTCCTGTGAGTGTGGGTCAATTGTTTCTTAAACTCTAATTCCATTTCCACAGTTCTTAATTTGCTACTGAGTAATTCAGGAGTGAGATTAATATCACACATCTCCTCAATAGCATATCTTTTATTGTCAAATTTCTGTGGTAATGATCTCAGAATTTTAGAGACAATTTCTTGTCTATCATAAGTTATACCATTGGCATGAAGTTTAGTGACAATATCAGTAAGGTTCATATAGAAATCATCGAAAGACTCAGATTCAGACATGATTAAGGTATTGTACTGTTGGATTAACATCTGAGTCTTAGCAGCTTTTACCCTAGAGTCTCCTTCATGTGCAGTAATCAGTGTATCCCATGCTTCCTTGGAAGTGGTACAAGATGAGATTCTCTTGAACTCATGTTCGTTAATAGACATAAATATAGCGTTCTTGCCTTTGTTATTATTTCGAGAAACCTGTTTCTCTTCTTGAGTAAACTCACTCAATATTTTCTTAATCCTTTCATTGCTTCCATCAGTGGCTGGTTTAGTTGGATAAGAGTATCCGTTTTCAATGATATCCCAGACATCATCTCCCAGTGTTCCTTGAATAAAAGCAATCATTCTTACTTTCCAGTAAGAGAAATTGGTTCCATCAAAGACTGGAGGTCTGGTCAAGTTACCATATCTTTCGTTTTTCTCGTCCATAATGATTTTGAGAAAACAGTTTCAGAAACTCAGGATCTTTTTGAAAAAGTTCACCAAAAGCTCTGATACCAATTGAAAATAACGTTTTTATCAAAAGAAATCAACAATATACTTCTCTGGATGAGAAATAATGTGTATCTACGTGTTTTGTAACTTCAAACACTTCAGATCTGAGATTTCTATTGAAACAGAAACCAGATCTGAAATAAAAAGTTTAAGTTGAACAGTAAGATTCGATGAACACAAGGAACAGCAAAACAAACACAACTCATACACTCAAACCCTCAAGAACACTGGAAAGGTGTTTTTGGTTTAGGTGTTTGATTTTGGCTGGAGAAGAGGTAACGAAGTTAGGGTTTCTAGGGTTTCAATCTAGGGTTTCAAACTCTCTCTCTTCTCTCTTTTTTTCTCTCACTTCTCTCTCTTCTCTCTCTACTCTCTCTTCTCTCAGAGGAAAACAAAATGGCCAAAAATCTTCGAAGTCTGAGAAGATGAGGGTTTATATAGGGGGCTGAGAAGGTTCCAGACGTTCGAGTGAAAACAACGGTTGTGATCAAGTCAATTCTTCTTGACTTTGATCCAAGGGTTAACAGCAAGCGGTGGTTAAACAAGCTGTGATAGGTGGAGATGTTTACACAGGGATTACCAAAGATCGCATGCAGACCCTAGATAAGAATTGATCCAAGGGCTCAGGTGTGACGCGAAGTTTGTGTCTACAAAGAAACACAAATGTAGGCAATCAGAAGGCTGCACGTGTTGGCCAGCAATTGGAAACAAACGCGCGTCCCAAACTTAATTACATGCACACCCTCTAGTCTCTAGCGCTTTCGGTTTCTACCCAGGTAAACAATCATCCCAAAAACAGCACAAAATAAAATTGCAGTTTGACCCCAAAACTTTTAAAACCAAATTTTATTTATAAAAATTAAATTTGAAAAATGTTTAAAAAATCCCAAAAATTATTAAAAACCAAATTAAGGGATTTAAACTCACTCAACACAAGAACACATATAAAAGTGCAATATGCAATGTAGTGTGGGTGTTCTAAGTGTGTGAGTGATGGCTATAAGTTCAGGATCATTACAACTATTAAATATGAAGTCCAATCCAACTTCTGAAGCTCTTTGGTTTCTAGGATTGACATAATTTTGTCACTATTTCCAAACTAGATGAGCTCTTATACAGTATAGACTCAAGTGAGTCAAAGGTATAAGGGCTTCATAGTAATTCATCTGTCTTCTAATCATAAATCCATACTTAGTGGACTTAAGGCTGGGGCCGTCCGAGATTTTTCCCATTTGGGTTTTCCTCGTACATCGGCATGTAGTGGTTTATGACTTATTTTATCTTTCTATATCATCTAGATGCATGTTTAGGACTAAAAGATAAAATACGGTTTAAATCACTATTTATGTTTAATTTGGAGCTAAGCTTAATTTGGGTAATATTTAATTAATTTAATTGTAGTTTATATATTTAATTTGATAAATTTTGGTTTGGCTTATATAGAAATATGAATTAATCATGCTACGAAAATTTTAGGACCTAGGATTAAATTAAATTTGTTTAAGTGAAAAATTAGGTTGGATGAATTTTATTTCACATTAGTTGAGTTTAATTTTAATTTGAAAGTAATTAAAATTTGAAGGTTGTGTGTGTTGTGTTGAACCATCCTATTCCGCACTTAAAGGAAATTCATATTCATTTTAAAAGAAATATTTAAAATTGGAGGCTTCAATCGTGCATTATGTGATTGACTTCTTTTATCTTGATATACTCACCTAGATGCACGCCTTAGGTTAAGATAAAATTGGTTAATTATTTAACACAACAATCAGTTTAATTGGTGCTAAGTTTAGGTTAATTTGATTTAAAAGCAATTTAGTGGTGTGTGTGTTTTGCCTTTCCATATAAACCCTTTCACGTAGTGTGCACACTTTCAAGTGGCATAAAAGAAGGAGTCAATAAGTTGTTTCGTTATTAATTAGGGTGATTTATATATGAAAGGTCAACCGTTTTCTATAGCGCTGTTAATTGATAGGTCTAACAAGTGTACTACAAAGGTCGTATGAAGTCAGCACCTAAGGCGATACATGAGCATGTATGGTTAGCTATTGTTAAAGGATGGTCCCCACCCAAAAATTTATTAGGTGAATATATAATTCTAAAACCCATTGAGACCTGAAGTGAGGATGAGCATAAACTCTCTAACTATAATTCACATGGCCTGAATGTTTTATTTTGTGCGGTCACACCGAAGGAGTTAAGTCGTATTATGACAAGTGAAACATATAAAGAGGCTTAGGACATACTTCAACTCACTCATGAGGATACTAGTGTCGTTAAGGTTTACAAACTCTAGAACCTAACCACTCAATTTTAAACTAACATGATAGAGGAGAGTGAAACTTTTGATGAGTTTTATGCGAGACTGTTTTATATTATTAACTCATCATTTAACTTAGGAGAGATAATACACAAAACCAGAGTTATCAAGAAAATCTGAAGGCCCTAACCTGAAATATTTAACCCTAAAGTGACTATTTTGAAATCTTTGGGCACTTTAGATTATACGAAACTCGAGGAGCTTCTAGGTGACCTTCAAACCATTGAGTTTGGCATGTTTTATTCTCAAAAAAAGAAAGATATGGGCATTAGTTTAAAAGACTAGAAGCTCGAAACACTAGTTTAGGATGATGAGTCTGACGTCAATTATGATGATATGGTCAAGTTTGTGAAAAAATTCAGAAAATTTCTCAAGTTTGAAAAATAGATGAAAAGTGACGAAAAGAAGTTTGAGAAAAATGAGTTTAACAAGGCTATAAAATTCCATAAAAATCGCAATGATAATATTTAAAAGGGATGATTCAGACAGCTATTTTGGGTGTAAGGGTTATGGCCATATGGAAGATTAGTGTCCCACTAAGCTAAGGAAGGAAGGCATGAAGTCGAAGACATATAATTCTACCCTTAGGGATAGTGAATTAGAGGAGGAACCTAACTATCCCATTAAGAGTACTTACACTGCATTCATAACTAGTCATGTGAGCCTTAATGAAAAGTCTTTCGATGAAGGTCCAAAGTGTGTAAAACCCAAGTGAGTGGTGATGAAGAAGAAAAAGAAGAGGAGGATAATGAACTTCAAGTTGCCTTTCAGGAGCTACATGCCGAGTCTTTAAATTTCAAAAAGGCAAACTTGAAGTTCGAAGACAAGTTGAAAGAACGTGCCATAGGGAATAATGATATCAAAATGATTGAGAATCTTAGGGCACCTGTGAAAACTCTTAGGGAGAAGCTCACTTTTATTGAGGGGAAGTGTGATAACCTTCCAAGATTGATGTAGATTTTAAATAAGGACTTCATAATTTATGATAAGTCATGGGATTCTCTTTAGTATAGTATAGAGGAGTTAGAAGATAAATTTAGATACTCTAGTCACATAAAAATTCATTTGGAATCTGGTTAGAAAAAGTTGGATAAGATAGTAGGCACCGTCCACATAAAAAAGTATAATTTTTGTATTGGCTTCGATGATCCCGTTGCTTCCACTGATAAAGCCAAGACCAAGATTTTGATATGTTCAACCACTGCCAAGTACATTAGAAAAGTTCAATCCTTAATTAAGGTTCCTCATTGTGTCTACACGTGCACACATTGGGGTAGGAAAGGTTACCTTAGGCATTTTTTCTTTGATCTTAAAAAATGCCTTAGGAAGTCTAAGACTAGAGTCATCGAGGTTACCAAAACCCAAGAGCATCGCGATACACCTACGTGGATTAGGAAATCAGATTTGGAGGCTCCAAATATTAGACTTGTTGATTCTCAAATTCTAGCACATGATACTTTTCATGTTAAATCCAATGGTTGATTGTGTTCGCATGTTCTTATACACTAACGTTTCTGCTTCATGATATATGTGATTGCTAATATATGATGTGTATCTTTTGTATTTTGATTTTCATTTATTTGGTCTTACTGTGAAAAATAGAAAAAGATTTTATTTATCTTTTGAGTTTAGTTTAAGAAAAACTCAAAAATATTTTTATGTGGAGTTTAGCTTTTTATATTCTGTGTGACATATCGGTATGTTTGAATCACAATCCTTCCACGTATCCATGCGACTAGGGTATTTGATTATGATTTAATTGCTTGGATTGTTCTTAATCATGCTTGCATGGAGTTGTTAAACTTTGATTTGCTTAATGGATTCACTTTGCATATTCCTCCGCACACTTTTTATAATCTTTTTTGGATTATAACTTCATATGTTATACATGAGCTAAGTGAGGTGTTCTCCTATTAATCTTGTCATATACATAATATTTTTTACTATCGAGGATTTTTTAACGTAAGAACCATTACGTGATCTTATTTGATAAAAATATGAGTGTACAATGGGAAAGGGCTACAAAAGAAGAAATGTCCTTTGCATAAAAGGCTGCCATTAGCAAGAGCCTAAAAGAAAAGAGAGGAAAACAAAAGAAATACTGCCAAGGCCAAATTTGTTTATTGATTCTTAAAATTTAGTATCTTCAAAATGAGAGAAAAATTGATATATGTTTATATTTTGGGGTGTTAAGCTTAAGATAAATAGGTTTACACAATGAATCCTAGTTAAGTATAATTGTTTGACACTATTGATTTGAGAATCATTAAGATTTCTAGGCTAATTTACATTGTGTATGTTTTTTTAGGAGTTTTTATTTATCACTATGAGGCAAAATCGAAGTTGATAAGTTTTTGCGATCAAATAGTCATATTTCTTGTGTTTCTATGAGGCAAAATCGTTAGTATCTTTTGTTTCTTCTTATCATTGATATATCATTTATGCATTAAAATTAATATCTTGTGTTCATTTTTCGGATTATGTGTATGTGTGTTGTCGAGTTATTTCCTATTGCATGTTTTAATTCACATCACTCCATGATATACTTGTTTTCCTTTATATTACCATGTGTTATATTTAGGGGAGAAGTTGTTTATATTATGCACCTAATTCTTTGTCTATTTCTGAACGAAAAGAGGGATAAATGGTATCTAACTCTTTAACTCGACGGGAGATTTTTACCTTGGGGGAGATGTCCTATCTTAGGTAGAAATTGATTAGACAAAGGGGAAGACTTTTTCAATTGCAGTTTATATTCTATATATTCATGGTTAATTTGAAAGGTATATTTAAATCTTCAAGTTTTTAATGATGGGACAAAGTTTACATAGGATTAAAGCTACTCAAAGTATGTGTTTGTCAAGTCTGTACTTTTTTCTTTTGGGGTTTTATCCCAAAATAGCCAAAGGGGGAGATTTGTAAGGACAAAATTACAAACCGTATCAATTTGTATGTATTGGCTTAATTCCTTTTGAAAAAAACCTTTCGAGTCGTAGGTTAGATATTGAGTGTTTATCCTTCAAATCCTGATATGTATTTGATTCGAGATCGTAGTGGCCAAGTTAGAACGTTGACATCACCGTGTCGTGTTTTGTGCCATATTTTGTCTTCAGCATCCATGGAATCTCGAAAGGTATGGAAGCATTTTAGTTTGATTCTTGAATATCAATTGGGTGTTGTGTTTATTATTATTTGAGGCCATTTTCCATAAAACAGATTTGAAAAGAAAAAAAATATTTTTTAAAGTCATTCGAACGAGATTGTCTATTCATTCAAACGACTTGGTAAATGTCATTCAAATGACCTCCAAATGAAGTTCAAACGATATTTCTCTATATGTGAATAAATTCCCATTCGAATCTCGTTTGAAGTTTGTTCGAACGGAATATGCTAGTTAATCCGAAACGGATCATTTTGCGTTCAAATGAGACTAGTGACTTCGTTCGAATGAACCTATTGTTTTCATTCAAACAAGATTATGTCGCATTAAGATCCATGTTTTCAATAAATAGGCATGATAGAAACTTTTTTACATGAGAATTTTGGAGAAAATTAGTTTTCTATCTATAACCAAAGACCTCCAAACCTTAGTTTTCACTCAACTAGTTTGAGATCTACGATGCAATCCTTATATGCTTTGAGACCTACGTTTGTGTGCACTAATTTTGTTTACTCATAAACATATTGGTTAGTCTTGTTTTGTATGGTGGACTTTGTGTTTGTGATGGTTTACTATGCTAGGATTTGTGGACTCATGCATTGTGGTAGTGCATGGGTAAATGCCTACGCATCATTGTGCAAAAGGTTAAGGTAACAAAAACTCATCAAGGTTTGAAAAAGTTGAATTGGTTGTGTAAATCTTCAGTCGTGTCCTTTTGTAATTCCTTGTATAGTGAAATGCACTAGGTTGGTCGCCCGAGACTTTTTCCATTTGGGTTTTCTTCATACATCGGGTGTTGTGTGATTAGTTTACTTTATCTTTCTGCACTCACCTAGATACATGCTTTCAGTTAAGATAAAACTCGTTAATTATTTAACAAAATAATTGGTTTAATTTGGGTTAAGTTTAATATAATTTGATTTTTTTTAATAATAGTGGTGTGGTTGTTTTTCCTTTCCATATAAACCTTAGACATAGTGTGTACAACTTCATGGGTTCAAGTCAAAACTGTACCCTAGTGCTCCAGGCTTTTCCTAAATATACCCCGATAACACTTTTGTGAAAAACTCTTTCACTTTTCAATAATTTCATTTCCTTGAGGTCCAACCGCCTTTTTAAAAAAGTACCCATCTCACGTCGTAATTAGAAAAATATGCGACTTACGCCATATTTAACAAAACATATGGCTTGTCGCTATATTTATTACTTGTGTAAACACTCTTTTTAAGTTCCTTTACACTTTAACATTTTATAACCATCATACCAGAAAAATCACACAAAATACTTTATGCACAATTTACAATTTTTATCCATATTATTCAAATTAGATACGAATCTTTGCCCTTTTGAACCTTTATAGAGTTAAATTCATTTAACACATCATTTAAGGTTCATTTTGTAGTTTTTTAAAGTATCGCAATTAATTTATATTTTTTTCACAAAGTTAAGTCCAATAACATTTATACTTTAGGGGATAATTTCCAAAAATAAACACAAGTTTGGGGACATTTCTATAAATTCTAATGATTCGAGGATTGTTTCGCAATATTTAAAAGTCCTTGCAGTTTTGCAGGCATAAAAAGTCCAAGTGATGTTTTGCAATTACCTAAAACTTTTAGGGACTATTTTGTAATTAACTCAAAGTTTGGATTTGTTTATAAATTAACCCAAAGTTTTGGGACTATTTTGTAATTAATCCAACGTTTAGGGGTTATTTTATTATTAACCCAAAGTTTTGGGGATACTTTGTAAACATTTCTACAAAAATATTTTTGGTGCCAAAATGACATATTTTAACATCTCCAGGGTCCAAATTATAATTTAATGAAAGTTAAGAGTTAAAGTAATTTTTACAATGTTACAGGAGTAAAAATAAAAATTACAACACCATTTGGCTCCAAATAATAATTTATCCACTTTTTAGGGTTTAAAGATTATTTTGATAATACTATTAAACACAACTTTTAATTTTACATTTTTTTCTTCACATAATTTAATATTTATTTTGTCCAAATACACAAAATAACCAACACCCTCAAAATATGTATTTATTCCATACACACATTATTTTATCATGTTCATTATTTGCTGAAAATTACTAAGCCCCAAATATATATACACATAACTCAAACATGTATAATATTCATGAATGCAGTTTTACTATGCAATCAACACAAATAATAAAACATTTGTACCTATTTGGAGCACAAATCATTAAGATATATGGTTGGTTTTGGGGCATCCCTAACCTCCAAAGGTTGCCTCAAGGAGCTATCAATCTTGCTAGCATTAAAATAGACCCCCATTAATAGTTCCATAGCATTTCCTCTCTAAAATACCACAAAATATCCCATTTACACCGTTAAATTCACTCATTTTGGTTTATTTATCACCTCACAATGGTACTGGCAGAGGGAGTTTGGGAGAGAAATGGGTATTTTTATCTAAGTGTTTTGGTCGAAGTCTAAACTAACTCACTCTCATTTAATATGGATAGAACATGGCTTACGTTATTTCTTTGACATGTTTCAAAATGTTAATGGTTTGATTAAAAATGTCAGTGCCACGTTTCAGTTTGTTATGGGTTCGGTGGTAAAAAAAAATCAATTATGGCTTGGTATGAGACGATTGATATTGTCATCTTCACCACCATCCCCCGGTCTACAGCAGTCCTTATGGCAGTCATAACGACTCCAAGGCAACTATAGCGACCTGTAAGCATTTCCATTTTTTTACCTTAATCACAATTTCTTTTGGTTCATCCTAAATGAACCCAACCAACTTTTATATGCCAATTTAAATTCGTCTCGTTATGCAAATAATCCCTCAATTAGCCAATCGGTCCAATAATCACCCAATTGCTCGAAATAAGTCACAACAACCCAACATTCAATTCAATAAGTGTCCAAAACTACTTGGATAATTGGTCTGTTATCTCCATTAAATTCACCTATGTAAATAAAGTGTACTTGACTTTGTAAAAATTCATTTCCCATAAATAAATAAAAAGTCAAATTATTACAGAAACAAAACAATGGTACTATAATTAATCAGCAGTTTGATATATTTCTACGATATAAAATAAAAATAATCTAAGGGGCATTGCTACTGGGGTCCGATGTACATCTCCTCCAATGTGTAGATATACTAGGCTCTTCATTATACTTATGCTAACTAAAGTCATCTGACTCATAGATTTTCCAAAGGGCATCACGCTATTGCCAAATCTCATTGCGGTTTAGACGTAAAGCTCGAAAGCTCGATATAATTTGCCAAATGGTTGATGTCAGATATACTAGAGCCGACCTACATTTCATTTAACATCGCCTCTCTCAACTCGTGATTGAGTCCAACATACTCACTCAGTAGTCCGAGTGTCTTCTCTTTTATCTTTGAAGTATTATATGTACCAACGATGCCAGATATATATTTGGCGTAATAACCATCATAACCTTCTTGACAACTAACATAACGGATAAACATGTTGGAAGAAATTATATAAAATGCAATTTTAACTTAATTGAGGTAACCGTGAGACTAAGTTTAGGTGGTACCCACACGTCAAACGTGATGGGCCAAAGTAGCTACATGATCGTCATCGAGGGGGGATTAGTTTAGTATGCTCATTAGTTCAAAACTATAAGGAATGAATAAAAATTTGAACTCAAAGTAACCCATTGAACACAAGCTACGTGGTATAGCTAATGTAGAATTTTTGTCCCACATTATAAAAATGTGAGAAATTTTTGAAGTTAATATATCCCAAAGTTTGGATAAGGCATTGGATGCCTTGGGGTATCCTGACTCTTTGAAGGGAAAAGGGCCTACACAATGCATGGTTTGGCTTTGGGCCTAAAGCTCACATGCTCATGTGTGCGTCGCCGCTTGACCGACCCAGCCTGTGACCATGTTTGGGTCCGTAAATATTATTTTACTGGAAAAAATTTAATATGGCATTTGGGCTTAGATTTTTGGCTGGTTTTGGTTTTCCCAATCCGAATTAGTTTTAATTAATAATAAATTACACTAGTTAAAATGTAATCGTTTTAATTATTTTAATTAATTATAAACTTATTTTAATCATAACAATTGAAGGGTTGTGACTGTTCATGATTTAATCTGGAATGTTGAAGGGTTGTGATTGTTCTAAACAATCACAACTTTTTTGGGAAAAGCCACCCATTCAAGGCTAAAAATATTAACCCACTTCTCAGTTTTCCTGCATAATAAAATTCCTCACTTCTTCCCAAACTTCGTAATCCCTGAAAGTCAAAGAGTTTATCACCATTGTTAGTTCGTGGAACCACCATATTGCTTTACTTCCTGTGGTATTTGAAGACCGTTATATCCTAGAATACATACGCCCATTGTTCCTATCGTAAGAACCATAAGCTGGGACGAATGTTGTCTTAAGGACAGACTGTGCAATGTTTGACCTACTCTTAAATCTACTACGTTATTCCATAAAACACGAACTGTAAGTTGGTTCTTTTTATTCTTGCATATCATACTATTTTAATATATTCGTTCTGCATTTTCTGTTTGACATTTATGTAGTATATTACTGATTATTATATATATATACTCAACTCAACTCAACAAAGCCTTTTCCTAATTATTTGGGTTTGGCTAAATGAATCCTATTTTTTCATTTCATTCTGTTCAGTGTAATATTCTCGATTACACCACAAGATACCATGTCCTTTTTTTACAATATCCCAACAAGTTAATTTAAGCCCACCTCTACCCCTTGCATTACCATCAATACTAACTAAATCACTCGTCTTTATAGGAGCATCCATCGGTCTACGCTTGACATGTCCAAATTATACAAGTCAATTTTTTCTCAATTTATGTTCGATAGAAGCTACTTTTACCATTTCATGAATTTGTTCATTTCTAATTTTATCCTTTTGGATTTTACCATAAATCCATCTTAACATGTGCATCTCCGACAAACTCATTTTCTGCACATTTTATTGTTTGGTTGCCTAACACTCCTATATAACATGGAGGATCTAATTGACATCCTATTAAATTTTCCTTTTAACTTCAAAGGTAAACTCACTCTGATTAGGCATGGCCTTTCTTCCATGCCTATATACACTATCAACTCTTAACCCTCCAAAGTCAGTTATAAAAAGGATCAATGGGATTTTTAGTAAATCCTACTAGGTAGTATGTTCTAGAGATAAGCCATATCAGTGGAACAAATGGATAGAAGTTTTCTTCCCATTTAAAGAAGGTGGTCTGAACATAAGAAGTATAGAAGACATTATGAAAATAGCTACTTTGAAGTTATATTGGAAATTCAAGTTTGACAAGGTAACTTGGGCATCTTTTATGAGAAATAAATATTCTAACATGTCATCTATAAGGAATGGATCTCAAAACATGAAAAGAATTGGTGCTATAAAGGATTTGGCATATTGATTCATAGATGAAGAAAAGGAGATTTGGCTTCCATCGACCTTAGGTGATTTCACATTTAATTTTGCCTTCCAATGCTGCAGGCAGTATAGACCATCTTATTTAAGCTCGAAATAAAATTGACAATCTGATTGTCCAGTTTAATATCGAATTTCATTTGGAAGTTGTTGCATAATTCAATTCCTCTAGAAGTTAATGTTCAAAAGCTTGGAATAAGATTGGCCACTAGATGCAGAGGTTATGGGGCAGAACAAGACTTTATTGATCATGTTTTCCTTCATTGCAAGATACCCAAAGAAGTTTGGAATCACTTCAGCAATAAAATTGGAGTTAAACTAAATTCTAACTCATGTAAATCCATTCCACTTTCATGGTGGCTTAAGATGCCAAGGAGAGATCATCAACAGTTCATTTTTACAAGTCTCCCTAAAGTTATCTGATGGGAATTTGGGAAAGGTGGGAACTCTAAATTTTATGATAACATTCAAATTCACCCTTTGAATATTATCAACAAAGTTATTTCTCTTATTTGGGATATGAGCAATAGAAAAATTTTCAAAGATAGATGTTGCTCAGAAGAAGTTTTCATTTTAAACTGGTTTTAACTTAATATTATACCTCAACAGATTTTGTTGTTCAAATGTGTTTGGTCTAAACCTCCTTTATAATCATTCAAAATCAATATTGATGGAGCTTTAAAAGGTAACCATGGTCCAAGTAGTATAGGAGGTTTAATTAGAGATGATAAGGGTAATTTTATAACGGGTTATGGCTTGGCTTTAGGCATCAATTCATCTCTTTATGCTAAGTTTAAGGCACTTCAAGAAGGTCTTAAGCTAGTAAATTAACTAAACCTAGATCATATACACATTAAAACTAATTCTAAAATTGCAGTTGACATTCTTTCTAAAAAGACCAAACCTCCTTGTACAATCAAAGATATCATTCAAAAGCTCTCCTTCCCTAGAGTCTTCCATATTAATCATATTTGGAGAGAAATCAATAGAGTGGCAAATGCATTATCATCCAAGGTAGAAGTTAATCAAGAATCATCCTTCTACTAGTCTTTTAATGATCTTCCTTCAATGATTAAGGGCCATCTCAACATGGACAAGAAAAGTTTCTCGCAAATTAGAATTCAGCATATATAATTGTGATGGTGTGAGTTTATAAAATCCCAAATTTATTCTTTAATTTTTCCATAAGCTTTCATGTAATGGGGATTCTTATATATTCCCAAATTTATTTCATTGATAAGTCTAGAGCATTGGACTGACCTCTAGATCAAGTTTAGCTAAAGGTTTGTATGCCATAGAGAGGTTATTTCTCTATTTTTTTAATCAATAATTTGTGTGGGGGTTCAATCCCTTTTCTCTAAAAAAAATACGCCTATCACACAATACGCGGGTAGCATTTCTCTACTTAACCCAACATGCTTTAATCCTATGAGTAACATCATCACGAATATCTCCATCTTTTTGGATAATCGAACCTAAATAATGAAAATGATAATTTATATGTATATATTGACCATCCAATTTCACTACATCCCCGTTTATTCTCCTATTACTACTAAAATGGCGCTCCACATATTTATTTTAGTCCTGCTTATTTTAAATCCTCTAGTTTCTAGAGTTTCTCTCCACAATTCCAATATAGCATTAATCCCCATCTTACTCTCATCAACCAAAATAATACCATCTACAAATAGCATTATATATCTATAAGGAACACAAATTTTAAGATATAATTATTTTTATTCAACTGTGCCTATTAGTTTCTTACTAAATAAATTGTCCAGATATTTGGAACGTTAATGTAATTAAAACAGTAATTGTTATAATAAACAGTTTTATCAAGTATAATACAAACTATTTTTGATAAAAGTCTATAAACTGTCTCATTATAGTATAAGTTTTTGATAATTATATTCTAATATCATCTTTATATTGTATAAAAGGGTTCAGTTAAATCTTTAACAGAAACAATGATTACATCATCTTTTAAAAATGTGCCAGCTAATGTTTCTCTGAATCAGTTGTCTATTAATGTTCCTACTATTGTTTCTATAACTCATATATCATATGGAGAAAATTGAAAAAAATTAATGGTTTTGTTTTTAAAAGGTGGTAACATAAAATGCTATTTTACTTAAGCACCATGAATCTTGCATAATTTATTAATGAAGATGTTCTTGTGATAACGATAACGAAATGGATAAGATAACTTTCATTATCATATAAACAAGGAAACATACGGATTTCATTTGCTAAAACTATATTCCTAATGGATTGGAAAATACATTATATAAACTGTATAGCCCAATCAAAACCGCCAAGTTACTATTGGAGTCTTTGGATATAAAGTATAAAACAGAAGATGATAGCATGCATAAATTCATTGTTGGTAGATTCCTAGATTTTAAAATGTGTAATTCAAAGAGTTTTATAAGACAACTCCAAGAGATTAAATTAATATTTCATGAAATAAGTTCTGAAAATATGGTTTTAAGTGAAACATTTCAAGTTACAGTGTCTATTGAAAAATTATCGCCACCTTGTAAATCTTTTCAAAATTATTTGAAGCATAAAGGAAAAAAAATGGGGTTCGAGGACCTAATTGTTCAGTTAAGGCTAGAAGATGATAACTGAATGTCAGAAAAGAAAATCAGTCATCATGCTATGTCGAAAAAGCCAACATGATAGATGATGGACACAAATTCAACAAAAAGAGGAAGCACAACGCTAAAGGCACAAGTCAAGGAGGCATTACTATAAAGAAGTTCAAGGGAAAGTTCTTTAATTGCAACAATCAAGGTCTTAGGTCCAATGATTGTCGAAAATAAAAGAAGCAAGATAATTTTAAAAGGAAGGCACCTCAAGATAACATGATTCACATTTATAAATTGTCTGACGATCTTGGAGACATACATCACTTAGCAATTATCTTCGAAGTGAATTTGGTGGGCAATATCAAGGAATGGTGGGTTGATTCAGGCGCTACAAGCGATGTATGGTTGGATAAAAATATGTTCACAACCTTCCAACCAATTTAAATGGACACCAACTATTTATGGGAAACTCATCAACCATGAAGGTTGATGTCCCATGCAAAGTTGTGTTAAAAATGACATCAGAAAAGAATCTCACTCTAAACAATGTGTTATATTTTCCTGACATTAATAAAAATCTTATCTCTGGCTCCATGTTAAGCAAGAAAGGATTTAAGCTTGTCTTTGTTGGAGATAAATTTGTGCTCTCCAAATATGGAATGTGTGTAGTGTGATGCGATGTTCAAAATGAACGTCATGACTTATGTTCCAAAAATTGATGATGATGATGATGATGATGATGATGATGATGATGATCATCATCATCATCATCATCATCATCATCATCATCATCATCATCATCATCATCATCATCATCATAATAATAATAATAATAATAATAATAATAATAATAATAATAATAATAATAATAATAATAATAATAATAATAATAATAATAATAATAATAATATGATATCTTTTGTTTGTGTGCTTAAGCCTATGAATGTATGGTATGGTAGACTAGGACATGTTAATTATAATAATTTAAGCAAATTAATTCACGTTGGATTAACTCCTAAATTTAGCATTGATACAAATTATAAATGTGAAAGATGTGTAGAAGCTAAATGAACTAGAACACGTTTCCATTCAATTGAAAAGAGTAGTGAATCCTTGATTTAATTCACATCGATATATGTGATTTAGAATTTGTTCGAACTAGAGGTGGAAAAAAGTACTTTATTACTGTGTGGATGATTGCACTAGATATTTTTATTTTTACCTATTAAGAAGCAAAGGTGAAGCAATCAAATTATTTACACAATATAAGAATGAAGTTAAGAATCAATTCGGTAAAAAAATTAAGGAATTAATAAGAAACAGAGGTGGTGAATATGAATCTCCTTTTAAGGAAATATGTTTAGAAAATGGCATTATTCACCAAACTACTTGTCCTTACTCACCTCAACCTAATGGTACTGCCGAACGAAAAAACTGAACTCTAAAAGAGATGACGGATGCTATGTTGATAAGCTCTGGGTTATCTCAGAACATATGGGGAGAAGCATTTCTTTTTACTAATTATATTATCAACAAATTGATTCATAAGAAAACAAACAAGATACCTTATGAAATGTGGAAAAGTCATAAACCTCCTACAAATACTTAGAAGTGTGGGGTTTTCTTGCAAAGGTATTGGTTCCCGACCCTAAAAGGGTGAAAATAGGTCCTAAAACCATTGATTTTATTTTCATTGGTTATGTTAATAATAGTGTTTCATATTGATTCCTTGTGCATAAATCTGACATTCAAATTAATACTATTATAGAATCAAGGAATGCATAATTTTTTACGAATATATTTCCTTATAAAAATGAACAAGAAACAAGTTATCATAAAAGAACTCTCGAAAATATCAATAATGACTCTCAAAATGTCAATAAAGATAATGATGATGAACCTATATGTAGAAAAAAATCTAATACATTAAAATATTTTGGCCCGAGTTTTTTACTTTATATGTTAGAAGATGAACCTCAAATAGTCAAGGTGGCTCTGTCCACTCCAGAACCTTCATATCGGAAGGAATCTATTATTAGTGAGATAGAATCCATTACGTAAAATCATATATGGGAACTATTGGATCTTCCACCAGGAACCAATCCCTTAGGGTGTAAATGGATCTTCAAAAAGGAATATGAAAGTTGATGGATCTATCGATAAATGTAATGCTAGACTTGTTGTAAAAGGGTACAAAAAAATTGAGGGAATAGACTATTTCGACACTCATTCACCACTTACGAAACTACATCCATTCGAATATTAATTTCACTAGCAACAATACATAATTTGGAAATACATCAAATGGATGTCAAAACTGCTTTCTTAAATGGTGAATTAGTAGATGAAGAAATGTATATATGGAGAAATTAAAAGATTTTAAGGCTCTTGAAAATGAAAGAAAAGTGTTCAAATAAGAACCTAAAAAAATTTGACAACATGATGAAGTCAAATGGCTTCAAGATAAATGAATGTGACAAATGTGTTTATGTCAAAATCGTTGAAAGGGACATGTCATTGTGTGTGTATCTCTCTCTCTCTCTCTCTCTCTATATATATATATATATATATATATATATATATATATATATATATATATGTGTGTGTGTGTGTGTGTGTGTGTGTATGTGCAGATGATATGCTAATCAATGGTAGTTATAATGATATCATTAATGTTATCAAACAAATATTTACTAGGAGGTTTAAAATGAAAAATATGGGCCTAAGAAATAAGATTACTAGAACTTCCGAAGGACTGAGTTTGTCTAAATCTCATTAGGTTAAGAAAACCTTCAAAAGTATAATAAATATGAACAGGCTCCGCTAAGAACACCTATAGACCCAAGTCGTAACCTTATAAAAACAAAGGTGAAAGTATATATCAGTTAGAATATTCTAATATAATTAGAACTTTGATGTATCTATCAAATTGCACTCGATCGGATATAGCATACTCTATAAGTAAGATAAGTCGATATACGGGTAATCCTGGAAAAGACCATTAGATGTCCTTAGTAATAGTTCTTAGATATCTTAGATAATCTTCACAAAATGGGTTGCACTATGAATGATATCCAACTGTACTCGGAGGATACAGTGATGCAAATTGGATATATAATTCTAATGATTCAAAATCCATAAGTGGACATATATTTACTCTCGGAGGTGCAAATGTGTCCTTGAAATCCAAGAACCAAACATGCATTGCAAGATCCACTATTGAAGGAAGAAGCAGAATGGCTTAAAAACTTCCTTGAGGACATTCCAATTTGGCCAAAGCCTATGCCACCTATCATACTACATTGTGATAGACAATATACAATTGAAAGGGCACAGAATAGTAATTATAATGGTAAGTCATGACATATACATCATCAACATGAAACCGTTAGACAACTGCTCTCGAATAAAATTATTTCCATTGGCTATTTAAAGTTAAAGGAAAATATTGCGACTCCACTAACAAAAGTTATACCTAGAGAGCAAGTGGTAAATTTATCACGGGGAATGGGCCTAAAGCCTGTTAGAACCTAAAAAGAGTTTCCTTAATGGAAACCCAACCTAAATGACTGGAGATCCCAAGGAATAGGTTCAAAGGGACAACCAAATTATGTGTGACTCATCTAGCACTGAGAAGTTAATCTCTTCCTCCCATTCCTAGGATGAGTCAATGCATAAACTGGCGGGTGTATTAGGATAAACTATGTTTTTAATGATTTTGATATCCTGAATATAATGGTGAAGTGGGGTATTAGCAGCATATTCTTTATAGGAATCACCTATATGAGTTAGAAGGGGACTCTTCTATGAGAATGTTGAAGGCAAATTCTCTAACACACTCATGAAACAAGGAGGTGTCCAAGGACAGAATGGGCACACCAATGAGAACTAATAAGGTTGGAAAGCAATTATGTGAATTATATTATCTCAGTTTACACAAAAAAGTTCATCAATTCAAGATATCGTGTTTATTGATCGACTAGTAAACTCGATATTCTTTCACTAGAATAGATTTGAGGCCACGAGCTATGTTTTTGATGCAGTGTCTGTCCTTAATACTCTCTCAATAATTTTCTCTATATCCATTTGATTTTGTTCACCCAAATTTAATTCGTGTGGGGGATTATTGGAAGAAATTGTATAAATATAGTTTTATTTTAATTGCGGTAACTTTGAGACTAATTTTAAGTGGGACTCGCACGTTAAACATGGTGACTACCTACGTGATCCTCCTCGAGAGGAGAATAGCATAGTATACTCATTTGTACAAAACTATTATGGAATGAATGGAAAATTTCGAGTCAAAGTAGCCCACTTGAACACAAGTTACTAGGTATAGCTAATGTAGAGGTTTTGTACCACATTGGAAAATTGTGAGAAAGTGTTAAAGTTAATATGACCTAAAGTTGGGATTAGGCATTGGATGTCTTGGGATATCCGAAATCTTTGAAAGGGAAAGGTACTACACTATGCATGGTTTGTCTTTGTGATAAAAGACCACACACATGAATGCACCGTCGCCACCATCCACCCGACCCATCCTATTCCCATGTTCGGCTCCGTCAGTCATGGGTATTTCTTGAATAAATATTAACTTTTTGGACAAATATTTATACGGATTTTGGGCTTAAATTTTGGGTCTGTTTTGGTTTTCCCAACCCGAATCTATTTTAATTAATATATTATGTTAATTAAAACATCATTGTTTTCATTATTTTAGTTAATTTAAAATGTGATTTAATCAGAACAATTTAAGGGTTGTGATTGTTCATGATTTATTCAAGAATGTTAAAGGGTTGTGGCGTTTTGATAAGTCATAACTTTCTCGGGAAAATTCACCCACTCAAGGCTATAAATATCAGTCCCCTGCTCAGTTTCCTTGTGGAATAAAATTCCCCATGTCTTCCTAAACTTTGTCCTCCTTAAAATTCGAAGAGTTTAGCACCATTTTTAGTTCATGGAACCACCATGTTGCAGTGCTCCCTATGGTGGTTGAAGATCGTTTTATCCTATAGACCGATGCCTATTATTCCCCCCATAAGCACCATAAGCGGAGTTGAATTCTATCTTAAGGAGTTATTGTGCAACGTTCGACTTGATCCTAAATTTGTAACGTAATTCTAGAAATCATGAACTGTAAGTTCCTCTTTTTTCTGCTCTTGCATACCATATTGAGTTAATATATTTGTTTTGCATCTACTATTTTTGACATTTATTTTGTATATTATATATATATATATATATATATATATATATATATATATATATATATATCCAGATCCACGAGATGAGATATGCCTTACCTGCTTCATAGATTTCAATCTTAATGTAGTAACCAAACACATGTAAGTAGTTCGTCAGCCATTAATAAGAAATACATAATTCTATGTTAATGTTTAGAATTGTCTGATCCTAGATCGTGATGAACCTTTGGGCATTGGTTAATAGGCATCAGGTAATCCTAAAGACCTACTATGGGCTTGAAAGATATCACTAGATTGATCACAAGAAAAATAAACCTTCAAACTCGCATTCGCATGTTGGTTGTTCTTCACTAAACATCGAGGTTTCAGGTGAATGTGAAGGTTCGATTAAACTCTAGTCTCGGCTTATATTTTTTTTTCGTTTTTCATTAAAGGGACTCCTATATATATATATATATATGTGTGTGTGTGTGTGTGTGTGTGTGTGTGTGTGTGTGTGTGTGTGTGTGTGTGTGTGTGGAATAACAAAACAAGTTTCCAACCTCTGTATGATTACAACACATGTTGTCAAGTGCTTCTAGGTTGCAGTATGCTTTTGTGTATACTCCATCATACAACCATAGGGTGAAGTTACATGATACATAAGGAGTGTTTATTATTTATATGGAGTCTAACTAGACACTAGATCTCCTCAACATACTATGATCACTATGTACCATTATCAAGATGAATGTATATATAATTGATAGACAAGTTGCATTGGTTTAGGTCCAAGTACTATTTGATCTACTCTTAAATCATGTACACACATCTGTGTCAAACGATAGTGGGAATATGTCAGCTCTGAACCCAAGATACTAGAACTAAAATCGATTCTTTAGGTACCATATGTGGATACTTGTTGACAAAATTGCTCATTGTCTTATAATGAAATTACACCGTTTCATCCATCTCTAAATTTTGGATCCCTTCCCATTGATGATACAAAATCAATGTGACTCTTCTTATCTCGATATGGTCGTAGACCACCAAAAGGTTATGCTTGATTTGCCTCGTGACCACCACTATATCATATTGCCCCACGTGAGAATGTAGAGAAATGAATGGGAATTCTCCCATTAAGTATACATCACCAGCTAAAGGAAAAAAGAGGTGATCGAACCACAAGAATTATAAATGATGAATTTGAATAAATTTATTATTGATTAATATGAAAAATCATTATTAAAGATTTTATAGAAATAAATTTATCAATTCTCGGCACCTCAAAACCTCGCATTTCCTGTATCTCTACTATAATGAGAATAAGGAACCCCATTCGTCGATTGAAAAAACTCAAGGATCAGAGGTCCAAGAGTGTTTAACCCTACCCTCCTTATTCCAATGTTACAATCGGAATAAAACCATCATCGGTGTCTGCATACACCCACTATCGATTAATCTTTGGATATTGTGTGTGTTTATTGTCATCCTCTAGAAACAAGAACACTAAAAGGATTCATAATTTCCTTATTACACTTACTTATCCATCCTACAACTATAACATCTTGACTCAAGACCCTCTCATGCTCAATGGTGCCTCATTTCAAGTGTAAAACCCATAAAATGTCTCGATTCATATGAATCACATTAAATGTCATTTTATGGACATTTTCAACATCCTAAACCTCATAATTTGGGAAATTTATGAGATAAAATTTCTAGATCTTTTAAATATTCAAGCCACGCATGAATTAGATTTACCATCATAGCCGAAGGTTCTCACGACTTTTATGATTCACACTTCGTGTCATTTTATGGAAGTTTTGGAAATAGAAAATTTCTTTATTTCTAAAATTATGAAGCTTAAAGTTTATATATATTTTAATTGTCATCACAATTGCGAAAATCACGTGTTAATGAGAGTTTGGAGTCAAAAGTCATACTAAAAATGAAAAATTGCAACATAAGCAGAATGTCATCCACATTGTTTAACCAAACGACCATCCAACTCTTTAGCCGTATGGTCAGCCCTTTGATTCTACAGTGAGCCATTTAACCATGCGTTAATTGTCTCGTTTGGTCACATGGTTAATTCTTTATCCATGCGACCATCCATCCCTTTACTCTTAAGGTTAAAGATGATATCGACATATGCCTATAGGCGAGAAAATCATTATGTGCATGACTAACCGTACAACTAATTCTTGAGACGCAAAGATAATCTTTTTGTTGATTTTTGCTTATAAATGGATCTCTCCCCTATTGTGAAAAGGTAATAAAATTCTCATTTCTTTGAGTTTTTTAAATTTCTTTCAGAATCCTAACAACGTTTTAGCTTAATTTCTTCGATTGTTATTAATCCATTATCTCAAAATTTACTTTTGGAGATCAATAAAAATACCCTTACCCTTCGAAGAAAGTCCGAAGCCCCGAGTCAAAATTTTGGTTGACTCAAAACCCTCGAAGCAAAAGTCTTGAGTCGAACCTCTGCATAATTAACCAAAAAGAAAAATTACGCTTTGTACAAAAGGTACACATCATGTACCCCCTTTTTAGTATATTATTTACCCATTGAAAATGTTAGATAAATATAATTAGTTTGTTGTCACCAATATACCCTGGCTCCACAAGTAGATTGGATGGGCATTTTGTACATAAAATATAAACAACTTACAATAATTACTTAAAATCCTAGTCCATTTCCAACACCATAAATATAAAATATAATTAACATATTAGTTAATTAAAATCTTGGTCTATTAACAACAACATAAATATAAACTCTAATTAAAGCACTAACAAATTAAAATACTCATCCATTTTTATCCAGCTACATATAAACTTTAATTAACGCACTAGTTATTTTTTCTCAGTATATAATTAACATACTCACTAATAACATCCACATAACGGACAATAAAAAAACATTATTTAGTCAAAATTTACTAAGAATAAGTGTCTTATCCCTTTTTAACTCAATACTACAACTAAGTTTAGAGACTAGATATAGATTACATGAAAGCCTAGGTTCCACTGAGTCTAACCCTCACATCCAAAATCCTAATTAAATGTGCCATTACACCCGTACTCAAGGGAATTTAACTAGTGTCATAATGATAAAAATTTTCGAGTAACCATAGTTAACCATTTTACTAAAAAATTGTGTATCCAAGGTAGAGAATGCATAAAAGGGCACCCCCATAATATTTTGATACACTTAAATCTTAAAGTCGGTCTATATCCGAATCTTTACCTACCTGGAAAACTTTTGTCTCTAGTACATGAGTTTCACAAAAAAGCATGTTTACAATAATATCTCTACTGGCACCACACCAATCATTTTCCTATAGTCTTATTATTAAAATTAGAAATGGAATTCCGTGTTAGTGAAGAACCCTGAGTAATATAAGCACATTTAAACTTTCTACACACAATCTCCGTGACTATGCCATGACTTCCCATGCACATAGTATGAACTAAGTAGGCTTTGATCCCATAAAAAAATGGGTACGTATGCTCAATACCAAATCCTGCTCATAAGAATAAAACTGTTAGATTTATTACTTTATATTATCCCGTGATATGCCCATACAACGTATTAACACCCAATATTTCCAACATCTCACAAGGACACATGACTGTCCACCTTGAGATAATCAATATCTCCACATGTGACTTGCTGCATTCACCACAAGACGTTTCACGATATATCCAAATGAAGTTCACACAATGAACTAAGTAGGATTTGATCGCATCGATAGATGGGTACATAGGCACAATACAAACTCCCCAACAATGTATTGACACTGAGATGACAAACATCTTATATCAACACCGTTCTTTCTATCCCGGGATACGAAATATCTCCAACTGCGGCTTATCACATTCACCCCAAGAAATATCACAATATCTCAAGGAAAAGTTCACACCCTGAATTAAGTAGGCTTTGTTCTTGTTAACATGTGAGTATGTAGGCAATATAACATTTCCTGCTCACGAGCATAAATTTTTTGATATGTCCCATGACACATATTCCCATAATATACTTGACGATGCATTACTCCCAAAGATATCTGTAATGTATCCTAGCCTCACATTCCTATCTAATTCTAATTCTTCATTAAACTTGATTCCATTTTAATGATCCTTCGACTAAACGTTGATAATCCTTACCTTGCTTCACACCGTAAACACCCTTCCACAAGGTTCATAATCACCAACTAGTCCGTATGCAACCTGAAATATCAAATTGGTCCCCTATGTGACCTTATAAAGTCACTATAAATCCCTCTAACGCCGTATGTTCCCACATGACCTAAACAAGAGACCTTTTGAACCACAACTTACACCGAGGACCTAACATTGGTAATTCATTATAATATAACTCCATATCATCATAGGTCCCCACGTGACCTCAAAATGAGACCTTAATAGTGTCTACTTTCACCAAGCTCTATACATTGGTCTTTCATGACAACATAAGGATCTCTTACATCACAAGTACCCTATAACCTCAATAGAGACTATTCAAGCCTCAGCCCCGAGTTAAACACCCAACACTTATCATGCACTGCATTATAAGGTTCTTCGTCATCATAGACCCCTAAAAACCTAGAATAGAAATCCTTTGCCTTGAATAAACTCCATACTCCATTATCGGACCTACATCACATCCGAAAGTAATCTCCATCATAGGTCCCCGAGTTGACAAAAGTAGATTTTATTCATATAGAATTTTAGTAAAAACTCACCACTACTGTTCATTGGGATCTCCTACTAATTTTTATGTAGACCATATTCAAGCACACACTCTACATCAAGGGGCCCTATCAACAACACCAAATTTCATGTTTTCTATATCTCTACTACAGTGAGAGTAGTGTGTTATAAAATTCAAGGATCACATTTCCATCCGGGTCTCCCCATATCCTCCCTACTCCTATGTTATTACCTAAATTAAACCATCCTTGGTGTCTGTAAACACCCCACTCTCGGTAGATCTTTGTACCTTATTTTTGTTTTATTATTATGACCTTTTTTTCCTAATTAACCCAATCAGTATTCAATTTTCCCCTTAAATTTATAACCCAATAAAATACCCTTTCCC
Organism: Sambucus nigra; assembly: GCA_949130495.1. NCBI lineage: Eukaryota > Viridiplantae > Streptophyta > Magnoliopsida > Dipsacales > Adoxaceae > Sambucus > Sambucus nigra. Next base: position 388,049,347 of record OX422208.1, read on the forward strand.
TTCGAGGAAAGTTTGAAGCCCAAAATCAAAGTTTTTCTTGACTCAAAACCCTTGTGTTAAAATTCCCTAATCGAATATCTACCTGATAATCCACTTTACACACAAGGTACACATCATAAACCCCTTGTAAGTATATTAGCTACTCATTGAAAACCTAAGATATATAAATACTAGTTTAGTGTCACCGCTCTACCATGGCTACCCAGGATACCAGATTCACATTTTGTATATCGTGATAATAACTCCTCACAGATTATTAATATCCTAGTCCATTTCTAGTTACATTCATATAAGTAATTAACACACCTTTTAAATAACAACTTGGTCCATTTCGAGCAACCTGCATATAAATTGTAATTAATAAACTAGTTAATTATAAGACTTGTCAACTTTCAACACCCTATATATAAACTATATTTGACATACCAGTTAAGAAAACTCTGGTCCATTTACATCACCTCACATTCAAAGGAATACCCGTATATGCACCATATACAAATACTCTATGTATAAATCGTAAACTAACTCATTATAGTTAATACACATTTGATTAATTTCCAACACCCTGCATGTCATGGGACACCCTTACGCATAATGTGTAAATAACTTATTGAATTACTTTTAGTTCTAAAAAAATCCTAAAACCCTTGAACATAAATTTCATTTTTTTATGTTTTTATTGCTCACACTTGCTAATGAAATCCACATAATGGACATAAAAAAATAATAGTGTGTAGTTATAATGTATAAGAATGTGTTTTTTTACCTGGTCCACCTCATCTTGAAAACCAAATAGATATTACGTGAGAACCCTAGTCCCTCTCAAACTAACTCTTATATGATAAATCCTTATTTAAACGTGTGATTACGCTCCTACTCAATGGAATTTGATCATTATTGTAATGACACATATATTCGAGTAAACATACTCAACCTTATACTAAATACACGTGTATCTAATGAAAAGCGTGCATAATAGGGTGTCCCAATATCCTTTGATGTTCTCAAGTCTTAAAGATTCCCCATCTTATGATATCTTCTTTCTTGGAACACATTTGAACCCAAAAGATAAGTATCACCAAAAGTTTGGCTACCATATAATCTCTATCGGCACCACACCTATCGATTGACTAAAGTAAATATGTAATGTCAAGATTGGAAATAGAATGATATGCTAGTGATGGACCCTAAGTAAAATAATCACATTCATTATGTCTACATATAGTCTCAATGACTAAGTCATAGTTTCCTATGCACTAATTACAAATTGAATAGGCTTTGATCCCCTATACAAATTGTATATATGCGCAACATCAAGTCCCTCTAATGAGAACAAGCAATATATCACCACCTGAATACACCCAAATAACATATTACCCATTGAGATACCCAACATCTCAAATCGACATCCTGTTGTCCACCCTGATATACACAATATATCCATATTTGGTTTCCCTTATGTACCCCATGAGATATCATGGTATATCCAAACCAAGTTCATTTTACGAACTACATAGGCTTTAATTCCATCGACAAATAGGTATGTAGGTTCAATACTGAGTACTTCTCATGATCATCGGACTTACAATCTATCCAGGACACACCGCCTCGTAATATGCCCAACGATGTATTATCCCCAGAAATACACACACACACACACACACACACACACACACACACACACACACACACACACACACATATATATATATATATATATATATATATATATCCCCTAATCAAGGAAAATAAGATCCAATACAATGCCCATGACATATCACCCTTTTGAGGTACCTATATCTCAATTTAAGACACATTATAGACTTGATTATGTTAGTAAAGGGACAACTTGAAATCCATAGGTTTGGATCCCATGGAAACATGGATACGTAAGTTCAATACCGGATTCTCTCTTGTTATCCTAAGTCACCACACTAAAACACAATCGTGCGTTCAAGTCCCATACACAGAAGCGACACCCAGGTATCCATCACACAAGGTACACCTAGATGTCCACGAACACATGCTTTGAAGGAACATAAAAAGGTACAAAGATGTCCACAAATTCCTTTAAGTCACAAAAAATGTCACCCCAATTTCCAAACACACACACGCCCTCAAAAAATATATTTCACAAGTTGCATCCAGTATTCCACTCTCAGATGCACATCGCCTCAGATTCTCAAGGACATTATTATTTGGTCCGTAGGAAAGCATCTAGATCTCTTGGGGAGTCTAAACAATAATGTTTCTAAAAAATTTCATATTCTCCATCTAAGAAGTAATTAAGCATGTAACAGCCCGCATATTTTCTACTTAGGGTGATCAAGCCACAATAACAAGATATGCATGATGTTAGAATTCAAATACTATTCTTAGCATGTGATAGAAATATGAGACATTTAAAACTATTTCCATAAGATAGAATTTGAAATAATCAAAAAATAATAAACCATTCACAACAATAAGATCCATCACCATGCTAAAAGTCCAATAAAATAAACTTAATTGATATAAATGTCATTATAAAAATCTCTCAAACTGAAAACCATAAATCAACTAAGGTGTCAAATGACCCACTTAATTCGATACAACTATCTCATAGATAAATTACCTGAAAGGAAACTAAACTAATTCAATAAAATAAATGTCAAGGTACAAGTCCTGTTAATCTAAAAAAATATGCATCTAACCAACAACCCATCCTGTAAGCTTTTTGAACAAAAAATTAGCGCTCACAGTAAGAATACCAGCTACTCTTCCTAAATATAATCCATAAATCTAGTCATAAGAATTATAAGATATCTCACGATAGAATATTTTAAGTAACGAAGCAATATATAAGTAATGTTCTGAGTAAAATACACCAACTCATTACCCATTTAAAATAAACAATCTCAGTTACTCATATATCCAATTATGTTTTCTTTCAACATTGATTAATATATTTTCATTATCTTTCTAACCATTAATTTATTATCTAGGCAATACCACTATAGCCATTTTTTCTTCCTATAACCCTCGACATACCATGGTGCACAAAATATCTTATCAAATCAAATTCACATACATCGATGTAGTCCGCATATACCTTGATGTACCCTATATAAAATATGTAACTATAGTCAGTCTACCTAGGTCCTGTACATACTCTATCGTAGCCAGTCAACCCTAGACACCTAACATACCATGGTGCAGACATAAAACTGTTACCATAGCTAGTTTCCCCAGTTCCTGCATATATCTTATTTCCCAAAAAATATCAGACCCTATAGGTATCGTAAGGCCCACATACATATGTAAAAGTATCCAAGAGTGTAATTCCCGCACACATAGTGTAGCCAGTCAACGTACACCCGCACATACAATGATAATATATCAATCCATCTCTAATACCCATTATTTATCTTAGGTATTTATTGTGTCTTTATTATACTTTATAATGTTCTCTCTTTAATTATCACTGGCCCCAAATCACTCGGCCATCAAAACTAAAATCAATCCCTATTCTTGTACCTAAAGAGCACAAAACCCTAAGTATCTCCTAGTTCCTCACTTAAAAAAGTAACTAAAACCCTAACCATACCTTAGTATCGCGCCTAAGATAAGACGAAAGAAAATACATATCACCTAGTCCATACATAGGAAATACCGAACAATAAACTAACCACTCTCTAGTCCCACGCCTAGAAAGTATGAACTACAATTAATGTGAATAAAAGTACACATTATAGTACGTAACTTGAATGTCCCAGCCAAACCACTATTTAACATAGGAAAATTTCTATGCCTTTTACATTCTTTATTCCAACACCATAATTCTTCATTCCATATTGATATAAGTCCAATTTCAAATGCGTTAAATAAATATAACCATTTGATATACAAGTTGTACAAAATTTCCTAACAAGTTGTCCAATCCAATATTCCATTTTGTGTAAAAATTAAATCAACTTAAATCATAAATTTGTTTATGCATGTTCATTTACAAATTTTAGCAACATGATAGAATGTTCTATACCATAACAGTCATTAACGTAATTTCATAAATAAAAAATATTCTCAAGATCCATATTCTATTTAACATGTGATTCATCCCAATACCCATTAATAACAAAGTCTTATACTCTAAGCATGTGGGATTTCAAGTATTAAATCCAAACTAATAAGTTTGTAAAAATATAATTATAATTAGGTTTTCACTTTTCCTAATTAGGTTGCTAATCATCTTTACAAAATATTTATAACTAATGTTTAGGCAACATTTAAATTAAATAATACTTAAGAAGAAAAATAGAGATATTCTTCCCTTATGTGACGTATATTAAATATATGAAAATCCCAGGTTGTTTTTCTTCCAAAAAAAGAAACTTTTGTTCTCTGGCCTTCTTCAAGAACTCAGGTCAAAGCCTCCGAGGTCCTCAGAGTTCTTTTCCAAAGAAATAAAACTGCCTCACGAAATAGAACCAAACGAAGCAAGTGGCATTGGACAAAAATCACCCGGTAAGGGGGCCACTAGTAGGGGTGGAAATTTTAGAAAAGACACAAAAACAAGAAACAAAATGACATGAAATTTCTATGCAAGTCATGTTCGTGTCAAATAAAAAAATATGACGTTGTGTCGTGTTCATGTCCAAAAAACTCTTGTCATGTCGGTCCATTACCCGACCTAAAAACATAAATTGCCACCCTTAGGTGATAGCCAAGCCGTTATAGCAATGTCTAGTCCATTATAGCGGGCCTGCTCCCCCGCCACATTATTTTTTTTGTTCTAGTTCAATCCGCAATTAATTCCTTCTTTTTTAGGTTTTTAAATTCTTTAAAACTTTTCAAATAAAAACATTTTGAAATACTTAAAATGTTAACTTGGAGACTAAATGATTGCAAAAAGACCAATTTACCCCTTAGCTTTATATTAAAACCCCAAATTACCAATTAATTAAATAAATTCTAAAAATATTTATTTAATTCACCAAAAATAACCAAAAATTATTAAATCTTGTATAGATTAATTCAGATTAAAGGTTCATAAATCATTTTAGTTAATTAATTCATTTAATTCTTTAAATCTGTTAAAAAAATAAGGGGGACATTATAAATAAAAATATAATAAACAAACATATAAAGCCAATAAAGAACAACTTGGGTGCTAAACACTGTCCCCACTAATAACGGTTCCCGAACCCGCACATCCTGAATCCCTAGTTCAAAAGAAGACCAGTTGTAATGATCCAAGACCAAAATAGTTCGCGAACATAGTGGAATCCATGGACCTCAACTTTTTTTTGCCGCAGACAGGAGATGAGACCCCAAACATTAACTGAGGCCATGATCGTAACCCTCATTTTTTGGCCTCTGTTGCAAGGTCACAGAGTTAACACCTCAAAAGAATAGCCTCAACTCAGCCCGTGGATTAATGACATGGACTAATTAGCTTATTTCTTGAAAATCAATTTTGAAAGCTTCTACAAGCCTTTTTAAAGGGGTTATTTGAGAAAAGTAGTATCATAATTAGAAACTATAGGCTCCCCCTCATTCCTTATAAATTGCACACATGGGCTCCATTCCTAAATCTACTATAAAACCTTAACAACACTTTAGAGAGATAAAGTGATAATTTAATAGGAAAAAAGGATGTGTTGCCGAATTAAGGTCAAGGAGGCGTATTGTTCACCGATGGAGGAGGCCTGTCAAAAGAGGTGAAGTTTTACAGTTCATCGCCAGACTAAATCGCTTGGTAATATTTTTCGTCCTCACCTTCTTTTCTTTTATAAACCCTAGTTTCCATGATTTAATTGATGGGATGACACCTTTTGTGGTATTTTGAGTTTCTGGTTAAAATGGCCATGGACTTTTACTATTCATCTTATGTTGTTACTATGAAACTTCTTCTCTTGAATTCTTTTGGGGGTTTGGGTTCTGTGGGTACCCGAAATAAAGATAATGGGCCTGAACGAGTAGCCCAATTTTGGCGGCCCAAAATCTAGACCCCCCATCTCTTATTTGATTATGATCCGGTCTCTTCCCACGTTCCCATTAAGGGAGGTTCTACGGAGAGATGGAAGACGTGGGGGAATCCAACACCCATACTTACCAAAATGTACATGTATATATTAAACCCTAGGTCCGGGGTAAAGGACAAGTTGTATTCTCTGTAACCACTCTCCGGAGTATATAGAAATTATACTGACTGCACCACCGTGGATGTAGGCACATATTTGCCGAACCATGTACATCCTTTGTTGTGTGATTGTCATTTATATTCCTTACTCTCGCTTGGTGATTGCCTTTCTCCTATCTATTTGTGTTGCATAATAATTGCCACCATGGGTTCCTTAACGTGAAATAGTTTTTGCAGACGTTCATTATTTTCTTAAGGAGGTTTATAAGTGTTTTCTACTTATATCTTTGAAAACCTAGGTTATGGATCATTTCATGATAAAACTTTTGTTTTCACTAAAATATGCCTTGTTATTTGGAGATCAGAAGTTATAACTCCCTCTTTGAGGTCACAGACTTAGGCATTATACCATTGCTTAACTTATTGCATATTTTATTGGATCTTGGTGTTGAGATCATGGCATTGATGAGAAAGTCCGTGGAATTACACCTAGAAAAGGCATCATACTTTGTGCTTGAAGTCAAAATGATGAGTCCTAAGGAGATTAGGTCTAGGCTAGTTTTTGGACTTGCACCTTAGTAAAGCTCGGCCAAGGCTGTGGAGTTAATAATATACCAAGGACCGCTCATTATAGAAGTGGGGAAGAGATAATACTTTGGCCTGTAGCATGATTATGTCAAACGAAACTCAGAAGAAGGTCGTGGAGTTAATAATTCTAATGTCAACTCGAAGGCTGTGGACGATTAGGGGACCAATAGATTTAGCCTCGGGGAAGTTGGGTAGTAGTGGACCAACGGAGATTGAGCTTTGGGACATCACATTTATCCTTAAGCGTAGGTTTAAATCCTTGGACATTCTACTGTTGATACTTTAGGGTATTGGAAATGTGATACTTAAAAATGGTGTCCTCTCATTTCTATACTTAAATCTTTTCTTGCATTATTTTGTTTACATTCATAAATTCTAGATGTGTTAGTGCGTATATTTTATTTTGAATAATAACATTGGCAGGTGGGTTAAGGACATTGATTTAACCCTTGTTGTTTTATTTGAGCTCACCCCTTTTATTGCTTAATTTACATAGGATGATAGGTCGTGGGAAGGGATAGAGGCTATAGAAGCTAAAGGATTAGAGAGAAAATTTTGAGTTATAGTAGACTAATATTAAGAAATCCAATGTTTAGTTATGGATAGAACTTGCTTTAGTTTTTTATAAACTGTAAAGCTTATCATGTATTGAACCAAGTAAACTCTTTAATATTATAAGGAATATGGAATATTATTTTGAAACGAGACTTATTACTTTGAGATATACTAATTGTGTGTGTGTGTATATATATATATATATGAGGCCTATGCCTATTTAGGGGACGGAACCTAATGGGATGACCCTATTTAAGAAGGATAAAAGCTAGTGATGTATGAGACAAAGAGAACTAACACCTCGGCCTAATAGGGCAAGGCCACACATTACATCGATAAATCCTTTGTAAGACAAAGAATTTACAATTTCTAATAGATTATGCTTCATGTATTTTAGGCGTATCCCGTTCAAATCGGAGTTTTAAACTAAACACTTCAACCGCATTGTCCACACGATAATTCAAAAATATGTTAGTGACCGAGCATCGCTATAGAATTTCAAGCCGTTGGATTTTTCCCTGACACTATAATGGAGGTGTATGACTTTTGGTTTTTATTTCTATGTGAAATTATATTCTGGGATGTCTATTTTTAAATCGAGGCCTTTCAATAAATTGAATTTTAAAAATAATTTTTTTATTTTTTAATCTCATTAGAACAAGAATTGATTTCGTTAGAACGAAATTAAGTTTTCATTCGAAAGCTATCTAATGACCATCAAATGAGAATCCTCTGCCAAGGATTCCACATCTCGTTAAAAGGTCGATCGAACGGGAATGTTGTTTAATTTGAATGAAATGTGTTGAAATTATAATGAAAAGCTAATCTCGTTCGAATGAGAAGCCATTTTCATTCAAACGAGAAGCCATTTTCGTTTGAATGAATTCACCACCTCAAAATTCGTGATTTCTCCATAAAACCCATTTTGATGAGTTTTTCTCAAGAATTTTGGCAAAAAATGAATTCTTACTATCTGAACTAAAAGTTCTCACTTTTCTGATCCCTCTATGATTTTGTGGAGTTTGTTTAAACCCAATTTTCCATACACTTGCATAAACCCTTATAGAGTTCTACTCTACTGCTGACTTGTGGAGCCAAGGCTCTACAAGTGAAGAGGAAGGTTGATCAATGGATATTAAGGTAAGACCGCTTCCTATGGACGGTGCTGGACTGTGTTATATTATAGAAGATTTGAAGTCCCTACGCATTATACTTAGTGGTGTTAAGTAGTCAGTAAGTCAATTGTGTTTTCCAAACTCTTTATAGTGTCGAATACTAGGTTTAATCTGAAAGGGATTTTTCCTCACTTCTTTGAGTCACTGAGTGAGGGAGGTTTCTCAAAATGAGTCACTGTAAGGACCAAATTTCAAAATTGAGTCTTAGTGTAGTTTTGACTTATTCTCGGAACAAAACACATTTGAGTCATATGTAGATTTTTATTGTTCGATCAATATGAGACTTTGACGTGTCGAAGATTATTTGAAGACGTTACGACAAAGCTACAAGGAATTAATCATGCCGAAGTTTAATTGGTGCAATTTCTAGTCTTCAATGTTTAATTGCATTTCCAAGATCATTCAGGTATGAATGCATAATGTTAATGAAACTCAGAATTTTATTTTACAAAAATAAGGATGTTATTTTTAAGAAAATGATTTTATAATGTTTTATTTGTTTACACTTAATTTTTATGAGATATGGGCAGATTAGAGTTGGTTTTAAGCAAAACTCTATTTACAAAGATGGTTTAATTAAAACTCTAATTTGATGACGTTGTTCAAACGACACTTGATGTCGTTCCAAAGTGTCTCGCTCAAACGATATCTGACACCACCTTAAAATAATTATAAATAGACGTGTCGAGTTTTCTCGAAGTGCGTGCAGTACAAAAAATAGTTTACAATATAGAGAGTTTTATGCATAAAGTTTTCTTAGGCTTTTCACTATAAAACATCCTTAGAGTTTACAAAGATCTGACCTATCATTACTATATGTTTATGTGATCTTTGTTGCACCAAGTTGGGTTTGTTCAACACTTGAACATTGTTGGTTTTGTGGTGGAGAAGAGAAGAAGGTTGCTTTCGTGTTCAACATCATAGACGAGATAAGGCCGTATCGATGGATACCGAGACATTCGTGGAGGCGATTGTTGTGGACGAGTATCATGGAAGAAGGTTACTTTCTGCATGGGCACTATGAAGATTGCTAGAAGATCAGAGGAGTGCAAGTCTCGTGGGTGGATCGAGTCATTGTATAAGACTACTATCTCACTTTGTAAAATAATTGTTATAGTGATTTCCTGGCCTGGGCCATCCGAGGTTTTTTCCCGATTGGGTTTTTCCTCCTACATCAGCATTGTGACTATTTCTTTACTTTATTTTACTTGATTTAATCACTAGTTGCATGCTTAGGGTTAAACAAGATAACATCAGGTTAAGTTAATTTGTGTCGCAACTTGGTTTGATAAAATTGAAAAAGAGTTTTTCAAAAAGATAAAGTTGGTTCGCATTTATCCTTAACTTAATTCCACTCAAACAAAAGTTTTTTTTTTAAAGTCATATATACGGGGACCTACAAGCACATTTTGGAGCTTGTTTATAAACTGACCCTCATGTGAAACAAGAATTGGATCCGGGTTGATAGTATCATCCCTAGACAGAACCGACATAGAATACGCTTTGAGGATCAACTTCAAGCATCCAACAATGAGTCAGAGTATCAAGATATTTTGGCAGGACTCTCACTTTCCAAAGAATTAAATGTTAGCCAAATATTAGTTCACAATGACTACCAGTTAGTGGTAAATCAAATATTGGGAGTATATGAGGATAAAGATAAAAGGATGGGTAAATATTTGGTGCGGGTGAAGAAAGTGTTGATGAACTTTGAAGAGGTAAAGCTCAAAAGGATCCCTCGGCTAGATAACATCCGTGTCAATGCCCTGGAAAGTTTAGCATCTGCAATGAATCTGAGATCAGACGGTCAGTGCCAGTAAAAATCCTGTATAGGCCGACCATTGAAGAAGACGATAATGTAGTTGAGTTTTTTTAAAACCTGAACCTGGAGGCTTTATGGATGGATCCCCTCATCAAATACATTAAAGACGGTGAATTACCAGAATCCAAGGTTGAGAGATCAAATTTGAGATATAAGGTAACAAAGTTTTCAATGATATTAGTTGTCTTGTAAAAAAAAGGGTTCGTCCTCCCTTTATGACGATGCGTTCGTCCCACTGAAGTGGATTATGTATTGAAGGATATGTATGAGGGTTCCCGCTCGAACCACATTATAGGAAGGTCTTTGGTGAAGAGAATAGTTGCTCGAGGTTATTGGTTGCTGACCTTAGCTAAAGAAGTAACTAACTATGTGAAGAGGTGCGACAAGTGCCAAAGATATTCCTGCATCCCTCATCAACCCCTATCATATATCACTTCCCCTTGGTCATTTCCAGTCTAGGGGATCGACTTGGTAGGACCCCTGCCTAGGGCTACATGAAATTACAAATACTTAATAATGGCAATTGACTATTTCTCAAAGTGGGTAGAGGCTGAGGACATGGAGGAATATCATCTACAGGCATGGTTTACCCAACACTTTAAGCTTCGACAACAGTAAATGGTTCAAGAAACTCGTTGATGGAGGCCTATTGTAAGAAGGTCGACATTAAATAGTATTATTCAACACTAGGTCAACCTCGGGAAAAAGGGCCAGACTGAGGTGAACAACAAGACCATCTTAGAAGGAATCAAAAAGAAATTAGAAGACACCACGGGTCTTTGGACAGAAGAAGTACATGATGTCCTATGGGCATACAGAATGCCAGACAAAATGCCAATAGGGGAGACCCCTTTTATGCTTGCCTATGGCCCAAAGGTCGTGATACCCATTGAGATTGGACAACCAGGTCATATGGTCCAAACCTAAAGCCTGGAGGCAAAAATAGAGGAATGCAGATTAGAGTTAAACGAGATCGAAGAGAGGTGATAAGATGTAGAGGTCATCCGGGCTGCTTATCAGTAGAGGACTGTAAAGTTGTATGATAAGAGGGTTAAGTCTAGGCCGATAGTCGTTAGGGATTTAGTTATGAAGAAGACCTAACATAAGTTGAATAAGCTCTACACAAATTGGCATGACCCGTACAGAGTCACCGAAGAAGTCGTTCTACGCACCTATAGACTTGAGAATTTAGAGGGAGAGCCATTCTTAAACCCATAGAACACCGACCATTTGAAGAAATACTATCACTAGGATTTCGTACAAATTTTATTTTACCATTGTATGATAAATGTTCTAGAAAGTGATTAATAAATTTTTTAAAGTGTTCCCTCACACTTTTCTTATGTGAAGTGTTCAATTGACTGTTTTAAGTTGTCCTAAGCTAAAAAACATCATTCATATGGTGAATTAGTAGTAACTCACTCTCGGTAACATGAAAATCTAGATGAGACTTATCTCATCCATGGATTCTCAATAACACTGAGAGGGGGGAACAACGTGATAACATCACTAAAGTGGTGAAAAACACAAAGAAACCTTGAAAATCATTTAATTTTGGTTCATTTAAACATCATTAATTTGGTGGTATTGGAGTCAAAATCTCTTGGTGAGACAACAATGCAGGACGAGACGACACTCGTCCATACACTCTCAAAATGACGAGAGGGGACTCGTAGTTAAACACCATTAATTTGGTGCTTCAAATTTGAAAATCAGTTAATTATGGTTCATTTAAACATCATTAATTTGGTGGTATCAGAGTCAAACTCTCTAGGCGAGACGACAGTGCAAGACGAGACGACACTCCTCCATACACTCTCAAAATGACGAGAGGGGAGTTATAGTTAAACACCATTAATTTGGTGGTACATGTAGACACCACATTCTAGGACCCCCTAAGTCTTTCCTCAGGTCGCTAGCACCTACCCATTTCACTACAAACCCTTGTTCATACTCCGAGTATCGATCTAGAGGCAATCGGGTGATACTAAGCCCCACTTAACTCCGATTAACCTTATTGTCAGAGTGAAAGCTCAATGAATCTTTGAAGGGATCAGATACCCTTTTCAATGGAAAATTGTCATAATGGTTCAGACAAATGGACCATTTTATAATCGAAAATCGATTTGGAGGCCATCAGGTGCTCCTGGGCCCCGATTTGAGCCCAATCAACTCAATCGTCAGAGTGAAAGCCTCAATGGATCTTCGGAGGGCACTAAAATCCCTTTCCAATGTTCTTCCCCATGCGTGAAATGTTATAATTATTCAGACGAACGATCGGTTTTCCCCCAAAAACTGATTCAGAGGCCATCGGGCGCTCCCGGGCTCCATTTGACCAAAGTTAACTCTTTATCTCGAACAAGACTGACTGAATCTTCGAAGGGAACTGAATAGACTTTTCAACAGTCCCCCCCCCCATGAGCGAATCATCCTTACAGTATGGATGAACGACCCGTTTTACTCCAAAAGGTCATCGAGCCCTTTCGGGCCCGTTTGACCGAAGTCAAATCTTCGAACCAAGAAAATTTCTTTGGAATATCCTTACGGTCGTGCGGGATTCTGACTTATGGTTTGGAAGGACGATCCATTACCATGTGATGATCTCCTGTCCAAAGGACCAACGGGTGTTTCCAAGCCCCATTTGACCCAAAGTCAACTCTCGGACCTGGGAGCAGCCTGAAGGACTTCTAAAGGTATCTGAATAACCTTTCTAATGGTGTGCCCCGTGCGTAATTTTGATTTATATATTGCATTCTATGACTATTTTTTGGAAAAATCTGCAAGAGATTGCCGATTGGCTGGTCCATTTCCCTGCCAATCGATAGTGTGTCTAGGATCACTGACCGATTGGAAGGGCTAGGAGTATGCCGATCGAAAGTCCCCTACCCTAAAAAAGTAGGGCATGAGCTCACTTCTATGACACTCCTCAGATCCATCAATATCAGTGATCTCAACAATATTCTCTTGTAATCAACAAAGTTTCCTTATGTGAAATTCCTTTCCATCTTTTATTCCCATCATTTTTATACCCAATTTAGAAAAATCTCGTATTCTCTCATCCAAAATTCATCTCAACATTCAAGGGAGATCATCAAGGATCAAGATCAAGCCTCAATTCTCCAAAGAAGGTAAAAAAATCCTTCTTTCTCTCTTTAAATTCTTTATTTTTGCACTAGTTACATAAATTCTTAATTTAGCTTTTACTTTAGGTCATACACATTAATATGTCATACTCTTTTAGTTAAATTGCACGTACTTTATTCTATTTTCTTTTTTTTAAATAGGCAATTTATTTATTTGGAGGAGAAAAAGCCTATCCTATGGCACTTACAAGCGATAAATGAAAGAAAACTTAAGGAAATTAATAAAATCTAGAACGACTAATAGGTAGCCTAAAATTGCATTTTAGAGCCAATTTATCCTCGGTAGATAAGTACGAAAAGGAATCTCGTTCCTCTTTTATTTACTTCCTTCGACCTTAAAATTGTTTGAGTCTCCCATATGTCCTAAAACCTCAAAAGAATTTTTTACAGGAGTTTTCGATATTTGGTTTCGACATTTTCTTATAACTGATTCTTCAATAAATGCTCACGCTTTTGCAAAATTAGTTGACATTCCAAGATCAAAAAATTTAATTTCCACGACTAAATTAATTTCATGATCTTCCTTATCCGAGTTTGGAATGTCCTCTAGAGGTCGCATTTCACCATAAGAATCCTCATTATCTGAAATATTATGAATATTCTTTTGACCCATATGTGTAGGAGATTTAGGGTCAATAAATTTTCCATCCTAAATAATTTTTCCCAAGATCCGCTGAACTAAAATTCAAATTATCCAAAATAAGGTGTTGGCCATCCGGATTCTTCGGGCTTCCCTCCTTACTATTAGATGTCATCAAAGAGAATTTTAAATGACTGTTAACGAAACCTTCTTGATTTTTTGGGATACGAATATTGTTTTTAAGATTTCTATTTTCATTTCTAGCAGCTTGATCACCGGAAAAAATCCCGTTTTTTTCAAAAATTGTATCCGATCAGGAGGTAATGCTTCATGACTCTCAACATTGACATCCGTAGCTATTACATCTGCTACAGTTGACCCATTTTTAGCCTTCGCAATCAACATAGCCTTTTTTGGTGTAACATCCATAGCTGTCATACCAAGAGATGGGGTCTCTAATGGGATATCAAAGCCTTTTTTGGTGGCTAAAATATCTAAGCAAAAGTGTACAACTACTCTATTGTGGTCTTCTTTGCTTGTAATCGGAGGATCAACAGAACTCTTTCTCAGAGGCTTAGAACGTGGAACTGAAAGTTCTTTATGGAGCTTTCTGAATTCATTAATAGTATGGCCAATATTTTTGCAAAAAGAACAAAACATCGAAAAAGACTCATACTGGATATTCACAAAAAAAAAACCATCATTTCTTTCAACCAAAATACGTTCAGGTGGATTAATTGAAGCATCCACTTCAACCAAGACTCTAGCATAGCTGCCAAACGACCTTTCCATTATGTCCTTGTCAACACGCAAAGGGATACGAACTCCCCTAACAATTTATAGGAGAAGGTGTGGATCCCAATAATCTTGACACAACCCTACAAATCTGACCCAAAATACTAGCATGTGATATAACATGCAATTCAGGTTTAAAATCAGGTACCCATGGAAATAACTTGAAAATTCCAGTGGATAGTTTGAAATGATGCAAAGATATAGTTTTATTTATTTCCAGAGGATATGAGAAATGAAGATTAAAATACCCCTTACCAATTAGAGACCAAGCCTTCATAATCTGGGCTAGATTTATAAGTTCTATTTTTAATGCAGAAATCTTCCATGGCTTATCACCTTTTGCAATGACTAATCTCCTAATAATTGTAGAAGAGTTACAATCATTTAACACTTCTAGATAGGACTCATTAATAATCTTAACAACAATAGAGTCACCACATAAAAATGGAGGAGTAAGTGGGGACAGACAAGGAGAATCCAAGTTTAGGAATTCTTGAATGACATTGTTCTTTCTCCAAACCTCTGCAAATAGGTATAGAGGGATTTGTATGAATAAAAGAAGCAGCTGAAGGAGAGAGTGGATCATCAGTGAAAGGCTTTGGATCAAAATCCAAACAAATGAGAGGATTTGAACCCATGAAGAACACATACTTCATTTTCTATAAAAAAAACAATAAAAAGAAAAAGAGGGTTACACATACAAATTCCAACGGGATTGTTCACCACAATTTCTCAAAACTAAAAGCACATTTTTTATGCACACACATACAATAAGCACCCGTTTGAATCTACAAGATAAACCCCACCGTTGTGCCGCATGCGAACTAAGTGGACTTTGATGACTTTATAGGCTACGTAGGCATTTCGAGTTAAACCCTGTGACTCGAGTCCAACTTTTAAATTTTCCTTTTTTTCCTATTTTCGCATTTTCATCCTTTTTATCTAGACATTACTCATATATATCATATTTGTAATTCATATTTGCATTGTATCACACAAATATTACTATTTCATCATAACGATCAATATCTTGATAAGTGCATACAACATACTTTCTAATTATTATTTTGGGACCATTTCTTTGGATGATCTCACTATATCTTTTTCATGATATGAGTCGACCGATTCCGATCTCCACTTATATATACGAACACACTAGTCATGGATAAATTAAGGGAAAATAGTAACAAAAGCCCATGAGAGACCGAAAATTCAGGATAGGTGCCTAACACCTTCCCATTCTGTAACTTAGCCCTGGAACCTTTGAACTATTGGTTTCGTTAGCATCAGTTTGTCTTTGATGCCACTATCTCGAGATGACAACATGTTGTTTTGCCTATTTTGTGCAAAATAGGCTGGCGACTTTATCTCTTTACATCACCTCACATCGACTAAGGCCGAAGAGATCCTAGGAAGAGGGCGGAAGACCTTCACTCCTCTATCAAGCGCAGACGAGCATCGGGAACCCCCCCTGAGACAGGAGGAGAGAGACAAAAAGGTAAGGATAGCCCAATTGGCGGCTCTGCTGGGGACATGTTTTTATCACAAGAGCGCTAGACTCTATTTGCATGGGTGTTATCATTTTCTTCTCGTGTGCGTATGCACCTACCTGTATGTTTCCTTTTTCTGCTCTATTATTTCTTGAATATATCTACCTCATGCTTACATCACTCCTCACTCACACCCTTGTAGATAATCTCCATCTACACTTCACACTACTTACAAGTAGGATCACTTATATCCACATGTTTCACACACCACTTTGAATATCCATGATCCATGCTTAGGAATCACTAACACATAACTCCACTAATCACACTTTTATATATCCATGCTCACTCACACTTGTCACACACCACTTGTAGTTGATCCATGATTAGGTTCCCTACCACACACTCACTTAAAGATAGTCACAGATCACTCACTCTCCCATATCCATGCTTAGTGTAATCTCCATGTTAGATTTACTTTTCATGATACTTGTAAATTCTTCCCTATTAGTATAATGCTCATCATTCCAAATAAAATACTCTCTCCGTAGTATACTAATCAAGAATCATGCATTTTTTCACACTACATCACCAAATAGCAAGGCTATTGACCAAATTTTGTCCCGTGATTGGGGTTCACTTTATGATGAGAGTTGGTCCGTCAGGTCATAGTTAGCCTAAGCAATATGACTCTCACCTTCCATTGGCCAAGTACCTTCGATGTATATCGAACAGTTCCCCCCGCATCGTACTTTTTGACCGAAGTCATGATGAGAGGTAATAACAGGGACCTCGTTCACGTACATAGATTAAATCAAATTCCCTCTCACACGTACTATCCCAATGAGGTATATAATGACGGAATTCATGTACACTCAGGTATATCAAATGGTTTGTCCACTAGTACTGATTGTTCTCAAAAGCAAGACATATATTGTGGAAGTCATGCCAGGGGGAACCTTTCCAATAACCCAATAGCTGCATACCCTCATATAGGCGTCAAACCTAGGGTACTTATTTTTAGTTTTTCGGTGACTACTCAAAACTCTGCTGAAATAATGGGTCGGCATGCCGCCAAAATTTTCGCGCGATTTTGTCTTTTTTCAAAACGGGACCTTGTCCATGAGCCTAACACCAAATCCAACTGTGTTTTGCATATTCTCCAAACCCAATTTTTCCCAGGCTCAGGTCCTGTCCGACATTTCTTTTGCATTTAGGTAAACCTAATACGAGTGAAAACATAATAATAATAATAATAATAATAATAATAATAATAATAATAATAATAATAATAATAATAATAATAATAATAATAATAATAATAATAATAATAATAATAATAATAATGTTGAGACTTTTTCCTCACTTCTTCCTCCTTCCTTACCAAAAGTTTCAAAAACATTTTTCCTCCTCTTTTATCAAAATACCAAAAATATTTTGTCCTTCCCTTCCTAAAAATTTGTCAAAAACATTTTCATCCCTTTTCAATAATATAAGTTTTTCCTTCCTCTCTTTCAAAAATAAATTCGAATCATTTTCCTTCTTAGGTCGATCGCATACTTGACCCTTGGCCTGGGTCCCTATTGGATTTGGTCTTCTGTCAAACCGCCCCAAAGTTCCGTCGGTTCTCCCACTGTTTCATTAGAGTTCAAAATTCACCTTCACTAGATTTCTATGGAGAACGCAAACCAAATGTCGAATGTGCAACCTGATTTAATTATGGTTCTATCTCAACTTACTGCAAAGATTAACAATCTTAAAATCGAGATGCAGCAAAACTAGATTCCTATTCTAGAAGAGCTCGAGGTCCTCTTCCCTCGTGTTATGGGTCTGCTTTCGCCTGAGCCTATTTGGGTCCCGAAATAATATCATCATGCTCCACGTGCCCCTCATGACAATGGGTCACTGCCATCTTAGCTCCCTATAATGAATCTAGCCCAGTAAGGGACTAACCTGCCAGTGACCATTGATCCAAAGGAAGAAGAGTTGAACAAGGTCAAGGAGGGCCTTAAGTTGTTGACCAAGACATTTTACCAAGTCTAAATCTCCGATAACTACATGGATTACACCCACATGTCTCCCTACCCTAAGAAAGGCTACCAGAAAAGTTTAAGATGCCCAACAATGAGAAGTTCGGGGGTAGTAAGCCCCCAATTATTCATCCTTGAAGTTACCACCAAGCCATGACAATCCTAGGTGCCTCCAAGGAAATATTGGTCGAGATGTTTTGACAAACTTTAAAGGACAACGCTCTTTGCAAGTTTTTATCTTTTGAGGAATCCAGAATTCGTAGTTGGGAGGATGTTTATCCTGAATTGATGTCGTAATACAAGTACAATGAGGAGTTGGAGCTTACCTGTTGTGATTTAGATCTTCTCAAATAGAATTCCGATGAAACTATCAGTAACTTCATAGCAATGTGGAGAGAGAAGGCGACCACTATGACCAATCGGCCTTCCGAAGAGGAACAAGTCATCATTATGAATAAGAAATTCTTACACCATGTCCAAGAAACGATGGGAGGATGGTATTACCCCCATTTCCGATCCCTTCGGTAAGCAGGAGTGGAAATCGAAGAAAGTCTTTCCCAGATAGAAGCTGAGCTAAGGAAAGTATCGAAACAGTTCACTCCCAGAAAGTATGAGAAGCCTTACATTACCACAATTTCAACCATTAATACCATCTCTCATCCTGACACTTCATGGACACCAGAAAGCCTCCCTAACCTAGTCTGAAAAGAATACACTAAGCTTCATGCTCCCCTCCCCAAAGTCTACCAAGACATTTTGAGCTAAAATCTTATCAAGCCATTAAACCTCGCCCATTAACAAACCCACTTGCCAAAAATTTCAAACCAGATGCCCATTGTAATTTTCATCAAAATATTGTCCATACCACTAATCAGTGTTTCCATCTCTGAAATGTAATCCAGTGTCTGATTAATCGGGGTTTCATCGCCCCACCATCCAATCCTAGACCTAACACTACCCATAATCCACTCCTAAATTGTGCAAATGTTATCTTCCTGGAAGAAGAGAAAAAATTGACCCATTCACCCAGAGTGCACCAGTAAATCACCCATCATATCGATATATTCCCATAAACCCCTCAAAGTTTTCCCATATTTTCTCCTACATCCTACCTATTTTGTCGATCAGGCCCTTTCACTCCTTACAAGAGCATGCATTATCATTCGTACTCATTAAGAGGGAAAAGATATGGAATTACTAGAGGTATTGAACCAACTCCTAGTGTTCGGGCTTAAATCTCCCTAAAAATACCATTGACTGCCGAAAATTCAACATACTGTTCTTGGAAGCTCAAAAGTGGGCTAGAGAGTCAGATAGTTGGGTGGTACCCACCAAAGAAGTCAAGTTAGATGATGTCACCCACATCATGGCAGACTTAATCTAATAGATTGATAAAATTTGTAGTGTACCTGAGCTACTTGATGCTTTGAAACTATAAGTGCGCTCGGTCCCTTTCCTTTTACATCTCCCCATTAAGTGGGAGGATCTATATGAAGATACCATTGAGGTTGTAGAGTTCATTGACTTCTCATGGAAAGATGACATTTTCTCCATCTAATGGGGGGATGAATTCGATAGTTCATATGAAGAGAAAATCCAAAACAAGACTCAACCAGTAGTCAGTATATGTGAAATGATATCGTTTTCAGGATCTTTTAGGAGAGATTAACAAAGTTTCTGAACAACCCAAGATAGATGAATAAACATGTTTTCTATTTTTCCCATCTTTTGTGAATCATATGAATATATTTAGGAGGCATTACTAGGTCTCGAGCCCTCACTCAGTAATGATAGATAAGGGAAAAGTTGTTGAGAAACTCCCTATGCTGGAAATAACCCTCGAGGAGAGAAAGATCCTCGATCAATTGAACAAAACTCAGGCTAACATCACTCTATGGGGACTCTTTATGTCTTCCCAACTGCATTGAAATGCCTTAATTAAAATGCTTACCGGGCCCATAGTCCCTCCTTTCACCACGCTAAAAGAAGCAGTGAATCTGGTCAGATCTCTAACCTATAATAAAATGCTCTCATTATTCGAGGAAGAAATCCCTAAGTTTGGTCCAAATAACAACTGTGCTCTCAATATCTCTGTCGAGGCTATGGGAAAGACAATCTCACTTTCCCTTGTAGACAATGGGTCAGCACTTAATATTTGTCCATTAAGAACCATCAACTACTTGGGACTAAAAGTAAGCGCTTGCTCCAACTTCCACCATGGTGCATGCTTATGATAATACTCATCGGGAGGTACTGGGATTTATAAAGCTTACAATAGGGGATGGGCTTATAAATTCCAGTACTAAATTACAATTCATTGACATACCAAATTGTTTCAACTTGTTGCTCACATGACCATGGCTCCACCGTATCAAGGGTGTGCCTTCCTCCCTCTATCAAAAACTAAAGTTCTTTTCCAATGGGTAGGTCATCACCATCTTGGGCGATGATGATCACACCAAGAATGCAAGAACTAGTAACCCAGTATTAGAGATACAACATGGGATGAATGATATGCTTTTGTCTGGATTTTGAGTCAAATCACTTCCACTCCCAAGAGGGGATGATTCAAAGATAGAGTATGTCCATAACACAACCCTCATGGTAATGTCAATATGATACAAATGATTAAGAATATGCACTTAATGCTCGGACTGAGGCTGGGATGACAACAACAGGGAGTATTGGGGCCTATAGTGTCAAAAAAGGCATTTCCTCCATGTGTCCTCGGTTATCAATCATCATCAGAGGAACTTAGAATTATTTGCCAACCTAGGTTGAAGAGAAGGTTAGAAATTGCCAAGACTGTCTCAGTGGATTCCTTAAATGGAAGATTCATTAAAGAGGGTGAATATTTTCCCTTTTATGACTTTCCCAAATTGTGGTATGATCACATGGATAAGACGATGAAGCTAGGAATGGAGATGTTCTTCCAATACAGCTACTCATGAGTCGAAAGTTACCAGCATCATATGCATCCACTCATTGAGAAAACTACAGTTGTTATCGAGGATTCTGAGGGAAGTGACTTTAAGGATTTATTCAACTTATAGACACTCTACATGATTCATTCAAGCACCTCGAATCCATCCATCCCGACCAAAGTTGTTGATGCACCCCTCCTCAACTGGCATGCTATACCAGTTCCACCCGCTGAAATACAACCTAACTCAGATGTTTATCCCATTTCTTCTTCTTATTCTATTGTTCATCCTTGTTCTGATCACAATGTAATTGAGACCTACTTTGATGAGCTTCTTTTATTTTCCCAAGAATGAAATAAACAAAGATTTTAAGTTTCTTGTTCTTACATTAACCGTCTTGATTCTAATCAAACTCTTGATGATGATGATTTTGCAAATAAACAATTCTCAACTGATCTTAATAAGGTTAATAACAATAACATAATCGCGTTCATATTAATGAAGATGAAACTATTGTTATTACTCTCGATTCTAGTAGCCAATTGCACAAATTAGGATAGGAGCCACCCATGACGAGCAATAGTGTGCACGACTTGAAGAACTATCGAAGGAATTTATGGATGTTTTCGCATGGTCCTACAATGGCATGCCCACCATTGATCCCCTAGTAACTCACACAAGATTCTAACACTCTCAGAATGTAAACTAATTAAACAGAAACTACAAAAGCTCCGCACCAAATGGTCCATTAAGGTTAAGGAAGAGTTGGTCAAACAGTTGAACGTGGGATTCATTCGTGTGATTGAATATCCCATATGGCTAGCCAACATCGTACCTATACCGAAATTAGGAGGAAAGGTTTGATTTTGCGTGGACTACTAAGATTTGAACAAGCCTTCGCTGAAAGATTATTATCCACTTCCCAATGTCGACATGATTGTGGAGAATATGGATAGTCACGCTCTCAAGTCATTTATTAATGGTTTCATTGGATACAATCAGATCAAGATTCACCTGGATCATCAAGAAAAAACCACATTCATCACCCCTTGGGGAACCTTATATTACACTGTTATGCCGTTTGGTCTAAAAAATACAGGGGCTAACTACCAAAGGTCTACCACAAACATCTTTCATGATCTGATACACAAAGAAGTCGAGGTCTATGTAGATGATATGATTATCAAGTCTAAGACTTGGGAAGGTCACGTTCTCGCTCTTCAAAAATTATTTGAATGACTGCAATGATATCGGATGCGACTTAACCCACATAAATGTGTCTTTGGAATTACCAAAGGGAAGCTTTGGGTATTCATGGTTAGTGATAAGGGTATTAAAGTAGATCCCACCAAATTGGAAGCCATACATAAGATGCTACCACCCCGAATGGAGAAGGAATTACAGGGATTCTTTTGAACATTACAGTATACCAGCCGATTCATCAACCAATTGACTTCTATTTGTGCACCCATCTTCAAACTCCTTCAAAAGGATTCCACCAAATTCTAGAACGAAGCTTGTCAGGAAGCCTTTGACCGAATCAAATAATATTTAACCCGATCTCCGATACTCATGCCACCGTAGCCTGGTCACCCTCTACTTCTATACTTAATCGTAACAAATACCTTAATTGGGACTCTACTAACTCAATACATTAAAGAATCCTACAAAAAGATGGCCATCTACTATGCCAGTCGTAAATTGATCAGATACGAAATCAACTACACTTCTTTAAAGAAAGCATGTGCCATCCTTGTCTGGGTGACTCAAAAATTATGACACTATATGCTTGTTTTTCCCATCAGACTTATATCCAAAATGGATCCTATCAAATACCTTCTCAAGAAACTTGCCCTGTCTTATCGAATGGCCCGATGCTTAATGCTTCCAGCTAAAGTCTATATTGTGTATGTCACACAGAAATCCATGAAAGGAAGAGCTATCTCTGACTATGTCCTTGACTACCCTCCAGAAGAAGCCGATGTTTGGATCTATGAATTATCGAATGAAGATATCCTTTGAACCTCCCAAGAAGACCTCTGATGGTAAATGTTCTTTGGAGGCATCACCAATAAGAAAGAATATGGCATTGGGATACTCCTGATTGCCCCTGATGATTCTCATACTCCCATTGCCATCACACTAGATTTTTTCTGCACCAATAACATAACTGATTACGAGGCATGCATGGTAGGCCTCAAAGTCGCTCTCAAGAAAGGAATTTGATTCCTAGATATCTACGGGTATTTATCCCTCATGGTCAATCATATCCTTAAAAGATGGAAAATCAAGTATGAGAAACTCTTATCCTTCCATGCCCACCTAGAAGAGCTAGCCTACCAGTTTCGAGATATCACCTTCCACTACTTTCCCCGAGCGAGGAATAACATAATCAATGTCCTTACTACCTTAGCCTCCATGGTCAACATGCTAGAAAGAATAACGATTGCCCCTTTCCTAGTCCAAAAGCAAGTTAAACTGACCCATTGCTACCACATTGAACTTATCATAGAAGAAGATCCTGATATGGATAAGTGTCAGTATTATGACATTGGTGCCTCCTCAAGCACGGTAGGTATCCCCAATATTCTATTAAGAAAGACCGAGCAACCCTCTATAAATTGGATGCCCAGTACATTGTCTGCGATAAAGCATTGTTCAAGAGAAACTTTGATAGAATCCATTTACACTACATCGCAGGGGCTGACATTGAAGAGATGATGTAGAAAATCCATAAAGGGGAATGTAGACCCCACAGGAATGGCCATATGCTCGCTAAAAAAATTATTCAACAAGGTTACGATTGGACTACCATGGTTCGGGATTACACCGCCTATGTTCCGAGATGCCTTAAATGCCTACAATTTTCTAACATCTAGTACTTTCCTCCGCGAGAATTAGACAATATGACCTCTCCCTGGCCGTTTTCCACATGGGGCATCGATATCATATGTAAAGTTACATCCAAAGTATCTAATGGGCATGAGTTCATCCTGGTTGGCATTGATTACTTCACCAAATGGGTAGATGTCGAGTCATATGCAGTTTTGAATATTAAAAAGGTAGCCAAGTTCATCCAAAAAAACATCATCTATCGACATGAGGTCCCGCATGGTCTACTGTCAGATAACGAGTTACATTTTGAGGCAGAAGTCACGGATTGGGTCACGAGCATGGGATCCAGAGACATAAAGTTTCTCCCTACAGACCTCAAACCAACGGTGCAATTAAAGACGCCAATAAGATTCTCAAAGCCATCATCATCAAGATGACCAAGAGTTACCAAGATTGGGCCGAACAGGTCCCTTACACCCTCTGGGCTATCATACATCAGTTCGAGCATCTATTGGGGCTACCTCTTACTCGGCATGGAATAACTCCTAACTGTTGAGCTAGAAATACCTTTATTATGCATCATGCTTGAGAGCTAAGTCAATGAAGAAGACTGGGATCACAGCCATCTCGATGAATTATCACACTTAGACAAAAGGAGGATAAGGCTCTATATCATATACAGTGGTACTATTGCCAGATGGCGCGATCACTCAATAAGAGAGTTAAGTATCGTGGTGTCTGAGAAGGGGATTTATCCCTTAAAGAAATTGTAGAACCCATTTGGGACCCTAGAGGAAAATTCAAGACAAATTGGAATGGCCATTACATCCTGAGGAAGATCTTTTCTGGTGGCGCCGTTATGCTTACCGACCTCGACGGATAAGAGATAGCCCGTCTAGTCAACCTGTACTGTCTCAAGAAATTCTATCCCTAGTCTGAAATATCTTTGTTCTACGACTCCTCTCATCCCCCTTCTATTCTAAAACAAATTCTTCATTTACCTCTACTAAGAAGTACGTGGGCCCTGATCCTCTAAAAGTCCTTTTTTGCTTTAAAAAATGAAACTCAAAAAAATTTCAAAACCCCCCAGAGGTATGTAAGTAGACCATTCACTTGACATGAGCACAAACCCCTTTTTTTCACAAAATACTATTCTTTTCTTATCCCCGAGAATGACAGTCCATTTTATCATGTACATGAAACAAAAGGATTATGTATGCCTTGGCGATTGGCATATATAATTCAAATGCAAGACGCATCAAGAGGCACAACAATATAATTAAAATCCTTTTTATTCCAATATGAGAAATTCCGCTATGATTACATGAAATATTAGAGTAAGGAGTCAAACAACTTCCCCCACCAACCTTATTGTCCCAAAAATAATATTAAAAAAATAATCTACTCCTAAACAACCTTCCCAAATTTATTCCCACCTATAACCAAACACACAAAAGCTTCACAAATAATCACAAGCTTCACAAAGGGCCCTACCCACAGCTGCCAGAAGATCCAGCCACATCATGTAACAACACCTATTTTCTCACGTAAAGGCTGGCTAGGCACGATATGCCGAAGATGGGTCTTATTAATCAATTAATACCATTTTCGGCACAACGTAATGTAAATGTTGTTGTTTTAAAAGCTGATAGGTTAAAACTTTATAAATAAGTCTTTGATAATAATTAAAACCAAACCATACGAAATTAATAATAATAAATCCAACAGTAAGTACAATCACTACTCCAAAATAACATAAATAAATAAATCTTAGGCTTATGCCCTTACAATGCTTCCAAAATGAAATAATTAAATTCAGACAAAAGGGCACCTAGACTAGAGTCAACAAAGCTGAAATCTGATAAGTCTGAGAGATCGTAAGGCTGGTACAACAACAGTCCCACTCTCCCTGTCAAATAATATAACCTGGGGGGGGGGTGAAACATTTATAATTTGGGTCAGAGCCCGAGGTGTGCAAGAATTAACTTGAATAATTTATGATGCAATAATACAGTCGATGCAAAATAATTATTCCCCCTTTCGACACTCACATGCGTATAAAACCTCACCTCTTATCTAAGTGTGATATCATTCCCATCCCAAAATATCCCAAGTAATGAATTATGATATCGTCGCATAATTGATAAACATGAATACATCTCTAATTAATAATTTAAATGTAATTTCCTACATTTGGTAACAAACATTCATTTATTCCCGTCACATGAATTTCATAAATAAAGAATAAACATCTATTACGCATTATGGGGTCCATGTATATTTATTGTCCATATTTTTAGACAATTAAAGTATCTCATAAACATCAGGGTACTTACTTATATACATCCTTTCAAATATTCGACACTCAAGAGCATCTACAATTGGTGTCTAATTCGTGCTTTATCGGCAAGTCCGGAGGAATCTTTTATTCCAAAGAGGACAACATAAAAACACATACATTTGGGGCTGTCACTACACCAAAACTGGGCTAATGGTCATGGACTTTATCCCTGACCAGGAAGTGTGGGTCGCGAATTTGGTCCCCGACCAAATCGAGCGAGACCAATTTCGGTGGTCACGGACTAAATCCCTGACCCACAGTGATGTGACCACAAATGTGTCTAGTGTGCATGCTATTTAGGCTCAAGTGCAAGCCTATCACTCAAGTAATAGTTCGATAAGTCGGGTATCGATCCTCAGGGAAATACGAAGAACGGAGTCGTAACGACGTTGGATAGACGAAGGAAACCTAACTTTGACTCTTAAAATAAGGAAAAGGTGATTTGATTTGCGAAACAACTACAACTATATGCAATTTTTGAAAATGATTAACGGATGAAATTATGAATAAATGAAATGCAATTATTCTACTGCAGAATTACGAATGACTTGACTAAAACTTTAACTATGAAAGGAGAAAGATAGGTCGGGTTACAATCCCCCACACCCTAGTAATTCACTTCGTAAGATACTAGATTCAGAATTAAAGCTTTAAATGAATCCGAATTTTTAATACTCCTAAGTATTACATATATGAGGGATCGTAGCACGCACAGTACGTAAGCAAAGGTTGGATTAAAATTCGGTCTTTATTTCTCCTAAGTATTGCACATACGAGGGATCGTAGCCCACAAAGTATGTAAGCAAAGGTTGAATTAAAGTTGTATCGCATGAACTACGATACAATTCATCTAAGGTTTTAATTTCGACACCTATTTACACTATCGTGAATCACATCGGGTGCGGTTCATGCACCCCGACCCTTGAAAACTTAGCCGGACATATTAAAACTAGAAGAAAACACGTTTGGAATGAAAGAAAACATTTTTATTACCGAGTGAAGATGAACAATGATGAAATTTCTATTAGAGAAGTAAGTACTGCAATAATTAAAGCAACAATTAAAATGGTATTACTTGAATTGAAAAACTGGAATCAAAACTAGGGTTTCTTTGTTGCTGTCTTCTCTAAACTAATTACAAAGCTTCCCTAACGAATTAGAAGCCTCCTCATGTTTGGGAGGAGTTTACAATTTATAATCTACGATTTTTAAGATTTTCAACCATGCAGGACTCTAATTTTACAAGTGGATGAGTTCGAATTCTTGATACCTGAATCGATCCACTTAAGGTGATTCGGTTCGGTTCCATCTTTGACAGAAGTTTTTCCACGAATTGGTTCGGTTCATTTTTCCTCTCATCAGTTTGGTTCCATATCTCAGTGCTTTACAGGAAGTTCTTCAAGCATAGGATCAGTTCTTTTTTCTTCCTCTTCGGTTCGGTTCCGTCTTGTTAGTTCTTCACATGAAATTTCCGAGGATGGGATCGGTTCTTTTTCCAACCCATTCTGTTTGGTTCCATCTTTTCAGGAACTTTTCCTCCTTGAGTTTTTGAAGTTTTGTGACTTTTGATCCGGCACTCGGATTAGGATGCCGATCCTTCCTTGTGCATTGAATAACTGCAAAATAGATAGGAAAAACACGAAACTCGGCGTACTAATTAGAACTTGTCATTATCAATGATATGAGATAAATCCACTCGAATTACACTTTGCAGAGCAATAAAAGCCTTTAGATTAAGGGGTTAAATGGGAAGAATTTATGCCTAATCAAACCCCCCCTAACTTTGAACTTTGATTGTCCCGAGCGATGTAAAAAGAATCAAAACATGGTTCAACTATAAAATGGGGTAGAATACCTCTTTCGCGGGCGAGTGATTGCATTTAGCATATGAAACAAGACTTTAAACCCCTAGGTTACCCTAGTAGGAAGAGTTGTGTCTCGTGAGGGTTTGCAGTGAATACATCCACAAAATTCGACTCAAAGAATAACTCAAAATACACAAAAATTGTATAATTCAAACTTTTCCAGAAAATAGTCATCATCAATTCATGTTCAAGAGTCTCAAATCATAGTGCGTGTGCAAACCAAGAAATTTAACCGCGAATTTCTTCGATTGACCATTACCTTACATATCCAAAAATTCTTTTTGATTTCAAAATCTCACAGAACGCTCTCACAACGAATCACTCGGATTGTGGCTTATTCTCTCGGTATGCGTGATTTATAAGAGTAATTGTATTGGAACCAAGTTTACGCATACAAGTAGAAAGACAAAAATTTATGGTAACTAGATCTCATCAAAGGATTACGATTATAAGAAAGCGGGCACATTGCCTCTAGTTTATATTTTTTATCTCTTTTATTATCTTTTAGCTCTCCACGTGGTAACCAATTTAGCAGTTTGGACTCGGCTAGGACTTTTTCGGGTTAAAGGTGTATTGGGTAACATGGGAATGGTACGGGAAATTTGGAATTGGAAAATTTTCGTATAATGTCCGTTATTGCTTTTTCGAGCTTACGCTCATTTTTTTTCTATTTTTCACGCTTTTTCTTTTCTTTCTATTTTTGTTGAGCATTCTTTTATTTTTTTTTGCCCCTTTTTGTTGCACTTTTTGGACTTAAATTCTGACTTTTTCCATTTTTCACAATTCTGGCCTATATGGATTTTTCGGGTTGTCAAACGAAAGGAAAAATTATTCGGCCCAAATTTGGGTTACAGAAGGGATGATTTTTCACAACTTTTTATGGCCAATATTTATTTGTTACAAATGATGGCCTACTTCATTGTCCGAACTACAAATTATGTTACCATATGCGTCTCGAGATTAATTAAGTTTAAAGATCTATTTGGCACATTTTTCAAGGAAATATCACACACATTTTCCATAACCTATCAAAGTGAAAGAATTTAGATCCTCGACATCTTATTAGAACACTGCAAAGAACTTTGAGTTAACAATTAACTCGGATTGATTTTTAAACTCACCAAAATGATAGGTTCGAATCTCACCCGGTGTGTTAAGCTCCACATTTATTCGTTAAGTCGTCTATGTTCGCTCAATTTCCATCTTTGGTCAATTTCGGCTTTGTGTATTATGTTTTTACAATTTAAGACTTTAAACCAACTTTTAATGATATTTTTGAAAATTTTGAATTCTAATTTTTATTTATTTTGAAGAAAAATAGTTTTGGATTTTTCAAAATTTTATGATTTTTTTTAAATTTCTGGGCATTTTTGAAAATTTGTGAAGTTTTAGAAAGATGCACGTATGACCCCACCTAACATAGACTTTTGCATTGTCCTCAAGCAAAAAGGACTAAAATCTAACTCAAAGCGAATTAAAAGTGCGAGAAAATAAAATGAGCAAATGAGACAGAAATGCAGAATTTTTTTATGGATACTTAACACATGTGTTACAAAGGAGAGGGATGAACACACAACTAACATTTTTAAACAACTAACAACAACACACAAACAACAAACAACAGACATGGGCTTCACGGGGGAGGTGTATTTGAGGGTCCGGGTGTACTGGGATTGTATGGACCATAAGATAAATTTAGGGGAGGTCCACCGAAGTTGAGCTCGTACAAGTAGGCTTGGAGACGATGCATCATGCTCGTGTCCCTTTGGTAGGCCTCTTGATACCGTTGATAGGTCGCTTGGTCTCGATTTTATTATGTGAGGAAATCGTCAAAACGGGTTTCCACCGCCGAAAGGCGCCTATCAAAATCTGCACCCGGTGGCTCAAAGTCTGAGTCGTCGTCCTCTTCTTCTTCTGCCCCGCCCATATCGACATCCTTAGCCACGGTCTCTTCAACATGAATCTCCTCCTCTGCATCTACATCAACCACCTCTAGGGCTGCTCGAAGGGAAGCCCTTTGTTGGGCACTCTTAATGCGTGGCACTTTCCTAATGGGCTCCAGGAGGCGTGGGAAAGCGCGAGGTGGCTGGATACCAGCATCGGCACAGAGGGAGGGTATGAGACATGCATATGGTAGGGGACCGCACCTTTTTTCTCCAAGGTCACGTACAGAATATCGATGTAAAGCATGCGGGCCAGATTGAGAGTGAAGTTTGGATCGAAAAGGTGGTAAACAAGGGTAGCTTGGCGAGGGCACATCGCCGAGTCGTTTGTGGTTTGAAGCAAGTTGTCACGCACAATATGGAAGGTAATGCGCGCCTTATCATTTAGGCATCCCATGGGGAAGGTGCCCCTTTCCCAAATCTCGTTGGGTGCGAGACGGTTGATGCATTGCTGTTTCGGATGGTAGGGGCATTGGTGGGGTAGTCATAGATGTATAGGTGTGGGACTCCCCTGGCACAAATTTTACAAGCCAGAATATCCAAGGAGAAAGGGATGGGGCCAGGGTCGATAAAAGCTTGGCTCTCAAACTCGACAGTGCAGATGAGTGAGCCATAAAAAGAGTGGACCTCGTCAAACCACAGGACATTGTGTGGTTCGGCGAGGTATTGCGTCCACCCCCTCCAGCTAAAAATAGTGGTGACCGAGCGGGGCAGCTCATCCCAGTTGATGACGCACTCGATGTGCAGTTGGTAGGAGAGGCTGAATTTTTTTTTGCACCCCATGCGCTCCATGTGGGAGCGGTATTACCCATTGCCGTTTGGTAGAATCTCGGTGGACGTGTATTTTTGGGTAAGTGAGGGATTTGCCATTGAAATTTCTGGGAATATTTCAAATGGGGGGGAGAGAGAGAGATAGAGAGGTGAGATGTGATGGAGGTATGGATGGAAAGGTAGGGGAGAGGTGAAATTTATAGGTGATGGATAGGGTTGGGGGGAAAGAATTTGGAGGGAAAAGGGGGATGGGTGTTTGGAGGGAAAGAGGGGAAGGAATTGAGGGATTGGGGGAAGGGGGTTCACCTTGGGAAGGGGCATCTTGCATAATCAGAACCGATCTGCTTCAGGGGAGAACCGATTCGGTTCTGGAATTTTTTATTTTTTGATTTATCAAAACCAAACCGATCCGTCTAGGGGGATTCGGTTCGATTTTCCTTAGGCCGACCCCTCTCACTCAGAATGCTGAAACTAGAATCTCACTCCCTCGAATTTCTGGACACTTTCTTACTTATCCTCACACCAGGGCTTCCCTGACTCCCTCACAACATGCGTGTTAGTGTGCCTAATCCGAACCCTCACCTCTCATAACCTACCTATGGACAATAACTAATATTCCTACGTAAATCTACTATACAAAAGAATTCACCCCATACGCGTCGAGTGTGAGATGACCTCTCAGTTCAAGATCATTCTACCCCGTAAACGGGGTCCGACAACCAAATGGTGTAGATCTCTTCTACGCATGCCTCCACATACATCTTTAGACGATGTCCATTGATGTTAAACGTGTTCCCCTCTTTTGGGTCTTCCAGTTCTACGGCTCTGTGGAGGAATACGCTTTTCACAATAACGGGACCAGTCCATCAGGACCACAATTTACCCGAAAATAGATGAAGTCAGGAGTTATAGAGAAGTACCTTTTGTCCCAATTGAAACTCTTTTCGTCGAATAATCTTATCATGTTCTAGTTTCATCCGGGCTTTTACAATCTTGGTATTCTCATACACATCATTGTGTATCTCCTCTAAATCATTCAGTTGTAGCTTGCGAGCTTCATCGACTTTATCCATATCGTAATTTAATCTCTTAATGGCTAAATACGCTTTGTGCTCCAACTCAATGGGAAGATGGCAAGTTTTTCCATACACAAAGTGGAATGGGGACATTCCGAGTGGGTTCTTGTATGCAGTACGGTAGGCCCATAGCGAATCGTTCAATCGAAGGGACCAATATTTCTGATCGGGATTGACGGTCTTCTCTAGTATGTGCTTGATTTATCGATTTGCCAATTCAGCCTGTCCATTCATTTGTGGGTGATATGTCGTTCCAACCTTGTGAATGACACCATACTTTTTCATAAGTCTTTCAAATGGCTTGTTGCAAAAATGTGTGTCGTTATCACTAATTACCGCTTTAGGTGCACCGAAGCGAGAATGTATGGGTTCGTGCAGGAACTTTATCACCACTTTATTAGAATTGGTCTTGGTAGTTATATCTTCCACCCATTTAGAAATATAGTTTACCGCGACTAGGATGTATAAGTATCCAAAGGACGGGGGAAAAGGTCCCATGAAGTCAATACCCCAGCAGTCGAAGATCTCAATGATGAGAATCAGGGTTAATGGCATCATGTCTCGTTGGGTAATTTCTCTCCTCTGTTGACACTTGTCACAAGATTTGCAATAATTGGTAACATACCGAAACATTATGGGCCAGTACAAACCGCATTGGAGAATTTTAGCGATTGTCTTTTTTACGAAAACGTGGCCTCCACATGCTTCCGAATGATAGAATTGGATGACGTTGGGAATTTTATCATCCAGTACACATCATCGGATGATTTTATCGGCACAATATTTAAAAAGAAATGGATCATCATAGAAGAATATGTGCAACCAAGTGATGAACCTCTTCTTATCTTGTGGTGTCCAATCGTGACGGATGGATCCCGTGACAAGATAGTTCATTATATCTGCAAACCAGGGCAAAGAAGAGGTGGCAAAGAGCTGTTCATCCAGAAAATACTCATCTAGGGGTGTAGGATCACTAGGCACATCAGACGAAAGCCATGATAAGTGATCGATAATGCCGTTTTCTACTCCTTTTTTGTCCTTAATGGAGAGATTAAACTCTTGTATGAGTAGGATCCACCTTATGAGGCGTGGCTTTGCATCCTTCTTTGCAAGTAGATATTTTAAAGCCACGTGGTTGGTGAATTAGGTGATGGGGGAACCGATAAGATAGGACCGAAATTTATCGAGCGTGAATACTACCGCTAGCAACTCCTTCTCTGTGGTGGAGTAATTGAGTTGTGGTACGGTAAGGGTCCGGCTAGCATAGTAGATGACATGAGCTTTATTATCTTTTCTTTTGCCCAAAATAGCCCCTATCACATAATCGCTAGCATCACACATAAGCTCGAATGGCAAGGACCAATCAGGACTTTGTATGATGGGAGCGGACACAAGCATGTTTTTCAGTTTTTTAAAAGCGCTTTGGCATGATTCCATCCATTCGAATGGGGTCTCCTTCATAAGAAGGTTGCTTAAGGGTCTAGAGATGCCGCTAAACTCCTTAATGAACCTTCAATAAAACCCCGTGTGGCCCAAGAAGGAGCGCACGTATTTTAGCAATTTAGGTGGGGGTAGGTCGGCTATGACATCTATTTTTGCTCGATGAACCTCGATCCCTTTGGATGACACGATGTGGCCAAGAACTATACCCTCGGTTACCATGAAAGGGCATTTTTCCCAATTCAGCACTAAGTTCTTTTCCACACATGCCAAAAACACTAAAGTCGTCCATAAACACCTATAGCCCTCTCTCAACCACGTCACTTAATAATCTCAAAATGCACCTTTGAAAGGTCGTCGGTGCATTACACAAGCCAAATGGCATACGTTTGTAGGCAAATGTTCCAAAAGGGAAAGTGAATGATGTTTTCTCTTGATCAAGTACATCTACCTCAATTTGGTTATATCCGGAATGACCATCTAGGAAGCAATAATATGGGTGGCCCGCTACTCTTTCAAGCATTGGATTAATAAATGGTAAGGGGACATGGTCCTTCCTAGTTACCGCGTTGAGTTTTCGGTAATCAATGCGAATGCGCCATCCAGTGGTGGTACATTGGGGAACTAGCTCTCCCTTGTCATTTTAAATCACAGTCATGCTCGACTTCTTCGGGATGACTTGAATGGGGCTCACCCACTTTTTATTCGAGATTGGGTAGATAATCCCAGCATCCAATAACTTTATAATTTCAGATCTCACCACATCTTTCATTGTGGGGTTTAGCCGTCTTTACATTTCTCTCGAGGACTTGACATCCTCTTCGAGGTGAATCTTGTGGGTGCAAATTAGAGGGATTATCCCTTTCAAATCAGCTATGCACCAACCAAAAGCACTTTGGTGCTTCTCAAAATATTTATTAGTTTACCCTCTTGCACTTCATCTAAGCAAGAGGAGACAATAACAGAAAATGTCTCACTTTTACCTAGGAAAGCATATTTAACATTGGAAGGTTATTTCTTCAACTCGAGAGTCGGGAATGTGTCACGAGAGGGCACCATGCATGCATCTCTTGGTGATAACTCTTCGAATTGAGAAACCCAATTAGCATATATCGTGTCCTCGTCTGACGCTCTCTCATCGAGTAAGCTTCTCAACTCCTCTATCTCCCTCTCGAACTCGGTGTAGGCTCCCTCACTCTCATAACTAGAAGATAGGCAAGCTTCTAAGGCATCTCCACAGTAATTTTCCTCAAATTTCTCTTCTACAATCTCCTTAATTAAACTCATCGTGTGAAGATCATCTTCTTCTCCTGCCTATTGGGGTTTGTTGAAGATGTTTGTTTCTAATGTCATATTCCCAAAAATGATTTGCATCTGCCCATTTCTAGTATTGATGACTGCATTAGCCGTGGCTAAAAATGGGCATCCAAGGAAGATGGGAACATGATTTTTTTAGGTGAAGGAGGGATCTGTTTCCCAAATGACAAAATCTACCGGGAAGTAGAAAGTGTTCACTTGGACTATCATGTCCTCAATTATATCTCTTGGTATCTTCACGGTTCGATCCGCTAACTGGAGAGTGATCCTTGTGGTCTTAAGATCACCTAGAATAAGTTTCCTATAAATCGAATAGGGGAGTATATTGACACTTGCCCCTAAATCGAGTAAGGCATTTTCAAATTTGTTCTCTCTAATAATGTAGGAAATGGTGGGGGCACCGGGATCTATATATTTAAGTGGGAAATCATTAAGAAGGACTGAGATCACATTTTGTGCTAGAAACATGTTCTTCTTTACCTTCATCCTCCTCTTGACTGTCAATAAGTCTTTTATGACTTTTGCATAGGATGGAATTTTCCTTATTACGTCGAGGAAAGGTAAGTTCAATTTTACGTTCTTAAGCACTTCTGCACTTATGGTTCCTTTATGGGCATGAGCCAACCTTTGAGGAAATGGTGCAGTAGAGGGTGGTTTTACAACTACTTAGGGCTCACTAGTGTTTTCTTTCTAACTCTCATTCAAGGAGATATCTTCAGCCTCTTTCGTGCCGGGCGAATTCTCCTTGTCTTTCGAAATGTCGTGTGAGGGAGGTGATAAATCAACAACTCTCCCACTACAAAGAGTGGTTATCGCTTGGAAGTGCTCTTTATATTCGATAGAAGTGGAGCTAACACTAGGTTGACCTTGGGTAGGTCTTTGGCCTTGGGCAGGAAACTTACCCTTCTCTTGGGTGCTCAATGCGTCTTGCATCTTGGAGATCTTTGCATTTATTTCGGTGAACTAGCATTCATATCGAGCATTATGTGCACCTTGAGAATTCAAGAATTGGTTCATTGTATCCTCGAGGCTCCCACGCTGTGGGGATAGCTATAGGACTGGAGGTGGTGGCGCTTGTTTATATTGAGGAGGTGGTGGAGGTGTAACAACCTATAAATGTGGGTTCATCGCAGCTTGTGGTTATTTATAGTTGAAACCAGGATGGTTACTCCACGAAGGGTTGTAAGAATTCCCATATGATGCATAAAAATTCCCCTTGAATCCTCCTATAGCATCCACCTGCTCGGTGTGCATGGCCTTGTAGGCATAGATCATCAGACAAGCCTTTATGGAGTGTCCCGCCTCACAAATAGCACACACTTTTTCTTTCCAACCATGGCTAGATCCAGAGATGTTTCTCAATTGACCATCAAACCACTCCTTTATATCTCTCTGAAACTGATCAAATCGATGGTCTATTAAGGTATTGCTATCCAAATGGTATAGACCGGAGGCATTTTGATTTATAGATGGTTTTTTAGGTCGAGATTGGTTGCGATCAAATGTGTCCCATGCTTGAGTAGTCTCTGCGACATACTTAAGGTGTGCCTCAGCATCGCATGCGTCTAAATCCCAAAAAGGTCTTTCACACATCATTTGAACAAGTTGTTTGGAAGCTATTATCAACCCATTATGGAAGAAAAATATCACTAGGTGTTTGTCAAAACCATGATGGGGACATGCACTTACTAACTCTTGGAACCATTCCCAACATCTGTCAAAAGACTCATTATCGTGTTGTCGGAAAGCTTGGATTTGAGTCTTGGCAGAGTTGGTTTTGTGATGCGGATAGAATTTTGAGACAAACTTGGACTGCATATATCTCCAGGAAGTGACGGAGTTCGGGGGTAGAGACCATATCCAGGTCTTGGCTTTATCCTTTAAAGAGAAAGGAAAAAGATTCAAGCGAAAGACGTCTTGCGTGTATGTTTGATCACCAAATGTGTCACATGCCTCTTCGAACTCACGAATATGCAGGTATGGTTTCTTGAAATCCATTCCATGAAACGTAGGGAGAATCTGTATCATCCTATTTCTAAAGTGGAACTGATCGGCAGTATACGGATGTAAAATGCAACCAGGGGTGACAGTCCGCTCAGGAAAAAGTAAGTCTTTCATGGGACGATGGGGAATATCTCCCTCTCCAGTACCAAAACTTATTGCGTTAGACATCTTGGTCGCGCTCTCTTCAAATGATTTCGTGTACTCACTCGGTATCCTAGAGGAGAGACTCGAAGTTTGACTCAGGGTGTAGCTACTGATAAAGTGCTCAAGAGTAGGAATGGGAAACCAGAATTATGGGACACGAGGTGTGTGGGGGTTTTCAGAGTTATACTCAACTATAGGGTTTTCGTGGATTCGGACTGGAGTATTGTAAGGAGTCTGAGTGTGTTCAGGATTTTGCATTAAGGGCTTTGAGAGATGATGATAAAAAAAAATTATATTTTCAAATTTTTTTTATATTTTTGGATTTTTAGAAATTTTTGGTCAAAGTTTTAGATTGACTTGATCTAACCTAAGTTTACCTAGATCCCCGACAATAGAGGCAAAAACTTGACACGACCATAAATGTGTCTAGTGTGCGTGCTATTTAGGCTCAAGTGAAAGCCTGTCTCTCAAGTAATAATCTGATAAGTTGGGTATCGATCCTAAGGGAAATAGGACGAACGGAGTTGTAACGACATTGGACAGACGAATGCAACCTAACTTTTACTCTAGGAAGAAGCAAAAGGTGATTGATAATACGCAAATATTGCGTATTTCATCCATCGAACCTATGCATTTTAGCCCCTTCAGGTGCCTTAATCTCTATATTTAAGCCCGTTAACCAGACAATCTCGGTTTATATTGTTAACATGCTATATGAGGTATAATTGGGCTTTTATAGGTATTTAGGTACTAAGAATCGAATTCAGACGCATTCCGGTGAAGTTCCGTACGCAATCGCACGTTCAAGGGCAACCCGATCTATCAAAATAGTGTTGTTACCGGGGATGAGTTTGTTTTAGACTTTATTTGATTTAGTATTTCATAATATTTTCTTTCTATTTGTATTATTTGCTAACCTTTTTGCAGGACTTCCACATTTGAGCACTTAGAAATGCACGAATTTTTCCCGCCCGCACTTACTTTGTGTAATCCTCCATTTCGAGCCATTTTTGGGGTAAGCATGTCTTATTCCAATTTTTTCGGTAATCATTGTTATAATTCTCAAAATTCTCTCAAACCTATGACTTTCGATGAATACTTAGAATCCCAAAGTATAACAAATTCAAATATGACTTTGGGCGAGTATAACGAAAGTCAAAATTTGGGTTATTGGAATTTTGATGATGATGACAATGATTTTGGGCCTTTACCTCCTTATAATAGGAATTTTGAAACGGATTGCAATAGTTTTCAAAATTCCTATAATAATGAGTTTTCATTTAAGTACGATGGTAATTTTCAAAGTTCCCATTTTCATGCATCCGCACCTCGACCTATGACATTCGGTGAGGGTTTGCGTATGTATGAAAATGAGAAAATTGAAAATCGTTATCGTTAAGAAAATCATTCGTGGGAACATGACTTGGATTTACTTTTTGAGTCCAACGACGATTTTTCTTCCGAGACTTTTGAAGTCGAGGAATATTTTGAACCAAATGAGGTACTTTTACCTACTTTGGAACAAACCATTCTAGACTTTGCCCATTGCATAATAGATATTGAAAGTGAGGATGAAAATGATGTAATATCTATTTGTAATGAAATCATTTCTTCTTTGGCCCCCAAAGAATAACATTTCATTGAATATGATATTATTTCCTTCAAAACTCAATCCTTATACGATGATGATTCATCTCATGAGTTTGAATTTCTTTCATCCCCATTTTCATTCTCTATTATCACACCGTCACAAGTACCCGATGATTCGGTTTCAAACTTTAATGTTTTAAACATTTTCGCCGATGAGGAGTACTTACTCGAGTCGCCTTCCATGATCGCATCCATGCCTTTGTGTGCGTCGCCTCCCATTCCAATTTCAAAATCATTGGGAGGATATTCGGCTTTTCTCGGTCCCCACATGTTTTTATCACCCGTTCAATCCAAACCCCCCATCTTCCCTCCAAAAATTTTGATTGGCGATGGTTCATTTCTTACGCCTTACACATGCCTTCCGTTGTTCAAACGGAATTCATATTTTTTGGAGGGCATGCTTGTATGTGAGGGTACACCGGTTATCCTCCAAAGTCAAATCGTTTTCACGGTGGACCCTCAGCTATTTAGACTTCTAGTGTACAGTTAGTGTGAAGCCTAAATAGTAGGTTGTATATAGTTAGCTTTCTTTCTTTTTATTTTTTCTTTCCTTTTTAATTTAGTTGAGTGTAATTAGTTAACTTTTTATTATTTGTTTTTGCTATGCTCGGTACTAACTTGTTTTGTAGATTCTTTGGACTTGTTCTTATGAGGATCGCTCCAATTTTAGGAAATATCGTTTTTTCCTCTCTTTGACTTGGTTCTTAATTCACATTGAAGACAATGTCAAGTTTTAAGTTAGGGGGTGTGGGATAATCTATCCATTTCATTGTTTAGTCCATGTTTTTGCTCACATGTTAGTTACTTAGTATGCTTTTCTTAGAAAAATTGAAAATTTTCAAAAAGATTTTCTTTCTTTTTTCTCCTTTATTGGACACTTTGCCCCTGTTTTCGATGAATTGTTTTAATAATTGCTCGATCCATTAGACAATTCAACGATGCATGTTTTCGATTTTAGAAGTTATTACACTTTAGTCCTAAAATCATTAATATTATGAATAACTTCATGAATTAAACTTTATCCCTTGAGCACATGCATGTCTCTTGCTATATTGATTTGGTTTTAGATTTTTATAACTCGGTGATCTTTTGTCGCATTGTATATACTTACACTGAGTGATATTAGAGACTTATCTTAATTTTTTAGTGTATACACTATTCTTTCCTCTTTGAAAATGTTACAATTGTTGGTAATCTCTTTATTCTCTCATTGACCGTTCATTAATTGAGTTCATATATGAAATGTATTACTTGAGCATGATTTTCATATATTGTTTTGACTCGAGAATTGCATAAACTTTATGAAATGATCATAGTCCATCTTTGTATATCACCCATATGACCTTGACCTCACCTTTTATACGTTCCCTAGTCAACCCACTTGAGCCTAAATACCAGCCTTTCATTTCATTACCCAAAATCCATTAACCAATTCCAAATTTGAGTTTTATACCATACATATTACCTTACATAACCTTGTTTGGATTGTTATTTGGGATTGAATGATATTGTTGTTGTTTTGTGGTTGCAATTTGAGCATGAAAAGGGTAAGAAAAGAAGAAAGTGTAGTGAAGAAGAAAAAGAGAAAATGAAAACAAAAGAAAACAAAAGAAAAAGTGAGAAAAAGAAGAAAAGAAAAAGAAAGAGAAATTTGTATATATTGCTTATAGTGATTCAATAATCCTTGTTACTCTCTCGATTGTTATATCTAATGCTCGTTTGGAAATCATTTGTCCAATTTTGAAATTGCCCACTTTTTCCCATTATCCCAAGTTTCATCCCCAAACACCTTTGAATCCGTATATGCATCCCTTTCATTTCGTACCCTAGCCTAGACTACATTTCAATCCTATTAAATTCCTATATGATTTTAAGTAGATGTAATTCAAAGGTTTAAATAGTTTTGATAATATGTGAAAATGCATTTCGCCTCGTTTAGTGTGCGGTATCTTTCATTGAGATTACAGTTTTTCAGGTTATATATAGCATTCTTTATTTGTGACATGTGTGCAGCCTAGTTTCCATTTCCATTTACTCTTTAGCCCGCATGTTCCGTGTGTTACCTCCCTGTTTCGAGTGAATTCATTTGATGAGTGTAATGACTGTGAGGATTGAATGTATGCTTGCATTAATTTAGTATCCGGTTTATATAATTTTTTTGCCAAATCACACTTTGCATGTGCTCGCTCCCCCTCCCACATTTTAAGGTTTTAATTCTATGAGGTGCAATCTATAATGTTAATGATTCGGACTTTTGTTTGAATTCATTCACTTTGCTAATAATGTGTATGAAATATTTTTTGTTGTTGTTGGGGTTGTCGCATGTTGGTTTGGGCTTATTTAGAGGAAACCATGTGATGTTTGTGGGTATCATCCCTGAAAACCCTCACCAGACGGCACTCATCCACTAGGGTATCCTAGAGGTTTAACGGCTTATTGCATATGCTAAATGTAATTGTTCGCCCGTGAAAGTGGCCTTATCTTTTTATTTCTTTCCTATCTTACTTTTGTACTATCTCCTATATTGGTTTACTTGTTGTTCTTGTTGCATCCTATTTCATTTCTATGGACTAGCAATGTGTAAGTTAGGGGGTGTGATAATACGCAAATATTGCGTATTTCATCCGTTGAACCTACGCATTTTAGCCCCTTCGGGTGCCTTAATATCTATATTTAAGCCCGTTAACCAGACAACCTAGGTTTATATTGTTAACATGCTATATGAGGTATAATTGGGCTTTTGTAGGTATTTAAGTACTAAGAATGGAATTCGGGTGCATTCCGATGAAGTTCCATACGCAATCGCATGTTCAAGGGCAACCTGGTCTATCAGTGATTTGATTTGCGAGACAACTATAACTATATGCAATTTTTGAAAATGATTAACTGATGAAAATATGAATAAATGAAATGCAGTTATTCTACTGCAGAATGACGAATGACTTGAATAAAACTTTAACTATAAAAGGAGAAAGATAGGTCGGGTTACAATCCCCCACACCCTAGTAATTCACTTCATAAGATACTAGATTCAGAATTAAATATTTAAATGAATCCGAGTTTTTAATACTCCTAAGTATTACATATATGAGGGATCGTAGCCCGCACAGTACGTAAGAAAAGGTTGGATTAAAATTCGGTCTTTATTTCTCCTAAGTATTACACATATGAGGGATCTTAGGCCGCACAGTATGTAAGCAAAGGTTGAATTAAAGTAGTATCACATGAACTACAATACAATTCATCTAAGGTTTTAATTCTAAGTTCTATTTCCACTATCGTGAATCACATCGGGTGGGGTTCATGCATCCTGACCCTTGAAAACTTAGCCGGACATATTAAAACTAGAAGAAAACATGTTTGGAATTAAAGAAAACATTTTTACTACCGAATGAAGATGAATAATGATGAAATTTCTATTAGATAAGTAACTAATGTAATAATTAAAGCAAGAATTAAAATGGTATTACTTAAATTGCAAAACTGGAATCAAAACTAGGGTTTCTTTGTTGTTGTCTTCTCTAAACTAATTACAAAGCTTCCCTAATGAATCAGAAGCCTCCTCATGTCTGGGAGGAGTTTACAATTTATAATCTGCGATTTCTAAGAGTATTAACCATGCAAGACTCTAATTTTACAAGTGGATGAGTTTGAATTTCCGATACCCGAACCGATCCCCTTAAGGTGATTCGGTTCGGTTTGTTTTTCCTCTCTTCAGTTCGGTTCCATCTCTCAGTGATTTATAAGAAGTTCTTCAAGTATAATATTGGTTCATTTTTCTTCCTCTTCGATTTGGTTCTGTCTTGTTTGTTCTTCATAGGAAGTTTCCCCAGATGGGATCGGTTCTTTTTCCAACCCATTCGGTTCGGTTCCATCTTTTCAAGAACTTTTCCTCCTTGTGTTTTTGAAGTTTTGTGACTTTTGGTCCGAAACTCGGATTAGGATGTCGATCCTTCCTTGTGCAATGAATACTTGCAAAATAGATAGTAAAGCCACGAAACTCGGTATACTAATTAGAACTTGTCAATAGCAATGATATGAGATAAATTCACTCGAATTACACTTTGTAGAGAGATAAAAGCATTTAGATTAAAGGGATAAATGGGAAGAATTTATGCCTAATCATATCGCCTGGTCATGAATTTCCCATAGTCACAGATGTGGTCACGGCCCATAGTCCTGGCCTTATTTGTAAGCCTAGTCACGGCACAAATCCGTGACCACTGCGTGATTGAAGACCATCTGGTCACAATTTAAATCCATGGCCCGTTGTCTGTGCGATCCATCTTTGTCACGGCTTAAGGCCGTGACCTACCTTACTATATATATGATATTATCATGGCTTTGAACCGTGACCACGCTTACAATAAAGATAATATTATCACGGCTTTGGGTTGTGACTATACTTACTAAGCATAAAATATTGTCACGTCTTTAGGCCGTGACCAGTTTTAACAATAAAAAATCCTCGAATCAGGAGGATAATTGGTCAGTTGCTGCAATTGTTCCTTGGGTGACCTCGAGGGGTTCCGTTACTCTCAAATTGGGGGTCCTGTGCTCTCAAAGCGAAGGGTCCCATGAACGCGGTCATGGAACCCTGTAGGCATTCTAAAATATGGGTCATGCTCTCAAATAGGGGGTCTCGTGAACAAACAGTCAGTTCGTGCGGGCTACGTTGGTCCCGTGCAAGGTGTTGGTGCCACTCATGGGGCCATTTGGGGGGATTTAAGGGGTTTTTTCCCCCGATGACACGTTTTTAAGCATAAGTGTGGATATTCTCTATTTTGGATCGTGCTCTAAACTGAGGGTCCCGTGATCACGCGGTAGGTTCATGTGGGCTACATTGGTCCCGTGCAAGGTGTTGGCACTGCTCACGGGGCCGTTTGGGGGGCGATAAGGGGTTTTGCCCCCCCAACGGCACATTTTCAAGAATAAGTGTGGATATTCTCTGTTTTGGGCCATTCTC
Organism: Sambucus nigra; assembly: GCA_949130495.1. Lineage (NCBI taxonomy): Eukaryota > Viridiplantae > Streptophyta > Magnoliopsida > Dipsacales > Adoxaceae > Sambucus > Sambucus nigra. Next base: position 388,092,922 of record OX422208.1, read on the forward strand.
AGGAATCGGGGGTCCTGTGACCACATGGTCGGTTCGTGTGGGCTACGTTGGTCATGTACGAGGTGTTTGAATACCTACTTTTGTCATTTAAGCCAACAATCCCTAAAATTAACCCTTATGTTTGGTATTTTTTTAATGGTCTGGTATTTTTTTAATGGAGAGGTATTTTTTAAAATTTCATCCCCAAACTTAAACCAATGATATCTATTTAATTAAAATTTTCCCTAGTTTGAAAATTAAACCAACAATATCCATTAAATTAAAATTTCCCCTAGTTTGAAAATTAAACCAACATTAATCATATATATGTATTTTTTCTAGAATATAGACACAATACACACAATGATAATTTATACACACCTACGTACACAATACACACACGTATAGACACACACACATATACACACAGAGAGAAATACACACACACAATGAAATAAATAACAAAGGTTTGGAAATACACACACACAATGAAATCATTAATAAAGATTTGAAATTACACACACACACACATAGAAATAGACACAGGTATACACATAGAAATACACACACGTAAATGTAATACCCCATATTTTTATGGATTTTAAATTTAGGGATTTATTAAATTTAATTGAGATAAATTAATTTAATTTTAATCCGGAATGTTGTTTTAAATATTTACTAGCGTGACGAGAGTTAGTAATTATTGGAAAATTGTTATTTGTTGAATGTTACTGGATGAGTATAGTAATATATGAGATTTATTTTTTTTTATCAAATTGTCACGTGTGAATGAGATGGCAATTATGAAAATTTAAGTCGGGACGCGCCCGTGTCGCGTCGGGACTAAATATTGATGAATAAAAGTGAATAAATTATAAGTCACGCGTATGGTCATTTCGAGTGCGTCAAAATGTCCGGAAGGGTCGAGATAGTCAGAAAAGTGTACCCGCGGGTTTAGTTTGGACCTCGGGGCATTTTTAAGCTTAATTAGTACCCCGGGAGGGCATTTTGGACATTTTGCATTTTTGGGTAATTAAACCCAAGAAAATTATTAGGCTATATCAACCATTTGGAAGAGTCCTTTAGGGTTAGAAGACTCAAAACATTAGAACGACCATAGGAGAGGGAAGGAGAAAGCTTTCCAAGCAAACCAAGTCCAAAAATCCATCTGGTTGCACCGCCATCACCACCAACGCATAGATCGCGCGAGGGGGAACGCAACAACACCAAATTCGTTCACAAATCAGTATGCTGAAAATCCCAGGCAAGTGCTTATCTTGCTTATTTTCATTAATGCATCACTCATGTCAGTCTAGGGATGATTAGGATGAGTTTCATGGAAGAAAACCCAAGTTGGAGATAGGAAATCGCATGTAGTAATGATTTGAATGATAAACTGGAAACCCCTTCACATGTAGAAGATTAAACCACGAATTTATGATGTTTTAGAAGAAGAAAATTCTGGATAAGATTGATTAGAACCATGTTAAAGAAATTCTAGGGTTCTTGATATTTTTATGAAGTTTTTGCCTATAAATCCATGGTTATTGACGTAAAATTACATGCTTTACGTAGAAGATGAATAATACGGGTGTATACTGATTATAGTATGAATTTTAGGAAGTTTGGGTGTGAAAAATCTGGATTTGGATGAGGCTGTGTGATAGAACCCGTAACTGGTTTCCTACATAAATTACCATACCTGCTTGATCGATCGATCGAGCCAAGAGCTTCGATCGATCAAGCCCCAGACCTCGATCGATCGACCCCTTCTGGTAGACTCATATTTCCCCTTTTTAAATTAGTTGAATTCAATTTAATGAGAAATAATCCTTGGACACCCTTATTAAAATGTTTTGGGAGATAAAGAAGACCAGTAGGACTTATAAATAATTATGAGACCTTTAATGTAAGACGAGAGTTGTATTTTTGGGATATTTACATATAAGGGATGATGAAATTATGTATTAAAGGGAGAGACGCGTAAGATAGTTACGTTGGAACATAAATGAATACCTACTGAATTTTACACTTGGGAGGATAGAGTCCATGAGTGTTACGTAGTAAGTTGGAATAATCCCTCAAATTAAAGTTAGAGACGAACCGTTATACGTGATAACAAATAATGGGAAAATAAAGATAAATGTCGTGATTATGGGTTATGGGATGAACCTAAATTGATATGATAAAACTTAAAAGTAGTATATTTATATGACTGTGTGTATGCATATATTATATACATGTGAAAATCATGCCCGCGCTACTTGCTATCCCTGAATTTACCGCGCTGGGACAGTCTTATCTCGATGGGACCTTTATGGGGGATATTGACTCGTACCCTAGAAGATAGATATCCTTGGTACAGGCTATCTGATCGATGGTCAGACGGTCCTAAGAGACGTGAGGGTATGTGCTGACCTCATAGAGACTTGGAATCTATGCTTCGCCTCAATATTATTTGTGTATGTGTTAATACAGTTCAAGAGTGATTTCGAACTTGTATTTACCTTAGTACGAGAGATACGGGGATTGGATAGCAGAGTATGCCCGCACCATAATTTTTATGTGGGGTGCAGTTAGTATATATATATTATACGAGTATTTAATATATATATATATATATATATATATATATATATATATATATATATATATATGTGTGTGTGTGTGTGTGTGTGAAATTCTGAAATTTGGAACTGCCTACTGTGTTATGGTAAGTAAGAAATGAGTAATGACTTCAAATTGGAAATACATGTTTTGAAAAGTATAATATGACACTGGGAAACTTTATTAATAAATAAAGTTAAAATGAGAGCTTTATTACTAAATGAAATTTTCCATTTAAACAATTATATTGTTCAGTCTTAAATCTTACGAGTAACCTAAGATAAGTTAAACCATTGGGAAGTTTAGTGCGATATAAGATAAGATAATCCGTTGGGAAGATTAGTGCGATAGGCGTGCACATTAGAAGAGAGGTGAGAATTTCTCAAGAGAGTGTCGCACTAATATGTGGTTGCATTGGCCTGTAAACATTTTAAATACTTGCTAAACAAATTTTAAATCATCTACACTATCGGGCTCTGACCCGTTTCTATTTCTCTTTCTCTCTTGTATATATATGTATATATTACAGGTGCCCAGCCACAGGGGCGTCTTGCGTAGGATCCTTTGGAAGGAACGCGCTGCAGCTTAGGTGGGAGTTGCAGGTCTCTTACTTAGACGACTTCACTTATTTGATTCCACTCCTAGAATATTTATTCAGTTGGGCATGTGTCGCCCGTTTCCATTATTCAGTTGTTTTATGGGATATTATAATTCATTTATTTCTAGTATTGTCAATTTGGGATTTATTACTATCTGTATGTTTTACTTTAAGTTTTAAATGTTGGGATTCAATTAGTTGAATGTTTAATTATTTGGATTGTATGTTCCAGGATGGTTGTGGTGTGACTATTAAATTGTGATTTATGCAAAGTTTTAAATCTTGGTTTATAAAATAAAATTTGGAAAGTAATGTCTAAAAATGGTTTTGACACTTAGCTTAATTAATTAGGGTGTTTAAATTGGAAAAGTTATTTTCACGAAACTGATGCTACGAATGAACCAACTATTCACCTTGATTTTAATTTAATAAAGGAGTGATCGCTCGGTATTTAATTAGGCGGGGTGTCACAGGTGGTATCAGAGCATCAGGTTCTAGTATCCTTTAGGATCTTTGCAGCTTAATTTACTTTCAGCGTTGCTTTGTTTGATATAGAGCCCTATGTTTAGGATTGTCGATTTCTTTGATGAGATTTCGTTCTCCTACTATGACGTATATACATTAGTGAATTCTAATTTTGTTCGGATGTGTGCGTGTGCCGAGCGATGACGAATGTCAGAAGAGGACCGTTAGGCGGACATCAGGAGGTAGGGCTTAGTTGAGGTGGTAAAATATATTCGAGGATGATGACCATCGTCGAGGTCACCTCCATTAGGGCACGAGAAGCCATGACTAGAAAGGCGACTGAGGCGCATCTATGATTTTCAATTGCTACTATGATCGAATGAGGTGTGAGAGTAAACTTACCAAACATGCTACAAACGGGTAGAGAATTGTCTGTGGTAATTCTAAAAATGCGGGAATTGTGCGTGTTTACCAAAGGGGGTAAAGTATCCAAAGGTGTAGATATAGGAAGGAGTGTGGCTAACTAAAAGTGAAAATTTATAGAAAATTTTCTTGGCTTTCGGGACGAAGTTAAAATGATGGGAGTCAACCACCAATTTTAGAACTGGAATGCTATGCCTATAGGAGAACCTTAGGTACAGTGTTGACCGTATGTTCCTTCCTCAACTGTTCAGGATTAGAAGCGAACGTGGTTCTGAACTCATCGCGGGAGGGCATGCCAGAGGTCCATTTGTGAATATGAATCTTAACCGTTAGCGAATTTTGTATCGGAAGATGTAGATACAAGTGGAGGAAACGACTCCAAGTGGGAGATCGACTCGTAACAATAGTTGATAACACTCAAAGAGGAAATTCTGATGGACGGCCGGTTTAGAGGTTGACAATGTCGTATTTTGTCAATATAGATGATAACTCCTATTTGTGGGGGAAGCTAAACGAATCAAAGAATTTAGTCAAGAATAAAACTGAATACAACGGTAGTGGTGTAGCACCACAAAGGGATGTGGATACACATCAGGGGACCCATTTAAATGCTTCAGATAGTTAAATTCTTACCAAAAGATGGTAAATTCAGTAAGGACTATTATAGTCAGTGACATGTTCTTTATGGCCTAAAAGACTAAGGGTATAATCGGGATAGCTAACAGGAATCGAGTTTACTAAAACTCCAAGAGAAGGACAATCCTAACTTGGTTAGTAGGACAGGTAGCAAGTGGATTATGTGTTGAGGTATTTTTGTGCGGAGTGAAATCGCTCGCGATAATATGTTCAAAAGTGAGAAAAAGGGAGAAGAATACGGTGCCTAGTAAAGGACGACGATTAAAATAATTTTGTTTTGGTTTGGGCAGACGTGTTACGTTCGAAAACCATTTGTGCAGTCAAGACGATTGCCAGGATGGAAGTATAAGTTGTATCCTTAGAGGATGCAGCGTGTTTATGTGACACGAGCGAGTCACCATACTTTGTTCGTTGCTAGAATAGCATGTGAGACGAGTTTAATGCATATAATTATAAACGTTATTAAAATGTGAATATTTTTCCCTAGTGTAGTGGGATTTTTCTTTAGTGCTATCCGTGGAGAATGAATGAGTATATTAACAGTGTTATGAATTTTATTGAGGTTACTCGTCGTAGTGATGCGATATACGAATATGGTATTATCTTTGATAAAACGTTGTAAAAATGGTTAGTATGATAGTGGGCATTTATTTCGAGACTATCATGGTGGTTGCATTAGTGCAACATGTTTCATTTTTGTTCTAGCGAGACTTCACCTGAAAGAAGGTCGGACTCGCACTTATTTTATCTATCCTCGAGTCTTCGAAGGAGATAGTGGGCTCGAGATATTCGATGCCAATGTATGTATAGACTTTGTTAGTATGTATCGGTATTTACCGTTGAGTGAAAAGATTTGACTCAGTATTATGTTTAGCACTCCGAACTTAGTTATTGGAAGAGTGCAGTGATCTATCCTTTAGAGATGTGGGAGTTAAGCGCTATACCCCTATGATTAGAGGAAGGAATTTCGAAAATTTCGATCGTATGTATTCGAGGTTTATAGAATGCAATTATCATCAATCAATACGGGACGATAGTGAAATTGGCAAAACGTTCTTTGTTAAACATAATTATGGGAGAAATTGTAACTTTTCCGTCAAGGGATGGAATAAAGGGGTACATGCGATGGACGGAGGACCTAACGGATTTCGATAACCAATAATGCTAGGTAGTAGTGTATCGGGGGGGTTCCTTGTTTGGATTTCACTTTGCGAGACATCCCACGCATGAAACTTAGCGTAGGGTTAGAAATAGGGAGACGTTTGGTCACTATTCCATGAGTTCGGTACCCTGGTCGAAATGGGATCAAGTAATTACATATGTAAGTCGGCAGTTGAATTTTGTTTTAAAGCCATTGGAGCCAGATTTTGTGGTAAGAAGGCATTGAATGTTATCCCCACGAGTTGAGGGGTAGAACGATGATAAGGAGAATTTAAAAGTTTTGATTTCCAAGGTGAATAAGGAGTTGGAATGATTTTCTACATGGATTATCTGGAAGGACTTTATTATACAAAAGAGATGACCTGTAATTATTTTGATGAATAAAGAGTTAGTGATTTATTTTGGTCGTTGTAACTATTTGGGAAATTGTTGTACTTATCTGAAGAAGGTTGAGATTTGTTATTCCTCTTTTATGGTCATGAAATTTGAATTCCCTATTCCTTACACTTTGTTGGATTTAGTTAGTTTCACTGATGTGTAGCACGCTGTTCGCTCTCCTAGGGCAGTCGGGGTGTTACAAAATGTGGGCATCTTGGTTAGCTTCAGTTAAAATCGTCCGAGTCGAAGGGACGTGGTAATAGACGTGTGAAACAACTGTTGGTGGGACTAGTATAACAAAGTGGAAGTGATAGAGTGGATTAAACATCACATGAGGGGCGATAATCCATACATAAGTGTGCAGTTAGAATAGCACGCCCTAATTTGATTAGAAGGCTGTGGGAAGCCATTTAAGAAGGCGTATCCCTTGAATGGAGCAGAATTAAATTATTATGAAGAACACTCGGAGCGGAGTTGTTAGTAGTCAAGTGTGAAGAGCGACTTGAGCGTACAAATAGTAATGATGTTAGTATGGTATAAGAGATCCAGAAGTGTGTACCGTGGAAGAAAGAGCACGGGTCGGGAATTCGGCATATACCAAGGAAGGAAGGAGAGTATTACGTGTCACGTAATGTAAGACATTTAAAGGGAAAAATCGATGTTTAGCGGGACGTAGTGAGTAGTCTCTACATGCACCGCCCATAGGTAAGGTTTGGTTGAAAGAGGAGAATCAACCAAAGAATTTTGTGTTTATCGACAATTCCTGAAATTGGAAGAGGTTGGTAAAGTCGTAAAAGTTTTGGATGGGTTGCCATCCTCAAAACAAGATCAAGGGTTCATCCCGAACATGTGAATTAAGTCGCCGACAAGGAAGTGATTGATATTCCTTTGGGCTGGTTTACAATATTAACTAGTATGCCCCAGACTTCCTTTTAAAGGAAGGATCGCGCCAGGGCATGATCCGGCGCTGTAAAAATTTCTAAATCAGGATGAGATTTGTGAATCCCACCTTTGATATGGGATTTCAGGAACCAGCGGAGATAAGGATAGGTTTCAAGTAGGATGTATCACCCTTAGCCAGTGAATAGGCGTATGGTGATTAAAGATTAGTGGAGCCAGGTGAAGGAGATTTTGGAATCTTGGTACAATGATTTCAGGAATGCTCTGTAGAAGCGCTCGTACCTGTTTATCGCGTACGAGGTGCTTATTAAGGTTTTTGTTATGGGAGAACCTTGACTATTCTCCTTCCGTATGTTTAAAGGTGAGTAGATAATCAGAATTTTTGGATCGGTCGAGAAAATATCTGATAACTATGGCAGAATTCCACGACTGTTTTAGGCGAACAAGAGTGGTCAAATGTTCGTATGATTTTTCTCAGAATGGGAGTTTTGTATATGAATAAAATCCGAGTAGTTGTCATGTAGTGAGGCGCGACCTCCTAATGATAGTGAGATAATGGAAATTTATAACGTATAGGCATGACCTATGCGAATGTTGTCGGTTGGGAGCGCAATGTGAAGTGTCTCCAATGAAAATGTAAAACAAGCTTTCTGTGAGGAAAGGGCTATAGTGATTGAGCGCCGTAATATGTAGATAATATCGATAGTTGCGTACTGACAAGGATATCCATAATTGTGCTACCTGGTAGGCCTTATTTTTCGAATTTCGGGACGAAATTCCGTTACTAGGGGGGAAGTATGTAATACCCCGTATTTTTATGGATTTTAAATTAATGGATTTATTAAATTTAATTGAGATAAATTAATTTAATTTTAATCCGGAATGTTGTTTTGAATATTTACTAGCGTGACGAGAGTTAGTAATTATTGGAAATTTGTTATTTGTTGAATGTTACTAGATGAGTATAGTAATATATGAGTTTTTTTTTATATAAAATTGTCACCTGTGAATGAGATGGCAATTATGGAAATTTAAGTCGGGACGCGCCCGTGTCGCGTCGGGACTAAATATGGATGAATAAAAGTGAATAAATTATAAGTCACCCGTCTGGTCATTTTGAATGCGTCAAAATGTCCGGAAGGGTCGAGATAGTTAGAAAAGTGTACGAGGGGGTTTAGTTTGGACCTCGGGGCATTTTTAAGCTTAATTAGTACCCCGGGAGGGCATTTTGGTCATTTTGCATTTTTGGGTAATTAAACCCACCAAAATTATTAGGCTATATCAACCATTTGGAAGAGTCCTTTAGGGTTAGCAGACTCAAAACATTATAACGGCCATAGGAGAGGGAAGGAGAAAGCTTTCCAAGCAAACCAAGTCTAAAAATCCATCCCGTTGCACCGCCATCACCACCAACGCGTAGATCGCGCGACGGGGAACGCAACAACACCAAATTCTTTTCACAAATCAGAACGCTAAAAATCCCAGACAAGTGTTTATCTTACTTATTTTCGTTAATGCATCACTCATGTTAGTCTAGGGATGATTAGGACGAGTTTCATGGAAGAAAACCCAAGTTGGAGATAGCAAATCGCATGTAGTAATGATTTGAATGATAATCTGGAAACCCTTTCACATGTAGAGGATTAAACCTCAAATTTATGATGTTTTAGAAGAAGAAAATTCTGGAAAAGATTGATTAGAACCATGTTAAAGAAATTCTAGGATTCTTGAGATTTTTAAGAAGTTTTTGCCTATAAATCCATGGTTATTGACGAAAAATTACATGCTTTACGTAGAAGATGAATAATATGGGTGTATACTGATTATAGTATGAATTTTAGAAAGTTTGGGTGTGAAAAATCTGGATTTGGATGAGTTTGTGTGATAGAACCCGTAACTGGTTTCCTACAGAAATTGCCATACCTGCTTGATCGATCGATCGAGCCAAGAGCTTCGATCGATCGAAGGTTCGATCGATCGAGCCCCAGACCTCGATCGATCGACCCTTTCTGGTAGACTCATATTTCCCCTTTTTAAATTAGTTGAATTCAATTTATGAGAAATACTCCTTGGACACCCTTATTAAAATGTTTTGGGAGATAAAGAAGACCAGTAGGACTTATAAATAATTATGGGACCTTTAATGTAAGACGAGAGTTGTATTTTTGGGATATTTAGATATAAGGGACGATGAAATTATGTATTAAAGGGAGAGATGTGTAAGATAGTTACGTTCGAACATAAATGAATACCTGCTGAATTTCACACTTGGGAGGATAGAGACCATGAGTGTTACGTAGTGAGTTGGAATAATCCCTCAAATTAAAGTTAGAGACGAACCGTTATACATGATAACAAATAATGGGATAATAAGGATAAATGTCGTGATTATGGGTTATAGGATGAACCTAAATTGATATGATAAAAGTAGTATATTTATATGACTGTGTGTATGCATATATTATATACATGTGAAAATCATGCCCGCGCTACTTGCTATCCCTGAGGTTATCGCGTTGGGACAGTCTAATCTCGATGGGACCTTTATGGGGGATATTGACTCGTACCCTAGAAGATAGATATCCTTGGTACAGGCTATCTGATCAATGGTCAGACATGTCCTAAGAGACGTGAGGGTATGTGCTGACCTCTTAGAGACTTGGAATCTATGCTTCGCCTCAATATTATTTGTGTATGTGTTAATACACTTCAAGAGTGATTTCGAACTTGTATTTCCCTTAGTACGAGAGATACGGGGATTGGATAGCAGAGTATGCCCGCACCATAATTTTTATGTGGGGTGCTGTTAGTATATATATATATTATACGAGTATTTAATATATATATATATATATGAAATTCTGAAATTTGGAACTGCCTACTATGTTATGGTAAGTAAGAAATGAGTAATGACTTCAAATTGGAAATACATGTTTTGGAAAAGAATAATATGACACTGGGAAACTTTATTAATAAATAAAGTTAAAATGAGAGCTTTATTACTGAATGAAATTTTCCTGCTAAACAATTATATTGTTCAGTCTTAAATCTTACGAGTAACCTAAGATAAGTTAAACCATTGGGAAGTTTAGTGCGATATAAGATAAGATAATCCGTTGGGAAGATTAGTGCGATAGGCGTGCACATTAGAAGAGAGGTGAGAATTTCTCAAGAGAGTGTCGCACTAATATGTGGTTGCATTGGCCTGTAAACATTTTAAATACTTTCTAAACAAATTTTAAATCATCTACACTATCGGGCTCTGACTCGTTTCTATTTCTCTTTCTCTCTTGTATATATATGTATATATTACAGGTGCCCAGCCACAGGGGCGTCTTGCGTAGGATCCTTTGGAAGGAACGCGCTGCAGCTTAGGTGGGAGTTGCAGGTCTCTTACTTAGACAACTTCACTTATTTGATTCCACTCCTAGAATATTTATTCAGTTGGGCAGGTGTCGCCCGTTTCCATTATTTAGTTGTTTTATGGGATATTAAAATTCATTTATTTCTAGTATTGTTAATTTTGAATTTATTACTATCTGGATGTTTTACTTTAAGTTTTAAATGTTGGGATTCAATTAGTTGAATGTTTAATTATTTGGATTGTATGTTCCAGGATGGTTGTGGTGTGACTATTAAATTGTGATTTATGCAAAATTTTAAATCTTGGTTTATAAAATAAAATTTGGAAAGTAATGTCTAAAAATGGTTTTTACACTTAGCTTAATTAATTAGGGTGTTTAAATTGGAAAAGTTATTTTCACGACAGTGATGCTACGAATGAACCAACTGTTCACCTTGATTTTAATTTAATAAAGGAGTGATCGCCCGGTATTTAATTAGGCGGGGTGTCACAGGTGGTATCAGAGCATCAGGTTCTAGTGTCCTTTAGGATCTGTGCGGCTAATTATACTTTCAACATTGCTTTGTTTGATATAGAGCCCTATGTTTAGGATTGTCGATTGCTTTGATGAGATTTTGTTCTCCTACAATGACGTATATACATTAGTGAATTCTAATTTTGTTCGGATGTGTGCGTGTGCCGAGCGATGACGGATGTCAGAAGAGGACCATTAGGGGGACATCAGGAGGTAGGGCTCAGTTGAGGTGGTAAAATATATTCGAGGATGATGACCATAGTCGAGGTCACCTCCATTAGGGCACGACAAGCCATGACTAGAAAGGCGACTAAGGCACAGCTATGATTTCCAAGTGCTGCTATGATCGAATGAGGTGTGAGAGTAAACTTACCAAACGTGCTACAAAAGGGGAGACAATTGTCTGTGGTAATTCTAAAAATGCGGGAATTGTGTGTGTTTACCAAAGGGGGTAAAGTATCCAAAGGTGTAGATATAGGACGGAGTGTGGCTAACTGAAAGTGAAAATTTAGAGAAAATTTTCTTGGCTTTCGGGACGAAGTTAAAATGATGGGAGTCAACCACCAATTTTAGAAGTGGAATGTTATGCCTATAGGAGAACCTTAGGTACAGTGTTGACCGTATGTTCCTTCCTCAACTGTTCAGGATTAGAAGCGAACGTGGTTCTGAACTCATCGCGGGAGGGCATGACAGAGGTCCATTTGTGAATATGAATCTTAACCGTTAGCGAATTTTGTATCGGAAGATGTAGATACAAGTGGAGGAAACGACTCCAAGTGGGAGATCGACTCGTAATAATAGTTGATAACACTCAAAGAGGAAATTCTGATGGACGGCCGGTTTCGAGGTTGACAATGTCGTATTTTGTCAATATAGATGATAACGCCTATTTGTGGGGGAAGCTAAAAGAATCAAAGAATTTAGTCAAGAATAAGACTGAATACAACGGTGGTGGTGTAGCACCACAAAGGGATGTGGATACACATCAGGGGACCCATTTAAATGCTTCAGATAGTTAAATTCTTACCAAAAGATGGTAAATTCAGTAAGGACTATTATAGTCAGTGACATGTTCTTTATGGCCTAAAAGACTAAGGGTATAATCGGGATAGCTAACAGGAATCGAGTTTACTAAAACTCCGAGAGAAGGACAATCCTAACCTGGTTAGTAGGACAGGTAGCAAGTGGATTATGTGTTGAGGTATTTTTGTGCGGAGTGAAATCGCTCGCGATAATATGTTCCAAAGTGAGAAAAAGAGACAAGAATACGGTGCCTAGTAAAGGACGACGATTAAATAATTTTGTTTTGGTTTGGGCAGACGTGTTACGTCCGAAAACCATTTATGCAGTCAAGACGATTGCCAGGATGGAAGTATAAGTTGTATCCTTAGAGGATGCGGCGTGTTTATGTGACACGAGCGAGTCACCATACTTTGTTCATTGCTAGATTGGCATGTGAGATGAGTTTAATGCATATAATTATAAACGCTATTAAAATGTGAATATTTTTCCCATAGTGTAGCGGGATTTTTCTTTAGTGCTATCCGCGGAGAATGAATGAGTATATTAACAGTGTTATGAATTTTATTGAGGTTACTCGTCGTAGTGATGCGATATACGAATATGGTATTATCTTTGATAAAACATTGTAAAAATGGTTAGTACGGTAGTGGGCATTTATTGCAAGACTATCGGAGTGGTTGCATTAGTGCAACATGTTTGATTTTTGTTCTGGCGAGACTTCACCTGAAAGAAGGTTGGACTCGCACTTATTTTATCTATCCTAGAGACTTCGGAGGAGATAGTGGGCTCGAGATATTCGATGCCAATGTATGCATAGACTTTGTCAGTATGATTCAGTATGTATCGGGATTTACCATTGAGTGAAAAGATTTGACTCAGTATTATGTTTAGCACTCCGGACTTAGTGATAGGAAGAGTGCAATGTTATATCTATCCTTTAGAGATGTGGGAGTTAAGAGCTATACCCCTATGATTAGGGGAAGGAATTTCGAAAATTCCGATCATATGTATTCGAGGTTTATAGAATGTAATTATCATCAATCAATACGGGACGATAGTGAAATTGGCGAAACGTTCTTTGTTAAACATAATTAGGGAGAAATTGTAACTTTTTCGTCAAGGGACGGAATAAAGGGGTACATGCGATGGACGGAGGACCTAACGGATTTTGATAACCAATAATGTTAGGTAGTAGTGTATCGGGGGGGGGGGTTCCTTGTTTGGATTTTTCTTTGCGAGACATCCCACGCATGAAACTTAGCGTAAGGTTGGAAATAGGGAGACGTTTGGTCATTATTCCATGAGTTCAGTACCCTGGTCGAAATGGGATCAAGTAATTACATATGTAAGTTGGCAGTTGAATTTGTTTTAAGGCCATTGGAGCCAGATTTTATGGTAAGAAGGCATTGAAAGTTATCCCCACGAGTTGAGGGGTGGAACGATGATAAGGAGAATTTAAAAGTTTGATTTCCAAGGTGAATAAGGAGTTGGAATGATTTTTTACATGGATTATCTGGAAGGACTTTATTATACAAAAGAGATGACTTGTAATTATTTTGATGAATAATGAGTTAGTGATTTATTTTGGTCGTTGTACCTATTTGGGAAATTATTGTACTTATCTGAAGAAGGTTGAGATTTGTTTTTCCTCTTTTATGGTCATGAAATTTGAATGCCCTATTCCTTACACTTTGTTGGATTTATTTAGTTTCACTGAGGTGTCGCACGCCATTCGCTCTCCTAGGGCGGTCGGGGTGTTGCAAAATATGGGCATCTTGGTTAGCTGCAGTTAAAATCGTCCGAGTCGAAGGGACGTGGTAATAGACATGTGAAATATATGTTGGTGGTACTAGTATAACGAAGTGGAAGTGATAGAGTGGATTAAACGTCACATGAGGGGCGATAATCCATATATAAGTGTGCAATTAGAATAGCACGCCCTAATTTGATTGGAAGGCGGTGGGAAGCCATTTAAGAAGGGGTATCCCTTGAATAGAGCTGAATTAAATTATTATGAAGAACACTCGGTGCGGAGTTGTTAGTAGTCAAGTGTGAAGAGCGACTTGAGCATACAAATAGTAATGATGTTAGTATGGTATAAAAGATCCAGAAGTGCGTACCGTGGAAGAAAGAGCACGGGTCGGGAATTCAGCATACACCAAGGAAGGAAGGAGAGTATTACGTGTCAGGTAATGTAAGACATTTAAAGGGAAAAATCAATGTTTAGCGGGACGTAGTGAGTAGTCTCTACATGCACCGCCCATAGGTAAGGTTTGCTTGAAATAGGAGAATCAACCAAAGAATTTTGTGTTTATCGACAATTCCTTTAATTGGAAGAGGTTGGTAAAGTCGTAAAAGTTTTGGATGGGTTGCCATCCTCAAAACAAGATCAAGAGTTCATCCCGAACATGTGAATTAAGTCGCCGAGAAGGAAGTGATTGATATTCCTTTGGGCTGGTTTACAATATTAACTAGTATGCCCAGACTTCCTTTGAAAGGAAGGATCGCGCCAGTGCATGGTCCAGCGCAGTATAAATTTCTAAATCAGGATGAGATTTGTGAATCCCACCTTTGATATGGGATTTCAGGAACCAGCGGAGATATGATTTCGTTTCAAGTAGGATGTATCACCCTTAGCCAGGGAATAGGCGCATGGTGATTAAAGATTAGTGGAGCCACGTGAAGGAGATTTTTTGGAATGCTCTGTAGAAGCGCTCGTACCTGTTTGTCGCGTACGAGGTGCTTATTAAGGTTTTTGTTATGGGAGAACCTTGACTATTCTCCTTCCGTATGTTTAAAGGTGAGTAGATAATCAGAATTTTTGGATCAGTCGAGAAAATATCCGATAACTATGGCAGAATTCCACGACTGTTTTAGGCGAACAAGAGTGGTCAAATGTTCGTATGATTTTTCTCGGAATGGGAGTTTTGTATATGAATAAAATCCGAGTAGTTGTCATGTAGTGAGGCGCGGCCTCCTAATGATAGTGAGATAATGGAAATTTATAACGTGTAGGCATGACCTATGCGAATGTTGTCGGTTGGGAGCGCAATGTGAAGTGTCTCCAATGAGAATGTAAAACAAGCTTGCTGTGAGGAAAGTGCTATAGTGATTGAGCGCCGTAATATGTAGATAATATAGATAGTTGCGTACTGACAAGGATATCCAGAATTGTGCTACTTGGTAGGCCTTATTTTCCGAATTTCGGGACGAAATTCCGTTACTAGGGGGAAGTATGTAATACCACGTATTTTTATGGATTTTAAATTTATGGATTTATTAAATTTAATTGAGATAAATTAATTTAATTTTAATCTGGAATGTTGTTTTAAATATTTACTAACGTGACGAGAGTTAGTAATTATTGGAAATTTGTTATTTGTTGAATGTTACTGGATGAGTATAGTAATATATGAGATTTTTTTTTTTTTATAAAATTGTCACGTGTGAATGGGATGGCAATTATGGAAATTTAAGTCGGGACGCGCCCGTGTCGCGTCGGGACTAAATATTGATGAATAAAAGTGAATAAATTATAAGTCACCTGTATGGTCATTTCGAGTGCGTCAAAGTGTCCGGAAGGGTCGAGATGGTCAGAAAAGTGTACTCGGGGGTTTAGTTTGGACCTCGAAGCGATTTTAAGCTTAATTAGTACCCCGGGAGGGCATTTTGGTCATTTTGCATTTTTGGGTAATTAAACCCAAGAAAATTATTAGGCTATATCAACCATTTGGAAGAGTCCTTTAGGGTTAGCACACTCAAAACATTAGAACGGCCATAGGAGAGGGAAGGAGAAAGCTTTCCAAGAAAACCAAGTCCAAAAATCCATCCGGTTGCACCGCCATCACCACCAACGCGTAGGTCGCGCGACGGGGAACGCAACAACACCAAATTACTTTCACAAATCAGAACGCTGAAAATCCTAGGCAAGTGTTTATCTTGCTTATTTTCGTTAATGCATCACTCATGTTAGTCTAGGGATGATTAGGATGAGTTTCATAGAAGAAAACCCAAGTTGGAGATAGGAAATCGCATGTAGTAATGATTTGAATGATAATCTGGAAACCCTTTCACATGTAGAGGATTAAACCACGAATTTATGATGTTTTAGAAGAAGAAAATTCTGGAAAAGATTGATTAGAACCATGTTAAAGAAATTCTAGGGTTCTTGAGATTTTTATGAAGTTTTTGCCTATAAATCCATGGTTATTGACGTAAAATTACATGCTTTACGTAGAAGATGAATAATATGGGTGTATACTGATTATAGTACAAATTTTACGAAGTTTGGGTGTCAAAAATCTGGATTTGGATGAGGTTGTGTGATAGAACCCGTAACTGATTTCCTACAGAAATTGCCATACCTGCTTGATCGATCGATCGAGCCAAGAGCTTCGATCAATCGAAGGTTCGATCGATCGAGCCCCAGACCTCGATCGATCGACCCCTTCTGGTAGACTCATATTTCCCCTTTTTAAATTAGTTGAATTCAATTTATGAGAAATAATCCTTGGACACCCTTATTAAAATGTTTTGGGAGATAAAGAAGACCAGTAGGACTTATAAATAATTATGGGACCTTTAATGTAAGACGAGAGTTGTATTTTTGGGATATTTACATATAAGGGACGATGAAATTATGTATTAAAGGGAGAGACGTGTAAGATAGTTATGTTGGAACATAAATGAATACCTACTGAATTTTACACTTGGGAGGATAGAGTCCATGAGTGTTACATAGTAATTTGGAATAATCCCTCAAATTAAAGTTAGAGACGAACCGTTATACGTGATAACAAATAATGGGAAAATAAGGATAAATGTCATGATTATGGGTTATGGGATGAACCTAAATTCATATGATAAAAGTAGTATATTTATATGACTGTGTGTATGCATATATTATATACATGTGAAAATCATGCCCGCGCTACTTGCTATCCCTGAGGTTACCGCGCTGGGACAATCTTATCTCGATGGGACCTTTATGGGGGATATTGACTCGTACCCTAGAAGATAGATATCCTTGGTACAGGCTATCTGATCAATGGTCAGACGGTCCTAAGAGACGTGAGGGTATGTGCTGACCTCTTAGAGACTTGGAATCTATGATTTGCCTCAATATTATTTGTTTATGTGATAATACATTTCAAGAGTGATTCTGAACTTGTATTTCCCTTTGTACGAGAGATACGGGGATTGGATAGCAGAGTATGCTCGCACCATAATTTTTATGTGGGGTGCTATTAGTATATATATATATTATACGAGTATTTAATATATATATATATATATATGAAATTCTGAAATTTGGAACTGCCTACTGTGTTATGGTAAGTAAGAAATGAGTAATGACTTCAAATTGGAAATACATGTTTTGAAAAGTATAATGACACTGGGAAACATTATTAATAAATAAAGTTAAAATGAGAACTTTATTACTAAATGAAATTTTCCTTTTAAACAATTATATTGTTCAGTCTTAAATCTTACGAGTAACCTAAGATAAGTTAAACCATTGGGAAGTTTAGTACGATATAAGATAAGATAATCCGTTGGGAAGATTAGTGCGATAGGCATGCACATTAGAAGAGAGGTGAGAATTTCTCAAGAGAGTGTCGCACTAATATGTGGTTGCATTGGCCTGTAAACATTTTAAATACTTGCTAAACAAATTTTAAATCATCTACACTATCGGGCTCTGACCCGTTTCTATTTCTCTTTCTCTCTTGTATATATATGTATATATTACAGGTGCCCAGCCACAGGGGCGTCTTACGTAGGATCCTTGGGAAGGAACGCGCTGCAGCTTAGGTGGGAGTTGCAGGCCTCTTGCTTAGACGACTTCACTTATTTGATTCCACTCATAGCATATTTATTCAATTGGGCATGTGTCGCCCGTTTCCATTATTCAGTTGTTTATGGGATATTATAATTCATTTATTTCTAGTATTGTCAATTTGGGATTTATTACTATCTAGATGTTTTACTTTATGTTTTAAATGTTGGGATTCAATTAGTTGAATGTTTAATTATTTGGATTGTATGTTCCAGGATGGTTGTGGTGTGACTATTAAATTGTGATTTATGCAAAGTTTTAAATCTTGGTTTATAAAATAAAATTTGGAAAGTAATGTCTAAAAATTGTTTTGACACTTAGCTTAATTAATTAGGGGGTTTAAATTGGAAAAGTTATTTTCATGACAGTGATGCTAAGAATTAACCAACTGTTCACCTTGATTTTAATTTAATAATGGAGTGATCGCCCGGTATTTAATTAGGTGGGGTGTCACAATAAATACACACAAAAATAAACACACACAGTGACATAAATAACAAGGGTTTGGAAATACACACAATTAAATGACAAAGGTTTGTATTACCTTTGAGATTGAGAGAATAAGAGAGCTTGAGATTGAGAGAATGAGAGCCGAAATCGTCGAAGATTGAGGGAAAAAGGGTTTGGAAATTTTTGAGGGAAATGAAACTCTGATCTGCGATTTTTAAGTATAAAGGCACTGGTCATAGCCCTAAGCCAAGACCAATGGACGTGACTCCATTATTTTTAACACGTCAGCGTGGAAATAAGACCATGGTCACGATCGAAAGCCATGACTCACTCATCAAGGTCCTAAGTCGTGACTATATTGGTGTGTATTCGTGTCCCTGGTCACAGCTATGAGTTGTGACCCCATCCATGACCACATTTGGCAGGAAACTTAGCACCATAATGGTCACGACTGGGCCACGGTTGTCAGTCGTGACCCTGAGAGTCACGGTCAAAGGAAGTGACCACCTACAAGTCGATCCACGACCACACTGAGTCTTGGAATTAGTCATACTCATTTTTTATGTAGACACGACTCTTGGCCGTGACCCCTTTTCCGTGACCATTTCTTGTATTTGGTGTAGTGGGTCCCTACGTAGGACACCTATATACGACCCATACCTAGTGGTGATACAGGAACGATCAGCACCAACCCTTCCTCTAGTGGGTGGAGCCTCCACGTAAACCCTACACATCGTCAAGCCCACCTGTGCCGACGTGTGGTACGCGTCCCGAATGCATGAACCCCCGAGCCGATTGGATAGTCCATTGGTATGTCCATACATAAATATATAATAGTACATATTATTATTATCCCAAAATAATATGTAAAGGTAATTACTCTGTAATTACCCTAACAATCCGACTAAAGTTCCACAACAATACATATTGTAATCCCATATGATATGTAGAGGTAATTACTCCATAATTCACCATAAAAAGTTCAACTAAAATACACACTATTTAATTAATAATTTACCCTCTAATAAATTATTAATAGTGTCACATAAATTAACTACTCTGCCAATTAACCAATTTTTATTTATTCCCAGCTAAAATCCCCATCATTTTTATTAAATTAATAATTTGCTATCTAAATAAATTATTAACTCTAACCCCTTTAAGTAATTACTTGAACTAACTAGTTAATTGTAATTATTATTAAGTGAAACATGGGTATAACACTACTCCATTTATTTAGTTAGACGACTGACTAGAGTTCATTTCCTTATTTCCCTTCCTACTACTGCTAATAGCTAAAACGACCTTCAGAATTCATATCAACTCAGGCCCAAGGCAAAAATGAATGAAGAGAGAGAATCCCAGACATCGCTCGAACGAGTGGGGAAGTCGGTTGAGCAACACATAATGCCGCTCAAACGACATGTGGCGCCTCTCGAAAGACCCCCGTGTCCTCCACCCCCACGCTGCTTCCAATTTCAGTTTTCCAGTTTTAAGTTTCTATACCTAGATCTATTCATGTGAAAACCAAGAAATATATATCTATAGCACTAAGTTTCTAAGTCCCAAAATCAACCCAAAGTTTATGTATGTTCATGATTTTAATAGATTTAGATTTTTTCCAACCTCTAACTACTATTTTCTTTACACTAAAGGATTATTTAACATGGTATCTACATAGTTTCAGTCCACAAATTACCACAAACATCCTCTACATTGATTATTCAATTATTCCCAAACAACTATCAAAAGCTTAAGGAAATCTAATCTCAATATTTAGGTTTTCAATTCCTAATTTCTTGGACAAATTCTACGTATGAATCGATGCTCTACATGTGTTATTCATCATCTATTCAAAGACATTAAGCCCTAAATCCTAGAAATTTAAAGGGAATCATTTATAACGCATCAAGAAATAAATTGGAAGATAAATTAAGTAAGAAAAATCTTGCCTTAAAGATTTGTAGAAGATGAATCCCTTAAAAGCCCCTGATTTCTTCTTTATTCTTGCCCATATTTCCCTATTTTGGTGTTTCTCATTTCTTTCTCCCATGGCTGCTACTTTTGGTTTTGATTTGTTATAATGGGGGAGTGGTTTACCCCCACTTAACTAGTCAATTAATGCTAATCCCCAGTTGGGTCAAAAGCCCAACTTTTGGGCCTCTAAATAAGCCTGAAACCATAACCCAACTAACCCAAAAGTTCCCCAACTCATATACCTATGACCCGGGACCAATTTTAAATATTTAAAATACTAAACCAAGTCTCCGACGCATCCCAAAATGCATTCCAATTATTTTATTTCATTTAGACATCTTTATTATGTTCTGACAACACACGCACATAAATGTTTATTTAAATTAAAATTCAATCGTTTAATTTAAATCATCCCAATTTAAATTTATTCTCAAGAAAAATCATAAATTTATTTATGTCATAATATTTTATTTTGAAATTACGAGGTATTACATTCTCCTCCTCTTATAACGGAATCCCATCCCAGGTATTCGTTAAAGCCCAAAATTATTGTTTTTAATCCGCATAATTAATCCAAGTTTTCCACTCAATTAGTTCCTACTTATATCCCATGAGGTAAAGGAAAGAGCCTCACTCACACCTATCATAACATTACTGGGGTATTCATATGTTCCACATTATATGCACACACAGAACACTAACAAAGATGGATGGGACATATACGTCTAGTTTTGTACCATTGATACGAAGCCTATTCATACACTAAGTATACCATCACATAAGTACATGAAAAGAAAATAATGGTCTCAGTATTTAATTTCTCCCAACTCCCGACCTTTGTCGATTTTTTGGATGGGACGTCTCGTAAGTGAAATCCAAACAAGGAACCCTCCCGATATACTACTGTATGGCTTCGTCTATTATTGAAATTCATCACCCTAAGATTAAAAGAAAATGGACATAAAATAAATGTGTGCAGTATTCAAGTAAATTCTAATTTTTACCCATTGCCAATTAAAGTCTCATATCAACAAAGGGATACACTAAATCCCAACAAATGAACTCGATTAATTATATTAAGTAAAAGAACTCAAAATGTCCCAAAATTCGCTACCTTCATGCATGGGATGTCTCGCAAGAAAAATCCAAACAAAGAACCCTCCCGATACACTATTGTATAGCATTGTCAGTAATTGAGATTTGTCAATCCAGGTACCATGTCTATAATGTGCTCAATTAATTTTATAAGGATCTCTATGCCCTATAGTCTTCCATTTAACCATGATTAGACTTAATGTGTTACAAATTTCTTTAGTATTTTCTGTCATGAAAATAAACATAAATGCCAACTAGTCACACTACATTAGACCATTAATTTTAAATGGTCTCGCAAAGTCAACACAAACCCCGTCGTTTAAGTCCTCCTGAGATAAATTCCCATACCCTTACACACGAGGCATTATAAGTTCTTTCCCCTCAACTCACGGGTGAAAAAATGTAAAGTGTTTTATTAAAATGAGGTCCACTATCCCCAATATGTAACAAGATATCAACTACTCTGGAGTATTGTGCCTTAGTACTAAACTAAGCATGTTTAATAAAATAAAAGTTTGATCTCATACCATTACGCCTATGCTGGAGAGGGTCCCTCTCTTGATCCGAGGTGATACATATGCCCGTACTGCTACTGCGGCTGTTGTCCCTGAGGTGGGGCGGGCGGCTAGTACTACCGCCACTGGTTGTACCTATAGTGGTTGGCCTCCCCATGGGGTGCCCGTTGTCCTCATTGTCCCCTAGTTCCTGTGCCTCTCGATCTCCTAGAGGGCACTTCCTAGAGAAGTGACCCTTTTCTTCCATAAATATAACAATTTCCTTGGAACTGAGGCCTATCTGGCTATAGTCCGTATGGCCCCTAATTGTACTGCACTTGACCCTGGTGGAATCCCTACTGTTGGCTCTTCTAGCCCTATCCCTATCGTCCCTGTCTGTTCCCACTATCGGATCTCCTAGATATCTTTTGTTGTTCTAAAGGTTGAGGACCCCAAGCTTGTTGGGCCTCTTGGATGTTTCTCCCATTCGTCGTACTTTACTGGTTGGATGTCTTAGAGCGTTGTCTCTTCTCATCTTTACCCTTCTAAAATGCCCTATGATCCTGACAATGCAGTAAAGCGACATTCACTACCTGGTTATACATAGTGAAAGTCGAATTCCCTAACAATAACTTTCTGATGTGCCAGGACGATCCCTTAATGAAATAATTTATCTTCAATTGTTCACTATGAACATATCCCTTTGCAAAATATGATAGGGCCATGAATTCCTCCTCGTACTCAGCAACAGTATGTCCATCCTAGTCCTCATCTCCAACTGCATAGCTATGGGAAAATATTTCCCCTCAAATATCTCCCAAAACTGGTCGATCGTGAGGCTGTCCCTCTCATCGACAGTCGTAATCGCCTCCCATCACTAAAGGGCAGCCCCTACTAATTTGAATGAAGCAAGCATCTATTTCTGAACTGGCGTATACTTAACCATCCACAAATGTCTCTCGATGTCCTTCTTCTATCGATTATCAACCAATATATCTGATCCTTCGCCAAACTCTAGAGGTTGGCACTTAACAAAGGCCTCCCTTGCTCGGTCCCATGCATAGCCCGGTGCCTGTGTAAGAATTGTGCCCTGCTATACTGGTGGCTGCTGAGGTGCCTGTGGCAGTGGAAAATGTTGAAGCATGGCTGCCATCACCGTAGATACTGCTTGAGACACAATAGTGGCTATCTCAACGAGGGTGATCAACTGTGGGACCCATGGGGCCTATGAAACCCGGGGTGGCTCCGGGTGGGCATCCTCCTACGTAATTGGTGGGACTACTCTCTTGGGTTTGCCCCTACGTCCGTTTGCTATCTAAAAGAAAATGAGGTTCGAATTAGTAACCGATCATAAAGATTACAAAGATTCCTAAACATATGGCTCTACATCTAAGAATGCAACACAGAATGTAACGAGCTCAAACACAAATACTAAGGACACTAGAACTGTGCTCTGATGCCAACTCTAACAACCCTCATTTTCTCGTGTAAAGGTAGTCTAGGCACGATAGACCAATGTTGGGGCTTGTTAATTAATTAATACCATTCTCAGCACAATGTAATGTAAATGTTGTTGTTTTAAAAGATGATAGGTCAAAACTTTATAAATAAGTTTCCGATAATAATTAAAACCAAACCATTCTAAATTAATAATAAATAATCCAACAGTAATTACAATCAATACTCCAACATAACATAAATAAATAAATCTTGGGATTATGCCCTTACAATGCTTTCGAAATGAAATAACTAAATTTTGACAGAAGGGAACTAAGGCTAGAGTTAACAAAGCTAAAATTTGATAAGTCCGAGAGATCGCAAGGCTGGTACAACAACAGTCCTACTCTCCCTGTCTAATAATATAACCTTGGGGTGGGGGGGGGGGGGAACTTTTATAATTTAGGCCAAAGCCCGAGCTGTGCAAGAATTAACTTGAATAATTTATGATGAAATAATGCAGTCGATGCAAAATAAGTATTCCCCCTTTCGACACTCACATGCGTATAACACCTCACCTCTCATCTAAGTATGATATCATTCCCATCCCAAAATATCCCAAGTAATGAATTATGATATCGTCGCATAATTGATAAACATGAATATATCGCTAATTAATCATTTAAATGTAATTTCCTACATTTAATTACCAACATTCATTTATTCCCGTCACGTGAATTTCATAAATAAAGCATAAACATCTATTATGCATTATGGGGTCCAAGTATATTTATTGTCTATATCCTTAGACAATTAAGGTATTTCATAAACGTCCAGGTACAAACTAATATATTTCCTTTCATATATTTGACACTTAAGGGTATTTAACATTCGTGTCTAATTTGTGCTCAATCGATAAGTATGGAGGAATCTTGTATTTCTAAGCAGACAACACAAGAACACATACATTGGGGGCAGTCCCTACGTAGGACACCTATATACAGCCCATACCCAACGGTGACACAGGAACAGTCAGTGCCAACCCTACCTCTAGTGGGTGGAGCCTCCACGTAGTACCTATATGGCCTACACATCCTAAAGCCCACCTGTGTCGACGTGTTGTACGCGGCCCGAATGCGCGAACCCCCGAACCGATATGACAGTTCGTTGGTATGTCCACACATAAATATATAATAGTACATATTATTATTATCCCGAAATAATATGTAAAGGTAATTACTCTATAATTACCCTAACAATCCAACTAATGTTTCACAACAATGCATATTATAATTCCATATGATATGTAGAGGTAATTACTCCAGAATTAACCATAACAAGTCCAACTAAAATCCACACTATTTATTTAATAATTTACCCTCTAATAAATTATTAATCTTATTCCATAAATTAACTACTCCGCCAATTAACCAATTTTTATTTATTCCCATCTAAAATCCCCATCATTTCTATTAAATTGATAATTTACTATCTAAATAAATTATTAACTTTAATCCCTTTAAATAATTACTTGAACAAACTAGCTAATTATAATTATTATTAAGTGAGGTGTGGTACTCCATTTATTTAGTTTAACGACTGACTAAAATTCATTTCCTTATTTCCCTCCTTGCTACTGTTAATATCTAAAATGACTTTTAGAATTCAAATCAACTCAGTCCTAAGGAAAAACTGAACGAAGAGAGAGAAAATCCCAGACGTCGCTCGAACGAGTGGGGATCTTGTCCGTGCGATACAGAATGTATCTCGAACGACACGTGGCCTCGCTCGAATGACCCCCGTGTCCTCCACCCCCACAGTCCTTCCAATTTCAGTTTTCCAGTTTTAAGTTTCTGTGCCCAGATCTATTCATGCGGAAACCCAGAAATATATATCTACAGCACTAACTTTATAAGTCCCAAAATCAATGTAAAGTTTATGTATGTTCAAGATTTAAATCGATTTAGACATTTTCCCAACATCTAACTACTATTTGCTTTACAGTTTAGGATTATTTGACACGAGGTCTACATAATTTATGTCCACAAATTACCACAAATATCCTATACATTGTTTATTCAATTATTCCCAAAAAACTATCAAAAGCTTAAGGAAATCTAATCTCAATATTTAGGTTTTTAGATTCTTAATTTCTAGGACAAATTCTACATATGAATCAATCCTCTACGTATGTTAGTCATCATCTATTCTAAGACATTAAGACCTAAATCCTATAAATTTAAAGGGAATAAATTATAACGCATCAATAAATAAATTGGAAGATAAATTAAGCAAGAAAATTCTCTCCTTAAAGATTTGTAGAAGATGAATCCCTTAAAAGCCCCTGATTTTTTCTTTGTTCTTGTCCCTCTTTCCCTGTTTTGGTGTTTCTCCTTTCTTTCTCCCATGGATGCTACTTTAGGTCTTGATTTTTGATAATGGTGGAGTGGTTTACCCACACAAAATCACTCAATTAATGCTAATCCCCGAGTTGGGTCAAAAGCCCAACTTTTGTACCTCTAAATAAGCCCGAAAGCATAACCCAACTAGCCCAAAAGTTCCCCAACTCATATACCTATGACCCAGGACCAGTTTTAAATATTTAAAATACTAAACCGAGTCTCTGACACATCCCAAAATGCGTTCCAATTGTTTTAATTTCATTTAGACATTTTGTTATGTTCCGACGACAAGCGCACATAAATGTTTATTTAAATTAAAATCCACTTGTTTAATTTAAATCAGCCCAATTTAAATTTATTCTCAAGAAAAATCCAAAATTATAAATTTATTTATGTCATAATATTTTATTCTTAAATTACTAGGTACTACACATCATCATCTACATCTTGAGGCCCCCAAACTTCTCATACCTGGATAGTGTGCCGAAGGCACTCCATGGAACGGTAAGCCTGGACCAGCCTAGGGTAAACCACTACACCTCCCTTCATAGTGTGAAACATGGCAATCCATCTATGCCCGGTCTCCTTGGACAACATCTTAGTGAATACCCTCCTCCACAACCATTTCATGTAATCCCCAGAAACGTGCCAAACCTTGCCAACAGACTAGCAAGAATGAGTTGACGGTCGACGATTCTCCCATAAAGAGCCCAACCGCATACGCATCCCTTCTATCAAATCCTCCACATGGAAGAAATCTAGAATATGGGAAGGCACGATCTATTCCCATACAACTTAACGCATGATCCACATGGAAAAGTAGAAAGAGGTCTACTGGAGGCCTGCCAACCGAACATAGTGATATTCCCCCAGTCCCGAATGGGCGGTAACTCCCCCCACCAGGGTACTGACCAGCGCATACATCGACCCCCATTCTCCATAAACCAATTTACACAATTCTCGATATCAGGGCCAAAGCTGATGAAATAGAGGGGGAAACAATTTGGCACAAATGTTAAGGGATATTCAGGGGGACCACCAAACAGAATCTCTTAGATAGCTATATGAAAAGCATAACATGGATACCTCTCAAAAAATTATAACGACTTTCTTGCTAAGCATCTAGACTGTTCACGATCTCTGCTAGTCTCACTGTCGTAGGATTACGACGATATGACATCTATACAGTAATGGCAGTAATTTGAGGATCCACCAACAGGTCCTCGATCACCAACAACAACTTTGAAGTTAAACCAAGGGAGACGGATCCAATGTATCTCGTATCATTAATATTCCATAGGTTCACGGAATACATAACAGCCGAGAAGGAGATCGTTCCTCCAATAACCAATGACCAGGTCACCGAGGATGAGATATAGAGAAGTTCGACTAACAGCTCTTGAGGTGACCGAGAGAATTCAGGCATGGCTACCACCACACTGGGATTTACCCCCAGCATAGGAAAAAACTCCTCATAAGTTGAGCATACTTTGTCCAAGACAAAATAAAAAAACATGATCCTCGAGGTACCAGAATTGTACAACCATCGCCAGCATGTTCCAGCCATTAGGACGGTTGCGCCATAAGAAAACCCGATGTAGGTTGAAGGCATCGTAGTCTACATTGTACAAGCACATAGCCTCTAAATTCTCGAGATAAGTGGAAAATTCAGTGCTTATGAGGAGCCATTTCGGAAGGAAAAAAACACAACAATGAAATAAACAAGAGAAGGAAAAATGTGGATAGGTGAATAAAAACCCTCCACCTTACCCATTTTATATACTTAGAAAACTTGGTTAAAGACAAGTGTCCTGCAAAATCTGTATGAAACTCTACCCTATCAAGGACAAAGTAGTTGAAGAAAGTGCAATCAAGCCTTGGGGTGATTGGACTGGATGGATATTTCGATAGGCAGGACAAGGGGTATGCCAATCGACATCCCCTTATTTTTAGAAAATTCCCTTTTCCTTCTTTGTCAAAATAAAAAAAAAAAAATTTATCCCAAAAGAATTCAGAATTTTACGCTCCTCGTATATTTTTTTAAAACATATCATGTCTTAATAAGTTTCTCTTTTAAGTAATTTTAATCCTTTTTACGGTCTCATCAAACAAAGTAAAAAGTGCATGTAGATTAAGTCATTTAAAGCAAGATAAATAAATAAAATCCCATTCCTTATATATATATGTGGGTGATGCCATCATTACATCATCTTTTGCAGGAAAAGAATAAAAACAACAGGTTTCAGCTCGATTCCCCACACTTTCTCTCTCTCACCTTTCCCTTTTTCTCTCCCTCTCTCTATGATCCCCCGTCCCGGTGATGCATGCTTACCCCGATGACGATCTGAGGAGCCTCCGCTACTCGATCCAGATCCCTCCTCAGACAAAGAAGATGACACCAACCAGGATCGAATCCCGAATATGAGCCGTCATGGAAGCTATCTGATCCCGAATGTCCCTCAGCTAAGTAGTCGAAACCTGGACGTGCTGTATGAAAAAAAAGACAAGAGCAAATCAGTTAGTCTGAGGAAAAAAAGAAAGCAAAAAAGCAAAAAGACAAAGGATGAAGATATACCTCTAGCTGAAGTACGTCCTTGTTCAGCCCCAATGCCACCGCTTCCATCGCATTTGGGCGATGTAGCATATGCACCGATCCTCCCCAGCAGTTTGATGTTGTAGGAAGGAGGAGTAAGTCGGAGAAACTTAACATATGACATCACCATCGTTGCTGACATCGACGTCACCATCGCTGCTGACATCGACATCACCATCGCATTTGGGCGATGTAGCATACGCACCGATCCTCCCCAGGAAGTCTGATGTTGAGGAAGGAGGAGCAAGCTGGAGAAACGAAACCTATGATGTCACCACCGCTTTTGACATCGACGTACCACCCTCACTGTGGGCAGACCCTACTGGACGACTTATACCCCTGCCTGAACCTATAGGGGCGAAGGCATATTCACCGCATCATAGATGCACGATGGCATCAGCCAGCTCATTTCAAAATCGAGGTAGTCGTAGGTCTCCACCGTGTCCGTATACAGAGAATAGGGTTCATCGATTATCGTCACCACTCGGGCATCCTCCGACGTCTCCTGAATGTGCCTCATATATCTCAGGGGCATCACTAGTGGAACCGCCACCTCATCCTCTAAAATCTTTCGAACTACTCTCTCCCCCAGATACGAGGAGTAGCCAAACTCATACGCTAGTAGTCGGTGCATCTGTACATTCCCTCCGATCACCCTAGTATGCTAAATGGACATCCCCCAGGGTAAAATATCACCTACATTTTACCAAGCTAAAGTCAATACTTACACAAAGGAAATGCCAAAAAGAAAAAATCAAAAGAGAAAAGAAGAGATGACTCGATCGCTCGTCAGGTCATTTTAGACCTGACGCATCGCTACCAAGGAAAGAGACCGCCTTGACTACAGGTTTGCCGGACTCATACTACAAGCCAATCAAATGGGCATTGATCCCAATCACCTCATAGAACCACGTATGCAAAAGGACAAGGGTTATAAATCAAGAGTTAGCAATCAGGAATAAAAGGAAAATGCATAAAAAATGCAAAAAGGAAAAATACCTCCAAAGATGTGTGGCTCAAGTAAAAGCCTGCGGCACCACCGGATGAAAGCATCTAAATATGAATAAAGGGTCGACAAAGTCATGCTCCCTTAGTCAAAGAGAGGGATATTCAAAAATACTCTCAAATACGGTAAAAAGCACAAGTGGACAACGTTGCCACTCGATGCCACCAGAAATCCTCCCAACAACAAAAGAATGAATAAATGAGCCATCTGACAAGCTTGCATCCCGTTGTTCTCATCAATCTATCAACTTAACAAAAACTCCTAAAGAAGAGATATACGGATCCAGACCCCTAAGACTATCCATCCAACATCACCCAGCGCCGCCTCAACCGTCGTCGGCATCTCCCTCAGTGTGCGATCCACCTCTATTTAGGTTCCCTCATAGTCTATTCCCAACAACTGCTATAAGTCAATGGGAGTCACTGTTATCTTTCTAAAAACCAAATGAATGGTGTGGGTGGTATCTTACCACCTCACCCCCAGAGCAAATAGAACAGCTATCAAGCGGGGTGTCTCATCCAATGAAGTTGCCAGATGACTAAAACCCGCTGAAGAAACCACCCAACACACCACCGGAGTAAGGTTATCCCATATGACTCTAAACCCCCATTGTCCCCCCAGGAGCGAAGACTCGTCACTGTAATATCAGTCTGTCAAAACAAAAAAGAAAACATTTTGTCAAAATTCAAAAGAAATGAAGAAAATGTGAAAAAGAATACCAAGTCATGCAATACTTACATGACCATCAGGGTTCCTCACCCTAGACGATCGATGGTGCATATGCTCACACAGACTAGTCCTCTCATCAGCAACAGGATCAAAGAGATGAAAGGAATTCTCGTTGCCCAATGCTAGGGGCACCCTGAGCCGCCACTCCAAATGCGCCCAATCATCAACAGCTAGCCATGCCATGTGGGTCTCAGTGCTAGAAAAATCTTCCATTTTCTAAACTCAAAAGAAGAATGGATTCAGGAACAAATCACAGAAGAAAGAAGAAGAAGAAGATAAAAAAGTTTGAGGTTTTAAAAATGAAGAGAATTCGCCTTTTTTTTAATCAGAGGCTAAGGGGTATGACGATCGGCAGTCCCCTGACACCCACTGATTGGCATTGTCCTTTCCTTTTCCTTAGGTAGTCCAACAGATTGTGCCACTACCATTTGGAAACTCCTATAACCTGCCGACCGATATGCCCTGAAATTTTGTACAAAATATACCCAAAAATGCTAGAAAATTCCAAAAATTTCCATAAATAATTCTAAAATTACCTAATGAATATGGGAGCAATTCTTCACTAAGAAAACCATTTTTCAAGATCCCAAATCCCTATAAGGATTAATGGCACATTTTATCTCCAGCTTTAAAACCCTAAAAATCAACGCACCCGTAACTTACCCTAACTCCCCAGTAAAATCTCAAAAAACTTCATCTTTAGCATAATTCAAAAGCCTCCTTAGCAGAGCTACCCATTTCCCTAGTAGGAATTCTCAAATTAAACTTTTACCCAGAAAAGTTCCAAATTTCCCCATGAAGAGTTAGAAGCCTTAATCGGGCATCTCTCCCCAGCAACACATTCACCAGCGATATACCAAACCCTCAAGATATCAACTGGACTAAGATTTTTAGCCCATATCAAAAGTTCATAATCCCCAAACAAATGTATCATCCCCAGTAGAGTCTCAAAAAAATTCCCAGGAGAATTATCCCCCACTTAAGGTCCTCAGAATTGACCTTGAACCTCAGAATTGGTCGTTCTCGCTCGAGTCCTTGGAATTGACCTTAACCCTCAGAATTGGTCGCTCCCTACTTAAAGTCCTCATAATTGATCTCGACCCTATGAATTAGTCGCTACCATCTTAATGTCCTCCGAATTGACCTCGACCCCCAGTCTTTATAATTGACCTCGACCCTCCGAATTGGTCACTCCCATTTAAGGTTCTCAGAGTTAACCTCGACCCTCAGAATTGGTCTCCCCCACTTAAGGTCTTTAGAATTGACCTCGACCCTCAGAATTGGTTTCTCCCACTTAAGGTGATCAAAACTGACCTCAACCCTCAGAATGTCGCTCCTATTTAAGGTCCTCGGAATTGACCTTAACACTCAAAATTGGTCGCTCCCTACTTAAGGTCCTCAAAATTGACCTCAACCTTTAAAATTGGGTCGCTCCCACTTAAGGTCCTCAGAATTGACCTCAATCCTTAGAATTGGCCACTCCTACTTAAGGTCCTCATAATTTACCTCGACCCTCAAAATTGGTCACTCCTACTTAAGGTGCTCAGAATTGACCTCGACCCTCAGAATTCGTCGCTCCCACTTAAGGTCCTAAGAGTTGACCTCGACCCTCAGAATTGGTCACTCCCACTTAAGGTCCTCAGAATTGACCTCGACCCTCATAATTAGTCGCTACCACTTAAGGTCCTCGAAATTGATCTTGACCCTGAGAATTGGTCATTCACCCTTAAGGTTCTCAGAATTGACCTCGGCACTCAGAATTAGTCGCTCCCACTTAAGGTCCTCAAAATTGACCTCGACACTTAGAATTGGTTGCTCCCATCTTTAGGTCTTAAGAATTTACCTCTACTCTCAGAATTGGCCATCCTTGGCATTACCTTACATCCTCAGAATCGATCTCGACCCTCTCAATCAGTCATCCTCATCCCTTTAGGCCCGCGGAATCGACCTCTTTCCTAGACATCATGTGGTGTCTATTAGACAAATTGCACATGTTCCAAGCTCACCCGTCGAGGGGATCTGTAGACACTAAATTCTAGGACCCCTCTCCTTAATTCTCTCCTTAGGTCCCTAGTCACCATTTCACTACAAACCCTAGGTCATACTCTAAATACCAATCTAGAGGCCATCGGGGGCTCCCGAGCCTCGTTTAAATTCGATCAACCTTATTATCAGGGATAAAACTCAATGAATTTTTGAAGGGCTCTAAATCCCCTTTGAAAACATGTGCATCGTGCATGATCAGCATAACGCTTTAGACGAACGAACCATTTTACTACCAAAAATCGATCTGGAGACCATATCGTGCTCTTGAGCCCCAATTTCACCCCAATAAACTCAATCATCCGAGCGAAAGCTCAGTGGATATTCGAAGGGAACTAAAACCCCTTTATAATTAGCCACCTCATGCACAAAATGGCATAATTGTTAGGATGAACAGTTTATTTTCCCTCAAAAACTAATTCGGAAGCCACCGGACGCTCCCAGGCTCCACTTGACCAAAGTCAACTCTTCAGCTTGAATGAGACTAAATGAATCTTTGAAGCTCACTGAATACCCTATCCAACTGTCTACCTCATGAACAAATCAATCTTACAATACAGACGGATAACCCGTTTTACTCCGAAAGGTCACCGAGCGCTTTCAAGCCCCATTTAACCAAAGTCAACTCTCCAAACCGAGTGACGCTCTTTGGACCATTGAAGTGCGTCACGTAACCTTTACAACGGTCCACCCTATACATGATTTTAACTTATGGTTTGGACGAATGATCAATTATCGTTCGTCCATCTCCCGTACAAAGGACTAAGGGGAACTTCTGAGCCCCGTTTGACCCAAAGTCAACTCTCGGACCTGGGAGCGGCCCAAAGGACTCTTAAATGCGCCTGAATTAATTTTCTAGAGATATGACTCATGCGTGATTTGGATTTTTAGATTGTGTTCTATGACTATTTTTTTTTTAAATCTGCACGAGTCTACTGATTAGGAGGTCCATTTCCCTACTAATCGGTAGTGTGTCTACGATCACCTATCGATTGGCAGTCCCCATACCATATAAAATGTGGGCATGAGCTCACTCCCAGGACACACCTCAGATCCATTAATATCAATGATCTCAACAACATTCTCTTGCAATAAGTGAAGTGTCCTTTTGTGAAATTCCTTTCCATCTTTCATTCCCAGCATTTCTACACCTAATTTAGAAAATATCTTTCTCTCTCATCCAACATTCACCTCAACATTCAAGGGATCTCATCAAGGATCAAGATAAAGCCTCATTTCTCCAAAGAAGGTCCAAAAATCCTTCTCTCTTTAAATTCTTTATTTTTGCATTAGTTACATAAATTCTTAATCCAGAGTTTACTTTAGTTCATATGTATTAATATCTCATCCTTTATTAGTTATATTGTACATACTTTATTTTTTTATAAAAAAACAGAACAAAGAAAAAGAGGGTTACACATATAAATTCCAACAGGATTGTTCATGATAATTTCTCAAAACTAAAAGTACATGCTTTATTCACACACATACAATAAGCTCCCATTCGAATATGGGATAAATCTCACCTTTATGCCGCATGTGAACTACGTGGACTTTGATGTATTTATAGGCTACATAGGCATTTCGGGTCAAAACTTGAGACTCGAGTCCAACTTTTCAATTTTCTTATTTTCATCTTTTGCATTTCATCCTTTGTATATATATTACTCATATATATTGATGATGCTAAGATTTAGCACCACCGGATAAGTGATAATGAGCTCAAACAGTAGTAACCATGGCAGCCATAGAGATGTATAAGTGTATAAGTGTGTAGAAGGAGATGAGTGTAAGAGGAATAAGGCAATGATGTATAGTGGTTCAGCCAATTTGGCCTACATCCACTGTGAGTGTGTGATCCACTAAGTATGGGCACTAATGGCCTTGGATACAATGCACATAAGCTCACTTTCTCTCTCTACTGTGTGTACAAGCAGAGTTTTAGCTAGGGTTACAATAAATTGATCGATCCATCCCCTTGTAGGGTTGTAGGTGACAAGTATATATAGGTCTTGGGAGGTGTAGTGTACCCCCCAAGTATGCATGGTGCATGTGAATGATGATCTAGCCAATCCCCAGTTGACACCTGTAGATGCCAAATGATGACATAATATTCCCTCACGTGAGGGTGTGATTTTGTTATAACGGTCTCCCATGTGCCATGTGAGCCTCACAAGCACTGTTCCACGCGTCTCCCAAAACAAGCGCTGTGATGATGTCACCCTCGGCCTTTGATATGAGGCCGAGGGCAAAGTTCCTTCCGGTAATGAGTCTAGCCTAATTCTGGCCTCGTACTGTCGTACCCTCGGAGGGTCGTCCGGAGCCTGATGAAGGGTCGCCCCCCTGAGGGGTCGTCCGGAGCCTGATGAAGGGTCGCCCCCTCCCTGAGGGTTCGTCCAGAGCATGATGAAGGGTTGGCCCCCTGAGGGGTAGTCTGGAGCCTGATGAAGGGTCGGCCCCCTGAGGGGTCGTCTGGAGCCTAATGAAGGGTCGGCCCCGAGGGGTCGTCCAGTTGGAGGTAATCCTCAGCCAGACCAAGGATATATACGGGTATATCATATATCATACTTGTAATTAATATTTTCATTTTATCTAACAAATATTATCGTTTCATCATAACGATTAATATCTTGATAAGTGCATACATCATACTTTCTAATTATTATTTTGGGAACATTCCTTTGGATTATATATACTCGCACACACATTTCATGGAGATATTAAGGAAAATAGTAACATAAGAACATGAGAGATAGAAAGGGAGGGATGGGTGCCTAACAGGTTACCATTCCATAACTTAGCCCACGAACCTCTGAACTATTGGTTTCGTAAGCATCAATTTGCCTTTGATGCCTCTCTCTTGAGGTGACGAATTATTCTTTTGCCTATTTTATGCACAATAGGTTAGAGACTCCATCTTTTTACATCACCCCACATTGGATATGGATGAAGCCCTCCGAGGAAGAGGTCGCAAGACCTTCACTCCCTCCCCCGAGCGCGCACGAGCATCAGGACCCCCCAAGATAGGAGTAGAGAGCCCGAAAGGGAAGGGATGGCCGCAATACAAATTTTAAAATCATTTAATTATGGTTCATTTAAACATCATTTATTTTTGTGGTATCCGAGTCAAACTCTCTCGTCAAGGTGACAACACAGGACGAGACGACACTCATCCATACACTCTCAAAACGACGATAGAGGACTTTTAGTGAAACACCATTAATTTGGTGGTTCAAATTTGCACATAGTTTAATTATGGTTTATTTTAGCACCACAATGTGGTGATCCCTAATGTAAAAAATTGTTAATTTAGTTGAATCACTTCTCGGCTAAGGATGAGAATATATCCACATTCATAAGGTTGTAAGGTAGCTTAACAGTAATTATGCTCAAAGCATAATAGGAAAAGTTGGCAGAAACAAGAAGCATTCAATAAAATTTAACAAAGTTTGAGGATGAGAGAAATTAAGTTAAGGATACACATGCATTGTTCAAACAAGAGTTAAACTATCAAAACCATCAAAACTCAAAAGCGTGGGAACTATTCATAAATTACATCATAAAAGGGCATCAAGCCAAAAGTGGCTGCCCTAGTAGAGAAGAAGGATTCAATTTGGTTGGTTTCCTTCGTTCTCCACTTGTGGTGGACCATCAATGACATCATTCTTCTCATCCTCGGCATTTCCATCATTCTCGACCTGGGTTGTCTCGGCCTCATCCCCAGCCGAATCATTATTTACTGTATAGATAGTCAGCTCAGGTGGTGTTGACCCTTCAATCTCTATTAAGGCTATCATGTCCAGTGGGTTATAGAAGTTAAAGGACTCAATCTCCTTGTCCAAGTGTGAGACATTAGGGAATTCGAGGGTAGTCCAATGGCAGGTTGTCCTAGTTCATCTCTGAAGGTACTAAAGACTGTACCCCAAGAACTCCTTATTTTACTTAAAATCTTCAACTACCTTTTTCTTGGCCTCCTCAAGGGCCTTATCAACAGCAATCATCACCTTCTCCTTCTTATCGGCTGCCTGCTTATCAGTCAAGGACTTGATTGTGTACTCATGATAAGTGTTTCTCTTATTGATGGCCTTTGTGCATTGGGTATTCAAAGTATATATTATCTTCTTATGGTCATTGTATTGGGTCAAGATCTACTTCTTCAGATCCTTCTCATTTCTGATAGCCTCTCGGGCCAGCCAAATCTTGGGAAGCTTCTCTGAGACCCACTGGTGGACCTTCTTCAGAGACATAACAAACTAAAGAAGATACGAGACATCGGTACGAGATGACAATACACATTTTAAATAGAAATCAAATAAAAGAACAAGATTTTACTTAAATAACCCTATGTAGATAGAATTCACTAAGAAAGACATCCATACATTCCAGGAAATGATCATCGGTCTCTGGTGTTATGGAGTCTAGCACCTCAAAAGCCTTTTTATTTTTCCCTTTGAGGGAGTCTGGTCTAATTTTCAAATTAGCCAGACGTGCCGAGAGTGCATCCTTAGAACATATTGGAATTTATTGTGTTGGCGTTATTTAGTCCTTACGCTTCTTTTGTTGTCGGGATACATGGACATCCCCGGAGACCTCCTTCATTTTCTTCGATCCCTTGGTCTGCCCGAGGTTACTAGTAGTGAATTTCTTTATCTGAGGTGGGGGTGTAGATTTCTTCCCCACCTATTGCATCAGATTTGTTAAGCATGGTGCAGCTATATTCCACTGGCCTCTGGTGTATTGGGAAGATGATTTTCGAAGTGAAAGCAAGGTTAATCATAAAGAAATAAATGGTATGACACAATAATTGTAAGAAAAATACTTACATAACTTAGTTAGGGGGTTCATTTCCAAACCTGTCTGCTCTAAAAAGCACGGGCTCATCAATTGCTCAAATTCTACAAGACCACTCTCTTTACCCTACTTCCTAATCTTGGCCACCTTCTTGCTACCATTGACACTCAGACCCGAGTCTAATTTGGCTGACATAAGTTCTTTAGCCCACCTCTCAGGAAACCTAGGCTCTGAGGCACTGTAGGAATCATCTGGGACCAATTCCCATGCTCTAGATATGAAGAAGTAACTGGGATTCAAGTTATGATTAGAAGTCTGGTTCACAAGAAAGACTTTATTTATTGGTTTCCTAGATATGAGATGATAGTATCCAGGCTTGTTTTTACGGATGACACATTATAACAGGCCCTGAAAACCATTACTGGAAGGTCATAATGATGAACTAACTTCCAGAGCAACACAAAGCCGAGGATGATCCTCCCGGTATTGGGCGAGAGCTAAGAGGGGTCGAGAGCTAAACTTGATAAAATGTCTCATACATTTGGATGAATGGGCAACTTGAAGCCAACCCTTAACATCTTCTCATGGATCGATATCTCGTCGTCTTGGCTATCATATGCTCTCTCGTATTCAGAAGGCACCCTCATGTTGATATAGGTACCTATCCCATAAATATACCTCCATGTTAAGAGATTGACCTCTGTAATGGTACTAGGAAAAGAGTCTGTATAAGATGTGTAAAGTGTATCCTCGATCAAATAAGATTCATCATCTGGGTAGGTGGGACACCACCTGAATGTCATCGTATGAATTCATCACCAGGAATGGCTGATAACGGGACTACCATTGGAGGAGGTGGAATTGCAACTCTACCCTCGACTCATTTGTGTTCAAGATAACTTGTAGAGAAGAGTTTGATTGGTTAGATGAATCAGCATACTGAGAAGATAAGGATCGAAAAGAGGCCTCTACCTCCTCGGATACTTCAGAAGAGGATGTTAAAAGTCTCATAGCGTCCTCAGAAGAATCAACACTTTTAATCGTGTGGGAGACGAAAGGATTATCATTCACAGAGGAAGACGACTCAAACATGGAACCACTTATCTGGGTAATTTGAGGATGTACGACAACTAGTGGGATATGATGGATTAGAAGTGTAGGATCGGCCTCAACCTTGCATTTCACTATAACCTCGACTTCTACCATTCGTATCTCTCTAAAAAACTATCCCTAAGAGTTGGATACTGCTCCGCTAATTCATATAAAGTCTTTAACATCCAAACAAATTGTCGGTTAACTAAGTTTTACTGTAATATCCAAACAAAAATAGTGGTTATGAACTTCGTCGGAGATGGTGATCGAAGAGTCACCAAAATATTCAAACTCGGACGAAAATAGGCTAAAAACACTAAACTAGAACTACAGACACCTCTTTCTACCTAAATCTTAGAAGAAACCAAAAGTATAAGACTCAAAACCACCAAACCCGCCATTGAAAAATGTAATAGCTCATCAAAAAATGGTTAAAATCGAAAACCAAACAAATGCAAACATCAATCAAAGAGAAATTGATGGAAATGATCTACCTGAATGAGGAGAAACTCTTGAGAGGAAAGAGTGGATTAGAAAATGTTTCAAACAACAAGGATCAAAGAAAAATGGAGGGAATGTTAAGGTTGTTAGCACAAAATCTAGAAAGAGGTTTGCAAAGAAGAGTGAGAAAAATATCAAATGTGGTTTTTAAACAATTAAATCGTTGGTCATAAGTTCCAAGAAGATCCATCATGAGGGCATTAAACCCTAAATGACTCAGCCTCTACTTATACTTGGGTGAGACTCTAGCTTATGAAAACAAGGATATGTGTCATCTCAAACCTGCTGAGCCATAACTTAACTACCAAGTGTCACTTCAATAACCATCACTAGCTCACATTTGATATAGCCATCAGCCAAAAATGTCTCATCAACACTTTGCCCTCTGTTGAGACCCTCCAATAGCCCTATCCACCTATAAGTATTGTCTCAACTGCCATCCTAGATAGTCGAGACCTCATTAGTCCGACTATAAGCTCGTCTCGACCAAAGACGTGCTCAACCGAGACCATACTTAAGCATTCTCTAGTATATGATCGAACAGAAATCCAGGGGGTCTCACACTCAGCCTGGTCGAAACCCCTCTAGATGATATCTCCACCACTTATGATACAGGACTTTAGCACGGTGTAATACCCCGTATTTTTTAGGGATTTTATTTTAATTATGGAATTATGATTAATTAAATTAAATGGAGAAAATTTATTTATAATTAATCCGGATTTAAATGTAATAATTACTAGCGTGATAGGAGTTAGTATTTATTGATAATAATTATGTTAAATATTACTTAGCGAGTAAAGTAATATATGGTTACGAAAATATTATTATAGTCGGGAGTGAAAGATACGGCATTTACAATATACTTAGTTGGGATGCGCATGTGAGTCGTGTCGATATTACTTTATCGGGTTAAAAAGATAATTTATTTTAAGTAACTCATATGACCATTTCGAGTATGCCGATGAGTCCGGAAGGGTGGAGATAGTCAGAAAACTCTACTCGGTTGTTTTATTTGGGTTTTAGGGCATTTTAGACCAAATCAACGCTCCGGAGGGGTATTTTAGTCTTTTGAGATTTTTGGGAATTAAAATGGAAGAAAATTGAAAATTAAAAAGGAAGAGTATGTGGGTAATAGTCTATCTGTGAGTTTCCAAACCTACACGAGAGAGAAAGAGAAACAAAGAGGAAAAAGAAGAACTCCATAGGGGCCCAAGGATAATGACTCAAGCTTTCACATCAAAAATTACACCAATGCGTAGATCGTGAAGAGAGGATCACCCATATACCAATTTCATCCAACAAATCAGAAGTTCACAAAAAGGAAAGTGGTTTTCTTGCTGAATTTTCAGAGCATATATGATTCATATTAATGTAGTTGATGTAATAACCATGATATTATGAATTTGGGATTGAAATTTGGTATTGATCTTTAAGTGGGAGTATAGGTTTGCATGTAGTTGAATAACCATGTTCTGGGTATGATAATTCTGGGTTTTTAGGTCAATTTCACAAAATTAAATATGGGATTAAATGGTTGTTAATGGAGGTTATGTGAAACTAGGGCTTGTTGATGATTTGAGAAAATTAACCAAAATTCATGCTATAATTCTAGGGATTTGATGTTAAAAATGAATGGAAAAGTGTTCTAACACTAGGGGATATGGTTTGGAGTTGTTAAATTGGGATTAGAATGAGTTTGAAGTGATTTGGTTATTGAATGATTTGGGAAAACAAAAAATTTTAGACAACGGGATGCTCTCAAAATTCTCGTTCGAAGACCTACCCAGGTCGTTCGAACGACCTCATTCGAATGAGAATTCCAACGAGAATTCCATTAGATTACTAACGAGATTTTATAGTTCATTCGAAGTGAGAAACTCATTCGAACGACCTCGTTCAAACGAGAATCCCCAAGTTCTAACAATATTTCAGAAACTCCAATTTTTGCCCAAATGAGTTAAAAACCCCCTTATAGGTTCCTTTAAGTGAGAAAATAGGACTTACACTATTGTAGAATAGATTTTTTTCATAATTTAGTATTTAGAGTAATTATGTAACTACTAACAGAATGGGTTGGAATGAGAGAACCTTAAAGAATATATACGATAGAGAGATAAGTCGTACGTTTATAGTATTAAGAGACGTAGAGACGATAAGACTACTTATAAATTTGAGAACTTAGGTTGTGTGAATACCTAATGAATATAATAAGTTGTGTGTATACTTATTGATTGAACAATTATGTGTACGACATACCTACGATGCTTGCTATCGAGCGGAGGTTACGCTTTGTGGACAATCATGCCTTGAGGAGCCTTCGGGTGGGATTTTTACCACTAGAGAATAGAACCTAGTTATAGGCTATCTGTGACAATGATAATGATGACTGTCATAGGGGTGCGTAGGTATGTGCATATCCCATCGATTTGGAACTATGTTCGCCTCCAATATGTGTGTTTGTTTTGATGGTTCGCGAGAGATTGAACCTTTAGTCATTTATACAATGAGCGATGCACTAGGACATGATAGCAGAGTATGGAGGCACCACATCTATTTCTCAGGGTGAAGTATTGGATATATATATATATATATATAAATAATTGAGCGTATGTATATATATACTTGTGATACTATCTACTGTGTGAATTAAGTAAACGTATATAATAATTAAATATGAAATGAACTAAGTTGGAGAAAACTTTACATATATTAAATTGAAAGGGCGCTTATCCATGTTAAAGAGTAGTGATTATAGGTAATATGCATATTGTGAGGGAAATACATGGGAACGATATTGAGCTATGATTAGATGTGAGATGGGAAAGAACTAGTTAGCATGGTAATATAAACTAGTAGGGTTTGATGGAATGTTAGGCGTGCACATTAGATGGTAGGTGAGCATCTCAAGTGAGTACGATAACCTAACAGGATTAATATATGTGCTATAAACTCATTTTAAACATTTGCTAATTTTTAAACTATTTTCAACTCGGGCTCTGACCCGTTTTCTACGAATCTCTTTTTCTTGTCAAATTATTTTAGGTGCCCAGACATAGGGACACCAAGCATAGGAGTTACATTCACTTGACAAGCTGTAGCTGCTGTGGAAGTTATAGGACCTTGGTAGTAGACGCCTCTATGCCAATCATTTCTTCCCTTTTTAGTTATTTCTTCAGTTAGGTCATGTTGCCCCTCTTCTATTCAGAGATTTTGGATTTAGTTATTTACTTCATTCAGTTGTTACGTTTATTTCTATTGGATTATTGTATTTGGGACTTAGACTAGAAATGTTTTCTCCAGTTTCATTTATTATTGCAGTTATTTTTCTATCATATGAGATTGATGTGAATGGTGAATGTTTTATTTATTCATAACCGAGTTTTATATAAATTAAAAGATAAAATTTTGACATCAACCTTTTTTAATATTAGGTGGTTAGTATTTAATAATAAATTTTTCGATGGTGATGCATAATCTGAACCAAGTGGATATTTCGATTTAATTTAATAAAGGACTGATCACTCGGTATTTAATTAGGTGGGGGTGTCACACATGGCCAGTCCACGTGGGCCGGAAGTTATAACTAAATCACTTGTGCAGGTGGGGGAATATTTGCATCATCGATACTTACACATTCTAAAGGATAGGTGTCAAGATCCTATGTGTGACTCCATCAAGGACATGCACCTTGCATGCTTGGGTGTGCATTGTGCACCCCAAACACTATTTAAACCTATCTTCTTCCCCAAAAGAGAGGATTGAAATATTCAAACCCTAGACCAAGATTTTCTTCTATTATAATAGAGAGAAAAAGTAGTGAGAATTCTATCGCTTTGGCCATTAGTGCCCATTTTTATAATGAAATTTACACTCACCTGCATAGTGAAGTAGGCCGATGGCTGAACCACTTATATGCTAGTGTTTATTCCTCTTCTCCTCATCTCCTTCTTCACTTATACACTTGTTTAAACACCATTTTTGCATCTTAAAAACTATTTTGGATTGAGC
Organism: Sambucus nigra; assembly: GCA_949130495.1. Classification (NCBI taxonomy): domain Eukaryota; kingdom Viridiplantae; phylum Streptophyta; class Magnoliopsida; order Dipsacales; family Adoxaceae; genus Sambucus; species Sambucus nigra. The sequence goes on from OX422208.1 coordinate 388,135,430, forward strand.
TCATACTAGTTTACTTCTTAATACTAATCATGTATCATCGCTATGCTTTAAGTTATATCAAATCAATGTCAATAGTGTCTTTCGTAACGTCATTCTACAGGAGGAATTGTACGTGGAACAATCAAAGGGGTTCGAAGACCTAAAGCACCTGGGACAGGTCTATTGTCTTAAGAAGGCCTTGTATGGTTTGAAGCAATCACCCCGTGCTTGATACGAGAGGCTCACTTCTTATATCTTAGCTCATGGCTACAAAAGAGGGGGAGTGGATAAGATGTTATTTGTGAGGAGAGAGAATGGTGCTATCTTGGTTGCCAAAGTCTATATGGACAACATAGTATTTGGATCCATGTGCTCCCAACATGCTCACACTTTTGAGGAAGAGATGAAGAGCGAGTTTGAAATGAGAAGTATTGGTGATCTTATGTTCTTCTTAGATCTCTATTTGTGTCAACTAGAGGATGGGATATCCATACCTAAATCCAAATATGATAGGGACCAAGTGAAGAAGTTTGGTTTAGACTCCACTAAGGACTTACGCAGCCCTATGAGTACATTTACTAAGCTTAGTAAAGACACTTTAGGAAAGGATGTAGAGAAATTATAGGAGCATGATAGGTATTTTACTCTACTTGATTGCTAGTCATCCTGGCATTGCCTTTAGCATTGGATTCTGTGCACAATATCAAGCATCCCCAAAAGAATATCACTTTCTCACACATAAATGTACCATTAAATACTTGAATGGTATTTTTTTCTACGGTATTTGGTATTCCTTTAATATCAAAGATCATTTTTTCTCCTATTCGGATGCCTTTTTATTTTTGGAGTGCTCTTGTATCTTGGTTGAGAATATCGTCGCCAATAGTTATTGCGCGCAACTCTTATGGATGAAGCAAATGTTGGAAGATTATGGGATTTTCCAAGTCCCAATGACTATTTTGTGTGATAATATGAGTGCAATCCATATTTATCGCAATTCGATCCAACATTACCGCTCAAAGAGCATTAGGATACGTGATCATTGCATTCGTGATCTCATCGAGGAGAAGGTCGTGTCCTTGAGCTTTGTCAGCGTCGAACATCAATCAACCGATATTTTTTTCACGAAACCTTTAGATGCACTTAAATCCGAGAATCATAGGAAGTCTTTGGGTATTTTCTCCGTTGATTGAGTTCGAGTACCTTATCTAGTATATGGTGCTTCTCATGTTCATATCTCATATCCTTATTGATAGATTGTATTTATATTCTATTCATATGTTTTTCTTTTTGATATATTTGAAAAAAAAATCAAAAGATTTTTTTTTTCTTAAGAAAAAGTTTGAAAATTTGAAAAAGATTTTATTTTTGATAAAAATTTTGAAAAAGACAAAATGATTTTTGTATTTTCATTTTTCACCGTATATGGATGAACATTTAAGATATTCGGATCACTCCTACATTCCATCCATTCAAGTGACATTTTCATAGTGTCATGAGAGTTGATTTTGTTTCGTCAATGTGCTTAATAATGTATGGATACAATTTTGTTGATCATTGATGATTACTTTCTACATGTTAGACTCTTTGCCACCTTAATTGTACATGTTCATGGACTTTGTGAATATTATACTTGCTTATCATATGTCGAATTGGTGTTATCAGCTCAATCCTTATTCATAATGAACCAAATGTATAAAGTGATATGTTGTGCTTGTAAGAACCACTGCTCGAATTTTTTTCCACCAAAATATTAATAAATGGAAAGCAATGGAAAGGAGATATGAAAGAGAAAAGTTCTCTTTGTGTTAAAATCCACCGTTTGCAAAAACAACAGCCTAAAACGATTAACGGTACACAAAAATAGAAGTGCCAAGGTCATTTATTTTGTATTCACTGATTCTTAGCTACATATGAGAATTATGATTTATTCAAAATATTTGAGAGTGAATTCTTATATAAGTGAGATAATGAGTGAGTTATAAAGTAGAATATTAATGGGTCTGCACAATGGACTCTTTTGAAAAACATCCAATAGTTTGCCATTATTGATGTGAGAATCATTAAAAATCATGGCATATTGAATAAGTCGAGTCAATTTCATTTAAGTTCAACATTTTTATACCTAAGGTTGAAATTGAATTCTTTCTTTAGAAGTATCTCATGACTTTGTGAACATATATTATGAATGATTTTATTCATTTGCCTATGGAAAATGTTTACACAATTACATTTCATTTTCATGATTCGGGTATTTTGGTGTTATTACATGGTGAATATGCACTTTTGTTGTACCTATGTGTAATTTTTATACCTTATACTTAAAAAAATCTTATATAAACTTCAAAAATAGTTAGTTGATAGGGGAAAAACACATTATTCCTTTTGCAATATCATTACATGTGCTTAATTGATTATTATCTTTGGTATGATATCTTTGCTTCTTCATGTGATTATTATTATTGATGCTTAGAATGTAACCCTTTGTCTATTATGGGGAATAAGGGGGAGTTTTATTTTTCTTTAAAACTCGTATGTGTCAGGACATTTCTTTGCTCTGTGTCTCTAGGTCTCTTCCACTTTATTGATGATTTCATGGACTACACAAGATGATGACAAATTTATCCAAGGGGAGAACAATTTCAGTTGAAGACAAACTTTCAAATGCCATTATATTTCTTGGGTTTGAGAGGAAATCAGGATACATTGTCTTAGGGATGTTATTGTAATTTGTTTTTCAGTTTTTGTTTGTACTAGAATAGCCAAAGGGGGAGATATTTAAGATCAAGATTTTATAATTGCTCAAAGCTTAGTCTTCTTGTATTTTTGGCATATTACATTACAAACCGGAGTTTGAAAATGAGCACTACATTATCATTGCCTCCATGATTATTCCAAGATATGTTAGTGATCGAGAATCATTTTTGGATTTCAAGCCGTTGGATTCTTTATCGGAACAATAATGGAGGTATATGACTCATTTTTTTAATCTATTATTCAAATTATATTTTGGGATGTCTACTTTTTTAAATTGAGGATTTTTGATAAAATGAATTTTATTTTTTTTTAATCTCGTTATAATGAGAATTGATCTCATTAGAATTAAATTAAGTTTTCGTTCGAACACCCATCAAACGAGAATCCTATGCCAAGGATTACACATCTCATTAGAGGCCCATTAGAAGGTCGATCATATGAGAACACTATTTTGTCCAAACGAAATGTATTTTCATTATAACAATAATCTCATAACGTTCAAACGAGATGCCATTTTCATTCAAATGACTTCGTTGCCATGAAATTAATGATTTCTCTATAAAACCTTTTTGATGAGTTTTTCTCAAGACTTATAGCGAAAATGAATTCCTAATTTCTGAATAAAAAGTTCTCAGTTTTGTGTTTCAGAAAAACACTTTGTTTTCCAAATCATACATCCCTCTATATGATTTTTTGAGTTTGTTTAAACCCAAGTTTCCATACACTTGCATAAATCCTTGTAGAATTCTACTGTAGTGCTGACTTGTGGATTCAATGCTCTACTACTAAAGATTAAGGCCGATTGATGGATACTAAGGGAAGATCGCTTCCTGTGGATGGTGCTGGACCGTGTCATATTTTGTAAAAGATTTGAAGACCCTACTCGTTATACTTAGTGGTGATAAGTAATCAGTAATTCGATTGTGTTTATCAAACGCCTTACAATGCTAAATACTAGGCTTTGCCCGAAAGGGATTTCTCTTTACTTATTCGCATGTTTGGTTTGATTGTGTGATTGATTAGTATTTAATTTGTACTTCATCATCGCATGTATATATTATTTCTAATCAAGATAAAATTTTAATTCGTGTTTAGTTTCCTAAGATACGAATAAATCCATTGAAAACCCCATCTTGTATTCTTATCCTTAGGATTAATGTGCAAGACCTCACATAAAATCTTTTGTTTATTTTTAAATAGGATAAATTAGTTGATCTAATAAAAAATGAGTGCACCACTTTCTCATTGCACGCATACTGGACATAGTAGACAACAATCAAAGGAATTAAACCTGAAGAGACTGAATTCAGAGCTCTCAAGTGTCAATATCAGTCCCATCATACCGCACCTACTTGGCTACGTAAATCCATTGATCATATGTGGACATGGTACACGGATACATTTGTTTGTAGTTGTGAAGAACAACTGACCCAACTTATAAAATAAAACCGCATTTATGTATATTATATGATCCTTAGGTTTTTTGTTATACTCTACCCTTTCATGCAACCACTTAAGTATGACACTTGGACTACTGTTGAACTGACATCCCACTCCATGAGTCTATATACATACTAATAAGTGTCTTAAAATTTATTTTGGTCATTGATGAATGCAAAAATCTTACTTCAATGAACCTCCACCATTGTTAGCATAATGAAGTGATGAGTGGTGAACCTCCACCATTGTTTCAGAAATGACATGTGTGACTCATGTCCCACCACCTCTCTAGCAAGGCAATAATTATACCCATGTATATCTGGATATTTGGCATAATAATGTTCAATTGAAAATTATATCCTCAATCTCACCAATAATGGATGTCTAGTGGTCCCCCTTTATTGCCATATCTGGCCACGAAAAATATGCAGACATCATCACACACCTCATCTTCAAGTGCGTAATTTTCTACATAATCAAAGGTAACAATAATATTTATAAATTACTATAGATTATAATAACATATAATATTTTTTTAATGTAATCATAATAAAAATATTTCTTATACACAAAACGTTCTTTAAAGTCATTGGTGAACATTGTGTCTCTGGTGAACATGTAATGGGGTTGATGTGTAATACTTCCTTCCTCAATATATTTGAATTATTTAATATCACAATGAGTTATTTTTGAAGTTGAGGCCACTTGAAAATTGATTCATTATTTGGCAACAAATATTCTATGTTCATCTCTTAGAATGGAAGTGTTGGATAGTTAATGGTTGGGAGATAATTAGAGAGGAATAAAGTAGAAAGATGTTCGGGAGTCATATTAAATGTTTCTTGTAGAAGAAATTTAAAATTATATGGTCACTTTTATGCTATATTTGAGTTGTCATGTAAATATTTCTATCGCAATGATCCAACAACTATGGGAACAACATAGTTGGTCTATTTTTTAGGGCGGGGGCGGGGGGGAGCGATTTAGTCTTAAAATTATAGGTAAGACAAAAACCCATTCAATAAATGGATGATATAATTTCAACTCAACCAATTCCTCACATAACATACTAAAACTTATGAACAAGAGGACCCACTACTATAGGCAATAATAAGGGTAAACTATATTTAGATATCCAAGTTATCTTAAACCTTGTTAGGAGGAAATCTAAAGTCAGTAAAGGTAATGTTGGCCTCAGCTGGGTTAGTGAGAGGGCTAGGGATATGAATAAGAGATCCTCCTCAGCCAAGTGTAGTATTTTATATATATATATATATATATAGTTGGAAATGGGTTTTTTATTAGATTTTGGGCATCTTTGGTTCCAATTCCAAGTGGGACCCACACTCCAATTTTAGTAAGACCACACATAATCATGTTCTCCTTTTGGAGGAGAGTAATGTGGTATATTTACATGTCAAAACCCATTAAGTATTGAATGTGAAAATTGTCTATTAAGTCACCCACTTGAGATGTTAAAATATGTTTTAAACTTAGTATAGAAATCCTGTCCCACATAAGGAGATTATGGGAAAGTGGAAGAGTTAATAGATTTCTACCTTTCACCCTGGTTTGGGATCCAAGGATCACTTAAATTTTGTAAAGGGGAGAGAACCAAGGAAATTCTGGGTTTAACCAGTAAGCGAATGCGCGCTGCCATCGACGGTTGGCCAGCTTGGCTCATCAAGTTCCTGTGCCTATGCCTGGGTCTGGATTCAAGGTTGTGGGCTTTGTCTTGGGATTCATGGAGTATTATCTTTTGGATGAAAATTTATTTAATAAATTTTTTGGGCCAAGTTTTCATTAACCCATTTGTTTGGCCCTGTTTTGGTTTTTATTTTTTGCATGGGAAGATTACTGAAAGATGCGTTTGCTCATTTGGAAAGACATTGTAAGTTGATAAGCACCCAAAAGTGTATATTTTATACCCTCGAATCGACGATTTTTAATTGCTAATTCTCGACAAAATTGGGTCTTATGCGCGTAAGTATCTATTGTGCAGGCTTGACTATAGTTGCGGTTCCAAAAGCTCAATTTCGAGGAAATTTGCAGCAAGAAATGGCTAAATCACCTCCTCCATAACTTTAACCTACCCCATAACCCGGCCTAAACCTATCCTGCGCTCTGTGTGTGTTGACACTACAAGAAAAATGAATATTAGGGACGGGAGTATTAGGGACGGCCGTGTCCTTTTGTCCCTAATATTATACCAGAAGGGACGGTTTTAATTACCGTCCTTTTTTATAGTAACAAAAGGGACGGTTTTTAAAAAACCGTCCCTTTTGGTATTTTTCAAAAAAGACGGTAATTAAAACCGTCCCTTAAAGCATATACGGTTTTTTAGCGCTAATTTTTCCCGGGTTATTTTAAGGGACGGAATTTAAAACCATCCCTTTTGCTATATCAAAAGGGACGGTTTGTAAATTCCGTCCCTTTTGATATAGCAAAAGGGACGGTTTTAAATTCCGTCCCAGTTAATAAAAATTAATTTTTATTTTTTCCAAATGAGTATTTGGGACGGATTGTTTTAACCGTCCCTTTTAAGATACCAAAAAAGACGATTTTAAAATCCGTCTCTTTTGGTATAAATTATTTTTTATTTTTCCCCCACTTTTGGGCAAAAGGGATGGTTAAATCCGACCCTTTTAATGTTTTCCCTAATTTTCCCCCACTTATTCCAAAAATTGGCCTAGTTCTATGTTTTGGACTCCCGCTCTCTCTGTGTGCTCTCACGCTCTCTCTCGCTCACTCCGCTCCTCTGCCTGCCGCCGCTGCTCCCTACCCCCTTCGCCTCCGTGCTGCGTAGCCCTACCCTCCGCTGCTCATCCCTAACCCTCCGCCTCTCCCCCTGCTCAGATCCTGAGCCTCCGCCTCTCCCCTGCCTTACCCCCGCTCCACCCCTCCGCCTCCTCCTCTCCCCCTTTGCCTCCGCCTCTCCCCTGCGCACAGGTATTAATCCCTTCTGCAATATATATATATATACACACACACATATACATTATCTGTATTGATTTGTTTAGACATTTGTTAGGGATTTGTTTAGATTGTTATCATAGTAGTTTAGGCATTTTTTACAGTTTTGTTTAGTGATCTCTTTACATATTTTAACATACTAGTTAGGGCTTTTTATGCATTTAACATCAATAAGTGTAAAACAGATTTTTAATTATTTATAGCAAACCAGATTTAAAAAATAAAACACAAAAATCAGATTGGATTACCGGATCGGACTACCGGATTGTTAACAAATTCGGATTCGATTGCCAATGTAGTGATCCGTGTCTGACTATCGGATCCCGTCCGAAAATTTCAAACGGATTCTAGCTACAAAATTTATAGTTTTTATAATTTTCTAAATCCCATGTGACAAATGAGAACGAAGGATTTCATTTTTTTCCAGTTTATTGTTTCTTTGAACTCCATCCATGTTTAATTAGGAATTCATGTTTATAACATTGATACGGACACTTTTAGAACATTGACACGAACAAATGATATTCAAATGCAATTTTGTATATATTTATAAATCTTTTTTTCAATTTGTAATAGGGGTTCAATAAGATCAATATGGATAAGAGTTGGATCGGAGGAGATAGGACCACAAAGGCATACGCCGATGGAGTTCAAATCTTTATTGATTTTGCATATAGAAATAAGGATATTCTTACTTCTAGCATCAAATGCCCATGTAGTACTTGTGTTAATCGTGTCTACTATAACTCACAAACTGTGAGGAATCACACAGAGATGTATGGTTTTGAAAAGAGTTACAAGAATTGGATTTATCATGAGGAATCATTGGGTGATTTTAATATCAACGTAAATAGTTAGAGCGATGGTATGGTTGTTGATGATGTATTAGCTGATTTGAACTCGGGGGCAAGCATGATTGCAATGGTTCAAGAAGGAAGGGGGATTCCATGTAGAGAGGAAAATATGGGCAATGATGAAGAACCTAACATCGAAGATCATGACGTGCCCGACGCAGACCTCCCAGAATATTTTAGACTTTTAAAAGAGGCACAAAGTGAGTTGTATGAGAATTGTCCTAAGGACATTACCGAGTTGTCATTTGTTGTTGAATTATTGCACTTGAAACAACTAAATGGATGGACAAATCGTTCTTTTACGATGTTGATGTTATTCTTGCAGAAGGTGTTCCCGAAAGCCAAGATTCCAAAATCCTTTTATCAAGCTAATAAATTGACAAAAGATTTAGGATTTAAGTATGAAACGTGGGATGCATTTCCTAAGAGTTGTATGTTGTTTCGAAATGAGAGCGAGAATCTTGAGAAATGCAAAATTTGTGGGGAACCTAGGTTCAAAAATGAATTTGACAGTGGTGAGGGTACAAAAGTAGCAGCGAAAAAGGTAAGGTATTTTCCTTTGAAACCGAGATTACAACGATTGTATTGGTCATCGCATACTGCTCCAATAATGAAATGGCATGCTGATGAACGAATCGATGATGGCGTGTTGAGGCATCCTGCTGACTCCCTTGCATGGAAGACATTTGATAAGCGAAATCCATCTTTTGCGAGTGATTGCCACAATGTTAGACTTGCACTAGCAACTGATGGATTCAATCCGTTTGGTAATATGAGCATTGCTCACAGTACTTGGCCTATTGTGCTAATGATATTAAACTTGCCCCCATGGTTGTGTATGAAACAACCCCACTTAATTTTGTCTGTTATTATTGACGGACCAAAAGGGCTCGATGATAAAATTGATGTATATTTACAACCACTAATTGATGAGTTGAAAGAGTTATGGGCTAATGGGGTACGTACTTATGATGAATCAGTGAAACAGTTTTTTCAGTTACATGCGGCGTTGTTATGGACAATTAGCGATTTTCCTGGTTATGCCATGTTATCAGGATGGAGCACAAAAGGTGAATTTGCTTGTCCTGGTTGCACTAAGGACCATCAAGCTATACGATTGAATAATGGTCGTAAGTACTGTTATTGGGGTCATCGTCGATTCTTACCAATGCGACATAAATTTCGGAAAGAAAAAGTTACATTTAATGGCAAGGTTGATATGAGGCCACCACCATTGAAACTAACTAGATCACAAGTTCTGCAACAATTAAATGAGCTTGACGTTGTAACTAAATATAAGAAAGAAGACGTGCTGAAAAGAATGATAAGAGACCAAAAGGAAATTGAGCTTGCAAAAAAAACTAAAGGTAATATTCCGAAAAAAAGACTGAATTGGAAGAAGAAAAGTATCTTTTTTGAATTGCAATATTGGGAGCATAATTTGATTCGCCATAATCTTGATGTCATGCATATTGAGAAGAATTTTTGTGACAATATTCTTTTTACATTGTTGGGCATCAAAGGGAAAACAAAGGATAATTTAAATGCTCGCAAAGAACTCAAAGAGATGAGTATTAGGCGCGTGCTACATCCTCAACCGCGAGGAGAAAATCAACAGTATGTGGCCCCAGCAGATTTTACGATGAGCAACAGAGAGAAAGATATATTCTTGAAAGTGTTGTTGAATCTCAAAGTTCCAGATGGTTATTCTTCGAATATTTCACGATGTGTGCACCCTCAAGAGAGAAGCATTTGGGGACTTAAGAGTCATGACAATCACATTCTAATGCAACAACTACTCCCGATAGCTGTACGTAGGGTATTGCCAAAGCATGTTGTCAAAGCTTTAATTGAATTAAGTAATTGCTTTGCAATACTATGCTCAAGTGTAAATACTTTAGCTGACTTGGAGAAATTTGAAGACCGTATGGCTCTTACTTTATGCAGTCTAGAGAAGATATTCCCTCTAAGATTTTTTGATGTGATGGAACATTTGCCCATGCATTTTACTGATGAACTATTAATTATCAGGTCAGTGCTTTATCGTTGGATGTATCCAATGGAAAGGTATCTACACACATTGAAACTCTATGTGCGAAATCGTGATCATCTTGAGGCCTCAATTGCTAAGTCTGTCCTATTAGAAGAGTGCATGACCTTTTGCTCGAGGTATTTGGGTGATAACGTGGAAACCAAGTCTAGTCGACCTATTAGAACAGATGACAAAGGTAATGATTCTGGTCGCGCTGTTGGGAAAAAAGTTCAAATTCAGCTTGATGAAGAAACATTGGTTCAATCTCATCGTTATGTGCTTTTCAACACTGATTCAGTGGCACCGTTCGTTGAGTAAGTTAGGTTTTTGCCTTAACAACTTGCATAACTTTGTTACTTGTAGGTTTTGATACATTCATTACGAAATTGACATGTGTGCATTTTTATAGAAAACATCTTGTGGGAACTTTCAAAAGAGTATCCTCAACTTTCACAGCACCATATTCAACGCCTTCATAACGAAAAATTCAGCACATGGTTTAAGAATCATGTAAGTCGGTTTATTCCTTGTTAATCTTAATAGTGCTCTTGTATATTTGCTATATAAAATTTTGATTAACTTTTTTGTTGGGAAAATATCAGGTGCGCAGTTTGACAAATAACGCCCAACTACCCGATGAAATTAGGAGTTTGTCTTTAGGCCCTCTAAAGGATGCTTTTAGATTCCACTCTTATATTGTTTGTGGTTTTCGATTTCGGACAAAGGCAGTTGATCAACGTAGAAAAACTCAAAATAGTGGGGTGGTTCTAAAAGCTGCACAGATGAGTTATTCTAGCCGTAGAGACAAAAATCCTCTTTTAGGGGATGTTACTTTCTATGGACAGGTTACAAACATCATTGAGATTCGTTACCTTAACGGCATGAAATTTGTCTTATTCAAATGCGATTGGATCGATAACCGTATGGGTAAAAAATTAGATGAATTTAACTTTACGCTCGTTAACTTCAACTATTTGTTATACAAAGATAACCGAGTTGGTGATGAACCTTTTATCCTAGCATCTCAAGCAGAACAAGTTTGGTATGTGGAAGACCCGTTAGAATCAGACTGGCATGTTGTTGTTTCGATGACACTAAGAGACAAATTTGATGGATATTTAGCCAATGAAGACTTAGATGTCCATGAAGTTGAGCCATTTAGCATGCAACAACTAGATCAAGATCAAAATGTATCTTGGACGAGGCAAGGGATAGATGGCTCCATAATTGACACAACCGCTCTTGATGATGACGATGGCACGGAGGAAGAAAGGAATGAAGTTATTGAGGAATAAAGGGATGAAGTTATTGACAAATGTATCTCATGAGTTTGTATTTTTATTATTTTTAGATTTTTTTATTTGAGTCGTTTTAATTTTTAGGATTTATTTTAGATTTATTTAGAGTTTTTAGGATTTATTTTCTATTTTTATATATTTATTTTTATTTAGTATACTTTTATTTTCATTTTTATTAGTTTTTAGTTTTTGTTTTATTTTATTTTATTAGGATTAGTTGTTAGGAAGTTATTTTTAGTTTTATTAGATTTTACATTTTTTTAGGACACTAGTTTTTATTTTTGTTAGATTTTTAGTTTTTATTTCTTTTATTTTATTATTTGAGTTTTTTTATATAGATTAGAATTTTATTTTTTTAGTTGATTTTAATTTTTTTTACTTCTGTTAATTTTAATCTTTTTTAGTTAGATAGCTTTATTTTTAGATTATGTGTACAAATTAAACACACACACACATTAAAACACTCACTAACCCACACCTTATTACACTACACCTCAACTACACACTAACAACCCCTCACCCATCTTCAACCTCTCACCCACACTTTCTCTCCTCTTTCCACCATAACCAACAAACCCAACCTTATATCCCCCACACTAATCAACAATGCCATCGCCAATCCTTAAACAACCAAACCACCATCACCATTAATAAACCAACACCTAAACCAAACAGTTTCGAAACTCTGACCCTGCCTAGCCACCAAACCGAGCTCCTCAACCTGAACCCATCTCTGGTACTGCACAAACCCAATTGACCCAGCACCCTCACCACCATAACCCGAAACCAAGGCAGACCTTCCCTGAAAACCCCTGCTACCAATATTCGGCCTCAATACCCATGAAATCGGACAATTGCTGGCGTTCAAAACTCGGGTTCCATTCAATCCCAACCAACCTTATTTAACCTCCATGCCTGAACCCGAACCCATACACCAACCCACCACCTTAAACCACAACTAACCCGCAAATCCATAACCCGAGACAAAAAAACTCGTAAACCCTTTACCCTTTTCTCCAATCTGACCCACTTCGTCCCTTATCGACACTCGAACCCAGCTTAGACGAGAAACCCGTGAACCCTCCTGTACGTACCTACTGCTCTATAGTCACTTGCACTAGCTCCTAATCCAAAACTAAAACCAAAAACCCATAAACGACCTTCTTTACTCATGTCCTATTTTTAAAACCCACCAAATACAAAATCGATTTTTACCGGCTTTTGTCTCAAGACCAATAACCAAACAGAGACCCCAGATTTTTTAAACACCCTCCTTACCCATTTACCTAAATACCCTCTTAACAAAACAAATTGTTACCACACGCAACACACATGCATATGTGTGTATAATTTCTAAAATGCCCCTCACAACTCACACCCCTCATGCATACTTTTAATTCCAATAATACCCATAACTTCATTGCACCTATAAATTGAAGACTTGGTGCCATTGAAGAAGGGATCTTCATTTTAATTTTTTAACATTGTGTGGTAATTTCTCTCTACTCCTCTATAAAGAGTATTTGCATTTTTAGTAAATATCTCAATATAGAGTTGTGTGATGAAATTTATCTCTTGGATGAATTCTACTCTACCTCTCTATGGTGAGTTTTTCATTTTCATCAACTATCTTAAAATAGAGTGATATGGTTAAATTCATCCCCTCGAAAAGTAAATTCTAATCCATTCCTTTATGGTGAATATCTGTATTTTTAGCAAATCTCTTTCACTATTTAAGTGTCCATTATGAATTCATCCATTGTATATATTATAATTAGGTTTTATTTGTTTATTTTGTAGTGTTTATTTTAGAATCAATAAATACATTTGTGAGTGATTGTAATTCAGAGGTTGTTGATATAATTAAAAAACCTATTGCAATTCAAGGAGAAATTTGGATTTTATCTATTCTTCTCTAAATACTCATTCTATGATTTTAATTGTTTACTTTTAGTTTTGGATGATGATTAATGAGGGCAAATATACCATTCATGGGATGAAATTAGTTTGTTTGCTTATGTAACACCCCGCTCGGGAGAGCGGAGCGGTACTCGATAAAACTAACTAAATCCATAATCAATAAGGTATAGAGCATCTAAATAAATCCCACAATATAAAATAAAAGAATCCACTAATCTCAATTCTCTAATTAAATACAATAAATGTCTCTCGAAATAAAACAACTATCCATCTCGAAATAAAATAAATTGTCAATGCTATATACAACAAATATATACAAATCTTCTCATTTTATACTCTCGAATGTTCTTCCCAGAATATCCAAGATAAAAATCAATCTCCAATCAATCCATAGCACCTAAATACGCGCTAACCTGCCACTAAGAGAAAAATATGGGAAGGTACACAATACGACATGAAAGATGCTCAACAAATATTAGAGGTGAATAAAGCGTAACAATACAAGTACGAATATTCAAATCAAATGCAAATATCATAAGCATTTTATCAATATAATTTCTCAACAACACATAATTAGAGTCACCAGGCCTCACCATACCGTGCCATACTTTATCAAGCAGCCGAAAATTGGAATCTTGCGGGTTCCCAACCCCTGTGCCATATTAAAATCTCATGACAACATACTCAACACAAATATAATCTCACATGAATCAAATTCTGATTCCAACAATAAATTTTGAAATTTCCAAATGAATTTAGCAATTCAAATATGAGTTCAATAATCACATGAAATCAAAGGGAATAACTCTCGAGAGATTTAAAGAGAATATAAATCCCATACCTTAAACCGACATAATAAACCAACATGAATCTGCCCAGAAACTCATCAAGAATCATATCACAAAGATAATAAAAAATCCTCCAAGATCCAACACCAAAACAGCCCCAAGAACACCTCCAAATCTAATGTTGAATACATAAATATAAAGGGGCTATGTGTATATAAAAAGAGAGGAAATAAAAATATATTTAATGCATATTTTTGTACCAAAAGTTGGTTCTCAAATGGTCACCCAAGGCCTCATTTTGTAAGGCAAAATGATAACAATTTGAAACAACAAAAACACTTGAGAAAACCTGATGTGCCTGAAATCTGTTGGGGTCGATTGATCGATCCCCTGGAATTGATCGATCAATCACTCGGGTTTTTTCAATTCTGCCGACTTAAAAATAAACCAAGGGATAATGTTTAAAAAAATCATTCAAAAATCCTTTTTAAGTCCGATTCCGAAACCGATTAAAATTCTCATTTTCAAAAATAAAATCCCACATTTTTAATCATGAAAAGTATTAAAATCCAAAACTTTATTTTCCTCCATTTTCCAGAAATTAAGTTAAAATACCACAAAATTTACGCGGGTTGTTACACTTCCCCACTAACAATGAAATTTTGCCCTCGAAATTTGCCGAAAGCCTACTCTCAAAATTAGGCCACTACAACAATCTCCAAAAATAATCTCGTCTCCCAAAAATAAATTTCTCACTTCTAATCTCGGAACCTAACACGAATATCACCGAAAATACTCTATCTCCAAATATTGCTAATCACGCAATGAACCCAAAACCCAAGCCTCGAGGGTTATCGTATACCTAAGCTCTGATACCATTTGTAACACCCTGCCCGGGAGAGCTAAGCGGTGCTCGATAAAACTAACTAAATTCACAATCAACAAGGTATAAAGCATCTAAATAAATTCCACAATATATAATAGAAGAATCCACTAATCTCGATTCTTGAATTAAATACAACAAATGTCTCTCGAAATGAAACAACTATCCATCTCGAAATAAAATAAATCGCCAATGCTCTATACAACAAATAAATATAAATCTTCTCATTTTTGTACTCTCGAATGTTCTTCCCAAAATATACAAGATAAAAATCAAGCTCCAATTAATCCATAGAGCCCAAATACGCGCTAACCTGCCACTAAGAGAAAAATATGGAGAATTACACAATACAACAGGAAAGATGCTCAACAAATATTAAAGGTGAATAAAGCGTAAAAATACGAGTACGAATATTCAAATCAAATGCAAATCTCATAAGCATTTTATCAATATAATTTCTCAACAACACATAATTTGAGTCACCAGGTCTCACCATACCTCAACATACTTTATTAAGTAGCCGAAAATTCAAATTTTTGAGGGTGCCCATCCTCTGTGAAATATTAAAATCTCATGACAACATGCTCAACACAAATATAATCTCACATGAATCAAATTCAGATTCCAACAATAAATTTTCAGATTTCCAAATGAATTTAGCAATTCAAATATGAGTTCAATAATCACATGAAATCAAAGGGAATGACTCTCGAGATATTTAAAGAGAATATTGTGTAAAATCCCATACCTTAAACCGACATAAGAAACCAACATGAATCTGACCAAAAACTCATCAAGAATCATCTCACAAAGATCATCAAAACTCCTCCAGGATCCAACACCAAAATAGCCCCAAGAATACCTCAAAATCTAAGGTTGAATACATAAATATAATGGGGTAATGTGTATATAAAAAGAGAGGAAATAAAAATATGTTTGCGGCATATTTTTGTGCCAAAAGTTGGTTCTCAAATGGTCACCCGCAACCTCATTTTATAAGGCAAAAAGATAAGAATTTGAAACAACAAAAACTCTTAAGAAAACCTGCTGCGCACAAAATCTGTTGGGATCGATTGATCAATCACCCAGGTTTTTTCAATTCTGCTGACTTAAAAATGAACCAAGGGATAATCTTTAAAAAATCATTTAAAATCCGTTTTAAGTCCGATTCCAAAATCAATTAAAATTCTTGTTTTCAAAAATAAAATCCAACATTTTTAATCAAGAAAAATATTAAAATCCACAAGTTTATTTTCCTCCATTTTCCAGAAATTAACTTAAAATACCCCCAAAATTATGCTGATTGTTACAACTTATTAGCACAATTTTATTTATCTCATTTTTTTTAAAATTATCTTTTATATCTTAGTTAGTACTTTAAAAATTAGTATAGTTAGTTAATTAATAATCCCTTAAAAAATCCATTAAAAATAGAAAAGGGAAAAATAGAAAAATAATAAAAAGTAATAATATACAAATGAATTTACACATGTCTTCTCTTATTTTATGTTTCATACTTATATTTGGATTGACTCCATTACTTACCCTATGAATATTTTGAGTTTATTAATAAGTTCAAGGGAATTTTTATGGAAAAGGAATTGCACAACGACAAATACATTATAGAGAAACATTTTTTTCTATCAAATGGCATCGTTTCCAATCTGTGGAGTTTGAAGCACTTGTGAAGATTTTGGAGTGTAGTTCATTTGGCATTTATTTCTTGTTTTTCATACCATTTTACATTTTACTAGAAGGCTTGTATTAGGAGTATATTATTTGGGTTGTATTGCGGTGCTTCAAGACACCATTTATTTTTCATTTTAATTTTTGTAATAAATAATTATGAAGAAAAGCATGATAGGGAAACCGGACAAGGTAGAGGGAGGGCGTTCAAAGGCGAGGAAAATAAGCCTCTCTACTTTGGGTCGGTACGACTCCCGAGGCCGACTGAGATAGGCGATATCTCCCCTCGATCGACGCAAATCGTTAATCACCCCACGGTGTAAAAACCGTGGGAGGTACATTTCTAAACCCTTGTGAATATCCTATAAGCGAGTCAATTTTTCTGTGTGATTGCGTACTCTTATTTGATTTTAATTATCGCATTTATTTTGAAATCTGTGTGATGAATTAATCAATTAAGACCTATACCCGGTCATTCACAAGAAAGGATTTCATCACACGACTCACTCGCTTACCATTTGTGTGCTACCCTAGATATCATTAATTTAAAAATCAATCCACTAGCTAGCCCACTAGGAAAATATTTTTTCAAAGGCAATCACTCTGACAATTCCGTGATTTTTATCGCCCTGTGGACTTCCTTAAAATTTGACTACCCTCTCACCTAAATTTCAAAACAAAAATTGGCTATGTGTTATTTAGGAATTCTCCTTGACTAGTGTGTGTCCAATTCTCTCTTTCGGTAGTCAATTTTAGTGAGTTCGTCCAAATTCAAAGAGTCCAAATACTTTTCCGCTCTTTTCTTCCACAAAAATCCAAAAACATTTTCTTTCTTTATTTTTACAAAATCCAAAAATATTTTCTTTCTTTTATTTTCAGAAAATCAAAAAAATATTGTCTTTCCTTTTGAAGAACATTTAAAAAATTAAAAATATACTTCTCTCATTATGGCCGAAGAACGTCCTATATGGGAATACTTTCACCATTTTTCATTTTCTCAAACACACACCGTTGATACTCATGTGTCTTCCACACATGCATCTTACATTCCATCACCCGGTCATTCATGAGAAGGAATTTCATCACTCGACTCACTCGCTTACCATTTGTGTTCTACCCTAGCTATCATTAATTTTAAAATCAATCCACTAACTATCCCACTAGGAGAACATTTTTGCAAAGGCGGTCACAAAGATAAATTATATGATTTTTATCGCCCGCAGACTTAATTAAAATTTGACTACCCTTTCACTAAATTTTGAAGACAAAAATTGGTTATGTGCTAGTTAGGATTTATCCTTGACTTGTGTGTATCCAATTTAATCTTTCGATAGTTGTTTTTAGTGAGTTCGTCAAATTCAAAATGTCCTAATAATTTTGTCCAATTTTTCTTCCAAAAAATCCAAAAATATTTTTTCCCCATCTTTTCTTCCAACAGAAAAATCTAAAAAAATATTTTTTTTTCCTTCTTTTTCACCACAAAAATCCAAAAATATTTTCTTCCTTTCATTCTCTAAAAATTACAAAAATATTTCCTTTCTTTTTAAAAATATTCAAAAACCACAAAAAAACATTTTCTTTTATCTTTAAAAAAAAATACGGCCCGTGATCGGTGCCTATTCACCCTCACCCTTTTAGCCTTTACCCAACAAGGCTGATGCTTTATTCTTGTTTGGGGGTGATTATCATCACCCAATTTTTCTGCCACCTCGCGCTTTCATAGTTCTTATCCTTAGGGTTAGTTTCATTAGGTCTGGCTGAAGGCATTAAACTTAGCGCTATCGAGAGGCAGCCTGTGATTTCTTGTATGAGTCTTCTCCTTTTGGGGGTGGTGTTTCACATCACCCAATGATTTACCATGATTTATAGACGTGTACGTATTTTTTCTATCTTATTACTTATTCGGGATTCTTCTTGGATACATCTGACACACTTCATCAGCGGTTGATTCTGGTAATCTCCTTCCGACCTTTTGCTCTCAATTTTAAAAATCATTTTACTTAACATCTAAGGCAATGTTCCTTCTGTTTAGGGGTGGGGAATTTATCAAAATCATACCTCTTTTGAAATATTTTGATTTTTAAAACCTAATTTTTAAAATTTTCATGCAGTTTCTTTCATCCCATTTATTGACACGAATTTTCTATCATCCATCCTTTAAGTCTAGGAATTGAGCTAGAGGATTTATTTTTTCTAAATAGCTTATGTAATACATTCCAAGGCATGTTGCACCATGAATTTCTATACTCAACAAAATTTGTGCACTTATCACGTCAATATAGTTTAGAGTTGAAGAGTGCTATAATTCTCAAGAAAACTTTAAGGATCACTAGTGGAGACTTTAGCTTGTGAGATTTGTGCCTTTCACCTTTCAGAGTGTTTTTCGTAATCTCCTAGTCACAAGTTGATTCAACATATTTTGGGTCAGCACTTAAATCGTTGTATGATCTCATTATTTTTCACTAAATTTTTTGCTTGATCACTAAGAACGACATCACCTTCGAGTTAAAAGAAACACTTGTATTGAAATTTATCCCGATCACTAGATTTTCACCCATTCACTTAGCTCATTACATTCCCATATTCTTCCATATTCACACATATTCCCCACACCATCCATATATCATCTCCATTTATATATCATCCTTCATTTTTTTAGAAAAAGATTGCTTTCCCAAATGTAAAATGTCTTCAGTTTTGAGAGTATAAAATGTGAGAAAAAGAGAAAAAAAAAGATAAAACAAAAGGAAAAGAAAAAAAAAGAATAGAAAATTAAAAAAAAATTAAGAGAGAGGAAAGAAAAGAAAAAAATTTGCAGTCAATTTCTTATGAAATAAAGACATTTGTTCTTCATGTATAGAACAATCTTCTCACGCATCGCATATCCATCCATTAAAGCATCCATCCATCACCATCCTATTCTACCTCATTTCATACCATATTTCTCATTTCATTTTTCCCTCACCCATAAACATCCATATCCTCCCTAGGTGTTCGGGCAAATAAAAGTCAACATGGTGAATAACTTGACATTCTCACTATAATGATTAACATTATTTCATGAGATCATTTTTCTTTTTAAAATGTGAGACATTTGACCTTGCTTAAATTTACTCACCTCCTTACACACGAGAGATACACTAACCCAAACCCCATGAATTCATTTGAGAGAGTTATATCTAGTGATATTTTGAAGTTGAAGCATTGATTTCGAAAAGGAAATCTAGGAATTACTCCTGTGATACTCGACCTGTTTGACTGATTCACACTACGCACGTTGAGTTTTAGGAAGGATGTGCCTTGAGTATTTACATAGGTAAACTTTTTATGCTCTTCTAGCTTGTATTCTTCAAAATATTTATCTCGTGATGGATTGTGCGATTATTCTATGTCTAATAAGATATTGATTGTTGTTTGCAAATAAAGAATTTTGTGGCTATATTCCCTGCAAACCCTCACGCAAAAAAACTCGTCATGTAGGGAAACATATAGGTTTAAAGGCTTATTGCACATGCTAAGTGCAATCGCAAGTGCCCGGCGAAAGTGGTACACATTTGGTTTCTTATCTTTCCTTCCCTTTATATTTTGCTTGAGGACTAGCAATATTCTGTTTGGGGGTGGTGTGATAAGCACCCAAAAGTGTATATTTTATACCCTAAATAGACGATTTTTAATTGTTAATTCTCGACAAAATTGGGTCTTATGTGCGCAATTGGTTATTATGTAGGATTGACTGCAGTCGCGGTTCCAAAAGCTCTATTTCGAGGCAAATTATAGCAAGAAAGGGCTAAATCACCTCCTCTGTAACCCTCACCTACCCTGTAACCAGGCCTAAACCTATCATGCGCCATGTGTGTGTTGAGTTTGTATTTTTATTATTTTTAGATTTTTTTATTTGAGTCATTTTAATTTTTTGGATTTATTTTATATTTATTTATAGTTTTTAGGATTTATTTTCTATTTTTATATATTTCATTTTATTTAGTATAATTTTATTTTCATTTTTATTAGTTTTCTGTTTTCGGTTTTATTTTATTTTTTTAGGATTAGTTTTTAGGAAGTTATTTTTAGTTTTATTAGATTTTACATTTTTTTAGGAATTTAGTTTTTATTTTTGTTAGATTTTTAGTTTTTATTTCTTTTATTTTATTATCTGAGTTTTTTTTTATATAGATTAGGATTTTATTTTTTTAGTTGATTTTAATTTTTTTAGTTTTGTTAATTTTAATCTTTTTTAGTTAGATAGTTTTATTTTTAGATTAGGTGTACAAATTAAACACACACACATTAAAACACTCACTAACCGACACCTTATTACACTACACCTCAACAAACCCAACCTTATATCCCCACACCAATCAACAATGCCATCTCCAATCCTTATACCACCATCACCATTAACAAACCAACAGCTAAACCAAGCCGCCTAAACCAAACAGATCCGAAACTCCGACCCTGCCTAGCCACCAAATTGAGCTCCTCAACCCGAACCCATCTCGCTAACTGCGCAAAACCCAATCAACCCAGCACCCTCACCACCATAACCCGAAACCAAGGCAGCCCATCCCTGGCAACCCCTGCTGCCAATATCCGGCCTCAATACCTAAGAAATCGGACTATTGCTGGCATTCAAAACCTGGGTTCCTTTCAATCCCATTCTAACCGCCTGTTTTACTCGCTGCCCAAACCCGATTTAACCGCCATGCCTGAACCCGAACCCATTCACCAACCCACCACCTTAAACCACAACCAACTCGCAAATACATAACCCGAGACAAACAAACCCAAACACCCTTAACCCATTTCTCCAATCCGACCCACTTCGTCCCCTATTGACACCCAAACCCAACTTAGACCAGAAACCCTCGAACCCTCCTACCCACACCGGCTGATCCATAGCCACTTCCACTAGCTCCTAATCCAAAACCAAAACCGAAAACCCATAAACCACCTGCTTTACCCATGTCCTATTTTTAAAACCCACCAAACACAAAATCCTTTTTTACCTGCTTTTGTCTCAAGACCAGTAACCAAACAAAGACCCCACATGTTTTTAAACACACTCCTTACCCACTTACCTAAATACCCTCTTAACAAAACAGATTGTTACCACACCCAACACTCATGCGTATATGTGTATAATTTCTAAAATGCCCCTCTCGCACCTCATGCATACTTTTAATTCCAATAATAGCCATAACCTCATTGTACCTATAAATTGAAGACTTGGTGCCATTGAATAAAGGATCTTCATTTTAATTTTTTAACATTATGTGATAAATCTCTCTCCACTCCTCTATAAAGAGTATTTGCACTTTTAGCAAATATCTCAATATAGAGGTGTGTGATGAAATTTATCTCTTGGATGAAATCTACTCCACCCCTCTATGGTGAGTTTTTCCATTTTTAGTAACTATTTCAAAATAGAGTGATGTGGTTGAATTCATCCCATTGAGAAGTAAATTATATTCCATTATGGTGAATATTTTTCATTTTTAGCAAATATCTCAACATAAAGTGATGATGTAAAATTTATTTCCTTGGATGAGTTCTAATGTACAATTTTATAATGATAGGATTTGTATTTTGTGCAAATATTTTTCATTATTTAAGTGTCCAATATGAATTCATCCATTGTTATTTTAGAATCAATATATACATTTGTGAGTGATTGTAATTGAGAGGTTGTTTGTCAATATCATGAAATACCGCAAGTGCACGGGCTATTATAGAATAGTGAGTGTAAGTACGGGTTGAACCCACAGAGATTTGTCAATTTTTTCGTTCAAAATAATTGTGACTATTCAACTAGACTAAATGAGATAGAGAATGATTATGAACTACACTAAATAAAGGCAACTGCGATAAATAAGGGTAACACAAGATATTTGTAAACAATTAGGAAATAATTAGGATCCGGGCTCCATTTATCACGTAACTAATATTGCACACTAATTTAGTGTTGGCATTCCCATTTATAACTCAAATTAAACCGACTCTCGCCGCGTTTAATTCGGAAAATATGACGGTTGTGATCAAAATATTTTTAACGTCTCTAATAGACGGCTAAAATCCTTATTCTCTTTGAAAATACAAGTTTTAAATTTCGCAAATGTATTTAAGCATGGACTATCAAAACAGTCAAAGTCCAAGCATAATCCATCAAACATTACTACTTTTAAATCTCAAAACTTGATTTGATAAAACAATTTTGAAGGTTTTAAAACACACTCTCGTGTCGTTTTAAAATGAATACCGAATCTTTGATAACTATTAAAACAAGTAGGGAATAAACAACAATCAAATTAACATGACAAGATTAGCTAATTATGATAAATTTCACCTAATCCTAATAGAGTAATCAAGCTATCATAATAAAAGAGAAATTGCAAGAATGAGTAGAGATTTTCATTAATAAATCAAACTTAAAAATGGTTCTCTCAAAACAATCTTCAATCTTCATTTATATGATAAAGACTTGGCCCTCAAATTGAATACAATTCCTCAAAAATTACTTTCTCTAAAATTCTCCACCAAAATAATGAGCCAAATGGTCTTATTTATAGGCTTAGGAATGAAGTGTTTGAGTTGGAGTGAAACTTTCTTTGATTAGTTGTATTTGAGCTAATAATTATCCCATAGAGTCTTGAGAAGAGTTGGAGATAATGGAGAAGTCTTTTTTTTTAATTAACTATCCCCAATTTCGTCGCTATTCACGTCACTATTCACAACATCAACTTTAATCGCATTTTTGGCCCCCAAAACTTCAAAATCTAATTTTCTCTCGACCTTCAAAGTTGTGAGTCTTGTCAAGACCCTTTCGAAAATCTATGGCACGACATCAACGAACACTCGAGCGATTTTATAAAAAATATATAGTACAATTGTGTCAACCATATCATGTCGTGTCGTATCGCGACGTATCGTAACAATTTTTGCACATCGACTCCTTTTTTGTCCAAATTTTTGGGGTACCTATAAAAATGCAAAATAAAAATAATTAATTCAAATTTATGGCCAAAAATATTTAGAAATTACATAATTATCCATCTTTGCATTTTAGCCCCCAAAATTCATAAATTGCTCGTTTTAATCCAGAATTCAGCCAAATTTCAGAGAGAATTTTATTTTGCCTAGATAAACATTTAAAAATTAATTTTAGGCCCATAAAGTTTTTAAAATTATGATTTCACCCACAAGTGTTACTAAAATTGCATTTTTAACTCGAATATTATTCAAACTTGCATTTTTCTTTTGTTTTATGAAACGACTCCAAAAACTCATTATTTATGATACAATGGGCCTAACAAGGTCTAGATTTGGGCATAATTCATAAAAAATAATGCACTCATCATAGGTTGTTGATATAATTGAAGAAGTCTATTGCAATTCAAGGAGAAATTTGGGTTTGGTCGATTCTTCTCTAATTACTCATTTCATGCTTTTAATTGTTTACTTTTATTTTTGGATGATGATTAATGTGGGAAAATCTCCAATTCATGGGATGAATTTTTAAGCCCTTATGAGTCCAATTAATTAGTTTACTTATTAGCACAATTTTATTTATCTCATTTTTTTAAATTAGCGTTTACATCTTAGTTAGTACTTTAAAAATTAGAATAGTTTGTTAATTAATAATCCCTTGAAAAATACTTTAAAAAAATAGAAAAATTATAAAAAATAATAATATGCAAATGAATTTACACATATTTTCACTTATTTGTGTTTCATCCTTAGATTTGGATTGACTCTCTTACTTACCCTATGCATATTTTGAGTTTATTTGTAGGTTCAAGGGAATTTTGATGGAATTGGAATTGCATAATGACAAATACACAATAGAGAAACAATTTTTTTCTATCATAAGTGTTTGAATGGACACAAACACATCTATAAAAGGGACTTTCCATTTTGCATTTTTACCATCGAAAAATTTCATGCATAATTATCTCCCTCTCCGATATTTCTTTTGTATTCAAGTATAAACACAATTTTCATTCGTTAGAGCCCTCATCATTTGTAGTGCTACTACAATTAGGGACCAAATCCATTCTCTCCTGGGAGATGATTACTTACAACCTTGGACACCAATTGAGGGAGAAAATTCATGTTAAGGACAGAACGAGAACTCGTTGAGCTCAGTTTATTTCTTTGAAGAATTATTTCATCAAATGTTTTATAATAGTACTGTTTTGGTATCTGTTCTGCATTTGTATCTTTTATAATTAAATACAGTTTGTTTTATCTATAAAATAATATCTAGAGTAAAAATCTTAAGACGAAATTTATGTTTTATTTTACTTTTGTTTGTGAAATTTAATTTAAACTGTTTTAAAAAAATACACAAAACATAATTGTTTTCTTTTGGCATACCATAATTTTTTTCTCATTTTTTACAACAGATTATATTTTACATATTAGAATTTTGTTTAATACTTGCTATTATATATATACACATAAACAATATTCGTTATTTTCTCTCTATTTAATATATGTAAATTGAAACACTTATCTTCTATTTTTGTAACATAAATGGTGACTTCATTTAGTAACCTTGTTGTTCCTATGGTTGGTACATCCTTTGGAGAAATGCCTACAAAATTCAAGGGCATGAATTTTAAGCGTTGGTAATAGAAATATGTTTTCTTTTTTACCACTATGAATTTTGCTAAGTTCCTCAACAAATAATCGCCTACTCTTGATGAAAATGAGACTAGTAAGGATAAATTGGTTGCGGCAAATTAGTGGAAACATGCAAAATTCTTGTATAAAAACTATGTCCTCAATAGACTTGATAACAAATTCCATAATGTGTATTGTAATACTAAATCGTCAAGGGAATTTTGGGAGTATTTGGATACCAAATATAAAACCGAGGATGCCGGTATGAATAAATTCATTTAAGTCATTTCTTGAATTATAAAATGGTGGATAGTAAAACTATAATATCCCAAGTTCAATAACTTCAAGTTATTCTCCATGTTATTAATGCTGAGGGTATGTCTCTAAGAAAACCTTTTCAGGTGGCTACAATTTTTGAAAAATTTCCACCGTCTTGGAAGGAATTCAAGAATTATTTAAAGCATAAACATAAGGATATTAAACTTGAAGAATTGATTGTCCATTTAATAATTAAGGAAGTTAACTACAAGTCTGAAAAAAGGAGTGGAGGAATTCAATCCATGGACATAAAAGCCAATTTAGTGGACGGGTGTCAAATACTAACAAGAAGAGAAAGTACTGTGAAGATCCAAGTGAAGGACCTAAGAATGATAAAAAGTTCACTAAAAGTATTACAACTGTGGCAAACCAAGACATCACTCCAAGGATTGTCGAAAGCTGAAGAAATTCAAAAAATAAAATGCTCAAGCAAATGTGATAGAATTTGATGAGCTTTTAGCGGATGTTAATGGAATCAACCTCCCTGTAATGGTTTTTGATTGCAACTTGGTTGGCCATAATAAATAATGATGGGTTGACACTGGTGTTAATCACCATTATGTGCCAATAAATGGATGTTCTCTACTTACAATACCATTGGTAATGATGAGAAACTATACATGAGAAATGATTCATCTTCTAAAGTTGAAGGACTTGGAAAAGTGGTGCTAAAAATGATAGGTAGCAGAGAACTCACGCTTAACGATGTGCTTCATGTGCCCGATATTCGAAAGAATTTAATATTTTAATGTCTTCTTAACTAAAAAGGCTTTAAGTTACTATTTATATCAGATAAATTTGTCCTTACTAAGAATGATATGTATGTAGTCACCGGCTACCTTAGTGATGGGCTCTTTAAAATGAATGAAATGACTACTATACCAAATTATATTAATAATAATAAGACCACATATTCTTACTTGTTTGAGTCTTTTACTAATTGACGTGAAAGATTAGGACATGATAAATATAATATTTTGAGTGATTAATTGCATTAAGTTTGTGGCATAAATGTGAATTGGATCACAATCATAAATTTGAAATATGTATGGAATCAAAAAAGGAAAGGATGCCCTTTCGTCTCGTCGAAAGGAATACCGAACCTCTAGAGTTAATTCATACTGATATATGTGATTTAAAATTTGTGCAAACAAAAGGTGGTAAAAAAGTATTTCATTACTTTTATTGATGATTGCACTCGATATCGATATGTTTATCCGCTTAAAAGCAAAGATGAGGCATTTGAAATGTTTAAACAAAATAAAACTGAAGTTGCGAATCAACTTAGAAAAAAGATAAAGGCAATAAGAAGTGATAGTATGATTCTCGATTTGAACAATTTTGTCCAGACCATGGAATCATTCACCAAACTGTCGCTCCTTATTTAACTCAATCTAATGGAATTGTTGAATGCAAAATCGAACATTGAAAGAAATGATAAATCCTATGTTAACAAGTTTTGGGCTACCACATAGCATGTGTGGGGAAGCATTGTTTTTCGCTCATTATATTCTTAAGAAAATTCCTTGTAAGAAAACCCATCACATACCCTATAAGTTTTAAAAAGGTCTTAAACCTAACTATAAATACTTAAAAGTGTGGGGGTTATTGGAGAAGGCAGAGGTACGACACCTAAAACGTTTAAGATAGG
This sequence comes from Sambucus nigra, assembly GCA_949130495.1. Lineage (NCBI taxonomy): Eukaryota > Viridiplantae > Streptophyta > Magnoliopsida > Dipsacales > Adoxaceae > Sambucus > Sambucus nigra. The sequence continues at coordinate 388,162,631 of OX422208.1, forward strand.
ACTAAAGACCGTTGACTTTATATTCCTTGGTTATGCCAGCAATATTAGTGCATATCATTTTCTTGTCCATAAATATGAGATTCCCATTGTACACATTAATATTATTATTGAATCAAGGGATGTTACATTCTTTGAAAATATTTTTCCCTGTCACATACGAAGTGAATCAAGTTCACTCAAAATACCTCATAATACTACAATTAGATATATTTAAAAGGTCATAGATAATAGTTCTATAAATAAGAATGAACCTAGGCATAGTAAAAGGTCAAGGACTTCAATGTCTTTTAGATTAGATTTTTTAACATATTTGTTAAAAAATGAATCTCAAAGCTTTAAGGAAGCTATGCCATCTCCCAAGAATTCTAATTGGAAAGAAGTTGTTCACACACTACACCAAAACTGGCGATTGGTCATGGCCAAAATCCATGACCAAAGCTGTGGGTCGCGGACTTGGGCTGTGACCATTTCGGGCGTGACCATTTTCGTGGGTCACGGCACAAGTCAGTGACCAAAAAATGGTCACGACCGAGAAGGGTCACGACAGATCATCGTGGACTTAGGCCGTGACCCATGTCGTGACGGGTCACGGCCCTCATCCGTGACCCACAACCGTGACAAATTGGTCGTGGACAAAGTCCGCGACTCATAACCGTGACAAAAAAAATTGGTCGCGGCCCTAATCCGTGACCCACAACCGTGACAAATTGATCGCGACCAAAGTCCGCGACCCACAACCGTGACAAAAAAATCTAAAAAAAATTGGTCGCGACCATCATCTGTGACCCACAACCGTGACAAATTGGTCGCGGCCAAAGTCCGCGACTCATGACCGTGACAAAAAAATTAAAAAAAAATTGGTCGCAGCCCAAGTCCGTGACCCACAACCTTGACGAAAAAAATAAAAATGGTCATGGACAAAGTCCATGACCATATTTAACTATAATTTTAAAAAAATGAATTTTATTGGTCCAATCCTAAAATTGGGGGGCCTGTGAGTGCACCATCAGTTGCTACGTGTAACGTTGGACGCGTACGAGGTGTTACAAATATTTATTATTGGCAAAACAATAAAAAAATCACAAATTGCGAATCGAGAACGTTGTTAATAAACAAATATATATACAAACTTAAAAATATTATACGTCTTAATAATTCACAGACCAAAAAAAATTGGGCAGAGTTTCTTCTATTTTCTTGACATTCCAAAACCTGTAAATGTAAAACATGCTTATTATAAAGCCCGCACGGCCATAAAGTTCAATAATAAAATTATAAAAGCCCACACGACCATAAAATTAAACAATAAAAGATCGCACGGCTGTAAACCATTAAAAAAATCCTGAATGTCCACAACATACAAACAATCTTCATGTTGTAAACCATTGCCTCATTCATTTGTTCCGCGTGCAAAATTCCTACAAATGATAGGATACATAAAAAAATATATCAGTAACCAAGTAGTTTTACAAAAAAATTAATCAAGTTGAAAAATTGCATCTATGAGTTAAAATTATCAACATATAAATGTTTTTATGCCTAAGTTTAGAAATGTACATATTACCGTCGTATTCTCAAACCGGGAGTCCCGTGCCTGCGTGGTCAATTTCTACGAGTTACATTGGTCACGTGGGAGGTGTTGGTGCCACCCACGGGGCCGTTCGGGGGCTGTTTCGAGTTTTCACCCTCTAACGCCATGTTTTCATGCCTAAGTTTAGAAATATGCAAATTACCATTGTATTCTCAAACCGGGAGTGTCGCGGCTGCGCGGTCAGTTCTTATGAGTTACATTGGTCCCGTGGGAGGTGTTGGTACCACCTACGGGGCCGTTCGGGGGATATTTTGAGTTTTCACCCTCTAATGCCAAGTTTTTATGCCTAAATCTAGAAATATGAAATTATCGCCGTATTCTCAAACCGGGAGTACCGCGGCTGCGTGGTCAGTTCCTACGAGTTACATTGGTCCCGTGGGAGGTGTTGGTGCCACCAATGGGGCCGTTCGGGGGTTGTTTCGAGTTTTCACCCTCTAACGCAATGTTTTCATGCCTAAGTTTAGAAATATACAAATTACCATCGTATTCTGAAATCGTAAGTCCCGTGGCGGCTTGGTCAGTTCCTACGAGTTACATTGGTTACATGGGAGGTGTTGGTGCCACCCACAAGGCCGTTCGGAGGCTGTTTCGAGTTTTCACCCTCTAACGCATTGTTTTGCTTAAGTCTAGAAACATGCAAATTACCATCGTATTCTCAAACTAGGAGTGTCACGGCTGCGCGGTCAGTTCCTACGGGTTACATTGGTTCCGTGGGAGGTGTTGGTGCCACCCACGGGCCGTTCGGGGGTTGTTTCGAGTTTTCACCCTCTAAAGCCATGTTTTTATGCCTAAGTCTAGAAATATGCAAATTACCGTCGTATTCTCAAACCGAGAGTACCGCGATTATGTGGTCAGTTCTTACGAGTTACATTGGTCCCCTTGTAGTTGTTGGTGCAACCCACGAGGCCATTCGGGGACTTTTCGAGTTTTCATCCTCTAATGCCATGTTTTTAAGCCTAAGTATAGAAATATGCAAATTATCATCGTACTATCAAACCGAGAGACCCTCAACTATGGGGTCAGTTCCTACGAGTTACATTGGTCATGTGGGAGGTGTTGGTGCCAGCCACAGGGCCGTTTGGGGGTTGTTTCAAGTTTTCACCCTCTAATGCCATATTTTTATGCCTTAGTCTAGAAATATGCAACTTACGGTCGTATTCTCAAACCGGGAGTACCACGGCTGCGTGGTCAGTTCCTATGAGTTACATTGGTCCCATGGTAGGTGTTGGTGCCACCCATGGGGCCATTCGGGGGCTGTTTCGAGTTTTCACCCTCTAACACTAAGTTTTTAAGCCCAAGTCTAGAAATATGTAAATTATCGTCGTATTCTCAAACCGGATGTACCGCGACTGTGCGGTCAGTTCCTACGAGTTACATTGGTCCCGTGGGAGGCCTTGGTGCCACCCATGGGGATATTCGGGGGTTGTTTCGAGTTTTCACCCTCTAACGCCATGTTTTGATGCCTAAGTCTAGAAATATGCAAATTACCATATTATTCTAAAACCGAGGGTGTCACGGCTGCGCGGTCAGTTCCTATGAGTTACATTGGTCCCGTTAGAGGTGTTAGTGCCACCCACGAGGCCATTCGGGGGATGTTACGAGTTTTCACCCTCTAACGCCATGTTTTTATGCCTAAGTCTAGAAATATGCAAATTATCGTCATATTCTCAAGCCGGGAGTACCGCGACTGTGTGGTCAGTTCCAACGAGTTACATTAGTGCCGTGAGAGGTTTTGGTGCCACCCACGGGGCCGTTCGGGGGTTATTTCGAGTTTTCACCCTCTAACGCCATGTTTTTATGCCTAATTCTAGAAATATGCAAATTACCGTTGTATTCTCAAATCAGGAGTGTCATGGTTGCGCGGTCAGTTCCTATGAGTTACATTGGTTCCATGGGAGGTGTTGGTTCCACCCACGGCGCCGTTCGGGGGTTGTCGAGTTTTCACCTACTAACGCCATGTTTTTATGCCTAAGTCTAGAAATATGCAAATTACCATCGTATTCTCAAATCGGGAGTTTTGCGGCTGCGCGGTCAGTTACTATGAGTTACATTGGTCCCGCGGGAGGTGTTGTGCCACCCATGGGGCCGTTCGGGGGCTGTTTCGAGTTTTCACCCTCTAACGCCGTGTTTTCATGGCTAAGTTTAGAAATATACAAATTACTATCGTATTCTCAAACTGAAAGTTTCGTGGCTGCTTGGTCAGTTCCTACAAGTTACATTAGTTACGTGGGACATGTTGGTGCCACCCATGGGGCCGGTCGGAGACTGTTTCGAGTTTTCACCCTCTAACGCCATGTTTTTCTTAAGTCTAGAAACATGAAGATTACCGTTGTATTCTCAAGCTGGGAGTGTCACGGATGCGCAGTCAGTTCCTACGGGTTACATTGGTCCCGTGGGAGGTGTTGGTGTCACCCACGGGGCCATTCGGGGGCTGTTTCTAGTTTTCACCCTCTAAAGCCATGTTTTTATGCCTAAGTCTAGAAATATGCAAATTACCGTTGTATTCTCTAATCGGGAGTGTCGCGGCTGCGCGGTCAGTTCCTACGAGTTACATTGCTGCCCTGGGAGGTGTTGATGCCACCCACGGGGCCGTTTGGGGGTTGTTTCGAATTTTCACCCTCTAATGCCATGTTTTTAAGCCTAAGTCTATAAATATGCAAATTATCGTTGTATTATCAAACCGAGAGACCCATGACTGCGTGGTCTGTTCCTACGAGTTACATTGGTCCCGTGGGAGGTGTTTGTGCCACCCACGGGGTCGTTCGAGGGTTGTTTCGAGTTTTCACCCTCTAACGCCATGTTTTGCATAAGTCTAGAAATATGCAAATTTCTGTCGTATTCTCAAACCGGGAGTGTCGCGGCTATGTGGTCAGTTCCAACGAGTTACATTGGTGTCGTGGAAGGTGTTGGTGCCACCCACGGGGCCGTTCGGGGGTTGTTTCGAGTTTTCACCCTCTAACACCATGTTTTAAGCCTAAGTCTAGAAATATGCAAATTACCGTCATATTCTCAAATTGGGAAACCCGCAACTATGGGGTCAGTTCCTACGAGTTACATTGGTCCCGTGGGAGGTGTTAGTACCACCCACGGGGCCATTCGGGGGATGTTTTGGGTTTTCACCGTCTAACACTATGTTTTATGCCTAAGTGTAGAAGTATTCAAATTACCGTCGTATTCTCAAACCGGGAGTCCCGCGGCTGCGCGGTCAGTTCCTATATGTTACATTGGTCCCGTGGGAGGTGTTCGTGCCACCACGGGGCCCGTTTGGGTGTTGTTTCGTGTTTTCACCCTCTAACACCATGTTTTTAAGCCTAAGTCTAGAAATATCCGAATTGCCGTCATATTCTCAAACTGGAGGTATCGCGGCTGCGTGATCAGTTCCTACGAGATAGATTGGTGCCGTGGGAGGTGTTGGTGCCACCCAAGGGGGCCATTCGAGGGTGTCTCGAGTTTTCACCCTTTAACGCCATGTTTTAAGCCTAAGTCCAGAAATATGTAAATTACCGTCGTAATCTCCAAATGGGAGACCCGCAACTACGGGGTCAATGCCTACGAGTTACATTGGTCCTGTGGGAGGTGTTAGTGCCACCCACGGGGCCGTTCGGGGGATGTTTTAGGTTTTCACCCTCTAACGCCATATGTTTTTGCCTAAGTCTAGAAATATACAAATTACCGTCGTATTCTCAAACCGGGAGTCCCGCGGCTGCGCGGTCAGTTCCTACGAGTTACATTGGTCCTGTGGGAGGTGTTGGTGCCACCCCCGGGGCCATTTCGGAGCTGTTTCGAGTTTTCACCCTCTAACGCCATGTTTTTAAGCCTAAGTCTAGAAATATGCAAATTACCGTCGTATTCTCCAATCGAGAGTACCGCGGCTACGTGATCAGTCCCTACGAGTTACATTGGTGCCGCGGGAGGTGTTGGTGCCACTAACAGGGCCGTTCGGGGGCTATTTCGATTTTTCACCCTCTAACGCCATGTTTTTAAGCCTAAGTCTAGAAATATGAAAATTACCGTCGTATTCTCAAACCGGGAGACCCGCGACTGCGGGGTCAATTCCAACGAGTTACATTGGTTCCGTGGGAGGTGTTAGTGCCACCCACGGGACCATTTGAGGGCTGATTCTGGTTTTCACCCTCTAACGCCATTTTTTTATGCCCAAGTATAGAAATACCCAAACTACCATCGTATTCTCAAACCAAGAGTGTCGGGGCGGCGCGGTCAGTTTCTGCGAGTTACATTGGTCCCGTGGGAGGTGTTGGTGCCACCCACGGGTCCGTTCGGGGGCTGTTTCTTGTTTTCACCCTCTAACACCATGTTTTTAAGCCTAAGTCTAGAAATATGCAAATTACAATCGTATTCTCAAACCGGGAGTACCGCAGCTGCGTGATCAGTTCCTACGAGTTACATCAGTGCCGTGGGAGGTGTTGGTGCCACCCACGGGGCCGTTCGGGGGATGTTTCGAGATTTCACCCTCTAACGCCATGTTTTAAGCCCAAGTGTAGAAATATGAAAATAACCGTCGTATTCTCAAACGGGAGACCTGCAACTACGGGGTCAGTTCCTACGAGTTACATTGGTCCCATGGGAGGTATTAGTGCCACCCACTGGGCCGCTCGGGGGCTGTTTTGGGTTTTCACCCTCTAACACCATTTTTTATGCCTAAGTCTAGAAATATAAATATTACCATCGTATTCTCAAATCGGGAGTCCAGCGACTGTGCGGTCAGTTCCTAAGGGCTACGTTGGTCCTGCGGGAGGTGTTGGTACCACCCCCGGGGCCATTTCGGAGCTGTTTCGAGTTTTAACCCTCTAAAGCCATGTTTTTAAGCCTAGAAATATTAAAATTACCTTCATGTTCTCAAATCAGGAGTACCGCGGCTACGTGATCTGTTCCTACGAGTTACATTGGTCCCGTGGGAGGTGTTGGGGCCACCCACGGGGCCGTTCGGGTGTTGTTTCGAGTTTTCACCCTCTAACGCCGTGTTTTGCATAAGTCTAGAAATATGCAAATTTCCATCGTATTCTCAAACCGAAAGTGTCGTGGCTGCATGGTCAGTTCCAACGAGTTACATTAGTGCCGTGGAAGGTGTTGATGCCACCCACGGGGTTGTTCGGGGGTTGTTTCGAGTTTTCACCCTTTAACGCCATGTTTTTATTCCTAAGTATAGAAATATGCAAATTACCGTTAAATTCTAAAATCGAGAGTGCCACGGTTGCGCGGTCAGTTCCTACGAGTTACATTTGTCCCGTGGGAGGTGTTGGTGCCACCTACGGGGATGTTCGGGAACGGTTTTGAGTTTTCACCCTCTAACGCCATGTTTTCATGCCTAAGTCTAGAAATATGCAAATTACCATCATATTCTAAAACTGAGGGTGTTGCGGCTGCGTGGTAAGTTCCGATGAGTTACATTGGTCCCGTTGGAGGTGTTGGTTCCACCCACGGGGCCGTTCGGGGGCTGTTACGAGTTTTCACCCTCTAATGCAATGTTTTTATGCCTAAGTCTAAAAATATGCAAATTATCTTCATATTCTCAAACTAGCAGTACCGCGGCAGCGTGGTCAGTTCTTACGAGTTACATTAGTGCCGTGGGAGGTGTTAGTGCCACCCACGGGGCCGTTCGGGGGTTGTTTCGAGTTTTCACCCTCTAACGCCATGTTTTTAAGCGTAAGTCTAGAAATATGCAAATTACCGTCGTATTCTCAAAGCGGGAGACCCGCGACTGTGGGGTCAGTTCCTACGAGTTAGATTGGTCCCGTGGGAGGTGTTGGTGCCACCCACGGGGATGTTCGGGGGATGTTTTGAGTTTTCACCCACTAACACAATGTTTTTATGCCCAAGTCTTGAAATATTCAAATTACCATCGTATTATCAACCGGGAGTGTCGGGGCGGCGCGATAAGTTTCTACGAGTTACATTTGTCCCGTGGGAGGTGTTGGTGCCACACACGGGACCGTTCGGGGGTTGTTTCGAGTTTTCACCCTCTAACGCCATGTTTTGCTTAAGTCTAGAAATATGCAAATTAGCATCGTATTCTCAAATTGGGAGTGTCGTGGCTGCGGGGTCAGTTCCTACGAGTTACATTGGCCCCATGGGAGGTGTTGGTGCCACACACGGTGCCGTTCGGGGGTTGTTTCGAGTTTTCACCCTCTAACTCCATGTTTTGCTTAAGTCTAAAAATATGCAAATTAGCGTCGTATTCTCAAATAGGAAGTGTCGTGGCTGCACGGTCAGTTCCTACGGATTACATTGCTCCCGTGGGAGGTATTGCTGCCACCCATGTGGCCGTTCGGGGGCTGTTTCGAGTTTTCACCCTCTAATGCCATGTTTTAAGCCACAGTCTAGAAATATGCAAATTACCGTCGTATTCTCAAACTGGGAGACCCGCAACTACGGGGTCAGTTTCTACGATTTACATTGGTCCCATGGGAGGTGTTAGTGCCACCCACGAGGCTGTTCGGGAGCTGTTTTGGGTTTTCACCGTCTAACACTATGTTTTTATGCTTAAGTCTAGAAATATTCAAATTACCGTCGTATTCTCAAACCGGGAGTCCCGCGGCTGCACGGTCAGTTCCTATGGGTTACATTGGTCCTGTGGGAGGTGTTGGTCCACCCACGGGGCCGTTTGGGTGTTGTTTCGTGTTTTCACCCTCTAACACCATGTTTTTAAGCCTAAGTTTAGAAATATCCAAATTACCGTCACATTCTCAGACCGGGAGTACCGCGGCTTCGTGATCAGTTCCTACTAGTTACATTGGTGCCGTGTGAGGTGTTGGTGTCACCCACGGGGCCGTTCAGGGGTGTTTCAAGTTTTCACCCTTTAACGCCATGTTTTAAGCCTAAGTCTAGAAATATGTAAATTACCGTCGTAATCTCAAAATGGGAGACCCGCAACTACGGGGTCAATTCCTATGAGTTACATTGGTCCTGTGGGAGGTGTTAGTGCCACCCACGGGGCCGTTCGGGGGATGTTTTAGGTTTTCTCCCTCTAACGCCATATTTTTTGCCTAAGTCTTGAAAAATGCAAATTACCGTCGTATTCGCAAACCGGGAGTCCCGCAGCTGCGCGATCAGTTCCTACGAATTACATTGGTCCTGTGGGAGGTGTTGGTGCCCCCCCCCGGGGATATTTCGGAAATGTTTCGAGTTTTCACCCTTTAACGCCATGTTTTTAAGCCTAAGTCTAGAAATATACAAATTATCGTCGTATTCTCCAATCGGGAGTACCGCGGCTACGTGATCAGTCCCTACGAGTTACATCGGTGCCGTGGGAGGTGTTGGTGCCACCCACGGGGCTGTTCGGGGGATGTTTCGAGATTTCACCCTCTAACGCCATGTTTTAAGCCCAAGTGTAGAAATATGCAAATAACCGTCGTATTCTCAAACGGGAGACCTGCAACTACGGGGTCAGTTCCTACGAGTTACATTGGTCCCATGGGAGGTATTAGTGCCACCCACTGGGCCGCTCGGGGGCTGTTTTGGGTTTTCACCCTCTAACACCATTTTTTATGCCTAAGTCTAGAAATATAAATATTACCATCGTATTCTCAAATCGGTAGTCCTGCGACTGTGCGGTCAGTTCCTACGGGCTACGTTGGTCCTGTGGGAGGTGTTGGTACCACCCCCGGGGCCATTTCGGAGCTGTTTCGAGTTTTAACCCTCTAAAGCCATGTTTTTAAGCCTAAGTCTAGAAATATTAAAATTACCTTCATGTTCTCAAATCAGGAGTACCGCGGCTACGTGATCTGTTCCTACGAGTTACATTGGTCCCGTGGGAGGTGTTGGGGCCACCCACGGGGCCGTTCGAGTTTTCACCCTCTAACGTCGTGTTTTGCATAAGTCTAGAAATATGCAAATTTCCATCGTATTCTCAAACCGAAAGTGTCGTGGTTGCATGGTCAGTTCCAACGAGTTACATTAGTGCCGTGGAAGGTGTTGATGCCACCCACGGGGTTGTTCGGGGGTTGTTTCGAGTTTTCACCCTTTAACGCCATGTTTTTATTCCTAAGTATAGAAATATGCAAATTACCGTTAAATTATAAAATCGAGAGTGCCACGGTTGCGCGGTCAGTTCCTACGAGTTACATTGGTCCCGTGGGAGGTGTTGGTGCCACCTACGGGCCTGTTCGGGAACGGTTTTGAGTATTCACCCTCTAACGACATGTTTTCATGCCTAAGTCTAGAAATATGCAAATTACCATCATATTCTAAAACCGAGGGTGTTGCGGCTGCGCGGTAAGTTCCGATGAGTTACATTGGTCCCGTTGGAGGTGTTGGTTCCACCCACGGGGCCGTTCGGGGGCTGTTACGAGTTTTCACCCTCTAATGCAATGTTTTTATGCCTAAGTCTAAAAATATGCAAATTATCTTCATATTCTCAAACTAGCAGTACCGCGGCAGCGTGGTCAGTTCTTACGAGTTACATTAGTGCCGTGGGAGGTGTTAGTGCCACCCACGGGGCCGTTCGGGGGTTGTTTCGAGTTTTCACCCTCTAACGCCATGTTTTTAAGCGTAAGTCTAGAAATATGAAAATTACCGTCGTATTCTCAAACCGGGAGACCCGCGACTGCGGGGTCAATTCCAACGAGTTACATTGGTTCCGTGGGAGGTGTTAGTGCCACCCACGGGACCATTTGAGGGCTGATTCTGGTTTTCACCCTCTAACGCCATTTTTTTATGCCCAAGTATAGAAATACCCAAACTACCATCGTATTCTCAAACCAAGAGTGTCGGGGCGGCGCGGTCAGTTTCTGCGAGTTACATTGGTCCCGTGGGAGGTGTTGGTGCCACACACGGGACCGTTCGGGGGTTGTTTCGAGTTTTCACCCTCTAACGCCATGTTTTGCTTAAGTCTAGAAATATGCAAATTATCATCGTATTCTCAAGCTGGGAGTGTCGTGGCTTCGGGGTCAGTTCCTACGAGTTACATTGGTCCCATGGGAGGTGTTGGTGCCACACACGGTGCCGTTCGGGGGTTGTTTCGAGTTTTCACCCTCTAACTCCATGTTTTGCTTAAGTCTAAAAATATGCAAATTAGCGTCGTATTCTCAAATAGGAAGTGTCGTGGCTGCACGGTCAGTTCCTACGGATTACATTGCTCCCGTGGGAGGTATTGCTGCCACCCATGGGGCCGTTCGGGGTCTGTTTCGAGTTTTCACCCTCTAATGCCATATTTTAAGCCACAGTCTAGAAATATGCAAATTACCGTCGTATTCTCAAACTGGGAGACCCGCAACTACGGGGTCAGTTTCTACGATTTACATTGGTCCCATGGGAGGTGTTAGTGCCACCCACGAGGCCCTTCGGGAGCTGTTTTGGGTTTTCACCGTCTAACACTATGTTTTTATGCTTAAGTCTAGAAATATTCAAATTACCATCGTATTCTCAAACCGGGAGTCCCGCGGCTGCACGGTCAGTTCCTATGGATTACATTGGTCCTGTGGGAGGTGTTGGTCCACCCACGGGGCCGTTTGGGTGTTGTTTCGTGTTTTCACCCTCTAACACCATGTTTTTAAGCCTAAGTTTAGAAATATCCAAATTACCGTCACATTCTCAGACCGGGAGTACCGCGGCTTCGTGATCAGTTCCTACTAGTTACATTGGTGCCGTGTGAGGTGTTGGTGTCACCCACGGGGCCGTTCAGGGGTGTTTCGAGTTTTCACCCTTTAACGCCATGTTTTAAGCCTAAGTCTAGAAATATGTAAATTACCGTCGTAATCTCAAAATGGGAGACCCGTAACTACGGGGTCAATTCCTACGAGTTACATTGGTCCTGTGGGAGGTGTTAGTGCCACCCACGGGGCCGTTCGGGGGATGTTTTAGGTTTTCTCCCTCTAACGCCATATTTTTTGCCTAAGTCTAGAAATATGCAAATTACCGTCGTATTCGCAAACCGGGAGTCCCGCAGCTGCGCGATCAGTTCCTACGAATTACATTGGTCCTGTGGGAGGTGTTGGTGCCCCCCCCCCCGGGGATATTTCGGAAATGTTTCGAGTTTTCACCCTTTAACGCCATGTTTTTAAGCCTAAGTCTAGAAATATACAAATTATCGTCGTATTCTCCAATCGGGAGTACCGCGGCTATGTGATCAGTCCCTACGAGTTACATCGGTGCCATGGGAGGTGTTGGTGCCACCCACGGGGCCGTTCGGGGGATGTTTCGAGATTTCACCCTCTAACGCCATGTTTTAAGCCCAAGTGTAGAAATATGCAAATAACCATCGTATTCTCAAACGGGAGACCTGCAACTACGGGGTCAGTTCCTACGAGTTACATTGGTCCCATGGGAGGTATTAGTGCCACCCACTGGGCCGCTCGGGGGCTGTTTTGGGTTTTCACCCTCTAACACCATTTTTCATGCCTAAGTCTAGAAATATAAATATTACCATCGTATTCTCAAATCGGGAGTCCTGCGACTGTGCGGTCAGTTCCTACGGGCTACGTTGGTCCTGTGGGAGGTGTTGGTACCACCCCCGGGGCCATTTCGGAGCTGTTTCGAGTTTTAACCCTCTAAATCCATGTTTTTAAGCCTAAGTCTAGAAATATTAAAATTACCTTCATGTTCTCAAATCAGGAGTACCGCGGCTACGTGATCTGTTCCTACGAGTTACATTGGTCCCGTGGGAGGTGTTGGGGCCACCCACGGGGCCGTTCGAGTGTTGTTTCGAGTTTTCACCCTCTAGCGCCGTGTTTTGCATAAAGTCTAGAAATATGCAAATTTCCATCGTATTCTCAAACCGAAAGTGTCGTGGTTGCATGGTCAGTTCCAACGAGTTACATTAGTGCCGTGGAAGGTGTTGATGCCACCCACGGGGTTGTTCGGGGGTTGTTTCGAGTTTTCACCCTTTAACGCCATGTTTTTATTCCTAAGTATAGAAATATGCAAATTACCGTTAAATTATAAAATCGAGAGTGCCACGGTTGCGCGGTCAGTTCCTACGAGTTACATTGGTCCCGTGGGAGGTGTTGGTGCCACCTACGGGGCTGTTCGGGAACGGTTTTGAGTATTCACCCTCTAACGCCATGTTTTCATGCCTAAGTCTAGAAATATGCAAATTACCATCATATTCTAAAACCGAGGGTGTTGCGGCTGCGCGGTAAGTTCCGATGAGTTACATTGGTCCCGTTGGAGGTGTTGGTTCCACCCACGGGGCCGTTCGGGGGCTGTTACGAGTTTTCACCCTCTAATGCAATGTTTTTATGCCTAAGTCTAAAAATATGCAAATTATCTTCATATTCTCAAACTAGCAGTACCACGGCAGCGTGGTCAGTTCTTACGAGTTACATTAGTGCCGTGGGAGGTGTTAGTGCCACCCACGGGGCCGTTCGGGGGTTGTTTCGAGTTTTCACCCTCTAACGCCATGTTTTTAAGCGCAAGTCTAGAAATATGAAAATTACCGTCGTATTCTCAAAGCGGGAGACCCGCGACTATGGGGTCAGTTCCTACGAGTTAGATTGGTCCCGTGGGAGGTGTTGGTGCCACCCACGGGGATGTTCGGGGGATGTTTTGAGTTTTCACCCACTAACGCAATGTTTTTATGGCCAAGTCTTGAAATATTCAAATTACCATCGTATTATCAAACCGGGAGTGTCGGGGCGGCGCGATAAGTTTCTACGAGTTACATTTGTCCCGTGGGAGGTGTTGGTGCCACACACGGGACCGTTCGGGGGTTGTTTCGAGTTTTCACCCTCTAACGCCATGTTTTGCTTAAGTCTAGAAATATGCAAATTAGCATCGTATTCTCAAATTGGGAGTGTCGTGGCTGCGGGGTCAGTTCCTACGAGTTACATTGGTCCCATGGGAGGTGTTGGTGCCACACACGGTGCCGTTCGGGGGTTGTTTCGAGTTTTCACCCTCTAACTCCATGTTTTGCTTAAGTCTAAAAATATACAAATTAGCGTCGTATTCTCAAATAGGAAGTGTCGTTGCTGCACGGTCAGTTCCTACGGATTACATTGCTCCCGTGGGAGGTATTGCTGCCACCCATGGGGCCGTTCGGGGGCTGTTTCGAGTTTTCACCCTCTAATGCCATGTTTTAAGCCACAGTCTAGAAATATGCAAATTACCGTCGTATTCTCAAACTGGGAGACCCGCAACTACGGGGTCAGTTTCTACGATTTACATTGGTCCCATGGGAGGTGTTAGTGCCACCCACGAGGCCGTTCGGGAGCTGTTTTGGGTTTTCACCATCTAACACTATGTTTTTATGCTTAAGTCTAGAAATATTCAAATTACCATCGTATTCTCAAACCGGGAGTCCCGCGGCTGCACGGTCAGTTCCTATGGGTTACATTGGTCCCGTGGGAGGTGTTGGTCCACCCACGGGGCCGTTTGGGTGTTGTTTCGTGTTTTCACCCTCTAACACCATGTTTTTAAGCCTAAGTTTAGAAATATCCAAATTACCGTCACATTCTCAGACCGGGAGTACCGCGGCTTCGTGATCAGTTCCTACTAGTTACATTGGTGCCGTGTGAGGTGTTGGTGTCACCCACGGGGCCGTTCAGGGGTGTTTCGAGTTTTCACCCTTTAACGCCATGTTTTAAGCCTAAGTCTAGAAATATGTAAATTACCGTCGTAATCTCAAAATGGGAGACCCGCAACTACGGGGTCAATTCCTACGAGTTACATTGGTCCTGTGGGAGGTGTTAGTGCCACCCACGGGGCCGTTCGGGGGATGTTTTAGGTTTTCTCCCTCTAACGCCATATTTTTTGCCTAAGTCTAGAAATATGCAAATTACCGTCGTATTCGTAAACCGGGAGTCCCGCAGCTGCGCGATCAGTTCCTACGAATTACATTGGTCCTGTGGGAGGTGTTGGTGCCCCCCCCGGGGATATTTCGGAACTGTTTCGAGGTTTCACCCTTTAACGCCATGTTTTTAAGCCTAAGTCTAGAAATATACAAATTACCGTCGTATTCTCCAATCGGGAGTACCGCGGCTACGTGATCAGTCCCTACGAGTTACATTGGTGCCGTGGGAGGTGTTGGTGCCATCAACGGGGCCGTTCGGGGGCTGTTTCGAATTTTCACCCTCTAACGCCATGTTTTTAAGCCTAAGTCTAGAAATATTAGAATTATCATGGTATTATCAAACCGGGAGACCCGCGACTACAGGGTCAGTTCCTACGAGTTACATTGGTCCCGTGGGAGGTGTTGGTGCCTCCCACGGAGCCGTTCGAGGGTTGTTTCGAGTTTTCACCCTCTAACGCCATGTTTTCATGCCTAAGTTTAAAAATATACAAATTACCGTCATATTCTCGAACCGGGAGTGTCACGATTGCGCCGTCAGTTCCTACGAGAGACATTGGTGCTGTGGGATGTGTTGGTCCCACCCACGGGGCCGTTTGGGGGCTGTTTCGAGTTTTCACCCTCTAACGCCATATTTTAATGCCTAAGTCTATAAATATACAAATTATCGTTGTATTCTCAAATCGGGAGTGTCGCGGCTGCGCGGTCAGTTCCTATGAGTTACATTGGTCCCGTGGGAGGTGTTGGTGCCACCCACGGGGCCGTTCGGGGGTTGTCGAGTTTTCACCCTCTAACGCCATGTTAATTCCTAAGTCTAGAAATATGAAAATTATCGTCGTATTCTCAAATCGGGAGTTTCGCGGCTGCGCGGTCAGTTCCTACGAGTTACATTGGTCCCGCGGGAGGTGTTCGTGCCACCCATGGGTCCGTTCGGGGGCTGTTTCGAGTTTTCATCCTCTAACGCCATGTTTTCATGCCTAAGTTTAGAAATTTACAAATTACCGTCGTATTCTCAAACCCAAAGTCCCGTGGCTGCTTGGTCAGTTCCTACGAGTTACATTGGTTACGTGGGACATGTGGGTGCCACCCATGGGGCTGTTCGAAGGTTGTTTCGAGTTTTCACCCTCTAACGTCATGTTTTTCTAAAGTCTAGAAACATGCAAATTACCATCCTATTCTCAAACCGGGAGTGTCACGTCTGCACGGTCAGTTCCTACCGGTTACATTGGTCCCGTGGGAGGTGTTGGTGTCACCCACGGGGCCGTTCGGGGGATGTTTTGAGTTTTCACCCTCTAAAGTCATGTTTTTATGCCTAAGTCTAGAAATATATAAATTATCATCATATTCTCAAACCGGGAGTACCGCGACTGCGCGGTCAGTTCCTACTAGTTACATTGGTCCCGTTGTAGTTGTTGGTGCAACCCACGGGGCCGTTCTCTAACGCCATGTTTTTAAGCCTAAGTCTAGAAATATGCAAATTATCATCATATTATCAAACCGAAAGACCCGTGACTGCGCGGTCAGTTCCTACGAGTTACATTGGTCCCGTGGGAGGTGTTGGTACCACCCACGGGGCTGTTCGGGGGTTGTTTCGAGTTTTCACCCTCTAACGCCATATTTTCCATAAGTCTAGAAATATGCAAATTACCATCATATTCTTAAACTGGGAGTATCGCGGCTGCGCGGTCAGTTTCTACCAGTTACATTGGTCCCGTGGGAGGTGTTGGTGCCACCCACGGAGCCATTCGGGGGTTGTTTCGAGTTTTCACCCTCTAACGTCATGTTTTTATGACTAAGTTTAGAAATATACAAAATACCATTATATTCTCAAATTGGGAGTGTCGCAGCTGCGTGGTCACTTCCTACGAGTTACATTGGTGCCGTGGGAGGTGTTGATGCCACCCACGGGGCCGTTCGGGGGTTGTTTCGAGTTTTCACCCTCTAACGCCATGTTTTTCAGCCTAACTCTAGAAATATGCAAATTATCGTCTTATTATCAAATCGAGAGACCCGCGACTGCGCGGCTTGTTCCTACAAGTTACATTGGTCCCGTGGGAGGTGTCTGTGCCACCCACGGGGTCATTCGAGGGTTGTTTCTAGTTTTCACCCTCTAACGCCATGTTTTGCATAAGTCTAGAAATATGCAAATTTCCGTCGTATTCTCAAACCGGGAGTGTCGCGGCTACGTGGTCAGTTCCAACGAGTTACATTGGTGCCGTGGAAGGTGTTGGTGCCACCCACGGGGCCGTTCGGGGGTTGTTTCGAGTTTTCACCCTATAACGCCATGTTTTAAGCCTAAGTCTAGAAATATGTAAATTACCATCGTATTCTCAAACTGGGAAACCCGCAACTACAGGGTCAGTTCCTACGAGTTACATTGGTCCCGTGGGAGGTGTTAGTGCCACCCACGGGGCCGTTCGAGTGCTGTTTTGGGTTTTCACCGTCTAACACTATGTTTTATGCCTAAGTCTAGAAATATTTAAATTACCGTCGTATTCTCAAACCGGGAGTCCCGCGGCTTTGCGGTCAGTTCCTATATGTTACATTGGTGCTGTGGGAGGTGTTGGTGACACCCACGAGGTTGTTCGGGGATTGTTTCGAGTTTTCACCCTCTAACGCCCTGTTTTTAAGCCTAAGTCAAGAAATACGAAAATTACCATCGTATTTTCAAACCGGGAGACCCGTGACTATGGGGTCAGTTCCTACAAGTTACGTTGGTCCCGTGGGAGGTGTTGATGCCACCCACGGGGCTATTCAGTGGATGTTTTGGGTTTTCACCCTCTAACGCTATGTTTTTATGCCCAAGTCTAGAAATATGCAAATTACCATCGTATTCTCAAATCGGGACTGTCGGGGCGGCGCAATTAGTTTCTACGAGTTACATTGGTCCCGTGGTAGGTGTTGGTGCCACCCACGGGACCGTTCGTGGGCTGTTTCTTATTTTCACCCTCTAACACCATGTTTTTAAGGCTAAGTCTAGAAATATTCAAATTACCGTCGTATTCTCAAACCGGGAGTACCGCGACTGCGTGATCAGTTCCTACGAGTTACATCGGTGCCGTGGGAGGTGTTGGTGCCACCCACGGAGCCGTTCGGGGGCTGTTTCGAGTTTTCGCCCTCTAACGCCATGTTTTAAGCCTAAGTCTAGAAATATGCAAATTACCGTCGTATTCTCAAACGGGACACCCGCGACTACGGGGTCAGTTCTTACGAGTTACATTGGTCCTGTGGGAGGTGTTAGTGCCACCCACAGGGCCGTTCGGGGGTTATTTTGGGTTTTCACCCTCTAACACCATGTTTTTATGCCTAAGTCTAGAAATATTCATATTACCATCTTATTCTAAAACCGAGAGTACCGCGGCTGCGTGATCAGTTCCTACGAGTTACATTGGTGCCGTGGGAGGTGTTGATGCCACCCCCGGGGCCATTCCGGAGCTGTTTCGAGTTTTAACCCTCTAACGCCATATTTTAAGCCTAAGTCTAGAAATATGCAAATTACCATCATAATCTCAGAATGGGAGACCCTCAACTATGGGGTCAATTCCTATGAGTTACATTGGTCCCGTGGGAGGTTTTAGTGCCACCCACGGGCCGTTCGGGGGCTGTTTTCGATTTTCACCCTCTAACGCCATTTTTTTTTCGCCTAAGTCTAGAAATATGCAAATTACCATCGTATTCTTAACCCGGGAGTCCCGCGGCTACGCGGTCAGTTCCTACGAGTTACATTGGTCCTGAGGGAGGTGTTGGTGCCACCCCCGGGGCCATTTCGGAGTTGTTCCGAGTTTTCACCCACTAACGCCATGTTTTTAAGCCTAAGTCTAGAAATATGCTATTACCATCATATTCTAAAATCGGGAGTACTGCGGCTACGTGATCAGTCCCTACGAGTTACATTGGTGTCGTGGGAGGTGTTGGTGCCACCAACGGGTCCCGTTCTGGGGCTGTTTCGAGTTTTTACCCACTAACGCCATGTTTTTAAGACTATGTCTATAAATATGAAAATTACCATCGTATTCTCAAACCGGGAGTACCACGACTGCGTGATCAGTTCCTACGAGTTACATTGGTCCCGTGGGAGGTGCTGGTGCCACCCACGGGGCCGTTCGAGGGTTATTTTGGGTTTTCACCCTCTAACACCATATTTTTATGCCTAAGTCTAGAAATATTTATATTACCATTGTATTGTCAAACCAGGAGTCCCGCAGCTGCGCGGTCAATTCCTACTGGTTACATTGGTCCTGTGAGAGGTGTTAGTGCCACCCCCGGGGCCGTTTGGGTGCTCTTTCGTGTTTTCACCCTCTAACGCCATGTTTTAAGCCTAAGTTTAGAAATATGAAAATTACCATCCTAATCTCAAACGGGGAGACCCGCAACTACGGGGTCAGTTCCAACGAGTTACATTGGTCCCGTGGGAGGTGTTAGTGCCACCCACGGGGCCGTTTGGGGCTATTTTGGGTTTTCACCCTCTAACACCAAGTTTTTATGCCTATGTCTAGAAATGTTCATATTACCATTGTATTCTCAAACCGTGAGTTCCGCAGCTGCGCGATCAGTTCCTACGGGTTACATTGGTCCTGTGGGAGGTTTTGGTGCCACCCATGGGGCTGTTCGGGGGCTGTTTTGGGTTTTCACCCTCAAACGCCATGTTTTTATGCCTAAATATAGAAATATGCATGTTACCTTCGTATTCTCAAACCGAGAGTCCCGCGGTGGCGTGGTCAGTTCCTACGAGTTACATTGGGGTCGTGGGAGGTGTTGGTGCCACCCACGGGGCCGTTTGGTTGTTGTTTCGTGTTTTCACCCTCGAACACCATGTTTTTAAACCTAAGTCTAGAAATATGCAAATTACCGTCATATTCTCAAACCGGGAGTACCCCGGCTGCGTGATCAGTTCCTACGAGTTACATTGGTGCCGTGGGAGGTGTTGATGCCACCCACGGGGCCGTTCGGGGGTGTTTCGCGTTTTCACCCTTTAACGCCATGTTTTAAGCCTAAGTCTAGAAATATGCAAATTATCGTCGTAATCTCAAAATGGGAGACCCTCAACTATGGGGTCAATTCATATGAGTTACATTGGTCCCGTGGGAGGTGTTAGTGCCACCCACGGGGCCGCTCGGGGGATGTTTTGGGTTTTCCCCCTCTAACACCATGTTTTTATGCCTAAGTCTAGAAATATGCAAATTACCATCGTACTCTCAAACCGGGAGTCCCGCGGCTACGCGGTCAGTTCCTACGAGTTACATTGGTCCTGAGGGAGGTGTTGGTGCCACCCCCGGGGCCATTTCGGAGTTGTTCCGAGTTTTCACCCACCAACGCCATGTTTTTAAGCCTAAGTCTAGAAATATGCTAATACCGTCATATTATGAAATTGGGAGTACCGCGGCTACGTAATCAGTCCCTACGAGTTACATTGGTGTCGTGGGAGGTGTTGGTGCCACCAACGGGTCCCGTTCCGGGGCTGTTTCGAGTTTTTACCCACTAACGCCATGTTTTTAAGCCTATGTTTAGAAATATGAAAATTATCATCGTATTCTCAAACCGGGAGACCCGCGACTACGCGGTCAGTTCCTACGAGTTACATTGGTCCCGTGGGAGGTGTTGGTGCCACCCACGGAGCCGTTCGAGGGATATTTCGAGTTTTCACCCTCTAACGCCATGGTTTCATGCCCAAGTTTAGAAATGTACAAATTACCATCGTACTCTCAAACCGGGAGTCCCGCGGCTACGCGGTCAGTTCCTACGAGTTACATTGGTCCTGAGGGAGGTGTTAGTGCCACCCCCGGGGCCATTTCGGAGTTGTTCCGAGTTTTCACCCACTAACGCCACTTTTTTTTAAGCCTAAGTCTAGAAATATGCTATTACCGTCATATTATGAAATTGGGAGTACCGCGGCTACGTGATCAGTCCCTACGAGTTACATTGGTGTCGTGGGAGGTGTTGGTGCCACCAACGGGTCCCGTTCCGGGGTTGTTTCGAGTTTTGACCCACACTAACGCCATGTTTTTAGGCTAAGTTTAGAAATATGCAAATTACCGTCATATTCTCAAAGTGGGAGACCCGCGACTGTGGGGTCAGTTCCTAAGAGTTGCATTGGTCCCGTGGGAGGTGTTGGTGCCACCCACGAAGCTGTTCGGGGGATGTTTTGGGGATTCACCATCTAATGCTATGTTTTTAAGACTAAGTCTAGAAATATGCAAATTACTGTCGTATTCTCAAACCGGGAGTGTCGGGGCTGCGCGGTCAGTTCCTACGACTTACATTGGTCCCGTGGGAGGTGTTGGTGCCACCCACGGGGCCGTTCGGGTGCTGTATCTTGTTTTCACCCTCTAACACCATGTTTTTAAGCCTAAGTCTTGAAATATGCAAATTACCATCGTATTATCAAACCAGGAGTACCGCGGCTGCGTGATCAGTTCCTACGAGTTACATCGGTGCCGTGGGAGGTGTTGGTGGCACCCACGGGGCCGTTCGGGGGTTGTTTCGAGATTTCACCCTCTAATGCCATGTTTTAAGCCTAAGTCTATAAATATATAAATAACCATCGTATTCTCAAATGGGAGACCCGCAACTACGGGGTCAGTTCCTACGAGTTACATTGGTCCCATGGGAGGTGTCAGTGCCACCCACGGGGCCACTCGGGGGCTATTTTGGGTTTTCCCGCTCTAACACCATGTTTTTATGCCTAAGTCTAGAAATATTCATATTACCATCGTATTCTCAAATCGTGAGTCCCGCGACTACGCGGTCAGTTCCTACGGGTTACGTTGGTCCTGTGGGAGGTGTTGGTGCCACCCCCGGGGCCATTCCGGAGCTGTTTCGAGTTTTAACCCTCTAAAGCCATGTATTTAAGCCTAAGTCTGGAAATATGAAAATTACCTTCATGTTCTCAAATCAGGAGTACCGTGGCTACGTGATCTGTTCCTACGAGTTACATTGGTGTCGTGGGAGGTGTTGGTCCCACCCACGGGGCCGTTCGGGGACTGTTTCGAGTTTTCACCCTCTGACGCCATGTTTTAAAGCCTAAGTCTAGAAATATGAAAATTATCATCGTATTCTCAAACTGGGAGACCTGCAACTGCGGGGTCAATTCCAACGAGTTACATTGGTCCCGTGGGAGGTGTTGGTGCCACCCACGGGGCCGTTCGAGGGTTGTTTCTAGTTTTCACCCTCTAACGCCATGTTTTAAATGCCTAAGAAGAAATATGAAAATTACAATCGTATTCTCAAATCGGGAGTACCGCAGTTGTGTGATCAGTTCCTACGAGTTACATTGGTCCCGTGTGAGGTGTTGGTGCCACCCAGTGTGCCGTTCGAGGGTTGTTTCGAGTTTTCACCCTCTAACACTATGTTTTTAAGCCTAAGTCTAGAAATATGCAAATTACCATCGTATTCTCAAATCGGGAGTATCGTGGCTGCATGATCAGTTCCTACGGGTTACATTGGTGCCGTGGGAGGTGTTTGTGCCACCCACGGAGCCGTTCGGGGGCTATTTCGAGTTTTCACCCTATAACGCCACCTTTTTATGCCTAATTCCAGAAATATGAAAATAATTATCGTATTCTCAAACCGGGAGTCCCCCAACTGCGGGGTCAGTTCCTACGAGTTACATTGGTCCCGTAGGAGGTGTTGCTGCCACCCACGGGGCTGTTTTGGGTTTTCACCCTCTAACGCCATGTTTTTATGCCTAAATCTAGAAATATGCAAGTTACCTTCGTATTATCAAATCGGGAGTCCCGCAGTGGCGTGGTCAGTTTCTACGAGTTACAATAGTGCCGTGGGAGGTGTTGTTGACACCCACGGGGCCGTTCAGGGTCTGTTTCAAGTTTTTACCCTCTAACGCCATGTTTTTAAGCCTAAGTCTAGAAATATGCAAATTATCATCGTATTCTCCAACCGGGAGACCCGCGATTACGAGGTCAGTTCCTACGAGTTACATTGGTCCCGTGGGAGGTGTTGGTGCCACCAACGGGACCGTTCGGGTGTTGTTTCGAGTTTTCACCCTTTAACGCCATGTTTTGTTTAAGTCTAGAAATATGCTAATTATCATCGTATTCTCAAACCGAGAGTGTCGCAGCTGCCCCGTCAGTTCCTACGAGTTACATTTGTGTCGTGGGAGGTGTTGGTGCCACCCACGGGGCTGTTTCGAGTTTTCACCATTTAACGCCATGTTTTAAGCCTAAGTCTAAAAATATGCAAATTACTGTCCTAATCTCAAACTGGGAGACCGCAACTATGGGCTCAATTCCTACGAGTTACATTGGTCCCGTGGGAGGTGTTAGTGCCACTCACGGGGCCGTTTGGGGGCTGTTTTTGGTTTTCACCCTCTAACGCCATATTTTTATTCCTAAGTCTAGAAATATGCGAATTACCGTCATATTCTCAAACCGGGAGTCCCGCGGCTGCGCGGTCAGTTCCTACGAGTTATATTGGTCCTGTTGGAGGTGTTGGTGCCACCCCCGGGGCCATTCCAGAGCTTTTTGAGTTTCCTCCCTCTAACGCCATGTTTTTAAGCCTAAGTCTAGAAATATGCAAATTACCGTCGTATTCTCAAACCGAGAGTACAACGGCTACATGATCAGTCCCTACGAGTTACATTGGTGCCGTGGGAGGTGTTGGTGTCACCCACGGGGACATTCAGGGGCTGTTTCGTGTTTTCACCCTCTAACGCCATGTTTTTAGGCCTATGTCTAGAAATATGAAAATTATCATCGTATTCTTAAACCGAGAGACCCGCGACTACGGGATCAGTTCCTACGAGTTACATTGGTCCCGTGGGATGTATTGGTGCCACCCACGGAGCTGTTCGAGGGTTGTTTCGAGTTTTCACCCTCTAACGCCATGTTTTCATGCCTAAGTTTAGAAATATACAAATTACCATCATATTCTCAAACCGGCAGTGTCGCGGCTGTGCGGTCATTTCCTACGAGTTACATTGGTGCCGTGGGAGGTGTTGGTGCCACCCACGTGGCCATTCGGGGGTTGTTTGATTTTTCACCCTCTAATGCCATGTTTTTAATCCAAAGTCAAGAAATATACAAATTATCATTGTATTCTCAAACTGGGAGACCCGCGACTATGGGGTCAGTTCCTACGAGTTACATTGGTCCCGTGGGAGGTGTTGGTGCCACCCACGGGGCTGTTCGCGTGATGTTTTGGGTTTTCACCCTCTAACACAATGTTTTTATGCCCAAGTCTAAAAATATGCAAATTACCATCGTAGTCTCAAACCGGGTGTGTCGGGGCGGCGCGATCAGTTTCTACGAGTTATATTGGTCCCGTGGGAGGTGTTGGTGCCACCTACCGGGCAGTTCGGGCGCTTTTTCTTGTTTTCACCCTCTAACGCCATGCTTTTATGCCTAACTCAAGAAATATGCAAATTACCATCGTATTGTCAAACCGGGAGTACCACGGCTGCGTGATCAGTTCCTACGAGTTACATTGGTGCCGTGGTAGGTGTTGGTGCCACCCACGGGGCCGTTCGGAGGCTGTTTTGAGTTTTCACCCTCTATCGCTACATTTTTATGCCTGATTCTAGAAATATGTAAATAACCATCGTATTCTCAAATCGAGAGTCCCGCGACTATGGGGTTAGTTCCTACGTGTTTCATTTGTCCCGTGGGTGGTGTTGGTGCCACCCACGGGGCCGTTCGGGGGCTGTTTTGGGTTTTCACCCTCTAACGCCATATTTTTATGCCTTAATCTAGAAATATGTAAGTTACCTTCGTATTCTCAAACTGGGAGTACCGCGGCTACATGAGCAGTCCCTACTAGTTACATTGGTGCCGTGGGAGGTGTTGGTGCCACTCACGGGGCCGTTCGGGGGCTGTTTCGAGTTTTCACCCTCTAACGCCATGTTTTTAAGCCTAAGTCTAGAAATACTCAAATTATCATCGTATTCTCAAACTGGGAGACCCGCGACTACTGGATCAGTTCCTACGAGTTACATTGATACTGTGGGAGGTGTTGGTGCCACCCACAGAGCCATTCGAGGTTTGTTTCAAGTTTTCACCCTCTAACGCCATGTTTTCATGCCTAAGTTAGGAAATATACAAATTACCGTCGTATTCTCAATCCGGGAGTGTCGTGGCTGCGCCATCATTTCCTACGAGTTACCTTGGTGCCGTGGGAGGTGTTGGTCCCACCCACGGGGCCGTTCGGGGGATGTTTAGAGTTTTCACCATCTAACGCCATGTTTTTATGCCTAACTCAAAAAATATGCAAATTACCATCATATTCTCAAACCGGGAGTACCACGGCTGTGTCGTAAGTTCCTACGAGTTACATTGGTGCCGTGGGAGGTGTTAGTCCCACCCACGGGGTCATTCGGGGGTTGTTTCAAGTTTTCACCCTCTAACGCCATGTTTTTAAGCCTAAGTCAAGAAATATTCAAATTATCATCGTATTCTCAAACCGGGAGACCCGTGACTGGGGGGTCCGTTCCTACGAGTTACATTGGTCCCGTGGGAGATGTTGGTGCCACCCACGGGGCTGTTCGAAGGATGTTTTTAGTTCTCACCCTCTAACGCTATGTTTTTATTCCCAAGTCTAGAAATATGCAAATTACCATCGTATTCTCAAATCGGGAGTGTCGGTGCAGCGCGATCAGTTTCTATGAGTTACATTGGTCCCGTGGGAGGTGTTGGTGCCACCTACGGGGCAGTTCGGGCGCTGTTTCTTATTTTCACCCTCTAACACCATGTTTTTAAGCCTAACTCTAGAAATATGAAAATTATAGTCATATTCACAAACTGGGAGTACCGCAGCTGCGTGATCAGTTCCTACGAGTTACATCGGTGTCGTGGGAGGTGTTGGTGCCACCCACGGGGCCTTTTGGGGGTTGTTTCTAGTTTTCACCCTCTAACACCATGTTTTAAGCCTAAGTCTAGAAATATGCAAATTACCATCGTATTCTCAAACGGGGAGACCCGCAACTACGGGGTCAGTTCCAACGAGCTACATTGGTCCCGTGGGAGGTGTTAGTGCCACCCACGGGGCCTTTGGGGGCTATTTTGGGTTTTCACCCTCTAACACCAAGTTTTTATGCCTAAGTCTATAAATGTTCGTATTACCATCGTATTCTCGAACCGTGAGTCCCGCAGATGCGCGGTCAGTTCCTACGGGTTACATTGGTCCTGTGGGAGGGGTTGGTTCCACCCACGGGGCCGTTCGGGGGCTGTTTTGGGTTTTCACCCTCTAACGCCATGTTTTTATGCCTAAATCTAGAAATATCCAAGTTACCTTCATATTCTCAAACCGGGAGTCCCACGGTGGCATGGTCAGTTCCTACGAGTTAGATTGGTGCCGTGGGAGGTGTTGTTGACACCCACGGGGCCGTTCGGGGTCAGTTCAGAGTTTTCACCCTCGAACGCCATGTTTTTAGGCCTAAGTCTAGAAATATACAAATAATCATCGTATTCTCAAACCGGGGGACCCGCGATTACGGGGTCAGTTCTTACGAGTTACATTGGTCCCGTGGGAGTTGTTAGTGCCACCCACGGGGCCATTCGGGGGATGTTTTAGGTTGTCACCCTCTAACACCATATTTTTTTTGCCTAAGTCTAGAAATATACAAATTACCATCGTATTCTCAAACCGGGAGTCCCACAGCTGCGCGGTCAGTTCCTAGGAGTTACATTGGTCATGTGGGAGGTGTTGGTGCCAACCCCGGGGTCATTCCAGAGTTATTTCGCGTTTTCACCCTCTAACGCCATGTTTTTAAGCCTAAGTCAAGAAATATTCAAATTACCGTCGTACTCTCAAACTGGGAGTACCGCGGCTACGTGATTAGTGCCGTGGGAGGTGTTGGTGCCACCAACGGGGCCGTTCGGGGGCTGTTTCGAGTTTTCACCCTCAAACACCATGCTTTTAAGCCTAAGTCTAAAAATATGAAAATTATCATCTTATTCTCAAACCGGGAGACCCGCGACTACGGGGTCAGTTCCTACGAGTTACATTGATCCCGTGGGAGGTGTTGGTGCCACCCACGGAGCCGTTCGAGGGTTGTTTCGAGTTTTTACCCTCTAACGCCATGTTTTCATTCCTAAGTTTAAAAATATAGAAATTACCATCGTATTCTCAAACCGGGAGTGTCGCGGCTGCGCCGCCAGTTCCTACGTGTAACATTGGTGCTGTGGGAGGTGGTGGTCCCACCCACGGGGCCGTTCGGGGGTTGTTTCGAGTTTTCACCCTCTAACGCCATGTTTTTATGCCTAACTCAAGAAATATGCAAATTACCGTCGTATTCTCGATGCGGGAGTACCACAGCTACGTGGTCAGTTCCTACGAGTTACATTGGTGTCGTGGGAGATGTTGGTGCCATCCACGAGGTCGTTTGGGGATGTTTCGAGTATTCACCCTCTAACGCCATGTTTTTAAGCCTAAGTCAAGAAATATGCAAATTACCGCTGTATTCTCAAACTGGGAGACCCATGACTATGGGGTCAGTTCCTACGAGTTACATTGGTCCCGTGGGAGGTGTTGGTGCCACCCACGGGGCTGTTCAGGGGATGTTTTGGGTTTTCACCCTCCAACGCTATGTTTTTATGCCCAAGTCTAGAAATATGCAAATTACCATCGTATTCTCAAACCGGGAGTGTCGGGGCGACGCGGTCAGTTTCTATGAGTTACATTGGTCTTGTGGGAGGTGTTGGTGCCACCCATGGGGCCGTTCGGGGGCTGTTTCTTATTTTCACCCTCTAACACCATGTTTTTAAGCCTAAGTCTAGAAATATGCAAATTACCTTGGTATTCTCAAACCGGGAGTACCGCGGCTGCGTGATCAGTTCCTACGAGTTACATCGGTGCCGTGGGAGGTGTTGGTGCCACCCACGGGGCCGTTCGGGGGCTGTTTTGAGTTTTCACCCTCTAACGCCATGTTTTAAGCCTAAGTCTAGAAATATGCAAATTACCGTCGTATTCTTAAATGGGAGACCCGCAATTATGGGGTCAGTTCTTACGAGTTACATTGGTCCTGTGGGAGGTGTTATTGCCACCCACGGGGCCGTTCGGGGGCTGTTTTGTGTTTTCACCCTCTAACACCGTGTTTTCATGCCTAAGTCTAGAAATATTCATATTACCATCGTATTCTCAAATCGGGAGTCCCTCGGCTGTGCGGTCAGTTCCTACGAGTTACATTGGTCCTGTGGAAGGTGTTAGTGCCACCCCCAGGGCCATTCCAGAGCCGTTTCGAGTTTTAACCCTCTAAAGCCATTTTTAAGCCTAAGTCTAGAAATATGCAAATTACCTTCATGTTCTCAAATCAGGAGTACCGCGGCTATGTGATATGTTCCTACGAGTTACATTGGTGCCGTGGGAGGTGTTAGTTCCACCCACGGGGTCGTTCGGGGGATGTTTCGAGTTTTCACCCCCTGACGCAATGTTTTAAAGCCTAAGTCTAGAAATATGTAAATTATCATCGTATTTTCAAACTGGGAGACCAGCGACTGCGGGGTCAATTCCTACGAGTTACATTGGTCCCGTGGGAGGTGTTGGTGCCACCCATGGGGCCGTTCGAGGGCTATTTTGAGTTTTCACCCTCTAACACCATGTTTTTATGCCTAAGTCAAGAAATATGCAAATTACCATCATATTCTCAAACCGGGAGTCCCGCAGCTATGCGGTCAGTTCTTACGAGTTACATTGGACCCGTGTGAGGTTATGGTGCCACCCACGGTGCCATTCGAGGGCTATTTTGAGTTTTCACCCTCTAACACAATGTCTTTAAGCATTAGTCTATAAATAAGCAAATTACCATCGTATTCTCAAATCGGGAGTATCACGGCTGCGTGATCAGTCACTACATGTTACATTGGTGCCGTGGGAGGTGTTGGTACCACCCACGGGGCCGTTCGGGGGCTGTTTCGAGTTTTCACCCTCTAACGCCACGTTTTTATGCCTAATTCTAGAAATATGCAAATAACTGTCGTATTCTCAAAGCGGGAGTCCTGCGACTACGGGGTCACTTCCTACGAGTTACATTGGTCCCGTGGGAGGTGTTGGTGCCACCCACGGGGCCGTTCGATTGTTGTTTCGAGTTTTCACCCTCTAACACCATGTTTTTATCCCTAAATCTAGAAATATGCAAGTTACCTTAGTATTATCAAACCGGGAGTCCCACGGTGGCGTGGTCAGTTCCTACGAGTTACATTGGTGCCGTGGGAGGTGTTGTTGACACCCATGGGACCGTTCGGGGTCTGTTTTGAGTTTTCACCCTCTAACGCCATGTTTTTAAGCCTGAGTCTAGAAATATGTAAATTATCATCGTATTCTCAAATCGAGAGACCCGTGATTATGGGGTCAGTTCCTACGAGTTACATTGGTCCCGTGGGAGGTGTTGGTGCCACCAACGGGGCCGTTCGGGGGTTGTTTCGAGTTTTCACCCTTTAACGCCATGTTTTGTTTAAGTCTAGAAATATGCAAATTATCATCGTATTCTCAAACCGGGAGTGTCGTAACTGCGCCGTCAGTTCCTACGAGTTACATTTGTGCCGTGGGAGGTGTTGGTGACACCCACGGGGCCGTTCGGGGGTTGTTTCGAGTTTTCACCCTCTAACGCCATGTTTTTATGCCTATGTCAAGAAATATGCAAATTACTGTCGTATTCTCAAATGGAGAGTACCACGGTTGCGTGATCAGTTCCTACGAGTTACATTGGTGCCGTGGGAGTTGTTAGTACCACCCACGGGGCCGTTTGGGGGTTGTTTAGTGTTTTCACCTTCTAACGCCATGTAGGTCAAGGTTTCTGGTCAAAAAGTTATCTTCTTCCCATCGACAGTTGACTTTAGGGTTTCTAATTTTATACCTTGAATAACTCCTTCATTTTTAAACCATTTGAGATGATTTCTTAACAAACTCAACATACTTTTTCAGAAGGAGTCCAAATATAAAGTTTTTATGGATTGAGATGCAATATATCTCAAGTTCCATATATTTGTGTTTTACTGAAAATTTGACCTAACATTTGTAGATTTTAAGGATATGGAAGGGGTTCTTATGAACCTAGTTTGATTTCTGCTATGTGTAGGAGTAATTTAGTTTTGATTTCAAAGGTTGAGATGGATTATACTGAGAGAATTTTATATTTTTAGTTTTCTGGTTCAAAACATACTTTCAATCGATTTGAGCTTAATATGCACATTCATGACATTTGATCATTACATTCAAGTTCATGGGATTGTAATGAAGACTGTCAAAGCTTTAAACTTGAGCTTTGATCATTATTTGGAAGTTCACCATTGAAGCTCAAGCTTTAATGGATGAATCTTCATAATTTTCACCTAGGGCCTATTTTCTACGTAAAATTTCCTACAGTTTTGACCTATTATAACATTATAACATATGTAAAATGATTGAAGGTAAAAGAACTGAATATAGTGCACAAAATCATAGAGTATCTATTTGGAGTGAAAATTTTGAGTTTTAAAACTTCTATTTGAGTGAGTTTAAACTGAGGATTTCGTGGGGTATTTATAGTATGTAAGCAGGGGAGTTCATTGGTGGAATAGGGAGGTGGATTTGAACTGAAATCGTACGGTTTTCAAGCTTAGGTATTGTTTCTCACATGTGTGCATGTGTGCACATGTGATTCCTGGTTGTTTACGCTATTGTGTAAGATTATTTGGACATGAAGTTTTATAAAATTAATAAAACGTTGGTGTTTGGTCCTTGTTTGGTCATGTATATGCACTTATAGCCTTAAAAGTGTACTTTTGATAAAGTTTAGGGGTACTTTTGTAATTTTAGAAAGTTTTAAGGGCTAAAATTATAAATTTACGTTAATTGAAGTATAAAAGGTTAATTTGATATAAATTTGAGGTTTAAGGGTTAAGTATAAGTCAAGTTATGCTGTTTTGAAGTTTTTAAGGGCTATTTTGTAAATATTGGAACTTCAGGGGGTCTAAGTTAATTTAGTAAAGTTATAGGGCATCAAGTATAGTTTCATTCTTCTAAAAGACTTTTGAATTTGAATACTTTATAAGGGTTGAAATAATGATTATAGGTGATTAGGGTCGGTTTTAAAAATTCAAGTTATTACAGTCTACCTACCTAAAAAAAATTCATCCTTGAATTTACCTTGAAATAATCGGGGTATTGATCTTTCATAGCTTGTTCGGGTTCCCACGTAGTGTCTTGCTGATTTTGATTTTCCCAAAGTACTTTAACTGAGGGAATGTCTTTGTTTCTGAGGTGCTTCACTTGGTGATTCAAAATTTGAATAGGGTGTACCTCAAAGTACTCAAGTTATTTCCCAAAGTACTCAAATTCATGGCTTGGTTCGATAGAAATATCTTGCCATATAATGGTATGAAATGGCTCAGAAATACACAGGCATATCTGAGACACATGAAATATAGTGTGACTATTGGATTATTCGACAGGTAATTCTAATTGATAGGCTACAGAGCCAACTCGTTTAGAAATTGTGAAAGGTCCAATATATCTACGGGATAATTTTTCTTTCTTTCCAAGGCATAAGATTCATTTTCGAGGAGAAAATTTTAAAAATACTTGGTCATTAATTTTAAATTCTAAGGGTTTCCAGCGCTAGTTTACATAACTTTCGTAATGATCTTGGGCTGTCTTCAATCTTTCTCAATTTTTTTGTATTCTCTCAGTGGTTTCCTAGATTATCTCAGGGCCAAATTGTTTTCTACTTTTGAATTTTGCCCATCATACAGGTGATCTACATGGTCTTCCATATAATGATTCAAACGGAGCAGCTTTAATACTAGTCTGATAACTATTGTTATATGAAAATTCGATAAGGGGTAAATGTACATTCCAATTGTCGGGCATATCTAACGTACAAGCTCATATCATAACTTCTAATGTTTGGATTTTACGTTATGATTATCCATCTGTTTGTGGGTAGAATGCGGTACTTAAATGAAGTTTAGTACCCATTACGATTTGCAATACTTGCCAAAAATTTATTACAAAATGAGAATTTAATATCATGCTCCAGTAATTTAATTAAATTATATATGGATTATAAATGAGGAGGATTTAATGATAATTGTGGAAGAATTGTGGGTAAAATTGGACAAAAATATAGGAAGAATTGAAGGGTTCATTTAGACGACAAGGGTAGGTCATTAGAAGGTCACGAGATACAGGGCTTCGAATGAGGTGCTACTGGTTAACAGTAGAAAGTCGCGCAAAGGGTCATGCAATATACCGTTCAAATTAGGTGGCCAAGTCATTCGAATGACCTAGGGTAATTGTTCGAATGGAATAAGTCAAGTTCTTGTAATCTAAACTACCTTTATGAGCTGTCACAATTTTGGTCATTGGATCTATGAGTCATCGAGCTCAAACCAGCCCAGAAGGGGAAACACGGGATTTTTGGCCTTTAGAAGGGTTTTATAAGGGTGTGTTTTGTGTATTTTGGGTTATATTAAGTTTGGAGAAGATGGAAGAAGGAGAGAGAGAGAGAGAGAGAGAGACAGAGAGAGACAGAGAGAGAGGTGGGTGGTCTTTCACCTCCACTCACCACCATTCCACCAGCTTTCCACCTTTATTTGTGTAATACTCCACCATATTCAAGCCTAAAATACCCATTTCTACCATTATTGATGAAGAGCTATGAATTTTAGAGAAGTATTGAGGGATTTTTGAAGAAGATAATGAGGGCTTCCATGGAGTTTGAAGTGGGTCTTTCTTGGAAGCTTAAAAGAATATTTTGGAGCATTTTGGAGGATGCATTTGGTAACCCCTTAAGGCCACCTTTGGAGGTGGGGGTTTTTCCTTCTACACCAACATTTATACCACTTTTGGAGCCATTAGAGGTGGGAAAACCTTACTCTTAGTGTAAGATTTATTTTGCACATTTGTAGTCTTGTATTTAGACTATTTGAGTATGGTGCATTTAGTTAAATGGTGTAATTAATGTGTAGAAGATAACAATTTTGTTTTATGAAATATATGTTCGAAAAATGATATTTTGTTGAAAACAAGGAATGAGTAAATATTTCAAAGTTTTGAAATATTAAAAGTTGGTGTTTTATGAAAATGGTGTATTTTCTAGAAAGATTGGTGTAAAATATTTTGTGGAATAAAATGTTTCGAAAGGATGACTTATTTTGTAAATATTGGTAAAATAATGTATTGCAATAATGATGATTTTATGAAAAATAGACATTTGTTGTGTTTGAAGAAATTAAATATCTTTTATGTATTTAATATGTATTTTTGCAAGTATAATAAATTTCTAGAATGAAAAATATGTTTAACCCATTTAATGTGATTTTAAGGTTTAAAATCCATCTTCTCATGCATATAAACTTGTAGTATTTTGGCACTAAGTGTATACACAAGTTTGAAGAAGATTGTGTTGGGTTTAAACATGGCATAAGAAAAGTAGAGATTATTGCCTTTAAAGTGTATGAAAGAGGGGTTAAAAGTATGATAAGGGTAAAGTCTAAGACTACATCTAAAATGAAAGAAATGGTATTTTCTTATAAAAGTAGTCTTAAGTGTAAATGGATTTCTAAAATAAAGAAAGTAAAGAATTGTGTGGTTTGGGACATTGTTGATAAAAGTATTCAATAAGTGTTTATGGGTAAACATGGAAAAGTCAGTGTGTATGACTTAGTAGTGTTGTAAAAGATTAACACTTATGATGTTGAAAGGAATTAAAGAGGCAAACGTGTTTCCAATTAAAAAGGATATTACTCCAAGGTTAAAAAGGGATTTAAGGCGTTAAAACACTTAAGAAGTTAGGACGGATAACTTAATAGTGTTTTTTGAGAAATTAACACTTGTAGAAGTGGAGTGAAACGTGATTTTGGAAACAAATGGGTAAAATGGTAATTTTACTCAAAGTGAAACATTTTCTAAAATAAAAATGTTGAAAAGGTGTTACACAAGTCCTAAATGAATATGATTTTGGAAAATAATCAAGGTTTAAGGGGAAAGGACATGAAACGGTAAAATGTCAAAGTTTAACACAAATTGGGGTGTAATCCGGAGTTTGGGATTTGGTCGGGTAAAAAGGAAAAGTGGGTAATGTGGACATTTTAAAAATGTTAAAAAACATAAAAGGAACTTTATTGACACTGGGATAAGCAAGAAGGCCCCAAAGCCCTAAGGTGCAAAGTCCAAACCACTGGCCAGAGCATATGGTGCGCATAGCCGGCAATGTGGAGCCCATTAAAGTATGCGGTATTTAGAAGATTACATGTGATTTCATGTGCACGTAGGCATAATGTGTTGATTCTCATTTCTACCGTTCGATTCTATATTGCATTTGTATATTTCCCACGGATCATCAGCTCACACCCTCATTTTGTTAGGACAAGTTTGGACTGGTTTCATATTTTTAGAGCATTATACAGGTAAGTATTTTCTTTATTTTACCTTAGTAGCTCTATATGCCTGGACTTCGAGGATTTCCCCATGTGTCTCTCACGTAGTTTATTTTGAAACTGGAATCGCATGCTAAATAAGTGAAACGTTAATTGTAATAAAACTGAACTAGCAACATTATATAGGCTGTTTCACTATACTTCACACCTACTACTCGGGATGGACCGGGTTGACTATGGGTAACCCATAAATTGGGGTTGGGGCATTACAAAGAATCTCTATCTGATACGATGGATAAATTAATTCCATGTAATTGGATAATTTCTCAAATGTAGAGATTTCTAAGCTTCTGGAATGAGTTGGTGGTCTTCATAGGTAGAAAATGAGCAGATTTAGTGAGTCGATATACTATTACTCGAATGGAATTATATCCTTATGACATACGAGGTAGCCCACTGATAAAATCCATGGTAATATGATCCCATTTCCACTCAGGAATTGGTAAAGGTTGGAGGAGTCCACCAGGGTGTTGGTGTTCTATCTTCACTTATTGACAAGTAAGACAATTACTTACAAAATTCTCGATATCATTTCTCATATTTGGCCACCAATATTTCTTCTTCAAAGGGTGATACATTTATGAACTTCCAGGGTGTATTATAAATTTTAAACGATGATCTTTTTGTAGTACTTCCTCTCGAAGAGATGCGTTATCAGGTACATATAATCTATTTCTAAATCGTGACCTTATTTCTTTATCGTATGAAGAATCAAGATTTTTATTCGAAAAGGTTTGTACAAAAGAATCTTGGTTTTGTTGAACGGATATTTTCTCTTTGAACTCAAGATAAGCGATAATATTAAATAATTTCGCATAAGGAGTAATCAACCGTAGATCATATTGCTCTATGGTAGCATCAATATCATAGGAAATTAAGGTGTGGAGTCTTCTTATTAGATTTCGACTTAAAGCATCGGCTACTACATTACCTTTACCTGGATAGTAATTTAATTTAAATCGGTAATCTTCCTAAAATTCCATCCAATGTCATTGTCTTAAATTCAAGTACTTTTGAGTAAAATTATATTTCAAACTTTTGTGATTAGAAAAGAGTTGAAAAATTACACCATAGAGGTAACAACGCTAAATTTTCGACGCAAAAACTACAACTGCTAATTCAAGATCATGGATAGGGTAATTACGTTCATGAGTTTTGAGTTTTCGTGACCCATACTCTATAACTTTCTCATTTGGCATTAACACATATCCTAACCCTTGCAATGAGGCGTCGGTATATACATCGTAGCTTACGTCACTAGAAGTAATGGTTAGGATTGGAGCAGTAGTTAATTTGTCCTTCAAAATTTGGAATGATTGATTACATTCATCAGTCCATACAAATGAAACTTCCTTCCTAGTTAGCTTTAAAAGGGGGAGATCAATGCGAGAAAATCCTTCCAAAAAACGATGGTAATATTGAGCTAATCCTAGAAAACTTTGTATTTCGGTAATATTGGTAGCATTTTTCCATTCTAAAATGGCTAAAATTTTGGCTGGATCGACTTGGATTCCATTTTCAAAAATTATATGTCCTAAAAATTATACTTCCTTCATTTGAAAATCACATTTTCTCTTCTTAGCATATAACCGATGGTTCCTGAGAGTACCTAAGACTGCTTCTAAATGTTGGGCATGTTCTACTGTATTTTAAGAATAACCTAGAATATCGTCAATAAAAATGATAATGAAATTGTCAAGAAAAGGCATGAAGATTCTATGCTTTAGATCCATAAAACCGACGGGTGCATTGGTTAATCCAAGTGACATTATAATGGATTCAAAATGTCCATAACGAGTTCGAAAAGTAGTTTTCAAAATATTTGCTTCTCTAATGCACAATTAATAGTAACGAGATGATAAGTTTATTTTATAAAAGGACCTTTCTCCTTGAAGTTGATCAAATAGATCGCCTATTCAGGGTAAAGGATACTAATTCTTAATATTTACTGAGTTCAGTTTATGATAGTCTATGCATAATCTAAATCTTCCATCATGTTTCTTAACAAATAATACCGGATCTCCCCAAGGAGATGAAGATAGTCGAATAAAATCTTTTTCTAGGAGGTTATCTAATTGGGTACAGAGTTCTCAAAGTTCTAAAGGAGCCATTCGATATGGAGGTATCAAAATAGGAGGTGTATTAGGATAAAGATTAATACTAAACTCAATTACTCGAGAAGGTGGTAATCCTAGTAATTCTTTGGGGGAAAAATCTTTGAATTGTTCTAAAATATTTGTAATTAAAGAAGAGATTTGAATTTGGAAACTTAAGGGTTCAGACGGATCTGATCCTTGAAATATGAAAGAACTTTTATCTTCATTTCAAAATAAATTTTCTTGGCATGAAAATTGATATAGGCATGATGTCTTGACAAAACATTCATTTTGATAATAATATCAAAACCATAAATATCTAAAAGTATCAAATTAATAAGGAGTGTTCCTTGACCAAGATGAATTCTATAATTTCTATAACCTTGTGTTGGTGTATTGATTTCACCTATTGGTAATTCAATATCCAATGGTGCAGTTAAAGATGTAGGTGGTAATTGCAATAATTCAGCTATTCTAAGGCTAATAAAGGTATGTGTTGAACCTGAATTAAACAAAACATGTGCAGGAAGATGTTAGAAAAAATATCATACCTTCTATCACATTATGGGAGTTTTATGTAGGCAGTATTGCATAATTCTTTCCATGATTCGGGATTAGCACAATTTTCTTAGCAGGATTTGGCATAAGTTGATTTTGGATAGGATTATATTTTGGATTTCGTAAGGGTGTGTTTGATTGGCGATGAATTGGAACAAATTTTAACTTAGGTCATTATGGTTGGATATGTCCTACTTCGTGACATTCATGAAAACGAATCACTAAACGGGTTGTGTTATGACAAATTTGGGAATAAGTTTGCCCATTCGAGTTTGAATAGGGTTGAGGTTGATAATGAGTTAGGGTTCGAATAACATGATTATTTTTGGTAATAGTGGGAGAAGATCATATTAAGACGAAACAATTTCATTCCACAATTGTCGCAACATCGATAAGTTGAGAATACTAATGGATTTGGAGATGAGCGACCGAATTCTTAAATCTTGGATGTAATCCCATTTCAAATTTCTTTCACCTCTTCATCTCAGTATCTATATACTCAAGGGAGTAACAAGATAATTCAATAAATTTGGCCTCGTATTAGGCTATTGATAGATTAACTTGTTGCAATTTTAAGAAATCAACCGTTCATTGATCTCGCTCAGCCTCGGGAAAATACATTTTGAAGAAAATCTCCTCAAATTGATCCCAAGTAAAATAAAAAACATTCTGGTTACGTGACACCGCTTGCCACCAAAAATTAGCTTAACCTTTAAACATATAGGTTACTGAATTTACTTGGATATTAGTAGCTATACCTACTCCATTTAGAATTTTCACAATCCGACGTATCCATTTCTCAGATCCACTGGCACCTGGCTTTCTAAGAAAATACGGAGGTCGTTGTCTTGGGAATTATTTAAGGGCATTCACCCTACGAATTACTTCAAAAATGTCCTCTCGAGTGGAATGAGAAGTTTGTTGTTGTCGAGCTATATAAGTAAGTTCCTGAAGACATCACATGATTCCTTCAGTTTGAGTCTGCTCAGTTTGAGTTCTAGCGGAGGGGATTCGATTACTAACCATCCTAAAATATACTAGAAAAATTCCAGTAATAAGAATCATAAACAAAATTATGTCACAAGCCTATTATATTATACATGATAAGTTATATAATACATCGAAGTTATATGTCACAAACTATTTATACATCAGTAGAACTACCATAGTTAGTTAATCCCCTAAGGTTCAGTATAAAACACTCAACACAAAACTTTATTATATTTATCTAGGTTAGGAGATAACTTTAAATTGTATTTTTAGGTAGGGATAACAACCTCGTCACTAAAACTTGGATTCAGTACTAACTAGATAATCTTCTTGAGCTGGGGAATTGTCAGTCGAGTCATTAGTAATATCAAGAGAGTAGTCACAATGCACTTCACCATTTCATGTTACATCTGTGTAAATAGGTGGAGTCGATGGAGCATTTGTGGGTGCAAGATTTATGTCTTCTTGAAAGATCACTGGATCATTCATGTAATCATCTACCTTCTTGATAAGTTGCACGTTGTCTAGAACTCTATTTGTTAGCACTAACCTTTTAACATCACTACTAGCACCTGCCGAGTCTTCCTCTACTACACGAATCATCTCTCGTAACTTTGCCAATGCTTCCTCTCTGACTCTAGTTTCCTAATAATTGTTCGGCTCAATCTCTACATTGAATAGAAACACATCCCATATATCCATATTACAAAATGGAATTACCATATAATAATAGTAATAAAAGAAGTTACAAAAGATAAAAGAATAAATATCTTATAAATTTCCTTTCCCATCTAGAATGCTAACTCGATGATCTATTTAAATTTAAAACATTCTCTGATACCAACTTGTCACACCCTGCTTCTTGGTATAAATGCACAAAAGAGTATATATAAAGCAATGAATTAAAGTTAAGGCAGAATAAGATAAGTTTATTCATCATTAAAGTAGTTTACATAGGGCAGTACCACCGCAGGGCTGAGTTACTTTTTTTTTTAGTACATATTATAAAGTAGAAAATCAAAAAGCGTCACTCCTTGCTCCCATATAGCTTATTCTCTTCCCACGTAGTCATGTATGCAAACATGTGACTAGTATATGTCTATAAAAGGGAAGATATATTATTCTCTTTCTCCCGGATCATCTAGAGGAAAAAGTAATTAGCACAAATATTCTAAGCAAGATTTACCAGTTCTATTATAAGTATATGTATAGATGAGAGTTGGAGTGTGTATAAAATTAAGTGTTTAGTAAC
Organism: Sambucus nigra; assembly: GCA_949130495.1. Classification (NCBI taxonomy): domain Eukaryota; kingdom Viridiplantae; phylum Streptophyta; class Magnoliopsida; order Dipsacales; family Adoxaceae; genus Sambucus; species Sambucus nigra. Next base: position 388,201,224 of record OX422208.1, read on the forward strand.
GCTAAAGATATAAAGGTTGTAATCCTATACTTATCAGTTTGTAAAGAAAATTAAGGTTCTCTGAACTAATAATACCATACTTACCAGTTCATTTAAGGATCATATACAGAAAGTCAAATATCTTTAAACTAATAATCCCATACTTACCAGTTCACTAGGGATATATAAATAATTAATCCATCAATAAAACCAAATAATAATAACCAACCCAAAACCTTTGAGGAAAAGTTACCGGCTAGGCACACAATTAAAGTGGCACTCATACGTATGTAGCAATAAATCCAGGCTCTCTTTTTATCTGGGACCATTAGGCCAAGTACAAAGTTTCGGGGGATAACACTTCAGTCCACTTCCTAGTTAATACCGATACTCATAATATAAATATTTGCACACAAATGCATGGAAGAACTGATTCACTAAGGAACATGAAATCGGTTATTAGGTGAGAAGGGTTAAATTGATCTAGATTAAAATTGAAATATCGATGATATTCAGTAAAATATATAATATGAAAGTGTTATAACATGCACATACTAGGAGTAAATATGAGCTATCACATAGTGATATCAATAGCAATATGAAAAATCCACAAAGTTTACTATTGAAAATGTAGGAAAACCTACTTATTTGTTTTTTCACATGGCTTTATGTATCAAAAAGGATATCGAGAGGAGCTAGTTCTTAATTCTCTATATACACTATTTGGGTATATAAGTATTTTGGATTACATTAGTCAGTTTATACAAAAAAACTGTATCTTTTATAGCTCCCATGGCTTAATTGTAAATAATTTGGGCCTTTAAAATACTAGACTTAAGGTCAGATTTGAACTTGGTGCAAGAGACTTTTTGTTTTAAAAGATTTTCAAGTATTAATAAATAAAGTTTGGGATTCGAATTCATTAGTTGAAAAAGTTAGGAGGGGTCAAATTGCAGTTTAGGAAAATTAATTCTAAGTTAAAACCTCATTTATCCATAACTTAGTCTAGGCTGATCAAACATGGCCTTAACTTATATCATTTTAACCAGAAAAATAAAATAAAAATATTGGAAAAAATTTCAATTTTTTTTTTAATTGGCCATGCGCCCTCACCCGTTAGGTCAAGGTTTTTGGTAAAAAGTTAATCTTCTTCCCCTCGATAGTTAACTTTAGGGTTTCTAATTTTTTACCTTGAATAACTCCTTCATTTATAAACCATGTGAGATGATTTCTTAACAAACTCACCTAATTTTTCATAAAGAATCCAAATGTATAGGTTTTGTGGATTGAGATGCAGTATATCTCAAGTTCCATAACCGTGTGTTTTACTGAAAATTTGACCAAACAATCATGGATTTTATGAAGGTTGTAGGGAATCTTATGAACATAGTTTGATTTCTTCTATGTATTAGATAAATTTGGTTTTGATTTCGAAGGTTGAGGTGGATTATATAGGGAGAATTTAAGATTTACAGTTTTCTGGTTCAAAATATACTTTCAATCGATTCGAGCTTATTATGAAGATTCATGGAATTTGATCATTACATTCGAGTTCCTGAGGTTTTAGTGAAAATATTCAAAACTTTAAACCTGATTTTTAATCATTATTTGGAAGTTCACCATTGAAGCTTAACCTGTAATGGAGGAAACATCATAATTTTCACCTATGCCCTATTTTTTACGTAAAATTTCCAACTATTTTTTAGCTATTCTAGAATTATAATAATACAGAAAAAGATTGAAACTAAAATAATTGAATACAGTATATAAAATCACAGAGTACCTGTTTGGAGTGAAAATTTTGAGATTTGAAACTTTTGTTTGCATAAGTTTAAACTGAGGATTTCATGGGGTATTTATAGTATATGAGAAGTAGAGTTTATTAGTTCAAAAAGGGAGGTGGTTTTGAACTAAAATTGTAAGGTTTTCAAGCTCGAGTATTGTTCCTCTCCTGTGTGAATGGTGTACACATGTGATTCTTGACTGCTTGTGCTGATTTGTAAGACTATTTGGATAGGGGTTTTTATGAAATTAACAAAACATTGGTGTTTGGTCCTTAGTTGGTCATATATATGCACTTATAGAGTTAAAAGTTTTCTTTTGATAAAGTTTAGGGGTACTTTTGTAATTTCAAAAAGTTTCAAGGACTGAAATTGGAAATTTGTGTAAGTTGAAGTCTAAAGGATTAATTTGATATAAAGTTGAGGTTAGGTTTAGTACAAGTCAAGTTATGTTGTTCTGAAGTTTTTAGGGGCTATTTTATAATTATTAGAACTTAAGAGGTCTAATTTAATTTAGAAAACTTATAGGGCATCAAGTATAGTTTCATTCCTTTTAGAAGGCCTTTGAATTTGAATAATTTATAAGGGTTGAAACAATGATTATAGGTGATTAGGGTCGGTTTGGAAAATCTTGGTTATTACATTAATCCTTAGAAGGGGATAACATTCTTTAGGGAAAGCTTCGTTTTGAATCTCGATAATATCATAATAGTTTCAAATTGTGCATGCCATTGTCTGGGATCTTACTTTAACCCATAAAGCTATTTGGTCAGTCAATAAACCTTTTGCTCTTGTTTAGAAGAAATAAACCCTTTGGGTTGTTCCATATATATTTCTTCGTCCAATTTACCATTTAAGAATGACTTTTTTTTATATCCATTTGATGTATTTTGAGTCCATTTGATGCTGATATTGCAATTAACATAGTATGGATGTAATTATTGTAATAGGTGAATAAAATACCAAAGTAATCTAATCCTTCCCTTTATTTTTAGCCTTTTGCAACAAGTCTTGCTTCATATTTGTTAAGTAATCCATCCGCTTTCATCTTCCTTTTGAAGATTTACTTGCAACCTAATGGCTTATTACCGGGTGGAAGTTCCACAAATTCCCATGTGTTGTTTTGCAGTATGGATTCAATTTCATTGTCACTACACCAAATCCTGCGAATGGTCACGCCTAGTGGGTAACGGCCCAAGTCCGCGACCAGCTGGTCGCGGACTTGGGCCGTGACCCACTCAATATTTGGTGTGACCATATTTATTATCACACTTAATTATCGATGCTCTAGAAGTGGTCACGGACCAAGTTCATGACCACAGTGGTAGTAGACTTGGGCCTTAACCATGTCGTGACCATCTTAGCGCCAAACTCGCGCCAAAATTCCCTCCAAGCTTGGTCGCGGATTGGTCGCGGCCCATGTCCGTGACCAATGGCATGACGGAGAAGAGAGTACACACATTGAGGGTCACGAGTTAGGGCCATGACCATTTCTGGGTGTGGGTCACGACTATGGGCCGTGACCATTCCTCATTCAATAACTAGAGTTAATGTAGAAGGGTCGCGCATCACAGATTTAGGGTCATGGCTATGGGTCGTGACCATTTCTTGCTATGGGTCACAGCTATGGGACGTGACCATACCTCAATCAAGCATGGAAAAGGGTCTCGCATGGTGGGTCACGGCTCTAGTCCGTGACTACGTCTGGAGAACCCACCTCTGCCTAACGTTAATTTTAAGGGTCTCGCGTATGGGGTCACGGCTCTTGACCGTGACCAGTTTCGGGGCTTAAAAAAACAAAAAGTCCCGCTATTCCTTTCTTATTTCATTTGGAGTTAGAGTTGGCCGCAACAAGGGTTAAACGATTTTGGCGATTTTGAGTTGGATTTTGGGGATTTTGCATTTGGATTAACCCTGGTATGTATTAATTCATTTTGATTTCATTTGGATTTCATGATTTCTATCTAAACCCCTAATTTCTATATATGTATGTGTAGATTTACGTTTGTATGTGTGCATGTGTAGATTTATGTTTATAGGTGTGTGTGTGTGTATAGATTTATATGTATATGTATGTTTATGTTAATAAATCCTATATTGTATGTGTGTGTATGTATAGATTGTATGTGTGTAAACCCTAAATAGTATGTGTGTGTATGTATATATTATGTCAATAAACCCTAGATTGTATGTGTGTGTTTGTATAGATTATGCCAATAAACCTAGATTGTATGTGTGTGTATTTTATTTGACAAAATATAATTAAATGGATTTTTAATGAGTAAAAAAATTTACATCCTCCTTGTCGTGATTTTATTAGGGGTTATATGCATGCCATCATATTATATTAGGGGTTATATGCATGTCGTAATTTTTTGCACTACAATATGTGTGTAAGTACTATAATATGTGTGTAAGTACTACAATATGTGTTATAAATAATTACGGCGGGTTGCTGGGATCATATACTTTTAAACTCTCATAACTTTCAAACCCAAACCTTAATAGTAGGACTCGTATTCATGCCCTCGTATACTTTTCTCAAGAAAAATGAGGCACGGTGATAATTATTGTCAATAAGAGTGGGAGAGGTTGCAATTAGACCGCACACATAAATCTTTTATTAGCGTGCATCATATAGATGGTACTCCTATTTATAGGTACGAAAATAAAAAGATCGAACAATTTAACTACCATGTAAATCGTGGATTTGATATCCAACAAGATTACTTATTCGATTGTATTCTATTTTCTCTACCCGAAAACTGGGATGATGTTATACAAAATATATTTCACACACATAATCCCGACATATCCCTGACCTTGGTTAAGTTGTTGGAGAAGGCGGAAAAAAAATCCACCCGTTAGGGATACAACTGCGTACTGAGAGCATTGATATAGACTGTGATGTCTCGCGCCACATACATGTAAAATTAAATCTTGCCAACAAGCTGAGAAATAGTGGATTCCGAGTTCATGTCACTGACATCTACACATCAATCATAGATACCCTTCCTCCTAGTTGGCCACGTGCAAAAATTCATAGGTTCTTAAAAACTAATACCGAATGGATGGAGATCAGACACATCGAACTTATTCTAAAGTCTTACTTTAAAAAGGTATCTATCTATCTATATATATATATAACTAATTAAGCTTGATTAATTAGTTATAATTTCATATTACTATAATTATTTAGTCACTTATATTTTTTAATTTTTGTAGATAATGTCGAGAGGCAACAACCCAAGGGTACCAAGTGTCGAGGTGAGACCACAACAAGGTTCACCATCTCGTGCATAACCCGTATTCTCAACACCAATGGATGAGCAATTCACAACTCCACCAATGGTTCACTCCTCACCAAGTCCAATTCCAAGTGCTCCTACGCCTCAATCCAGCACTCCGGTTTCTTTAACGCCCCTATCCATCATTCCTGATGCCTCCCTCTCAAATGAAAAGAAGCCTATTGGCTTCTCCCTTCTCGGGAATAACCCGACGGGTGATAGGAATGATGTGCTGAACTTTAAAGCCTGATGTTTGTCGCTGGGAAAAATGAACATGGGAGTCGGTGGACCAGACAATTGGAACCTTGTTGATCAAGATGTTAAAGATGACATATATGACCAACTTTGCAAGCATTTCTCATTTCCTGACCATTCCAAGAATAAGGTTCTATCTCGGGTTACTGAAGGATTGAGGACATACATGAGAAACCTTCGAAAGAAACATTTCACAAAAGAGGCAGCGATCTCAGATATTTTATCTTTGAAAGAGAGAGTGCCTCCCAATGTTGAAATGCCATTGGATCAGTGGAATAAGTTTTTATAGAATGAGATGAAGGAAAAAAAGTTAGTCCATAGGGATCAAAACAAAAAAATAGGGCACAAAAAAATGATATCCATAGGCTGGGATCCAAATCATATGAGGATTTGAAGAATGAATGGGAGAAAGCAAAAACACGACACAATGTCCGTTAGGATTGTCTCCGTTTACTACACCGGCAATAAAATCGTCTCTTCGAGTATGAAATGAATAGTAGCAACCAACGGTGTGAAAGCACCCATTAACTAATAGGTATATTTCCAATGTTTTGCACCTATCCGGGAATGACATCTTCTGCCAGTATCTCGGGTCAGACAACTCCCGCTATAGATGTAAATTTGCCTTTTATTTTATTAAATTAGACAACGTGGATCTATATTCATTTGTTCATGTTTTATCAAAACACGTTATATGTATGGTTTTAAAAACCCGACAGCATATATGCATATGCATATATGCAAGCATATATGCAGCTACATATATGCAGCATTATGCATATATGCAGGCGGCGCATATATGCACATATGCATCTGCATATATGCATTTGCATATATGCATTCTCTATGGATTGGTTTACATATTGAAAGCGAGCATATCAATGTTTACATATTACCTACTTGGATTGGTTTTCATTTATTTTTCAATTTTACATTTTGTATTCGTGGAATGATGTTATCAAATTGTTGTCGATGACTCATTTCACACTATTCAGGTAATTCCCATTGAGGTAATTCCCATTGAGGTCTCTGTATTCTTTGGTAATGTAGGTATAAAGCTTGGGGTTCTCTTTTAGGATAGCAATTGGCAGAAAGAGACATTATAGTGGCATGCATTGATTACAGGTGAACGTCATTTCACATTCTAAATATACTTTCTTAGACAAAATAAATATAGTTGCTTTGATACTCATAGAAATTCCTGTCTACTCTGTGCAAGAGTACCTAGTTGAAGTAATTATTCCTAGTTAATAATAATGTACTCAAGACATAAATGAAAGCTTCATGATACCTATATATAATCAATTATCCTTGCGTGAGGTAATCCAATAGTGTCCAAAACAATTATATAATTGTGACGTTTCAAATGCATAATACCAATCCTTGTTTAGATTAAGATTGTACCCTCCTATGATATATTTTATTCAAATTGTGAAATATTCTAATGAGGTAACACTCCTATTATATAGGTGGGATTGATTATTCGCTATCATGCCTTTAGTGAAAAAATATAATGTATAATTCACAATCCACTTAAGATAATGAATTACAACCTCCGACGGTAATTAGCATATTTCTACACTTAAGAAAAACATGGCGTTAGATGGTGAAAGCTCGAAACAGCCCCCGAACGGCCCCGTGGGTGGCACCAACACCTCCCATGGGACCAATGTAACTCGTAGGAACTGACAGTGCAGCCACGGGACTCCCAGCTTGAGAATACGATGGTAATTTGCATATTTCTAGACTTAGGCATAAAAACATGGCGTTAGAGGGTGAAAACCCGAAACAGCCCCCGAACGACCCCGTGGGTGGCACCAAAACCTCCCATGGGACCCATGTAACTAGTAGGAACTGACCACGTAGCCGCGGGACTCTCGGTTTAAGAATACGATGGTAATTTGCAAATTTCTAGACTTAGGCATAAAAACATGGCATTAGAGGGTGAAAACCCAAAACAGCCCCCGAACGGCCTCGTGGGTGGCACCAACACCTCCCACGGGACCAATGTAACTCGTAGGAACTGACCTAGCAGTCGCGGGTCTCCCGGTATGAGAATACGACAATAATTTGCATATTTCGAGACTTAAGCTTAAAAACATGACGTTAGAGGGTGAAAACTCAAAACAGCCCAGAACGGCCCCGTGGGTGGCACCAACACCTCCCACGGCACCAATGTAACTCATAGGAACTGATCACGCAGCCGCAGTACTCCCGATTTGAGAATACGACGGTAATTTGCATATTTCTAGACTTAGGCTTAAAAACATGGCGTAAGAGGGTGAAAACTCGAAACAGACCCCGAACGGCCCCGTGGGTGGCACCAACACCGCCCACGGGACCAATGTAACTCATAGGAAATGACCGCGCAATCGCGGGACTCCCGATTTGAGAATACGATGGTATTTTGCATATTTATAGACTTAGGCATAAAAATATGGCGTTAGAGGGTGAAAACCCAAAACTACCCCTGAACGGCCCCGTGGGTGGCACCAACACTTCCCATGGGACCAATGTAACTCGTAAGAACTGACCCCATAGTCGCGGGTCTCCCGGTTTTAGAATACGATTATAATTTTCATATTTCAAGATTTAGGCTTAAAAACATAGCGTTAGAGGGTGAAAACTCGAAACAGCCCTCGAATGGCATCGTGGGTGGCACCAACACATCCCACGGCACCAAAGTAACTCGTAGGAACTGATCACGCAGCCACGGTACTCCCGGTTTGAGAATACGATGGTAATTTGCATATTTCTAGAGATAGGCTTAAAAACATGGCGTTAGAGGGTGAAAACTTGAAACAGCCCCCGAACGGCCCCGTGGGTGGCACCAACACCTCCCACGGGACCTATGTAACTCGTAGGAACTGACCGCACTGTCGCGGGACTCCCGATTTGAGACTACGATGGTAATTTTCATATTTTTAGACTTAGGCATAAAAACATAGGGTTAGAGGGTGAAAACCGAAAGTAGACCCCGAACGGCCCCGTGGGTGGCACCAACTCCTCCCACGGGACCAATGTAAGTCGTAGGAACTCACACCGCAGTTGCGGGTCTCTCGGTTTGAGAATACGACGGTAATTTGCATATTTCTAGAATTAGGCTTAAAAACATGGCGTTAGAGGGTGAAAACTCGAAACAACACCCGAACGGCCCTGTGGGTGGCACCAACACTTCCCACGGCACCATTGTAACTCGTAGGAACTGACCACGTAGCCGCGGTACTGCCGTTTTGAGAAGACAATGGTACTTTGCATATTTCTAGACTTAGGCTTAAAAATATGGTGTTAAAGGGTGAAAACACGAAACAACCCTCGCACGGCCCCGTGGGTGGCACCAACGCCTCCCACGGGACCAATGAAACTCGTAGAAACTGACCGCGCAGCCCCGACACTCCTTGCTTGAGAATATAATGGTAATTTGCATATTTCTAGGCTTAGGCATAAAAACATAGCGTTAGAGGGTGAAAACCCAAAACATCCCCCGAACAGCCCCGTGGGTGGTACTAACACCTCCCACGGCACCAATGTAACTCGTAGGGACTGATCACGAAGCCGCAGTACACCCAGTTTGAGAATAAGAAGGTAACCTACATATTTCTAGATTTAGGGATAAAAACATGGCGTTAGAGGGTGAAAACCCAAAACAGCCCCCGAACGGCCCCGTGGGTGGCAGCCAAACCTCCCACGGGACCAATGAAACTCGTAGGAACTGACCCCATAGTCGCGGGACTCCCGGTTTGAGAATACGACGGTTATTTGCATATTTCTAGAATTAGGCATAAAAACGTGGCGTTAGAGGGTGAAAACTCGAAACAGCCCCCGAACGGCCCCGTGGGTGGCACCAACACCTCCCACGGCACCAATGTAACTCGTAGGAACTGACGGCGCAGCCGCGACACACCCAGTTTGAGAATACGATGATAATTTGCATATTTCTAGACTTAAACAAAACATGGCATTAAAGGGTGAAAACTCGAAACAGCCCTCGAACCGCCCCGTGGGTGGCACCAACACCTCCCACGGGACCAATGTAACTCGTAGGAACTGACCCCACAGTCGCGGGTCTCCCGATTTGAGAATACGGTGATAATTTGCTTATTTCTAGACTTAGGCTTAAAAACATGGCGTTAGAGGGTGAAAACTCGAAACAGCCCCCGAACGGCCCCATGGGTGGCACCAACACCGCCCACGGGACCAATTTAACTCCTAGGAAATGATCGCACAGCAGTGGGACTCCCGGTTTGAGAACACGAAGGTAATTTGCATATTTATAGACTTAGGCATAAAAACATGGCGTTAGAGGGTGAAACCCCAAAACACCCCCTGAACGGCCCCGTGGGTGGCACCAACTGGGACCAATGTAACTCGTAAGAACTGACCCCACAATCGCGGGACTCTCGGTTTTAGAATACGATGATAATTTACATATTTCTACACTTAGGCTTAAAAACATGGCGTTAGAGGGTGAATACTCGAAACAACCCCCGAACGGCCCCATGGGTGGGACCAACACCTCCCACGACACCAATGTAACTCGTAGGAACTGATCGCACAGCCGTGGTACTCCCGATTTGAGAATATGACTGTATTTTGCACATTTATAGACATAGGCTTAAAAACATGGCGTTAGAAGGTGAAAACTCAAAACAGCCGCCGAACGGCCCCGTGGGTGGGACCAACACCTACCACGGGACCTATGTAACTCGTAGGAACTGACCGCATAGTCCCGGGACTCCTGGTTTGAGAATACGATGGAAATTTGCATATTTCTAGACTTAGGCATAAAAACATGGCGTTAGAGGGTGAAAACCCAAAACAGTCCCCGAACGGCCCCGTGGGTGGCACCAACTCCTCCCACGGGACCAATGTAACTCATAGGAACTGACGCCGCAGCCGCTGTACTACCGCTTTGAGAATATGATGCTAATTTGCATATTTCGAGACTTAAGCAAAACATGGTGTTAGAGGGGAAAACTCGAAACAACCCCCGAATGGCACCATGGGTGGCACCAACACCTCCCACGGGACCAATGTAACTCATAGGAAGTGACCCCGCAGTTGCAGGTCTCCCGATTTGAGAATACGATGATAATTTGCATATTTCTAGACTTAGGCTTAAAAACATGGGGTTAGACGGTGAAAACCCAAAACACCCCCCGAACGGCCCCATCGGTGGCACCCGCACCTCCCACGGGACCAATGTAACTTGTAAGAACTAACCGCGCAGCCGCGGCACTCCCAATTTGATAATACAATGGTAATTTGTATATTTCTAGACTTAGGCATAAAAATATGGCGTTAGAGGGTGAAAACTCAAAACAATCCCCTAACGACCTTGTGGGTGGCACCATCACCTCCCACGGGACCAATGTAACTCGTAGGAACTGACCGCATAGCCGCGACACTCCCAGTTTGAGAATACGACGGTAATTTGAATATTTTTAGACTTAAGCAAAACATGGCGTTAGAGGGTGAAAACTCAAAACAACCCTCGAACGACCCCGTGGGTGGCACCAACACCTCCCACGGGACCGATGTAACTCGTAGGAATTAACCCCACAGTCGCGGGTCTCCCGGTTTGATAATACGATAATAATTTGCATATTTCCAGACTTAGGCTTTAAAACATGGCGTCAGAGGTTGAAAACTCGAAACAGCCCCCGAACGGCTCCGTGGGTGGCACCAACACCTCCGACGGCACCAATGTAACCTGTAGGAAGTGATCACGTAGCTGCGATACTCCCAGTTTGAGAATATGAAGGTAACTTACATATTTCTAGATTTACGCATAAAATCATGGCGTTAGAGGGTGAAAACCCAAAATATCCCCCGAACGGCCCCGTGCCCCGTGGGTGGCACGAACACCTCCCACAGGACCAATGTAACTCGTAGGAACTGACCCCGTATTTGCGGGTCTCCCCGTTTGAGAATTCGACGGTAATTTTCATATTTCTAGACTTAGGCTTAAAACATGGCGTTAGAGGGTGAAAACTCGAAACAGCCCACGAACGACCCCATGGGTGGCACCAACACCTCCTACGGCACCGATGTAACTCGTAGGAACTGATTACGCAGCCGCAGTACTCTCGGTTTGAGAAGATAACGGTAATTTGCATATTTTTAGACTTAGGCTTAAAAACATTGTGTTAGAGGGTGAAAATAAGAATCAGCCCCCGAACGGCCACGTGGGTGGCACCAACACCGCCCACGGGACCAATGTAACTCATAAGAAATGACCGCGCGGCAGTGGGACTCCTGGTTTGAGAATACGACGGTAATTTGCATATTTATAGACTTAGGTATAAAAACATGGCGTTAGAGGGTGAAAACCCAAAATAGCCCCTGAATGGCCCCGTGGGTGGCACCAACACTTCCCACGGGACCAATGTAACTCGTAAGAACTGACCCCATAGTCGCGGGACTCCCGGTTTGAGAATACGACGATAATTTACATATTTCTATACTTAGGCTTAAAAACATGGCGTTAGAGGGTGAATACCCGAAACAACCCCCGAACGGCCCCGTGGGTGGAACCAACACCTCCCACAGCACCAATGTAACTCGTATGAACAGATCGCACAGCCGTGGTACTCCCGATTTGAGAATATGACTGTATTTTGCACATTTCTAGACATAGGCTTAAAAATATGGCGTTAGAGGGTGAAAACTCGAAACAGACCCCGAACGGCCCCGTGGGTGGGACCAACACCTACCACGGGAGCTATGTAACTCGTAGGAACTGACCGCACAGTCGCTGGACTCCTGGTTTGAGAATACAATGGAAATTTTCATATTTCTAGACCTAGGCATAAAAACATGGCGTTAGAGGGTGAAAACCCAAAACAGCCCCCGAACGGCCCCGTGGGTGGCACCAACTCCTCCCACGGGACCAATGTAACTCGTAGGAACTGACCCCGCAACCGCTGTACTCCCGGTTAGAAAATATGATGATAATTTGCGTTTTCGAGACTTAAGCAAAACATGGTGTTAGAGGGGAAACCTCGAAACAACCCCCGAACGGCCCTGTGGGTGGTACCAACACCTCCTACGGGACCAATGTAACTCGTAGGAAGTGACCCCGCAGTCGCGGGTCTTTCGATTTTAGAATACGATAATACTTTGCATATTTCTAGACTTAGGCTTAAAAACATGATGTTAGAGGGTGAAAACTCGCAACAGCCCCCGAACAGCCCCGTGGGTGGCACCAACACCTCCCACATCACCAATGCAACTCGTAGGAACTGACCACGAAACCACGGTACTCCTGATTTGAGAATACGACGTTAATTTGCATATTTCTAAACTTAGGCATAAAAACAAGGCGTCAGAGGGTGAAAACCCAAAACACCCCCTGAACGGCCCCATGGGTGCACCCGCACCTCCCACGGGAAAAATGTAACTCGTAAGAACTGACCGCGCAACCACGGCACTCCCGGTTTGAAAATACAATGGTAATTTGCATATTTCTAGACTTAGGCATAAAAAACATGGCGTTAGCAGGTGAAAACTCAAAACAATCCCCTAACGACCCTGTGGGTGGCACCATCACCTCCCACAGGACCAATGTAACTCGTAGGAACTGACCGCGCAGCCGCGACACTCCCGGTTTGAGAATACGACGGTAATTTGCATATTTTTAGACTTAAGCAAAACATGGTGTTAGATGGTGAAAAGTCGAAACAACCCTCGAACGGCCCCGTGGGTGGCACCAATACCTCCCACGGGACCGATGTAACTCATAGGAACTGACCCCACAGTCGTGGGTCTCCCGGTTTGATAATATGATGATAATTTGCATATTTCCAGACTTAGGATTTAAAACATGGCGTCAGAAGGTGAAAACTCAAACTAGCCCCCGAACGGCCCCTTGGGTGGCACCAACACCTCCCACGGCACCAATGTAACTCGTAGGAACATATCACGTAGCCGCGGTACTCCCGATTTGATAACATGATGGTAATTTGCATATTTCTAGACTTAGGCTTAAAAGCATGGCGTTAGAGGGTGAAAACTCAAAACGGCTCCGGAATGGCCCTAGGGGTGGTACCAACACCTCCCACAGGACCAATGTAACCCGTAGGAACTGACCGCGCAGCCGCTGGACTCCCGGTTTGAGAATACGATGGTAATATGAATATTTTTAGAATTTGGCATAAAAACTTGGTGTTAGAGGGTGAAAACCCAAAACAACCCCCAAACGGCCCCGTGGGTGGCACTAACACCTCCCACGGGACCAATGTAACTCGTAGTAACTGACCCCGTAGTTGCGGGTCTCCCCGTTTGAGAATATGACGGTAATTTGCATATTTCTAGACTTAGGCTTAAAACATGGCGTTAGAGGGTGAAAACTAGAAACAGCCCCCGAACGGCCCCGTGGGTGGCACCAACACCTCCCACCGCACCGATGTAACTCGTAGGAACTGATCACACCGCCGCGGTACTCCCGGTTTGAGAATACGACGGTAATTTGTATATTTCTAGACTTAGGCTTTAAAACATGGTGTTAGAGGGTGAAAATAACAAACAGCCCCCGAACGGACCCGTGGGTGGCACCAACACCTCCCAAGGGACGAATGTAACTCGTAGAAACTGATCGCGCCGCCCCGACACTCCCGGTTTGAGAATACGATGGTAATTTGCATATTTATAGACTTTGGAATAAAAACATAGCGTTAGAGGGTGAAAACCCAAAACATCCCCCGAACAACCCTGTGGGTGGTACCAACACCTCCTGCGGGACCAATGTAACTCGTAGGAACTAATCCCACAGTTACAGGTCTCTCGGTTTAAGAATACGACGGTAATTTGCATATTTCTTGACTTAGGCTTAAAAACATGGCGTTAGAGGGTGAACACTCGAAACAACCCCCGAATGACCTCGTGGGTGGCACCAACACCTCCCATGGCACCAATGTAACTCTTAGGATCTGACGACGCAGCCGTGGTACTCCCGGTTTGAGAATATGACGGTAATTTGCATATTTCTTGCGTTAGGCATAAAAACATGGCGTTAGAGGGTGAAAACTCGAAACAGCACCCGAACGGCCCCGTGGGTGGGAACAACACCTCCCACGGAACCAATATAACTCGTAGGAACTGATGGCACAGCCGCGACACTCCCGGTTTGAGAATACGACGGTAATTTGAATATTTCTGAACTTAGTCATGAAATAATGGGGTTAGAGGGTGAAAAGTCGAAACAACACTCGAACGGCTCTGTGGGTGGCACCAACACCTCCCACGGGACTAATGTAACTCGTAGGAACTGATCCCGCAGTCACGGGTCTCCCGATTTGATAATACGATTATAATTTACATATTTCTAGACTTAGGCTTAAAACCATGGCGTTAGAGGGTGAAAACTCAAAACAGGCCCCGAACGGCCCCGTAGGTGGCACCAACACCTCCCACGGAACCAATGTAACTCGTAAGTACTGATCACGTAGCCGCGGTACTCTCGGTTTGAGAATACGATGGTAATTTGTATATTTCTAGACTTAGACTTAAAAACATGGCTTTAGAGGGTGAAAACTCGAAACAACTCCGGAATGGCCCCGAGGGTGGCACCAACACCTCCCACAGGACCAATGTAACTCGTAGCAACTGATCGCGCAGCCGTGGGACTCCCGGTTTGAGAATACGATGGTAATTTGCATATTTTTAGACTTAGGCAAAAAAATATGGCGTTAGAGGGTGAAAACCTAAAACATCTCCCGAACGGCCCCGTGGGTGGCACCAACACCTCCCACGGAACCAATGTAACTCGTAAGTACTGATCACGCAGCCGCGATACTCCCGGTTTGAGAATACGATGATAATTCACATATTTCTACACTTAGGCATAAACTCATGGCATTAGAGGGTGAAAACTCGAGACAACCCCCGAACGACCCTCTGGGTGGCACCATCACCTCCCACGGGACCAATGTAACTCGTAGGAACTCCCAGTTTGAGAATTCGACGGTAATTTCATATTTTTAGACTTAAGAAAAACATGGCGTTAGAGGGTGAAAACTCGAAACAACCCCTGAACGGCCCCGTGGGTGGCACCAACACCTCCCAGGGGACCGATGTAACTTGTAGAAACTGACCCCACAGTCGCGGGTCTCCCGGTTTGAGATTACGATGATAATTTGTATATTTCTAGACTTAGACTTAAAAACATGGCGTTAGAGGGTGAAAACGCGAAACAACTTTGGAATGGCCCCGGGGGTGGCACCAACACCTCCCACAGGACCAATGTAACTCGTAGCAACTGACCGCGCAGCCTTGGGACTCTCGGTTTGAGAATACGACGGTAATTTGCATATTTTTAGACTTAGGCAAAAAAATATGGCGTTAGAGGGTCAAAACCTAAAACATCCCCCGAACGGCCCCGTGGGTGGCACTAACACCTCCCACAGGACCAATGTAACTCGTAGTTACTGACCCCGTAGTCCCATTTGAGAATACGACGGTAATTGGCATATTTCTGGACTTAGGCTTAAAAACATGGTGTTAGAGGGTGAAAATAACAAACAGCCCCCGAACGGACCCGTGGGTGGCACCAACACCTCCCAAGGGACGAATGTAACTCGTAGAAACTGATCGTGCCACCCCAACACTCCCGGTTTGAGAATACGATGGTAATTTGCATATTTTTAGACTTTGGAATAAAAACATAGCATTAGAGGGTGAAAACCCAAAACATCTCCCGAACAGCCCTGTGGGTGGCACCAACACCTCCCACGGGACCAATGTAACTCGTAGGAACTGATCCCACAGTTACGGGTCTCTCGATTTGAGAATACGACGATAATTTGCATATTTCTTGACTTAGGCTTAAAAACATGGCGTTAGAGGGTGAAAACTCGAAACAACCCCCGAATGACCTCGTGGGTGGCACCAACACCTCCCATGGCACCAATGTAACTCGTACGATCTGACGACGTAGCCGTGGTACTCCCGGTTTGAGAATATGACGGTAATTTGCCTATTTCTTGAGTTAGGCATACAAACATGGCGTTAGAGGGTGAAAACTCGAAACAGCCCCCGAACGGCCTCGTGGGTGGGAACAACACCTCCCACGGAACCAATGTAACTCGTAGGAACTGATGGCACAGCCGCGACACTCCCGATTTGAGAATACGATGGTAATTTGTATATTTCTAAACTTAGGCATGAAACAATGGGGTTAGAGAGTGAAAAGTCAAAACAACCCTTGAACGGCTCCGTGGGTGGAACCAACACCTCCCACGGGACCAATGTAACTCGTAGGAACTGATCTTGCAGTCACGGGTCTCCCAGTTTGCGAATACGATGATAATTTGGGTATTTTTAGACTTAGGCTTAAAAACATGGCGTTAGAGGGTGAAAAATCGAAACAGCCCCCGAACGGCCTCGTAGGTGGCACCAACACCTCCCACGGAACCAATGTAACTCGTAAGTACTGATCACGTAGCCGCGGTACTCTCGGTTTGAGAATACGATGGTAATTTGTATATTTTTAGACTTAGGCTTAAAAACATGGCGTTAGAGGGTGAAAACTCGAAACAACTCCGGAATGGCCCCGGGGGTGGCACCAACACCTCCCACAGGACCAATGTAACTCGTAGCAACTGACCGCGCAGCCGCGGGACTCCCGGTTTGAGAATACGACGGTAATTTGCATATTTTTAGACTTCGGCAAAAAAATATGGCGTTAGAGGGTGAAAACCTAAAACATCTCCCGAACGGCCCCGTGGGTGGCACCAACACCTCCCACGGAACCAATGTAACTCGTAAGTATTGATCACGCAGCCGCGATACTCCCGGTTTGAGAATACGATGGTAATTCGCATATTTCTAGACTTAGGCATAAAAACATGGCATTAGAGGGTGAAAACTCGAGACAACCCCCGAACGACCCTCTGGGTGGCACCATCACCTCCCACGGGACCAATGTAACTCGTAGGAACTCCCAGTTTGAGAATTCGACGGTAATTTCATATTTTTAGACTTAAGAAAAACATGGCGTTAGAGGGTGAAAACTCGAAACAACCCCTGAACGGCTCCGTGGGTGGCACCAACACCTCCTAGGGGACCGATGTAACTTGTAGAAACTGACCCCACAGTCGCGGGTCTCCCGGTTTGAGATTACGATGATAATTTGCATATTTCCAGACTTACGCTTTAAAACATGGCGTCAGAGGGTGAAAACTCGAAACAACCCCCGAACGGCCCTATGGGTGGCACCAACAGCTCCCATGGCACCAATGTAACTCGTAGGAACAGATCACGTAGCCGCGGTACTCCCGATTTGAGAACATGTTGGTAATTTGCATAATTCTAGACTTAGGCTTAAAAACATGGCGTTAGAGGGTGAAAACTCGAAACGGCTCCGGAATGGCCCTAGGGGTGGCACCAACACCTCCCACAGGACCAATGTAACCCGTAGGAACTGACCGCGCATCCGCGGGACTCACGGTTTGATAATATGATGGTAATATGAACATTTCTAGACTTAGGCATAAAAACTTGGTGTTAGAGGGTGAAAACCCAAAACAACCCCCAAACGGCCCCGTGGGTGGCACTAACACCTCCCACGGGACCAATGTAACTCGTAGGAACTGACCCCGTAGTTGCGGGTCTCCCCATTTGAGAATACAATGGTAATTTGCATATTTCTAGACTTAGGCTTAAAACATGGCGTTAGAGGGTGAAAACTCGAAACAACCCCGAATGGCCCCGTGGGTGGAACCAACACCTCCCACGGCACCGATGTAACTCGTAGGAACTGATCACACAGCCACGGTACTCCCGGTTTGAGAATACGACGGTAATTTGCATATTGCTAGACTTAGGCTTAAAAACATGGTGTTAGAGGGTGAAAATAAGAAACAGCCCCCGAACGGCTCCGTGGGTGGCACCGACACCTCCCAAGGGACCAATGTAACTCGTAAAAACTGATCGCGCCGCCCCGACACTCTCGGTTTGAGAATACAATGGTAATTTGTATATTTATAGACTTGGGAATAAAAACATAGCGTTAGAGGGTGAAAACCCAAAACATCCCCCAAACAGCCCCGTGGGTGGCACCAACACCTTCCACGGGACCAATGTAACTCATAGGAACCGACCCCACAGTCACGGGTCTCCCGGTTTGAGAATACGATGGTAATTTGATTATTTCTTGACTTAGGCTTAAAAACATGGCGTTGGAGGGTGAAAACTCGAAACAACCCCCGAATGACCTCATGGGTGGCACCAACACCTCCCACGGCACCAATGTAACTCGTAGGAACTGACGATATAGCCGTGGTACTCCCGGTTTGAGAATATGATGGTAATTTTCATATTTCTTGAGTTAGGCATAAAAACATGGCACTAGAGGGTGAAAACTCGAAACAGCCCCCGAACGGCCCCGTGGATGGGACCAACACCTCCCACGGCACCAATGTAACTGGTAGGAACTGACGGTCCAGTCACGACACTCCCGAATTGAGAATACAATGATAATTTGTATATTTCAGAACTTAGGCATGAAAACATGGTGTTAGAGGGTGAAAACTCAAAACAACCCTCGAACGGCTCTATGGGTGGCACCAACACCTCCTACAGGATCAATGTAACTCGTAGGAACTGATCTCGCAGTCGAGGGTCTCCCGGTTTGCGAATACGATGATAACTTTCGTATTTCTAGACTTAGGCTTAAAAACATGGCATTAGAGGGTGAAAACACGAAACATCCCCCGAACGGCGCCGTGGGTGGCACCAACACCTCCCACAGCACCAATGTAACTCGTAGGAACTGATCACGTAGCCGCGATACTCCCAGTTTGAGAATATGAAGGTAACTTACATATTTCTAGATTTACGCATAAAATCATGGCGTTAGAGGGTGAAAACCCAAAATAGCCCCCGAACGGCCCCGTGGGTGGCACGAACACCTCCCACGGGACCCATGTAACTCATAGGAACTAACCCCATAGTCGCGGGTCTCCCCATTTGAGAATACGACGGTAATTTGCATATTTCTAGACTTAGGCTTAAAACATGGCGTTAGAGGGTGAAACTCGAAACAGTCCCTGAACGGCCCCGTGGGTGGCACCAACACCTCCCACGGCACCGATGTAACTCGTAGGAACTGATCACACAGCCACGGTACTCCCGATTTGAGAATACGACGGTAATTTGCATATTGCTAGACTTAGGCTTAAAAACATGGTGTTAGAGGGTGAAAACTTGAAACAACCCCCTAACGGCTCCGTGGGTGGCACCAACACCTCCCAAGGGACCAATGTAACTCGTAAAAACTTATCGCGCAGCCCCGACACTCTCGGTTTGAGAATAAAATGGTAATTTGCATATTTCTAGACTTGGGAATAAAAACATAACGTTAGAGGGTGAAAACCCAAAACATCCCCCAAACAGCCCCGTGGGTGGCACCAACACCTTCCACGGGACCAATGTAACTCGTAGGAACCGACCCCACAGTTACGGGTCTCCCGGTTTGAGAATACGATGGTAATTTGCTTATTTCTTGACTTAGGCTTAAAAACATGGCGTTGGAGGGTGAAAACTCGAAACAACCCCCGAATGACCTCGTGGGTGGCACCAACACCTCCCACGGCACCAATGTAACTCGTAGGAACTGACGATATAGCCGTGGTACTCCTGGTTTTAGAATATGATGGTAATTTTCATATTTCTTGAGTTAGGCATAAAAACATGGCGCTAGAGGGTGAAAACTCGAAACAGACCCCGAACGGCCCCGTGGATGGGACCAACACCTCCCACGGCACCAATGTAACTGGTAGGAACTGACGGCGCAGTCACGACACTCCCGAATTGAGAATACAATGATAATTTGTATATTTCAGAACTTAAGCATGAAAACATGGTGTTAGAGGGTGAAAACTCAAAACAACCCTCGAACAGCTCTATGGGTGGCACCAACACCTCCTACAGGATCAATGTAACTCGTAGGAACTGATCCCGCAGTCGAGGGTCTCCCGATTTGCGAATACGATGATAACTTGCGTATTTCTAGACTTAGGCTTAAAAACATGGCGTTAGAGGGTGAAAACTCGAAACAACCCCCGAACGGCCCCGTGGGTGGCACCAACACCTCCCACGGCACCAATGTAACTCGTAGGAACTGATCACGTAGCCGCGATACTCCCAGTTTGAGAATATGAAGGTAACTTACATATTTCTAGATGTAGGCATAAAATCATGGCGTTAGAGGGTGAAAACCCAAAATAGCCCCCGAACGGCCCCGTGGGTGGTACCAACACCTCCCACGGGACCAATGTAACTCGTAGGAACTGACCCCATAGTCACGGGACTCCCGGTTTGAGAATACGATGGTTATTTCCATATTTTTATAATTAGGCATAAAAATGCGGCGTTAGAGGGTGAAAACTCGAAACAGTCCCTGAACGGCCCCGTGGGCACCAACACCTCCCACGGCACCAATGTAACTCTAGGAACTGATCACGCAGCCGCGATACTCCCGGTTTGAGAATACGATGGTAATTTGTATATTTCTAGACTTAGGCTTAAAAACATAGTGTTAGAGGGTGAAAACTCGAAACAACCCTCGAACGGCCCCGTGGGTGGCACCAAAACCTCCGATGGGACCAATGTAACTCGTAGAAATTGATCGCACAGCTGCGGGACTCCCGATTTGAGAATATGATGGTAATTTGCATATTTCTTGACTTAGGCATAAAAACATGGCGTTAGAGGGTGAAAACCCAAAGCAGCCCCCCGAACGGCCTCGTGGGTGGCACCAACACCTCCCGCGGGACCAATGTAACTCCTAGGAAGTGACCCCGTAGTTGCGAGTCTCCCAGTTTGAGAAAATGATGGTAATTTTCATATTTCTAGACTTAGGCTTAAAACATGGAGTTAGAGGGTGAAAACTCGAAACATCCCCCGAATGCCCCCGTGGGTGGTGCCAACACCTCCCACGGCACCGATGTAACTCGTAGGAACTGATCCCGCAGCTGCGGTACTCCCGGTTTGAGAATACGACCATGATTTTAATAATTCTAGAGTTCGGCTTAAAAACATGGTGTTAGAGGGTGAAAACAAGAAACATCCCCCGAACGACCCCGTGGGTGGCACCAACACTCCCACGGGACCAATGTAACTCGTAGAAACTGATCACGCCGCCCCGACACTCCTGGTTTGAGAATACGATGGTAATTTTCATATTTCTAGACTTGGGCATAAAAACATTGTGTTAGAGGGTGAAAACCCAAAACATCCCCCGAACAGCCCTGTGGGTGGCACCAACACCTCCCACGGGACCAATGTAACTCGTAGGAACTGACCCCACAGTCATGGGTCTCCCGGTTTGAGAATACGACGGTAATTTGTATATTTCTTAACTTAGGCTTAAAAATATGGCATTAGAGGGTGAAAACTCGAAACAACCCCCGAACGGCCCCGTGGGTGGCACCAACACCTCCCACGGCACCAATGTAACTCGTAGGAACTGAACGCACATCCGCGACACTACCGGTTTGAGAATACGACGGTAATTTGTATATTTCTAAACTTAGGCATGAAAACATGGCGTTAGAGGGTGAAAACTCTAAACATCCCTCGAACAGCTCCGTGGGTGGCACCAATACATCCCACGGGACCAATGTAACTCGTAGGAACTTACCCCGCAGTCGCGGGTCTCCCGGTTTGAGAATACGATGATAATTTCCATATTTCTATACATAGGCTTAAAAACATGGTGTTAGAGGGTGAAAACTTGAAATAGCCCCCGAATGGCCCTATGGGTGGCACCAACACCTCCCACAGCACTATTGTAACTGGTAGGGACTGATCATGTAGCCGCGGTACTCTCGGTTTGAGAATACGACGATAATTTGCATATTTCTAGACTTAGGCTTAAAAACATGGCGTGAGAGGGTGAAAACTCAAAACAGCTCTAGAATTGCCCCGGGGGTGGCACCAACACCTCCAACAGGACCAATGTAAATCGTAGGAACTGATCGCGCAGCCGCGGGACTCTCGGTTTGAGAATACGACGATAATTTGCATATGTCTAGACTTAGGCATAAAAATATGGCGTTAGAGGGTGAAAACCTGAAAGAGCCCTCGAACGGCCCCGTGGGTGGCCCTAACACCTCCCACGGGACCAATGTAACTCGTTGGAATTGACCCCTTAGTTGGGGGTCTCCCAGTTTGAGATTACGACGATGATTTGCATATTTCTAGACTTAGGCTTAAAACATGGCGTTAAAGGGTGAAAACTCGAAATAGCCCTGTGGGTGGCACCAACACCTCCCACGACACAAATGTAACTCATAGGAACTGATCACGCAGCCACGGTACTCCCGGTTTGAGAAAATGACGGTAATTTGTATATTTCTAGACTTATGCTTAAAAACATGGTGTTAGAGGGTGAAAACAAAAAACAACACCCGAACGTCCCCGTGGGTGGCACCAACACCTCCCACGGGACCAATGTAACTCGTAGGAACTGACCCCGCAGCCCCGACACTCCCGATTTGAGAATACGACAGTAATTTGCATATTTCTAGACTTAGGCATAAAAACATAGCGTTGGATGGTGAGAACCCAAAAAATCCCCCGAACAGCTTCGTGGGTGGCACCAACACCTCCCACGGGACCAATGCAACTCATAGGAACTGACCCCACAGTCGCAGGTCTCCCAGTTTGAGAATACGGTGGTAATTTGCATATTTCTATACTTAGGCTTAAAAACGCGCGTGAGAGAGCGTGGCCAATCATAATTTTCTAAAAACAAATCCAATATTTTTATTTTATTTTTCTGGTTAAAATGATATAAGGTAAGGCCATGTTTGGATCAGCCAAGCCTAAGTTATGGAAAAATGAGGTTTTAACCTAGAAATAATTTTCGTAATTTGCAAGTTGACCCCTCCTGACTTTTTCAACTTATGAATTTTAACCACAAACTTTGTCTATGAATACTTCAAAATATTTTAAGACAAAAAGTATCTTTCACAAAAGTTCAAATATGGCCTTAAGTCCAGTATTTTAAAGTCCAAAATTATTTACAATTAAACCCCCAGAACTTTAAGGGATATAGTTTTTTGTATAATCTGACTAACCCAATCCTAAATACTTATATAACCAAACATTTTATACAAAGAATCAAGTAACATCTCCTACTTATATCCTTTTTTGATACATAAATCCATGCAAAATACTGAGCAAGTAGGTTTTCCTACCTTTTCAATAGTAAACTTTGCATCCTTGGCATACGGCTATCGATATCACTAAGTGATAGCTCCTATTTACTCTTAGTATGTGCATATTATAATACTTCTATACTACATATTTTATTGAATATCATCAATATTTGAATTTTAATGTGGATCAATTTAACCTTTCTCACCTAATAACTGATGTCATGTTCCTTAGTGCATCACTTCACCCCAACACTTTTGTGCAAATATTTATATTATGAGCATCAAAATTAACTAGGAAGTAGACTGATGTGTTATTCCACAGAAGTTTTTACTTGTCCTAATGGCCTCAGATGATTGAGAGCCTAAATTTATTACTACATATGTATGAGTGCCACTTTAACTGTGTGCCTAGCCGATTACTTTTTCCCAAAGATTTTGGATTGATTATTATTTGGTTTTACTGATGGCTTTATTATTTATATACCTTTTAGTGAACTAGTAAGTATAGGATTATTAGTTCAAAGATCCTTGACTTTCTGTATATGATCCTTGAATGAATTAGTAATTATGGGTTTATTAGTTCAAAGAAACTTAATTTTCTTTACAAACTAATAAGTATGGGATTATCAACTTTATTTCTTTAGCATTGCTAAACACTAAATTCAATACACATTACAACTCTCAGTTATACATATACTTATTATAGAACTGGTAAAGCATGCCTAGCATATTTGTGCTAATTCCTTTTTCCTTCAGATGATCCAGGAGAAAAGCGATTATATCTCTTCCCTTTTAGAGACAGATATCGGTCACGTACTTGCATATGTGACTGTGTGGGCAGAGAATAATCCAGATCATAGAAAGGAATGGAAATTTTCCATTTTCTACTTTATAGTCTGTACTAAAAAAATGTAACTCACCCCTGCGATGGTACCACACTATATAAACTACTTTAATAATGAATAAAGTTATGTTATTCTACCTTAACTTTAATTCGTTATTTTATATATACTCTTTGGTAACAATTAATGCACTAGTTGATGTAACAATGGGACATGATATGCTATCATTAATGGATGCGTACTATAGCTATAACCAAATTTGAATACATCCCACTAACGAAGAGAAAACTTCGTTCAAAACCGATTAGGGAACATGCTGCAGCAAGGTGTTACCTTTGGTCTAAAAATATCGAGGCCACTTAGTAGAGGTTTGTTAATGCCGTGTTTAAAGAACATATAGGAAAATATATGGAGGTGTAAATAGATGTCATGTTGGTCAATAATCTGAAGGAAGAGGGACACCTCAATAATTCGAAGGAGACATTCGCTATCCTTAACAAGTTTAGAATGAACCTGAAACCTAAAAAATATGCATTCAGGGAATCATTAAGAAATGTTTTAGGGTCCATGGTAACCCATAGGGTGATAGAGGTAAACCCCAAGAATATTTGAGAAGTTATAGACATGAGAAGCCCCCAAAATATTAGGAAGGTACAGTCGTTGACCGGCGAGGGGAAGCTTTAAACAGATTCGTCAATCGAGAAATGGATAAGTGATTGTCATTCTTTCGAATATTGAAGAGAATGTTTTTTTGGGACAGACAAGTGAGAACATGCACTTCAGGAGCTTAAAAGATACTTGGTCAAATCTCTACTCCTTTTAAAACCTATCTCAAGCGAGGAGTTATACGTTTACTCGGTTATTTTGTCCTCGGCTGTCAACTTAAATCTTATTAGGGATGACAATGGGATATAACAACTAGTGTACAAAATGATCAGGGAATTCAGAGGAACCGAATCTAGATACCCAAAGATCAAAAGGCTAGCATTTGCATTCATAACTTTTGCTCAAAAAATAAGGTTGTACTTCAAGGCCAACACTATAGTAAACCTCACCAACCATTCCCTCTGACATGTCCTACACAGGCCATAAGTACCTATCAAGGTTCAGGTCATTGCATACTTCTTACGTAGTTCACGAATGTGGAGGACATAGAGGCAATTCAAAGGTTGAATGTTCAATAACTAATTTGGGTCATCCATGTGGATGAGTTATCCAACAAGATTGGTAGTGGAGAAGGGCTCATCTTTGATAAGCTAGGTGGTCAAAATATGGAATGCATCGAATAGCAAAGTTGAGTATAAAGTACTGATCTCGAGAATACGACTGGAACTTCCCTTAAAGATCAGGAGGTCGAATTCCTGAGCAATTCAATGATTATCATTGGTTAAGTGTTGGGAGAACATGAGGTCAAAATATAGAAAATGGTGTACTACCTCAAATGATTCCAAGATCTGGTAGGCCATTTAATGGAATTCATAATCAAGCACATTCTAAGAGAGGATAATAAGAAGGTGGATCATTTGGCCAGACATGCATCACCAGATCAAGGGAATACCCTTATAGAATTTCTTAACAGACTTCGCATCCAACTAGAGTAGGCTGAGTTTGTTGTGTTCTACAGAGTATGTTCTATTAGAATAAACCTAGGGGTGATAGGTTTTAAAGAGAATTATCACCATTTTTTTGAATTATCTTGGCCAAGTGCTAGATCCACCTAATTAGCATGCAACTAGGTGAAAAAACAAAATCAATCTGATAAAGTTAGACAAATTATGATATAATAAAACTTAGTTATGTGAATTAAATATGTGTAAAACCCTAAGTCAATTTAACGAATGATCATTTTAGATCTAAATAAAGATCTAGATGAGTACATGGAATTCAATGTATATAAGGACAAATAGCAATCACACAAAGAGTCACACGATAAATTTCATGAGGAAAACCCCCTACCTGAGGGTAAAAAAACCTCAATGCATCTTAGTTTCTTATTAGATTTGAAAAGTTTATTTACAAAACACAGGAAGCTAACTATCTCTTATTCATTAACAATAAGTTACCTATGGACGTTGCGACTCTCCCCTGTTCCTATGAGAAATTCATTCAACGTTCCATTGATCGGATATGATAATAACATTCTTAATGATTTGATCTCACAATGATTGTCCTCTAAAATATATCAAACAACTCCTTTTTATATCTTAGAGTCTTGGGTAATCAAATTAAAATGTAGAAGGTATAATCAAATAGTGCTCAATTTCAAAGCACTCCTAAATCTTACAAAGCATGAAACTAGGTTAGATCCAAGTTTTTATTCAATTTTGTATGATCACACAAATTTGACAATCGAAGCCTTTAGATCTGATCCCTTGCCTCGAAAATACTCTCTCTAGCTGTGAGAAGTACTATAGGAAAGGATCTCCCAACATGTGAGGGAAAACACTTATATTTATAAAAATCAAATTTTGGTTTGCATCATGCATATAGTCGAAAATCAACCTCGTGCGCACGAATATGGGTAGCAAGCCTCATGATAAGTAAAACTTGGCACCCATGCTCACGGAGGTAATTTGTACCCATACGCACAGCTTTAGGGAAAAAGGTATTTTTTTCCCCAAAACGTGCTTAGCCATACACACAAAGGTAATTTGTACTCATGCTATTTTTCATGCAACCATGCACATTAAATTACAACTATGTGCATGCTTGTAGGAAGAGCTCAAAGTTCAACTATATAATAGAATTCAAGGAAATTATTTTTAAATGGCATTTTCACTTGATCAATCTAAAAATCATTTTCGCAAAAAGTATGAACATGAACATGTGTGTTAGTCTTGGGAAATTAAAACAAAACTACCTCAAAGGATAGGATTCTTGAATTCTCTTTGTGGACATCCCCGGATTCCATATCCTCTCCCCAGAGGGGTGTGGGGTTGAAAAAGGACTTGTGCCCTCTCTGCTCTAGGAAAGCTTCAGTCGTCATCGGTGGGGGTGAATGTAAAGAGATGCAGTCGCCAGCCTATTTTGCATAAAACAGGCAAAAGAACATGTCGTCGCTTCAAGAGAGAGACATCAAAGACAAACCGATGCTTATGAAACCAATATTTCGAAGGTTCGGGGGCTAAGTTACGGAATGGAAAGATGTTAGGAACCCATAATTCCCTTTTGGTCTCTCATGGGCTCGTGTTACTATTTTCCTTTATTTCTCCATAAAGTGTGTGTACATGTATATATAATGGAGATCGTAATCGCCCGACTCATACCATAGAAGAGATAGAGTGAGGTCATCCATAGGAATGTTCTCAAAATAATATTTAGAAAAAATACGATTTATGCGTTTATCAAAAGATTGATCGCTATAATGAAACGATAATATATGTTAGATAAAACTCGTCTAAGGATAACAAACATAATATGTATTAAAATAATGTAAAAATATGACAAATGCGAAAATGGGGAATTTGGGAATATTGAAAAATTAAAAAATTGGAAAATTAGACTCGAGTCTCGGGTTTTAACTTGAAACGCCTACGTAGCCTATAAAGGCATCAAAGTCCATGTAGTTCATATGCGGCATAAGTGTGGGGTTTATCCCATGGATTCAAATGGTATTTTATTATATGTGTGTGTGTAGAAAATGTGTTTGAGTTTTGAAAATTTGTGATGGATAATCCTGTTGGAATTTATAGGTATAACACTCTTTTTTTTTGGAGGGGGCGGGGTTATAGAAAAATAAAGTACGTTTAATATAACTAATAAAAAGGTGAGATGCTAATGTGTATGAGCTAAAATAAAAGCTAGACTGTGAATTTATGTAATTAATGCAAAAACAAGAAATTTAAAGAGAGAGAGAAAAGGATTTTGGACCTTCTTTGAAGAATTAAAGTTTTATCTTAATCTTGGATGAGATCCCTTGGATGTTGAGATGAATGTTGGATGTGAGAGAAAGATATTTTGCGAAATTGGGTATGAAAAGGATGGGAATGTAAGATGGGATGGAATTTCACATAAGGAAACTTCGCTGATTGCAAGAGAATGTTGCTGAGATCACTGATTCTGATGAATCTGAGGTCCTCCTTGGGAGCGAGATCATTACCTATATTTATAAGGTAAGCGGGTGCCAATAGGCATAGCCCAAACCCTGACAATCGACAGGTAATCCTAGACACACTATCGACATGCGCAAAAATGGACCTACCAATCGGCAATCTCGTGCAGATTTTTTCAGAAAAATGATTGTATAACGCAACTTGTTGATCCAAATTGTGCATGGGGAATATCGTTATAAAGGTAATTCAGAGACCTTTAAGAGTCCTTTAGGATGCTCCCGGGTCCAGGAGTTGACTTTGGGTCAAACATGGCTCGAAGTCCCTCGCCAGTCCTTTGGATGGGAGATCGTCAAGAGAAATAAGTCAGAATCACGCACGGGGTGGACCGTTGGAAATTTTATGCGAGGTACTTCGATATTACAAAGAGATTTTATTGGTTGAGAAAGTTGACATTGGTCATCCAGGGCCCGAAAGCGCCTAATAACCTTTCGGAGTAAAATGGGTCATTCATGTGCACTGTAAGTCAGAATCGCGCATGGGACAAATCGTTAGAAATGGTATTAAGTTCCTTTAGAAGATTCATTTAGTCTCAATCGAGATGAAGATTTGACCTTGGTCAAATGGAACTCGGGAGCATCGGTGTTCTTCGAATCAATTTTTGGGGGGAAATAGAGCATTTGTCCAAACGGTTATGCCGTTTTGGGCACGGTTTGACCGTTGGAAGGGGGTTTCAATATCCTTTGAAGATTCAAAAAGATTTTGCTCTGACAAAAAAGTTGACCGAAGTCAAACGGGGCCCAGGAGAACTCGATGGCCTCTAGATCGGTACTCAGAGTATGACCTAGGGTTTGTAATGAAATAGGGAGGTTATAGGGACCTAAGGAGAGACTTAAGGGTTCCTAGAATATGGTGTATATAAAGCCCCTCAATGGGTGATCTTGGAACAAGTGAAAGCCATCGAATAGACACCACATGATGTTTTTGAACGAGGTCGATTCTGCGGACCTAAAGGGACAAAATATGACCTATTCAGAGGGTCTAGGACGATTCTAAGGACCTAAGTAATGTTAGGGATGGCCGATTATGCGGGTTGAGGTCGATTCTCCGGACCTAGGGTGGGGAGTCACCAATTTTGAGGGCCGAAGCCAAATCTTGAGGTCTTTAAGTAGAGGGTGACCAATTCTGAGGATGGAGGTTAATTATGAGGACCTTAAGTTGAAATGGTCAATTCAGAGAGTCGAAGCCAATTTTGAGGACATACATAGAAGCGACCAATTCTGCGGGTCGAAATCGATTATGAGGGCTTTAGTAGAGGTGACCAATTCTGCAGGTTGAAGCCAATTCTGAGGGCTTAAGTAGGTATGACCAATTATGATGATCAAAGCCAATTGTGAGGGCTTAAGTTGAAGTGACTATTTCAATGGGTTGAGATCAATATTTAGGACCTTAAGTTGTAGCGACCAATTCTGAGGGTCGAAGCCAATTTTGAGGGCTTAAATAAAGATGACCAATTCTGTGGGTCGATGCCAATTTTGAGGGCTCAAGTAAAGGTGACCAATTATGTGGGTTGAAGCCAATTCTGAAGGCTTAGGTAGAGATGACCAATCCTGAGGGCTTCAGTAGAGTTGACCAATTCTACGATCCGAGGTCAATTCTGAGGACCTTAAGTAGAAACGATCAATTCTTAGGGTCGAGGTCATTTCGGAGGACCTTAAGTTGTAGCGACCAATTTTACAAGTCAAAATCAATTTGGGATTTAAGTATGGGTGATCAATTCTAAGGGTTGAAGCCAATTTTGAGGGATTAAATTATAGTGACCAATTATACGGGTCATGGTTAATTTTGAGGACCTTAAGTTGTAGCAACCAATTCTGCGAATCCAAGTCAATTCTGAGGGCTTAAGTTGAAGCGGCCAATTATACGGGTCAAAGCTAATTTTGAGGGATTTAGTTGTAGTTTTCTTTTGGAGAGTCCACTGGGGAAAAGTTATTAATTCGAGGATTGGATGTATCCTTTTGGGGAATTTTTCTTCAATTTTTGTAGTGTCCTTTGGAGACGTTACTGGGGAGAAATCCAATTGAGATCAGTGTCCCATTGGGGAATGAAATGTTTTGGTAGGGAAGTAAGTGTGGTATTAAATTCTTTTCTTGGTGAAAAAGATTCTAAAATTCCTTTTCCAATTTTAGGAATCTTTTGGGGATTTTTTGGCATTTTTTGGGAATTTTTATACAAAATTTCAGGGAGGGGAGCGATCGACAGGGTATAGAAGGTTCCAAACGGCAGTGGCATGGTCTTTTGGAGTACCTCAATCAGGTGAAGGGACACTTTCGATCAGTATGTTACTGGGAGCTGTCGATCGGCATGCCCCTTAGCCTACCATAAAAGGGGGAGAGATTTCCTTATATTTCATAGCTTTTAGACTTTTTCTCTTTATTTCTACAAACTGTTTTAGCATTCCAAAACCAAGAAATGGCTGATTTCTGAAGTAGTAAGGTCCATATGATGTGGTTGAATGTTGTTGATTGGAAAAACATGGAATGGAGGGCCAGGGTTCCCCTAGCGCTGGGTAGTGAGAATGCTTTCAACTCGTTCTAAGCCAATTGCCGATGAGAAGATTCTTTTGCACGATCCAATGTGCCATTGATCTTCTAGGGTAGTGAACCCTAGTGGCTATGTGAGTGTTAATGCCCTTTGGTATGCTTTTCTTCTTTCTTGGTGATATTTCATTTTTTTAATTTTGATAGAGGTTTTTCCTTTTGGCTTTAATAGACTGATATCTCTACGTCGAACCTGCGTTCTCGAGGGACAACGGACCTCAAGGATGTCTGGGAGCACCTTCCACCGATGGTGCATTGGGTGGTGTCATCGACTGGTTTTGGTAGATTGGCATCTGCACTGGACGAGAGGCCTTGTTTGACAGTTGTCCTTTGTGCTTGGGGGATAAGTGGTGGGACACCACCCACACCATGCAATTTAGCTTTTGGGAGATAACGGTGACTCCCATCGATGTGCAGTAGCTGTTGGGGCTAGATTGTGAGAGGGCCCAGATAGAGGTGGATCATATTTGTGGGTGGCGTCGACGGTGGTGAAGGCGGCATAGGGTGGATGTGGAGAGGATAGTCTCTGGGGATTCCATCCGTCTATTTCTTTTTAAGGATGTTTTACTGAGTCGACGGAT
Source organism: Sambucus nigra (assembly GCA_949130495.1). Lineage (NCBI taxonomy): Eukaryota > Viridiplantae > Streptophyta > Magnoliopsida > Dipsacales > Adoxaceae > Sambucus > Sambucus nigra. The sequence continues at coordinate 388,232,762 of OX422208.1, forward strand.
CGATGAGACTGAAAGGCTGTAGGTGCGACAGATGGCCCATTTCTTTATTCTATTACTGTTGGGAGGGTTTTTAGTGGTGACGAGTCCACTTGTGGTTTTTTCAATTTTTGAGGGTATTTTTGAATATCCCTCCTTTTTACTGGGGGAGCCTGACTTTGGAGACCCTTTATTTTTCTTTGGATGCATTCAGCCGGTGCTGTCGGTAGACATTTACTGGCGCCACGTATCTTTTCGATGTATTCTTTATTTTGTGCATTTTCCTTTATGCATTTTATTCTTTCGATTGATGACTCTTTGTCCTTTGAAGACATGGTTATATGAGGTGATTGGGCATAATGCCCAATCGATAGCTTTGAAGTATGAGTCTAATGGGGCTTCTACCGGATGTACCGATGGTAGAAGTCCAATCAGCAGTCGAGGCGATACCTTTTCTTTAGGGACTATGTGTCAGGTCTTAAATGGCCTGATAAGTGATGGGGTAATCTTCTTTACCTTTGAGACCATTATCCTTTGATGATCTTTTCAGATACTGATTTTTTCATTGGGGATTTTATAGGTGACCTTATATCCCTAGGGGACGACCATCTAGCACACGGGGGTGACAGGGGGAACGCATTGCTATATCGTCTATTGGCGCATGAGTTTGGATGCTCCTAGAATCTAGGGTAGAAAGTAGTTTGACAGGTGGGGGAGGAAGAGGTGATGGTGACACCTGCGAGTCCCCCGATGTATATGAGGTGAGAGCGGGAGATGTTAGAGGAGGAGATGGTATACGAGCCTTATTCTTCGTACACTAACATGATGGCAACCTATGATTACTTGGATTTCATGTTAAGCTCGCTGATGACGCCCAACATATATGACATTATGACTCTTGCCCCTTAGGCTCGAGTCGACCAGTGGGGTCTATCGACAGTCAAGGTGGTGCATCGACATCAATAGTGACGACGACATTAGAGGTTCCTTTTGTGCACTTGGCTCCTTCTTCCTATAACATTTGACGATCTGATGGAGGGTCAATGCATATGCTTCATTATCCCACTGTGATGGATCCGGATAAGCTAGGGCTGATAAAGGAGATTCTTTATCCATTAGTATACATTTTATTTCTTTATCTTTTGATTTTCTAATTCCATTCTTTCCCTCAGACTGACTAGTTTTCTCTTTTTTGTTTTTCTTGCAGCACATTCGAGTGTCGACCATTGGATGAGAGATATTAGGTATTGAGTGGCTTCTGCGACTGCGAACATTCGGGATTTAATCCCGATTCCGTATTTCTTGGTGTGGTCTACCTCGTTTGGGGAGGGGTCTGGTTCGAGAAGCGGAGGCTCCTCATCTCGTCATCGAGGAAAGCGCGTACACTACAGGGATGAAGGGATTTAAAGAGAGAGAGAGAGAGAGAAAGAAAGAGAAAGATAAAGTGAGAGAGAGAGAGAGAGAGAGAATGTAGGTGAAGGTGGGAGAGAGAGAAAGTTTTGGTGGTCCGGACCGAGTCCCATTATTTTTTGTTATTTTCCTTCAAGACAAAATGTAATAAAGCAATATATACACAATGAAACGGGATTTTGTTAATTTTTTTTGCTTTAGTTACTTAATGCATATGCACTTTTTACTTTGCTGCTGAGACCGTAAGAAGGATTTAAAATAATTGAGAGAAAATTTATTTTAAAATAGGATAAGTAAAAATATAGGGAGAAGGAAATTCTAATTCCTTTAAATAAAAATTATTTTTATTGAATTTTTTGATTTTGACAAAAAAGGAAAAAGGGAATTTTTCAAAAACAGGGGGATGCCGATTGGCATACCCCTTGTCCTACCTATTAGCAGGTTAGTCTAATCTAATCAACCCAAGGTTTTGATTGCATTTTCTTCATTTACTTGGTCCTTGGTGGGATAGATTTTCCTCTTGGATTTGTACGATTTTTGTCTTTGGTTAATTTTTCCAACTATAAAAAGGGGGTAATGGTGGAGTATTTTCTTCACCCATCCACATTTTCTCTCTTTTGCTTCTTGTCTCATCACTTTGCACTATGGATCTCCCCAGAAGTGTTGAATTTTCTTCTTACCTCAAAAACTTAGAGGCGATGTGCTCATATAATGTCGACTATGATGCTTTCAACATGCGTTGGGTTTCCTTATGGCGCAACCGACCTATTGAATGGAACATGCTGATGGCGGCGGTATAATTTTGGTACCCTGAAGACCATATCTTTCTCTTTGGCTTGGATGAAGTATGTTCGACTTATGAAGAGTTTTTTGCCATGTTGGCGACAAATTCAAGTGTTGCGGTGGCCATGCCTGAATTTTTTCGATCTCCGCACAAGCTGTTAGCAGGACTTCTCCATATCTCTCCCTCGACAGCTCAGTCATTGGTGACGAGATGAATGATGTATCTTCATGTTATGCTATATTCTGTGCATCTGTAGGATGTTGGTTATGAGGGCTATGGGGGAGCCATCGTTCTGGGCTTGATCTGAAAGTTACTATTGGTGACTAGGGAACTATTGGTGGACCCACAACTCGCAGCCATTATTTTATGGATGACGTACAGTCACAATAATACTGCGGTGATACTAGCGGAGACTCTGAATAGTCTGGATGACTGGAAAGAAGGTCGTTCTAACTTCCTGAGGGGTAGCCCCGATATGCTGTTAATGTGGTTTTCAGAGATATTTCATATGGCAGCCCCTCCTGAATACCCTTTAGGAGCTATGCCAAACTTCATTTCTCTCTACTTTATCAGCGTGGGATTGGATATCGAGAGATGGGAGAACTGGTTTATAGAGCAAGGGGCTCAAGGTTTGCATTGGTCAGTGCCTTGGTGGGGATAATTGTTGCCTATTCTAGAACTGGGGGAATACCAGTATGTTCGGTTGGTCGGCCTCCAATAAACTTCCTTCTACTTTTCCTGATGGCTCTTACCCCAATTTGGCTGAGAGGAGATTTTTCCACCTTAGACACTAGAATTTTTTCCTATAGAGGATATGACAGAGCGTCTATGCGTGATTCTGGACTCTCTATAGGGGAATCATCTCCCATCGACTCATCGTTCCCAGTCCATTGGTCGAGTCTGGCATGTTTTTGGGGACTACATGAAGTGGTTGTGGAGGAGAGTCATTGCCAAAATGTTGGTTGTGGATATCGAGCAAAGGTGGTTCACCATATCTGACAATATGGAGGGAGGTTTTGTTATTTTCCCTAGGATGGTCCGGGCTTACCGCTCCATGGAGAGTCTGCAACATTCTATTCAAGAAGGGGAGGTTTGGGTTCCCCATGATGTAGATGATGATGGGGCTAATTCATGTGGTAGCTGCGGGTAGGATCCCTGGGAAATTTATTTGTGAAGCTTTTATGATGTGTTTGGTTATATATATAGTTGTTTCTGGTAAGAATAACTTCGGGAAAGTTGTTTTAGGAGTAGTTTGGCTTATTTTGGTTTTTTAGGAGAATAAGGTTAGGTTGGAAGGGAAGTTGTTTGACTCCCTATGCCAATGTAATTATAACGGAATTAATGAAATAAAGAAAATTTTAATTATATTATTGTGCCTCTTAATGAGTTTTTGCATTTGAATTATATATACTAATCGCTAAGGCATACATAATCCTTTTATTCATGTAAATGATGAAAATGAATCGTCGTTCTCAGAGATAAGAAAAGAATAGCATTTTGTGAAAAGAAGCGATTCGTGCTCATGTGAAGCGTATGAGCTGCCTACATACCTCTGGGGGTTTTGAAAATTTTTTGAGTTTTATTTTTGAAAGTAAAAAGATTTTTAGAGGATCAGACCCCACGTAGTTCTGGGTAGAGGGAAATGGAAAAAAAATAGAATATAAGGGAGATAAAAAGAGTCATAGTGCACCGAGATTAAAGACTAAGGATAAAATTTCTTGAGATGGTCCAGGTTGACTGGATGGGCCATCTCTTCCCCATCGAGGTCGGTGAGCATAGAGGCGCTGCTAGATAGGACATTTTCCATACCCTTTTCTTGTTGGCAGCGCCATCAAAGAACATTTTCCATCAGAGGTTTTCTTAGGAGGTACAACGGATATATTCATCTCATAATTTGGAGATACAAACATCGGCTTCTTCCATATGGTGGTCAGCAAGGTTATCAGATATGGATCTTTCTTTCATGGCTTTCTGCATGACATACACAATATCAAATTCGGCTAACAACATCAACCATAGGTCCATTAGTCTAGACAACGTAAGTTTATCGAGTCGATATTTGATAGGATCCATTTGGTATACAAATCTAATGGGAAGAGTGAGCATGTAGTGTTGTAATTTTTGGGTGAGCCAGACAAGGGCAACACATGCTTTCTCCAAGGCAGTGTAGTTAACTTCGTACCCGGCCAACTTGTGACTGGCATAGTAGATGGATTTATCTTTGCGGTACTCTTTAAGTTATTGGGCTAACAAAGCCCTAGCTACGGTGTCTATTATGGTCAGGTATAGGAGTAGGGGTAGACCAGGTTGTGATGGCATAAGTACCAGAGGTTGGGCTATATATTGCTTGATTCAGTCAAAGGCTTCCTAGAAAGATTCGTTCCAAACCTTAGTTGAATCCTTTTAGAGGAGTTTGAAGATGGGTTCATAAATAAAAGTCAATTGGCTGATGAATTGACTGATATATTGTAATTTTCCTAAGAATCCTCAAACTTCTTTGTCCATTCGGGGTGGTGGCATTTCAAGTATGGATTTTAATTTGGCAGGATCTGCTTCAATCCCTGTTGGCCATGAATCCTAAGAGTTTTCCTTTGGTAACTCCAAAACAATTTTTTTTGGATTAAGTCGCATGTGCTATTTCCGTAGTCGCTCGAAGAAATTTCGGAGAGCAGGGACATGACCTTCCCGAGTCTTAGACTTGATAATCATATCAACTGCATAGACCTATACTTCTTGATAGATTAGCTTTTTAGTATTTTGTTGTGAAAGCTCCTCTAATAAAAAAATCTTAATTACCTACAAAAATATATAACAAAACTAGAGAGTAGTGGTAAGTGAGGTATCAATCCAAATCAAGAGACTGAAACAAAGGAGAAGCTCATGCAATTCAATTTTATTTAATTTCTTTTTGGACTTTCTACATTTTCTAATTTTTTTAGCTTTTTCAATATTAAAACAATTTTGAGATTTAAGGTGAATACAAACTAATAACTAAATAGAAAATGATAATCAACCTAAATTAAAAGTATGAAAAACATAAACTATTGAGTGATGAAAATGAGTGAGATGTAACTAAATGAGAGAAAATATTCAAGGGATGGAAAATCCACCCTCAATTAACACAAATCAATCTAGCTTGCACTATTTTAATTTCATCAATTTCCAAAATATGCATTTAATTCAAAAGCTAATTCTCATTACACTAATGAATTAATTGAATATTCCTTTAGAAAAATAATTTTAATTCCCACACACACTACTCTAATTGAATTAAAATTAATCAAACAAATCACTCGCTAGGATCCATTCATTTAACTAATTTTAATTAGACAATAACAAAAACAAGAGTAGATGAAAATTATACTAACATTTTAATCTAGTGATAAACCTATCTCTAGTTTGAATCAAATGAGAAAATGATAATAAAATTTTCAATCCTTTCTCAAGGATGATTTTCCATTTCTCAATGTGAAAATAAAGTAGGAATTAAATTTACTAATCAAAGCAAACTAACAAAATTGAAATTACAAATTAAATCAGATTGGATTCTTGAGGGTTTCAATTCATCCCTTGAATGGGATGATTAGCTCACAATAATCATCATCCAATAAAAATAATAATCAATTAATAGCATAGAATGAAATATTAAAGAAGAGTGATCAAACCAAATTCCACTTGAATTGCAAATAATCTTCACTTCTTCAACAAATCTCTCAAATAATTACAACACTCAATTATTATATTTTTTTTCAAATATAAAAAAAAACTAAACTACTCTAAAAATAATGGCCTTATTCATCTCTCTAACTCTAGAAGTCTCCCCCTTTTTATTTGGGTCTTCTTCTTCTTTATATAGTAAGCAAGTGGCTAGGGGCATATTGGGTAGAAATAAGAGTGAGCGTGGGTTGAGCACATGTGCATGGAAACGGTGTGAGGTAATAAAAATTTGATTTGATATGAGGGTAATTTATTAAATGTTGAGTAGCATGTGGAAGAAGTGAGGAAATAAAGTAGTGGGGTAAAAGGGATATTTTTGGAATTGGAAAAAATATGGTTCAACACGTGTGGGTTATTGGTTTATTTGGAGTTTGGTTTTTATTTTGGGTTTGACATAGTCTTGGATTTGGGGTAACTAGATTGGGTGGAGTCAGTTTTGGTGGGTTTTTTATCACCGGGTATGGAGGAGATTGCAGGTTCGGGAATGGGGGACTCGGGTTAGGAAGTGTTCGAAGCCGGTTGGGGGTGGAGTTTGAGCAGGTGGGTCATGAGGGTCGAGTGAGTTGGACTCGATTTGTGCTAGGTTTCGCCTAACTAAGGTCGGAATGAGGCGGTGAGGTTATAGAGGTTACAAATCGGGTTCATTGGGTTTGGAGATGGGGGGTGATGCCATAGCCAGAGTTAGGTTCGGCCTAAGTTAGGAATGGCTCGAATCAGGTGGTCGAGCAGGGGGTTCAGGTTGATGGTGGTAATATGGTTGGTTTAATGGAGGTGAGGAAGTGAGGTTGAGATGGTGATGGTGCTTTGTTGTTAATGGTGGATGAGGGAGGAAACAGAAAGTGGGTGTTGGGAGGTTGAAGATGGGATTGGGGGGATGCATGGTGTGTGAGGTTGTATGGGTTATGGTGAGTGGGAGTGAGAATTGTTTTAGGTGTGGTTGAGTGTAGGATAAGTGTGTGTGTGTTTGTATCCTAAAAAAATTTAAAGATAAAACTATCTAACTAAATAAAATAAAATTAATAAAACTAAAAATTGAAATCTACTAAAATAAAATCCTAATCTATATACAAAATATCAAATAATAAAATAATAAGAAATAAAAACTAAAAATCTAATAAAAATAAAAACCAAAGTCCTAAAAATATAAAATCTAATAAAATTAAAAATATCTTCCTAAAAACTAATCCTAATAAAATAAAGACTAAAAATTAAAAACTAATCAAAATGAAAATACACTAATAAAAAAGGAAATAGAAAAATAGAAAATAAAACCTAGAAAATTCTAAGTAAATCTAAAAAAAATAAAAGTACAAACACAACACACACACGGGGTTCGGTGTGGAGTATGATGGCGATGGATGGATGATGGATGCGATAGAAGAATGTTCTACACTTGAAGAACAAATGTCTTTATTTCATAAAAACTAACTGCAAACTCTTTTTTCCCTCTCTCTTTTCTTTTCTTTTTTTTTCTTTTTTTCTCTCTTTTGTTATTTTGTTTTTTTTTTCTTTTCTTTTTATACTCTCAACACTGATGACATTTCACATTTGAAAAACACTCTTTCTCTCAAAATGATGGATGATATAGGAATATAGATGATAAATTGATGGTGTGGGGAATATATGGGAATATGGGAATGTAATGAGTGAAGTGAATGGGTGAAAATCTAATGATCGGGACAAATTTCAAGACAAGTGTTTCTTACAACTCGAAAGAGATGTTGTTCTCATTAATCAAACCAACATTTTAGTGAAGAATAATGAAATCATACAATGATTTAAGAGCGGACCCAAACGAAGTTGAATCAACTTGTGACTCGTAGATTGCGTAGAAAGGGTGAAAGGCACAAATCTCACAAGCTAAAGTCTTTACTAGTGATCCTTAAGGTTATTGAGAATTGTAATACTCTTCAACTCTAAACCGTTGTGACGTGATAAGTGCGCAGAGTTTGTTGATTCTAGAAATTCATGGTGCAAAATGCCTTGTTACGTTTTACATAAGCTATTTATAAAAAGATCCTTTAGCTTAATTCCTAGACTAAAAAGATGTATGATAGAAAATTCACGTCAATGAGTGAGGTAAAAGAAACTGCACGAAAATTTTAAAAATAAGGTCTTTTGATTAAAAAAAATTCAAAAGAGATAGGATTTTGATAAAATTCCCCACCCCCAAACAAAAAGTTACATCATCCTCAATGTTAAGTAAAATGATTTTTAAAATTAAGAGAAGAAAGGAGGAAAGAGATTACCAGAATCAACCGCTAATAAAGTAGACAGATGAAGCCAAGAATAAACCTAAAAAAATGATAAGAGAAAAAAATGTGTACAAGTCTATAAATATGGAAAGCATAGGGTGATGCCCCCAAACAGGATGAGACTCGTACTAGAAACAATGAGATGTGTCCCGGTAGTGCTAAGTTTAATGTCTTCATCCAGACTAAACTATTCTCACCCTAAAGATAAGATTTATGAAAGCACGGGGCGACAAAAAAAATGGGTGATGATAAACATCCCCAAACAAGACTGAAGCGTCAGTCTTGTTGGATAAAGTCTAAAAGGGCCAATGCACTTGTATGGTAAAGCGCATCACGTGATGAAAATCATCGATGGACCATGGGCGGGTGGGTATTAGGGTAAGGGTAAGAAAAGAAAAGGTGAATAAGCAGCGGTTACGGGCCCTATTGAGCCGGAAGGTGAAGGAAACAAGGGACCTATAAGAATGGTGCTCTAGTTGGTGAGGAATGCGAAAAGGTTTGGTAAGTGGGATGTGGTGGGGCTCATAGAAAGCACACGACTGTTCTATTAATGGACGATGATAATGATCGTGTCAGGGAGCTATCGATGAGAAAAATCAACACCACAAGAGAGTGGCGGGCATGGAGTAACAAGCTTGGTGTCACGGAAGTAGAAAGTATCAACACATAAACTCTCATGGAAGGTGTAGGTTGGTTTTAGGTGAGGATGTAGATGGAAAGATGAAAGGTGTAAATTCAAGATCCAAACCAGATGGTGGGGTGTAAGGGACAATGGGTGGGTTAGGTGGGATAAATGGTGGAGGAAGATGATCCAACTCAAGTGTAGGGGACACACACTCATCGGGAGGAGTAAAGGAATACTCACTAGAGAGTGTGGTATCTAAATATGGAGCGGTTAACTTCTGGACAAGACAATCACCAAGTAATGTTGTGGGTGGTTCAAATGAATCATGAAGATCAGAGATAGATGAATCATTAAAAATATTGGGCTCAAAGGGATCCATGCATGGTGGAATAGGATCCATATCCGGAGAGGTAGAAACTATCTCGGATTCAATTTCGGGATAGGGGTGAGCACTCATAGTCGGAGATAACCTAGGATGAAGTGGTTCCTCAGGAACAAGCACGGTGGGTTGGATTCGTTGGGAGGGAGAATGTGAACCTTAATGATGGGTTCATGTGGAAATGGTGGGATTTGATCAGGCTCAGTATCGATGGATAAATCAACACAAGTGTCAACTTGAGGCCCGAACCATGAAATGGTCTCAACATCAAGATTCTCGAGAGGATAGGGTTTATCACAATCAAAATCCATGTCATAAGACGAATCATCATCACTCCACATGGGGGAAATAATGGGTTGACTTGGGGTGAAGTCCAACTCTCTCTCATACTCAATTTTATTTCATCTTTGTGCAAGTCGTTTGAGGGCTTCATTTTGAATTTGAGTGGCTTGCTCTTTATCGATGATGAACTTTTGCAAGAGGCTTTAGAGAGTGGAGGTGGATGATGGTGGTGGAGTGAAGGGTTATGGTGGTGAAGTGTTGGTGGGTGGCGATGGTGGTTCAGGTGGACACAACTCACTATTATCATGACTATATGGTGAATACTCAAAGGAAGTGTGTGGAACAGGGTCAAGTGTGTCATATATAGGATAAGCATCTCCGTGAGAGACAAAAGGAAGATAATCAGTGGGTGCATAGTAAGGGAACTTATCACAGTGGTGTGCACTTGATAGCCATGATGACTGTTGGAATGTGTGAGAATCCGCAACATCGAGTTTGGAATTGTATTGCGTGGAAGGGTGATCAGGCCTCCACGAATAACTAGGGTACTCACACAACTCATGATTAGATACATTAGGATAATTAGTCGGAGTGGGTTCTGAAACAGCGTCATATGGATACACTTGGTCCATGGGTAGTTCGTATGGATATGAAGAGTATGGACACTCATGGGGCAAGTGATCGCCTAGAAAGCAAGATGTGCACAATGAAGCATGTGACGTATTGATACTCATCATCAAAGGAGATGGAACGTGGGATGCGTGCGTGGGCAATGCATGAGTATCATCGGCGTGTGTGTGAGAGTTAAAGCCACTAAGTAAAGTGTGAAGATTCGATTCGGGCTCAACGTCACACATGCTTCGAGAAAATAGAAAATGGCCAAAATACTCCCATAAAGGAAGTTCTTCAACCATGATGTTTGAAAGATTTTTTTTTCAATTTTTTGAATTTTTATAAAAATGAAAGAAAGAAAATGTTTTTGGATTTTTCTGAAAATGAGGAGAATAAAAGATTTTTTGGATTTTTTATAAAAATAAAGAGGAAAATTAGATTCTTCTGAAAGAAAAGGTGTGGAAAAATATTTGGACTCTTTGAATTTGAACGAACTAACTAAAACCTGATTATCAAAGGATGGAATTGGACACACACAAACACATAGCCAATTCATATCATCAAAATTAGTGAAAGGGTAGTCAAATTTTAATTAAGTCCATGGACGATAAAAAATCATGGAATTATCTTTGTGATTGCCTTTGCAAAAAAAATTCCTAGTGGGCTAGCTAGTGGATTGATTTTAATATTAATAATAGCTAGGATAGCACACGAATTATAAGGGAGTGAGTCGGGTGATGAAATCCCTTCTCGTGAATGACCGGGTGTATGTCTTAATTGATTAATTCATCACACACATTCAAAAATAAATGCGATAGTAAAAATCAATTAAGAGCACGTAGTCACACACAAAAATTTACTCGCTGACAGGAGAGGCGAGAGGGTTTTAGAAATGTACCGCCCATGGTTTTTACACCATGGGGTGATGAACAATTTAAGTCGACCGGGGGGAGATCACAACTATCTCAGTCGGCCCCAGGAATCCTACCGACCCAAAGTAGAGAGGAGTCTTTTTCTCGCCTTTGGACGCCCTCTCTCTGCCTTGTCTGGTTTCCCTATCATGCGTTTCTTCGTAATTAATTATTGCAAATTTAAATGAAAAATAAATGGTGTCTCCAAGCACCGCAATACAATCCAAATAATAAAGTCCTTATATAACCCTTCTAAAAAAATGAAAAAGGGTACGAAAAATGAAAAATACAAATGAATCGCAAAATGGATCCTCTCAAGTGCTTCAAGCTCTAAAGATTGGTAACGACGCCATTTGATAGATTAGCTTTTTGGTATGTCGTTGTTAAAGCTCGTCTAATCAAAAATCTCAATTACCTACAAAAATATATAACAAAACTAGATAATAGTGGTAAGTGAGTTATCAATCCGAATCAAGGGAGTGAAACAAAGGAGAAGCTCATGCAATTTAATTTTATTTTATTTCTTTTTAGATTTTTGCATTTTCTATTTTTTTAGCTTTTTCAATATTAAAACAATTTTGAGATTTAAGGCGAATATAAACTAATAACTAAATAGAAAATGATAATCAAACTAAATTAAAAGTATCAAAAACATAAAGTAGTGAGTGATGAAAATGAGTGAGATGTAACTAAATGAGGGCCCTCTGGTTGTGGCAGCCCTCTGGTAGGTAGTCCCTGTATTTTTTAGACCATATGGCATAATGGTGTAACAGAAGGTTACCCAAGGGGTGATGAATGAAGTTTTCTCTTAATTATCCGGGTGCATCTTGATCTGATTATATCTGGCAAAACCATCAACAGATGATTTAAGAACATGGTTAGTCATGTTGTCTATAATCATGTCGATATTGGGTAGCGGGTAATCATCCTTTGGAGAGGCCTTATTCAAGTCTCGATAATCAACACACGTGCGGACCTTTCCTTTGGATTTCGACACTTGTACTATATTGTCTAGCAATGTGGGATATTAGATCATATAAATGAAACCCACTTTCAACTGTTTGACCACTTCTTCCTTAACCTTGAGCGACCATTCAGTGCGGAGCTTTCGCAATTTTTACTTGACTGATTTGTATTCTGGGAGAGTTGAAATCTCATGGTGAGCAATCTCGGTATCAATGTTGAGCATGTCGTTGTAGGACCATGTGAAGACGTCCACAAGTTGTTTCAATAATTCTTCGAGTTGCGTTCTCTCATGCTCGTCAAGCGTAGACCCTATCCCAATCTCGTGTAGTTGGCTACTAAAACTGAGATTAATAAAAACAGTTTCATCTTTATTAACTTCAACGCGGTTATGTTGTTTATTATTAACCTTATTAAGATCAGTTAAGAATTGTTCATTTGTAAAATCATCATCATCAAGAGCTTGATTAGAAAGAGTTTGATTAGAATCAAGACCATTAACATAAGGCAAAGCAAGATACTCAAAATCTATGTGTATTTCATTGTTGGGAAAAACAGTGTTGAGAACCTCATCAAAGAAGGTCTCGATTACATCAAAATAGGGAGGAACAACAAAATAATAGGAAATGGGATAAACTTCAAAGTTTGATTGTATTTCAGCAGGTGGAATTGGTACAGTACGCTGGTTGAGGAGAGGTGCATAAGCAACTTTGATCAGACGGGGTGAATCCAATGTTGTAACACTTGAGTGGATCATGCAGAGTGTCATCCCCACTATCTGCAAGTTGAATGAATCCTCAAAGTCACTTCCCTTGAATTTTTTGTTAGAAACTATGGTCTTCTCAATGAGTGGTCGCACATGACGCTAGGAACTTTTGGACCATGAGTATCTGTCTATGAAAAGGTCTCCATTCCTGGTTTCATCTTCTTATCCTCGTGATCATACCATGGTTTGGGAAAGCCACAGAAGGGGAAATCTTCACCCTTTATAATGAATCTTTTATCCAAGGAATCTCTTGAGACAGTTTTGGTGCTTTCTATCCTTCTCTTCAGCTGAGGTTGTCGGAGCATTCTGAGTTCTTCTGCTAATGGTTTGTAGCCCAATCTGTAAGGAAGAAAATCTTTCTTGAATATTATGGATTCAATTATCCCCTATTGACGTCGTCCTAGCCCCAGTCCGGGCATGAAGTATATATTTTTGAACATCTATATCACATTAACGTTACCATGAGGGTTGTGTTATGGACAAACCCTATCATTGAACCCGTCCCCTTCTGGGAGCGAAAGTGGTTCTACTTGGAAACCTGACAGAAGCATATCATTCTCCCCATATTGTATCTCTAGTACTGGATTGTTGGTGCTTGCATTCTCGATGTTGTCGTCGTAGCCCAAGATGGTGATGACCTGCCCATTGGCGAAGAAATTTAGTTTCTAATGGAGGGAAGAAGACACACCCATGATACTATGGAACCATGGTCGTCCAATAAACAGATAAAAACAAGTCTGGATGTCAACGACTTGGAATTAAATGGGCAGGATTTATAGGGTCAACCCCTACTGTAAGCTCTATGGATCCTATCACTTCTCAACGAGTATTATCATAAGCGCGCATCACAACAGAGGTTGGAGCAAGGTCGCTCACTTTCAGTCGCAAGCAATTGAGGGTTCTCAACGAACAAACATTAAGAGCTCATCCATTATCGACAAATAAAAGTGGGACAGTTTTTCCCATGACTTCGACAGAGATATTGACAGCATAGTTATGGTTTGGTCCAATCTTAGGTATTTCTTCTTCGAAAAGGAGATAATTCTAGTAGAGGTTAGGGATCTAACCAAATTCACTGCTTCTTTTGGTGCGGTGGAAGGAGGGACGGTGTGCCGGTAAATAGTTTGATCAAGGCATTCCCGTCCAGCTGGGAAGACATAAAGAGTCCCCACAGAGTGATGTTAGCTTGGGCTTCTTCAACTGATCGAGGATATTGCTCTCCTCGAGGGTCATTTTTGGCATAGGAAGATTCTCAACACCTTTTCCCTTATCGATTACTGATGATTGTGGGTTTGGAACTTGGTAATGCCTCCTTGATCTAGTCACGTGGTTCAAATAAGAGGGAAAAAATAGAAACCTTGTTTCCTCATCTATCTCGGTTTGTTCAGCCACCTTGTTAATTTCTCCTAGAAGCTCCTCAAATGATATCATTCCACATATGCTGACTATTGGGATAGTCTTTTCTAGGCTTTGCTCTTCATCTGAACTATTGAATTCCCCCCCCCCCCTCCCATGGCAACGACATTATCTTTCCATGAAAATTCAATGCACTCCACAACCTCAGCGGCTTCTTCGTATAGATCCTCCCATTCGATGGGGAGATGTATAAGTGAAGGGACCAGGTGACCTTGTAGTTTCAAATCATAAAGTAGATCGAACATACTTGAAATTTGACCAGTTTATCAGAATAAGTCTTCCATAATGTGGATCACATATTCTAAACTGACTTCATCGGTAGGTACCACCCAATTATCTAACTCTTGAGCCCATTTCGAGCTTCCAAGAACAGTGTACTGAATTTCTAGCAATGAATGATCATCTTAGAGGGAAATTTTAGCCTGAACTCGAGGAATTGGTTCAATAATTCTTACAATTCCATATCTTTTCCTCTGGAGTGGGTACGAACGGTAATTTATGCTCTAGTAAGAAGTGACAGAGCCTGAACGGCAAAGTAGGTAGGATGAATGAGAAAATATGGGTAAACTTGGAGGGGTTTAGAAGCCTATATGCATATGACGGGCGATTTACTAGGTACAATCTAGGTAGATGGATCAAATTATGAGTTTTCTTCTATGACGATGGAATTTGTATGATTTGGGAGTGGATTGTGGGTAGTGTTTGGTTTAGGATTGGCTGGTGGGGCAATGATACCTTGGTCAATCAGACCTTGGATTACATTTCAAAGGTGGAAACACTGATCAATGGTATGGCTGGCACTTTGTTGAAAATCATAATGGGCATCTGGGTTGAAATTTTTAGGAAGTGGGTTTGGTAATGGATGGGGGTCTAATGGTTTGATAAGATTTCAGCCTAAAAGGTCTTAGTAAACTTTAGATAGGGGAGCGTGAAGATCAGTGTATTCATTTTTATTTGGGTTTAGGCATCTTTATGGTGCCCATGAAGTGGCAGGCTAAGTGATGTTATTTATGGTTAAAATGGCGATATTGGCAAACTTCTCATACTTTCTGGGAGTGAAGTGTATGAATATAATTTTTGGCTCAACTTCTATCTTGGAAAGACTTTCTGTAACCTCTACTCCTACTTCACGAAGGGCTCAAAAATGAGGGTAGTACTGTCCTCACATCGTCGCTTGGATATAGGCTAAGAAGTTCTTCTTCACGATACTGAGTTGCTCCTCTTTGTAAGGTCGGTTGGTCATGGTGGCTGCTTTCTCTCTCCACCTTGCAATGAAGTTACTGACAGATTCCTTAGGATTCTATTTGAGAAGTTTTAAATCACGGCAGGTAAATTCTTTATTATACTTGTACTATGACATGAATTTGCGAGAAATATCCTCCCAACTACGGATTATGGACTCCTCGAGAGATAAAAACCAACGAAGAGCATTGTCCTTCAAAGTCTGTTAGAACATTTGGGCTATTATTTCCTCGGAGGCACCTAGGAGATTCATGGCTCGGTGGTAACTTTGAAGATGAACAATTGGGGGCCCAATACCCCATAACTTCTCGATGTTGGGCATCTTGAACTTTTTCGGTAGCTTTTCTTTAGGATAAGGAGACATGTTGGTGTAATCCATGTAATTCCCAAAGATTCGAACTTGGTCTAACTTCTTGGTCGACATCTAGAGGTCGTCCTTAACCTTGTTCAATTCTTCCTCCTTTGGATCAATAGTCACGAGTAGGTTAGACCCTGGCTGGGCAAGATTCAGAAGAGGGAGCTGAGATGGCAGTGGCCCATTAACATGAGGGGCATGTGGAGAGTGTGATTTTGCTCAAAAACCCAAATAGACTCGGGTGCGGGCGACCCTATAGCGCGAGAGAAGAGGACCTCGATTTCTTTGAGAAAAGGGACTCGATTTCATTGCATCTCATGAACCTTGATTTGAAGGTTGTCAATCTTAGTAGTGAGTTAGGCTAGGACTGTCATCAAATCCGACTGCATATTCGGTGCTTGGTCTGTGTTATCCATAGAAAGCGGATGAAGTTAAATTCCTGACTCGAAGGAAGTAACGAGGGAAATAACGGAGCCTCAAGACGGTTCAACTAAAGATCGAAGACAATAAGGATCCAGGCCAAGGGTCGGGTATGCGATCGACCTGAGAAGGAGAAAAATTAAAAAAAATTGAAAGAGAAAGGGGAAAATTATTATTTTTGAAAAGGAAGGAAAATGTTTTTGACATTTTTGGGAAAGAGGAGGACAAAATGTTTTTGGGTAAAAGGGAGGGAAAATATTTTGGGTATGTGGAAGGAAAAATGATTTTGGCATTTTGGTAAAAGAGGAAAAAATGTTTTTAACACTTTTGGTAATGAAAGAGGAAATAACAAGAAAAAGGGTCTCAGCATGATTATTTATTATTATGTTTATTATGTTCTCAATTGTATTAGGTTTACCTAAATGCAAAAAGAAATGTTGGACGGGACCCAAGCCTGGGAAAATAGGGTTTGAAAAATATGTAAAAACATGGTTGGACTAGTTGCGAGGCTCATGGATAGGGTCTCGTTTTAAAAAAGATGAAATTGCACTAAAATTCGGGCGTCATGACTTCGGTTAAGTGGTACGATGCGAGGGGAACCGTTATATATACGTCGAAGGTACTTGGCCAATGGAAGCTGATAGTCATATTGCTTAGTCTAACTATGACGTGCCAGACCAACGCCCATCACGAAGTGACCCCCCAGTTACGGGATAAAATTTGGTCAATAGCCATGCTCTTTGGTGATGTAATGTGCAGAATGCGTGATTCTTGATTAGTATATTATGGAGAGAGTATCTTTATTTAGCATAATGAGCATTATACTAAGCAGGGGAGAATGTACAAGTATAAAAATAATTCTAACATGGAGCCTGAAGATTATACTAAGCATGTATAGGTGAGTGATGTGTGAATATCTATAAGTGATTGTGTGGTAGTGAACCTAAGCATGGATCAACTACAAGTGGTGACAAGTGTGAGTGAGCATGGATATATACAAGTGTGATAAGTGGAGGTGTGGTGACACCTAAGCATGGATATTCTAAGTGGTATGTACAACATGTGGATATAAGTGATCCTAGGTGCACGTAGTTGTAATACCCCATACTTTTGGCTATATTTATTTTTGGGATTAATTAATTAAATGCGTATTAATTGGAAATTAATCCGGGTTTAAAAATACTAGTGAGATGCGAGTTGGTATTTGATTATGTGCATACATGTTCTATATGAATATTGAATTATGAAAAATTTGTCGTGAGATTGATATACGGCATTTTAGGAATTTTGTTGAGACGCGTGTGACCACCGCGTCATGGTGTATTATTTTAATTATAAAAGTGAATTTAAATTCTATTAACCGTATGGTCGTTTTGAGTGCGCCAACGCGTCCGAAAGGGTCGAGATAGTCAAAAAACACTAGCCGGGGGTGTAGTTTGGGTCCCGGGGTATTTTTAGGCCATACCGGCAACTTAAAGGGTATTTTGGTAATTTTGTATCTTGAGGAATTAAAAGTGACGAAAATTGGGAGTTTTAATCTGATATGGATTTAACCCACTAAACCCACTAACCAACCCATATTAACCCATTAAGCTACGGAGGTTATCATTTAGGTTTCCAACTTTCCCAAAGAAAACCTTAGCCACCATAGCCACCTTTGGAGAAGAAGCTTGGAGAAAGAGAGAGAAAGGGAATTCTGCAGAAATCTTCACCAAACCAACACCAAGATCAGAAATCGAATCAAGGCAAGTGATTTAAATTACATTCTTTATGCAGTGAATGCTTCTTCCATGTTAGAAATCTTGATAATCTATCTTAATTAAGAGTTAAAGGAAAACCCATGAAATTGGAAGTTATTAGCTTAATTTTGGGTATAGGTTTGCATGTAGAAACGTTGCTTGAAGATTGAATTCAGAGATTTCAGTTTTATGTAGTGTAAAAATGGATTAAATTCTGGGATTTGATGATGATAAAAATCTAGGGTTCATGTTCTTGAAAAATTGGGGAAAAGTATAGAATCATGTGATTTAATGATGTTTAGGATGCATTAATGCCTTAAAAGATGTTAGTATATGACCTTAGCATGTTTTAGGATGATTAGAGGACTTAAAACATTGTTGGAACGAACTTTGGAGAAGATTTGAGGAGTAAGAATGGTGAAAAACGAAATTTAGAGAAATCTGGGACGAAACTGGCAGGTCGTTAGAAGCCCCTGCCCAGGTCGTTCGAACGAACTCGTTTGAACGAGCTTCTAACGAATTGACCAGTTGCTTCTAACGAAAGGGAACCTCGTTCGATAACTTCGTTCGAATGAGATCTCGTTAGAAGGTACAGTTCGTTCGAACGAACTGGATGTCGTTCGAACAGTCTCGTTCGAACGAGACTTCTAACGAGCCGACAGTGGAATCTCGTTCGAACAGCCTCGTTCGAACGAGACTTCTAACGAGTTGACAGTTTGGGCCTTTTTGGACTGTTTTGATTTTTGGAGTCCCGTAAACTTATTCGAGAAGATAGATAACATTCCGATGATGATGTAAGGATAGAATTGGGACTTTTGGGTATTTATGAGAAGAAATTATATACGAGAGTTAAATTAAATGGACGGTTTGGGTTGAGACATGAGTGTCTACTACGACGACAGAATAAATTATGGCGCGTATGATTATAAACCGGAATAGTATCAATTGTGATAATTATAAGTTGGTACGAGAATGCGATATGTACTACGATTAAACTACGTGATTACTAAGATGTGTGTTTACTTAGTATTGGTATATGAATTGTGTGTATGACATACCTACCATACTTGCTATCACGGGAGGTTTGCGTTCGCTTAGGGCCCTCTAATCCTTGTGTTACCCGGATTTAGACTGGTTACCTTGATGAACATAGGTCATAGAAAGACTTATTGGGATATTAATAAGTCCGCTGATCGTGGGAGCGTAGGTATGTGCGTGACCCATGTGATGTGACTGTGTTCGCCTCCATTATTTGTGATGTTGTTATCTGTGAACTATTCCTGAGAGATTCGGAATATGTAATCCTTATGTACGTGATGTACCGGGATGGATAGCAGAGTATGTGTGCACCGCAGCTTAGTTTTCGGGGTGCTTGTATTGTATATTTATGATGTGAATAATATACACTTAAATTAATGGGAACCTTCATGTTAATGTTGTGAAAATAATTATGGTATTGTTTCGAGAAACATAACGGGTTAGCTGATAGTGTAAAATATTGCATATTGAGCATCTGAGTTTACGTTAAACCCCTACTTAATTACGAGCGTTATAATGTTAATAGAACCGAGTAATATGGGTAGGACCTATGATAGTCTAGCTAGATATGATGTCACTTAGCTAGTGGTTTGTGTCGTTGTAGATGGGTACTTACGTTAGGAGTGCACAGTTAGACGAGAGGTGAGAATATCATGTGAGTGCACGTCCTAACATGTACTTTGCATTTAATGTTTTAAATGTTTTTAAAGCACTTGCAGGTTTTTAAAATATAACTTCACATTCGGGCTCTGACCCGTTTGCTTTTCAAATCTATTTTTCTTTGTAAAACCATTTTAGGTGCCCAGCCACAAAGACACCATGCATAGGATACTCATTCTGGTGACGAGCTGTAGCTGTTTGTGGAAGCTACAGGGATTTGCTTGTAGACGCTTAGATCACTTGGATTCCAGATTCATTATTTATCAGTTGTAGGGCATGTTGCCCATTTCTATTAGAGTTACATTTCCATTACAGTTTTCAGACTTTGGCATGTATTGTTTTAGTATTCGGTTTATTTATTTCAGTTGTGGGATTGTAGTGAGGAGTCTTCCTCCAGACTTTATTTACATTGCGTAATGGTTATTCTATTTACTTCATTATGGTGAATGGTGTTATTATTCTTTATTACACTTGTTGCATGTTAATTAGACTTTAAATAAAATTTGGCACTTACTTTTTAAATACTAGGTGGTTAGTAATAATAAAAATGTTTTCGACAGTGATGCTATTAACTGAGCCAACTTGGCATTTGAATTAATTTAATAAAGGAGTAGCTACCCAGTATTTAATTAGTCGGGGTGTCACAGTAGTGTGAAGTGTACATAGAGAGTATCTACAAGTGTGTAAGTGCATAGTGATATAAGCATAAGGTATATATGTATAAGAAAGAATAGAGGAGAAAAAAGGGAACATAAAGGTAAGTGCATACGCACACAAACAGAAAACAAAAACACTCATGCAAATAGAGTCTAGCCCTATTATGAAAAATAGTCCCCATAGGAGTCTCCACTATGCCCATCCCCAGATTCCATCTCCTCTCCCCGGAAGGGTGTGGGGAAAAGGGGGTGAAAAAGGTCCCGTACCCTCTCTGCTCTAAGAACACTTCGGTTGTTGTCAGTGAGGGGTGAATGTAAAGAGATGGAGTCGCCAGCCTATTTTACACAAAATAGGCAAAAGAACATGTCGCCACTTTGAGAGAGCGGCATCAAAGAAATACTGAGGCTTACGAAATCAATAGTTCGAAGGTTCGGGGGCTAAGTTACGAAATGGAAAGGTGTTAGGCACCCATACCACCCTTTCGATCACTCATGGGCTCGTTTTACTATTTTATTTTATTTCTCCATAAAGTGTGTGCGTGTATATATAATGGAGATCGGAATCGCCCGACTCATATCATGGAAGAGATAGAGTGAGATCATCCATAGGAATGTTATTAAAATAATATTTAGAAAAAAATACGATTTATGCATTTATCGAAAGACTGATCGTTATAATGAAATGATAATATATGTTGAATAAAATGCTTCTAAGGATCACAAACATAATATGTGTTAAAATAATGTAAAAATGTGACAAATGCGGAAATAGGGAATTTGGGAAAATTGAAAATTTGAAAAATTGGAAAATTTGAAAACTGGACTCGAGTCTCGAGTTTTAACCCGAAACGCATATGTAGCCTATAAAAGCATCAAAGTCCATGTAGTTTGTATGCGGCATAAGGGTGGGGGTTATCCCATAGATTCGAATGGGATTTTATTATATGTGTGTACGTAGAAAATGTGTTTTAGTTTTGAAAATTTGTGATGGATAATCCTGTTGGAATTTATTTGTATCACCCTCTATTTGTTTGTTTTGGTTTTTTATCGAAAAATAAAGTATGTTTAATATGAATAATAAAAAGATGAGATGTTAATGTGTATGAACTAAAATAAAAGATAGATTAAGAATTTATGTAATTAATGCAAAAACAAGAAATTTAAAGTGAGAGAGAGGGATTTTGGACCTTCTTTGAAGAATTAAATCTTGATCTTGATCTTAGATGAGCTCCCTTGGATGTTGAGATGAATGTTGGAAGTGCGAGAAGGATATTTTACCCAATTGGGTAAGAAAAGGTTGGGAATGTAAGACAGGATGGAAATTGACATAAGGAAACTTTGTTGATTGCGAGAGAATGTTGTTGAGATCACTAATGATGATTGATAACTTTAGCTTTTGCATATGTTGTTTGTCGTTCTTGAAATCCAAGTTCATCAAAACCTACAAATACCTACAAAATATAATAAACTAAAGTGTAGAGGTAAGTAAGGGTGTCAATCCTAATCTAAGGATGAAACATATGAGAGAGGAACACAATTCATTTTTATTTGATTTCATTTTGGACTTTTTACTTTTTCTATTTTTTTACCCTTTTTTAATATTAAAATAATTTTAAGATGAAGGTGAATTAACTAATCACTAAATAAAAAGGGGTAATCAAACTAAAATTAAAATATAAAAAAATATAAACAAGTGTGTGATGAAAATGAGTGAGATGTAACTAAATGAGAGAAAAATGTTCAAGGGATGTAAATCTACCCCCACTTCACACAAATTAATCTAGCTTGCACTATTTTAATTTGATCAATTTCCAAAATATTCATTTAATTCAAAAGTTAATTCTCATTACACTAATGAATTAATTGAATATTCTTTTAGAAAAGTAAGTTTAATTCCCATAAACACTACTCTAAACGAATTAAAATTAATCAAATCAATCACCCGCAAGGATCGATTCATCCAACTAATTTTAATTGGACAAAATAAAAACAAGAGTAGATGAAAATTATACTAACATTAAAATCAATTGTTAAGCCTATCTCTAGCTTGAATCAAATGATCAAATGAGAATACAATTTTCAATCATTTATAAAGGATGATTTTCTATTTTTCAATGTGAAAATAAAAGTAGGAATTAAATTTACTAATCAAAGGAAATTAACTAAATTAAAATTAACAAGTAAATTAAATTAGATTCATGAGGGATTAAATTCATCCCTTGAATGGAAGACTAGCCCTCAATAATCATCATCCAATAAAAATAATAATCAATTAAAAGCATGAAATGAATAATTAGAGAAGAGTACATCAAACCAATTTTTCCTTCAATGGCATGAATTCTTCAATTGATTCAACAATATCTCAATAGAATAGAATTCACTCAATTTATTATATTTTTTCTTCTACACTAAAAATAAAAATAAAGTACTCTAAAAATAATGGTCTTCTTCCTCTCTCTAACTCTAGAATTCTCCTTTTCCCTCTTTTATGGGTCTTCTTCTTCCTTTTATAGGTGCAATGAGGATAAGGTAAATTAGACATGTTTAAGCGTTGAGGGTGTAGGATAGGTAATGCACACATGTGTTCATGGGGTGTGAGTGAAGGTTAAGGGTATAATGAGAAGACATGAGGGAATAAAGTGGGTAGAGAGCTTGAGGGTATAATGGGAAAATTGGTGAAATGGTAATAAACATTTGTAGTCTTTGTTGGTTTTTGTTATTTACTGACTTGGGGTTGATAGAATCGGGTTGTGGTTTGGAAAGTTTGGTGATGAGTGAGACGGCCCAATAGGTATAAGGTTGTGGGTCGTCCATGGTTGAAGTGGTGAGGGTATAGGGGACATAGGGTGTGTGTGTGTGTGTGTACCTTAAAATATATATATATATTATACAGCTATAAATTAAAAAATAAAATTAATAGATAAAAATTAAATTCCTAATCTACTAATAAAAGATTCAAAATAGAGTAAAAAGAAATAAAAATAAAAATAATTAAAAATTAAAAATCTATTAAACTAAAAACTAAAGTCCTAAAAAAATGTAAAATCTAATAAAAATAAATTCCTAAAAAAACTTATTCTAATAAAATAAAGTAAAATAAAGACTAAAAACTAAAAATCAAAATAAAATTACAATAAATAAAAATAAATATAAAAATAGCAAATAAATCTTAAAAATTCTAAATAAGTCTGAAATAAATCCTAAAAATTAAAACGAACTCAAATAAAAATTTTAAAAAATAATAAAAGTACAAACCCAACACACACATGGTTCGGTGTGGGTTTAGGATAGGTTAAGGGGTAGGTTAGGGTTATAGTAGAGGTAAATATCCCTTTCTTGCTACAAATTGCCTCGAAATAGAGCTTTTGGAACTGCAACTGCAATCAAGACTGAACAATAAATAATTACGCGCATAAGACCCAATTTTGTCGAGAATTAGCAATTAAAATACGTCTATTTGTGGTATAAAATATATACTTTTGGGTGCTTATCACGCCACCCCCAAACAGAACATTACTAGTCCTCGAGCAAAATATAGAGAGAGCAAGAAAGATAAGAAACCAAAAGTGTACCACTTTCACGGGCACTTGCGATTGAACTTAGCATGTGCAAAAAGCCTTTAAACCTATAGGTTGCCCTACAGGACGAGTTTTGTCTCGTGAGGGTTTGCAGGGAATATACCCACAAAATTATTTATTTGCAAATGGCAGTCAGTCTCTTATTAGACATAGAATATTCACACAATCCATCACGAGATTAATGTTTTGAGAAATACAAGTTAGAAGTGCATAAAAAGTTTAGCTAACTGAATACTCAGGGCACATCCCTCCTTGAACTCAATGTGTGTGTGTGTGTCAGTCAAAATGGGTTGAGTATAATAAGAGTAATTCCTAGATTGCCTTTTTGAAATCAATACTTCAACTTCAAAATCTCACGAATCTATCTCTCTCAAATGAACTCACGAGATATGGGTAAGTGTATCGCTCTTGTGTGTGAGGACGTGAGTAAATGTAAGCAAGGTCAAACGTCTCACACATATATAAGAAAGAAAGAAAGAACATTTAGAAAGAAAAAAATGATCTCATGAAAGAATGCTAATCACTATAGTGAGAACGCCAAGTTATTCACCACGTTGACTTTCCTTTGCCCAACACCTCGGGCGAAAATAAGGATGTATACGGGTGAAGAGAAAATGAAATGGGAAGGATATGATGAAATAGGATAGGATGGTGATATGATGGATGTATGATGGGTGTGTGAGAAGAGGGTACTACACTTTAGGCAAAAATGTCTATATTTAACAAGGACTTACTTCAAACTCTCCTTTTCTTTTCTTTTCTTTTCTCTCTTTTTTTTTCTATTTTTTTTTTTGGAATTTTCTTTTCTTTTGTTATTTTTCTATTTTTTTGTTTTTTTCTCTTTTTTTTCTTTTATACTCTCAATCACTGAAGACATTTTACATTTGAAAAACAATCTTTTTCTCAAAAATGAAAGATGATATGGAGATGATAAATGGATGGTGTGGGGAAATATGTGGGAATATGAATGAGCATGGGAATGTAATGGGTGAAAATCTAGTATTAGGGACAATTTCAAAACACATATTTCTTACAACTAGAAAGTGATATCGTTCTCAATTATTAAGCCAAAAATTTTAATGAAAAATGATGAGATCATACAACGATTTAAAGTGCGGACCCAAAAGAAGTCGAATCAACTTCTGCCTCGAAGATTACATAAAACACTCTGAAAGGTGAACGGCACAAATCGTACAAGCTAAAGTCTCCACTAGTGATCCTTAAGTTATTCTTAAGAATTGCAATACTCTTCAACTCTAAAACATAGTGACATGATAAGTGCGAAAATGTTATTGAGTCCAGAAATTCATGGTACAACATGCATTGGGACGTATTACATAAGCTATTTAGAAAAAATATCATCTAGCTTGATTCCTAGATATTAAAAGATGGATGATAAAAAATTCATGTCATTGAGTGAGATAAAAGAAACTACATGAAAATTTTAAAAAACAGGTCTTGAAATTTTTTCAAAAGAGGTACGATTTAGATAAAACTCCCCACCCCCATATAAAAAGAAACATCATCCTCGATGTTAAGTAAAATGATTTTTAAAATTGAGAGCAGAAGGGAGGAAAGAGATTACTAGAATCAACCGCTAATAAAGTATATCAGATGTAGCCAATAATAAACATGAAATAAGTGATAAGATAAAAAAATAAAATATGTACAAGTATATAAACATGGTAAAACATTGGGTGGTGTGAAACACCACCCCCAAATAGGATGAGACTCGTACGCATAAACAGTGAGCTGCCTCCCGGTAACGCTAAGTTTAATGTCTTCAGCCAGACCAAAGGGAACTCACCCTGAGGATAAGATCTATAAAAGTGCGGGGTGGAAGAAAAATGGGGGGTGAGAATCACCCCCAAACAAGACTAAAGCATCAGCCTTGTTGGACGAATGCTAAAAGGGTCAATGCACTTGTATGGAAAAGTGCATCACACGATGCAAAGCATCGGTGGACCATGGGTGGGTGGATATTAGGGTAAGGGTGAGAAAGGCAGGGGAGAATAAGCATCAATCAAGGGCCTTATTGAGCTGAAAGGTGAGGACAACAAGGACCCTATAAGCATGGTGCTCAATTTAGTGAGGAAGGAAAAATGGTTTGGAAAGTGGAATGGTATGGGGCTCATAAAAATGGCACAACCGTTCTATAAATGGATGATGATAATGGTCATGCCGTGACACATTGAGGAGCTAAAGGAAGTAAAAATCAACACCGCAAAAGAGTAGCATGCATGGAGTAACAAGCTCTATATCATGGAAGTGTAAAGTAGAAACACATATATGCTCGTGAATGGTGGATAATGGTTTTAGGTTAGGACATAAAAAAATGGTTAGGAACGTGAAATGTATAAGATCAAGGTCCAAACCGGGTGATGGGATGGAAGGAACAATGGGTGGGTCAGGTGGGATAAAGGGTGGATCGAGTGGGATAAAGGGTGGGGGAGAATGATCCAACTCAAGAGTGGGAGACACACACTCCTCATGAGGATCAGAGTGATCCTCAAGGGTACTCATAGGATGAGGAAAGGAATACTCGTAAGGGAGTGTGGTTTCTAAAGATGGAGTGGTCAACTTCTGCATAAGAGTGTCACCAAAGAATGTGGTGGGTAGTACAAACGAGGCACCAAGATTGGAGATAGATGAATCATTAAAAATATTAATCTCAAAGGGAGCCATGCATAGTGGGACAGGATCCATATCCGAAGAGGAAGAAACCATCTCGAATTCAATCTCGAGAAAATTGTGAGCACTCGTAGCTGAAGCTAATCTAAGATGAATTGGTGCCTCGGGGACACACACAGTGGGATCAATAGGTGTAGACTCAGGAATTTTTTTGGATTTGTCAGGAGGAGAAATATAAACCTATATGAGGGGTTATTTTGGACATGGTGGGATTGGATAAGGCTCACAATCTTTGGATAAATAAAAACAAGTGTCAACTTGAGGCCAGAACCATGGAATGGTCTGAACGTCAAGATTCTCGGGGTGGTAGGGTTGGTCACACTCAAAATGAGTGGCACAAGACAACTCCTCATCACTCCACGTGGGGGAAATAACGAGTT
Organism: Sambucus nigra; assembly: GCA_949130495.1. Lineage (NCBI taxonomy): Eukaryota > Viridiplantae > Streptophyta > Magnoliopsida > Dipsacales > Adoxaceae > Sambucus > Sambucus nigra. The sequence continues at coordinate 388,259,617 of OX422208.1, forward strand.
GACTGGGGGTGTAATCCGACTCTCTCTCACACTCAATTTTATTTAATCTTTGTTCAAGCGATTGGAGGGCATCATTTTAAAATTTATTAGCTTGATATTGCTCGAGGATGAACTTTTATAAGAGGCTTTCGAGAGCATAGGTGAATGATGGTGGTGGAATGATAGGTGTTGGCGGTGGTTGAGGTGGACACAACTCACTATTAACATGTGAAAATGAAGAATACTCGTATGAAATGTGTGGAACGGGGCCAAGTGTGTCATACACGGGAGAAGCATCGCCGTGAGAGACAAAAGGTTGATAATAATTGGGTGTGTAGTGAGGGAACTGATCGGGAGGAGGTTCACTCGATTGCATGACAACTGTTGGAATGTGTGATGATCCACAACATAATGTTGGGATTCTTATTGTGTGGAAGGGTGATCAAGACTCCACAAATAGTTGGGATACTCACACTACTCGGGATTAGATACACATCATGATAATAAGTCGGAGTGGGTTCCGAAACAGTGTCATATGGATACACATGTTCCATGGTGGGTTCAAATGGATATGAAAAATATGGACACTCATGGGACAAGTGATCGGTGTGAAAACAATATATGCATGACGAAGCATGTGTGGAAGACGCATGAGTAACAACCGTGTGTGTTTGAGAAAATGAAAACTGGCGAAAGTATTCCCGTAAAGGACGTTCTTCGGCCACGATGAGAGAAGTATATTTTTTTATTTTTTTAAATGTTTTTCAAAAGGAAAGAAAATATTTTTTTTTATTTTTCTGAAAATGAAAGAAAGAAAATATTTTTGGAATTTTATAAAAATAAAGGAAGAAAATGTTTTTGGATGTTTTTGGAAGAAAAGAGCGAAAAAGTATTTGGACTCTCTCGGATCGTGAGACTTCTAATTTTTAAATATTCTTTTAAAATTAAATAAAGTGCGGAATGAAGAAGGTTCAACACAACACACACAAATGACAAATTTTAATTTATTTTCAAATTAAAATTAAACAAAATGAATAAATTAAACAACAAATGGATTTTTCACTTAAACCAAATTAATTCAACCCAAGTCCTAGAAATTTGCCTAACAATAATTAATTCAATTTTTTAAATTAGGCCAAACCAAATTACCAAATTAAATAAATGACTTTACTAAATTAGGTTAAATATCACCCAATTAATTTTAGCACCAAAATAGATACGTGTGATAATCAAACCAAATTTTATCTTGAATTACCTAAGTATGCATCTACGTGTTTTTCAAGATAAAATAAACTAATCACACTACACGTCGATGTACGAGGAAAACACAAAACGAAAAAAATCTCGGACGACCCTGGCCTAACAAACCCACTAAGTACATAATTACAAATTACAAGACAGTTGACTTACACCAACAACTTGACTCCGTCCAAGACTTGACACTCCTTCTTGTAACCACCTCTGCCTAGTATATAACCATGGACTCCCCAATAGTCTCGGACTCCTCCGATGGGACTCTTGGACACCATCACCCTCACACGAAGCTTTTCTTCGAGTGGGAACACCGCAGCGTAAACCAAATGTCTTCTTCTTTGTGGGATGTAGAAGTAAACCTAAGCTTCTCCTTTTTATGGTAGAGATGAACCAATGGTTCCAAACAACTTCAAGCAAATATTATATATGAGGTACTTGGATAAACAACCTATGGGTGTAAACTCATGTGTTTATTGGAAATATTTCTTTGAAATTTAACACATAAAAACATGGAACTTTGGTTGGTGTCTATTCTCTCAAAAGTACTCTCAAGTAAGGTAACAAAGTCTATGGAAAAATCTGTCTAGAGTAAGTTTTAAACTGCCAAAAAGAAGTGGGACAAAAGAGTGGGAAAATGGGATAAACTGCCAAAACTGTTCCCGCCCAGAAATCTCATTCAAACAAGATTTTCGTTCGAACGACTTTTCTATCGAAAAGTTAGTGGGCAAAATGGAAAAATTCGTTGTCAAACTCATTCGAACGACATTCTTGTTGAAACGACAATTTCGAACGAAAAAATAGAAAATCTAATTTTCATTTTTTAAGCCCAAAAACTTTTCTACGGAGTTCTAAAAACATTTTTGAAAAATAAAATCATTTTAAATTAAAATTAAACCCATAAAATATTGTCTAAGTCTCCTATATATATTAACTACATTCATACCTTTGGAGACCTTGGAATCTTCAAGTAGATGACGTAGAAACGAGGCACTAGAAACACGGCAATGATGAAGCTTTACAAATATGGCCGCTACGTCCTCAACAAACACGTCATAGGCTTGGATGGATACACATGAACTCTATCCTATGACTCGAATTTTTTTGTCCGTAATTGAGACAATACTACATTAAGACTCAATTAGAAATTTGTGTCCTTACAAATCTCCCCCTTTGGCTATTCTGGGACAAAAAACAAAACAAAACAAAATCCTAAAGGTCCGTCAACCTCCACTAGACTCAAAACTTCCCACCCAAAAAAAAATACAAGCTTGACTCAAAACCAAGGATGACAATCTTTGCCGATGAAAGACACCGGTAGAATGGTTCCTGCACACTTAAGCAAAACATTAAACGCATAGGGAATCTCAAAATATTAAATGCTATTAAAGAAAATACTCCCCCTAAATTAATTCTTCTCTTTTATCAAATATGATCAACCTAAGAAGATAGCACTCTCCCCCTAAGATAGATCTCATAAACTAAGATACGATTACAATAGAATTAGATACCACTTCTCCCCCTATAATTCTCCCTCTTTTTGTTCAAGAATAGACAAAACATAAAAGAACTAATAAATTACTCATTTCTCCCCCAATTTAACTGAGTACCATTTCTCCCCCTAAGAACTACATAAGGGATATAAGTATGGGAAAACAAGTAAATAAGATGATGCATAAGGTGAGAAGAACATGAAAGCATTTGGGCAACAAAATCATAACTAATCCATAAAAATAGTAATGGATACCAACTATGATACGGAAACAAATGACACCAATTTGAGAAATAAGATACTAATCATGTGATATCGAACAATATACGCAACAAGATAGATACCAATTATGAATTAGAAGCATAGGTGGACTCGCAAGCAAGGCAAAGATAAAAAAAATACCATATATATGTATACAAGAAAAATCACTAACGTACGCGCATATATACATAGGTATAAATACCACACATGACACAAAATACATTAATCTTTTCACACTCGTATAGCAAAAATGTCTCCAAATGCATGTGGGAAACGGAAGTGTAGGGGGGTGAACTAGTAACAATTAAATTTTGACCCAATCACTTAAAACATGTTCACGAAGTTCTCATTTGATTGCAAAAATGTATCACATTTAGATATAGTCTCACGTGACAATATAAATTGAACTCAATGAACAAACATACACAATGCACATAAGCCTAGAATTTTGATGATTCTACAAACCAATAGAGTCATGACAATAAAATCTTAACTAGGATACAAAGTCATTGTGCAAGCCCGTTAATATATCCAACCAAACTCCTCATAATTTTCTTTTTCTTGTTCTTTTGAACATATTAACTAAACAATTTCGGCCTTGGCAAATATTCTTTTTAATGACACATTTTTAAGACCTAAAATTCAATGGTGGCTTTTCACGCAAAGTAATTTTGTCGTTTTCAGCTCGAAGCCATTGATAAAGTACTACATCAGATAAACATATTTTTCTATTTTTAAATTCGAGAAACGGTCATTACATGCACAAATCCTCCATAGTCATAGCAAAAATATAGATGACTAAATTGATGGGAGAACATCTCATTTAGCTCAAATATACGTATGACAATTAAATTTCAAATGAGCTCTTGCATGTCTGAAAAGAGACATATAAAAATACAATCCATTAATCAACGCAAAATCCAACTACTCCATGTGGGCATGGCAAAGAAAATTTTAAGGATTACAATCTTAACCAAAAGTTCTAGCCACATGAAAGAGAAAAAAGAAAGGATTCCAACATAAGTATATGCCACTTAAAGTGTGTCGAACTAAAATACGCACAAAACAAAAATCTTTTTGAGTTTTTAAAAAAAATTAACCAAACATCCTAAATAACTCAAGATAAAACACAAATGATAAACAAAAATATTTTTGTATTTTTCATTTAATACAAACTAAAATGAAAGAACTATAATACAAAAGATAAACAAACATCATAATTCTAGCATGATATATGTGATAAATCAATGACTAGAAAATGACTAAACATGCATACAACTAGCAATGATATATGATATGAAGCACAAATAGCTAGAGTATGCAAACAACTAACACATTCAACCTTTGGATTTAGCAGGGGAGGTATTGTGTGAAAGTAAATGAGAATAAAAAATCCTATCTTGTAAAGTAATCAAGTCGGATCTCATAACCCAAACTAATGATGAATAACGATTTTGGGGTATAGGAATCTTGACTACCTCGGTTGCCATACATTGGGCTTTTTTAGAAAATCTTTTAAAATCAAAACAAAATTTCTTAAGATGACCTTTTCGACCACAATGAGAACAAGTAAATACATGTCGAAAAGAGGTACCTAAGGATTGACCTCTAAAATATTTCCTAGGTGATTCTCTCAAAACATTGGTTTTGGATTTATTAGTTAAATCATGACAAGTGTCAAAGCCTAAACCACAAGTGTCATTTTTTACTTGGATCGTGCGTAAGATTCTATCTAGTTTTTCAGACCTACACTCCAAATCAAACTTAACCTTACTAGAGTCTTTTAATTTATTTTCTAAATCTAAAATGTGAGACTCTAATAAAACATTGCGCTCTTCAAACGTGAGAAGCTCCTTTTTTCCCCTTTTTAAGCCCTTAAGGCTATCTCGCTCGCCCTCTATATATTCTAGCTTCTCTCGAAGAGCTCTCTCTCGTATCCTACGGTCATCAACTAACGCAATCTCATCGACAACCTTGGTACGCTCCATTAATCTCGCTTCTAACTTCAAATTTTCCCTTTTTAATTTTATAGATTCGGCATATAATTCTTGAAATGCAAATTGAAGTTCACTCACATCAACCTCATTTCACTTTCACTATCTCTCTCTTCTCCACTCTCACTACCATCATATTTTTGGGATTCAAAAACAAAGGCCTTGGAAGCGTCATGTTTTAAGGTGTCATCGTCGAACACTATCTCACATTTCAAATTTCTTAAAATCATTTTTAAACTTATCTTTGTTAAATTAAGAAATTTTTGAAATTTTCTAGCAAACATAGCCATGTCCTCCGAGTCACTATCACGTTCATTAATCACAACTTGTTTTTCCTCCTTTCGAGCTTTCAAAGTAATGATCTTATCAATTTTCTTTTCATTTTTAGAGGGGAACATATCTTGCTCAAAGGTTTGCAAATCACCTACTAATTCCTCAAGTTTGGTAGAGTGCAAGATGGGTAAAGAATTTAAAACGGTCATTTTAGGGATAAATATTTCGAGTAGGGACCTTAAAATTTTCTTTTCTACTCGGTTGTCGGGTATTTTCACTCCCAAATTAAATGATGAATTTACTATATCGAAAAGTCTAGCATAAAATTCATAAATATTTCTTTTTCGTTCATTTTGATTGTTTTAAATTGAGTGGTGAGGTTTTGGAGTTTAGATGCCTTCACGACACTAGTTCCCTCATGAGTGAGTTGTAATATATCCCAAGCTTCCTTAGTGGTTTCCCACGTCATAATATGCCAGAATTCATCCGGTGTGACCACATGAAACAAGGCATTTAAACCTCGAGAATTAAAATTGGCAAGTTTAAATTCATTCTCACTCCATCTATCTACGGGTTTGGGAACACGTTCATATTCTATCAAACATGTGGGTGGGGACCACCCGTTAACAACTGATAACCAAACTCTCTCGTCGATATACTTTAGTGCCGATTTCATATGCGTTTTCCAATACGCGTAGTTGGAACCATCGAAAACAGGAAATTTTAAAAATGGAAAAAATTTTATTTTTAACCAAAAATATTTAAAAGGACCGTAACGCAATAAATTAGCGCTCCGGCTCTGATACACCTGCCGAAATGTGAGACCCCCAATTTTAAAATATTCTTTTAAAATTAAATATAATTTACTTTTAAGTGTGGAATGAAGATGGTTCAACACAACACATATAAATGACAAATTTTAATTTATTTTCAAATTAAAATTAAACAAGACACAAAGTGAATAAATTAAACAACAAATGAATTTTTCACTTAAATAAAATTAATTCAACCCAAGTCCTAGAAATTTGCCTAACAATAATTAATTCAATTTTGAAAATTAGTCCAAACGAAATTATCAAATTAAATATATGACTTGATTAAATTAAGTTAAATTTCACCCAATTAATTTTAGCACATATATAGATACGTGTGATAATTAAACCAAATTTTATCTTGAATTACCTGAGCATGCATCTACGTTTTTTTCAAGATAAAATAAACCAATCACACTACACGCCGATGTACGAGGAAAGCCCAAAAAGGGAAAAACCTCGGACAGCCCTGGCCTAACAAATCCACTAAGTACGAAATTACAAATTACAAGATAGTAGACTTACACCAACAACTTAACTCCGTCCAAGACTTGACGCTCCTTCTTGTAACCACCTATGCCTAGTAGATAATCATGGACTCCTCCACAGTCTCGGACTCCTCCAATGGGACTCTTGAACATCGTCACCCTCACACGAAGCTTTTCTTCGAGTGGGAACACAACAACGTAAATCAAATGTCTTCTTCTTTGTGGGATGAAGAAGTAAACCCAAACTTATCATTTTTATGGTAGAGATGAACCAACGGTCCCAAACAACTCCAAGAAAATATTATATATATGAGGTACTTGGATAAACAACCTATGGGTGTAAACTCGTGTGTTTGTTGAAAATATTTCTTTGAAATTCAACACATAAAAAAATGGAACTTTGGTTGGTGTATATTCTCTCAAAAGTACTCTCAAGTAAGGTACCAAAGTCTATGGAAAAATCTGTCCCCAGTAAGTTTGAAATTTCCAAAAAGAAGTGGGGCAAAAGAGTGGGAAAATGGGATAAAACTGCCAAAATTGTTCCGGCACAAAAATCTCATTCGAACGGGATTTTTCGTTTGAACGACTTTTCTAACGAAAAGTCAGTGGCCAAAATGAGAAAATTAGTTGGAAAACTCATTCGAACGACGCTCGCATTCGAACGACAATTTCGAACGAAAAAACAGAAAATCTAATTTTCATTGTTTATGCCCAAAAACTTTTCTACAAAGTTCTAAAAACATTTTCGGAAAATAAAAATCATTTCAAATTAAAATTACACCCATAAAATATTGTCCAAGTCTCCTATATATATTAACTACATTCATACCTTTGGAGACCTTGGAATCTTCAAGTTGATGACGTAGAAACGAGGCACTAGAAATGCCGTAATGATGAAGCTTTACAAATCTGGTCGCTACGTCTTCAACAAACACGCCATAGGCTTTGATGGATACATATGAACTCTATCTTATGACTCAAATGATTTTTTCCAGAATTGATCCAATACTACATTAAGACTCAATTGGAAATTTGTGCCATTGCGGACTCTTTGAATTTGGACGAACTCACTAAAATTGACTACCGAAAGAGTGATTGGACACACACAAGTCAAGGAAAATTCCTAACTGGCACATAGCCAATTTTTGTCTTGAAATTTAGGTGAGAATGTAGTCAAATTTTAAGGAAGTCCACGTGTGAAAAAAAATCACGAAATTATCTGAGTGATCGCCTTTGCAAAAATGTTTTCCTAGTGGGCTAGCTAGTGGATTGATTTTAAAATTAATGATTTATAGGGTAGGACACAAATGGTAAGCGAGTGAGTCGAGTGATGAAATCCCTTCTCGTGAATGTCCGGGTATAGGTCTTAATTGATTAATTCATCACACACATTCAAAACTAAATGAGAGAATTAAAATCAAATAACACCACGTAGGCACACTCAAAAAAATTGACTCGCTTACATGAGATTTGTGAGGGTTTAGAAATGTACCTCCCACGATTTTTTACACCGTGGGGTGATGAATGATTTGAGTCGACCGGGGGGAGATCTCGCCTATCTCAGTCAGCCTTGGGAGTCCTACCGACCCAAAGTAAAGAGGCTTCTTTCTCTCGCCTTTGGACGCCCTATCTCTACATTGTATGGTTTACCTATCACACTTTTCTTCTTTTTATTACAAATTAAAATGAAAAATAAATATGATGTTTCCAAGCCCCACAATACAAGCCAAGTAATAAAATCCTAAAACAAGCCTTCTAAAAGAAAAACAAAATGGTACGAAAAAGTAAAAATGGAAAACAAATGAATCACAATACAAAATGCTCTCCAAGTGCTTCAAACTCCAAAGATCGGCAACGACCCCTAGAGTTGATAATTTAGATTTTTTTAGGTGTGTTCGTGTCGTTGTTGAAAGCCAAGTTAATCAAAACCTTAAAATACCTACAAAATATAATAAACTAAAGTGTAGAGGTAAGTAAGGGTCTCAATCCTAATCTAAGGATGAAACATATGAGAGAGGAATGCAATTCATTTTTATTTGATTTCTTTTTGGAATTTTTACTTTTCCTATTTTTTTTAACCTTTTTTAATATTAAAACAATTTTGAGATGAAGGTGAATTAACTAATCACTAAATAAAAAGGGGTAATCTAACTAAAATAAAAATGTAAAAAATATAAACAAGTGTGTGATAAAAATAAGTGAGATGTAACTAAATGAGAGAAAAATGTTCAAGGGATGTAAATCCGCCCCCACTTGACTCAAATTAATCTAGCTTGCACTATTTTAATTTGATCAATTTCCAAAATATTCATTTAATTAAAAAATTAATCCATTACACTAATGAATTAATTGAATATTATTTTAAAAAATTAAGTTTAATTCCCACAAACACTACTCTAAATGAATTAAAATTAATCAAATGAATCACCCGTTAGGATCGATTCATCCAACTAATTTTAATTAGACAAAATAAAAACAAGAGTAGATGAAATTATACTAACATTAAAATCAATTGATAAGCTTATTTCTAGTTTGAATCAAATGATCAAATGATAATAAAAATTTCAATCCTTTCTCAAGGTCGATTTTCCATTTTTTAATGTGAAAATAAAAGTAGGAATTAAATTTAGTAATGAAAGGAAATTAATAAAATTAAAATTAATAACTAAATTAAATTGCATTCATGAGGGTTTCAATTCATTCCTTGAATGGGAGACTATCCCTCAATAATCATGATCCAACAAAAATAATAATCAATTAAAAGCATGAAATGAATAATTAGAGAAGAGTGGATCAAACCAATTTTGCCTTCAATTGCATAAATTCTTCAATTAATTCAACAATCTCTTAATAGAATTACTATCAATCAATTTATTATATTTTTTTCTTCTAAACTAAAAAAAATTAAAAAAAAACAAACTACTCTAAAAATAATGGTCTTTTTCCTCTCTCTCTAACTCTAGAATTCTCTTATTCCCTCCTTTATGGGTCTTCTTCTTCCTTTGATAGGTGCAATGAGCCTAGGGGTAAATTGGACATGTTTAAGTGTTGAGGGTCTAGAATAAGTAATGCACACATGTGTGCATGGGGTGTGAGTGAGGGTTAAGGGTATAATGGAAAGACATGAGGGAATAAAGTGGGTAAAGAGTTTGGGGGTACAATGGGAAAATTGGTGAAATGGTAATAAACATGTGGAGTCTTTGTTGGTTTTAGTTATTTACTAACTTGGGATTGAGAGAATCGGGTTGTGGTTTGGAGAGTTTGGTGTTGAGTGAGACAGGTTGGTCGGTATAAGGTAGTGGGTCATCCATGGTTGAAGCGGTGAGGGTGTGGGGGACATAGCCGGGGGGGTGTTTGTACCTTAAAAAAATATATAAAAACTATACGACTATAAATAAATAAAAAATTAAAAGATAAAAATTAAATTCCTTAACAATTAATAAAAGATTCGAAATAAAATAAAAATAAATGAAAATAAAAGTAATAAAAAAATTAAAAATCTATTAAACTAAAAACTAAAGTCCTAAAAAATGTCAAATCTAATAAAAATGAATACCTAAAAAAACTTATCCTAATAAAATAAAATAAAGTAAAGATTAAAAATCAAAATAAAATTACACTAAATAAAAAGAAATATAAAAATAGCAAATAAATCCTAAAAATTCTAAATAAATCCTAAAAATTAAAACGAACTCAAATTAAAATTCTAAAAAATAATAAAAGTACAAACTCAATACATACAGGGTTCGCTGTGGGTTTAGATCCGATTACGGGGTAGGTTAGGGTTACGGGAGAGGTGATTTAGCCCTTTCTTGCAGTAAATTACCTCGAAATAGACCTTTTATAACTGCAACTGCAATCAGACCTGCACATTAGATAATTATGCGCATAAGACCCAATTTTTTTGAGAATTAGCAATTAAAATACGTATATTCGGGATATAAAATATACATTTTTGGGTGCTTATCATTGATGGATATGAGGTCTTCCTTGGGAGTGAGGTAATGCACTTTATTTATAGGGTAAGGGGGTGCCGATCGACATAGCCCCAGCACTGCCAATCGACAGGTAAGCCTATACACACTATCGATAGGCAGGGAAATGGACCTGCCAATCGATAGTCTCGTGGAGATTTTTCGAAAAAATGATCGCATAATGAAATTCGTTGATCCAAATCGTGTACGGGGCATACTGTTAAAAAGTTAATTCAAATACCTTTAAGAGTCCTTTTGGCTGCTCCGGGGTCCAGGAGTTGACTTTGGGTCAAATATGGCTCGAAATCGTTCGTCGATCCTTTGGACGGGAGATCGTTGGACTAAAATGAATCGTTCATCCGAACGGTAAGTCAGAATCTCGCACGTGGCAAATCGTTGGAAAGGTTATACGAGGCATTTCGATACTCCAAAGTGCTTTGCTCGATTCAGAAAGTTGACTTTGGTCAACTGAGGCCCAGAAGCACCCAATGACCTTTCAGAGTAAAACGGGTCGTTCATCTGTATCGTAAGGCTGATACTCGTACGGGGCGGACCATTAAATAGGGTATTCAGTGACTTTTGAAGATTCATGAAGTATAATTCCAGATGAAGAGTTAACCTTGGTTAAATAGATCCCGAGAGTGCCCGATGGCCTCCGAATTAATTTTTGGGGGAAAATGGATCATTCGTCCAAACGGTTATGTCGTTTCACGGACGAGGCGAATCATTGGAAATGACATAACCGGTGGCCTTAAAAGTTTCAAAGAGCTTTCGCTCAGATGATAAGTTGATCGGTGTCAAATCGGAGCTCGGGAGAGCTCGGTGGCCTCTAAATCAATTTTTGGTAGTAAAATGATGCGTTCGTCCAAACCGTTATGCCGATTCGTGCACAAGGTGGACCATTGGAAAGGGGATTCAGAGACCTTCGGAGATTCAAAGAGATTTCTCTCTGACAATAAAATTGACCAGAGTAAACAAGTCTCGGGAGCTCCCAATGTCCTTTAGATCTGTACTCGGAGTATGACCTAGGGTTTGTAGTGAAATACGGAGGTGCTAGGGACCCAAGGAAAGACTTAGGGTCTTAGAAATAGGTGTATACACTCTTGAAATATTCAAATGTTGCGTGTGGAAGCTTTGATGTAGAGTAGTAAAATTATCTTTAATTCAATGTCCATAGGTTCCCATGAACAAGACTCTACCTAACATATCATCTCACTATGCATCAAGCTTATGTAGCTCAATTTGGTGCATGACTAAAATACTTTCACACGGAATTATACCAACTTATATATATATATATATATATATGTTTAAATTTTCAATGTTCCCTTTTAGTTATTCTATAGAAAAACCCCAAAATCCAAAATAACTTGATTACAATAACGAAGCTCACCCACATTATCCATATATGAGAGTCGTGTGTTGTAATTCACATGAAATCCATAAGATAAATGAAAAGGCTAAAGTCGATTCTGAAACTTAGGAATAAGTCGAATCAACGTGTCAATACCTAAAATAAATGAATCAATGACAAAAGATCATGCAAGTAATGCATGCCCAAAGAGAATTCTCCCTGTTTTGGGAATCTTCTAACAAATCAACATGAGATGTAAAGATGGTAAAAATCATGAAATTATATGAAATATAAGAAATCAATATAATATCATCAACCATAAGATGTATATGCTCCAACTTCATGAAACATCTATCCCTAAATGAATGGTATGGGAATCTCTAAATAAAGGAGCAAAAGGTTAAATACCCCTATCTTAGATGTCTATCCCAGTTTTGATATGAAAAAGTTAAATAGAAGTAGGAATGACCTAGATAACATGTATAGCATGGTAAGAATAAGAAAAATAAAAATGTTTAATAAAACTAGCAAAGCAAAAGCTAGATAACATGTGATATAACCAGTGCTATAATGAAGGTACTCAATAGAAAACATCATGAGTATGAAAAACAGACACAATCAATGAATCTATAACATCATCCAAACATGTGAATATGATATTAAGTTACATATAGAAAGTGAATCTCAAAACAATAACTAGTAGATAAGATATACCAATCATAAATGCATACGAAACAGGATAAGTGATATAAGAATATCTTACTAGAAGACATCGTAAGAGAAATAAAGATATAATAATAATAAATCTTTAGAATAAACTAACAATGGATAAATAGAAATCCATACAACCATCAAAATGTATTAATTATCATCCACAAAATAAAGTAACCTATAATATGATAAGAGTGGATACAATACAAATCCTAACTATCCAAATGTACTCAAAGGAAAATTACATAAATCCATCAATAAAAACAAATAAAGATAAAAATAACAATCTTTAGTCCTCACCGGTATACTCCTCAGCCATCTTATCATCAATTCCATCATCGTCATCATCACCCTCATCATCATCAGTGGTTGGAGCAAGAATAGGAGCTAGTGTAAATCCTCTAAATCACATCATATGATGCTCAATTGTAGTAACCATGGACAATATATGAGACATAGTATGATGAACTTGAGTGAATCGATAGTCAAGGTCATCAGATATACAAGTTAACCACGTGTCCATCTGATTAAATGCATCTTACATAACAGAAAAATGAGTACCAAAGTACTCTCTGGGTGGATGATGAGCACGTGGAATGGGGGTTGTAGATGGAGCGAGTGTCGGGGTTGGTCCTCTTCCTCTAGCAATTTCACTTAACTATAGAATGATCAATAGGTTTCATTGCATGGTATATGAATGCCTAACCTATAGAATGAGCAGTGTTGACACTCATAATGGGTCCTAATATGGAGGCATAGTTATCGATATAAAACCTAGGAACACATAGGAGTAAAGGTATCATGTGATCATACATGTATAGGGCAAAGAAATTTTGAGTAGTATCAAAATAGGCACATCACTTGATCTCTCAGACCAACGAAGGGTAGTCAGTGGAATGCTCTCTGGTAAGGGAATAAATTAAATGACCAACCGCATATGGGAAATCCTAGGAGAGTCTCTGAGGCATGAGGTTGTAAATAATCACAAAATGAAGTATAAAATACTTCTTTCTCAAAGAAGAATGTAGGAGCATATTTCCAACCCAATCCATCTCCCGTCTAAAAAGAAATGTAGTAATGTACTCATGCGTCTAAATACAATAAGGATAAGGGATATAATCAATATTATCCTCTCTAGGAAAACTTCGATGAAAAGCCAACACATCCTTAGTCTAGATGATCTCAATCCCAAAAACAAAACACATGAGAATCAATGGATCAGGACGAGAAATAATCATGTTTGTGTAAAACTCACGAACTACAGTATCATTAGCCAAAGTCTAAGCATACAGTGTGAGGAGGTTAAGTCAGCATCTCTATCGACTCTTATAATATGAGACTCAAAATTAAGATGTAAAAGGGTATTGTCCTTAGTTAAATGAATGGATGACAAGTCAATTGTCATCTCAACGATGGTTACAGAGGCTCTTGAGACCTGAGTACGAGATCAAGAAGTGCGTAGTGCAGTTAGAGGCATAAGTGGGGTCACTTTAGAGTGGGGTAACTCACCGGGATCACTATAGGGTCTAAATATCACTCTTTTGTGAGAAATAGATTTTTTGCGACCCATAGGTAAGAAATAGGGTGGAGAATACACATAAACAGATATGGGATGCATTCCAAAAAGTCTATAGGGTGAAAATGGTATAAAATCCAGGAAAAAACAAAATTTAACCTTATAAATCGCAAATCAACACCTAGAATCGTAGAATCAACCAAGAAAAACTCTAACTTGAAGTAAATCAACAAAAGATATGTGATAAAGACTTACTAGAGTTTGAACTATGAGAAATCCAATAATGGTAGAAAAACTAGGATTATCACATCCAAATCTAACAAATATGCCCAATAGAGATCAAAACTCGAGCATGCAATGGAAAGATTCAATATTTATCTCAAAATTGCATAAGTATATGCTCTAGAGGTGTAATATTTGAAGTGGGGAATAAATTAACCCTAGTTTGGTTTAAAAATCTCGACTTAGGTAAATCTGTGAAGTCCATGTGCAGGGTTAAATACCATCCATGTGAATGGGTCCAAACTGGATTTGTGCAAATAGTTTTTTCTAGAAATCTCAGTAAGGGAAAATCCAGAAAAAATATTTAGTCAAGGATTACAAAAACACCAAACTCTCAAAAATGGTATGAAGGTATGCGAGTTCATGAGAAAATACCCATGTGTGACATTTATGCATGATTTTGAGATAAAAAAAATCACAAAACTCACACACACATATATACAAATTCAACTTTAATATGAAATGTGTGACAATGATTACGCAATATGTGATAAACATGATTTGATTAATAAATTTCCTTTAAATCTTGATTAATGACATAGATTGAGAACTTATTCAAAACAACCATTAATCAATTCAACAACAAATTCAAAATTCCTTTCAAATCAAATTAAGCAATTTGTGTGTCCTAATCGTGGCATGATCATAAACAACATATGGGTTACAAAATCATAAGAATGCACATAATAAAGTCATATGAACTACAAGTTACGCTTAATTTTATCATTCAATTAAAATCCTTTTAATATCTCATAAAAGGTAGTATTTATCCATATATCTCCCTCAATAACGTTTAATCCCTAGAGTAGATAGTAAAGTTAACACTAAAAGAAAATGTAAAAAATCTTATCTTGTTTTTCTTACCTTGAATTTTCTAAAACTCAATTTTGGCTCTTTCCATTATATTTTGGTTTTTTCTACAGTGGCTTTCACACACAATTAGGTAGATAGCTATTGATGATACTTAAATTCAAGTCAACATTATCACACCATTAGTAGCCCTTTTTCGTTCATGAAAATGTCTCATCAATCAACTCCATCAAGTAAAGTATATTTCACATAAACTCTCAAATGGGTCATAGAAACATTTTAAAAACCAAGAAGAGATATCAGGATTCAATCATGATTTGAAGTTAAGCACTAAATGCAATACACATAACAATAATCATGTGAATTGATTGATAAGAAAGTCCATATGTATAGTGAAATCACAACAACGATCTCAACAGAATTTGAATATCTTGACTTAACAGGTGTATTCTAACCTGTTAGTTATATAACCAGCATTTGCATAAAAAAGTTAAGAATTCATAATTTAATCATCATTCAAGTTAATTTTACTCATCAAATCAATAAAATCAAATAAATTAATGATATAATCATAAAAAGAATATGTATGAGGGTAGTGGTACTGGGTTCTATGAATATACTAAAGGGGGTTGCACTAGCAACCTAGAACCTTCCTGAACAACTTGGGTCCCCCAATTCTCAGCTTTTGGATTAATGATCATGGAATTATTTTTTGTTGAACACGTAGACTCCATGAATATACCCTCATGGGTTTCATTGATTAGATAAAATTTATACTCCTTGATTAATCCTTCCATATTGATCTGTAGAAACCTTGCCTTACTGGAATCCACATGAACATTTAGGGACTTTTCCATAGATTACTTGACATACTGCATGAGATCTTCACCTGGTTTTTTCAGTTCTTAATATAAGTTCATTAGTGTGAATTCATATTTAGCTATGATTTTTTTTCGGTGAAACTTTCTATGCATATCCTCCAAGGTGTGTATGTATTTGGTGCTAAGTGGGAGTAACACGAGTGGCTCTTCCTAGTGAGGCTCTTCGAAAACTCTCTTAGCCTCAAGAATTTTTTCATTATAATGTACTCCTGAGTACTCCACAAACATTTTCACAAGCTCCTTAGGATTTTCTTCCTTGCCATTGATTTTTATGAACTTGGTTAGAATGTATGTTTTGGGGTAAGGTATCTCGTTAATATTGTCTCGATATAGATTTTTAGTAGAGAAGATTCTTATTTACGTTAAAGGAGTCTTTTAACTCTTCTATAATAACCACCTTAGAGGCGAATCACCTTATACTCTTGACTCACTTGGTCTATATTGTATAAGTGCTCATCTAGTTTGAAAATAGTGACAAAATTGTGTTCTATCCTAGAATCCAAAGAGCCCCAGAGAATAGTTTACAATTAATTCCTCTTGTTTGATTGATCAAGGTATATTCACCAATCACCCACACACACAATTAGGACTGCATACATGGGTATTTTATTGCATAAATTGATTGCATATAGTTTGTGTGTATTAATTTCCCTCAAATAGTTTTTTAATATTTTTTTGGGAATTTTAATAATTTTTAAAACAAGTTTTTTAATAAAAATTGGTTTTATAAAGTACTGGGGTCTTTATGTAATTTTGGATTGTTGGTTTTATTGGCTGAAAGCTCACTTGGGTAGAATCTAAAAGCGCTAGAGACATCAGGGTATGTTTGTAATTTCTTTTGGACGCGCGTGTGGTATCCAGTCATAGCCCTACACCTGTCAGGTTGTCATCGAACAATTTTGTGTTTTCTCTGTGAGACATTAGCCGTGCTTAGTTCCAACCCTTGAATTATTTTTAATCGATGATCTGCATGCATCCTTATACAATCCCTGTGAACCTCTATCAAACCAATCACAATCGTTTTATGCACCACTTCTTTTAAGCCCTTGGATCAAAGTCAATCTACCTAGACTAAATCGTGGGCATTGTTTTTAAACCTCGTTCTCGAATCTTCTCAGCCTCCTATATAAGGAGCCTTACCCTCAGCCAAATGGGACTTTTTCCACTTCATTTTATTCGAGTGAGAGAAGAGAGAATAGAGAGAGAAGAAAGAAGAGAGAAGAGAGAGAGAGAGAGAGAGAGAGAGAGAGAGAGAGAGAGAGAGAGAACCCCTAACCCTAAATCGTCCTAAACATTTTTCAAACAATAACCTATTTCAAAAACAAGTTTATACCAAACACAATCTTGAGTGTTTGAGAGTTTTGAGTGTTGGTTTGTTATTTGTTTGATGTTGTAACCTCTTCGTTCTCAGATCTTGTTTGCAACTTAAACATTTGATTAGATTTGTGTTTTTTCTTTTATAGAAATCTTAGATCTAGTCGTTGCATGTTATATTACACATAGATCTGCATCTATAGTTTCTCATCCTTAGAAAACTTTTGTTAATTTGGTTCTGTAAATGTTTTCATATTCAAAATCAACAAAATCATTTTCTGTTTCTAGTTCTTTTGAAACAAAACCTTTGACCTAGTTGGAATCGCACTTGGTGATTTTCAATCTCAAAAATATTTTCAAAACCTAAAATTGATTAAGATCTTGAAACGTCTTCCGAGCAAGATAGCCGTGGATTCTGGGTTAATATTAAATGTCAAATAAGGTTCAAAGTTTCCTAAGAAGAGAGAAATAGAAAATCACAGCATATAGATCTTATATGTAATTTTATAGGACTGTTTGTATAAATCAGCATGAGTGTGTGCATGCATGTGTTAGAAAGCACCTTCATAAACACTATCACTCTACCACACTAAAAGTGTTGGTAATAATATCTCAAGAACAAGAGTCGACGTAAAGAACTGGGACAAATTAGATGTTAGCAAACTGGAGAACAACATCAACAAATAGAACTGCAGAAAAGTTAGAAGGATGCCAGTGGGTACATTCCTAAACTTGTATAGGTATGTTTTGTGTGCATGTGTGTTATATAGTTTGTAACTGTTATAATTTGTTTTAGTGGATTTTTTTTAGTTTACTCCGTATAGGGAGTCGTGGATGTTTCCTCAGTTGGTTGAGGTTTTACCTCGTTAAAAATAGCTTGTCGTTAATATTTCTACATCTCCTCATCTAATTCTTATGGTTGTGCTGAGTTTAAGTTTTTAAACTGATTTGCTAAACCTGTTAACCAATCTTGAACGGATCTCGTACATATTTTTTTAAACACATCTTGTGATTAATTTGATTTGATTTTAAGAAAAGAGTTTCTTTAAACAATAGTTCGGAGTTACTTAAATAGTTTAATCTTGTGTTAAACGGCTTTAGTAACAGTATTTCAAGACGGTGACTCTTCCACCTCTACCTTCATTGCTGCTGGAGATGCCACTAAGGTAAGGATCTACTTGAAAAAAAAAATATTTACTAGCACCACCTCTGGTACGACTGCTCCTCCAGTAGGTGACACTATCTAAGTATAACAACCGTAGCACAAACTCATCATATCGACATTGGGATGATTCAAAACATTGAAAAAAGTCATAAGATTCATTACAATTAAGTAGAACGCAATTGAGTTGATCATTTGGTCCACCAAAGGACTAGGACCTCACTTCCCTATAATGACAACATCATCATTGGTGGGTTTGTCACTCTGACTTCCATCACCTTCCAGAGTATCTTCAAAGACCAACGTCTTTAAAATGTTGTGACCTTCAATTTCCTTGATAATAAGGATACCTCCCCAACGGAGTCGTCAAATTTAGGAGGGTAATGGTACTGGGGTCTATGAATATACTGAGAGGGGTGAAGCGTGACCCGCTCTAATAAAAGTATCTTCAATGTGACAATATTTCAACAATAATAGCAGATATAAAAACCAACTTTCCAATATAATGGTGAAGTTTTTTATTATCATAAATGAGAAATTAATTATTAAATACAACTTCTAATAGTAAGCTAATGAATGAAATCGTGAAAGTAGTGATTCTCTGAGAGCGAAAAGGTAAGCACCTCAATATCTAGAAAAGAAAAGGGAGAGAATGACTATGTGAGAGTTTGTGCAGCATAACAGAGCCTTTTTTCTTATTTTTTAGAGTTGTGACCTAGTTCTCTATTTATAGTGAAAATCTTGGGCTGAGGTGGTACGTGTGTGCCAAAAGGAATATTCCAAAAAACCTTTTTGTCCATATCTTTTAATTTTTATCCAAAAGTTTTCTGTTGTTGCGACACCTTGCGTGGCAGTGGACAAAAAAGTGATCTTGTCAACCTTTATGCCAAAAAGTGTTATTTTGTTTGTCTCTAAAAATGTTACTTATTGAGTAAGTTTGAAAATATTGTAAGTGACTTTAGGGTCACTCACTATTTCAATGCTAAAATGTCTTGCGAGCAGTCAAGTGACCACTCGATTGTTTGTGATAAAAAAACTATTTTGCAAGAAGCGGTAGTGATTGCTCGCAATTTATTCAATGATTTGTGATGTATTAAATGTGAGTGAGGGTGACCACTAAGGTCCTTCGCCTCACCATTATGTATTTCCAAATATATCAAAGTGATTGGTCCTTACCTTGCTTAGGGTCACTCACTACTTCTTATCATCCGAACCAAAACAGTCAAGAAGACCCAACTGGCCATCTGCTTAATCCCTGATTGCTTGACCAAGTCTCCTTGATTAGTAAACATGTGCAAGACAAAAAAAATATAAATGTTAGTAAGGGAATTAATTGGTTATATATTTTTATTTATTTGAGTAACTACTCATGATTCCCTCTTCTCGGTAGTTAAAGGACTGCTCTTGTGGTTGCTTTTATTTGAGAGCTTTATGATATTGTATCGCTCATGTCCCTTCCTCTTTTTGCATTTCTCACATAACATAAGGGTTACTTGGGGTTGCTTGTAATGCCCCCCATTAATTGTTACTCAGGTAATTAACAAGTGAATTACACTTGCTCGTCCAAGAACTCTTCTTAGTCACTACTCATGTGATATACTGGCAATTTGGACTTGGACTTGATCTTAGGCTTGAACTTGTTTACCCACTAATGACTTTGGGCCGTCTCGTCTACCCCAATTTTATTAGTCATTACTCATGTGACTTACTGATTGCGTGGACTTTCTTGTCCAATAACTCTTGTTGATAATTTCCTGCATAACCCTTTAGTGGTTATGGAGGTCCTTATGTACCCCTCTACATAATAAAATGGTAATCTTTTTGGAATTTTGTAAAGAAGAATGATGCAATGTATGCAAGAATATCATGTAAGGAATTAAGCATATAAGAAAATGCATGATAAAGCATGAATACATGAAAAATCCTCACAAAAATATGAAAACTGATCAAAAAGAAGCAATTGAATCTCTCACACAAATTATTTGATCCCATACAAATCAAGGAGTACCTAGGAAGGGGAACTACATTATGAAGACCTTAAATATCCTCATAAAACTACCACTTAGGTAGTTATGGGTGAAGAATCTCTCGGATACTTAGGAGGAACAAACAAAACTTCCTCCTATACAGCCTTCTTTTGTAGAATATCCACCTCATGTTTTTCTAGGAGCATTTCTAGGCATACCTCTCATGTTCTTTGGTATCCACCTCTCATTCCTCACAAGAAATTTGTGCATATTCCTAGGAGTTTGAGTAAAATCTTTAGATATAGGAAATTATCTCCTAACATCATTCCTCCTATTAACCAAAAAGTAAACTCTCCTCGTCAACTTTCCTATATCTCCTCTTACCTCGTTAATATGATCTATTTGCATAACTTCTTCCTATTATGAATGAATCTCACATTTCTCTATTCTAAATACCTGCATGCTTGGTTTAAAAGACCATGTACAAAAAGTTACATTCCACCTAAATCTAGGTTGGGTTTAGGAACTCGTCTCTCAACATTCTAAAAAAAAATTCATCTTAAAAAAGAATTGAGAACAATTATTCTTTTTTCCACAAAATAAACAACCAATGGATTTCTTCTTAGATGTTGACTTAAGGACAACTTCCTTCTTTTTCAATTGAAGAATTTTCTCCTTGTCCTTATTTTCACTACGAGAAGAAATCTCAACTTTTGATTTTGAAATACCTACTTTTTCTTTGAAATGTTCAACATAGACAATTCCATATTTATCGTTTTTCACTTGACAAAAGTCATTAAAATGTTATTAAGAGAATTTTTTTTATCAATCATATCTTTAAATCTTTGGCATGTTGTAACACAATTTTCAAAAACAACTCTTAAAATTTCCTTTTGAAGCTACCATCTTATTTTTCTTTCAAAATGATTTAATTTTTGGTTTTCAAATAATCATTCTCATTTTTTGGAGAAGAAACTTTCACCTTGAGTTTCAAGAATTACAATTAAACATTTTCGATTTTCTTATCTCTTTTACCTTGTAGAATTTAAAATTTTTCATTTTATTTAGGTGCTTGATGTTTTATATCTTTAACTTCATTGATTCTTGATAGAGTTCATGAAAATCCTCATGAATGTAATTGACATCATCATCATTTTCATCTAGATCCAGGATTCTAAGTGCGTGAACCTTTGTTACTATAAGATAATGAATTAGTAAGTGATCTACGACCAAATTCTTTTATCCCATTCCTCTTCACAACATTATCAAGTGATATCATATGTTCACTCACCTTATCACTATCTTCTATCCTAACCATACAGGTTATTTCACTTACACTCTCCTCACTTGAGGTACTCTCTTTGAAGTCGATATTTGAGTCGCTTAAACTAGCTTTTTAAAATTTTTTTTTCTTCTTATCTAACATCCCTAATCTTTTCTTTGTTCTACAAGTGAGTTGGATAAACATTCATGTGATGTCCTACTCCACCACAACAATAACAATGATCTTTATCTCTCTCTCTAGTTATCTTACGTGCACTCTTCTCACCATTAGAGTGATGTCTTGCGAATTTATAAGGTTTAGGTTCAAATCTTTTTTCATTTTTGAATTTTTTTTTTGTTTTATATAAAACTTGTTGAACCTTTATACAAACAAATCCATGTTTACTTAAACAATATATTTTGTTTTTTCATGACCCTTACTTGACACATCTATCTTGATTCAACCAAAAATACCAAATCCTTCTTCGGTTTACACACACTCATATTTTCTTCTTGATGTCAAATTTGAAGTGATCATAATAGATCTCAAGGATAAAAATATTGGTGTCTATAATATCATTAAGAATAGAAACTTTGGTACTATATATAGAGTCTGGCATTCTCAACAATTTCTTAATAACTTTGTTCTCGAGAATTTCTCACCAATGTTAAATGAGGTGTTCACTACCTCAGTCGAGATAGTGTAGCATTCATTAAATATATCTTCCTCACTCATTCTTATTATATCAAACTTAGTCATAATGTTTTTCAACTTCGCTATCTTCACTCTAGATGTTCCCTTATGATCACTCTCAAAATTTCCTATGATTCCTTTTCCAATTTACAATTGATTATACTCTTGTGTAGTCATGGATGCAAACAACATATTAAATGCAATGTAATTGTAATTTCAATCTACGAATTCATCATTTGTCCATAAAACTCTCAGTTTCTTCACTCTCACTCCATTTTCCTCTATCATAGAATAATGCCAACCACCCTCAACACTCATCCACACTCTCACATGTTTGTATCTCAATTTTGCGCACATTTTCACCTTCCAATGCCCATAATCAGATACTTCAAAATATGGTGGTTAATTCTTGGAGATAATATCATGGTATTGATCCACATTCGTATTTAGAAAAGTAGTCGCTCTGATACCAATTGAAATTTATGTATTCTACATAATGTTTTCTACTCGAATAAACCTATAGGGGTGAATAGGTTTTAAATATAATTATCACCAATTTTTTGAATTATCTTGGACAAGTTTTAAAACCATATAATCAGTAGTGGGTGGTGAAATCGTATAAGACCTCAGACCTAACAGGCACTTCCCACAAGACCTCAGACGAGTTAAGGGCATGTGTCAAAGTGATAGACATGTATAAAAAGTAGTTTGAACCTTAGCGAAGGATCCTACATCCACAATCAAGGGTGTATTATATCCTAAATATGGAATGTGACATGGACCAATGGTATTGTAACACCTATCATCAGAAGATGCTCAACCTACCCACTGACATCATCGATGCAACATCTCCTTAGTCGGATCATTACTACCCCTAGTCAGTTGTGTAGTCAACCATAATAAATTGATGATATTAGTCTACATCACCTAGCATATGTGTGGGTCATGTGTGGGAATATGTACAACTCCCATTACACACACTTGGGACAATCCCTTCAAGTGATTATAGTTAAACCTTCATTAAATGCACTTAGAATGTAAAAAGGTGTAATTGCTTGACTTATAAAGGCACTCCATCCATTCACCTTTTCTCTCTCTCTTTCTCCTCTATAAATAAAGCACACTCCCACCTGGGGGAGGGGGAACACATTGACAGAGAGGACATACAGTAGATCAATACATAGACAGAGATAACTTTGAGAGCTTGTACCATCTTTGTTGATTAAATAATAAACTCCTACGCAATACCTGTGGATGTAGGCATCATATTGGCCGAACCACGTTAATCCCCTATCTCGATCTCAATTTCTAATCTCTCTTTAATTCAGTCCGTTGATCTCTTTATCAAATATAGGTTATCATTGGTACTTATCAAGCAAAGACTCATAAATACATATACTATTTTTAGATGATAATAAAATAGAGCCATTTGTGTAAATGACAAGCCATTTGTTGTTTCTTACCATCTCATATCCATAAACCCTTGAACCGTGACTGTTTAGATACCATTTGCAATACCTGAAAATGGGAGAAGATTCAAAGAGTAGTCATGCAAATGAAAAAATTCCACCCTCAACCCTTGTTGGAATGGGGGATATACAGGGAATTCTAATGAGCATGGGTAAAGGGCAAGAGAATATAGGAAACTGTTAAGCAACTAAGGCATACATTCCAGGATGGATAAGGAAGACTTATAGGAGAATCCATCAACTTGACAGAACGCGAACGTCTAGGCAGAATGGTGGAAATTACACTTCCATCTACTTACCGAGGAAGACGATATAAATACAACACCCGTACATTAGAGAACCCAAGAAGGCTAAATGGGGGATCATAAGAATAAGGGAGCAGGTTTAGGTATTCTAGATCTCAAGATGATAGGTCATACCATCCAGGATCTACCTCAGAACCATTGGCTTTTATGATAAACGAACCTTCTCTAAAGAGAAGCCGAGCTTGCTATAAATGTTGAGTAGAGGTTTTGCATTTGATCATATAGGTCCACAAGTAGTGAGAAAAAATTTCACAGAGAACCCATAAGGCCTATACAATGTAGGGAAGAATTAAAAATGTCTACTACTAAAAGGACAAAGTGTTCGGCTATACCCCAGAGCTATTGCACGTGGGGTAGCACTTGCCAAACAGACTTCTAGGAAAGAGAAGTCGACAGAAAGTTATGATCGACCAAGCAAGTCCATGGTCAGGTATGATGACCAACCCTGGAAGGGGTCCATCCGATGCCTAAAGGACTAACTAGGGTAAATCACTAAATCAAAGGATCATATGCACAGATTTTTTGAAAAGATCTCTATCAATTGTGAACTATCCCACACTAGCTAAGTTCAAACCGCTAGAAGTGATGCCAAAGTACGATGGCAACTCCCGAATGAGATGCGTTATCGATCATTTTCAAGTA
This sequence comes from Sambucus nigra, assembly GCA_949130495.1. Taxonomy (NCBI): domain Eukaryota; kingdom Viridiplantae; phylum Streptophyta; class Magnoliopsida; order Dipsacales; family Adoxaceae; genus Sambucus; species Sambucus nigra. Next base: position 388,284,511 of record OX422208.1, read on the forward strand.
CAGTGACTTTATCAGCACAAATGTCCTATAATGGCTTATCGCAATGACAAATTTTGAGTCTCCAATAACTGGCTTATCTATTCATCAACAAATTTTTCTTTGGTACCAGGCCTAGAAAGAGAGTATCCCATATATTAAATGTATGATAGAAAGCCAATGAGATAACTTGGGAGGTCATCACTTGTTTTAACAACGAGAAGTTAGATATAATTGATTACAATGAGAAGACAATATTCACGGCCACAATGAGTGTATTACTCGTGGGAAAATTATATTAGGCATTGACTACAGAGACACGCAAGACGATGGCAGAGTTATTAACCAAAGTTGGAAAGATTATGAACGCCGAAGAAGCTATGGTTACCAAAGAGGTCACTAACTCAAAAGACAATACCAATAAGAGCTTTGAGAAGAAAGATCATAAATATTAGAATGTTGACAAACTTAAGAGGTATAACGAGTATACTCCTTTGATGGTATGTGTCCACCACATCTTGGAGGAAATTTATGGGAGAAAATATCTAAAACATCCTAACAAATTGAAAGCCCGGGCGAACAAAATAGATAGGATCAAATATTATGAATTCCATAGGGGTTAAGGCCATAACACTGATAATTTCATATCCCTAAAGAATGAGATCGAGAAGTTGATTAGTTAGGAAAAGCTATCGAAGTTTTTGGACAAAGAACGTCGATATGATCACAGTGAAGAGCAAAATTCTAGAAAGAGATCAGACTCTCCTTGCAGGAAAGTTAAAGAAAAAAAAGGGCAATGGATGACGATTTATAAGATGATTTGAATTTCCCCAAGAGGCCTAAGGAGCCTGTGTATGAGGTTAAAATGAGCACTTTTGGATGTAACTTGATTTTAGGAGGAAATTCTAGAGGAGGAGACGAGCTCGCCAATAGGAAAACCTATCTCAATGAGGAAAAGGCATGTACATATATCAGACAGATCAACTTGATGTGCATCATGGATACTCATCATAGGAAGGTAAATAAGGATCTCCTTGTGTTCGACTTCTATAAAGATGGCTTGTCCAGTGTGTTATATCCACACGATAATCCACAAGTCATTTTTATGTTGGTACATGAAAGCAAGGTGGTAAGAATTCTAGTTGACATTGGTAGTTCTGCTGATGTTTTGTTTTACAATTGCTTCAAAAGTCTAAGATGGAGGTATAACAAGCTTGAAACCTATAATTGACTACTTGTTGTCTTTTCAAGTGGAAAGGTATATCCTTTGAGCATAATTGAGTTAGAAGTTGTTATCAGCACTTGAACCACCTTCAGAATAGAGAAGATACATTTCTTCATCCTAGACAAGAACATCCATTCATCATAGAACCTTATCTTTGATAGGGTAGGGCTGAAGAAATTTGAGTGATTCCCTCTATTGTACACCAATACATGAATCCACTCATTATGGGTTCTATGTAGTAAAAGGAAATCAAGTGAAAGCCCAAGAGTGTTATTATAACTCGATACTATGATGAGCAGAAGAAGCTAGCTATAACCTATCAAATTGAAATGTTAGATCCCCAGGATGAGGAAATGTTGGTCAAAGGGCATGTCGTAGAAGACAGAGAATCAATTATCTTGGATGAAGAACACCCGAAGAGGATAACTAAGATTGGCTCATCGCTAGACCTTACCCTCAAGAAAGAATTGGTTAATTTTCTTGGACGACAGAGGAGCGTGCTTGCTTGGAGTCATGAGAACATGCCGAAAATTGACCAAGAATTCATCCATCATGAGCTAAACATAATCAAGGATGCCAAGTCGATTAAACAAAAAAGCTATGTCTTCAGTCAGGAGAAGAATATCGCCATACAAGAAAAAGTAGACAAGTTATAAAAAGAAAACTTCATTAAAGACGTCACGTATCCTCAGTGGATTTCCAATGTGGTGATAGTTAGGAAAAAGAATAACAAATGGCGTATGTGTGTTGATTTCATCAACCTAAGAAAATCACGCCCGAAGGATAACTATCCCTTGCCTAGGATTTATCAATTGATCGATGCCAATTCAAGACATGAGTTGCTCAATTTTATGGACGTGTACTCCAGGTAAAACGAAATCAAGTGTGACACCCCGCCTATTAAAATAACGAGTGTCCAGCCCTCAGTGGTTCATTTTTAGCATCATTGTCGAAACTAATTAATTAAAAACCACCTATTATTATATTAAGTCATGTGTTAATTTTAATTTTTATTAACGTCACACAATAATACTATAATCACACCATAATTTATTCTGACAATAATAAAAATCCACAATCATATATTAAGTCGAAAATAGAAATCCATTACATGCAAAACTTGACCGAATAAGCCATAGGTATTACATTCATATAATAAATCCCAATAATAAGATAAAACAAAACAAATCTGACTGACATCGGAAATATGTCTGAATATGAAAAGAATCCGGTTTAGAATGTGAGAATATAAGCGACTACATTTAATCCTGCAACGTTCCATAATTGTCACATCTCCAATTCCTGGAATGAATAATCACGCTTGGCATCCCTCTGGTTGGACACCTAAATGGTTTTGAAAATAAATTTGATACGGGGCAAAGTCCAAGTCCTTTTGAAAATATTTTGCAAGAAATTAAAATGCATAAATAAATATGTATCCGTTTACTCATATTTAAATTGGTACTACCCTCTCTCATGAGACACTACTCACCTCTCATCTAAACTCCACACCTAACGTATGAATTTTAATCACCAAGTTATGTTTCCCTCCTAACTAATTCCTAAGTATACATAAATTACATATGTTATCCCATCATGTGTAATTTATCTATTTAACTTTCACATTCTCTAATTATTATAATTCTCAATTATAATAAATTTTATAATTTCAAATAACCTTCATTACTTAATAATATTCACATTTTAAATCATGATGCATGTCTAAAGTTTTCTGCACACCTATATACACATTCATTGTCACATCATGCATACATATATATCACTCACTATATATGTATAACCATCATCCCTAATAATAATAATAATTTACCGGATGTGGGTCTCTACGATGCTATCATAATTCTGGGAATAGTCACATCATCTTGGCTACCGGGTCGGGATCTCACACCGAACTGTGATAGAAAACAATAACTTTGGAGGTGGTCATAGGTTCCTTGATAATGAGCCATAACTATACCCCTAATTACCTCATTTCGAAATTCAACCTTATCAGGCACATGCTTGGCGATTATGATCTATGGATAATACTTACCCTGCATTCGCTAGCCAGGAAAGATCACCCACTCGTGAAACCTCCGATGATAACATTAGAGGGGTATGTTATTATATTCATATAATTATATCTTTCACACACACACACACACACACACACACACACACATATATATATATATATATATATATATATATATATATATATATATATATATATATATATATATATATATATATATATATATATAGTGTGTGTGTGTGTGTGTGTGTGTGTGTGTGTGTGTGTGTCTACATATATATATAATTTTCACACATGTATATATTCCTCAATAATTTATTTAAGCATTCTTATCACTAATGTCACAAATGCATTATTTTCCTACTCAATTAATTAATTATCTACTTAATTAACTAATTTATTTTTAAATACAATTTCTGGACATGTAAATATCAGCACTCATTCTGTATCAAATGTTCGAATTTTGACCACAATTATTCACATTTAATTATATTCCTCAATTATTCTAAATTCGTAATCCCGAATAAAAGTCTCCTTTAACCCTAGGTTTTAATACCCATTTTATTCGATTTCTAGAAACATAAAAAAAATTAAGTTTGGATTTCTCATATATTTAATTTGTCTCTAATTGAATAAATATAGCCCCATCTGAAAAATTTTATAAATCCAAACCGATTCTGTCTTAAAGCAAACCGGTTCTCTTCTGTAGTCAGCGAACCTCAACCTTTGTTTTCTTCCTCAATTCAGTCCCAATCATCCTAAAATTAATAATATACACTAGCCAATCCATATAAAGTATAAGGGGACATTTTTAAGATGATTCTAACATTTACTAATCACTTTATTTCAAACTATTAATGAGCAAATCATGGAATTTATAACTAAAGTCCAAAATTGCATCATTTTAATAATCATATCACATAATCGTTTCCATATCCCATTTTTCCTATCAATATCAATTCTAAAATTTCAAAATCCATATTAATTCTTTAAAATCCATAATTTATATCATTTCCCAAATATAAATAATTTTCCAAAATCCCATAGTTTATCCATGTGAAACCATCCCAAGATATCATTTCCCAGCTATGATATGAATAAAATTGAATACACAGATTAAGTAGCAAGTTAAATACTTCCTTTAAGGTTTTTAGGGTCTGAATTTCATGAAGATGTTGTTAGTCTTCCTAGAATTTCCTTCCACTTCTTAAATCCTATACTGTTCTTGAAATGTTCTTCAATTCCTCACTTGGACTCTTGAATTTTCTTCTCAATTCTCTTCACTTTCTCTCTTTAACTCTTTCTTGTGAAATGACTCTTCCTTAAATCCAAACCCTTCACTTTACAAGTCTAATCCCATTTTTGGCTATTCACATACCAATGAGAAGTTCTAAAGTCATTTTGATTCATCCTGATTAATCTAAAAAGCCTTTTAGACCCAAACACAACTCTCGGGTACTCAATTTTGACTATTTTGACCCATTCCAGATCAACCGTGCATTCAAAATTATCATCCGAGTCACTTAACAGCAATCCCCATCTCAACCTACTATAATTTAATCAAACATGTCCCGATTAAGATATAATTAAATTCTATCATGTTTACTCACTTACAAAATATTATTTGAAATCTAATTTTATTTACTATACCACATTAGTAAATACATAGTCACAAAAATATTAATTCATTTCACTCTAAATTAATAGTTATTTATTTCTCATAATTTCTTGATTAAATTAAATTATGTGTCACATCCATAATTTAAATATCGAATCCAATTAAATATAAATATAAAACTAAGGGGTATTACATACTTCTCCCCTTGAAAAGCAATTTCATCCTCAAAATTTGGATATGCCCAGTATTGAAACCTTCAAATCCTTACACTCATGGCATCTGAATGTACTCATAATCAACTCGTGATAATATTTTTGTGTCTCCGTTATTCACCCGCTAGTGGTATCATCCAGTCTAAAGGCCACTCTCTACGGCCCAAGATTAGCGACGAGTATATTCAAATGATTTCATACTATTGTACTTTATCAATCGTAAGCTCTCGCCTATACAATGATATACAAAATTATCATGAAACAACCAACAATTCTCCAATAAGACGAGCTTATGTTCCACTGAATCTGTCATCTCAATGTTGGAAAATGACCCACTTTCCTAGGTGCCAACTTCCTTTTTTACCCAAATCACATAACTCCCTTCTTAGGATACACCCAAAATAATTTCTGACCACTCACGTCATTTTTTAACTCTTCGGTTCGTGATGACTTAACTCTTACAACGTTCCTAAACTATACAAAAATAACTTTGATTATCTCAATCGTTGTCGGCCGACTCTAAATCACGTTTGACCTATGGATCTGATTATTTCCCCACCCAACCACAGGGTAGATAACAAGGCTTCCTGCCTCAAGCCTCAAAAGGTGTCTTGCTAATAATAGCTGGTACGAGTCGTCACACGCAACTCTACCAATGGTAATTACTCCTTCCAATTACCGTAAAGTTTGGAATACGCGTCTCTCTTCTTCTTCAACAACCCAGTCAGTTTTATCGTTTACTCCTCGATCTACGAGTAATATGTCTCATTCAAAATGCACTACATCCCCACCCACCTCCTAATACTCCTAATCTGAGGTGGGACTTTAGGGTCTCATCCTGAGTCACAACAATTATTGGGGGACTTCTTGTGTCGGTTCATTTCCTTGTTCAAATGAAATGTTGGGTACGTTGCTCGCTCACCCAAATTAGCAATAATTATTCCGCCTCGGTCAACCAATCCCAAAAACCCAAATGGAATCTTGACTTATTCACGATGTTGATAACCCAATAATGAACTTCATTAGCCTGTCTATCCATTCCGTCACTTTACCAATTATTGAATAATTCTGGTGGATTACCTCAGACCAACCTGTTCCCATCTATGAGTGGTGCACTTGGAGACAAATTCATTATGTCTCACTCCCCACCGATCAAAACACTCAATATCCCACGTCACATAGTACATCTCACTCATCTTCATGGGGTACTCTAAAAATCATGACCCATGCGTTTACATATCTTGGGTCCTTTTCGCGTGGTAAAAATCACTTCCTATTTATGCACAAGCCACCTTAGCATTCGACTGAGTAAGACTCTGCTCGACTCTCCAAACTGTTAGATCCTCCCTTGTCTATAAAGATCCCTCCCCTATGTCTTTCAACCCATCTCGGGGTGATAACTCGCCTTGTTCTATGCATATATTTGTAGTCTCTCCTACCTTAATCCGAAGTTTAGTCCATCTTGACCTTCCAATTCTTCTTCTACTACCCCACGAGCATATAGTTCAACACATTTTTTTCTTGTCTTGTCTCGAACAACACTAAAATCAAACTAACCAGGGCCCTCATTCACCCTATATCCGGTGCATATTTTCACAAACATCATAGATGTAACATATTTATCTCAAACTTGGCCTCACATATTCATTATGGTTATACTATAAGGTTATACTCAGTTACCCTACTAATCGCGATTTAATTCTTCTTAAGATTGCCCCACCCATCAAATAGTGGTGCTATAATTTTCCTGGTGCCTCCTATATAGCATTACCCGACTCCCCTCGCCTTATATCGTATAATAATTCTCGGCTCCAAGTGTTTTGTCCACATGTGCCACGATTAACATTTAAAATTGATTCCCTAGCATCCAACAACGTCTTCCAGCTTTCGACATTTATTAAGGGGTCATACATGGAACATCAAAAAATTGAAATCAAACCAAAGAATTTTCCCAGTTCCCTATCACTTAGCATTATCAGTTATCGATATCATTTGTCCCAAAAGCACATTAACAGGACACCCAAAATCCTATTCCCAAACGTATAAGTCTAATCCTCAACTCTCATATCACTAAAGGAGTCATACAATAGTACGCTAGTACTATCACTAAGTCTCTAGCGCTAAATTAATAATAACCTAAATATATCTGCTCGACGTAAAATCCGATATTCCCTAAATCACATTAGTATAGTTCTACAAGTATCCATTTAAATATAATATATACGCAACTCGACCCTCTTTCAGGTGAAATATCGCAAAAACAACACATCCTTCCTTGTAACAGCGAACACGATAACCTTACTATAAAAGTCGACTATCGCTCAATCTATCGCAAACCAGTTCATACCTAGAACATCATACTCGTATAACATCTCTTTGAAATGAGCAAATCTATAAAAACATATCCTCTCAGTGTCCACACCCGCTCCCCTACAGATGGAACTAAAGATAATCCTACTACTTGATGGTAAATATATACACTCAATAGTGATACTAACAATACATCTTCTAAGCCTATTCACGTGAAACCTAGTGCTAACCCAAATACTGTGATGCATTCGTATCATGTCGAACCTATCTCATCTTCCAATGGGTAAAATTTATACTTTCAATTGCCAATGCCTCTAACTGTTTAAATGGTCCTTGTACATAATACGCATTGGTCTTCTTTCTCCTATTTGGCTTTCAAAACTCAACTAAACTTGTATAAGATTAACTTCCATTGTATGTAATAGTAGGAGAATGTACATCGTAATGTGAATAAATAGTACTAAGCGTAGGGTTCTACATCAAGAACGCTACGATAGAAAACATAATAAGTCCGCACAGATCCTAAGGACTTTAAAACCTGATGCTCTGATACAATATGTGACACCCCGCTTATTAAAATAATGGCTAGCCAACCCTCTACTAAAATAAAAAATGAATCTTATTGGCTCATTCTTAGCATCACTGTCGAAACTAATTAATTACAAACCACCTATTATTAAATTAAGTCGTGTGTCAATTTTAATCTTTATAACGTGACATAATAATACTATAATCAAACCAGAATTTATTCAAACAATAATAAAAATTCACAATCATATAATTAGTTGGAATTAGAAATCCATTACATGAAAAACTTAACCGGATAATCCATTGGTATTACATTCATACAATAAATCCCAGTAATAAGATCAAATAAAAAAATCTGACTGACATGAGCAACATGCCCGAATATGAAAAGAATCTTGTCTAGAATGTGAGAATAAAATGACTACATTTAATCCTCCAACGTCCCACATTTGTCACAGCTCTGATGCCTAGAATGAATAATCACAGTTGGCGTCCATGTGGTTGGATACCTAAATGATTTTGAAAATAAATTTAATACGGGTCATAGTGAAAATCCTTTTGAAAATATTTTGCATGTAATTAAAATACATAAATAAATATGTATCCATTTACTCATATTTAAATTGGTACCGCACTCTCTCATGATACACTACTCACCTCTCATCTATAGTTCCCACCTAATGTATGCATTTCAATCACCAAGTTATGTTGCCTGCCAAACTAATTCCTAAGTATCCTTAAATTCCATTAGCTTGCCCATCCTGCATAATTTCTCTATTTAGCTTTCATATTCGTTAAGTATTATAATTCTCAATTATAATTTATTTATCATTTCAAATAACTTTCATTACTTATTAATATTCACATTTTAATTCATCATGCTCGTATATATTTTTCTATAAACATATGCACGCATTCATTGTCACGTCATGCATACATATATATCACTCACTATATATGTATAATCGCCATCCCTAATAAAAATAATAATTTACCAGATGAGGGTCTCTACGATGCTATCATAATCCAGGGAATGATTCCTATGGATAATACTTACCTTGCATTTGCGAGTCAGAGAAGATCACCCACTAGCGAAACCTCCGATGACAGCAATCGAGTGGTATGTTATTATATTCATATAATTATATCTTTCATTCCGATATAATAAATAATAAATAAATATATATACATACATATATATATATATATATATATATATATATATATATATATATATATAATTTCCACACATGTAGATATTCCTTAATAATTTATTTAGTCATGTCTATCACAAATTTCACAAACGCATTATTTTCCAATGCTCCATTATATACTCAATTAATTGACTATTCACTAATCAATTAATTTATTTTCAAATAAAATTTTTGGACAAGTAAATATCATCACTCATTCCACATCCCAATATCAAAATTTCCACCATAATTATTCACATTTAATTATATTCCTCAATTATTCTAAATTCGTAATCCCCAATAAAAGTCTTCTTTAACCAAAGGTTCTAATCCCACTTTATTCGATTTCGAGAAACATAAAAATATCAACTTTGGATTTCTCATATATTTAATTTGTCTCTAATTAAATAAAAATAGATCAATACGATATTTTCCAAAAAATTGAAACGGTTCTGTCTAAAAGCAAACCGATTCTGTCTAAACCCAAAAATTCGAACTGGTTCTGTATAAAAGTGAACTGGTTCCCTTATGCAGTCAGCAAACCTTAACCCCTATTTTCTTCTCCAGTCCACTTCCAATCAACCTTAAAATAATAATATACAATAGCCAATCCATATAGAGTATAAAGAGGGATTTCTAAGATGATTCTAACATGTAGTAATCACATTAATGCAAAAGATTAATCATCTATTCATGGGATTCATAACTAAAGTCCAAAATTGCATCATTTTAATAATCATATCACATAATCATTTTCGTACCACATTCTTCCTATCAATATCAATTCGAAAAAAATTTAAATTCTCAATCCATATTTATTCTTTAAAATCCATAATTTATATTATTTCCCAAATATAAATCATTTCCAAATTATAAGTCATTTTCCAAAGTCTCATAGTTAATATATGTGAAATCATCCCAAAAATATCATTTCCCAGCTATGATATGACTAAAATTGAATACACAAATTATGTAGCAAGTTAATTACTTGCCTTAAGTTTTTTAGGGTCTAAATTTGATGAAGATGTTGATAGTCTTACTAGAATTTTCTTCCACTTATTCAATCCTATAGTGTTCTTGAAATGTTCTTCAATTCCTCACTTGGACTCTTGAATTTTCTTCTCAATTCTCTTCACTCTCTCTAACTCTTTGTATAACTCTTATAACCCTTTAAATTTATGAAATGACTCTTCCTTAAACCCAAAACCTTCATTTTATAAGTCCAATCCCGTTTTGGGTTATTCACTTACTAAGAAGCTCCGAGGTCACTTAAATGATTCTTGATTAATCCAAAAACATCTGAGGCCCAAACACAACCCCTGGGCACTGAATTTTAACTATTTGGACCCATTTCGAATCAACGGTGCACTCGAAATTATCATCCGAGTCACCTAACAGTATTTCCCATCTCAACCTGCTATAATATAATCAAACATGTCCCGGTTGAGATATTATTAAATTATGTCCCGTTTACTCACTTACGGCATAATATTATTTGTAATCCAATTTTATTTACTGTAACACATTAGTAAATACTTAATCACACAAATATTAATTCACTTCACTCTAAATTAATATTTTTTATTTTCTCATTATTTCTCAACTAACTTAAATTATGTGTCACATGCATAATTAATATCCAATCCAATTAAATATAAATATAAAACTACGGGGTGTTATAATAAAACCAAAAGATAGGGAAAATCCTTTGTTTATTATAAGACGTGGTACCTACTGCTACAATGTTAGAACTTTTTGGGCTAAAAATGCTAGAGCAGCGTACCAAAGTCTAGTAAATGAAGTATTCAAAGAATAGGTCAGAAAAAACATAGAGGTGTGCATTATTATTGGCATGCTCGGTAAGACCAAAATAACTGTCGACCACATCAAAGATCTGGGTAGACGTTCGACTAGCTAGAATATCACAGAATGAAGCTTAACCCATTAAAATATGTCTTCGAAGTGCGAGAAGGGATGTTCTTAGGATTCATAGTCAATCAAAGAGGCATTCAGGCAACCCCAGATAAAATCTAGGCGCTAATCAACATATAGTGTCCAACGAATAAAAAGGAAGTGCAAAGATTAGCAAGGCTTGTGGCTGCATTAAATAAGTTTGTTTCGCGAGCTACCGACAAGTGCCTGTCCTTTTTTAAAGTATTGAAAAATACATTTGAAGGAATGACGAATGTGAGGTTGCATTCTTAGAGTTGAAAAAATATCTGGGATCTCTGCATCTACCTTCAAGGCATGTTAATGAGGAGAAACTTTACCTTTACTTAGTCGTATCTGAATCGGTAGTCATCTCAGCATTGGTTCGGTAAGAAAATGTAGTACATAAACCAATTTACTATACCAACAAACTATACCGTGGATCAGAGATCCAATGTCCAAGGCTAGAAATGTTGGTACTAGATCTAATTGAGGCTTATCAGAGGATGAAGCCATACTTTTAGGCCCATACTCTCATTATCTATACAGACCTACCTCTATGCCATGCTGTTCACTAGCCTAAGAAATCAGGCAGACTGGTGTCTTGGGCTATAGAACTAGGAGAGTATGACATACACTATGAACTAATAATGGTCATCAAGGGCCAAGTCGTGGAAGATTTTTTAGCTGAATTCACCTAGGAAGAAAAATTGACTGAGCAGACTTTTGCAAAATAGAGCTCAACCACAACGAAAACTAAGTAGACTTATTTAAAGAGAGCTCACCAGCCCAACCAGGAGAATAAACTCCTATGGGAGATAGCTCTGTCATTAATTTGTCTGGACAGAATATTAATGTACTTGAGTCACCTATCTGATAAGAAGACATTGCTCATGATTTAGAGCGAGTGAAGATGTTATTCAAACATGGTTGTCTAGTTAGTGGAAATTTTACAAAGGAGATACTTATTGGTAGTTTCTTGTTGATGGATATTCATGCGCCATTGGCAGAGGAGCAAGATTAATAATCACAGCGCCGAATAAAATTGATATGAAATATACCTTCAGATTCCAATTTTAAGCCACAAACAACAAAGTCAAATACGAAACACTTATCATGTGTTTTGGTCTGGAATCATGCCTGGGCGCTGAGCATATACAAGAACACAGTGATTCTCAGTTCATAGTTAATTAGTTATTAGGAGTCTAGGAAGCAAGGGAGGAATACACGAAAAAATACCTAGTCCAAGTTAAGAATTTGTTAGCCAAATTACCTGATGTTCAAATAGTGAGAATCCCCAGGGGAAAGAATAATCGAAAAAATGCACTTACTCGACTAGCATCGACAATAAGAATTGAGCTACGAAGAACAGTGTCGATAGATATCCTTACGCACAAAAGCACCGATGAAGAGAGTACTAGATTAATAAAGCTTGATATGGGACCATTTTGTATGGATGCCATAAGAGCGTATCTGAAACATGGTGTAGTACCAACAAATCCTAAAGACGTAAAAAGATTTCAATATAAGGAAGTCAGGTACATCATAAAAAGGTGGATTATGTATCAAAGAAGCTTCATCATAGGCTTTCTTAGGTGTGTCCATTCGAATGAAGTCAATGACCAAATAAAGGAAGTGCATGAGGGATCTTGTGGAGCACATTCAGCGGGCAGATCGTTAGTCAAGCGAGTGGCCACCTAGGGCTACTATTGGCTAACCATGAAGGCTTATTACGCTAATTACGTGAAGAAGTGTGATAAATGTCAAAAGTACGCCAACATACATAAGAGTTTGCGATCTTCCCCTGTGTTGATCACATCTCCATGGCCATTTACAATATAAGGAATATATTTGGTCGTACCTCTACCCCAAACTAAAGGCAAGTTCAAATACTTGATCATTGCAGTAGACTACTTCACCAAGTGGGTAGAAGTTGAACCTCTGGTGGAAATGTCTTATAAAAAATTCTTTCATTTCATTTGGAAGAACATCATTTTCCATTATGTGATGTCGTATGCTTTCATCACCGATTATGGCACTCAATTTGACAATTGGGAGTTCAAAGACTATTATGTGTAATCTAATATATAAGAACTGCATTTTTCACTGAGCCATCCTTAATGCAACGGGCAAACAAAAATAACGAATAAAACCTCACTCAACAAAATAGGGAAGCATCTAGATGATGCTAAATGCAATTGGATTAATGAACTCCAAATTGTTCGATGGGCGTATAGGATAACACCAAGGATGAAAACATAGGAGACCCCTTATATGTTAAACATTAGAACAGAAGTGGTGGTCCGAATGGAAGTTGGTCTTCCCAATTGCCAAATTAGTTCATGTATGATATCACCTTTAGGGAAGACCGAGAACAAGAATTTCATTAAATATGGATGAAAATATCCTACCATAACTAGCTAAACGCAAGGATAATTCTTTAAAAAATTGATCATCTCAGGCAACTAACACCAATATTTGGTTAGAGCAACAAGGTCCGCCCATATGACCAGCAAAAAAGAAGTTAGTAAAGTTTAATGCTGGACAACCCAGGCTCATCCAACTTTGGTAACTAGTAAGGAAGATCATTTAAGCAACAGTTGACCACATGATTGTAAGACTAAACTACTAGTAAAACCATTTTTTAACATGTAAAGCTTAGCAAGATGACACGAATTAAAATTACAGCAATATGATTGCATCTACTTATGAAAAAGATAAACAAGTAAGGAGGCATGAATATAATATTTTATTATAACTTGAAGATCATTATAATAATGTCAAATTATTACAAGACATCACAGAATTTTATATCACGAGATGAGGTTGGCTTTCTTGTTGAACCTTCTAAACTAGTAGGAGGAATGTCTAAGGCATAAGGGGTAAAGGTCGTCCACGGGTTTCTAGTCCTAGGCTGACTACTAGAACTGACCCTATCTACCAAATGAAGAGGTTGACTTATATCTTTATCTCCATCAAAGCTATAGTCCTCGAGGTATTTTCTTATTATACTTATTGGAATGGCATCCGGTGGAATCCATGAGGGGTTAAGCTTGAAAAGAGGATTAGGTAGATCCAAACATCTTAGATTGTTCCAGTACCATAGTTCATTCTCTTTTGGAACATTTATTACTGCCAGAGCATCTATCTAACCATGCTTGTAGTGGACCTTTTTTCCTGATCAAGATCCGCCCCCATATATACAAGGGCCTCATCATAGCCTTCCATCCAAAATGTGCGAGGTTACTTATAGAAGTGATATATCAGGCGATCTACCTTCTCACTCAGCCTCCTGATAGTGGAAAACTATTTTTTAATGGTCGAGGCTTTTAGTCCTCTCTTCCTTCACCGACTGCAAAATTATTCCCTGTTGTTGAGAAGAACTACCATTGACTTCATTTTCCCCAACTCCTACCTTAGGTGATCACTATCTTTTTCTAAAAAGGATTCACCCTTATTTTACTATGGACTTCTTAAGACCTTCCATCTCAACTCGTAAAGTATCATTTCCTTACTCAAGCATTGTAGCGACTTCTCTGGCACTAGTGAGTTCAATAGTGATAATGAACTCTTTCTTAGAATAATTTAATGCCAAAGAAAGCAACTTTTGGTCAAATCCACTACTTTTTATAGGTCAGACAGTCTCTTCGTATGGTCGGCTTAAAGACTTTCCATTGACTTTTTATGGTTTAGTTGCATAGAGAAAACCATGTCATGATGAGCAGCATTGTCTGCAATCCCCCAGTGAAAAAGATGATGCAAATTCAAATATGATTGCTTGGCAAGAGGAGGTACATCTGGGCCAAGTAACTCTTCAAGATCCTCCTCATCTATTTCACTATATTCAACGTCGAACAACTGGCTATATGTTTCCTGGAAGTTATTTTGGATTGAATTAAACTGTAAAGCGAGTGGTTGGATGTAAGTATTTGTCGAGGAAAAGAACTTGTAAGCATTTACTAGGGCAATAATATAGGGAACAAAAGTTTCATTTTATTATAAAGAGGAGTTACATCAGGGCAAATCCCACACATTGATATAGTAGCAAAAATGAGTAAAGTAAAACAGAACAAGAACTCATAATAGAACTACAAGGATTTATTTCCCCACCTTCTCCTTATCGGCGGGAGCTTGACCTTCACGCTGCTCAGCTACCCCCACTTTCCCTTATTAGTATCAACACCATCCTCCTCTTTATCATCGTGAATTTCTTCACCAACCTGTGGAGGAGACCTAGAAAAGTGCAGTTGTAAGAGGTTTGACTCCTTAAAAGTGCCAACCTTAGTAAGTGCGACATCCCAACCATCTTTGAAGAATAATTTCTTCAAATCGCCAATCTACATAGATGCATTGTCAAAGGCTTTGTCCCATCCCTTAGTAAAAGCCTCTTCCTTGGCCTTGGCAGCAGAAGCCAAAGCTTATTTGGCCTTGATTTTTTCTTTCTCGGCTATAATTCAGGCATCTTCTATAAAGTTACACACGATCTTAATGGATTAACTTATTTTAATTAAATGTCCAATCATAAATCCAATTTATCTTATTATCCTAAGACATTCATCTAAGTGATAAGATAGATAAATAAAATATGTAATCACATAGCAACTGAGGAAAAATCTTTTTTTAGGGGAAAAACCTTTTATATTAGCACTTTAGAAACTTTATAAGACAACCGACTTACAATAATAATCAATACAGTCACCAATAAAATGCGCAGTTTTCACAGAATCTCTAAAGAATATCATTCGCTCCTGAGCAGTCCACGGGTAACGATTCACCCTCGGTATCCATTGATCAGCCTTCATTCTTTAGTCGCGATCCTTTCGAGTTCACAAGTCAGTTGACAGATGACCTCCCCACAATGAGCATAACCTAACTAATGTTCAAAACCAATTCACAAAATATATTTGGGGATGTGTTTGTTAATCAAATGTATTTTATAAACATAAAAGGGTGAAAACTTTTGTAACAGATACGCAGAAATCATTTTGGAAAAAGTCTTATAAATTTTGGAGTCAAAACAGGTATTTATCGATCATACATAAAATTCAAGGCAGTTGCTCGTTCAAACAAAAATCAAAGTCGTTCAAACAAAAATAGAAGTCTTTTGAATGAAAATGTCATCTTGATAGAACGAAAATACAGTTTGTTCGAACGAGACTCCAATCCCGTTTGAACCAGCTTCTAACGAGCTTCTAACTAATTCAAATAGTAAACCTTCGTTAGATTTTCATTTGATGAAAGATATAATGAGGCTTCAAACGAAAGGTCAATTTCATTTGAACGAGATAGCAATCTCATTTGAACAAGGTTAAAAAAACTATTTTTAAATCAAAAATCCTGCCACTATTTTTATAAAAAAATCCTCAATCGGTTAAAAAAATAAACATCCCAAATAAAGCTTATGAATAATGTTAAGCAACAATTATTTTATACTCTTATAGAATGTAGGGAAGTCTTGAATGTTATGGTCGATTTGTTGTGATGGTTTGTAACGGGATATGCCAAACTAGCCTAAAATATAAAAAGGTCTAAACTATTAGCAATATCAAAAAAAATTGCTCTTAAAAATATCCCCCTTTGGCTATTCCGTTACAAAACAATACAAACCTAACCGAAATCCAAATTACATAAAAATACCTCCTAAATGACAAAAATAATGTAATACTCTTCCCAGCGCTAGAAATAGAATGGCATAAGATTCTTTGTCTTCTTGTGCTTCCCTTGGGATCCTTTGACTTCATCCGTCTACGATGTGCATTGAGTTCAGAATAGAAAAAGTAAACACCACTTAATTTGTTCTCCCCTTTTTTGTCCGTAATAGACAAAGGAGTAAAAACATAATCATGAAATCAAAGTATAAAGAATATGAAAGAAATATCATCACAAAAGATATAAATAACGCACATGCAATGATAATATCAAAGGCGTACATTCACAAACTATTTTTGAAAAAATTTCAAATTGTACAAAAAAACAACACACCGTGAATTAATACAAAAATACCTGAATCATGGAAGCGAAATGTATGGGTGTGAACATATTCCATAGGTTAATCAACATAGACAGACGTAACACATGTGCAAGAAGGATTGAGATACCATTAATGAACAATCTCAACGTATACCTTAGGTGTACAAGATTG
This sequence comes from Sambucus nigra, assembly GCA_949130495.1. Taxonomy (NCBI): domain Eukaryota; kingdom Viridiplantae; phylum Streptophyta; class Magnoliopsida; order Dipsacales; family Adoxaceae; genus Sambucus; species Sambucus nigra. The sequence goes on from OX422208.1 coordinate 388,301,679, forward strand.
GGAAATCGTGTGAAATTGTCTTAACCTAATCAACAAATTAAGTTCGTAAGTGATTTTCACACCACTGATGCCCAAAACTATGTAATGTTTTTCGAGATTTATATAGTTCGTGCAAACCCATTGATCTTCGACTTAACTCCCTCAAAATCTCAGATAACCCTGAATATTCTCAATTATTTTTTAATAAATTAATGCTCTTTTGTAGCGAATCATCAATGTTCAAACAAATTGACCAGACACTTTTGTTTTTATGTTCCTCTAATCTTTTTAGGCTCTTTTAATTGCAAATGGAGGCTTTTAACGCAAAGACTTTTATTTTTCGTAGCCCCTTTCCATTGCTTAATATTTAAAAAAATCCAAAAAAAATGATTTAAATCCGGGCAATGGTTCTTATAAGCACAACTTTTTATCTCGTTTTTTCACATTTGGTTCGTTTTAAAGAAAAATTGAGATGTAAACACTATGATCGACACGTGACAAGTAAGTGCAATTCTCAAATAATCGCGTGCTCATGTGCATTAAAGGAGACAAGGAGTCATATATGTAGAAAATTATTATCAAATAAAAACTTAATGACTTCATACATTATTAAGCACATGTATGAAATGATATCATGTCTCAAAATCCTATAAAATAGTCACATAGATATGGAATGAATGGGTGACTCGGACATCTTTAATTTTCATCCATATATGATGTAAAAAAATACAAAACTCTTTTTGTCTTTTTCAAAAAAATTTATCAAAATAAAATATGTTTACCTTTTCCAACTTTTTCTTAAAAAGAATTCGAAAATATTTTTGTATTTTTCAAAAAAATTCAAAAAACAAAACTCTTTTTGGATTTTTCTAAAAATATATCAAAATGAATAATATAAATACAATGGTAGTACACTATAGCATTAAGGATATAAGATATGAGCATGAAAATTAACCTATACTAGAAAACAAGTGACAACCTCAAGCATTAGGCCCAAAGAAGTTCTCCAAAGGAGATGACATCCTATGAAATACTCTAATCAAATTTTGTGTATTCTTGGCTAAATACTCTACTTGCTTTCAAAATCTCTCAAGTGATGTGGGGGATCATGTGGAGTAACATATGTGGGAGTGTGTGGGAGAACTCGTGTGGGAACTCATGTGTGAGCAAACCAGGGAACATACCTATAAGACACTCTCTCTAGCTTAAAACAATACTCTCTAAGGTGACCTATTTATTTGTAATGGGAATAAACATACAAGGTCTTGGGTCCACCTTCCTCAAAATATTTAGGACAAGCTCTCCTAGGTAGGTTAGGTAGAGGTCTATAAGGATCCAACACAAACTCTGCAACCATCTCGGGTGCAGCATGGTAAGTGGATGCATCGTCATAACCTATTCCTTGCCTCTCGAGGTTACCTAATGTGGAACCGAGGTGCATCTTACTACCTTCTTAGATGTGTCATCTAAAATGAACTTGACATCCCGGGCACATTCGAGATCACTCTCGAGTTGGGATACACGAGCTTTAAATTTTTTATGGGTCTCTATTGAAGATTGAATATCTCTCATAAGACTAGCCACGGTTTTGGTCAAATCAATTTTTTCCCGACCTAAAACGATTAAATGCTCACATAAAGAAATCTCCAACTTCTTGAGTTCACTCACCGATGCCTCACACTCTCTCAAAACTTTCACCTCCCTCTCCAAATCTAACACCCTAAGATACAAATCTTTATTTAGCTTGTTAGTTTTCAAAGTCTCGGTGTAAAGATCACTAAACGCCTTTTAGAGATCACCTTCTCCCTCACTCATAATCTCATCCTCACTCTCTCCAGAATGGCTCAAAACATCATTGAGGCTTTCATGTTTAGATATATCCTCATCGGCGTGGAACAAACTAGAAGTGCTAACATGACTAACCATGAATGTAACACGAGGTTCTTGTGGTGATTCTCCCCCTGAATCAACCTACTCGACGTCACTATCGTTAAATGTGGCCATATGTGCAACTTTCTTACCCTTTCTCTTAAGCCTAGTGGGACACTAATGTGCTTTGTGACTTTCCCTTCACACTCATAACATCAAACTCTACTTCTTTCTCTCCCCCACTCATACCATCATTCTTATTTTTATTTTTATTTTTCTTAAATCTTTTCATTGGAAGATTTTTCTTTTAAAAATTTGGCAAATTTTTCGAAATTTTTTGCTAATAGGGCCAAGTCATCAAAATCAAAATCAACATCAGATTCGGACTCAACATACTTTTTTCTTCCTTTTTTTAGTTTGAATCTTTAAAGCAATACCTAATTCATTAGGTTTAATAGTTTTAGGTAACATATCAATCTCATATGTTTGAAAATCTCCTACAAGTTCTTCTAACCTAAGAGTATCTAGGATCCTTAATGAATTAAGAACAACGACCTTAGGAATAAAATGGGCAGGGATTGACCTCAAAATTTTCTTAACAACTCATGACTTAGGAATCTTCTCACCCAAATTAAAACAAGAATTAACTATGTCTGATAAACACGCATAAAATTCATCAAAATACTCGGACTCTAGAATGGTAATGGTCTCAAATTGGGTGGTCAAATTTTGATACTTGTGTGCCTTTATAGCATTAGTACCCTCGTAAGTGAGATGGAGGGTTCCCAAGCTTCTTTAGGCATGGTGCATGTCATAATGTGGCAGAACTCGTCAGGGGGGACTGCTCCAAAAATAGCACTTAACCTTCGAGAGTAAAAATTACTCCACTTAAAGTCAACATTTTTCCCTTGAGAGACAGGTTTAGGGCCAAAGAAATTTTCTGTACTGACTATCGGAGGAGTCTACCCTCTTTCACAAACTAACCAAACACATTCATCAATAGCTTTAAAGGCTGACCTCATCCTAGCTTTCTAATAAGCATAATTGGAACCATAAAAAATGGACATACGAATATACAAATTATCCAATAAAATCCTGCCTTTTTCAAGATCAACGCTTTTTTAAAAAAGTTGATATCGAAGAAAAAAATATTTAAAAAAGATCACACAGTATTTTTGTGTAACTAGCTCTCATACCAATTTGTAGAGTTGCACAAGATCTTAATGGATTAACTTATTTTTTATGATCAATCACCAATCCAATTTTATCTTGCCATCCTAAGACGTGCATCTAAGTGATAAGTCAGATAAATAAAACATGTAACCACACGGAAAAACCTTTTATATTAGCACTTTATAAACTTTATAAGATAATCGACTTACAATACTACTTGATACAGCCACAAGAATAATGTGCAGTCTTCGTAGAATCTCTAAAGAATAACACTCATTCTTGAGCAGTCCACAGGTAGCAATCCACCCTCAGTATCCACCGATCAGTCTTCAGTCGTGATCCTTGTGGGTTCATAAGTCGGCCATAGAGATGATCTCTCTATCATGAGTATAACTCAACCAAGGTTCAAAACGATTCACAAAATATATTTGGGGATGTGTTTGTAAATCAAAAATATTTTATAAACATATAAGGGTGAAAACTTTTGTAATAGATATGCAGAAATCATTTTGACAAAAGTCTTATGAATTTTGGAGTCAAAATAGGTATTTATAGGTCGTAGACAAATTCGAGGTAGCATCTCGTTCGAACAAAAATAGAAGTCCTTCGAACGAGAATGTCATCTCGGTATAACGAAAACACAGTTCATTTGAATGAGACTCTAATACCATTTGAACCAGCTTCTAATGAGCTTCAAACGAATTCAAACAGTACACCTTCTCTAGATTTTCATTTGATGAAAGATCTAATGAGGCTTCAAACGAAAGGAAAATTTTGATCGAACGAGATAAAAATCTCATTTGAATGAGGTTAAAAAAATATTTTTAAATAAAAAAATCCTGCCTCGGTTTTTATAAAAAAAATCTTATTTCGGTTTAAAAAATAAACATCCCAAATAAAGTTTATGAATAATTTTAAACAACAATTGTTTTATATCTTTGTGGAATGTAGGGAAGTCTTGAATGCTGGAATCGTTTTGTCGTGAAGATTTATAATGAAATACACCAAACTTTCCTAAAATATAAAAAGGCCTAAACTATGAGCAGAATCAGAAAAATTCATCTCACATCTTCAGCTTCCTTCCTTGATTTCTTAGTAGACGTAATAACCCTATTCGCTAAAACCTTATCCCACTTCAGGTCATGGACCCTCTTCTCTAGATTCTCTTTATATTACTTTGGGCCAGATTATCTTTGTGAGAAGCCTCTAAATACTTTTGCAGCTCATCAAAGGTAACCTCAGCATCTGAGGACGAATATTTCATCTTGTCGTTCCTCACCAAAATCAACTCATAGCCTACCTGAAACTACAAAGCTAAAGGGAATAGCGATACATTGAAAAAAAGATTGGATAAATCTGAAGAATAAACATGTAAAAAACAACCTTACAAGGACCATGATTGGATCATTCTATCAGCCTCATGTGGGGGATTAAATAAGAAGACGCTTGATCAGTAGGAAGGAACCTAGCATTGATCAAGATATGAGCAAGTCCAGGACTAGCAGCTACCAATTGAATGGTATTATTGCCTTTATCAGTGGTCTTCCTTCCCAAAATCTCAGCTGTGGGAGGAGGATCCCTCATTACCCTCTTGAATATAGCCTCATGGACCCAAGGAGAGATTTTCAAAATTTGGATATGACTTTAAGCTCTAACGTCAAATTTCTTGCTCGCCAGGCGAGTAAGAAGAGGCGACCTAGCCCCAGCATGGGTGGCAATCATATTTGTAATCTTTTATTTCCCATCACGTTATAAGGGATGTTAGTCAGTACTAATGCAATGTCAAAAGGCTCAAAGGAAGAGGAAGTGCATTTTGCTAAAAAAAAAAAACTACTCTATGAGAGAAATTAAAATCAGACTTAAGTAAAGGTTTTTATGTTGTCTAAAGGGATGGGTGCGAGAGGTATTTCCTAGGTGGGTCTATCTACAAAGAAAGTTGTAATACTCTTATATCCAAGTAGAAAGGATTTAGACCTAGTTTGGTCCTCAGTACCAAGACTCTGTTAGATTAACCATGCAATTTCCATGTCAGCGAAATTCACCTCGAAGTCACGAGGGAGCTTTTTCTTACTCTTTGCTAAAAAATAAAAAGCAGGAATACAAAATCAGCACCAGAATTAAAGTAGAAGTTAGATAAAACGGTTTAAATGTGCATCCTAACCTATTACCATACCTTCCTGAAGGCATCTGGGCACCTTCCTGAAGGCATCTGGGCACCTAATATGTTGTACCCTCGAGAAAAGGGGCAGACTGCCCATTTTTCACAATCAAACCATGATCCCAATAATCCTTATTGGAATCAGGTAAATTCACAACTAAACCATGTTGGAATTCCTTGTCTTAATATAATAAATGTTTTCATTAGTGGTGACCTAATGGTAATAATACATTAATTTTGTAATCCCAATATGGGTCCCATACTATTCATTAATGTGGTGGACCCAATTACAGATTCTCTAAGTATTTGGGACAATTTGGGTAGGGACCACATCAAAATATTAGCAGAATTCCACAAATATATGGTTGGGGGAAAAAGTGAGGCCATATTTAGCAATAAAAATAGATGGTAACCAGTGAACCTTAGGAAGGGCACAAATATCACAGGCCCCACTCACTAATTTAGTGACTAACCACTGGGGGATCCCATAAGTAGCCCTAAAATCTTTTAACGAACTCTCAGTGACAATATAAACCATGCTTTCAGAATAACAAGAAAGTAGTGCAAAGAAAATTAAATAGGGATAAAAATATTCTTATAGTGAAATACGAAAATCTCTCATAAATAAATATTCTCTCACAGATATAAATCTCTCATAGATGGATGAAGTGTTTGGAGATGAAGGAAGGTTTTCTAAAAAAGGCAAATGGAGCAAAGGGCGGGAACTGACATTTTATAAGCCTGAACGACGTCTTCATGATTCCCAATGCCTAATGATGGTTAAATGTACCTGACATTTTCATTTTAATGGTGGATGACAACCAAAAATGGTTTATTACCAACTTATTGCTAGCACGCTTCGTCTCCCAAAATTTACCAATATTTATAAAATTGACACTGAACAAGGAGAACTTTGACACTGAACAAGGAGAACTAAGAATCTTGGTTTTCCAACTCCTAGGGGTTGTCAGCCAATTAAGCATCTTTGGTGACCAAGTCACAGGAGAAGACCAGGAACCAAAACCCCACATGACCTGCCCACTCTAAACTACTTAACACTTAATCCATTCATTTCACACCCCAAGCCACTCCAGAGATCTAATACTCCGGAGAAGCTATTATTTGTTGATGTTAGGGATGAAGTCCTAGGAGAGTTTATTGTATACTAAATATGGAATGTGACGTGGACCAATGGTATTATGACACATGTCATCAGAATATGCTTAACCTAACCATTGCCATGGTCAGCGCAATATCTCCTTGGTTAGCACAGTAATACCCCCAGTTGGATGGGTAGCCGATCGTAATAAATTGGTGTAAAAAGTGTATTACCTGACTTATAAAGGCATTACATCCATTCAACTTTTCTCTCTCTTATAAATAGCACACACACCCACCTGAGGGTAGGGGGAACCACTACACCAAAACTGGCGAATGGTCATGGCCAAAATCCCTAACCAAGACTGTGGGTCGCGGACTTGGGCCATGGCCATTTCGGGTGCGAAAAATTTCGTGGGTCGCGGACAAGTTCGTGACAAAAATGGTCACGGCCCGCAGGGGGTCACGGAATATGGTCGCAGACTTGGGCCATGACGGGAAAAATGGTTGTGGCCTTCGTTCATGACCCACAATCGTGACAAAATTGGTCGCGGACAAAGTCCGTGACCCATGCCGCGACGAAAAAAAGGAAAAAAATGGTCGCGGCCCAAGTCCGTGACCCACAACCGTGAAAAAATTGGTCGTGGCCAAAGTTCGTGACCCACGCTGCGATGAAAAAAACCGGAAAAAATAGTCTACGCCCAAGTCCGTGACCCACAACCGTGACAAAAAATGGTCGTGGTCAAAGTCCGTGACCCACACCGCGACGAAAAAAATGGAAAAAAATGGTCGCGGACTTTGGCCGCGACCATTTTTCGTCACAGTTGGGGATCATGGACTTTGGACACAACCATTTTTATGCGCGACGGAAAAAATAAAAATGGTCATGGACAAAGTCCATGACCATATTTAATTATAATTTTAAAATAAATATCTTTTTTTAGACCAATCCTAAAATTTTGGGTCCTGTAACTGCACGGTCGGTTGCTACGTGTAACGTTGGACACGTACGAAGTGTTACAAATATTTATTATTAGCAAAACAATAAAAAAAATCACAAATTGCGAATCAGGAACGTTGTTAATAAACTAATATATATACAAACTTAAAAGTATTACACGTCTTAATAATTCACAAACCGAAAAAAAATTGGGTAGAGATTCCTCTATTTCTGGACATTCCCAACCCTATAAATGTAAACCTGCTTATTATAAAGCCCGCACAACCATAAAATTTAACAATCAAATTATAAAAGCCTGCACGGCCATAAAACTAAACAATAAAAACCCGCACGGCTGTAACACAAAAAATAAAATCCTGAATGTCCACAACATTATATAAAAATTCTTCATGTTCTAAACCATTGCCTCCTTCATTTGTTCCACGTGCAAAAAAGAAAATGATGCAATGTTATCCTGCAAATGATAGGATAAAAAAATTATATCAGTAACCAAGTAGTTTTACAAAAAATTTATTCAAACTAAAAAATTGCATATATGAGTTATAATTATCAACATATCAATTCCTACGAGTTACATTGGTCCCGTGCGATGTGTCGGTGCCACTCACGGGGTTGTTTCAGGATTCCCCCTCTAGCGCCATGTTTTTAAGCCTCAGTCTAGACATTTTCAAATTATAGTATACTCAAATCAGGAGTCCCGTTATCATACGAAACCCTGTGATCGCACGGTCAGTTCCTATGAGTAACATTGGTCCCGTGCGGGATGTAGGTCCCTCTCATGGGGCCGTTCGGGGGTTGTTTTGGATTTTTGCCCTTTAACGCCTTGATTTTAGCCTAAGTCCTCACATTTTCAAATTATTATCGTATTCTCAAAACAGGAGTCCCGTGATCGTGAGGTAAGTTCCTACGAGTTACATTGGTCCCGTGCGAGGTGTTGGTGCCACTCACGAGGACGTTCGGGGGCTGTGTCGAGTTTTTGCCTTCTAACATCATGTTTTTAAGCCTAAGTCTAGAAATTTACAAATTATCATCGTATTCTCAAATCAAGAGTCCCGAGATTGCACGGTAAGTTCCTACAGGTGACATTGGTCTTGTACGAGGTGTTGCTACCACTCACGGGGCCATTCGGGGGCTGTTTTGGGTTTTTGCCCACTAACACCATGTTTTTATACCTAAGTGTAGAAATATGCCAATTATCATCATATTCTCAAATAGGGAGTCCCGTGATCACGTGGTCAGTACCTACGAGTTAAATTGGTCTCGTACGAGGTGTTGGTGCCACTCACGAGGCCATTCGGGGGTTATTTTGAGTTTTCACCCACAAATGCCATGTTTTGCTTAAGTCCTGATATTTTTAAATTATCATCATATTCTAAAATTGGGAGTCTCATGATCACGCGATCAGTTCCTATGAGTTACATTGATCCTGTGCGAGGTGTTGGTGCCTTTCACGGGGCCGTTCGGGGGCTATTTTGGGGTTTCGCCCTCTAGCGCCTTATTTTTAAGGCTAAGTCCTCATATTTTTAAATTACCATTGTATTCTCAAATTGGGAGTATCGTGATTGCGTGATCAGTTCCTACGAGTTACATTGGTCCCATGTGAGGTGTTGGTGCCTCTCACGAGGCCGTACAGGGGCTGTTTTGGGTTTTTGCCCTCCAACGCCATGTGTTTATGCCTAAGTCCTGATATTTTCAAATTATCATCGTATTCTCCAATCGGGAGTCCCATGATCGCACAGTCAGTTCCTACGAGTTACATTAGTCCTGTGCAAGGTGTTGGTGCCTCTCACACGGTCGTTCGGGGGTTATCTCGAGTTTTTGCCCTCTAACACCTTGTTTTCAAGCCTAAGTCCTCATATTTTCAAATTATCATCGTATTCTTAAATAGGAAGTCCCGTGATTACGCGATCATTTTCTACGAGTTACATTGGTCCCGTGCGATGTGTTGGTGCCTCTTACGGGGAAGTTTGGGGGATACTTCGTATTTTTTCCCTCTAACTCCTTATTTTTAAGCCTAAGTCCTCATCTTTTCAAATTAACATCGTATTCTCAAACCGAGAGTCCCGTGACTGTGTGGTCAGTTCCTACGAGTTACATTACTCCCGTGCGAAGTGTTAGTGCCTCTCCCGGAGCCGTTCGGGGGCTATTTCGGGGTTCCGCCCTCTAGCGCCTTGCTTTTAAGACTAAGTCCTCATATTTTCAAATTATCATCAAATTATAAAACTAAGAATCCCATGATTCTGCAGTAAGTTCCTACGAGTTACATTGCTCCCGTATGAGGTGTTGGTGCCTCTCATGGGGTCGTTTGGGGGCTATTTCGAGTTTTCGCCCAACAACGCCATGTTTTTAAGCCTAACTCCTGATATTTTCAAATTATCATTATATTCTCAAACTGGGAGTCCCGTGATCACACGGTCAACACTTACGAGTTACATTAGTATCATGCGAAGTGTTGGTGCCTCTCACGGGGCCATTCGGGAGTTGTCTCGAGTTTTGACCCTCAAACGCCTTATTTTTAAGCCAAAGTCCTCATATTTTCAAATTATCATCGTATTCTCAAACTGGGAGTCCCGTGATTACACGGTCAATTTTTACGAGTTACATTGGTTTTGTGCGAGGTGTTGGTGCCTCTCACGGGGCCATTCGGGGGTTCTTTCATCTTTTCACCCTCTAATGCCTTATTTTTAAGCCTAAGTCCTCATATTTTCAAATTATCATCGTATTCTCAAAATGGGAGTCATGTGATCACGCGGTAAGTTCCTACGGGTTACATTGGTTCGGTGCGAAGTGTTAGTGCCACCACGGGGTCGTTGGGGAACTGTGTCGGGTTTTTTCCTTCTAACGCCATGTTTTTAAGCCTAAGTCTAGAAATTTTCAAATATTCATCATATTCTCAAATTAGGAGTCCCGTGATCGCGTGGTGAGTTCTTACGAGTTACATTGGTCCCGTGCGAGGTGTTGGTGCCACTCACGGGGCCGTTCGAGGGTTGTTTTGGGTTTTCACCCACTAACGCCATGTTTTTATGCCTAGGTGTAGAAATATGCAAATTATCATCGTATTTACAAACAAAGAGTCCCATGATCATGTGGTTAGTTCCTATGAGTTCCATTGGTCCCGTATGAGGTGTTGGTGCCACTGACGGGGCCGTTCGGAGGCTGTGTCGGGTTTTTACCTTATAACGCCATGTTTTTAAGACTAAGTCTAAATTTGCAAATTATTATCGTATTCTCAAACCATGATTCCTTTGATCTCATGGTAAGTTTCTACAAGTTACATTGGTCCTGTGCGAGGTGTTGTGCCACTCACGGGGCCGTTCAGGAGCAGTTTTGGTTTTTTGCCCTCCAACGCCATGTTTTTATGCCTAAGTGTAGAAATATGAAAATTATCATCATATTCTCAAACCGAGTGTTTTGTGATCGAGCGGTCAGTTCCTACAAGTTGCTTTGGTCCCGCATAAGGTGTTGGTGCCACTCACGAGGCAGTTCGTCGGCTGTTTTGGGTTTTCACCCATTAACGCCATGTTTTGCTTAAGTTCTAATATTTTTAAATTATCGACGTATTCTCAAATCGTGAGTCCCATGATCGTGCGGTCAATTCTTACGAGTTACATTGGTCTCGTGAGAGGTGTTGCGGTCAATTCCTACAAGTTGCTTTGGTCCCGCATAAGGTGTTGGTGCCACTCACGAGGCCGTTCGTCGCCTGTTTTGGGTTTTCACCCACTAACGCCATGTTTTGCTTAAGTTCTAATATTTTTAAATTATCGACGTATTCTCAAATCGTGAGTCCCATGATCGCGCGGTCAATTCTTACCAGTTACATTGGTCTCGTGAGAGGTGTTGGGGCCGTTCGGGGATGTTTCGGGGTTTCGCCCTCTAGCGCCTTATTTTTAACCCTAAGTCCTGATATTTTCAATGTATCATTGTATTCTCAAATGGAGAGTCCCGTTATCGCACTGTCACTTCCTGCGAGTTACATTGGTCCCATGCGAGGTGTTGGTGCCTCTCAGGGGTCGTTCGGGGGTTGTTCTGAGTTTTTGCCCTCAACCGCCATGTTTTTAAGCCTAAGTCCTAATATTTTCTAATTATCATCATATTCTCGAATCGGGGGTCCCGTGATCGCACGGTTAGTTCCTACAGTTTACATTGGTCTCGTTCAAGGTGTTGGTGCCTCTCATGGGGTCGTTTGGGGGTTATCGGAGTTTTCACTTTCTAACGCTTTATTTTTAAGCCTAAGTCCTCATATTTTCAAATTATCATCGTATTCCCAAATCAGGAGTCCCGGGATTATGCGTCCAGTTCCTACGAGTTATATTGGTCCCGTGTGAGGTGTTGGTGCCACTCACGAGGTCGTTCAGGGGCTGTTTTGGGTTTTTTCCCTCTAACGCCTTATTTTTTAGCCTAAGTACTCATATTTTCAAATTATCGTTGTATTCTCAAATCGGGAGTCTCATGACTGTGAGGTCAATTCTTACTAGTTTATTGGTCCCGTGCGAAGTGTTGGTGCCTCTCACCGGGCCATTCGGGGGTTGTCTTGAGTTTTCGCCCTCTAACGCCTTGTTTTTAAGCCTAAGTCCTCATATTTTTAAATTATCATTGTATTCTCAAATCGAGAGTCCCGTGATTACGCAGTCAGTTTATACGAGTTACATTGGTCCCGTACGAGGTGTTGGTGCGACTCACTGGGTCGTTCGGGGGCTGTTTTGGGTTTTCGCCCTCTAACGCCTTGTTTTTAAGCCTAAGACCTCATATTTTCAAATTATCATCGTATTCTCAAATCGGGTGTCACTTGACTGTGCGATCAGTTCCTACAAGTTACATTGGTCCCGTGCGAGGTGTTGGTGCCCGTCATTAGGCCATTCGGGGGTTATCTCGAGTTTTTTCCCTCTAACGCCTTGTTTTTAAGCCTAAGTCCTCATATTTTCAAATTATCATTGTATTCTCAAACCGAGACTCTCGTCAATACACGGTCAGTTTCTACGAGTTATATTGGTCCCATGTGAGGTGTTAGTGCCTGTCACGGGGCCGTTCAGGGGTTGTTTCGATTTTTTTCCCTCTAAAGCCTTGTTTCCAAGCCTAAGTCCTCATATTTTCAAATTATCATCGTATTCTCAAAATGGGAGTCCCGCGATCGTGTGGTAAGTTCCTATGAGTTACATTGGGCCCGTGTGAGGTGTTGATGCCACTCACGGGGCCGTTTGGGGGTTATGTCGAGTTTTTGCCTTCTAACGCCATGTTTTTAAGCCTAAGTCTAGAAATTTGAAAATTATCGTCGTATTCTCAAACTGGGAGTCTTGTGATCACGCTGTAAGTACTTACAAAATACATTGGTCCCTTGTGAGGTGTTAGTGCCACTCACGGGACCCTTCAATGGCTATTTCACTTTTTCACCCACTAACGCCATGTTTTTGAGCCTAAGTGAAGAAATATAAAAATTATCATCATATTCTCAAACTGGTGGTCCCGTGATCGCGCGATCAGCTCCTACGAGTTACAGTGGTCCCTTACGAGGTGTTAGTGCCACTCACGGGGCTGTTTAGGGGCTGTGTCGAGTTTTTGCCTTCTAACGCCATGTTTTTAAGTCTAAGTCTAGAAATTGGCAAATTATCATCATATTCTCAAATCGGGAGTCCCATAATCGTGCGGTAAGTTCCTACGAGCTACATTGGTCCCATACGAGGTGTTGGTTCCACTCATGGGGCCGTTCGAGGGCTATTTCTAGTTTTTATCATCATATTCTCAAACTGGTGGTCCCTCCAATGCCATGTTTTTAAGCGTAAGTCCTGATTTTTTCAAACTATCATTGTATTCTCAAACCCAGAGTCCCGTGATCATACGTTTAGTTCCTAGGAGTTACATTGATCCCCTGCGAGGTGCTGGTGCCTCTCATGGGGCCATTCGTGGGTTGTCTCGAGTTTTCTCCCTCTAATACCTTATTTTTAAGCCTAAGTCCTAATATTATCAAATTATCATCGTATTCTCAAATTGGGAGTCTCGGGAGTGCACGATCAGTTCCTACGAGTTACATTACCCCGTGCAAGGTGTTGGTGCCTTTTGCAGGGCCGTTTGGGGGGCTATTTTAAGGTTTCGCCCTCTAGCGCCTTGTTTTTAAGCCTAAGTCCTCTTATTTTCAAATTTGCATTTTACACTCAAATCGGGAGTCCCATGACTACGTGGTCAGTTCCTACGAGTTACATTACCCCGTGCGAGGTGTTGGTGCATCTCACGGGGCTATTCGAGGGCTAATTTGGGGTTTTGCCCTCTAGCGCCTTGTTTTTAAGCCTACGTCCTTATATTTTTAAATTACCATTGTATTCTCAAACTGGGAGTCCCGTGACTGCACAGTCAGTTCCTACGAGTTACATTGGTCTTGTGCGAGGTGTTGGTGCCTCTCACGAGGCCATTCGGGGTTGTTTCAGGGTTTTGCCCTCTAGCGCCTTATTTTGAAGCCTAAGTCCTCATATTTTCAAATTATCATCTTATTCTAAAATCGGGAGTCCCGTGACTACGTGATCAGTTCCTACAAGTTACATTGGTCCCATGAGAGGTGTTGGTGCCTTTCACGGGGCCGTTCGGGCACTGTTTTGAGTTTTCTCCCTCCAAAGCCATGTTTTTAAGCCTAAGTCCTGATATTTTTGAATTATCATCATATTCTTAAATCGGGAGTCTTGTGATCATACGATCAGTTTATATGAGTTACAGTAGTCCCATACGAGGTGTTGGTGCCTTTCATGGGGCCATTCGGGGGTTGTCCAGAGTTTTCGCTCTCTAATGCCTTATTTTTAAGCCTAATTCCTCATATTTTCAAATTATCATCGTATTCTCAAACCGGAAGTCTCGTGTTTATGTGGTCAGTTTCTACGAGTTACATTGGTCGCATGTGACGTGTTGGTGCCTCTCACGGGGCCGTTCGGGGTCTCTCCCTCTAGCGCCTTATTTTCAAGCCTAAGTCCTCAAATTTTCAAATTATCATCATATTCTCAAACTGGGAGTCCCATGATTGTGTGGTCAGTTCCAACAAGATACATTAGTCCCATGCGAGGTCTTGGTGCCTCTCACGGGGCCTTTTGGGGGTTGTTTCGAGTTTTCGCCCTCCAATGCCATGTTTTTAAGCTTAAGTCTTGATATTTTCAAATTATCATCATATTCTCAAACCGGGAGTCCCGTGATTACGCGGTCAGTGTCTACAAGTTACATTGGTCCCGTGCGAGGTGTTGGTACCTTCATGGGGGCCGTTCAGGGGTTATTTTGGGTTTTTGCCCTCTAAAGCCTTATTTTTAAGCCTAAGTCCTCATATTTTCAAATTATCGTCATATTCTCAAACCGAGAGTCTCGTGACTGCACGATCAGTTCCTACGAGTTACATTGGTCCCGTGTGAGGTGTTGGTGCCTCTTACGGGGCCGTTCGGGGGCTGTTTTGGGATTTCACCCTCTAGCGCCATGTTTTTAAGCCTAAGTCTTCATATTTTCAAATTATCATCGTATTCTCAAATCGGGAGTCCCGTGATTACGCGGTTAATTTCTATGAGTTACATTGGTCCCGTGTGAGGTGTTGGTGCCTCTCACGGGGCTGTTCGAGGGTTGTTGAGGGTTTTCACCCTCTAACGCCTTGTTATCAAGCCTAAGTCGTCATATTTTTAAATTATCATCGTATTCTCAAAATGGGAGTCCTGGGATCACGCGGTATATTTCTACGAGTTACATTAGTCCCGTGTGAGGTATTAGTGCCACTCACGAGACTGTTCGGGGACTGTGTCAGTTTTTCACCTTCTAATGCCATATTTTTAAGCCTAAGTCTAGAAATTTGCAAATTATCATCGTATTCTCAAATCGGGAGTCCCTTGATCGTGCGATAAGTTCCTACGAGTTACATCGGTCCCGTGCGAGGTGTTGGTGCCACTCACGGGGCCGTTAGGGGGATGTTTTGGGTTTTCACCCACTGACGCCATGTTTTTGTGCCTAAGTGTAGAAATCTACAAATTATCATCGTATTCTCAAATCGGGAGTCCCATGATCAAGCGATCAGTTCCTACGAGTTACATTGGTCCCGTACGAGGTGTTGGTGCCACTCACGAGGCCATTCGGGGGTTATTTTGGGTTTTCATCCACTAACGCCATATTTTGCTTAAGTCCCGATATTTTTAAGTTATTGACGTATTCTTGAACTGTGAGTCCCATGATCGCGCGATCAGTACCTACGAGTTACATTGGTCCCTTGAGAGGCGTTGGTGCCTCTCACGGGGCCGTTTGGGGGTGTTTCGGGGTTTCGCCCTTTAGCGCCTTGTTTTTAAGCCTAAGTCCTCATATTTTCAAATTGTCGTCGTATTATCAAACCAGGAGTCCCGTGATTATACAGTCAGTTCCTATGAGTTACATTGGTCCCGTGCGAGGTGTTGGTGCCTCTCACGGGGCCGTTCGGGGGCTGTTTTAGGTTTTCACCCTCCAAAGCCATGTTTTTAAGCTTAAGTCCTGATATTTTCAAATTATTATCATATTCTAAAACTGAGAGTCCCATGATCGCACGGTTAGTTCTTATGAGTTGCATTGGTCCCATGCGAGGTGTTGGTGCCTCTCTCGGGGCCGTTCAGGGGTTGTCTCATGTTTTCGTCCTCTAACGCCTTATTTTTATGCCTAAGTCCTCGTATTTTCAAATTATCATTGTATTCTCAAACCGAGAGTCCATTGATCGCGCGGTCAATTCTTACGAGTTACATTGGTCCCGTACAAGGTGTTGGTGCCACTCATGAGGTCGTTCGGGAGCAATTTCAGGTTTTCATCAACTAACGCCATGTTTTGCTTAAGTCTTGATATTTTTTAATTCTCAATTTTGGATTTTCATCCACTAACGCTGTGTTTGGAGTTTTTGCCCTCTAACGCCTTATTTTTAAGCCTAAGTCCTAATATTTTCTATTTATCATCGTATTCTCAAATCGGGAGTCCCGTGATCGCACTGTCAGTTCCTATGAGTTACATTGGACCCGTGCGAGGCGTTGGTGCCCCTCACTGGGTTGTTTCAGGGTTTCTCCCTTTAGCGTCTTGTCTTCAAGCCTAAGTGCTCATATTTTCAAATTCTCATCGTATTCTCAAATTAGCAGTCCCGTGACTGCACGGTCAGTTCCTACGAGTTACATTGTCCCGTACGAGGTGTTGGTGCCTCTCACGGGACCATTCAGGGGCTGTTTTGAGGTTTCACCCTCTGATGCTATTTTTCAAGCCTAAGTCTATATATTTTCAAATTATTGTCATATTCTAAAATCAAGAGTCCCGTGACTATGTGGTCAGTTCCCGCGAGTTACATTGGTCTCGTACGAGGTGGTGGTGCCTCTCACGAGGCCGTTCGAGGGATGTTTGAGGTTTTCTCCCTCTAACACCTTGTTTTTAAGCCTAAGTCCTCGTATTTTCAAATTATCATCGTATTCTCTAACCAAGAGTCTCGTGATCGAGCGGTCAGTTCCTATAAGTTACAATGGTCCCGTGTGAGGTGTTGGTGCCTCTCACGGGGCCGTTCGGGGGCTGTTTCGTGATTTCGCCCTCTAACGCCATGGTTTTAAGCCTAAGTCCACATATTTTCAAAGTTTCTTCATATTCACAAATCAAAATTCTCGTGACTATGCGGTCAATTCCTACGAGTTACATTGGTATTGTACGAGGTGTTGGTGCCTCTCATGGGGCCGTTCGGGGCCTGTGTCATGTTTTTGCCTTATAACACCATCTTTTTAAGCCTGAGTCAAGAAATTTACAAATTATCGTCATATTCTCAAATCGAGAGTCCCATGATTGTGTGGTCAGTTTTTACAAGTTATATTGGCCCCGTGCGAGGTATTGGTGAGTCTCACGTGGCAATTAGTGGGTTGTTTCGAGTTTTCCCCCTCTATTGCCATGTTTTTAAGCTTAAGTATTGATATTTTCAAATTATAGTCGTACTCTCAAATCGAAAGTCCCGTGATCTTTGAGTCAGTTTCTACAAGTTACATTGGTCCCGTGCGAGGTGTTGGTGCCCCTCACGTGGTCGTTCGGGGGCTATCTCGTGTTTTTACCTTGTAATGCCATGTTTTGAAGCCTAAGTCTAGAAATTGGCAAATTATCGTCGTATTTTCAAATTGGGAGTCTTGTAATCATGCGGTCAGTTTCTACAAGTTATTTTGGTCCCGTGCGAGGTGTTGGTGCCTTTCACGGGGTGATTCGTGGGCTATTTGGGGATGTCTCCTTTTAACGCCATTTTTTTAAGCTTAAGTCTAGAAATTTGCAAATTATCATCGTATTCTCAAATTAGGAGTCCCGTGATGGTGCAGTCAGTTTCTACAAGTTATATTGGTCCCTACGAGGTGTTGGTGCCTCTCATGGGGACTTTCGGAGGCTATTTCGAGTTTTCACCATCTAACACTATGTTTTTAAGGCTAAATCTAGATATTTTCAAATTATCTTCATATTCTCAAACCGAGAGTCCCATGACCACGCGCTCTGTTCCTAGAGTTACATGCTCCTGTGAGAGGTGTTGGTGCCTCTCACGGGTGATTTTGGGGTTGTTTCGTGTTTTCCCCCTCTGACGCCATGTTTTTAATCCTAAGTCTTGATATTTTCAAATTATCTTCGTATTCTCAAATCGGGACTCCCAGGATCCCGTGATCAGTTCCTACGATATACATTTCTCCCGTGCAAGGTGTTAGTGCCTCTCACATTGCCATTCGAGGATTGTCTCGTGTTTTTCCCCTTAACGGCATATTTTTAAACCTAAGTATAGAAATTTTCAAATATCATCGTACTCTCAAACTGGGAGCCCCGTGATCACGCGGTCAGTTCCTACGAGTTACATTAGTCCCGTGCGAGGTGCTGGTGCCTCTCACAGGCCGTTCGGTGGTTGTTTTTGGTTTTTAGCCTCTAATGCCATGTTTTTAAGCCAAGTCCTCATATTTTCAAATTATCATCGTATTCTTAAATCGGGAGTTCCTTGATTGCACGGTCTGTTCCTACGATTTACTTTGGTCCCGTACGAGGTGTTGGTCCCACTCATGGGGCCGTTTGGAGGTTGTGTCGAGTTTTTGACTTCTAACACCGTGTTTTTAAGCCTAAGCCTAAAAATTTACTAATTATCGTTGTATTCTCAAACCGGGAGTCCCGTGATTGAGCGATTTGTTCCTATAAGTTACATTGGTCTTGTGCGAGGTGTTGGTGCCTCTCACGGGGCCGTTTAGGGGCTGTATCATATTTTTTGCCTTCTAATGCCATGTTTTTAAGCCTCTAGAAATTTATAAATTATCATCGTATTCTCAAACCGAGAGTCCCGTGATCATGTGGTCAACTTCTACAAGTTATATTGGTCCCGTACGAGGAGTTGGTGTCTCTCACGGGGCCGTTCGGGAGCTATTTTGGGGTTTCGCCCTCTAACGCCATGTTTTTAAGCCTAAGTATACATTTTTTCAAATTATCGTAGTATTTTCATTTGTATTTTCATTTCTAAACCCATAAAGGTCTGGCCCCAATACATAATGGTGTTTGCATGTACTAAGTGGTGATAATTACGATAGTAACAATACTAATTATGGAAGAAATCATTTTCAGATAGAAAACATTTTGGGATAATTTCAATCAGCTAGGAAGATGCTGAAAGCAATGATGCTTACTCTGGATTACTAAAAGAAAGAATGGACACAAGTATGGTACATAGAATAAAATCGGGTCTAAATTAAACATCATCGGGCCTCCATCGCTGCAGTTGAGGCCTTTTTCCCAACTATAAAAGCAGGTCTTTAGGGTGAAACTAGTGTCGTGTGCTCATTGCCAAATACAGTAGGAATATCAGACACGGTGGGTCTATCGATGGAATTATTGAACACACAATGATCAACTGTAATGTTCCGAGTGGCATTGGTGGCATATTCCCTTCCATACCTGAAAAATTAAACCAATTGGATTAGTTGCATATTATCTTGTAAAAGGACATTAGAAATATAACTTTAGATTGAACACGGACTTGATAGTGTGTGAAAATGAGCAACTCACGAATCCAACAAGACTCAGATAATCTGACTTGGAAAATGGTTGCAACATTTGTAACATTACCATCTACTCAAGTTCTAAAGGATTAGAAATTGGATAACAGTTATATAAATTGTTATATAATAGTTTATATAACTGTTACATAATAATTATATATTACCAAACATTAAAACCTTTTAGTGGAAAGCCCATCTATCTAAGAAAATGTGCTAATAATCCAATTTGTGTGATATGCAAGGACGAAATTGAATCTACAAAGCATGTTGTGATTTAGTGCAACTGGACTGCAGAGGTTTGGAGAGCTTGGGCAATTGATTGGGGAAAATGTGAGGCGACATCTCAATCCCCTTTGCATTCAATCTCAAATAATCTCGATCGTGAAAAATCATTTGGAGAAGCAGTGGATCATCTTAGTATAGTAGTCCGGATTGCTTGGCATATTTGGAGTGCTCGGAATAAATTTATCATCCAATAAGAGAACATTTGGGCCAGGAAATTGATTGATCAGAGTATGTTAAGCTGTGATGAATTGCATAAGTTATCAAGGAAAAGTTTTTATCATACGTAAATTGCAATGGGGCCTTCCTCCCATCCTCACCAAAGCAGAAATTGGCGGTATTTTAAGAGACCAAAAAGGATCTTTTTTGGATGTCTTCTCAACACTTTGCACAGTGCAATCAGCTAGAGGTTGTGAAGCTCTTGCGACAAGGAGAGACTCTAAAACTTTCAAGAATAATGGTCTGTATAATGGTGTGATTGAAAATGATTGTAAGGTGGGACCCTCCATGGGAGCTAGCCCCAATCATCCTGGATATAAAGTAAGCGTGATACCTCTAATGTCATGTTTTTAAGCCTAAGTCTAGAAATGTGCAAATTATCATTGTATTCTCAAATCGGGAGTCCCGTGATCGAGCAGTCAGTTCCTACGAGTTCCATTGGTCCCGTACGAGGTGTTGGTGCCTCTCATGGGGACGTTCGGGGGATGTTTCGGGTTTTCGCCATCTAACGCCATGTTTTTAATCCTAAGTCTAGATATTTTCAAATTATCACCGTATTTTCAAACCGGGAGTCTCATGACCACGCGATCAGTTCCTACGAGTTACATTGGTCCCGTGCGAGGTGTGCGTGCCTCTCACGAGGCCATTCGGGGGCTCTTTCGGGGTTTTCCCCTCTAATGCCATGTTTTTAAGCGTAAGTCTTGATATTTTCAAATTATCATCATATTCTCAAACTATGAGTCTGTGACCATGCGATCAGTTCCTACGAGTTACATTGCTCCAGTGCGAGGTGTTGGTGCCTCTCACGGGGCCGTTCGGGGGCTATTTGGGGATGTTGCCCTCTAACGCCATGTTTTTAAGCCTAAGTCTAGATATTTTCAAATTATCATCATATTTTTAAACCAGAAGTCCCGTGATTACGCGATCAGTTCCTATGAGTTACATTGGTCCCGTGCGAGGTGTCGGTGCCTCTCACGAGGCCGTTCGGGGATCGTTTGGGGTTTTCCCCTCTAAGGCCATGTTTTTAAGTGTAAGTATTGATATTTTCAAATTATCATCCTATTCTCAAATCGTGAGTCCCGTGACCAGGCGGTCAGTTCCTATAAGTTACATTGGCCCGGTGCGAGGTGTTAGTGCCTCTCACAGTGCCGTTTAGGAGATATTTTGGGTTTTCTCCCTCTAACGCTAAGTTTTTAAGCCTAAGTATAGATATTTTAAAATTAGCATCGTATTCTCAAACCAGGAGTTCCGTGACCATGCGGTCAGTTCCGACGAGTTACATTGGTCCTGTGCGAGGTGTCGGTGCCACTCACGGGGCGATTTGGGAGCTCTTTCGGGGTTTCCCCAGCTAGTGTCATACTTTTAAGCCTAAGTCTTGAGATTTTCATATTATCATCATATTCTCAAATCAATTGTCTCCTGACCATGTGCTCAGTTCCTACGAGTTACATTAGTCCCGTGCGAGGTGTTGGTGCCTCTCACGGGGCCGTTTGGAGGTTGTTTCGGGGTTTCTTCCTTTAACGCCAAGTTTTTAAGCCTAAGTCTAAATATTTTCAAATTATCATGTATTCTCAAATCAGGAGTCCCGTGACCATGCGGTCAGTTCCTATGAATTACATTGATCCCGTGCGAGGTGTCGGTACCGAGTAAATAAACAACAATCCAACCAGTAATAAACAAAATCTCAATTAGTAAGGCAACACAATATTTACAAGGAAAATTACCCAACCCAATATTTTTATTACTCACAAAATATAGGACCTTTACAAAATCATCTAGGTTCTCTCATGGGCCTAGATTATCAGGTTACAATGCTTAAATACAAGGTAATATGAAGTTGACAACCTCAACTGCTAGGTACATGTGTCTAGATCATATCATGGGGGCGTTTGGGGGTTGTTTGGGGATTTCCCCTTCTAAAGTTATGTTTTTAAGTTTAAGTCTAGATATTTTCAAATTATTGTTGTATTCTCAAACTGGGAGTCTCGTGTCCACGCGGTCAGTTCCTACGAGTTACATTGGTCCCGTGCGAGGTGTTTCTGCCTCTCACGGGGCCGTTTGGGGTTCATATTTAAAGTGAAGAAGTAAAGACATGAACATCACGAAAATAAAAGTAAAACATGAATAACACGATGACAAGACACAATAAGACGATTGATGCGAGTCTTAATTTCCACAAAAACACAACACGACAATAGTATTAAAGTTCTTTTACCATCTATTTACATAATCACCATGAACAATCGTCCCTTATATCTCACATAAAATGGAAACACGGTTTTTTTACCGTTAGTATGTTATTCATGCCCCTTCCCCCACCCAGAACATTGGTATGTTAATTGGGAACACAATTATTAGTTTCTACCCAACCTTTGGGAGACTACGTCTATGGGGTGGGTATGGTGAAACCTAAAAATGTTACTGAAACAAACATACATGTAAGATGAATAAAGCATACCAGATTGAAATGTTTTTCACATTTACCCTCAATTATCTGCAACCAAAAGAGAAACAATTATTAAAATTGATCTATCTGAACTTGTAATAGAAGTGAAAGGAAAGTTAAATTCACCATTAAACACATTCTACAAGTTATCCAAGAAAATTACCTGAAGAACCTTGTACATACATGCTTTTGGGCCACAAGAAAAATATGCAAAGACAACTGGGCATGGTCTAAACTTTAGCTCATTTGTATACAAATGAAAGAAGAGTTATTAGTAACCTTAAAAATCATTCAACGTTTGCACTCAATCTACTTTAGTTTCAAAAAATTATACCAAAGCTGATCTGGTAGGGAGGTCAATTACTCTGCTTTGTCTGGAAAGAATCTACAAAAATGGAAAATCGCACCAAATCGCCGAAAGAGCTCCTGCAAAAGATTAAGATCGTCAAAGAACTTACTAATATCCATATTTGCTATATTTATAAAATAATATGGAAAACTTACTAATAGCCATATTTGCTAATACCCTTTGACTTCATCTTCTTCCTAAAATCAATGAACAACATATTCAATATTAAAGGCATTGTTGTGTCCAATTTTATGTGTCGGCTTAGAATTATCCTAAAATAACGACACGTATATAACCCCCAATGCAATGTCAAAAAAATCCATTTAATTATATTTTTTCAAAAAAAAAAATCATGGCACGCATATAACCCCCAATATAATATGATGACATGCATATAACCCACAACAAGGTGGATGTAAATTTTTTTACTCATTAAAAATCCATTTAATTATATTTTTTGAAAAAAATTATAATGTCTAGGGTTTTGAATACTATTTTGTCAAAAAAAATACTCACACATACAATCAGGGTTTATTGGAATAATCTATACATACACACACATACAATCTAGGGTTTATTGACATAATCTATGCATACACACACATACAATTTAGGGTTTACTAAACCTTAATATTTTTTTACATAATCTATACATACACACACATATAATCTATACATACACACACATACAATCTAGGGTTTATTGACATAAAAAAATAATTTATTTGTTCATAGTTACACACATAAACATACATATACACATAAATTTGTGCATACACACACATACACACATATAAACATAAATCTATACATACATACACAAAAATTAGGGCTTACCTTTAGACATGACGAAATCGCACAAATTGAAGTGAAATCGAAATGCAATCGAAGTGAATCTATACATACACCCTTACCTTTAGACAAATAGCAATGAAATCGCACAAATCGTACAGCCTTTAGGCACCAAAATGGTTCAACAGAAATGAAATTGCAGCGGTGTTTTGTTTTAAGTTCTGAACCTAGTCACGGCCTAGAGCTATAACCCACCGTACATGACCAATGAATGAGGCCAGGGTGTTGATGGATTGAACCTAGTCACGACCTAGAGCCGTGACCCACCATGTGCGACCCTTCTTCCATCAGAACCACTGCTTTAATGAGGTATGGCCATGGCCCATAGTCGTGACCCACACCAAGAAATGGTCACGGCCCCCAGCTGTGACTCCATTTGTGTAAGTTTTGTTCTTTGTCATTCCTATAGTCACGGTCCAAGTCCGTGACCAGTTTGGAGGGAATGTTGGCGTAAATTTGGCGCCAAGGTTATCCTGGCCCAAGTAACTCCGAACAGTTTTTTGAAGAAACTCTTTTCTTAAAAACAAAAACTATTTTGAACACAAGATGTGTTTTATAAAAGTATGTACGATATCTATTCAAGATTTGATTAAAAGGTTTATAAAATAGTTTAAACAAATTTTAAACTCAGCACAACCAAGAATGAGATGAGAAGATGTAGGAAGATTAAGAACAAGATTTTTTACGTGGTAAAACCTCACCCAACTGAGGAAACATCCACGACTCCCTCTACGGAGTAAAAACAAAAATTCCACTATAAACAAATTTTAACAGTTACAAACTATATAACAAACATGCATACAACTCAGACCTATATAAGTTTATGAATGTACCCTCTGGTGTCCTTATAACTTCTCTGCAATTCTGATTCTTGATGTTGTTCTCCCAGTTTGTTAACTCCCAATTTGTTCAATCTCTTTACGTCGACTCTTGTTCACAAGATCTTATTACCAACACTTTTCGTGTGGAAGGGTGAAAGTGTTTGTGGAGGTGCTCTCTAACACAAGCATGCACACACACACACTTATTATGTACAATCAGTCCTAACAAATTACATATAAGTCTATATGCAGTGACTTTTATTTTTCTCTCTTCTCACAAAACTTAACCTTTTTGACCTTTAAAGCAATCCCATAATCCACGGCTATCTTGCTTAGAAGACGTATCAAGATCTTAATCAATCTCTGTTTTTGAAAAGATTTTTGAGATTGAAAACCACCAAGTGCGATTCCAAACTAGGTCAAAGGTCTTGTTTCAAGAGAACTAGAAACAGAAAACATTATTGTTGATTTCAAAGTTAAAAATCTTTTTTAGAAAAGAATCAACAATATATTTCTCAAGCTGAGAAATAAAAATGCCAACTAAGTGTAATATATCATGAAGAACTCAGATCTGAAATTTCTATATAAAAGAAAAATAGATCTAAGAAAATGATTAAGTTGGAAATAAGATCTCAAGAATGAAGAGGTTACAGCAACAAACCAACTCTCAAAACACTCAAACACTCAAGGTTGTGTTTGGGAAAATACAGGGGTTTGAAGATTTATATTTGGTTTGAACTGTTTGGATGATTTAGGGTTAGGGTTAGGTTTACTAACTCTTTCTCTCTCTTCTGGTTTCTCTTTTTCTCTCTCTTCTGGTTTCTCTTTTTCTCTCTCTTTTCTCTCTTCTCTCTCTATTCTCTCTAATCTCTTTTTTTTCTCTCAAATGACGAAATGGCCAAAAGTCTCTGAAGGCTGAGAGTAGGAGCCTTTTTATTGGAGGCTGAGAAGGTTAGAGAATGAGGATTGAAATCAAGGGATTAGATTTAGTCAAGATCAATTGACTTGGATCCAATGGTACACGATAAGCGGTGGTAAAGACTCTCCTGATTGGTCCACAAGGGGATTACAGGGATTATGAAGGGGCACATGCATATCGTTGATAAAAAAAGATCTAAGGGTTCAAAACGTGTGTTGGTTTACACGCTATAAAGAAACACACTTTCCATCAATCAGAAAGCAACAAATGATGGACAATGAATAGAGATAAAGCGCGCGTCTGAAAGTAATTACAATGTACACCCTGAAGTCTCTGCCGCTTTTGGATTCTACCCAAGGTAACTTTAGGCCAATAAAACCAACAATATGAAATAGCAGATTGACCCCACAAACTTTTAAAACCAAGTTTTAATTAATTAAAACCTTATTTTAAAATGTTTATAAAATCCCAAAAAATATTTAAAAAACAATATTAGGGATTTAAACACACTCAACATATGTACACACATTAATATGCAATATGGCATGTATATGATCCATTCTACTGTGTGTGACTGTTGGTAATGAGGTCTAGATCACTTCAATCAAAGATGAAATAGTAGTGCAAGCTCTGATGTTCTTTGGATTCTAGGTTAGACATAATTTTGTCACAATTTCCAAACTAGATGAACACTTATACAATATAGACTCAAGTGAGTCAAGAGTATAAGGTGCTTCAATCCCCCCCTTTGGAAATATGAGACAAAATATCCTTTGAGTCATCTAGAACTCGTAGGGAAATAAGAATGAGGAAACCTATTCCTACAACAATCTATCTACCCAAATCCTAGAAAGCAGAAGTACATAACTCAACTATTTACAATTGAATACCCTATTACAACTGTTGAGAATAACTGTACAAAAACCTGCAATGAAGCACTAAGATCAAGCTGTTTAGCATATGTAAAGAATCATTAGAGACTCAAATTTCTCCCCCATTTTGTCTCAAATAGACAAAGGGAAAAAAATAAAGAGATCAAAGAGATTAATCAGCACACACCATACCAATAGATTTACGCAAAGAAATAAATCGATTGTAATCTAAAGATTTGGTAAATATATCTGCGAGTTGCAAATCAGTAGGAAGATAATTGATTTCTAATTCCTTAGTTTCAACTAATTCGCGTATAAAGTGATGTCTTATTTTTATGTGCTTTGTTCGTGAGTGTTAAACAGGGTTTTTAGAAATATTGATCGCACTTTGATTATCACAATAGAGATGCAATTGGTTTTCTTGAATACCATAATCACTCAGCATTTGCTTAAGCCATAGTAATTGAGCACAATAGCTGCCAGTGGCTATGTATTCAGATTCAGCTGTTGAGAGTGATGTGCAGTTTTGTTTCTTACTACTCCATCCTACCAAGTTATTACCTATATAATAACATGCTCCTGATGTGCTTTTACTATCATCAGTACACCCAGCCCAGTCAGCATCAGTTTACCCAATTATAGTGCTTGGTGTGTCGTTAGTGTACCAAAGTCCTAGATTCAGAGTGCCTTTTACATATTTAATGATTCGTTTAACAGAATTCAGATGGCTCTCTTTAGGGTTATTTTGATATCGAGCACAAATACACACAGCATACATAATATCAGGACGTGAGGCAGTAAGGTATAGCAAGGTTCCTATCATACTACAATATAGTGTAGGATCTATGGATTTTCTGATTTCGTCTTTAGAAAGTTTTACCGTAGTACTCATCGGTGTTTTAGCATTTTTATCACTCTCAAGGCCAAATTTCTTTACTATCTCTAAAGCATACTTAGATTGCGAAACAAACAATCCTTCTGAATTTTGTTTGACTTGAAGACCTAAGAAAAATTGCAACTCCTCCATAAGAGACATTTGAAACTCCTTATGCATTATTTCAGAGAAGGATTTTACTTCTGAGGGAGAAGTTGATCCAAATATAATATCGTCAACATAAACTTGAGAAATAATGATGTGTTTGTCAAAATGTTTGACAAAAATGGTTTGATCATTTCCACCTCTTTTGAAACCTTTATATAAGAGGAAACTGGAAAGACGCTCACACCAAGCTCTAGGTGCTTGTTTAAGCCCATACAAAGCCTTTTTAAGACGAAATACATGATTTGGATATTGAGGGTTAGTGAACCCTTTAGGTTGTTCTACATAGGTCTCCTCAGTCAATATTCCATTAAGGAATGCAGATTTGACATCCATTTGGTAGAGTGTAAAATGCAAGTGGCAAGCTATAGCAAAGAGAAGACGAACAGATTCTAAACGAGTAACAGGAGCAAAGGTCTCGCTAAAATCTATTCCTTCAATTTGAGAATATCCTTGAGCAACTAATATAGCTTTGTTTCTAATGATTATCCCACTTTCATCAGATTTATTTTTTAAAAATCCAACGTGTGCCAATAACCTTTTTGTGATCAGGCCTAGGTACAAGATACCAAACATCATGAATGACAAATTGAAGAAGTTCTTCCTGCATAGCAGAAATCCAGTGAGAGTCATTCAATGCCTCATTTACATTCTTTGGTTCCACTAAGGAAACAAAACATGCATAATGTGCATAATTTCTTAGTTGAGATCTTGTACGCACTGGCTCACTAGGATTACCAACTACGTTATTTATGGGATAATCTTTAGAAACCCAGTTAGGTACTTCAGGTATCTCAATTGGTAACGAATCATCTATTTCAAGAGAGTCATTTTCTAAAATGTTTGTAGGCTCTTCTACAATAGTTGATTCACCAATCTTGTTCTCTATAGTAGTGTCACTCACAATTACATTTATGGATTCCATCAAGGATTTAGTGCGAAGATTATACACTCGATAGGCTCTACTGTTAGGTGAGTATCCTAAAAATATAGCTTTATCTCCCCGGCTCTCAAATTTGGACAAGTGTTCCCTATCTTTGCATACATAACAAGTACTACCAAAGGTTCTAAGGTACTTAAGATTAGGCTTTTTATTATACCAAAGTTCGTAAGGTGTTTGTTTGGAATTCTTTCTAAGATAGACCCTATTTATGATGTGACATGCAGTACGAATGGATTCTACCCAAAAATATTTAGGCAAATTCTTGGCATGTAGCATAACACGTGCCATATCTTGAAGTGTACGATTCTTTCTCTCGGCAATTCCATTTTATTGAGGAGTCTTAGGAGCACTAAACTCATGTTTGTAACCATTATAGTCACAATACTCTATTATACCAGTGTCTTTGAATTCTCCACTTGTATCACTACGGATTCTATTTACTTGAGTGTCCTTTTCATTTTCAATCCGAAGAAGGATTTTTAAGAAAGTTTGAAAAGTGTCAGACTTTTGTTTTAAAAAGGCTACCCAAGTAAATCTGGTGAAGTTATCAACCATAACTAGAACATAATTGTGTCCACATAGACTAACAGTTTGGGAAGGACCCATTAGGTCCATATGGATGAGCTCCAAGGGATTAGAGGTAAGAACATCATTAACTTTCTTATGAGGTGCCTTAACAATTTTACCTTCCTGACAGGAACCACAGATAATGTTAGGAATGGGGTTGATTTTAGGAACTCCTCTAACTATTTCTTGAGAGGTCAGTCTACTAAGATTATCGAAATTTAAGTGACCCATTATGTTATGCCATATCTCGTTGTCATCCATTCTGGAAATATTACATATTGCAGAATTATTCATGACAGTATAACAATTGTCAGGAGTTCTGAATCCTGTAATTATGCATTCACCTTTTTCATTTAAAATTTTGCAATTGTTCTTTGAAAAGGTAAAGTATGATCTGAGTCACAAAATTGCGAGATACTAAGTAGATTGGCCTTAAGTCCTTTAACTACAAGAACATTTTCAAGAATAGGAAGTCCATCTTCTTGGAGAGTTCCTTTGCCTATGATTTGAGATGATACTCCATCACCAAAAATGACTTTTCCACCAGCGAAGCTGTTTTTGTTCAAAAGTTTAGTATCATCCCCAGTCATATGCTTAGAACATCCAGAGTCTAAATACCAACCAGATGATGTGTGCTCAGGTTTTAAGGCAGTAATAACTATATTACACTTCATTTGAGGTAATAGATCTTCTTTTCTAACCCAAATTGCTCTAGTTTTCATTTTGCGCTTATTAGCTCTCAATTGATAAAATTTGCGAGCTTTGGATTTTTATTGAAAAATATTTTGCGCATGATTTTGAATTTTATGAAAGACATGAGCATTTGGTTCAGGAAAGCATTTAGGAGTCCTTCTAGGAAATGTTCTTTTAGGTTTGGTCTTTCTCTTTCTATAATTAGAGTTTTTTTCTGGTTGTCTAGGAAGTACATAATTGGTGCGGCTCCTCCTAGAATAGTTAAAGTTCTGATAGGTAGGAGGATAACATACAGGTTTAACAAGTCTCCTAGCATAGCAACCATCAAAAGAGTGACCAATAAAGATTGCTTAAGGTTTGGGTCTCCTTAGGAAAGTCTCTAAACAACGGTTTTGAGGAATTTTGAGGTTGGACTCTATTCCTAGGTAGGACAGTCTTGAATATGGACTCACTCTTCCTAATAGGGGGGCAGACGTATTTAGCCTTAGGTGAACTTTCATGTTTAGAGTAACTTGATTCCCCAATGTTAAAATTTTGATGTTTTGAATCAAACTCAGTTTTTAGGGAATGAAAATCTGGGCAGGTTTCAATAGGTCTTTTACCTCCTGACACAAACTTGATAGTTTCAAAAGATTTTGTTTATGTCTTCAAATTGGGGTAAAACCCTATTCCAGTTCGATCATCAGAATTGGTTTTAGATTCAGCAACAAATTCATCAAAATAGTTTGAATTATTTTCAAATTTTGTAAATTTTTTTGAAAACAGTCACTGTCTTTTCTTTAGTTTGTTCCAATTCTAACAATGTCCCTTTGTATTTTTTCTCCAGAATTTCATTTGTTTCAGTCAAATCTTTGAGTTTTTTATCAAACATTTTAATTTCACTTTCATGAGTTAAACATTGGGTAGTATACTCTTCAGCATTCAGTTTGACCATCAGGCTTAGATCTTCCAGCTTTTTGGTGAGATCTTTCACAATTTTTTCTAGTCTAGTGATTTTCTTGAGAGTTTTAGCATAGAGTGTGTGAATATCTGGGAGGTCTTCATTGTCCGAGTCACTAAGTGTAGTGTGTTAAGTGACCCTTAACGCTTCATTCTTAGAACTCACACACCCATTGACATCGTCATTATCGCTTTCCCTTTGACTCACACACCCCGAATAAGAGATAGCAATATTCTCAGTAATCAAGGCATCTAAACCAGTAACAGCATTATTCGAAACATCAGTAGTAAAATTACTAGATTCATCCTCACTAACAAACACAGGCATATCATCATTATAGATAATCTTGGCAAAGAAGGACATGCAAGGATCAAAAACATCAGATGACTCAGGTTCCTCATTTTCAGAGTCACTTGAATCATCCCATGTCTTGCAAATGTTGGCTCTAATGTGTTTGTTTTGAGTGTTCAAGTTAACTCTACAATCTTGTGCAATGTGTCCTAGTTTTCCACATCTATAGCATTCAGTCTTCTTAAGGTCTCTGTTAGGTCTAGCGTGAGAGTCCTTGTGATTTTTTTCATGGCTTTTCTCATGAGGTCTGTGATTAAAGGGAGTTGGATAATTAGACTTGCCTTGTTTATTTGCCATGTTGTTTCAAAATTTAATGATTTTCTTTAACTGTTTTGACATCAAGGCAGTCTGATTGTCCAAACTCTCTATATCGCATTCCTCATCAGAGTCATCATTGGAAGTAGTAAACTCAGGCTTAATCAATTTAGAAGAGAAGCTTAGATTGGAACTAGTCTGTTTCCTATGGGACTGGGTCAATTTCTTCTTAAATTCTAGTTCCATTTCCACAGTTCTTAATTTACTACTGGGTAATTGAGGAGTGAGATTTATATCACACATTTCCTCAATATCATATCTTTTGTTATCAAATTTCTGTGGTAATGATCTTAGAATTTTAGATACAATTTCTTGTCTGTCATATGTTATCCCATTAGCATGCAGTTTTATCACAATATCAATCAAGTTCATATAGAAGTCATCAAATGACTCAGTCTCAGACATAATTAAAGAGTTATATAGTTGAATGAGCATTTGAGTTTTAGCAGCTTTAACTCTAGTGTCACCTTCATGAGCAATAACCAAGGTGTCCCAAGCTTCCTTAGAAGTGGTACAAGATGAGATTCTTTTGAACTCATGTTCATTTATGGACATAAATATGGCATTCTTTTCTTTGTTATTATTTCGAGAAACTTGTTTCTCTTCTTGTGTGAACTCACTTAATACTTTCTTAACCCTCTCATTACTTCCTTCAGTGGCTGGTTTTGTAGGGAAAATGTAACCATTTTCAACAATGTCCCAGACATCATCTCCTAGAGTTCATTGAATGAAAGCAATCATTCTTACTTTCCAGTAAGCAAAATTGGTTCCATCAAAGATAGGAGGTCTGGTCAAGTTACCAAATCTTTCATTTTTCTCGTCCATATTTGATATTCAGAAACACAGGATCTGTTTAAAAGAATTTTACCAAGCTCTGATACCAATTGAAAATTTGTTACTAAAGCCGTTTAATAAAATTAAACTATTTAAGTAACTCCGAACAGTTTTTTAAAGAAACTCTTTTCTTAAAAACAAAAACTATTTTGAACACAAGATGTGTTTTATTAAAGTATGTACGAGATCTATTCAAGATTTGATTAACAGGTTTATAAAACAGTTTAAACAAACTTTAAACTCAGCATAACCAAGAATGATATGAGAAGATGTAGGAAGATTAAGAACAAGATTTTTTACGTGGTAAAACCTCACCCAACTGAGGAAACATCCACGACTCCCTCTACGGAGTAAAAACAAAAATTCCACTATAAACAAATTTTAACAGTTACAAACTATATAACAAACATGCATACAACTCAGACCTATATAAGTTTAGGAATGTACCCTCTGGTGTCCTTATAACTTCTCTGCAGTTCTGATTGTTGATGTTGTTCTCCCAGTTTGTTAACTCCCAATTTGTTCAAGCTCTTTACATCGACTCTTGTTCACAAGATCTTATTACCAACACTTTTCGTGTGGAAGGGTGAAAGGGTTTGTGGAGGTGCTCGCTAACACATGCATGCACACACACACACACTTATTATGTACAATCAGTCCAAAAAAATTACATATAAGTCTATATGCAGTGACTTTTCTTTTTCTCTCTTCTCACAAAACTCAACCTTTTTTACCTTTAAAACAATCCCAGAATCCACGGCTATCTTGCTCAGAAGACGTATCAAGATCTTAATCAATCTCTATTTTTGGAAAGCTTTTTAAGATTGAAAACCACCAAGTGCGATTCCAAACTAGGTCAAAGTTCTTGTTTCAAGAGAACTAGAAACAGAAAACATTATTGTTGATTTCAAAGTTAAAAATCTTTTTTAGAAAAGAATCAACAATATATTTCTCAAGCTGAGAAATAAAAATGCCAACTAAGTGTAATATATCATGAAGAACTCAGATCTGAAATTTCTATATAAAATAAAAATAGATCTAAGAAAATGATTAAGTTGGAAACAAGATCTCAAGAACGAAGAGGTTACAGCAACAAACCAACTCTCAAATCACCTCTAAAACACTCAAGGTTGTGTTTGGGAAAATACAGGGGTTTGAAGATTTATATTTGGTTTGAACTGTTTGGACGATTTAGGGTTAGGGTTAGGGTTAGGTTTACTAACTCTTTCTCTCTCTTCTGGTTTCTCTTTTTCTCTCTCTTTTCTCTCTTCTCTCTCTACTCTCTCTACTCTCTTTTTTTCTCTCAAAGGACGAAATGGCCAAAAGTCTCTGAAGGCTGAGAGTAGGAGCCTTTTTATTGGAGGCTGAGAAGGTTTGAGAATGAGGATTGAAATCAAGGGATTAGATTTAGTCAAGATCAATTGACTTGGATCCAATGGTACACGATAAGCGGTGGTAAAGACTCTCATGATTGCTCCACAAGGAGATTACAAGGATTATGAAGGGGCACATGAAGATCGTTGATAAAAAAAGATCTAAGGGTTGAAAACGTGTGCTGGTTTACACTCTATAAAGAAACACACTTTCCACCAATCAGAAAGCAACAAATGTTGGACAATGAATAGATATAAAACGCGCGTCTGAAAGTACCTACAATGTACACCCTGAAGTCTCTGCCGCTTTCGGATTCTACCCAAGGTAACTTTAGGCCAATAAAACCAACAATATGAAATAGCAGATTGACCCCACAAACTTTTAAAACCAAGTTTTAATTAATTAAAACCTTATTTTAAAATGTTTATGAAATCCCAAAAAATATTTAAAAAGCAATATTAGGGATTTAAACACACTCAACATATGTACACACATTAATATGCAATATGACATGTATATGATCCATTCTACTATGTGTGAGTGTTGGTAATGAGGTCTAGATCACTTCAATCAAAGATGAAATAGTAGTGCAAACTCTGAGGTTCTTTGGATTCTAGGTTAGATATAATTTTTTTCACAATTTCCAAACTAGATGAACACTTATATAATATAGACTCAAGTGAGTCAAGAGTATAAGGTGTTTCAACTTTGAGAGTTTTGTACCCATCTTTGCTGATTGAATAATAAACTCATCTACAACATCTGTGGACGTAGGCATGCCAAACCATGTTAATCCTCGATCTCAATCTCAATTTATGATTCCTCTCTTCAATTTAGTATGTTGATTTCTTTATATATTATAGATTATCATTGGTATTTATTAAGCTAATACTCATAAATTCACCTAATTTTAGACGATAACGGGGTGTCTCACTCTATCGTAGATCATTAAATTGTTCTTACAATCTAAGATAGCTTTTAAGTTTTGGTCAAAAAGGTCTTTGGTCCTTACGATCTTTCTTACTAATACATAGAACCTTGGGAAGTAACCGACAAGATTCTCTAAGAATTCCTAAGTCTTAGTTTATGACTCAACGGGGTGTACGATAAGTAAAATAGTTGGAAATATTCCAAACTATGACTAAATTCTCATAATATTGGGTTATGAGCGTGTATAACAATGGGTAAACACTTATTCTGGTTGTGTATGATGAATTAAACTTTTATTAGATCAATTAGATTGTGATAGATTCACTTAGTATGCTTTCGAACGTTCACAAGCCTCCCGTATATATGCATTCTCTTGAAGAGAGAATGAGTGGATGACAATAGTATGGTTCGGGCTCCTTCTGAGGTATAATGGCAACAATACCAAGGTAAAGAGTGGGAGAAAGACTTACATAAGATGTAAGGTGGTTGATGGGTGCATTTAATGTGGATGGGAATCATCAATGCAACTGGAGATTAGTGGTGGCAGTAAGTGTCGTCCTTTTCACTTTCTCACTAGATAAACTAAAGGAGTTTAACCAGATGTCTAGGAGGTCCGTAATCATCATTGGTTCTATATTAGTTGGTCCTAAGATATGTTGCAATAACACTTTTCTCTTCTAAGGTTTATATGTCCTTTAGTGGACAATTCTATTCAAATGGAGGTCTGATGTGCATGTACGAGATGATGGGGTAATGGTGTTAAGGTCTTTGAGCTTGGTTGCAAAGATGTGTTGGAATGACTGAGTGTTTTGGAGGAGTAATGGGATGGATGAGGCCTCTCTCCTACAGTAGTATTTTTTTGAAGGAAATTGTGGTCTTGGAAGCTTGGTAGTGATCTGGTAGAGTTCAAGGGTTTACCATTGGATCTCTATTCTTGCGTAAGTGAAGTTGAAGGGTTTGAGGATCCTCGGAATACCAACAGTTAAATATGGTATCTATAGTATCCTCTTGTTTCCCTTTTCAATAATTTCTAGGGGAAACACTTATTTATTAATCAAGTTAGGGGTTGGAGTTATGGAACCACTGAGATTCTTGTTGTAGTGAGATTACATTGGGAAGGTGTAATACCCCGTATTTTTATGCTATATTAATTTGGGGATTTATTAAACTTAATGTGAAATAATTATTTAATATAAATCCGGAAATTAATTATGTTACAATTATTAACGTGATGAGAGTTAGTAATTATGGGAAATTTGTTGAATATTACTAATGAGCAAAGTAATATATAATATTGGTTCTATGAAATGTCACGAGTGAATTTTGGAAATTTGAGTCGGGACGCGCCCGTGTCGCGTCGGGACTAAATATTGATGAATAAAAGTGAATAAATTATAAGTCACCCATATGGTTATTTCGAGTGCGTCAAAGTGTCCGGAAGGGTCGAGATAGTTAGAAAAGTGTACCCGGGGGTTTAGTTTGGGTCTCGGGGCGTTTTTAGGCTTAATTAGTACCCCGGGAGGGCATTTTGGACATTTCGCTTTTTTGGGTAATTAAACCCACGAAATTTTAAGGGTTATATCAGATGTCTAAGGTTACCTTCTAGGGTTAAAACAACTCAAAACTTTAGAACGGACATAGGAGAGGGAAGGAGGAAGCTTTCCAAGCAATCCAAGGCCAAAAAGTCACCCGATTGCACCACCCCCACCACCAACGCGTAGATCGCGCGACGGGGAACGCAACCACACCAAAATCGTCCGGAAATCAAAATTCTGAAAATCCCAGGCAAGTATTTATCTTGCTTATTTTCGTTAATGCATCATTCATGTTAGCCTAGGGTGATTAGGATGAGTTTTATAGAAGAAAACCCATGTTGGAGATAGGAAAACCGCATGTAGTTATGATTTGATTGATAATCTGGAAACCCCTTCATATGTAGAGGCTTAACCACGAATTTATGATGCATTAGGAGTAGAATTTCTGGGAAAAGACAGATTAGAACCATGTTAAATATATTTCTAGGGTTCTTGAGATTTACATGAATTTTGGCCTGTTAATACATCATTATTAATGGAAATTTGCATGCTTTACGTAGGAGATGTATGATATGGGTTTATACTCTTAGTAGTACAAATTTTTGGGCGATTGGGAATGAAAAATATGGATTTGGATGAGGTTGTGTGTTAGAACCCGTAACTGGTTAACTGCAGAATTCACCATACCTGCTTGATCGATCGATCGAGCCTAGAGCTTCGATCGATCGAAGGTTTGATCGATCGAGCCCCAGACCTCGATAGATCGACCCCTCCTGGCAGACTTCAATTCCCTTTTTAAAATTTTTGAATTGATTCTAAATGAATAATACTCCTTAGACATCCTTATTAAAATATTTTAGGAGATAAAGATGACCAGTAGGATTTATTAAT
Organism: Sambucus nigra; assembly: GCA_949130495.1. Classification (NCBI taxonomy): domain Eukaryota; kingdom Viridiplantae; phylum Streptophyta; class Magnoliopsida; order Dipsacales; family Adoxaceae; genus Sambucus; species Sambucus nigra. The sequence continues at coordinate 388,338,079 of OX422208.1, forward strand.
GACTAAGGGACCTTTAATGTAAGGCGAAATTTGTATTTTTGGGGTGTTTATATATAAGGGACAATGGAATTTTGTATTAAAGGGAGAGATACATAAAATGGTTACGATGGAAAATAGATGAATACCTACTGAGTTTTACACTTGGGAGGATAGAGTCCATGAGTGTTACGTAGTAAGTTGAAATAATCCCTCAAACTAAAGTTAGAGACGAACCGTTATACGTGATAACTAATAATGAGAAATAAGGACAAATGTCCTAATTATGGGATTTGAGATGTACCTAATTTGATATGGTAATATTAATATAGTTATATGACTATGTTTATGCATATATTATCTATGTGTGAAAATCGTGCCCGCGCTACTTGCTATCCCTGAGGTTACCGCGTTGGGACAGTCTTATCTCGATGGGACCTTTATGGGGGATATTGACTCATACCCTAGAAGATAGAAATCCTTGGTACAGGCTATCGAATCGATAGTTCATACGGTCCTAAGAAACGTGGGGGCATGTGCTATCCTCTTAGAGACTTGGAATCTATGCTTAGCCTCAATATTGTTTGTGTATGTGTTAATACAGTTCGAGAGTGATTCCGAATTTGTATTTCCCTTAGTACGAGTGATACGGGGATTGGATAGCAGAGTATGACCGCACCATAGTTTTTATGTGGGGTGCTGTTAGAATATATATATTATACGAGTATTTAATATATATATATATATATATGAAATTCTGAAATTTGGAACTGCCTACTTTGTTATGGTAAGTAAGACATGTATAATGACTCGAATTGGAAATACTTGTTTTGAAAAAGTATAATATGACACTGGGAAACTTTATTAATAAATAAAGTTAAAATGAGAGCTTTTTTGCTGAATGAAATATTTCTCTTAAACAATTATATTGTTCAGTTTCAAATCTTACGAGTAATCTGAGATAAGTTAAACCATTGGGAAGTTTAGTGCGATATAAGATAAGATAATCCGTTGGGAAGGTTAGTGCGATAGGCGTGCACATTAGAAGAGAGGTGAGAATTTCTCAAGAGAGTGTCGCCCTAATATGTTGTTGCATTGGCCTGTAAACATTTTAAATACTTGCTAAACAAATTTTAAATCATTTACACTATCGGGCTCTGACCCGTTTCTATTTCTCTTTCTCTCTTGTATATATATGCATATATTACAGGTGCCCAGCCATAGGGGCGTCTTGCGTAGGATCCTTTGGAAGGAACGTGCTGCAGCTTAGGTGAGAGTTGCAGGCCTCTTGCTTAGACGACTTCATTTATTTTATTCCACTCCTAGCATATTCATTTAGTGGGGCATGTGTCCCCCTTTCCATTATTCAGTTGTTTTATTGGACATTGTGATTCAGTTATTTCTAGTATTGTCACTTTGGGATTTATTAATGTCTGGATGTTTTACTTTAAGTTTTAAATATTGGGATTTAGTTGTTGAATGTTTAAATTGTTTGGATTATATGTTCCAGGATAATTATGGTGTGATTCTTTAATATTGAATTGTTGTAAACATTTAAATCTTGGTTTATAAAATAAAATTTGGAAAGTAATGTCTAAAAATGGTTTTGACACTTATCTTAATTAATTAGGGTGTTTAAATTGGAAAAGTTATTTTTCGACAGTGATGCTAAGAATGAACCAACTGTTCACCTTGATTTAATTTAATAAAGGAGTGATCACCCGGTATTTAATTAGGCGGGGTGTCACAGGTGGTATCAGAGCATCAGGTTTTAGTGTCCATAGGATCTGTACAGCTTATTTCGGTTTCAGCTTAACATTTTTGGTATAGAGCCCTATTTTAGGATTGTTGTATTCTTGCTTTTACGTTTACGTCTTCAGCTATTTGAGATTTGATAATAACTGTAGACTAATAAATTTCTTCACGTTTTAGATGCCTCCGAGACGTGCACCAAAGGATAGGCGTGCCCAAGCCGAGCGGCCAGCAGCTCCGTCACAGGGTACGATGAATGCTAATGAGATAGCCGCTATTGTTGCTCAGGTGGTGAATGTCGCGCTAGCGGTGGTTCAGTAGGCTCCCCCCCAGATTCAGGCAGTGGCGCCCGTACCTGCACAGCTTCCATCTGCATGGGAACGGGTTAGGGATGCCTTTCAGAAGGCGCATCCCCCTGAGTTCTCTGGTAGTTCAGATATCATCATCGTCAGCCAATGGAAGAAAGATATCCAGCGGCATCTTCGTATGTACGAGTGCACAGACGTGCAGAAATAGTTGTTAGCTTCCTTTAAGCTGGTGGGGGCCACTTTGCAGTGGTGGGAGTCCACCACCACCTTGTAGGAGAGGGATACTATTCTGATTCAGGTATTCTGGGAGCGGTTTGACCCTAAATATTTTCCACCCGCCGTGCAGACTGAGATGAGGCGGAAGTTACTGAACTTGAAGCAGGAGAATTCTACAGTTGCTGAGTATGAGGAGGAGTTCACGAGACTTCTCACCATAGTGCCAGATGAGGCACCCACCGAGGGTAAGAAAATAATGTTGTTTGTGGACGGGTTAGCTTGGAGGATCCGTCAGCACCTTATAGGGAATCTGTCTCTGAGTACTTTCACTGATGTACTCAATGCTGCTTTACTATATTTCCAGGATCACCGCTTCCATCTGCAGGGAAGCAAGAGAGCAGGAGAGTCCGGCCAGCAGGGTAGGACCGGGGGTAGTAGTGCTAGTGGAGCACCGACATCTTAAGGACAGACTCGTCAGCAAGAGCAGAGTTCCCATCAGGGGGACCCTGCTAAGTGATTCCGTTCAGGTGATTCCATACAGGGATTTGGGGGTTATGGGCAGGTCCAGCCTAATCTGCAGGGCCAGTAAGGCCAACACCGACAGCAGCAGGGTTAGCAGCAGGGCCAACCGGGCCAACAGCATTTTCATCAGGCCCAATAGGGCCAGTGGCGGGGTGGTAACGGCCAGCAGGGCCTTGGTCAGCAGGATTAGAGGGGAGGAAATTTCAAAGGTCGATGTTTTGGGTGCGGCAAGCATGGCCATAGGCGCCAGGATTGTCCAGAGGGAGAGAGGGCCCCACAGCAGCAGGGTGCCCGTAATGAGCCACAGAGGCCACTTTTTCCATCTGCCCTCCCAGCACCAGCCCTACCAGCCGTTCCAGCAACTCCAGTGCAGCAGGGGCAGTTATAGTATGGACGTGTTTATAACGTCCACCAGGCAGCAGCTCCACAGGCAGCACCCGTGATTGAGGGTATGTTTCCTATCCATGGTACTATGGGTCGGGTTTTATTTGATACTGGGGCGAAGCACTATTTTAAAACTACGCATTTTGCGAAGCTCTTAGGGTTGTTAGCCACAGCAGAGAGCACTGTGACGTGTGTAGACTCACCACTGGGGAGTGGATCGCTGATTTTCTTTATATGCCGGGGAGTGGGGGTAGATATTGGTAGCTTGGTATTACCTGCAGATATGTTAGTCTTAGATATGCATGAGCACGATGTTATTATCGGTATGGATTGGCTCGCAGCTTACAGAGCCATGATTGATTGTTTCGGTGGGAGTATTGTCTTTGCCATTCCGGGGCAAGAGATGTTTATAGTGGCGATGCCTCACCCAGAGGGGGGCTAAACCGCTCATTTATATTATATAGTGGAGGATACCTCTAAGGAGGTTGTGATTCCCTTAGACTCGATTCCAGTTGTTCGTGAGTATTACGATGTATTTCAGAAGATACCAGGCCTACCCCCCCAGTCGAGAGATAGACTTTTTCATAGATTTATTATCGGATACTAGACCGATAGCACGCTCTCCATACCGTATGGCTCTGGCAAAGATGCGAGAGTTACGAGATTAGATAGAGCAACTGTTAGGTCAGGGCTTCATTCGCAAGAGTACCTCACCTTGGGGCGCTCCAGCCTTGTTTGTGAAAAAGAGAGATGGCTCACTGAGGCTATGTGTGGACTATCGGGAGTTGAACAAGGTCAGGATACGGAATAAGTATCCGTTGCCTCGAATTAATGATCTGTTCGACCAGTTGCGGGGAGCAACCTTCTTTTCGAAGATAGATCTGAGGTCGGGGTACCATCAGCTATGTATTAGGGAGCAGGATGTTTCAAAGACTGCCTTCTTGACGAGATATGGGTCCTATGAGTTAAGGGTGATGCCATTTGGCCTCACAAATGCTCCAGCCGTGTTCATGGACTTAATGAACCGAGTGTTCAGAGAGTTCTTGGATCAGTTTTTCATCGTCTTCATAGATGACATTTTGATATATTCACACTTCGAGGAGGAGCATGCCGAGCATTTGAGACAGGTTCTTCAGACTCTACGAGAGCATCAGCTGTATGCTAAGTACGAGAAGTGCGGGTTCTGGTTGCGAGAAGTATAGTTCTTGGGGCATGTTGTTTCTGAGCAGGGGATAGCAGTTGACCCGAGTAAAGTGTCAGCGGTGAGGGAGTGGGGACAGCCCACGACCCTGACAAGAGTGCGAAGTTTCTTGGGGTTAGCCGAATATTACAGGAGATTCATTCGGGGATTCTCCAAAATAGTGGGTCCATTGACGAACCTGACTCGCAAAGGGGTTCCATATGTTTGGGATGATGCTTGCCAATTGGCTTTCGACGAGCTGAAAGACAAGCTTACTTCAGCACCAGTCCTTGCGTTACCGAAGCTGGGTGTAGAGTACCTGGTTTACACCGATGCCTCTTTATGGGGACTTGGGGGAGTACTTCAGCAGGAAGAGAAGGCTATAGCTTTTGCCTCCCGCAAGCTTAAGTCACATGAGAAGAATTATCCCACCCACGACCTGGAGTTAGCAGCGGTTGTTTTTGCATTGAGGATATGGAGACACTACTTATTGGGGGAGAAATTCCGCTTATTCACAGACCACAAGTCACTGCAGTACCTGTTCACTCAGCGAGAGCTGAATATGCGTCAGCGCAGATGGTTAGAGTTTGTGAAGGACTATCAGTTCGACATACAGTACCATCCGGGGAAGGCCAACGTAGTTGTTGATGCGTTGAGCTGTAGACCGATAGACGATGTAGGGGACGTCTGGAAAGAAAAGTGGAAGGAGTTAGGCCACCAGGATGCAGTAGCCCGTTCCTTCATATCTGTTATGACAGTGACACCCGAGATTGTTACAAGGGTGATAAAGGCACAGACCGCAGACCCGTTTTGCCAGGAGCAGATTGGAGGACTTTTAGCCGAGGGTGTTGAGTCCTATTCTGTTAGTTCTGATGGGGGTTTGAGGTTTAATGGGAGATTGGTGGTTCCAGAAGGAGCAGAATTACGTCATGCAGTGATGACCCAGTCTCACGGGTCCCGATTTACTGTACATCCTGGAGGAGATAAGATGTACCAGGATATGAGGCGGTAATACTGGTGGAGTGGGATGAAGAAGGACATTGCTGAGTTCGTGTCCAAGTGTTCTACCTGCCAGCTGGTAAAAGTGGACCATCAAAAACTGTCGGGGTTGCTTCAGCCATTGGAAGTACCCGCGTGGACGTGGGAGAGTATTTCCATGGACTTTATTACAGGGTTGCCTACATCACAGTGGGGCCACGACTCTATCTGGGTGATTGTAGACCGTTTGACCAAGGTGGCTCATTTTCTGCCGGTGCGGACAGACTATACCACGGGTCAGTATGCTCAGTTGTTGATTGCTGAGATTGTCAGAATACATGGGGTGCCCCTGAATATTGTGTCAGATAGAGACAAGATTTTCGTGTCACATTTCTGGGAGAGTTTTCAGGAGGCTATGGGTACAGAGTTGAGGTTGAGTTCAGCTTATCACCCACAGACAGATGGGCAAACAGAGCGTACTAATCAGATGCTGTAGGATATGCTACGCATGTGTATTCTTGATTTTGGAGGAGGTTGGGAGCCACATCTTCCACTGGTAGAGTTTGCTTATAATAACTCTTATCAGTTCACTATTGGCATGGCTCCATTCGAGGCTTTGTATGGAAGGCCTTGTCGTTCCCCCACTTGTTGGCTCGAGGTGGGGGATAACAAGTTACTAGGACCATAGGTAATTCAGGAAACCTCCGCGAGGATTGAGATGATCAGGAGTCGCATTCGAGTAGCCCAGGACAGGCAGAAAAGCTATACCGATGCGAAATGGTTCTTCCGAGAGTTTAATGTGGGGGACCAAGTGTTACTACGTGTATCTCCTATGAAAGGAGTGATGAGGTTCGGGAAGAAAGGGAAATTGGCCCCGAGGTACGTGGGACCATTTCCCATTATCGAGAGGATTGGGTCGGTAGCATACAGATTGGGACTGCCAGAGCATTTACATCGCATTCATGATGTATTCCACATCTCGTCGTTGAGACGATATCTTCGGGATGATATAGCCCATACTCACATCGCGATAGATGAGATAGACTTACATCCTGACAGCTCTTACGAGGAGAGACCGATGGCTATCCTAGACCATAGTGAGAGGAGATTGAGGTCGAAGGTAGTTCCACTTGTACGGGTCCAGTGAGAGCATCATAATGTGGAGGAATCCACTTGGGAGCGCGAGGCAGACATGCGCGAGAGATACCCAGATTTATTTTTACCAGGTATGCCTTATATTTCGAATTTAGGGACGAAATTCCGTTATTAGGGGGAAAGTATGTAATACCCCGTATTTTTATGTTATATTAATTTGGGGATTTATTAAATTTAATGTGAATTAATTATTTAATATAAATCTGGAAATTAATTATGTTATAATTATTAACGTGATGAGAGTTAGTAATTATGGGAAATTTGTTGAATATTACTAATGAGCAAAGTAATATATAATATTGGTTCTATGAAATGTCACGAGTGAATTTTGGAAATTTGAGTCGGGACGCGCCCGTGTCGCGTCGGGACTAAATATTGATGAATAAAAGTGAATAAATTATAAGTCACCCGTATGGTCATTTCGAGTGCGTCAAAGTGTCCAGAAGGGTCGAGATAGTCAGAAAAGTGTACCCGGGGGTTTAGTTTGTGTCTCGGAGCGTTTTTAGGCTTAATTAGTACCCCGGGAGGGCATTTTGGACATTTCGCTTTTTTGGATAATTAAACCCACGAAATTTCAAGGGTTATATCAGATGTCTAAGGTTACCTTCTAGGGTTAAAACAACTCAAAACTTTAGAACGGCCATAGGAGAGGGAAGGAGGAAGCTTTCCAAGCAATCCAAGGCCAAAAAGTCACCCGATTGCACCACCACCACCACCAACGCGTAGATCGCGCGACGGGGAACGCAACCACACCAAAATCGTCCGGAAATCAGAATTCTAAAAATTCCAGGCAAGTATTTATCTTGCTTATTTTCGTTAATGCATCATTCATGTTAGCCTAGGGTGATTAGGATGAGTTTTATAGAAGAAAACCCATGTTGGAGATAGGAAAACCGCATGTAGTTATGATTTGATTGATAATCTGGAAACCCCTTCATATGTAGAGGCTTAACCACGAATTTATGATGCATTAGGAGTAGAATTTCTGGGAAAAGACTGATTAGAACCATGTTAAAGAGATTTCTAGGGTTCTTGAGATTTACATGAATTTTTGCCTGTTAATCCATGGTTATTAATGGAAATTTGTATGCTTTACGTAGGAGATGTATGATATGGGTTTATACTCTTAGTAGTACAAATTTTTGGGCGATTGGGAATGAAAAATCTGGATTTGGATGAGGTTATGTGTTAGAACCCGTAACTGGTTAACTACAGAATTCGCCATACCTGATTGATCGATCGATCAAGCCAAGAGCTTCGATCGATCGAAGGTTTGATCGATCAAGCCCCAGGCCTCGATCGATCGACCCCTCCTGGCACACTTAAATTCCCCTTTTAAAATTGTTGAATTGATTCTAAATGAAGAATACTCCTTAGACATCCTTATTAAAATATTTTGGGAGATAAAGATGACCAGTAGGATTTGTTAATGATTAAGGGACCTTTAATGTAAGGCAAAATTTGTATTTTTGGGGTGTTTATATATAAGGGACAATGGAATTTTGTATTAAAGGGAGAGATACATAAAATGGTTACGATGGAAAATAGATGAATACCTACTGAGTTTTACACTTCGGAGGATAGAGTTCATGAGTGTTACGTAGTAAGTTGAAATAATCCCTCAAACTAAAGTTAGAGACGAACCGTTATACGTGATAACTAATAATGAGAAATAAGGACAAATGTCGTAATTATGGGATTTGAGATGTACCTAATTTTATATGGTAATATTAGTATAGTTATATGACTGTGTTTATGCATATACTATCTATGTGTGAAAATCGTGCCCGCGCTACTTGCTATCCCTGAGGTTACCGCGCTGGGACAGTCTTATCTCGATGGGACCTTTATGGGGGATATTGACTCATACCCTAGAAGATAGAAATCCTTGGTACAGGCTATCGAATCGATCGTTCAGACGGTCCTAAGAGACGTGGGGGCATGTGCTATCCTCTTAGAGACTTGGAATCTATGATTTGCCTCAATATTGTTTGTGTATGTGTTAATACAGTTCGAGAGTGATTCCAAATTTGTATATCCCTTAGTACGAGTGATACGGGGATTGGATAGCAGAGTATGACCGCACCATAGTTTTTATGTGGGGTGTTGTTAGAATATATATATTATACGAGTATTTAATATATATATATATATATATATATATATATATATATATGAAATTCTAAAATTTGGAACTGCCTACTTTGTTATGGTAAGTAAGACATGTATAATGACTCGAATTGGAAATAATTGTTTTGAAAAAGTATAATATGACACTGGGAAACTTTATTAATAAATAAAGTTAAAATGAGAGCTTTGTTACTGAATGAAATCTTTCTCTTAAACAATTATATTGTTCAGTTTTAAATCTTATGAGTAATCTGAGATAAGTTAAACCATTGGGAAGTTTAGTGCGATATAAGATAAGATAATCCGTTGGGAAGATTAGTGCGATAGGCGTGCACATTAGAAGAGAGGTGAGAATTTCTCAAGAGAGTGTCGCCTTAATATGTTGTTGCATTGGCCTGTAAATATTTTAAATACTTGCTAAACAAATTTTAAATCATTTACACTATCAGGCTCTGACCCGTTTCTATTTCTCTTTCTCTCTTGTATATATATGTATATATTACAGGTGCCCAGCCACAGGGGCGTCTTGCGTAGGATCCTTTGGAAGGAACGCGTTGCAGCTTAGGTGAGAGTTGCAGGCCTCTTGCTTAGACGACTTCATTTATTTTATTCCACTCCTATCATATTCATTTAGTGGGGCATGTGTCCCCCTTTCCATTATTCAGTTGTTTTATTGGACATTGTGATTCAGTTATTTCTAGTATTGTCACTTTGGGATTTATTAATGTCTGGATGTTTTACTTTAAGTTTTAAATGTTGGGATTTAGTTGTTGAATGTTTAAATTATTTGGATTATATATTCCAGGATAATTGTGGTGTGATTCTTTAATATTGAATTGTTGTAAACATTTAAATCTTTGTTTATAAAATAAAATTTGGAAAGTAATGTCTAAAAATTGTATTGACACTTAGCTTAATTAATTAGGGTGTTTAAATTGGAAAAGTTATTTTTCGACAGTGATGCTAAGAATGAACCAACTGTTCACCTTGATTTAATTTAATAAAGGAGTGATCGCCCGGTATTTAATTAGGTGGGGTGTCACAGAAGGATGTCACATTAAGTGTGTATGGGGTTGAGAGTTCAAATATGATGTGATTTAGGGATGTGAAGGAGCCATTTGGGCTGGTTGGAAGTCTTCATCATTCTTATTAGCAATACTCTCTTTCTCTTGAAATTTCTGAGCAAACAATTAGTCTCTATATTTTCCTTCATCAAAAAATTTCTTTCAAGAATATTTATCCATCAAACGTCTTGAACTCCACACCCATCTCTGTTGTGGGACCTCATGTTTCCTTGCCTCCAAGCACGGAGCAAGAGGTTGGTGCTTTAACCCATCTTTCCACATGGACTATTCCTTTTGGGTCTCCTAGGGACTAATAATCCCAATTTCTTGAATTATTGAGCAAGGCCTGAAGGATATTGGAGAAAGATATTAAATACCTAACTCCATCATTTTGAGATCTATAAAGCTTGAAGAAAGAGCATGCTCTTTGGTCTCTAATAACGCCTGCTTCAATTAGTGCTTCTAGCTATATAGAACTAGGTTTACACTACCTCTATCGGTGATGCAAATTTTGAAGGCGATAGGAATAGCCCATTCTCAACTAGTGGAGAACTCTTTAAGATCTCTCATGGACACAGTCTTGGACTTTCAGAACTTTAGTGAGAGGAAGCATGTTGTTAATTTAGCCTAGTTTGTTAAACTCTGCAGGGTTCAAGAGCAAAGTAAACCCAATGATATGGGGATGAAGTATTTTTAGCCCAAATCTTCTATGATCTTCGCCAAGGATGGCACAATGCCCCGAAGTAATGGAAGGAGATGTTCTTCTTCGTTAGGGAATCTTGGGCCACCGATGATCCTATGGATAAAAGTGTCTACCCAACTATTTGGTATACCCCTTAGGTCGTGCGTAAGTTGCCATTTACCTCTGAATTTGTATTTGAACTCATTTATTAACCTCATATTAAATCTTTATTAATGTTTGTCTTTTTTGCAGTGTCTACCAAGATCAACAAAGATGAGGACAATTGGATGCCTAAAGCTCTGAAGTTATCCTTCAATCCCATAAAGGCAATAGTCTCTTCAAGAATGTTCTTGCGAATAAGCCTAAAGTTTTGGTTTCGGGAGGGGTGCCTTAGGCCCCCAAGATATTGGTTGGGGAGTTTACGGGGGCTGAGCCCTTTGCTTTTGTTCCTAAGAATTGGAAGGCTACTGATGTTGTCACCACTGACATCCCTCAGGCGTTTTAAGGTGAGGAGGATAAGGATAAGGGTTGAATTGATCTTTCTCCTAGTATTGAGGAGGTTCTACCCACTGTGGGGAGGGGCAATTCAAGTGGATTTTGAGTGTTCTCCCAATAAGTATCTTGACCTTCTCTTTTTCTTTTACATTTTCTTATTTCTTTTACTTCAGTAGTGACTTTGAATTCTTATGGTTTCAGTAGATGAACATAAGCAGTGAAAGATGGCCCGACTCTTCATCCATGTATATGAAGAATAAAGGGAAGAGGTCCAAATCCACTAAACGTTTAAAATTTATCAGGGTGGTGGACATTTCAGTTCCCCTTGTCAAATTATTAAAGGATCTTGAGCCAAAGTATGATCCAAATGAAGTCTCTTAATTTGCGACAACCTTAAACGTCTTTCTAATGCTGAAAGCAACTTTAAGGGAAGGAAAAACCTCTAGGACAACCCATATTAGTCCTTCTAATATAGGGAACTTTCATATCTTGGTCTCATAGTTAAAGGACAAGTCTAATGGTCCCCTACCAAATGGGAAAGAAGTGACAGGTATCTCTAAAGAAGGAGGCGATCAAGGTAGGTTACTTTGAGGCCTCAAACTAACCCAAGGGGTCAGCTAAAGAAGGGGAAGTGGGGTTCCTATCCTCCAAAGTGGAAGATTATTACCGACATCCTTCTTTAGAAGAGAGGAACTCGTACATCTCAATTGTGGAGGCTCTAAACTCAATGGCCAAGACCAACTACTTTAATATGGTGGCAATACTGAAGGTCAGAGGGACCTTAGTTAATGATGGGGAGTTGATCCATATTTTTGCCAAGGTACCTTCACACTTATTTACTTTTTTCTAATAAGTATTTCTTTTGACATACCTTATCCTCATACCTTTTTTGCTTTTATAGGCCCATCAAATAATAGAGGCCCTTATGGATGATTCCATTGAGGGGAAGAGAGGATGGAATAAATATATAGAAATGGATGATCAATAGAACTTATCCGAGTTAGAGCTGAACTAGGCTACCAGAACCCAAAAACTAAAGTTGGTTGCCACGAAGAAGGAGCAGATGAGTCTAAGGTTGCAAATCAATACTCTAGAGTGGAATATAGTTTTGAATGAGAGGAACCTCAGGTATAGTGCCCCTTTACTCTCTACTTCCTAGGAGTTCATATCTAAGGTTGAGGAAGCCCATGGCATAGCTTTAATTGAGCACATAGTGGTTATGGAGGACCTTCAAGATCAATTTCTCAACCTCCAAGATGCCCAGGACAAGATTCTCCACTCTATTGAGAACATGGAGCTTTTAAAGTAGGAAATTATAAACCGCAATGTTGTGAAGGACCTCCTGGCGTCTCAAGTCCAAGAACAGTAGGAGGAATACTCTGAGATAGAGGTGAATTATACTAACTTCAGGGGAGGATCCACTCTACTATGAAGAGCCAATTGGACGCATACCTCCACTGTAAATCTTATTAAAAATTCCTTTTTCAAAAGTATGCTTCACATTTTGAGTCTTGCGAACTCAAGCTTCAGATGCTCTTTCTGGAGGTTTCTATCTATGGACTTTTATCATAAGCCCCCCACTCTGCTAAGGAAATCTTTACAGTGAGAGAAGTAATGGGGAAAACTCCAATGAGGCCCCCACTTCTATTTCTAAGGAGGAAGAGGTCAAGAGTGAAGCCATTAGTCTTCATTTGCTGCCAAGCTCCCGGGAGAAGGAACCCAAAGCCATTGTGAAGGAAACCCAAGATGACTCTAAGCCTTAGGAAGGATATTATGAAAAAAAAAATGGACATGGGCCTTTTGATGTAATCACCTAAACTCTCCAACATTTAAATGAATGCTAGTGGATTTTGTTGAAATTTTTTACTTCCACTTATTATTATTTCTTCAATTTTTCTTTATATTTACTTTGCCAAGGAATGTTTACCTTTACATGTGTTTTTCTGAGGTTATTCGAGTAGTTAGTATTCCCATTAGCCCCCTGGTAAAACTAAAAAATTGACCGAAAACATTATCGAAGTGGGACTGAGGGTCCATAGACCTCAACTGTGTAATTGCGACAGCTTCTTAAATCAATATTGAGGTTCCTAAGTGGGTCATAAGACCTTAGAACCATAAACACCTTAGGATATTTTGAACTTGCATTGAATGTCTCAAAAATTTTGTACATAACATTTTGCCCCCCAAAAAATTTGGAAGTGAAGGTTCAAAAAGTACATCTGCTAAGGGTCCAGAGACCTAGATTCATAATTAATTTGAGGGTAAGTGTTTCTTAGGTACAAAGTTTGTTTCATAAAGGGTCTTAAGACCTCTAAAACATGCTTCACTAAGTATGAAAGCCTTAGGATAAAAAAAATTATAAGTCCCACGAAGGGTCATAAGACCTATGAACTGACTGTCTAAGGATAAGGGCCTTAGAAGTTTAAGATTTGAAGCTCACGGTCGTCCATAAGTCCTCTGAGCCTACTAGGATGGGAGCCTTGTGGCATAAAATATGAGGTTCCATAATGGGTCTTAAGACCAATAAATCATAGTCCACAATCATAAAAGACTTGTGTTACAAATATGAGGTTCCATAATGGTGCCTAAGACCTCTGAACCATTTTTAACTAAGGATAAGAGCCTTAGACGTTTGGAACCTTGCACCATTACTCCTTAAACTGGAATTTTAAAGATTTGTTTTTGCATGTAAACACTTAAACCCCCTAAAAATTTTGAAACTATAACATTTTTTTCTAAGTCTCGGACTCTTTTTAGCCATGTTCTTAAAAATATTTATAGAACTTTAAAATTTAATTCCTCTAGAAAAAATAAGGTTTGAAAAACAAAGTTTGCTAAGGTCTTTTCTTTTTTGTATATCTTTGTTCTTTTAAAATATTTTGGGTGTGAAAAAAGGTCCTTGAGATTATTGTTTTGGGTCTTTGGACCTTAGTCAACTTAGGTAGAATCAAGGATGAAAGACTTGGTGATTCATTTTTGTCTTTTGGGGGACTTTAGACATTTGACTATTAATTCGAGCTAAGGATGAATGACTTACAAATCTTTATGGGTCGTTTAAGACCTTGGGGACTTTGGGAGACAAAGATGGTAGCCTTGTAACTCCATGAGTTGTTAGTCTGTGGCCTCTTGTCCATTTATTAAAGCCAAGAATTAGATCCTTGCAATTCTTTGTGGGTTCTTAGACCTTAAATTGAACTTGGAGCCAACGATTGAAGCCTATATTGGGTCCTCTAGCCTTAAATTAAACTTGGAGCCAAGGATTTAAGCCTTGTAACTCGTGTTGCGTCCTCGGACCTTAGGCTTAACCCAGAGTCAAGGATTGAATCCATGTAACTCATATTGAACATTGTATTGAGATGTCATCGATATCAAAGAGAGTTATTTTCCTTTCATTTCAATAACAAAGTACATCATTGGTAGTATTTCTTAAGATGATATATATTCCAAGGGTTTGTAAGCTTGTATCCATCCATGTTCTTAAGGTAATAACACTATAGCCTTGCTATTCTAATCCCCACATAAGAGCCTTCTCACTTACGGACTAGCTTTCACTCATTACGATTTTTGGTGGCAATGATGACCTCTCTTAAGGCCAGGTCCCCTACCTTGAATTGTATAGTGGATTTCTTGTTAACGTAAGAGGTAGTTCTTTTCATATTGATGGCCATTTTGATTAGTGCAGCTTATCTCCTTTCTTTTAGCTCATCCAACAACATTTTAAGACCTTAATCATTATCCTTTACTCAAACTGAGTCACTTTATGTGTTGGTATCTCGACCTCTGGTGGGATAACTACCTCAGTACCAGAGGTCAAGAAGAATGGACTTTGCCCCATTGGACCTCTGACTGTTTCTCTATAGGCCCATAAGATGCTTGGTAATTCCTCAACCCATAAACCCTTAACTTTTTATGACCTATTCTTCAAGTTGTAGAAGATGGTTCTATTGGTCACTTCGACTTAGCCCTTAGCTTGAGGATCGCTTGGAGAGGAGTTGTGATTTCTTATACCATAGTCTGATCAAAACTATCTGAAGGAAGCCAAACTGTTTCTCATTGTGGGAGATGATAAATATGGGTAACCCAAACCTACAGATGATATTATTTTGGATTAAGTTAGTGGTCTTCTTATCTATGATGGTGGCCAAGGGTTCATCCCCATTTTACTTTTTGAAGTAATCAATTGCCACAATACAGAATTTGTTTGCAAAGAGACAGTGGACCTACTAAATCCACCCCCCCATTGAGCAAAGAGCCATGGACTTATAATTGGGATCCTCTTCTCTGTGGGCTACTTTGGAATGAATGTGAACCTCCAAAATTTATCACAGCACTGAACATGGTATTTGGATTTTTCCCCAAGGTAGGATAGAAGTATCCTTGCCTTAATACCTTGTAGACTGAGGTCTTGGGCCCTATATGAGCACCACAGACACCTTCTTGTAGGTCTTTGAGGATGTAACTAAATTCTGATGGACTGAGGCATCGTTGGTGCTGAGCAATACCCATTCCTAAATAGGACCACATTTTCTAATTAGAATCTAGAAGCCAAGGACATCATTCACCTTCACTAAAGTTTGTCCTTAGACAGGACTCCATTTATGGCATGGGCCTTGATGGTTGTGGTCTAGTCTGAGCTTTAACCGACCTTAATAGTATTGATCTAGAGCTGGTGATGCCCGGTTGATCTAATGTGACAAATAAACATTTGGATATACAATATTTGATAAGGCTACTTTTGCAAGGTGAGAGTGCGAACGAACTAATGGATCGATTTATTTAATTAAATGCCCCAACACATAAATACAAATTTTAAAAAAAATTTAATCTTTCATTAATTAAGATGTGCATGCAAATTATGCCTAAATACCAATTTTCAATTTTCATACCAAACATGGAAAATCACACGAGAATAGGAAAATCCATTTGTAGGGAAAACCCTTTTAATTAGCACTATTGGAAGAATATAGACGACTTATAAAAAAAATTCTAAATTAAGTTAGACACGTAGAACTCCAAAAACTCCAATAGATATCACCCATCTCCAGAGTCATCCACAGGTAGCGGTCTACCCTCGATATCCACCGATTTAGCCTTCTTCCTTCTTCAGCATTGAAACCTTATTTTGCAAAGTTATCCATAGAGAAACATCTCTACAAAAGTGTATCATAAGAAACCTTCTTGATGTTGATAAAAGTGATCTTGAATATATCTCAGGGGTGAGCAATATAATATAAGGTATTTGATAATAAAAAGAGAACTTAAAAGGTGTTTTTCTTTTTGAAAAAGAGTTCTTGGAATATCTTATCCCATTCAGAATTTTTATAAGAAGGGAAGATAAAAAGGATAAACACAAAAGAAATTGGGAAGATATTTATTAAAAAACTGATACTACACCGGTCATTTGAACGAAAGGGAATGTCATTCGAATGACTGCCTTATTTTGTTTGAGCTATTTCATCTAATGAGATTACAGGATAAAACACTTTGGTACCTCGTTAAACTCGTTCGAACGTATGCTTCTAACGAGATGTCACTGTAACCAAAAAGGATCTCGTTTGAAACTTCATTCGAACGCTAATAGAATGATAGACAAATATCATTCGAACGAGGGACAACTTCGTTTAAACGAAGCGTCAAAATTTCAAATATTTTCTTTGAGTTCCTTTATATAAAATATTGCTTCATAAAAAAATAAGTAAACCTCGAAAAATACTCTAAACCTTTTTACCGCTCCAAACACATACTTCTTCCATAATTGTTGAGATGACCAAATCTTGCATTCTTAGACAGTATTCAACATAGTCTTCAAGTACCGAGAAGTAGTGGCGTAGATGTGTTTAGGTTTTGTGTTTGTGTAACGGGATGTGATCAATCATAGATTTTGCTCTTATAAATCTCCCCCTTTGTCCATTCTGGTACAAAACACCATCCTAATCCAAATTTAATCCTATGACTTAATAAAATAATCTACCCTCCCAAAATATAAATGAAAATGGAACGTAGAATATGTGCACATCTTCAATCATGAAACTGGATCTTTCCTTTGGCAAACATTGTCTACATGTGTGGGTCCAAACGATCACCATCCAAGCAGAATATCCTACACACTTGAGACAAACAAAGATACCATGATGCATAGAGTTTTAAATAGAAAATAAAAATACCCCCTCAATTTATTCTCCCCATTTTTATCCATAATAGACAAAGGTATCGAAATTAAGCATGAAATATCACATCACATTAAGAAGTAAGATATCAACAAAAGTATAATCATATAACCATAGGTGTTGATAAAACAATACAAAACTCTCTTTGGATTTTTCTAAAATTATGATCAAAAATAAAATCTTTTCGTATTTCTCAAAAAAATTCAAAAAACCAAAAGTCTCTTTGGATTTTTCAAAAATTATCAAAATGAAAAATATAATTACAATGATAATACAAATCTAGCCATAGGGATGTAAAGATATAATAATGATAATCACCCTATTCTAGAAAAAAGTTTCAACCTCAATCATTAGGCCCGGAGTTCTCAAATGGAGATGAGATACTATGAAATTTCTTCATAAAATTTTGTGAAGTCTTGACTAAATACTCTACTTTGTCTCAAAAACTCTCAAAATCTCTATGGTCACGTGCAGGATCATGCTAAGTCATACCTGTGGGAGTGCATGCAGGAACATGTGTAGAAACTCATGTGGGAGCATACCGAGAACACGCATGTGAAAAAATCTCCCCAGCTTAAAATAGAGCAATCTAAGATGATCTCTTTGTTTGTAATGGGAAGAAACATAAATGATCTTGGTTCAACCTTGATCAAAATGTCTAGGATGAGGTCTCCTACGTGGGTTAGGACAAGGGCCATATGAATCCATCACAAACTCGAGAACGGGATCGGGTGCATCTTTGGAAGTGTTGTCATAACCTATTCCTTGCCTTTAAACATTACCTAACGTAGGATCGAGGAGAATATTTACAACCTTCTTAGGTGTGTCCTCTATTTTATCTTGACCTCCCGGGCACGTTCGATATCTTTTTCGAGTTGGGATAAAGGGATTCAAGTTTCTCACGAGTCTCCATGGATGCTTGGAGATCTCTCGTAAGACTAGCCACCTTGTTGGTAAAGTGCATGTTCTCTCACTCAACTAAACAAAATCCCTCTACAAAACTTCTCTCACCGAGTATTAACTCTCTATCGCCTCTCTCAACTACTTCTCTAAGACTAAAACTCCCAAGGCTAAGCATTTATTTTGTTTCTTAGTTTAAAGGACTCAGCGTAAAGATCAGCATAGGCTCATTATAGGTCACTCTCACCCTCACTTAAACATTTTCCCCTTCACTCACATCGTAATGACTAGAATCACTGTCGAGGTGTCCATGTTTAGTATCTTCCTCATCAGCGTGAGGTGCACTCGGTGTACTAACATGATTAGACATGAATGCGGTGAAGTTACATCCATGCAGTGATTCATCCCTCGAACTCACCGACTCGACCTCGTTATCGCTAAGCGTGACGTTTAAGGAAACTATGTCTTTTCCTTGTCTCCTTAACCTAGTCAAACACTCATGAGATTTGTGACCCTTTCCCTCACACTCATAACATCTCTCCTCGTCTTTCTTTTATAAATCTTTCTTTTTTTTTAAATTTTTCTTGCCCGATTTATATTTTTTATCTTTCTTAAAACTTTTCTTCTCTTTGGAAGTATTTTGCTTTTTAAGTTTAATAAACTTTTTGAAATTTATATCAAAAAGAGATGAATCATCTAAATTAAAATCGTACTCAGAATCTGACGACACTTCCTCTTTCTTCTTAAATGGGATTTTAGTACAATTGCCTTTTCCTTAGGCTTAACAGTTTTAGGAAACATATTCATCTCTTACGTTTGAAGATCTCCTACAAGTTCTTCTAATATAAGAGTAACTAGGATTCCTAACGAATTTATCACAGTAAGCTTAGGAATAAAATGGGCAGGGAGCGATCTCAAAAGTTTCTTAACAACATGCTTCTCAAATATTCTCTCACCTAAATTGGAACTCGAGTTTACTATATCGGACAGTCGTGCATAAAACTCATCAAATGATTCAGATTCAAGAATACTGATAGTTTCAAATTGTGAGGTGAGATTTGGCATCTTGGAAGCTTTGACAGCATTAGTTCCCTCGTGAGTGAGCTGGAGGGTATCTTAAGCTTCTTTAGACATAGTGCACATCGTAGTGTGGTGGAACGCGTCAGGGGTGACGGTTCCCAAGATGGAACTCAAATCGCGTGAGTTGAATTTCTCCTTTTAAAGTCATCATATTTCCATTGAGAGACGGGATTAGGGCCAATGACATTATCAACGGCTACAGTGGGTGGTGTCCACCCTCTTTCACAAAGCAACCAGACACGTTCATCAATTAATTTTAATGTAGACATCATCCTATCTTTCTATTAAGCATAATTGGAACCATAAAAAATGGGCATTCGATTATACAAATTATCCATTAAATTTCGGCCTTTTAAATATCAATAATTTTTCCCAAAAAAAATCATATCAAAAAAAATTTCCCGAAAGGATTACACAATATTTTCGTGTTACCTGTTCTGATACCAATTTGATATTGCACACGAAATAATGGATCAATTTATTTAATTAAATTCCCCAACATACAAATCTAAATTTTAAACAAATTTTAATCTTTAATTAATTAAGGTGTGCATGCGAATTATGTCCAAATACTAATTTATAATTGTCAGACCAAACATGCAAAAACACACAAGATGAAGAAAATTCCCTCTGCAGGGCAAAACCTTTTATTCAGCACTTATGGAAGTTTATGAATACAAATGACTTACAAAACACTTACAGTAACTAAGTTAGATGCATAGAACTCCAAAAACCCAACAGATATGACCCAGCTCTAGAGTCATCCACAGGTAGCGGTCTACCCTCCATATCTACCAATACATCCTTCTTTAGCAGTGAAACCTTTTTTAACAAAGTCATTCATAGAGAAAAATCTCTACAAGAGTGTATCACAAGAAACCTTCTTGAAGTTGACAAAAGTGATCTTTAATATATTCTGGGGGTGAGGAATACGATATGATGTGTTTGATCACAAAAAGAGAACTCAAAAGGTGTTTTTTTTTAAAAGAGTTTTTGGAATATCTGATCTCATTCATCTTGTTTATAAGAAGGGAAGATAAAGAGGATAGACACAAAAAAAGGGAAAATATTCATTAAAAAACTGAAACTGCGTCGGTCATTCGAACGAAAGGGAATGTCGTCCGAACAACTTTCCTATTCGTTCAAATGATTTTATCTAATGAAATTACAGGATAAAACATTTTGATACCTTATTAAAATCCGTTCGAACGTATGCTTCTAACGAGATGTCATCGTAACCAAAAAGGATATCGTTTGAAACTTCTTTGAATGGTAATTGAACGATGGACAAATCTTGTTCGAATGAGGGATAACTTTGTTCAAACAAAGCATCGAGATTTAAAAAAAAAATTGAGTTCGTATAAAAGATGGCCTCATAAAAAATAAGAAAACCCCAGAAAATAGTCATAACCTTTTTACCACTCCAAACGCATGCTTCTTCCATGATTGTTGAGATGGCCAAATCTGGCATTCATTGACGGTCTTCAACATAGTCTTCAAGTAGAGAAAAGTAGTTGCATAGATGTTTTTAGGTTTCGTGTTTGTGTAATGGGATACACCAACCCAAAATAAATAGAAATGTGAGCAATCATAAATTTTACTTTTACAAAAGGTGGTTGGCCTCAGAGGTTACCAGTCAAGGAGCTCTTCTAATGCTGAACTTGGGGATTATTTGCATAAGGTGCTTCACAATTTCCACATAACCTGCCATTCTGTCACCCTTGGCCTCATAGACCTCAGTGACTTGATTTACCACTAGTTGAGAATCGTTGATGGCTTCTACCCGCTCTTCTTTGAAATGAATGGATAAGACAAGGCCTTATACTAAGGCGTCATACTTTGCCTCATTGTTTGAGGCTTCAAATTGAAAATGGAGAATAAAAGAAATCATTTCTCCATCTGGAATTACTAAATGAAGTCCATCCCTACTGCCCAAGCTATTGGAATAGCCATCTACGTGCAAGACCCATGTTATATAGTTAGGGTTTATCTCTTAGAACAATGGTTATTTGGGCTTCTTGGGCACTACTGCATTTATCTCAAATCTTTTATGCTCTTACTCCCCCTCCTTCAAGTTATCGAATTCTTCTCGAATCAAGGCTAAGCTGACGGTGGTATGAGAAGTAGTAAGGTATAATTACAAGTATTCCCTAATGATGGTCAGGAATAGCAATGGTGGAGACCCCAAGTACTTCATTAGATTTAGAAATCTTCCTCAGCCTCTAGAGTCCATTATAAGGCTTTTTTTAATATTTTAAAGAAAGGCAATCGTGGCTTTAGATACAAAATGATTGAGGGAAGCAACTATCCCAACAAGGTCGTGGACCTCTTTGACTGTTCTTTGTGACTCTATATCCAGCAGAACTTAGATCTTCACTATGTTTTCCTCTACACCACATTTGGTGACCATAAAGCCCAAATATTTTCCTCCTGCTACCCCAAAGGCACATTTCTTTAGGTTGAGGCTCATTTGGTTCCTTATGAGGATGGAGAAGGTATCCTTGAGGTTTTTCACATAGTTTTGGGATTGTGGACTCTTGACTAGTATATCATCAACATAGACCTCCATGGATTTGCTAATAAGGTCCTTAAATATGGAGTTCACCATCCTTTAATAAATCGCACATGTATTCTCTAGTCAAAATGGCATAAGTTTGTAGCAGTAGGTACCTTTGCCCATAATAAAGGAGGTCTTATCTTCACCATTGGAAGCCATTCTGATTTAGTTACATTATAAGTATGCATTCATGAAGGAAATGAGTTCATGACCATCTACTGAGTCTACTAGAGTGTCAATATGAGGTAGAGGGTAGCAATGTTTTGGGAATGCCTTGTTAATATCATTGAAACCAACACACATTCTCCACTTCATATTGATTTTAGGCACAAGCACCACATTGAAGAGCCACTTTAGATGCTTTACTTCCCTAATAAAGTTGGTTTCCAAGACTTTGTTAACCTCCTAGGTAGTATATGTGTTCCTTTTTGGACCAACTAATCTTTTTCTAGTGAATAAACCTATGGTTTGGGTCAATGCTGAGGTGGTGGACCATGACCTCGGGGTCTACTCCCATCATGCTTAAATAATTCATGGCAAAGGGGTGATGTAGCCCCAACCGAGATCCCGCCTCCTCCGTCTAAAATACATGAGCTCCCCTTAGAGAGTTTGACCGTAGAGTTAATCAATTTTTATATCGTGGATCCACAAGACTAGGAAAAATAGCAAATAGGTGTTGTAACACTCCTTGGCTTCCTTATGATCCCCAAATACTTCTCCCACACCTTTGGGAATTGGTATCCTCACTTCCAACCATCTAATTGTCATAAAACCATCTAAATCAGTGATCGATGGTCTGCTCAAGATCATATTGTAAGTTGATGGTAGGTCGACCACTAGGAAAGTTTTCCAACTGGCATAGCATAAATCTTTTGACCAGTATGAGGGGAGAGTGACATACCCTAGAGAATCAGTATGTTCCCCATTAAATCCATTCAGTAGAGTGGTGATTATTTACATGTGCTTTATGGTGAGGCCCATAACCTTAAAAGCATCTAAGAATGGAATATCAACTGAGATCCTATTATCAAATAAGGCCCTCTTTATGTTGGCACTGCCATAATAACTATGATGACCAAGGGATCATCATGAGTGAGGAAGATTCTCCTAAGGTCTATTTCTGCAAAGACTATCTACAGAACTCCCTTTTGGAATTGGTTTTGGTGGTATACATTATTTACCTTCACCCCTTCATATTCGATGCTTCTTGAGATGAGCTTTATTAGTTGTGGAGGAGGGTATGCCATGAAAAATCTTCCAGAGATGGTATTCACATCATTCATAGGGACATCATCTTTATTTTTTTATGCTTTTTCTTTTCTTATTGCATTGACCCTTTTCGGCATCTTTTTCCAAAAAATTGCTTGAGGTAGCCTCTCTTAGTTACCCCTTAGTTGGCTTCTTTGATTCTGAATCAATTTCTACTTTTGTGCCCATGGTCCCCGTGAAATTGACAATACTTTGACTTGTCCTTCATGTCCTCTATAACTCTCATGGCCTTTGGTGGAGGTAAGAGATCTTGAGTTTCTCTTTTTATGAATACCTCTTTTATAGTAGTTGTGAGCGGAATGAAATGTTTAGATTTTGAAGGTCCATTCGTCTTACCTACGTTCTTCATCTTCTTGGCCTCAACTGCCTCGAGGGACTCTCAAGGTTGGGAAAGACATATTTTTGCTCTCCTTGTAGCGGCGAGGCTATGAAACTCCTTGTTGTAACTACATCCTCAATATTCATGTATTTTTTAGCTCTTTTAAGTATTACAGTCATGGATATAGGGGGTCTCTTGCGGATATACCTCAGCATGTCCTTTAGGGTGAAGTCTGAGATGAAGTCTATAACACATATCATTTAATTCAAATAATTAAATTAGAGAGCCTCTTAGTTGAATCTCTTGGTGTACACTTTGAGAGCCTCGTTGGTCTTCTGTTTCAGGTGGAGAAGATAGGTCACATGCTTCCTCATCTCATGAGCCCTATAAAATGGAAGACAAAGGATCTTGCCAACTTCGGTAAGTTCTTGGTCGAACAACTTCTGTAACTCGGTATGGTCCATGCCAGTTTGCCTCCATTTTATTGTGCTTTTGAATTACTTTCTTCAGCACATAGTCTCCTTCTTTCAGGTCGCACTTCTTCACTCTCTTGTTGTAGAACAAAGTTGTTCGCTGCTGGTAAGCAGCATTTTTAATGGCTGCTTCTTCTCTAACTTCCTCGAGCATGTATAAATCCAATCTTCTCATTAAGTCGTTGACTAGGGAATTGAAATTCAATACCCTGTGTGTTGGGAGGCCCAACTCGGCAGGTATAACAGCTTCACTTCCAAATGCTAGCATATATGGTGATTCTCCAGTTGCTACTCGGGGAGTAGTTCGGTAAGCCCATAGTACTGATTGTAACTCGTTGATCCAATTTTCTTTCGCATCATTCAGTCTTTTCTTCAAACCATTTAGCAGCGTTCTGTTTGTCACTTCAGTTTGTCCATTGCTTTGAGGATGGCCTGGTGCTGAGTGGATCTTCAAAATGTTTAACTGATGGAAATAGGCAGCGAACTCCTCGTTATCAAATTGTGTTCCATGGTCTGTGATGAAAGCATGAGGAAGACTATATCGACAAATGATGTTCTTCCAAACAAATTGGTACACCTTGCCATACGTCATATCAATGAGAGGCTCAGCTTCAACCCATTTATTAAAATAATCCACTGCGACGATGAGGTATTTGAATCTTCCTCTGGTCGTTGGCAGTGGCCCGACCAAATCTATTCCCCACATGGAAAATGGCCAAGGGGAAGTTATGGGTGTCAACAATGCTTGTGGAGTTCTTCGGATGGAGGAAAAGCGTTGGCACTTGTCACATTTCTTGGAATAGTCTATACAATCAGCGCTCATCATCGGCCAGTAGTATCCCTGCGTCATCACCCTTTGCAAAAGCGTTCGACCTGCTACATGGGCTCCACAAGACCCTTCATGGACCTCTTCAATCAATTCTTTCACCTCGGAGGGATGTACACATTTTTGCAAACCTTCTATAATTCCTCGTCTATACAAAATACCGTTAGTTAATACATACCGAGCAGCTTTAAACTTCAATTTCTTGGTTACGAGCTTGTCAATTGGTAATTCCTCTTTCTCAATATATGCCCTGATGGGATCCATCCAAGATGGTCCTAAATCAAGGGTGATAAAGTTCATCGTCAAATCTTCATCTATACTTCGACCAGCTAAAACTTCAATTGGGATTGTTCTTCGTAGCTCGGTACGAGTAGCTGATGCTAATCGAGCTAGGGCATCTGCTCTCGCATTCTCCATTCTTGGTATTCTGACCAGCTGAATAGCAGCAAATTCTAATACCAACTTCATCACCTTTGCATGGTACTTGATCATTAATTCTCCTTTGACTGCATATACTCCCATCATTTGGTTTACGATCAATTGAGAATCACTGAAAATAATAACCTGCTGCGCCTCCATAATTTTTGCCAAACTAAGACCTGCAATCATGGACTCATACTCAGGCTCATTATTGGAAGATTTGAATTGGAAACATAGGGCGTATTCCATGTCGACCTCGTCCGGAGTTCTCAAAACGATCCCTGCCCCACAGCCTGTTGTGCAAGATGATCCATCTACATATAGCCTCCATATAAGTAACTCGTCTTCAAATTTCTGATCTGACAGAGTTCCTCGGTGAAATATTTGTTGCTTCCTTTCATCCTCCCTTGATATTTCTTGCTCTTCGTCGATAATATTTTCTTGCCCTTTTACCAACCTGAGTTGGTCTGAGCTTGAATTTGATGATCCTGTAACATCCATTTGCCCTTTTACCAACCTAAGTTGGTCTGAGCTTGTGTTTGATGATCCTATAACATCCATAGGTTGATCAGCGAGCAACTTTTTCTCCTCGGGGGTATCAGGATAGGTGAACTCTGCTATAAAATCTGCTACAGCCTGCCCCTTTAGCGATGATCTGGGTTCATAAACTATATCATACTCACCGAGCTCTATTGCCCAGTACATCAATCTCCCTGATTTTTATGGTTTATGAGGGGCTTGCCTCAAAGGCATATCAGTGTATACGACTATAGTATGAGCCTGGAAGTATGGCCTCATTCTCCTACTCGCCTCAACCAGCGCCAGTGCTAACTTTTCTAGCCTTGGATATCTGATCTCTGCTCCTCAGAAGGCCTTACTCGTATAGTAGATTGGTTTTTGTACTCCATTCTCCACTCTTATCAATGCCGAACTAACTGCATTCTCGGACACTGCCAGATATAAGTATAATTTTTCTCCCATCACTGGCCTGGATAACAGTGGAGGTGCTCCCAAGTATTTCTTCAAGTCTTGAAAAGCCTTCTCACATTCATCATTCGACTCAAAAGTCTTTCGAAGTGTCTTGAAGAATAGGAGACATCGATCAGTTGCTCGCGATACAAATTTGTTGAGCGTTGCTACTCGTTCTGTAAGACTTTGCACCTCTTTCTCCATCGTCGGAGATCGCAGCCCTAATAGAGCTTTGATCTTTTCAGGATTTGACTCAATGCCTCGTTGATTGACTATGTACCCGAGAAACATGCCTTCTCGTACTCCAAATGTGCACTTCATCGGGTTCAACTTCATTTGATATTTATCTAGTTGATCAAAAGTCTGACTTAAGTCAACTAGATGATCGGCATCTTTCCTGCTCTTTGTCAGCATATCGTCAACATAGACTTCCATATTGCAACTGATTTGTTCAGCAAAGACTTTGTTCATCAGCCGGTGATATGTAGCACCTGCATTTTTCAAACCAAAAGGCATAATATTATAACAATAAGTTCCCCTAGGGGTAATGAAATAAGTACTCTCCCTGTCCTCAGGTTTCATTTTAATTTGATTGTAGCTAGAATAAGCATCCATGAAGCTCAGCAGCTCGTGTCCCGAGATAGCATCCACCAGTTGATCAATTCGGGGCAGTGGAAAATGATCCTTTGGGCATGTTTTGTTGAGGTCGGTGAAGTCTACACACATCCTCCATTTGTTGTTTTTCTTCTTTACCATCACCATATTGGCTAACCAATCTGGATATTTAACATCTTCAATGAAACAAGATTTCTGGAGCTTCTCGACTTCCTCCTGTATGGCTTGATTCTTCTCGGGACTGAATACTCTTCTTCTCTGCTTCACAGGCTTGATCTCCTTATTCACATTGAGCTCGTGACATAAGAAATTTGGGTCTATCCCGGGCATATCCTCATGACTCCACGCAAAAGTTTGCTTTCTGCTTCTTAGGAAAGTTATCAATTCCTTTTTTAGTGAGGCTTCCAATGACGAACCTACTTGCGTAGTTCGTTAAGGGTGCTCGTCGTCCATAATGATGTTTTTAGTACCTTCCACCACTTGACCCTTCACGAGTTGAGACTCATCTCTAGGATCCAATGTTTCAATTTTTGCACCTTTATCCACTTGATAGGTAGTAGTCTTTTTCCTTGATTCCTCCAAATCTGCTTGCTCGGCGGATGAATAATAGCATTCTCGAGCTACTTTCTGATCACCTTTCACAACTCCTACTCCAAAATTTATTGGAAATTTTAGGCATTGATGTACTGTAGATGGTACAGCCTTGAACTTCTTCAATCCTACTCTTCCCATGATGATATTGTATGATGATTGAACATTCTTATCCATCACGAAGAAGCATATTCTTTCTGTTCGAAAAGCAGGCCACGTACCAATGAATATATCCAACTTGATCGTCCCAAGTGGAAATACCTTCTCGCCAGAAAAATCGAGGAGGGGTCTATGATGAGGCTCCAGTTGAGATAACTTTAGGTTTAAACTATCGAAGCATGAGTAGAACATGATGTCTGCCCAGCTACCGTTGTCGACCAATACTCTTGAAATCATTACCTCTTTCATCCTCATTTTGATCACCAATGGGTCATCATGAGGATATAAAACACCTGCGAGGTCATTCTTTGAGAAACCAATGACTAATTTCTCTTTGTTCACCTTTCTCGGGCTATCCTCCTCAGCTAGATTTATTCGTTGAATGTACGAGCAAGCATGAGCCTCACAGAAGTAAGCTTTTCTCTCAGCAGTAAGGTCTCCTCCTCCTGCATCTCCACCTGTTATAACATTACAGTCAAATGACCCAAAGCGTATTGAAAATACCTCTCGTTCTGGCTGCCTTGGTCTCTTGGGAAGATCAGGGTCATCTTCCGGATCAACTTCATGGTTTCTTTTCTTGTTCTCCTCTGCTCGACGAGGAGATCTAGACCTCTCTCTTGTTCGGTCGTTGTTCCTTCTTTCGTTTCCACGATCAACATACTTTTCCAGTTTTCCTCGTCTGATGAGTGTTTCAATCTCATTCTGAAGAGCTATACAGTTTTTGGTCATATGGCCATAATCTTTATGAAACTCGCAATATTTTGCCTTATTCCTCCTGTCAGGGTCTGCCTTTATTTTCCCTAGCCAGTTTAACTCCTCGTTGTTCTTGATTTCCTCTAGAACATGGTTGATGTCTTTCTTCAAAGGAGTATAATTATCATATTTCTTCATTACGTCCCATACCGACCTATTTTTTGAATGTTTGTCATTGCCATTGTTCTTATGCTCTTTCTTCTTAGCTTTATCACCTTCTACCTTGGTGTCTTTGGCATCCATGTTCTTCTTCGCAGCCATAGCCTCCTCGGTATTCATAATCTTGGCCGCTTTTCCCATCAGATCTGACATGGTTCTAGGTGGATCTTTGGCCAAAGTGTAGTACAATTTGTTCGGTAGTAGTCCACTCATCAAGGCGGTAATCGTTGTCTTCTCCTCATAATCAATGACTTCAAGTTTCTCGTTATTAAAATGAGTTATATAATCTCTGGTACTTTCACCAGCTTTTTGTCTAACACTTAACAAATGTGCTACTTGTTTAACTAGCTTTGCCCCAAAATAGAAATTCCCAATGAACAACTCGACCAGTTGAAGAAAAGTTGAGATCTTACCCCGAGGAAGATTATTATACCACATTTGAGCAGATCCGGTAAGAGTTCCCAAGAATGCTCTGCATCTCATCTCATCTGGAACAGCATAGATGTCGGCTGCAGCTTGGTATTATTCTATATGAAGGACAGGGTCAGTCTTTCCATCATATTTGGGGGTCACAACTGGTGCTTTGAACTTTGATGGTGTTGGAAAATCTACAATGGCCTGGACAAAAGGTGTTCCTCGAATAAAGGTTCGTTGTAGAGGGTTCTTGGCCTTAGCCATTTCCCCTAATCTATCCTCCAGCCTTTGAATAGAGCCTTTCCATGCATCATTTCCTTCCTCGGGCCTGTTGGTTCGGGAAACTGATCGCGTTGAGGTGGCTTCCTGGGATCTCTCTTGACGAGCAGCTGGTCGCGACTGGGCAGATCCTTCCCTTAAGTCTGATGGTCGTCGAAACTCCTCGATGCGACTTTAGGAGGACTTCTACTCCTTCTAGGTACTAATCGATTAAAAGGTGATACCATGCTCAATCTTTCTAGCGCACTAGTTTTTATGGGGAGAGAGTGATACATTGTTCAGTATCTATGGCTCGCACTGACGAAGTTCATCCAGGTTGATAAGAAAAATCTTTAGACTCCTCATTGCGATATGAATCGGTACGCCTAGTACGTGAAGAAGGTGCACGGGTATTTCTTTGAATACTTCGTGGTCCTGAATGGGTTGGTGCACCGCCATGGAGGGTTTGTATGAGTTATCGCATAATTTCTTGCATGACGGTCTGGCCCTGAGCCATATTTGTCATTATTCTAGCCAGATCTAGAATATTTGGCGGAGCAGATGGATTTAGAGGGCTTCCAGCGTTTCGATTGCTGGGTTCTGGAATATCAGCCATTTGTGATGAATTATTTTTGATGAAAAACGATATTACCAGTCGTTTCCCACAGACGACGCCAATCTGTTGATGTAAAAAATTAGATCGTATCTAATTATTCAATCACAGATAAAATAAATGAAACAAAGAGTTTTTAAAGTGGTTTAGCCTTATAAGAATGGCCTACATCCACTATTTATGTTATTGATGATTGTTTGGGAATTCTCGATTACAGGTTCAATCAAGAAATTTCGGTCCCTTTACAATGAGTATTGTACAATGTATTTATAGCCCTGAGGCTGTAATGTGAAAGGGTAATACATTAAATGATGTACATATGAAAGGGTAATACATTCAATGCCCCTTAAGCGTATGCGTCTGAATGATAAGCATTTAATGAACAGTCAAACTGTTGGTTATCCTGCTATTAATGCTTTGTTCGAGGTGCAGCTCGAACCGCCTGAGTTGCTCAGACCGCCTAAGCTTCACGGTACTCAAGATTTCCTCGGAGAGTTCTTGTTCCTCGGAGCGTATGAGTTCCTCGGGGAAGCAGTGTTCCTCGTTGTAGTATGGTTCCTCAGAGCATGTGAGTTCCTCGAAAATGTTTGTTGTTGCCACGTAGATCGCCATGTGTCTTCACTCAATTGAGCCATGTCAGCAGACTAAATTTGGTATCAACAATATTAATCACCTAATATAGAATTAAGCTAGAGGTCAAAATATTTTCCTTTTTACATATAACCAAATAAATTCATTTCTTGATTTAACTATTAAACTATAAACCATTCATCATACACAAGAATATACTAAATATTGAACATGAATCAAACACTGAAATAAATAAGACTGGGTAAAACCTCCCAGTTCAAAACTCCAATTCACATACTCACAGTAAAATTCCATCCAACTAAAAGAACTGTAAAGTAAACTGAATAATAACTCTGATAAAAACTAGGAATGGGCGATATATGCCCCAATTAAGATGTCTAGATAAAACTAAATGGAAATGATGGATGCGTCTAATGCAAGGACCTACAGCTTCCACAATAGCTGCAGCACGTAAAGCAATCCAAATCTCTAGTTTTGGTATCACTGTGGCTGATCACCTGATATAATACATATATATAGCAAAAGAGAGAAGAGTTGCAAGAAACGGGTCAGAGCCCGATGTTTTAAAAATATTTAGCAAGTATTTAAAACTGTAATGAAGCAAGTATTATGTGCATGTTAGATATCGCACTCTCACATGAGATTCTAACCTCTCATCTATTGTGCACGCCTAACGTACATCTAACCCACACTAGCTATAATACCCTATCTAACTAGTTCGAAATCATAATATCACCATCTACGTTCTCGAGTAGTATACCCGTATCACCCATACAATACGTTAAAGAAATATTTTATCTCACATAACTAAGTTCCATTATTCACTGTTCGAATGGTTAATCTTTTATCCATTAAGATTAATTTATTTCTCATTTATACAATATCTATTAATTTCACAAAGTAGAATGTTCCCAAGTATATTCATATATATACAGTCACATCATCCCTATATATATATATATATATATATATATATACTAATCTTGCACCCTTAGGTTAAGACCACTTGGCGCAAAGCATTTTATTATTGTCACCATATCTACCAGTTTCACACAGTAGAAATATTCATAAGTTCATATATATATATACACCAAATTTTAATTTCTTTCAAATTAAAATTAAACCAAGTGAAATTAGATTAATCATAAAATACATATTTTTTTCACTTAAACCAATTTAACCCAAGTCCTAAAAAATTATCTAAGTCGTATTTTCAATATTACCAAAATAGACCAAACCAATTTTAACAAATTAAACGATGACTTGAATTAAATTAACATATACCCAAATTTAAATTAGCACCAATTTAAGTAAGTAGTGATTTGAACCAAATTTTATCTTTTTACTTAAGCATGCATCTAAGGAGAATTTTGCAAAAGACAAAATGAACAAATAAATCACTACGCCGCGATGTACGAGGAAAACCCCACAACGGGAAAAAAACCTCGGACGGCCCTAGCCTTAAGTCCACTAAGTATGGTCTTACAATTACAAGACAGATGACATACTTCCTCGACTCGACTCCTTTCAAGACTTGATGCGTCTTCTTGTAAACACCTCCGCCTAGTCGATAACCCCGGAACTCCACCGAAATCTTGGAATCACCAATTAGACTTTAGGAACACCGTCAACCATACATGTTGCCTTTCACCATGTGAGAATGACGTAGCAAAACAATGAGACTTCTTCTTTGAGGGATGTAGAAGCAAACCCAAATGAACTCTTCAACTTGGAAGAGTAAACCCGGTGCCAAACACTCCAAGAAAGATATTTATATGGAAACTTGGAATAAACAATATGGGTGTAAACCAAAAGTGTTTTTAAGTGATTTTCTTGGAAAACAAAGCACTTAAACCATGAACCTTTTCAAAGCAAAAGTTAAACTTTCAAAACTCTCTCTAGGAGATGGAAGAATATGAAAAAGTTAGTTTGAAAAGATTGGTTCCCACACATAATAAGTCTGTCAAAAGTTAGTGGCAAAAAAGTAGTGGGATAAAGGTGAAAACTGCCAAAAATTGCCAATTAATTTTCCCGTCGAAAATCTCGTTTGAACGAGATTTTTGTTCGAACGAAGTCTCGTTCGAATGACCCTTCTAACGAAGTTCCAGTGGCCTATTGGGAAAACTCGTTGGCAAACTCGTTAGAACGACATTCTTATGCGAACAACAATTTCGAACGAACTTCCAAAAAGCTTAAAATTTAATTTTTAGCCCAGAAACTTTATTTTTAAGTTTCAAAGAAACCTTCTGAAAATAAACATCAGTTTAAAAAAATATTTCACCCAATTAAAATTGTTCCAAGCTCCTATATAAATATGTAATGCATTCATACCTTAGGAGTAAACGGAACACATGTTGTTGACGCAGAAAATAGTCACAACAAACTCGGCATATGATAAAGCTTTATACTCTTGGCCGCTACATCTTTAACTAACACGTCATAGGCTTGAATGGATAAACTTGAACACTATCATATGACTCAAACATTTTTGTCCGGAATTAAGCCAACACAACATTGAGACTCAATCAGAGACTTGTGTCCTTACAAATATCCCTCTTTGTCTACTCCGGGACAAAAACCAACAAAAATTCTAAAGGACAGTCAAGCTCTAATAGACTTAAAAATATCCCACCCAAAGTAAAAAAATACATATCTTGACTCAAAAACCCAAGGATCAATATCTTTGCCGATGATGAAAGTTGCCATTTAGAAGAATTTCTGCACACTTAAGCAAACTATCAAACGCATAGGGAATAAGAATATTAAATGCATATAAATTAAATACTCCCCCTAAATTAATTCTCCCCTTTATCAATTATGATCAACCTAAGAAGATAGAGCTCTCCCCCTAAGTTAAATCTCCTAAACTTAGATAAGATTACAATAGGATTAGATACCATTTCTCCCCCTATCATTCTCCCTTTTTTGTTGAGGAATAGACAAAGGATAAGAAAAACTAATTTAAACATGATGCTTAGAGTGATAAGAGCATGAAAATGATACCAATATGATGCAAGAAAATGATACCAATATGATACAGAAAGAATTAAGCATGTGATATCAACAAAGAATGCAATAAGATAGATACCAATCATGAAGTAGAAGCATAGATGGACTAGAAAGAAAGGCAAAGATTAAAAAAATACCATATATATGTAGATATAATGACTATCACTAACGCACACGCACATATATATAGGTATAGACACCACACATGACACAAAATACAATACGCTTTTCACACTCGTATGGAAAAAATGTGTCATATGGAAACGAAGTGTTGGGGTGTGAACTAGCAATAATTAAATTTAGACCTAATCACTTAAAACATGTCCACGGAGTTCTCAATTGATTGAAAACTTCATCACATTTGAATATAACCTCATGTGACAATATAAATTCAACTCAATGAACAAACATACACAACGCATACAAGCCTAGACTTTTGATGATTCTACAAACCAATAGAGTCATGACATTAAAAGTATAACTAGGATAAACGGACATTGTGCAAACCGTTGATATACCATCCAATCTCCCTCAATTTAAGCATATTAATTTTTGAAAGACAATATCAAACTAAACATAGGCATTGGCAATTTTTTTTTTTAATGCCATATTTTATTTTTAGGCCTTTGGACCACGTATTTCTTTTAGGTCCAAACAAACAGTGGCTTACTCGCAAAGGATGATTATTCCTTTCGGAGCCCTTCCCCATGCTCATTTATATACATCATTTTTTATATCTCACACAAATATCACGTGCAACGAATTTTAACATGTACTAGTCCTCCTAGATCATATAATATGTAGATGATTAGATTGGTAGGAGAACACCTCATAAAGCTCAAATATACATATGAAGTTAAAATTTCAAGTGAGCTCGTGCATGTGTGAATTGAGGCATATAAAAATAGAATCCATTAAAACAACATAAAATCCAACTACTCCATGTAAGTATGGTAAAAAACATTTTAAGGATTGACAATCTAAACCAAAAAATCTAGCCACACGAAAGCGAAAAAGAAGGGATTCAAACACTAGTATATGACACATAAAGTGTGTCAAACTAAAATACACATAAACCAAAATATTTTTGAGTTTTTGACAATTTTTAACCAAAAATAAAAATATTTACTCAAAAGACACACAAAAATCATTTGTATTTTTCATTAAGCCTAAATTACAAAACATGAAACTCAAATGATAGACAAAATCTTTTTGTATTTTTCATTTAATGCAAACTAAAATAAAATAAATATAATACAAAAGATTAAAAAAAATCATTATTCTAGCATGTGATAAAGCATGACGGATAGACTAGAACAATGATAAAGAAACATACAATTAGCATGATAAAATATAGCATGAAGCAACAAAGCTAAAGTATGCAAATAACTAACACATTCACCCTTTAGATTTTGCAAGGCAGGAAGCATTTGAAAGTAAATGAGAATCAAAAATTCTATCTGGTAAAGCCATCAAGTCGGATCTCCTAACCCAAACTAATGACAAATGACTATCTCGGGGTGTAGGAATCTTGGTTACCTCGGTTGCCTTACTTTGAGATTTTCTAGGACCTCGTTTAAGATCAAAACAAAATTTCCTAAGATGACCTTTTCGACCACCATGTGATCACCTAAAGACTCGACGAAAAGGCTTACCTAAGGAATGATCTCTAAAGGCTCTCCTAGGAGATTCTCCTAAAAGATAGGTTTTGGCTTTATGAGTTGATTCATTACAAGTATCGAAGCCTAAACCACAAGTGTCATTTTTTATTTGGACCGTGCCTAAGATTTTATCTAATTTTTTGTCATGACACTCCAAATCAAATTTGACTTTACTAGAGTCTTTTAATTTATTTTCTAATTCTAAAATTCTAGACTCTAACAAAACATTTCTCTCTTCAAACGCAAGAAGCTCCTTTTTCATTTATTCTATTAAACCTCTAAGGCTATCTCTCTCGCCTTCTATATATTCAAGCTTCTCTCGAAGAGTCCTCTCACGTGTCCTAAGGTCTTCAACCAACACACTATCATCAACGACCTTGACACGCTCTCTTAAACTCGCTTCTAACTTCAAATTAGCTCTTTTTAATTTCATAGATTCTTCATATAATTCTTGAAAAGCATTTTGAAGTTCACTCACATCAACCTCTTCTTCATTTTCACTCTCTCTCTCTTCTCCACTCTCACTACCATCATGTTTTATAGCTTCACAAACAAGGGCTTCGGAAGTGTTATGAATTAAGATGTTATCATTGGATGATTCCTCACTATCACTAACATATCTATCAAAGAACGCGGTAAAGTTGCGCTCAATGGGGGAATCGGGTCCCTCTTCCTTATCATTATCACTAAGGGTTTCATTATAGGAAACTGGTTTCTTACCCTCTCTCCTTAGTTTAGTGGGCCACTCAAAATCCCTATGGACATACCCTTCACAACCAAAACACTTATTTGACTCGTACCTATTTATATTTTCATTAGAAGTTTTAGGGATCTTCTCGGCTTTGTCATGCCTAGATTTTTCAAATTTCTTAAAATCATTTTTAAATTTAACTTTGTTAAATTTAAGAAATTTTCAAAACTTTCTAGCAAACATATCCATATTCTCCGAGTCACTATTACTTTCACTCTCTACTACTTGTTTTTCCTCCTTTCGAGCTTTCAAAGCAACACCCTTCTCAATTTTCTTTTCGATTTTGGAGGGAAACATGTCTAGTTCATAGGATTATAAATCACCTATGAGCTCTTCTAATTTCATAGAGGCTAAAGTGGGTAAAGAATTTAACACGGTCACCTTAGGAGAAATCTATCGGGTAGGGACCTTAAAAGTTTCCTTACTACTCGGTTCTCGAGTATTTTCTCTCCCAAATTAAAAGATGAATTAACTATATTGGAAAGTCTAGCAAAAAATTCATCAAAAGTTTCTTTTTCATTCATTTTGATTGTTTCAAATTGAGTGGTGAGGTTTTGGAGTTTCGAAGCTTTTACGACACTAGTTCCTTCATGAGTGAGTTGTAAAACATCCCAAGCTTCTTTAGCGATTTCACACATCATAATGCGTCGGAATTCATCTGGTGTGACCGCGCTAAACAAGGCATTTAAACCTCGATAATTAAAATTAACAAGTTTAAATTCATTCTCACTCCATCTATCGGCGGGTTTTGGGACACGCTCATTATCTACCAAATGTGTAGGTGGGGACCACCCATTAACAACCGACAACCAAACCCTCTCGTCGATAGATTTTAGTGTCGATTTCATCCTCGCTTTCCAATACGCGTAATTAAAACCATCGAAAATACAAAATTTTGAAAATGGGGACAATTCCATTTTAGCCAAAAATATTCAAAGGATCTTAAACGCAATAATTTAGTGATCCCGCTCTGATACCACTTTTTGGAACACGATGCCCCCAATTTTAAAACTTAAAAAAAAGTTCAATTTCCTCTTTGAGATGCAGAAGCGAGATGGTTCAATTAAACACACACAAACACCAAATTTTAATTTCTTTCAAATTAAAATTAAACCAAGTGAAATTAGATTAATCAACAAATACATACTTTTTTCCCTTAAACCAAATTAACCCAAGTCCTAGAAATTTACCTAAGTCATATTTTAAATATTACCAAAATAGACCAAACCAATTTTTACAAATTAAACGATGACTTGAATTAAATTAACAAATAAACAATATGGGTGTAAACCAAAAGTGTTTTTTAGTGATTTTCTTGGAAAACACAACAATTAAACCGTGAACCTTTTTAAAGAAAAGTTAAACTTTCAAAACTCTCTCTAGGAGATGGAAGAATATAAAAAAGTTAGTTTGAAAAGGTTGGTTCCCGCACATATTAAGTCTCTCAAAAGTTAGTGGCGAAAAAGCAGTGGGATAGAGGTGAAAAACTGCCAAAAATTGCCAATTAATTTTCCCGTCGAAAATCGCGTTTGAACGAGATTTTCATTCGAACGAACCTTCTAACGAAGTTCCAGTGGCCTGTTGGGAAAACTCGTTGGCAAACCAGTTCGAACGACATTCTCGTTCGAATGACAATTTCGAACGAACTTTCAGAAAGATTAAAATTTAATTTTTAGCCCAGAAACTTTATTTTAAAGTTTTAAAGAAACCTTCTGAAAATAAACATCAGTTTAAAATAAAAATTCACCCAATTAAAATTGTTCCAAGCTCCTATATAAATATGTAATGCATTCATACCTTAGGAGTAAACGGAACACATGTTGTTGACGTAGAAACGAGGCACAACAAACTCGGTATATGATGAAGCTTTATACTCTTGGTTGCTAAGTCTTCAACTAACACGTCATAGGCTTGAATGGATAAACTTGAACAATATCCTATGACTCAAACATTTTTGTTCGAAATTAAGCCAACACAACATTGAGACTCAATCGGAGAATTGTTTCCTTACAAAATTCGATGTCCCCATCAAATGTTGAATACTATTACCACCACCGGTGTTTTGGATTTGATTCACATGGATCTTATGGGTCTTACTTGCTCAGAGAGCCTAGGTGGTAAGAGATAAGTTCTCGTGATGGTCCATGACTATTCTATATATTCTAAATTGGGATTCCTTACAGAAAAGTTTGATGTGGCTGAATTCATAATTACCAAATGTCGTGTCCTGCAAAACTAACACGGAGTCACTATTAATCAATTGTGTAGTGAAAATGGCACTAAATTATAAAAAAGCCAAGGTAGATAACTACTGTGGTGGAGTGGGCAACAAACATGAGTTCTCGGTCGTTAGTACTCCTCCATAAATTAGGATTATGGAGAGGAAGAACCTGATGATACAAGAGATGGCTAGATCCATGCTTCTTGAGATAAATGTACCTAGATATTTTTGGACAGAGACGGTGAGTACCGCATGTCATACGGTGAATAGGGTATATCTTTGTTCGCACACACTACACATGCCTTAGAGGTTGTGGATGGGGAAGAAGCCTAACTTATCGTATTTTGCGTCTTTGGTAGTACCTATAGCATTTAGAGAAATAGAGATCACTTAGGAAAGTTCGACTCCCGAAGCAATACGAGGATATTTTTAGGTTATTCATCAATGAGTAGGGATTATAGAGTTTTTAAAATCATAAGCTCTAAGGTTATGGAGCCAATAAACGTCACGATTAGAGATGATGAGTCGTCAACATCTATTTCTCCTAGCCCCTAGTGTGAGAATTATGCTCCCATGGTCATGATCCCATCATTACTCATACTACCTTAGTGGACCCTACTTCTGATTTAAAGGATCCACCTGCCTAGGTTCGAAAGAGTCATGACCCTTACACTGCACTTGGTGATTCCATACTAGGTGCCAAGACTCGTGCTCAAATCGAGAGTGTAGTTATCTATTTGTGATACATCTCCTTAGTCGATTCCAAGAATGTAAAAGAAGCACTTAAGAACAAGCATTGGATATTCTCTATTCAAGATGAGTTGCTTCGATTTTGTAAGAATGATGGCTGGGAGTTAGTCCCCTGACCTAGAGAGACTAATGTGATAGGTACCAAGTGGATTTACACGAATACGATGGATGATAATGGTACAATGGTTCAATATGAGTCTAGGTTGGTCGCTCAAGGCTACACACAGATTAAGGGTGTAGACTTTGATGAGACAGTCGCTCATGTTGCTAGGCTTGAGTCCGTCCTCTTACTACTCACCATATCATGGCATTTGTCCTTCAAATTATATCAGATGGATGTTAAGAGTTCCTTTCTGAATGGAATTTTACAAGAGGAAGTTTACATGGAACAACTAAAGGGGTTTGAAGAACGTAAGCACACAAAACATGTCTATTATCTTAATAAAACCTTGTATGGTTTGAAACAAGCACCTCGTGTTTGGTACAAGAGGCTCATTTTATATATCTGAGCACATGGATTCAAGAGAGGGGGAGTGGATAAGATGTTGTTTGTGAGGAGAGAGTGGTACTATTTTGATTGCCCAAGTCTATGTAGACGACATAATATTTGGATCCACATGATACCATCATTCTCACACTTTTGAGGAGGAGATAAAGAGCGAGTTTGATATGAGCATGGTTGGTGAGATTACGTTCTTCCTAGGTCTCTAAGTTTGTCAGCTTGAGGATGGGATATTCATATCTTAATCCAAATATGAAAGGGACTTAGTGAAGAAGTTCAGTTTAGACTCCACTAAGCACTCACGCACCCCTATGAGTACATCAACTAAGCTTAGCAAAGACACTTTAGGTAAGAAGGTAGAGAAAACCCTTTATCGGAGTATGATAGGTAGTCTTATCTACTTGATAGCTAATCGCCCCGACAATGCTTTTAGCGTTGGAGTTTGTGCACGATGCCAGGCATCCACAAAAGAGTCTCACTTGGTCGCACTTAAATGTATCATCAAATATATAAGTGGAACTCTATCCTATGGTATTTGTTACTCCTTTGATATCGATGATCGTTTGCCCGCCTATTCAGATTCTAATTGGATCAGGGATGTTGATAGTTGTAGGAGCACCTCGGGTGGGTGTCTTTACTTTTGGAGTGCTCTTGTCTCATGGTTGAGCAAGAAACAAAACAACATATCTTTGTCCACGACGAAGGCTGAGTATATTTCTACTGGGAGTTATTTCACACAACTCTTATGAATGAAGAAAATGTTGGAAGATTATAGGATTTAACAAGGCACAATGACTATTTCTTGTGATAATATAAGTGTAATCCAAACCTCGTAATTCGGTCCAACATTCGTGCACAAATCATATTAGGATACAAGAGCATTTTATTCGTGATCTCGTTGAGGAGAAGGTCATGTCCTTGAGCTTTATGAGCACCAATCATCAATTAGACAGCCGATATTTTCACGAAACCATTAGATGCACTTAGATTTGAGGATCTTAGGAAATCTTTGGGTATTTTCACCGTTGATTGAGTTCATGTACTTTATCTAGTATAGGATATTTATCATGTTCATTTCTTGTATTCTTATTGCTAGATTGTATTATCGTTGTATTTATTTGCTATTCTTTTTTATATATTTACAAAAATCCAAAAGAGTTTGGTTTTTTTGAAAAATTTTAGAAAAATCCAAAAGGCTTTTTGGGTTTCATGAAAAATATTGAAAAAGTGAAAAAAAATTATTTTGATAAAAAAATTGAAAACAACAAAAAGAGTTTTGTGTAATACCCCGTACTTTTATGGATAATTTAAATTTCATAAATGGGTGTAATTTGGAAATTTGGGAAATTTCTGAGAAAAATAATTTTTGGACTTTATGCGGGCTAGATGATTTCCAATGTATGCTACATTCACTTTTGGGATTAAGTAAATGAGTTGGACTATTTCAAGTACATGTCGCAGTTGGGTAAAGCGACAAAGGATAATATTTATATTAGAAAATTCGCATGGAGATGTATTGGGTTTAATTAGTGGAATGCGGTTAAATACCTCGGATGAAGATTTCAAGTGTGCGATTGGTTTCGGAATGGCCGAGATAGTCATAATAGAGTATCCGGGAGTAGTGTTTGGATTCCGAGAATTTTTTACCAGTAGGGAATCGTAATTGAGTAAACGAGTCACTTTTGGGTTTAATAAGGGATAAAACCTTGTATCTCCTATAAAAGACACAAGGGAGTGTGAGAAAGGAAAGAAAAAGGACAGAAAGGAAGAAGAGAAGAAAGGAAGGGAGAAAGAGGAAGAAAAGGGAGATTCCGTCCAAACTCCGCGGGATTCGACTCGGGGTAGTCGGATTTAATCCCCGAGGCAAGTATTTACTTGCTTTATTTATTTTGAGCATAAATCTCATATCATAATTGGTAATAACAAACTATATGATTTTTGGATTGGGTTTTCATGAATCAAACGGGTTTT
The DNA here is from genome assembly GCA_949130495.1 of Sambucus nigra. NCBI lineage: Eukaryota > Viridiplantae > Streptophyta > Magnoliopsida > Dipsacales > Adoxaceae > Sambucus > Sambucus nigra. The sequence continues at coordinate 388,378,919 of OX422208.1, forward strand.
TCGGAAGTTTAACGGGTAAACCCCGAAAAATATCAAATTGGAGAAACTTAGGAATTAATTGAATTTAGTTGTTGATTCTTGGTTCTAGGATTATTAGAACCTATTTCCTTTGTGTATATATAGTTGGGTGTGGTTATATGTTGGTGGGAGAAGAGTTAAAAATCTTGGTGGGTTGTTAATGGACGAAATGGACTCGTTGGATAAGAAGCAGAGTCGACTGCCCCGTTCTATCGATCGATCGATCCTACAGAATTTTTGGCAATTTTTGTTGGTTCAATTTATATAGGATAAATTCCAAAATTAAGTATTTCTAGCCTATTTATTTGAGGAAATAAATGCATAACTAAGGAATAAATATTTATCCATTTGAGGGAATTTATAGGGGCTAAGATGGTGTTATAATCGTGTGGCACTACAAGTATATTTTTGAGAAAAATAAATAAATTGAGGAATTAGATATTTGGGGTACCCAAAAATAGAGTGGGGACCTCTAAATTCTTATTTGAGCAAAATGTAGTCCTTGGGTTCGTGAAAATGGAATCCACGACTTATCTAACTTAAGGGTGTTTGGGGTTGAATATTTTTTGGGATAGTTTCGGCGGCAATCGGGCCTATATAATTGTGCACGTAGAAAATGTAATTATATGCCGACTATAATTGAGTAAATCTTATGAGGCGACTAGGATGGAATTTGGGTTATAGGCTAAAGATAAGTGATGGTATACTTATTAAATTATTTTTAATTGGGATATTCCGAGAGTGTATAAATCCCTAAAAGTGATCAAGGTGCGAGTTATATTTGTGTGAGAGAATACTTATGGGCTTAGTATTTAAGTTGGAGAATACTTAAATATTTTTATGATATTGGAAATTATAGCCATATATACATTTGAGGAGTGATATATATATATATATATATATATATATGAAGCATACCCCCTCTAATGTTATCATGGGAAGTTGCGCGATGTGGGTGAGGCCCCTGGATTGAGGAGCAGGGAGCGTATAGTCCCCAGGTCATAGCGTCCATTTTTATATTGTGTGATTTTTATTAGGGGTGAGACGTGGTGAGTATGTTTCATCTCACTTTCGAGGAGGAATTATGATCGCTTCCCATACCCTGTGATTTGTCTTTTACCAAGGCAGTGTGAGATTCCGACCATTGGTACCCAGGATGGTATGTGACTAATTCCCTGGTAGATGATAGCATTGAGACTGCATCCTCGAGTTATAACTCGTTGCGATGGTTATTATACTTCTGTGTATAGTATAATACTTGTGTATGAGAACAAGATATTATATATCTCTAACTGGAGTAAAGAGATAAAATGAATAAAGATTAATTCTCATTCTGGGAGATTCTATCTGGACTTATATTGTGATATGTATATGAGAGTGAGTATGATAATGTATATAATTAGATGAGTATGTATATATATATATATACGTTGTGTACTAAGGGTCTAATGGATCTCGACGATCGACACTGCCAAGTAGTAGTGTATCGGAGGGTTCCTTGTTTGGATTTCGCTTCGCGAGACACCCCACGCATGAACATGGCACGGTGTTGAGACTGGAGAGAAGTTTAGCCCTTAGCACTCGGTTTACTTAGGACTTTTAGAGTTTGGGTTGACGGATTAGTTAGGCAGGGTAGCTTGACTAAAATGTTTAGAGGGATGCGATAGGTGTGCACCATTAGAAGAGGGGTGAGGGGTATCTCATGGGAGTACGATACCAATTTAAATATGAGATAAAACTTCTTTTTTTTTAAATAAAGCATTTATGCACTTGCAAAATATTTTCACAACTCGGGCTCTGACCCGTTTATCTATTTTCCTCTCTTTTGCTATATATATATATATATATATGTGTGTGTGTGTGTGTGTGTGTGTGTGTGTGTGTGTGTGTGTGTGTGTGTGTGTGTCCAGACATAGGGATGCTTGGATGAAGATTACTTCGAGTCTGACGTTTGCTGCAGCAGCTGTGGATGCATGCAGATTTTCTGTAGACGCTTCTATCCTTGTATCCTTGTAATCTATATAGGAGTTACTGTATAAATACTCAGGCCAAAAGAAAAATTGTATTTATATATTCTTTTATCGCCTTTTATTGCGGATTTCGATTTGGTTGTATTATGTTAAACCGAGTGTTCAGTTATTTTATTTCATTTTCAGTCTTATATTTAAATTATGTGGGTGTTTTATTTGAATAGTTTGTTTAAAAAGATTAGTTGAATGAAATTTTGATGCCAGCCTAATAGGTTATTAGTAATTAAAATTGGTTTACGACAGTGATGCTAAGAATGAACCATATGGGACTCATGTTTTAATCTGGTACAGGATTAATCGCCCGGTATTTTATTAGACGGGGTGTCACATTTTGTATTTTAGTTTTTCATCGTATATGGATAAACAATTAAGATATTCAGATCACCCCTACATTCCATCCATTCAGGTGACTTTTTCATAGTGTGCTTAATAATGTGTGTGTATCATTATGTTGATAAGGGATTATTACTTTATACATGTTTGACTCCTTGTCACCTTTATTACACACGTGCACTAACTTTATGAACATTGTGCTTACTTGTCATTTGTCAAATATGATGTTATAATCTCAATTTTTCTTAATAAGGAACCAAATGTAAAAAGAGATAAGTTGTGCATGTAAGAACCATTGCCCAGATGTCTTATCTCAGAAAATATTATTATATGTTAAACAATGGAAAGGGGCCACGAAAGATTAAAATATTCTTTGCATTAAACGCCAACATTCGCATAAAAAAGCCTAAAGAGATTGGCGATACACGAAAATAGAATTGTCAAGGCCATTTAGTTTAGATTCATAGAAGGACCGAAGCTTTCAAAATGCTATGCGAAGAAATTGGGGATGCTACCCAAAGGCTACTCATGAGAGGCGGTCAAATGAAGTCTTCCTGCCAACCACATGAATAACATTACAAGGATGACGCACAAAAAGTTCATTCTACCTTCCATACGCCAATATAGTAGCAACAGGGTTACGGTGATAAGATATCCACAGCATAATGGTGGCAACCTGGGGGTCAGTGGCCATATCGCTTATCACTAAAAGCATCCTAGCAGTCAATCCCAAACCTACAGCGCTAGTAAATTCATTATCACTATACCCTCTCTGATGCACAGAATTCATAACTATCGGAAGGTTAATATTTCCCCCACGTACTAGCAGTCAGTCAATAGAAGGAGAAACATACGGTAACTCAACCAACAACATTCGAGGAGAACGGGATAGGTCAGACATAGTTGTAGAAATGCAAGGGTCGACACCCAGCATGATAAAAAATTCTTTATAGGTAGGACACACCTCATCCACGCCGAAGCGGAACATATGGTCTTCAGGGTATCAAAATTCCAAAGCCGCCTCCAAAATATTCTAGGAAATTAGACGGTTACACCACAAAATGGTCGGGCGTAAGTTGAATGCCTCGTAATTCATGTTATATAGACACGTGGCTTCCAAATCCTCAAGGTAAGCGGTAAATTCTTCATTCATTGGACTAGTCATCTCAGAGAGTGAAAGAGATTGCATAAAGAAAGAAAGAAAGAAAGAAAGAAAAAAGTCGAAGTGTGGCTTGAAACTCCACCAACGGGCCCCATTTATACTTTAAATTGCTCATAAAGATGAAGTAATAAATCTGCTACGACAACAACAGTTTCTAAGTACCAAGGAATTTAGAAAGAGGACAATCATGGTTAAAAAGAAAACTTAACTACAAAAGTATGACAATACGCAGGCCAAAGAGTATGTCGATCAGAACAACCCCTATTTTGAGAAGATTCCCTTTTCCTTTTTTTGCCAACTTCATTTCTAAATAAAACCCTCTTTAATTTAACTTTTTGCAACAAGTGTTTCCCGGGAATTTCTTCGCAAGAAAATTTTCAAAATACATATTTTAACTTAAAAAAATATATTTCTTATACTTTCCATCATTAAATAAATTCCTTTGGAAAGTTAAAAGCGCATGTAGAGTAGGTCAACAATTCAAGATAAACCAAAAATAAAAATAAAAATTCATCATTTCATATATAGTTATAATTTTTGTGACATTTTTCACGAATAAAAGAAAAAGGGAAAAGAAACAGACCAAAATTATTGAGACGCAACCCGAACTTTCTAAACCTAGTCAAGAATTTCCTATTCAAGGATCCTGATGAACACGCTTCCCGTGACGACGAGCAGTTGAACCTACGCTTCCAAAACTAGGTATGTCCTCCCAATCCTCAACAATTGTCGATGGCACCATGCAAGATCTAGTTGTTTCCTCACATGGTCAGCAATGGAAGTTATCCAATCTCTGATATCATGCGTCCAACACATCGACACGCGCACGGTTTATAAAAAGAGAAATGAAGTGGAAATAGGCGAGTCAGTAACAGAGGAAAAGATCAAAATCCAAGTGCAAAATCAAAAGATAAGTCCATACCTCCCCTTAAATAACCTCCTCAGAGAATGGAGGGAAACCATCTATCATTGCCTAAGCACGATGAGGAACTAACACAAAAAGGCCTCCACCCAACTGGATACGACAAAAAGGAATAGAGAATTGATGGATGGGTATTACCTCCATCATCACTGCATCGCTCCCTAACCCCTGTTCCAAAGGAACTGGCACACTGCCACCACCCCTACTCCCTGTCAAATGTGGCAACACACCCTCCATGTCATATATAGATGGTGGCATCATCCAAGTTGTCGCAAAACCTAGATAGCCATACCCCGCCATTGTATCAGTATAGAATGTATAGGGTTATCCCTCTATCTCTGTCTCCCTCTCCTTGTCCAACAACTCCCCCACTTCCCTCATGTAAGCAGGAGGTGACGACAGTGGGACCTCCACTTCACCCTTCATCACCTGGCTCACCACCCTCTCTCTTAAATACCAGACGTACCTAAACTTGTGCGTTAATAACCTCTGCATCTGGGCATGAACGCCCATAATCCCCACTGCCCCGGAGGTCAGACGCCAAAAGTAGAATGTCATCTATTCCATAATAAAATAAATCATTAACAAAATACACAAAAACCCAAAAAATACAGATAATAAAGTCTAATATGATCACTCATACGGGCAATCAGCACCGCCCTCATATCCCTTAAAGCCAAAAAAATCTTCGATACCCTCTTTGATATCCTCCATCGACTCATCCTTAGGAACTCCCCCACCTCACTCACCTTCAAAGACACTAACCACTTGTTGTGCCCGATCACCTCATAAGACCACATCTGTAAAAAATAACAAAATTCTCTCAATAAAAAATTCTGAAAAAATAATAATCAAGAAGAAAATGCAAAGAATGAAGGAAACTTCCAAAAGATACATGGGCCATGTAAAATTTTGTCGGCAACACCGACTGAAAGAATCCAGAGAAGCATAGAGGGATGCTAATGTGAAGCTCCCATAATCATACAAGTGAATCTTAAAGATGACATAAAGGAAGGGCAAGAACCATAAGTGAACAACATCATCACTCGTCTCCACCGTGAAGCCTCCTAATGAAAGCATAATGAACATATGGGTTGTCTACCCCATCCATAGATCGTCCATAACATCTATTTTATGCGCTGATAAGGTGTCCTTCAACACTGATGTCCTCGCGGATTCCCCAAAAATAATCCACCTAAAATGCCCCAAAGCGTCCCGGATCGCGAGCTCGAAAATGAGCAGTGTCCAATCTACCGCTATCTACTGACCCTCACACTCCAGGACTATCATCTGGTGCACATCTAGTGGGGTAATTGTCATCTCACCCACACCCTGATGAAATATGTGGGTAGTGTCCCACCATCATTCACCCAACCCGCATAGAATATATTGACGATCTCAATGTGTGTTCCAAAGCCCCGCAAGAGGACCAACCTGCAACCTCCGCCATCAAATGCACTTCCCTAGGGAGCTTCTCCCATACCTTCTTAATCATTATCGATCCCCAAGAGCATAAGACCAAGGAATCAATATCCACCTACATAAGAGCAATAATCATTAATTCCTAACATAAAATAAATCAAAAAGAACAAATTCAAAAAAAAAAATAACATTCACATAATCGTTTTGGTGCTTCTCCTTCGCAGGGCGGTGATTCTTAGATTCCCATAATAGATCCCACTCGTTATCCACGTCTTCAATATCATGATAGGTGTTCCCATCATTAATAACCAATGCCTTTCTGAACTTTCCCATCACCACTCAATGTCAGTCCAATCGTCGGTGCATGTAAAAGGGTTGTTGTCCATGTCTTCCATGAATCCCTTTAGAGAAAAGCGCTGAAAGTGATTTTTAGAGAGAGGTAGAGAAGGATTTTTCATTTTGAAGCTGTGAATAATGAGGAAGACTCACCCTTAAATTTAAGGGGTATGCCTATCGGCATACAACCCTTAAATTTTGTTACAAAAAATCCAAAAATCTCCAGAAAAATTTACAAAAAATCCCTAAATATCTCCAAAAGGTCAAAAACCTCAAAAATCCATCAAAAACACTTTTTCATAAAAAATAATCCATTTTGAAAAATAAAAAAAAAAATACATTAAAAAATTCATCAAAAATAAAAATAAATAAATAAATTATAGAAAATCCTAAAATTCAATATTCACAAACGCTAACAAATCATTAAAACTTCTCTTTAGGTTTGCAGAATTGATCTAAGCCCGTTGAATTGTCTTCAACCCTCTGAACTAGGTCACTTCCACCTTATAGGTATGCAGAATTAACCAAGGCCAACATAATTAACCTTGACCCTCTAAATCAAGTCGTTTACCCTCCCTAGGTCCTCAAAATCATACGTTTATCCCCGAAACTCACCTTCTTCAGAATTTCTTTCTTGCAATGACCTTCACTTATCCTAATCTCGCTCGTCGAGGGGCCCTACAGACACCTAATTCTGGTACCCCCATTCTATTACCCCTCATGCACCTTTATAGGTCCCAAATACAATTCCTTCAACCTTCGAACCCCGATCCTTCCCTTTAAACCCTAAATTAGAGGCCAATGGATGCTCCTGGATCCATTTGACTTTGATTAACTTTTGTAATTGAGAGTAACCCATGAACTTTCATAGGTATCTAAATACCCTTTTTAATGGTCCATACCGTGTGTGAATCTGCCTTATGGTTCACATTTACTTGCCATTTTCCTCAAAAATCCTAATATTGAGGCCAATAGACATTTTCGAGCTTTATTTGACTTTGGTCAACTATTGGAATCAATATTGACCCATGAACTTTCATAGGTCTTTAAATGCCCTTTTCAACGGTTCATACCGTGCAAGAATTTGCCCTACAGTTCGCATTTACTTATCGTTTCCCTTCAAACCCTAAACTAGAGGCCACTAGATACTCCCGGGTTCCGTTTGACTTCAATCAATTCTTGAAATTAGGAGTAACTCATTAACTTTTATTAGGTTCTAAATATCATTTCCAACAGTCCATATTGTGCATAAATCTGCCTTACGTTTCGCATTTACTTGCCATTTCCCTCTAAAACCCTAATCTAGACGCCATCGGATGCTTAAGGGAAATGTTTGACTTTGGTCAACTCTCATAACAGAGAGTATCTTAATAAAATTACGTAGAGATTTTAATCCTCTTTCTAAAGGTACTGGACATGGATAAATCAAACTTATGATTTGCATTTTATACCAGTTTTTTAAAAAACTCCATTTTAGACTTCTTATAGGCACCCCTTCCCCTCTACCTATCAGCATATGGGTACTTTACTTAGCCTGTAAGTTAGGGAGCATGTCGATAGGTAGGCCTAGGCCTATGCCTTTAGGCAGGCCTAGGCCTATGTTGATCGAATGACCCTCCAACCCTTAAATTTTCCTATTTAAGGAGGCCAAGACCTTATTGTTAAGGACCCACTTTTCCAGATCCTAAGACCCCCTTTTATTGAAATCATTTCGTAGCCTTTTACACATCCCTTTCAAAATATTCCCCCAACATTCCATTACATCATCCACGCACCTCACCTTTCTTACCCACTTTACCACCATTACACCACCATCAAAATTAGCCGACATCATCATCAAAGTCAGAAATCAAGCTCCATAGAAGGTCCAATCCTCTTCATTCAAACTTCCTACTTTAGTGTTATTTCTCACTTTTTTACTTACTAGTATATTTCTTATATTTAGTTGTCATTTCTCTACCTTTTTACTATTTATATATTCACCAAATTTATTTTCATAAACTCAAAAAACCAAAAAAAAGGATTTGATCTTTAAACCCAAAATTAGAACCTTCCTTCCATATTTACTACACTTACCTAACTTGCGCACATTTTTCAACAAAACAAAATAAGGAAATTCTAGTTTTAGGTCCATGGGTCAAATCCCAACCATATGTGTTTTTGAACTACGTGGACTTTAATGCCATTTCTGACTACATAGGCGTCCCTAGTTTTCCTTCGAATTCGAGTCCTCTTTTCTTACTTTTTCACTTTATTCATTCTCACTTTTATTAGTATTATATATATATATATATATATATATATATATATATATATATATATATATATATATATATATATATATATATATATGTTCTTAGAAACCCTGCCATCTATGCATATTCACTTCCTCATAGTGAATCATGATTTGGTGTGTTGCTCACGTTATATTATATTTTCATATATTTTATTCTCTTTCATTTTCGCAATTTTGGAAGACATACTTTTTTCCACAATATGAATTGTGATTCGGTGTATTGTATATAGCATAGCCTTTTCTCTTTGTTATATTTTCAGCTTCTTCGTTCGACATACGTATTGCATTCTTTACGATGGATTATGATCCAGTGTGATGCTCACATTTCATCTATATTTTAGATTATTTTCTTTTATTTTTTTTATATTCCTCATAATGACTCATCCCATATTTTTCTTCATGTGGGTATGACAATTTCTTTTCTCACCTATTTCACTTTGCACACATTATGTACACAAATTGCATTATTGAGAAAAAATATAATATTATCAAATGACATGAGAGACCGAAAGGACAGAATGGGTGCCTAACACCTTCTCATTCTGTAACGTAATCCCTGAACCCGTGATCTATTTCGTTTTGTATGCATCAATTTTTCTTTGATGCCATTTCTTCGAGGACAGCTACATCTTTTGCCTATTCTGAGGAAAATAGGATAGCGTATTCTTTATATTTTTACACCCCTTAATGACAGCTAATTTATATTTGTGGGAGCCCGCGAATATCACACGAGTGGCGAATAAAGGATTTCCTTCCATGATTCGCGCACGCCATCTTTTCTTTTTGGGGCAAACCCATCGAATATCGGATGGCCATATATATATATATATATATATATATATATATATATTGATGGCTATTGCTCGGGTGCATGGTAATTATGTGTGTTCATAATAAGTGTGTTCATAATAAGTCTGTTCATAATAATTGTATGATTTATTGTGATATTTAATTGCTTGTTATAACTAAAGTTATTTCAAGATATTTTATTATATGTAAACAACTCGTAATTTAATAAAAGCATTTTGATTTATTTTTATATTGTGAGTGTGTATTGTTTGGTCGGGCTTTAGGGGATACAAAGGCCCAGGGTTGTGTTTTTAGAATGTCAGATAGAGCCCCATGGTTGGTTTACCCTTTAAGCTAAGTTTTGGAAGCATATGGGTAGTGTTGTGGGATTATAGTCTTAATTTAGACCCATAAGAGAACTACATTAATTAGAGATTAGATAGAGACTCAACCCTCATAATTAGCATGTCTTAACGCAAGACAAAAACCCTAGTTTTAGAGGAGTTATTAGGAGAGCAAAAGAATAAACTAAATAACTTATTCAACCTTCATATTTAGGAATAACTTTCTTTACTAAATATCACTTGTAATTTCTTTATATTCGATTGATAATATGATCTACATCATTTAATCACATGCTAGGATTGAATTTTATGATAAAGAAAGGAATAAATTAGATTTTTTCATGTTTAACACCAAAAATGTATATATTCATTATAGGAATGATTTATAATGATAATTCAAATGCTTGATTTAATATATTACGATTTAAATATGTTCGTAATTTATAAATCCCTTAATTAAGTTGAACCCATGTGAAGAATGTGTTAAAATTGATGATTAAGCTCTTTTAATGATAGATTTCATCTTGTTAATGATTATATATTATTAAAATGTGTTTAGGAACCCTTGGATATTATATTTGGGTTGTTTGAGGACCTATTATAGGTTAGAATAACCTTTAATTATAGTTTTGTATGAAAAAACTAAATATTATTAAGGTCTAGGCATATTTTTATAACAATACATCATTTTTGGATGCACAAGGCAAGGGCTCATCGATCGGGTATGGATAAGATGATGAATTTTGATATTTTGATGAGGTATTGAGTTGTTACTTAGGGTTTTGACCCATGATGTTCCCATAGTGTTTTGGCTAGGATATCAGGAATCCGATCCTATATATTTATATGGAGATTATGCATATAGGAATGAGGGTATATTGAGGGACGTGGTCTAATGTGTATGGTTACAATGATATACCATATTATTTAACATTTATTAGTTAATTATATGCCTTGTGTGATATTTTTGGACATACCAAGGATGTGTGTTTATTGTTGGAAATGTAATGATGGGCATTTGATGGGTTTGTCCAGGGGACTGGGTACTACACCCAGTTGATGATATAGGTTGTGTATATATTTATATCACGATCCTATATGTAGTTGGTCATCCATCTTTGGAGAGGGATACATAGGTGGATTGATGTTTTGTAGAATTTTTTAATGTAATTACACGTTGGTGTGATGGCGTAGTTATTCCCCCTTCTTTTATGTATGAATGTTATGAAATCATTTAGGAGTGGGACTTCCTTAGGTTTGAATTTATAAAGTCACAAGAGGTCCCCGTAGGTTAGAGCCTTTGAGTGAAAGTTATAAATGTAGTCCGTCTAGCGATGGACATATTCGTGAGAGGATTTAATTTGTTCTACTGCTTTTAGTGTGATGTGAATACTGTATGGATTAAGCGATAGTAAATGGGTACTACGCATGATTATTTATCTTTGTACATTGTTAGATCTACGTTACTATGTTGTATCTCTAGATTGAAATATTTTTTGTTACTTGTTAGACTTAGGATTTGGGTTCGCACATCGTAGCTATGTCAAGTGTCGTTGGATATCTAGAAAGGATATACCTTAGTTATAAGTGAGATGAGGTGAGGTATTTTAAGTGTCATTTTCGTTTGGATGTCATGAGAAGTAAATGATTTTTATTTAATATTATTAAGTAAAGAAAGTTATTTCTAACAAATGTAGGTCTAAACCACAGTGTTTTTCTAAAACTCTTTTCAAGTGCTCCTAATCTAAAACAACATTGCTAAGCACACATACTTAATTTGATCCCCATAATATAGCTATGTAGGATGCTTATTTACTTTTATTATTTCCTTTATATCAAAATATTCATATTTTACTTTAGTAATGTTATTTATGGGCCCATGGAGGGTTCCAAAGTTGTTAACTTGTTTGGTTTTGAGACATTTAGTTTTGTGGAGACATATTCAGCTTTATTTTTTTTATTTTTTAGACTCATATTTATTATATCATTTTATTTGCATCTTTCATATATTGTGATGGTTGGTTTTAGATTTCATCATTTATTGTTGATGGTTAGAATGGTATATATTGTTTGACGTCCCATATTCTCGGGGTAGAGGCTAGCCACCTATCACGTGGAAAATAAGGGGTGTTAAAATAAATTACAAATTTAAAACAGAGAAGAATTTTCTACATATGAGCACACTGGCCCTAATCGCCCATGAATCCAGATCGAGCTTGACTTGGATCAAACTCGACATAAGGATCAAATCAAGATGGGCTTGTGTTTTGTTAAGGTGAGTTTTTGTATGGTTTCTTGATTTGGAATTAGTTAGGATAACTTGTGGGATTATATTAAGCATATTTTAGACCATTATGTGGGGAACATCTTAAGACCATTAATTTGTATGCCTAAAGTGATATTGGTAACATATGGGATATAATAATTTTGGATAATACTTTTAATGATGAACTAAGAGTAGTTAGTAGGTCCTTAGGTTAAAGAATACATATAAGCCTTGAGCTATGGTGGGGTATGTTTAAGATATTAATAAACTGTTATAAATATAAGGGTGATTCGATAGTTGATGATGAGTAGGTTGCGTATTCCTATTTGGGTAGCTTATGACATTTAGATTATGTGTACTCAGTTAGATGATATTTTTGGAATAATTTTATGTTCATGAACACACCATGGGTGGATGTGTAAGCTTGTGTAAAAATTACTAGTTGGAGGTCTGATGGGATGCGTTTTGGGGGTTCGTTATTACACCCCGGGAAATTGATGCCAGTTGTGTATTGGTATATAATCATGATCCTACATATTGAGGTCACCGTCTCCCTGCTTGGGATAATGGGACTAGATTCTTCCGTGTAAAATTAGGTACGTGGTTGCATAATTGGTGTGATGGTGTATTGATTTCCTTTAATGTGTACTTGGAGACTCCGGGAGTTGGGACCTTTTTTAGTTAGTGATAGTAGAGGCACTAAAGATCCTCGAATGTGTAGAACTTCATGAGATAATTATGCGAGGAAGATAAGGATGCACTATTTTTTAATGTGATGAGTCGAAAGTACTCATTTTAACTATTATGATGTGAATATTATGTGGCAATATTACATGTGACAATTATATGGTTAAGATTACTAGTGTATCGCTATAACCTTTACATGGTTACTTATATAATTAATAAAATTAACATAATGATGTTACTATAAGATGAGTTGAGGATAACCATTACTATCAATATGGGTTGGGTCACTCACCATATTAACTCTTAGTAGGAACGACATGACTATATTATTGTGATATGGCTCCTCTAATTGGGAGTAGATAGGAAGTTCTTGATATGGGCCTGACCCTCTAATGTTAGAACATATTAATTCGGGGGACGCATCACTATTAGATATGTGCTTTTAACAATGTTTATCTCTATTTCAGCTTTTCATGTTTCACCTATTAGCTATGTAGGTGTTAGGGGTTGCATCCCCATATTTATCTTTATTTTTGTTTCCTTGTGAGTGATTTTATGTATGGACCCATGTTGGATGACATATTATGAGTTTTACATATCTTATTTAGGATTTAATATTTTGTGGAGTTGAAACTTATGTTGGAGCTATCAATTATTCCAATTGATGGTTCATATTTAATCGTATAGTTCATTATGTCATTTATTAGTTTTATCTTTATTATCTCCCATGCTTCGAATAATATATATATTTTTTAGATGGCCCTTGTAGACTATAGATGGGACTAGACACTCTTTGTGTGGAAAATAGGGTTATCACAACAGAACCCTCACCCAAGTCCCATTGGCCTTACAAGACCCACCACATACCTAATTTAGAGTATAAGACCTTCTTCGTGTCTCAAAAAATACTGATAAGTCTTGCATCAAACTTCAGATGCCTTAATTATCACCTTCACAAGGAATACCATTAGGATGAAATAAGTGCATCATAAGATTTTTAGTCATCCCTAAGGCCTCAGTATATTTTAAAGGAATTGGAAACATCTCGGTTGAGGTTTAACAAGGCCATGTCATTCAAAAATCAACCTAATTCATTCTCTTAAGTCTTTAAAATGACATGGACCTTTTTTTTTTCCTGTCGTACTATCACCGGCTCCTCGTGGTTAGGAATTCTTACAGGACCTAAATTATGAATGGGTAAGGTATTAGGCACCCTAATTATTCTTTATGCCTCCTTAATTATGTTCTTATGTGTGATTACTTTTATTTTATATTATAACATGTCATGAGACCTTAGTTTGAGAATCCCATAAAACATAGACAAGTGCTTAGGTAAAAAAATGGCATTAGTGAGAAGTTTATGAACGTTGCTTAAACTGGTGTGGGCACACAAGGGTGTTGTGTGTGAAGGTATGCTCGAATAATGAGTGGTCATTAGTAGGTATACGTAAAGGGGTGCGAGGGATCGCTTGTATGATAAGAGGTCGTTAAAAATGTGTGTATGTGTATGCGCGAGGAATCGCGGTTTGAGATAGTTTGATATTTCATTTAAGGTGTAAGATAATATGATAGATTGATGCATCTCTATTGTGACAACATATCTAGAGATATATTATCGAGGCTTGTGCTCACGATAAGGACTCGATTTTGCGCCTAGGTATCCATGTGGTCACGAGATCAAAGCATACGTGGTTCTGTTATTGCAATTAGCATCATGGAATCGATCCCACGTGATATATGTTAAAATGTGAGGAATTGTCCAATGAGGTAGAAAATCTATCTGTGAGACAAATGGTAGCTTCAATAGAGGTTCAGAATGGTTGTGGACTCAAAAATTATCGATATTGACATATCATATTATGATAGTCGGTCGATCACTAGACGAAAGGTGTTATTGAACCTTCGAACTAGTTTGGGGCGTAGAAGAAGAGGCGTCTATTTGGGGTTGGAGTGGACCATAAGTCACCAATAGAGATATATGTATCTCTTATTGATGTGGCTAAAATCCTGGAGGTGTCGTAGGCCTCGAGCTGATTCGAATTGATAAAGATGGTAACTTCATTTTAGAAAGGGGGTTTGGACTATAAATGGAGGCATCCTTAATAGATAATACACCAAGAGACATTTTATAAGGCTTGGGCTCACAGGTTTGGCTTGGTAGTTCACCTACGTACCCAAGAGGACTTAGGATCAAAGTCAACGTAGTTTTAGCAAACGGGACATATTTATGGGTGCAAGCGACAAGATACTGGGTATACAATATACAATGTTACGATATTTACGGAACCTAATCCTTAATATATCGCTTTCGTTATAAGTTAGAATATCATATTAATGTGATAAAAATAGTTAATCAAAGGCATATGTTTGATAAGTATTCCAAGAAAACACATATTCGATATTTCCATCATTGAGATGGGCTTTGTTCACTCAGAGAAGTGGTGAGAGCATTCTGATTTTAGACATTGGTTTTAGCAAAGTTTCGGAGTAACTCGGTTCATGGACACTTTCCGTGGAAATGTTTTGAAAAGAATGTTTTTCATGTTGTATTTGTTGGAAATGGGCTTTGAAAAAATAGTAAATGAGTAAACTTAAGCTCAATTTAATGTGGGACCCACATTTTGATTTAGTTAGCACCATGCATAAATACGTTCTCCTCCGTGAGCGGTATAATGTAATATATTTGTTTATCCAAAACCATTATATAATGAATGAGAAATTTGTCTCAAAAGTGACCCATTTGAAATGAATGGAATTTGATTGGGTATGTAAACAACTTGTCCCACATTGGAACTTTGCTGGAAAAGTGAAGCATTTTTATACAAAATATTTGCTCTTAAGACCTGAAACCAAGGGCACCCCACTTTTGTGGAAGGGAGGGAACTAAGATGCATGTGGGTTAACCACTCAGGCGTGCACCGTCTGTTCATCTGCTCGGCTTGGCTCAGCTCGATATGGTCCGATCTTAGGCTTGAGCTCGAGCATGGGCCTGGGCTTGGGCTTGGGCTTATAAAAATCCTTCCTTTTTTTCCCAAATTAATTAAGTTTCTGGGTAGGTTTTAACCCATTTTTTAACCTGTTTGGCTTGCTGTTTAGACCCAATAGTTACAATCCTTTGTAACTGTTTTGTCTGAACAGTCACCTAAAAAACAATAAATTGAACATCCTTGTTCATTTCTCAAACATGAAAATATCAAAATTCTCTCCTCCGTTTTCCTTTGCATTCCATAATGGTCAGTTCGAGTAAAAGCACAGAATTTGAGTACGCTGGAGCTTGAAAGATTGAACCGTTGCTTCTTCAAACTCGTAATCCATTCTATCTTGGGAGATGATAATTCACAACCTTAAGCACTATGGAGGGAATAAAATTGTCTTAAGGACACTGTGAGCATCACAGGGCTCGAAATTTTTCTTATGTTAATTACTTGTTTATCATTAGTATAAATAGTGAATTTTGTTTGTTGAAATTATATTATGTTTATTTCGTACTATTATATATATATATATATATATATATATAGATAGATAGATAGATAGAGAGAGAGAGAGAGAGGGAGAGAGAGAATAACAATCTTAAGACGAATCTGATTATTTTCCTTACTATATAATGCAGATTATATAATTTTCCAAAAATAAATTAACAAATTATGTTTGAAACAAAATTGGAATAATTAAACAATACTACTACAATATTTTTTTATACTACGAAATAATAGTTATGATGTCCTTGTTTTACAAATAAAAATATCTACAATTTTGTCTCTATTATATTTTGTTATTGTAGTATTACTTACTGTTAAACTGTAAATGGAATTTTAATTTCTATTTTCTTTATTAATTAATTTTATTAGTATTTTAATTCCTACATTAAACTAAATTTTTGTTTTTGTAAAAAAAATGGCATCAACTAGTGTTGTTCCTACACCGGCATTCATGATTGTGTCTCATGGAGAGAAGTCCGAAAAGTTTAATGGAATGGACTTCAAGTGTTGGCAACAAAAGATGCTCTTTTATCTCACTACTCTGAACTTGGCAAGGTTCTTTCAAGAGGAATCTCCTACAATTGTTGAAGGGGAAACCGACAAAAAAAGATTTGATGTCGTGGTTGCATGGAAACATGCAAATTTCTTGTGTAGTAATTATGTTCTAAACCAATTGGACAATTCATTATACAACTTGTATTGTACTATTAAAATAGCAAAGGAACTATGGAAATCTTTAGACAAGAAATATAAAACAGAAGATGTCGGCGTGAAAAAATTCATAGTCAATAGATTTCTTGACTATAAAATAGCGGATTCTAAGGAAGTAATTATTTAAGTTCAAGAACTACAAGTGATTATTCATGACATTCATGCTGAAGGGATGTGCCTAAGCGACTCATTCCAATTGGATGCAATGATTGAAAAATTGTCACCTTTTTGGAAAGATTTCAAGAACTATCAAAAGCACAAACGAAAGGAGATCAATCTTAAAGAAATAATTGTAAGGCCTAGGGTTGAAGAATACAAATGTGTATCTAAAAAGAATAATGAAAAACTCCATGGAAGCCAAGCCTAATAATGTAGAACAAGGGCCAAAAACTAATAAGCGTAAACATGAAGACGAAGGCACTTCAAAGTCTAAAAAGAAGTTCAAAGGCAAATGCTATAATTGTTGCAAACCTGGACATCATTCAAATAAATTTCATAAGCCACAGAATTTCAAGAAATAGAATGCTCAAGCTAACGTGATAGAATGTGAAAATCTTTCAGACGGCTTAGCCGATATCAATCTCTCTACGGTTGTATCTGACTATAATTTGGTGGGAAACCCCAAAGAATGGTGGGTGGACACCGGCATTACGCACTTCATTCGTTCCAATAAATGGATATTCGCAACCTATAAGACTATGGAAAATGAAGAGAATCTATTTATGGGTATTTCATCAAGTTCTAAAGTTGATGGGCATGAAAATATTGTGCTAAAAATGACATCCAGGAAGGAACACACTCTAAATGATGTGCTTCATGTTCCGGACATTAGCAAGAATTTGATTTTGGGCTCCGTATTAAGTAAAAATGGTTTCAAGTTGTTTTTATCTGATAAATTTGTACTCTCTAAGAATGATATGTATGTGGTAAAGGGTTACATGACTGAAGGGATCTTTAAGATGAATATAATGATTGTTGTACCAAAATCTATTAATAATAAAGTTAATTTCGCTTATTTTCTCAAGTACTCAAATATATGGCATGCTAGATTACGACATGTTAATTATGATACATTATGTAGATTAATCAACTTAGAATTTCTGCCAAAATTTGATATTAATAAAAATCATAAATGTCATATATGTGTGGAATCTAAATTAACAAGATTATCATTTCATTCAATTAAAAAGAAAAGTGAACATTTAGACCGAATTCATAATAATATATGTGATCTAAAGCTTTTGTAAACTAGAGGAGGTAAAAAATATTTCATTACCTTTATTGATGATTGCATAAAATATTGTTGTCTATTTTCTAAAAAGTAAAGATGAGTCTATAGATGTGTTTAAACAATATAAAAATGAAGTTGAGAATAAACTTGGAAAAAAGATAAAGGCAATAAGAAGCGATAGGGTTAGTGAATATGAATCACCTTTTGAAGAAGTTTGTACATAAAATGGCATTATTGACCAAACTACCACTCCTTACTCGCCTCAATCTAACGATGTTGAAAAATGCAAGAACCGCACATTGAAAGAAATGATGAATGCTATGTTAATAAGTTCCGAAGCACCACAAAACTTATTGGGGGGAAGCTTTACTTTCCACAAATTATATTCTTTACAAAGTGTCTCACAACAAAACTCATAAAACACCCTATGAATTATGGAAGGGTCGAAGACCTTACTATAAATATTTAGAAGTGTGGGGGTGTTTAGCAAAGGTGATGGTTCCTAAACTTAAAAGGTTCAAATAGGACCAAAAATTGTTGACCGTATGTTCATCGGTTATGCAAATAATAGCAATGCATATTGGTTTTTAGTTTGTAAATCTGAGATTCCGAATATTCATGTTAATAAAATTATTGAATCAAGGGATGCTTAATTTTTTTTAAATGAATTTCCATATAACATGGCCTGAGAATAAAGTCCAAACAAAAGGACAAATGATTCTACAACTAGCCATACTCATCAAGAGTCACCAATTGATGAGCCTATACGTAGTAAATGGGAAAGAACATCAACTTCATTTGGTCTAAAGTTCTTAAAATATTTATTGTAAAATGATCCCAAACTTATAAGGAAGCGATATCTTCGCCAGAATCTTCAAATTGAATCCATAATGCAAAATGATACGTGGTAACTAGTGGATCCTCCACCAGGTTCTATACCCTTAGGGTACAAATGGATCTTCAAAAAGAAGATGAAAGTGGATGAATCAATTGATAAGTATAAAGCACGAATTGTTGCTAAAGGCTACAGGAAAAAAGAAGGGTTAGATTATTTTAACACTTACTCACTGGTCATAACAATAACGTTCATTAGAATATCGATACCAATTGCTTCTTTAAATGGACTTGAAATACATTAAATGGATGTAAAAATGACATTCTTAAATGGTGAGTTAGATGAATAAATATATATGGAACAATTCGAAGGGTTTATTGCTCCAGAACAAGAAACAAAAGTATGTAGGCTTGTTAAATCACTTTATGGATTAAAACAAGCAACCAAATAATGGTACAAAAATTTGATATCACTATGTTATCAAATGGTTTTGAAATCAATGAGGACGATAAATGTGTTTGTTTCAAAAGCACTCAAAATGGATCTATCATTATATGTCTTTATTTAGATGATGTGCTAATAATGGGTAGCAACTTTGATATTATTAAGGCTACCAAATGTATGTTGGCTAGTCAATTCGACATGAAAGATTTAGGTGTCACCAATGTGATATTAGGAATCAAAATTTCTATAACATCTGATAGACTTATATTATCTCAATCTCATTACGTTGAAAAATACTTGAAAATTTTAAGAAGTATAATATTACTCCGTATAAAACACCAGTAGATATAACTCTTTATCTAGCCAAAACAATGGAAATGTCATATCTCAATTAGAGTACTCTTGTATAATAGGCCATTTAATATATGTTATAAACTGCACAAGACCTGATATAGCATATTCAATAAGTAAGCTAAGTCGTTATAAGAGTAATCCAGGTAAAGATCACTGAAAAGAAATAATGAAAGTTTTAGGTTATTTAAAACATATTCAAAATTATGGACTGCACTATTAAAGATATCCACCTATACTTCAAGGTAGGGGTGGCAATTCGGGTCAATAGGTCGTGTTTCAAGTCGGCACGACACGACAAGCTTTTTTTGGACACAGTTTTTTTTTAGTTGACACGAACACGATCCGAATAAAAAATAACACGGCACGACACGACACGAATACTAGAATTTCTTAAATTTCATGCCTAAAAAACACGATAACATGACACGACACGACTCATAATTCAGACACAACATGACTTCATGTCAAAAAAACACGACACGAACATGTGATTTCGGGTAAATTTCGGGTCGTTTCGTGTCATTTTTTTATGTCGTTTCTAAAATTTCCACCCCTACTTCAAGGTCATTGTGATGCAAATTGGATATCTGATACAAAAGACTCTAAGTCCATGAGTGATATGTCTTTACCCTTGGATGTGTGGTCGTGTCTTGGATGTCCTCTAAATAAACGTGTATAGCTAGATCTACAATGGTATCTGAATTCATTGCATTAGACAAAGCTGGAGAAGAAGTAAAGTGGCTTAGAACTTCTTAGAGGATGTTCCAAATTGGTCAAAACTTGTGCATGCTATATGTATACACTATTATATCCAATCATTAATTAGAAGGGCACAGAATCATATGTATAACGGAAAGTCACGTCATATTTGACGTAGGCACAGTACCGTTAGATAATTTCTCTCAAATGTAACTATCTGAATTGACTATATAAAGTCAAAAGATAATATTACGGATCTGCATACCAAAGATTTAACTCGAGAGAAAGTTCAAAGATCATCGAGAGGAACGGGTTTAAAGCTTCTACATTAAATAAGAGTCAATATAGTGGCAACCCAACCTAGATGACTGGAGATCCCAAGATCTAGGTTCAAAATGCCAACTAAACTATATTATATTCGATACGCACTGGATGATCTATTTCTACCCATTCCAAAGATGAGACAATGCAAATCTGCTGCGAGAAATAGGATAAGTTACGCTTTTAATCATTTCTATACTTTAGAAAATGTCTAAGTGGCATATTGCAGGATACTCCTTATGGAAATCACCTACGTGAATAAGAAGGTGTGCATATATGTGAGAATATTGAAAGGCAAAAGTCTCTAAAATACTCACAAAACCAAGGGGTGTTCAAGGCCAAAACGAAGACAAACGTGTAATACCCCGTACTTTTGACTATATTTATTTTGAGGATTAATTAATTAAATTGCGTATTAATTGGAAATTAATACGGGTTATAAATACTAATGTGATGCGAATTGGTATTTGATTATGTGCATATATGATTATATATGTATTTGGTATTATGAAATTTGTCGTGAGATTTATATACGGCATTTTAGAAATTTTGTTGAGACGCGTGGACCGCCGCGTCACGGTATAATATTTTGATTAATAAAAGTGAATTTAAAATCTATAATCCGTATGGTCGTTTTGAGTGCGCCAACGCGTTCGTAAGGGTCGAGATAGTCAGAAAACACTAGCCGGGGGTATAGTTTGGGTCCCGGGGTATTTTTAGGCCATTCCGGCACCATAAAGGGTATTTTAGTAATTTGGTATTTTTGGGTAATTAAAAGTGACGAAAATTGAGAGTTGTAATCTGATAAGGGATTGACCCAACCAACCCTTATTAACCCAACAAGCTACGGAGGTTTATTAAATTAGGTTTTCATAAGTGCCCCCAAAGCAAACCCTAGCCACCATAGCTTTTTGGAGAAGAAAGCTTGGAGAAGGAGAGAGAGAGAGGAATTCTGCAGAAATCCTACACCGAATCCACACCAAATTCAGAGACAAACAAGGCAAGTGACTTTATTCCATTTAAATTCTGAGAATGTCTTTTCCATGTTAGAAAATTCGGATTTATGGTTGTTCTTGATAAAATATGAAAACACATGTAGTCTAGATCATAAAACTTGAGGAATTTGAGAAGGATTGCATGTAGAATAGTTTGGAGACAATTAATCGGATGTTAATACATGTTTGGGTGAAAGAAAAACGAATTAAATTCTGGATTTGATGTTGATATATATCTAGGGTTCATGTTCTTGATGATATTGGGGAAAAGTATAAAATCTTGAGATTTAACGATGTTTAGGATGCCTTATTGCCTTATAAGACGTTAGTTTATAACCTAAGCATGTTTTAGTATGATTAGAGGACTTAAATCATTGATTGGATGAACTTTGGAAGAGATTAGAATTGATAAAAATGGTGAAAAACGATTTTGGGAAAAATCTGGGCCGAAACTGGTAGCTCGTTAGAAGCAGCCCCCAGGTCGTTCGAACGAACTCGTTCGAACGAGCTTCTAACGAGTTGACCAGTCGTTATTAACGAGTAGGGATTTTCGTTCGATATCTCGTTTGAACGAGATATCGTTAGAAGGGTCAGTTCGTTCGAACGAACTGGGATCTCGTTCGAACAGCCTCGTTCGAACGAGACTTCTAACGACCTGACAGTCCAAACTCGTTCGAAGCCTCGTTCGAACGAGACTTCTAACGAGCTGGCATTTTGGTCCTTTTTGGACTGTTTTGATTTTTAGAGTCCCGTAAACTTGTTAGAGGATATAGAAGACCTTCCTTTATTGATGTGAGGTTAGATTTGGGACTTTTGGGTTTTTGAGAGGAGTATTATACACTAGAACTATATTCAATGAACCATTTGGGTTGGGATGTGAGTGTCTACTACGATGTGAGGATGAATTATGGCGCGTATAATTACAAACCGGTATAGTACGAATTGTGATAATTATAGTTAGTACGAGAATGCGATATGTACTACGATTAAAAATATGGTATTACTAAGATGTGTGTTTACTTAGTATTAGTATATGGATTGTGTGTATGACATACCTACCATACTTGCTATCACGGGAGGTTGCGTTCGCTTAGGACCCTCTAATCCTTGTGTGCCTACAGGGGGGGATATAGACTGGTACCTTGATGAACATAGGTCATAGAAAAACTTATTGTGATATTAATAAGTCCGCTGACCATGGGAGCGTAGGTATGTGCGTGACCCATGTGATGGTGACTGTGTTCGCCTCCACCATTTGTGATTTGTGTTATCTGGACTATTCCTGAGAGATTCGGAATATGTGATCCTTATGTACGTGATGTACCGGGATGGATAGCAGAGTATGTGTGCACCATAGCTTAGATTGCGGGGTGCTTGTATCGTATATTTATGATGTGATTAATATACATTTCTTTAATGAGAATCCTCATGTTAATGTTGTAATTATATTACGGTATTGTTTCGAGAAATATAACGAGTTAACTGATAGTTATATATTGCATATTGAGTATCTGAGTTGACGTTAAACCCCTATTTAATTACGAGCGTTATTATGTAAATGGAACCAAGTATTATGGGTAGAACCCTTGTCAGTCTAGCTAGATACGTTGTCACTTAGCTAGTGGTATGGGTAGATATAGATGGGTACTTGCGTTAGGAGTGCACAGTTAGACGAGAGGTGAGAATATAATGTGAGTGTACGTCCTAACATGTACTTTGCATTTAATGTTTTAAATGTTTTTAAAGCACTTGCAGGTTTTTAAAATATAACTCCACATTCGGGCTCTGACCCGTTTGCTTTTCAAATCTTTTTCTTTGTAAAACCATTTTAGGTGCCCAGCCACAAGGACACCAAGCATAGGTACTCATTCAGGTGACGAGCTGTAGCTGCTTGTGGGAGCTACAGGGATTTGCATGTAGACGCTTCTATCTCTTTGGATTCCAGAGTCACTATCTATCAGTTGTAGGGCATGTTGCCCATTTCTTTAGAGACATCTTTTACATTTCAGTTTTCAGACTTTAGCATTTATTGTTTCAGTTTATTTATTTCAGTTATGGGATTGTAGTGAGGGGTTTCCTCCAGACTTTATTTACTCTATTGTGATGGTTATTCATTTTACTTCAGTATGGTGAATGGTGTTATTTACTTCTTCATTACTTTTGTTGCATGTTAATCAGACTTAAATTAAAATTTGGCAACTTGCTTTTTAAATACTAGGTGGTTAGTAATATTAAAATGTTTTCGACAGTGGTGCTATTAACTGAGCCAACTTGGCATTTTGAATTAATTTAATAAAGGAGTAGCTACCCGGTATTTAATTAGTCGGGGTGTCACAAAACGTGAGAACCAACTGTGTTTGGAAAAATACTATGTGAATACAATTGTCTAGTTTCACAAAAATGGTAGACAGTTCGAGTTTACTGATTAACTAAGTAAATCCGATAGTATATCAGTAGGGAAAGTTCAAGGCCACTAGGATAGTTAACCCGATGCAATATTTTCCCATATTTGCTTGAACTAGTGTTTGCATTTAATTATCATGTTGTAAACCTAATTTAATTCATGTGCGGAATTATTAGAAGTGAGCTTTGGAAATATAGTAAATGAGCAACTTTAAGCTCAATTTAATCTGGGGCCCATATTCTGATTTAGTCAAGACCATGCATAAATACATTCCCCTCCGTGAGGAGTATAATTAAATATTTTTTTTATCCAAATCCATTAAATAGTTAATGAGAAATTTGTCTCAAAAGTGACCCATTTGAAATGAATGAAATTTAATTGAATATGTAAGCAACTTGTCCCGCATTGGAACTTCGCTGGAAAAGTGAAGTGTTTATATACAAAATATTTGGTCTTAAGGCTTGGGCCCAAAGGCACCCCACTTTTGTGGAAGGGAGAGGACTTAAATGCATTTGGATTATCCATACACAGGCGTGCACACCCCGTCCGTTCGCTCAGCTCAGCCTGTTTCGGCATCGGTCTCGGGCTTGGTCTAGGGCATGGGCATGGGCTTACAAAAATCCTTTTTGGGGCCAAATTAATTAAGTTTCTAGGTCGGTTAGCCATTTTTTAACCTATTTGGCTTGATATTTAAACCCAACAGTTACAACCGTTCATAACTATTTTGTCTGAACAGTCACCTAGAACTATAAATTGAATAGCCCTGTTCATTTCTAAAACAAGAAAATATCACAATTCTCTCCTCTTTTTTCCTTTTCATTCCAAAATGGTCAATTTGAGTAAAAGCACAGAATCTGAGTTCGTTGGGGATTTAAATATTGAAATGTTGCTTCTTCAAACCCATAACCCATTCTATCTTGGGAGATGATAATTCACAACCTTAAGCACTATAGAAGAAACTAAATCTTCTTAAGAACACTGTGAGTATCACAGGGCTCGGATTTTTCTCTATTCATTACCTATTTATCATTAGGATAAATAGTAAATTTCATTTGTTGAAAAAATATATATATATATATATATATATATATATATATATATATATATATATATATATATATAAAATAGTATTTAGTCATGGCATTTAATTAGCATTTATTTAACATCTGAGTATGTCATTTCAGCTTAAGTGTTAGGTTAAAAACTAAGCTTTAAAGTATAAACAACGTAAAGTGCATACCCGATCCCCTAATGGGGGGGCGGGCTAAGTAATTTAAACAGAAATGAACAGTTTATATCACAGGATATATTTGGGGTATTTGAGTGTCCCCTATGAGGTGGCATCATTCAGTCGGACAGAGCTTCATTTGGCAGTGCCAACTTTAACAAGTTGCAGATAGAGGTTTGCCTCTATTGCTCGGAAGAAGCGACTTTTTTGAAGTACGAACTTCACTCGGTATTTTTCTGATAGAACTTAAGATTCAGAGATGCTCGGGGTTGAAGAAAGTTAGAAAACCGAATCAATGTTGGGTTTGGGGGGTACTTTTTAGGGTTGGTGGGGACCCCTATTTATAGGGTCTTGTTCGGGGCCTTTAACCGAATGGGTATAGGATGGGACATGTGTAGGGTGGATGAGGGTGGTGGGAGGAACATGTTGGGATGGGAAGTTGATGGTTGGATTTGTCAATCACCGTTTGGTTAAACACCTTTAACCATTCGGTTAATGGGGCCTTTAACCATTAGGTTAAAGGACTCCTTGATATGTTTTGTGTCCTTTTGTAGGTTTCGGGAATTTTACTTTAGCTCCCAGAAACTTTTCCATGGGTAGTTTTAACCCTCTTTATTTTTTATGGTTTCCAATTTTTTCCCCTTGGGATTTATAGGGTGTTGATTGGGAGAATGACTGAAACCCCGATTAGGAATCAGGGTGTCCACAACAACCAATAATTTTATCACTTTGGACGTGGCCACCTTTTTCATTTTGGAATGCAACTAGTGTTGCATTTTATGGGTGGGTTTGGCATCCTCGATAAGATGGATCTTATGAGTGAAAATCTAAGGGCTTGCTCCCTTTATATCTACAATAGGCCAACCGGAGTCACTTTTGTTCCTTTTCAACAAGGTCAATCAGTGTCATCTGAGGACCCTCATTGAGGTGGGATGAGACAACAACGGGGTATAATTATTCCTCGCTTAAGTAATCATTATTGACGTTGGATGGTAATGTCTTAAGCAAAGCATAGTAAATTTCACATCCGAAGGCAATTCACGTGAATTGTGAGGTGGTAAATCCTTTAAATTGGAGCATCAATTAGATTCATCTACAAGATTCGGCTCATCCAGCAAAGAGCATGCATAGATGAATTAATGAACATAAAGGTAATAATAATTTTTAATCTCATGTGATATAACTAAACATTCCTCAAGAGGTTCGCACAATAAGTTAAACTAAAGTTCTCTCGAAAAACCAATGGGGTCAGCCCCATGGACATCTTTGTCATCGCCCTTTTTTTGCCTATTTTGAATAAATTAAGATCCAAGGTCAAGTTCCTAAAAGTGAGATTCATTTGTGCATTTATGTCATTGATTAAGGAATTTGAGGTAGATATAAGGGGCCAACAAAGGATGATGGAGATGTGGTTTCCATTAGGATCAACGGGTTGGGTCTTTAACGCAAAAAGATTCACCAAAAAGTAGAATTTATCAACTTATATGATGACATCTTCTACTACCCCAATTTGAACTTTCATGAATCAGTCCAAAAATTGAAGAGTGATTTTATAAGCTTGAGTTAACCAAGGCTAAGTTGTTCATTCACGAAGTATGGCAACAAGTTAACACTCGCCCCGAGATCACTTTTGAACTCTCCAATAATAAAAAAAATATTGTGGGGTATCGGGGTCCCTTGTATTTCATAGGCAACTTGGATTGTATGATGGAGCCCACATATTGAGACAAAATTATTTTTTCTTAACAAATAGTTTTATCTTGATGACACATTCTTAATTACATCAAGAAGATGAATATTTATTTTCACTTGCTTAAACAATTCTAAGAAATTGATGTGTTTGGTCAACTTTTGGGGAGATACAAGCCTTTGAGGGAATTGTGGAAAAATTGACCATTTGATAACCAAGTTTATATCTTTTGGAAGCAATTCAATATTCTCTTTATAAAAAAAAATCTTTGGCCTTTATGAGCCCTGGTGAGACTTCCTTGGAATTTTGAGTGTTAAGTGAAATCTTATCAACGAATATATCACTCCTTAGAGTAGTGACTGCTTTTTCTTGATCCGAAAAAGTGTCTAATTTCACAAAACTAATACCATGTTGACCTTAACAAAGGTTGGTGTTGGGAGAGGAATTGTCCTTTTGTTTAATGCTCTCATTGAAGTGGTAAAATTTGGGAGGTTAAAATTTGATATTTGTCAAAGATTGATAATTTTGGCTATTTATAGCCATTTGACTTTGTATGAAACTTCCAAGTCTCTTCAAGACCTTTCTTATGTGGGGGCACATAAGAAAATGGACGAATATGGTGGTTGATATCGAGGAAGAAAATTTTGATGCAAAGGATTTAAATAATGTTGGGATAGTTGATATTGAGAGAGTTGGACATGTTGAGGAGGACTAAGAGGAGGTCGAGGTTGGCCATTATTCCACCTAAATTTGAGATGGTTTTGTCATTTGGGGTTGTAGGACTCACTATAAGGGGGTTGTAGAGATTTTTAAAAGTCCCCAAGCATTCACTTGGTCGTAAAAAATTTATTTAAAGGCCAGGATGGTGGGACAACTTTTGGTCGGGTGACCAATGATGTCACAAATGGTAAAAAACTCTTTGGCATGAGATTGAGTTGGGAAATTGTCATCCTTTCTCTTAATATCGATTGCTTCAACCTTGTGGGATAGTTGGAAAACTCACAAAATCGTATCATCCTGTTTGTTGAGGTGCTAACGACATTGAGTAGAGGTAATTGGGTTGGAGTAAATGTTTTAAAAATTTTGATCATTGAGATAGGATATGTCCTAAGATTGTATAGTTAGGAACAATACTAAAAATGTGCCTCAATCTGCTCAGGGAGTAAGCTCAAGTACTCCTCGGAGCACTAGCGTAAGACCTATATGAAAATGCGACGATTCTCTATTTTTCAAAACCATAGTGTGGTCATAAGATAATTATATCATTTTTATTTTTTCTTAGATGTTAAAATATGAGATTTTAGAGTGTTGATTCGATGGGTGGGGAAGAACCTTTTTAGGAATTGGGTTTGCATGTCATGACAACTCCCAATGGATTTTTTTGTAAAGAGTCAACCCACGATTTAGATTTGTCCTCGAGAGAGGATGGGAAGATTTTGAGTCATATAATGTGTGAAATTTGGTCACTAAAAATAGCCTACATCTTCCTAAACTCCTAGGTGTGAAGGTAAGGTTACTCGTTTTCCATATCATGGAAGGATGGAAAGAGTTGGATCGGGTCATCCTTAAAAGGGATTTTTCTAGTTATTAAATGGAGAAATGATGGTGGGTTGTCAATAAAGACAGTGATGATAATGGAGGTCTCCATAAGTCAAAACGATAATTTAAAACAAGGGAGGGTAAGCCACAAAAGGATTTCCTTCCATGCAATCGTGACCATTATGAAATTAAAATTTTGGATTTTTATTGATATTTTGGTAATCATGATGTCATGGTTACCACAAGGTACAAAAGGGATATAGTAATCACTTATAACCTAATTTGTTGCTAATCCTCGATAATGGTGACAATTTTGATGTTCTAAAAATAATGTTTGATTCAAGTGTGAATCAAAAGCAACAAGTCATACATTAGATAATTCGGGATAGATTTCAAGGGAGACTGGATATTTAGGGAACATATTTGATCAATACTTGGTGATATATGTCACAAATAAAAGAAAAGATTATTTATATTTGGGTTGTTTGAGTTTAACAAATAGAAAGAACAATAAGCAAGATGGAACAAATAACTAATCACAATAAGAAGTAACTAAGATTAATTGAAGAGGGTTTAATAAATATGAGTAATGGAGGTTAGGGTCATTGCCCCACCATAGATAAACACTTGAAATTGATTTGTGATGTTCAAAACACATTTGATTGGTAAAAACTCTTTGAGGTCAAATATCAAATATGTGGGGTGCGAACCCCACATTGAAAGATGAAAGATTCAGGGCGACATGGGTTTGAGATTGCAGTAAATATTTAAATAATATCATTGTATAACAAGGGAAGTTAAAAAGGTAGGATACTCCAAATTTGACACAATTGTAACACTCAAATTTATTCAAATTTTAAATCTAGCAGTGAAAGAATGATTCAATGGTGAGTTTATGATCCCGAGCATACATACTTAGGTACTCATGTTAAGTAAAAAAGCAATAAGAAATAAAATAAAGCAAATAGATACCAAGATATAACTAGATGATTTCGACAACTTCTTACAAAAATGCTTTTAAATCTTCAATACATCAATAGCAAGGAGGAAATAGCTTTCCAAAGACCTCAAACACATTACCTAAGATAATTTGCAAATATTGAGAATCTGGCTCCAGCAGACTTGATTGTTCCATCGGGGCCCAAATCAATATCCTAAATAAAGCCGAAAGCGTGGATTTTCTTCTTAAACCAGATCGATCCAACTTGAAATTGGATCCACTTGGGGTTTGGGAGTTGGCCTATTTAGGACCTTTTTTTTTCATCTCGATAAGAATCATCATAACATCTCCAATTGATATCAAAATGATGCGACATTTGAAGCCACACAAAGCTAACTCAAGAAGATACAACATTCGTGAAGAGCTCGAGCTCATATCTCGAGGGATGAAATTACCTTGAAGATACATATTCCAACGAAACTTTCCTAAAATGAAATCGCACATCACGGCTTACATCCCCAGCACCTATTAAAGCTCAAATAAGTACAAGATATCAACAAATACACTTTTTCTATTGTAAGAGAAAAAATATTGGAATAAACGGGCTTAGGATTGCGAGAATGTGTAAGCATAGACGAGAATAAATCCAATAATCGTGGTTAATCACATATATTAGTCTATTCATTAGGAACGTTCGCGAGTGTGTGCACCACCATGGGTCTTCAATTGTTGTTTTTATATCTTGATACCATTTCATTTTAAAGCCTGATGCAGCACTAGGCTTTGTTTTTGTTTTGTAATTTTGATTTTGTCCTCCATTAATGGGTTGGTAAGTTCAATATACTTGACACAGGCATTATCCCAACACGTCATTTAGACATTGAAATTAACTGCAATGTCGACAACGTTTGTATTAAAAAAACAATGCACTTATTTCTTCATCTTTCACGATCTTTCTTCTTGTTGGTCGCACAACTCTCAGGTGATCAAATTTAAGGAGATCGTCGTCCTCCAACAACACATGGTCTTGCCAAGCACGTAGGCATCATCGGCAAGAACGAAGGATACGCTGCGCTTGAACTTGATTGGTCCAGCACTAGATGTTGATGTTGTTCTAGCTTATATGTATAACTTGTATTAAGAGATCATTATTTCATTCCCTATCTTCTTAAACATTCCATCATTTTAAGAATTTGGATGTGTCGCTCGTCACCACTTCGTACGTCGGGTGCAAGCGATAGGATACCAAACGTGGTAATTAAAGCCATTGTCTTTGCCTCGCACGACTTTGCCAGCAATGGAGTGCAAACCTCGCACATGACCCTTTGCGATGGTGGTCCACCCTTTGCGATGGTGGTCCACCTCAGTGTCTTTTGCTATTGGCATAAAATTGAACCTCAATTTTCTCAAATCCCACCCCACCCCATCCTTAACCAACAAGTATAAATCAACTCGTCATCAT
Organism: Sambucus nigra; assembly: GCA_949130495.1. Taxonomy (NCBI): domain Eukaryota; kingdom Viridiplantae; phylum Streptophyta; class Magnoliopsida; order Dipsacales; family Adoxaceae; genus Sambucus; species Sambucus nigra. Next base: position 388,409,859 of record OX422208.1, read on the forward strand.
TCTCGAAAATATTCATTGGCTAGCACCACTCTTCATTAATTATGTTTCTTATGTTCGTGAAACATCTTCTTTTAGTTAGTCTCTACTTGATTACTCTTGTTACATTTTTTGGGGAGAGAGAGAGAGGTGGTAATAATTTAAAAAAATAATTAAATTTAAACATTGGGGTATATATATAACTTTAAAAATATATTTGTTGTTGGTTTAGTAGTAATTGGTGACACACTTGATGGGATGACAATTGAGGAGTCGCACGGGGCATTTGTCTCGCAATACTTTAAATATCACCCCATCAACTGCCTTACATAGCCGCGGGGAGCACTTTCAACAAATGTAGGGTCGACAAAATGCATTTTATGTTATTTACATAACCTACATGACAATGCATTTCACATTGAGAGTTAACATTATTTTTCACTTTCCGTTCCTGATATTCACATCTGATCATAGCCCCATATTATAGCAAAGCGGATGTACAATATTGGAAGACGGATTAACAGTTTTTTTAAGGTTTTTAAAGGACTAGAATTGATTCTTTGTTACAAAAAATAAATAAACAAATATAAAATGCTTGAAGCAAAAAATATATTCTGCTCACCCAGCATATCCTTTTTATTGCATGAAAAATGCTTGGGCTATAAAATGTGCATAATGCTTTGCTTACAAAATCTATTGTGATTAGAAGAAAAAGATACAGGAGCCCACCAACTACCTAACCACTCATAATTATTGCGACAAGACTACCGAAGAAAAAATATTTACTTAACAGAGATTTTTGATAACATGGATACCGAAATTTATGATCCACCCTCGGAGATCTGAACGAGATTTCAAATAGACTTTTGTTGGCTATAACGTTGTAATCCGTGAACGTCGACGACACCAGGAGGGAAAACAGGATCAGTAGCTGCTCTTACAGCAACCTTTGCCACTGCTGTAACATTGACCGGTGGAGTGAAGAGAGGGCCCACAAGAGGAACCTGATTCAGTGGTTTTGCATATTTGAGAACCTGCATATTATTGCGAGATTAGTAATGACGAAAGATAACTACTCAAAAAACCAGTAAAATAACAATTTCCTCTAGTTGAAAGAAATAGGAATCTAAATTTAGGATTGGGTAGGTGGGTAGGCAGGCACACGGTGTGTGTGTGTGTGAGAGCTAGAGAGAGAGAGAGAGAGAGATGGGTATTTTGAGATGGATAAAAATTTGTTTGGGGCAATGCAGAAAACAAATAATATTAGGGTTATTAATACTTTGGAGTTCAGTTTGTTCTTTGTAATGCACTTTGGAAGCCAAAGATTTTACTAATGTTCAGCTTACTTCGCAAATTGCATTAAGTAAAAACTTTAGACCTTAAAGTGCATTGCAGTAATATTTATAAGTTCTAGGGTTTTATAAGCAGAGAAATGCTCAGATGGTAGAATAAAATGCATATAATGCAAGCACATGAAATTTACCATCTCCAATGGAGAACCAATTACACCTAGAGGCAACTTCATGCTCCCGACACGACGAGTTCCATAGATAAACCCAGGCCTCAAGATTACACCTGAAAAAAAGGGTACTTTTGTTATTTACTACAAGTACCTTCATCAATTTTGGGTTGTGTTAGACAGCTCACCTCCATAAGGAAATTTGGTTAGTAACTCTGTTTCAGCAGCTCTCTGCATCAGACATGAATGTCATTAGGGAAAGAAAAAAGAATCCAAGGGGATTAAACCTAAAGAATCTTGCAGATGTCTGTAGTTCAACATTACTTATCAATATCGTATAACAAAAATCACATTTAAACTTGTATTTTTCTCACTCGAATAAAAAAATTTAGGGTCATCTGACAAAAAGTCCCTCGACAATTTTTTATTAACGTTTACGTAGCCTTTTAATTTCTTTTCAAAAGTCCCTCACCTTGTGAAACATTCACAAAAACTTCTCTTAACCTTTTTAACAAATAAAAAAAAGGTTGTACCCACTACACAAGGCTCCCCGCTTAACTGCGAGGTCTGAGAGAGGCACAAAGATATAATAGGGAGCTTGACAAAAAAGACTTGTTTATATAAAGCATTTCCTCATTCGTCCTATCAAAACAAATTTCCCTCAACAAATCCTATTTATACATGTAATAAATATTCACTGCCTGTTTTCTTACAGGACCTATTAGACCAAAAATGATTTTTCAGGGACGTTCTAAAAATAAAAACGTAGGACCTATTTGACTACATACTTAGTAAACGGGACCAATTGGTAAAAATCCCAAAAAAATAAACCCTAAAACCTACCTCCACGCCTCTCCCCAACCCAAAAAAAATGGAACAAAAATAGACAAGGGACTTCTTTGAACATACAAAAAATAAGGTAGACTAAATGCAAAAGTAGACTAAATGCAAAATATACTCATCTCATAGAGAATTCAACATTAACTTCCCCGAGACATTAACCCACTGCAATAACAAGAAGTCGAAAATTTTGTGAATTATCAGTAAATTTTGTGACTCCACTCAATTCTTCGGCCCATGTCTCCACACAATTCTTGGCGATGGAAATGCAGATGAACCAATGGGAATTGCAGCCATAGGTAGCGATATAGAAGGAAAGTGAGGAAACGAAAGTCCGGAGACGCTGCAACCTCCCTCGTTCTCACCCCTTCCACTTTAGTTTCCCTTTATCAACTTGTCGTGACATCGGAAATGACGGAAAAGCCCATTTGCACCGGAGCATGCCGAAAAAGCCCATTGGACTCTTGCTCACACAGTTCAATACCCACCGTTCAACAACAGGATTTTCACTTAAAAATCGCAACCAAGGACAAAGCATTAGAGAGTGGGTACATTGGCCACACAACACCCTATCGTGATTGATGACTCACAAAGTTGGAGGAAAATGTGAACTCATTCTTCATTGAGTCACATTGCCGCCCCGATCAATCAACACACGATTCTCGACAATATTGCAAAGCCCATGCGAGAAGAGCAGCGTCATTACCCAATTCTACATGACCTGAGGTATAAATCTAAAATCGAGTGTGTTTCTCGTGCCTCAAAAATGGCCACATGTTTGACGATTGTCCACTTCATATTCCAGCAAAGAAAGAGCAACAGGAACCCCTTTATTTACTACGCAGCCAGTAGCGAGTTGAGATACCCAGGCCTCGACAACTTTGTGAATCAAATTCATGTTTGATTGATATATCGTCAAAAACCCATTTGACGTGGTGCACAAGTCAATTTGTGGAGGGATTTGTGTTTGTTTGAGAAGTGTATGATTGCAGATATATATCTCTCTGTGTCAGTTTTCAATGGACGAATGGATAGCAATGCTTTCGTGGATTGGTTTGGTTTGGTCAACAAGAATTTATAATATACGAATAATTACGGTGCGAAATGTATTAGTTTGTGGTGACCAAGTTACAGGTACATGCCAAGGTATTGTGGAATGATTTATTTAACGACAAAAAACTTGAGGGAAATAAGCCTTGGGGAAAAATGAAGAAGCACATGAACTAATGTTCGTCCCAAAGACGTGAGCTCTTTGCCAGAGTTCAGATATTGTGAAGGCTTGAAGACCGTCACCGAGTACACGGAGCAGTCACACCTCCTTCGCACCCCAGGGGTTATACCGGAGTTACAGAAGCAGCGCATCAGCCGTTGCATAAGTGGTTTGACGGTCTGTTTTAAGAATGACTTAGCTCACGTGATAACCCTCACACGGAGGTTGTCAACTATGCAAAAACTTGTGACAAATCCACAAATTAAGAATAAATGAGTCTGAGCTGACCATAAGTTGAAAAAAAAGTATGCACTGAAGCTGGAGGAATACTTCAGGCATGCCATTTTTAGCCAAGGGAGTAGCCAATCCTGCAGGGGGGGCAGCAAAAACATGGGGCACTAACTCCTACGGTATCATTTGATGGTACTTGTTGAGTTGAGAAATAATATGGCCAAGTATCATTTGATGGTACTTTTTGAGAAATAATTTTCATTTATCACTTGTTGAGTTGATAATATGGCCAAGTATCATTTCATTTTACTTTTTTTATAAATACATGTTTTAAGTGGGTATATTTTTTTGCACATGTATGTTTTTGGAATATATTTATAACTTTATATGTGTGTGTGCGCGCGCGCGCATAAAAAATATGGATGTGGACCTTAAAGAACATCATAAAAATAGAAAATTGAATGAAACCAATTCAAGTTAAAATTAATAAAATAATTATAGTAAGTATAATATTTTTAGATATAAAAGGGCCACTTTCAATTGTTTGCCTCGGGCCTCACTTTCCCTTGAGCCGGCCCTGGGTGAGGCGAGAAACCCCAAGATGTGTTAATTGCTAAGATCCACATTTCACCAAACTTGGAGATGATTCCTCTCTAAGCTCAGGCCCAGAATGGAGGGATATTGCGGGGGTGATGTGAACAAGTGGTGGGCCCCTCTAAAGCATATCAAACAAAAAGGAAGAATAAAAAATGTTTAAGAGTGAGATAGGCTAGTTTTGTCTTCTTATTTCACTTGTACGGTTACTTGGAGCCCAATGCCTCCCTATAGCTCTAGATATAAAAATGCGATGCCTTCTTGAATGCAGCTTCCACAAGGTGCTCTTGTGACCCGATGTTAAACATGCATCATGCGTTTTATTTGTGTATTTTTTTTCTTGGAATCACGGCGACAATTGAGGTATTTTCATATGGAGCCACGGGGAAGATCAAGAGGAGGTTTTCAAATTTTAATGGGGACTGAATTTGAACGGCCGCAATATAGCCATCGTGCAATCAACAATAGTGTTCCTCGTGAAGCAAAAAAACATAAATCAATCTCCTTTTCATTCATACAATGTGTGATTAGAACGTTTACCTTATCAATATCGAGAATATAGTAGATTCACTCCACCATCCAAAAATACTTTGTGTAAGCGTGATACACATATTTTACTCTAGAAATATTTGAGAGTTAAAATTTCATTTGATTTCCAATAAGCAATCCACAAATTGTATATTTTCAATAGCCTTTAATAATTTCACAGCATGAACTGCCGAGTTTTGGGTGGCCACGAGACATCCCACGGACCTGACACCAACCACAGTTTTGGTTCATGCTGCCTTCACGAACAAAACTAAGAGGCATTTCTTCAATGATCTACAATATGCATCCTATCCCTTCATGTCGCTACTGTTGAACTTGAATGCACTCCCTTAATCTTCCGCCAAAGTGATTGTGAACCATGACACAAGTTGTCATTGAGTCATCCAAACTCAAGGCTCCAATACCAAGAAGGAATAGTTCAGTCTTTGACCTTGTATTCTTGATTGCACGAGAACAGAAAAACCCTTGAATCCACAAGGAAAAGGACAAAAAATTCCTAAAGAGTAAAACAATGCAATATGTGATTCACTTTCACTTGGGCCCGCAGGGGGACCTTATCGGGGATGATAGGGATCCTTTCCTTGGTTGGTTGGTTGGTTCTTGATTTTATTGAATATGAATAGTTCCCCTCTATTTTTAATATCATTCCTTAAGTTCCATAGGTCGATCCTCTAGAATTTAACCCATTTCTTCAGTTAGCGAGGATACGAACAAAATCAGATTCTAAGTACTAAATCCAAAACATTTGTCTCATATATAAATTAATGGAAAGGAAACTAAACTAATGCTATAAATAAAGAAGTCTGGTATCAATAAAACAATGCAGCTGCCCAGCAACCTTACTTGAAATGTTAGTCAACAGCGAGACGGGTCAGGGCTGAATTTGTTTCTGATGCCCGAGTTGATTTGGGGGCTAGTGGTAATAAATGCGAAATTAATATAATTAATCGAGAACATTATAAATACCTAAGATAATAATGGGTATTAGAGACGGATTTACGTGGGCATTACTGTATGTATGTGTGGGCTAGTGTTGGCTAGCCATTATGATGAGTGCAGGACCTAGGCAAACCGGCTATCAGGACTGAGTGGAGGATACTTCAAATCCAGTCATTTACAACTAATCTAAAATAAAAATAAATAAAAATATTTACTAAATCTTGATATCCCAAACTTTCTTTTATTTTAACTCGAGGTATTCAGGCCCCTATTAAAAGTATCTGACTAATCCCCATTGGTATGTTTACCAATTAATTCACAAGCACCGAGGCACTATATGGGAGGTGACCCCAAGAGGACAATCTACAATTCTTGTAATTATACCTCTGCATATAAAAAAAGGTCGTACCGGTGCACAAGGCTCCCGCTTAACTACAGAATCTGCATCTGGGAGAGGCGGATGACGGCTGGCCTTACCCCCACATATGGAGAGGTTGTTCCCATGTCTCGAACCGATGACCAAACGGAGCTTGGGCGAGGGCACTCGCCATCGCACCAAGGTACAACCTCTTAATTATACCTATGGATATATTACCCCTAAATAATATATATAAACTCATATAAATAGACCAATGAGGTAATAAAATTATCTTCATTGGTTGCTTGTCAAATGTTCATTGAATTACATTTAGTTCGGAGGGCGGCTTATCTCTTTTAATTGACCATCTAATCAAGTATGTTATAGATCAAAAAATCGGTCACCTAGTTACACAAGACGGTCAGAGAGAGATGAAAGCAATACCCCAATAGAAATGCGTGAGCAGTGAGGGCAGCCAAAAGAAAGTAAGGTCCAGATAAAATCAGTACAAGTACGAGAAAAAATGCTTCTCCTTTCAAATATCAGAAGTCAAACTACACTGACTTTATTTTCTTCGATTCAATACATAAGCACCTGCATTTTAGGACACTAAACCCTGTCCTTCCTCCTAGGTGGTCAGAGATACCCAAACTAACAGCTGGTGGTATGCATTCCCATAGATTATCAAATTCGCAACTGAATTTCCTCTGCACTACAATTTCACTCTGCTTTTGATAAACAAAGACATGAAGAAAGTAAACTTAATAATATACCAAACCTTTTTTCTTGTGCTTTTCATGTGTATATATACAGGGTTCTGCCCCACTCGAGCATATTTTTATTCCTATATATGTCTGATTACTTGACAGTTAACAGGAAAAAAAAAGGGGGGGGGGGATAAAAAAAAGTCCAAGGTTCACCATGTAAACAAAGAATCATGTAACACATATTACTTATAAAACTAAACGAGTTCTACTCATTCTTGATATCATCTGTGTTCATAGCAGTCCATGGAAACATCTTGGAGATTGTATTCAGTTTCTCAGATGTTGAGCATGATATATATTGTTGGGCTCATTCTCTTATTAACTTCAACTTCTAAGGGGGAAGTGGTCTAAGATGGTATCATAGCTTTGTTTTGGGTTAATTGCTTTACTTTTATAGAGTAATAGGTAGTTCCACTCACGTGTTATTCCCATTTGGACATACATCACCTGATATAATTTGTCCACGTGGTTGGCCTGGTCATGCAGCACATGATATAATTTGTCCGATGACTTTGGATTGGATGCTCTAACTTTAATATATTATTATTATGCTACTTTTATTATACATCTACAATCATGTTTTATGCTTTCAAATACTAAGAAAAACAAACTGGGGACATATAGTTCTACTAGACGTCGCTTTTAGCATTACAATTTCATTTCACTTGCTGTCTTTCAAACAATCCCTCAGAATCAATAATAAATTTATAATTACTGAATGATACAACAGTGCAGAGGATAGTACCTTTCCCTCATAATATCCTTGTAGCAAGTAATTTACCACGCCAAAGTCAGCAGCAGAGATGTAAACAAATCTTTTTACTCCTACATAAAAGAATGAAAGGTGATAAGCAATCAAGAGTGCCTGAACTGCAGTAGGTACAAGGATCATTAGCCTTCTTTTTTTTCTCACTTCCAACAAAATTCCTCCCGAAGCTTCTGATTATAGAAGTGAGGCTAAATTTGACTTAAAAATTACAGTTAAAAAGAAAATGTTTAAGATGAACTATAAGCAAAGAGAGGAGATAAAAGGCAACAACTAATGAAGCTGGTTTATTACAAGGAAAAAGCATCGCCATAGTTATAAAATCACTAATCATAAGATGCTCAAAGACTCCAATCTGTGGAACAATTTAATGAATCAATTCATCGAAAAATATAGGAAGCACTAGCCACCAGGATCCAGAAAACATTGATCCTCGCAGACAGCTCTTCTGTTTATCTATCTTTTCCCTATACATTTCTTGTACTTCCCTCCTTAAAAATAGCTCACAAATTTAAAAATAAAGCCATTTAAAACACCTACGCAAGGAAGAGCGAATTACATTGAAAAATCTTATGTTCTTTACGTATTATCAACTCCGAAAGTATCCAAGGTAGATTGATAGGTTTAATCGATGTGCACAAAATATGTGGACCCTCTTGAGAATCAGTACTGGACAAGAGAGAACGAGCGTCCGATTCCCGGGGGGGGAGATGGGGGGGGATGTAATATTTCCATATTTTAAGAGATATATTAGGAGTTCCTTTTAATTAAAATTTCTTTTCATTTTTTCGTTGTTTACCTTTATTTCCTCAAGTAATTTATTACCAGAACTTGGAGTCGTATTTTTCGCAGGATTAAGAAAAATTCCTAGGCCTCCCCTTGTAATCAGGCTAATATGACAAGTAGTTACCATAACAAAACAAAGCTGGTTACCATATAATAAAGAAGCCAACCATGCTTTGTTCGAGCACTTCCAACCATATATTAAATGGAATAGGTCGGAAAGACTTGGAGAAATGCTACATACACCTATTCTATCAAGCATCTTACTACATTGTTACTGGTTATCTCAACTAGAAGATACCTTCAGTTCCTCATGGTTGTCAATGGTCATGATAGACTACTTTAGGGGTGAGATTTTGGGGTGGGTACGGATGGCGGAAATGGACTGGAATTAATGATGCAGGAGATGTATCCGTATTGAACATATCATGGATGTTGATACCTCATGAACACTCCTAGGCACATTTTCTTAGGGACGTTTTTTACTTTGGGGTCCAAAAGTTCATGCTAAAATATGGGCAGTGTTCTAAAAAGCCTTAGACCACCTAGGTGCCGTCTAAGTAATAGGTGCGGGGCAGGCTCGTCGCCTAGGGGATAGGCGGAAAAAGAAGCGAAACAAGTAAAAAAAATCGCCCACTTTTTTAATAATTTGCTCAATACTACATAGAAAAGTACACAATACTACATAGAAAAAAGTAAGCAACAATACTACAGTAGAATAGAAATATACATCACATGCACTAGAACATTCCCATTACACAATACACTAGCCCTCATTAAACATAGTAACTACAACTAAATATGTAAAATAATAAACGGAAAATTACAATATTAAAAATAAGAAAATGCTAAAAATGCCTTCAACTATAATTCACATCACTCTCCCCCACTTAAAACCAAGCTCGATCTTGAGCTTTGAAACTTTAGGAACTCATGTACAAATTCTGAAAACAGGCAAGCCAAAAAAACAGCTCCCTAGTATTTAAATTGGACCAGATATTCTTTATAATCATAATCCCCCCAGCCCAAAAGCTTTAAAACAGTAAGTCGAATATTGGAAGAAAGAGATACCCAGAATTAGGACCTAAAGCAACATGCTTAAAAAAAATAAAGGCCCAGTTGACTTAAAAGTTTAGAAGGCCAAACTTCAGCATCTTCTTCTCTTCACAGTTAGGGTTCCAAAGAAACCCATCCAAGTTGCGGTCATGGCGGTCATGGATACGAATCAAAGCCCAACTCCGTCCATGGGGATCGCTGGCATTCTTGCTCTGGTAAAGTCCATTGCCTTTGAACTTCTCTTTCTCCATTCTCTTTCATTTTCGACCGCAATATGGGTCAACCCCAGGGTCAAAAATCAGACTAGCTGTTCGAAACCCTAGTTTCAGCCCTCCGTGGCCATTAATGGCTAGATCTAATGTCATCGGGGCTCATCGGAGTATAAGGAGGGTCCCTAGGGCTGAAATGGCGGCGGGGATGGCTGATTCAGCCTGTTCTCTTCTCACTTTCTTCCCTCTCATTCTGGAGCTCTAGGGGGAGAAGATTTTAGAACCTTTTTACGTTGTTTTTCATGTTGATGTTGAGTTTGAAACGGGGGTGGGGGGGGTCGTCATGGTAGTGGAATGATCGCGGTGGAAGCGTAGGATGGCGGTAGTCCTAGACTGAGAATGTAGTCGAACTTTACTTTGAGCAGGTCAACCATATCCTCCGATCGAATGGTTGAATCGGCCTAAAGGGTGAGAAAGGGTAGTGGGTATAGTCTGGGTGGTGGGTATAGTCTGGGAAGGCACTCCATCATTTCAGCAAGGATTGTTAACCAATTCCTCCAGTAGAGTGTTATGATGGTCGCTTGGGTGTTCTTTTTCGACGCCATTGCTACTTTGTTTATGATTTTTTACTACACAACAACGGAGCGACTAGGCTCTGATACCAATTGACGTACACGGTGTCGATGGCACTCGAAGAAATTACACTTTCACCCAAATGAGGTATTACACTATTAATAGGGATAAGAGAACGATCTAGAAGGATTCATTACTTGTCCACTAAGGAATGCTTAGGTCACATGTAATGTCATGGAGTGACATCACTAATGACATCACATAGACTAGACCATTCCCATTACACAATACCTATTCTAGCCCTCATTAAACCTAACAATTACAACTAAAAATGTAAAATAATAAAAGAAAAATTACAATATTAAAAATAAAAAATGCTAAAAGTGCCCTCAACTACAATTCACATCATATATAATATTAGTAAGAAATTTTTACATGTATATCATATATGTTAACTTTATTCTATATGTATATACAAATGAATATAGTAGGATTTTTGTGTAATAATTCCAAATATTACTATGTTCTAGTATTTGCAGTAGCATTATTTCTTTTGTATATAATATCTCTATTCTTTGTTTTAGATATCAAATATCAATTGCACCAACATATTTTTTCTGTCTAATACTTTTATTCTTCGTCTTCGTTTAGCAAACTTTTACTTATGTATATGGTTATGGATATATGTTAGTTGTGTTGCAAGTATGGGACTTTATAGTATCGTTAGCAGTGTTAATGTGTAAATCAATGCTAGATGGTTTGTAAATTAAGCTTCAACGTATGCTTGGTGGTGTGTGCACAAGAAGGGGAAAAAAAGGAAAACAGCGCCAAGATGCTAGGCGCCTATCATTCACCCACCTAGCACTTTTTTTATTATTTTGACCCGTTTGGTGCGTAGCATAAGTAGGTGGGATAGGAAATTCTATCCCATCCCATGTTTGGTTTTGGATGGGATGAGATTCAAGATAAGTTAAATTGTTATAATAAACCTCTCATACCATCAGTTAAGGGGATAAAATCAACCCACCTACGAGGTGGGATTATTTGGGATGGGACCTATCACACCCTTTTATCCGCCCCATTCAAACAGGACCCTCTATAGCTTGGTGTCCATTTTGGACAGATTTTGTAGGCTAACCAATCAAATCACATATGGGGGTAAGGCCGGCCAACATTTGCGTCTCCCAGACGCTGCAATTAAGCGGGCGGGAGCCTTGTGCACTGGGTACGACCAATCAAACCATAAACTCACTTGTAAAATACATAATTGCCCTCACAATGTGAATTCTTTATATTTACCTTTTTCCTTATGAATGTAATAAACTTACGTAATATTTTACTAACTATGATTAATAGAGCCAAGGAATTTTTTCCTTAACCCCCACTTTATTATACCTGCCCCCTCCTAAATTGTTAATTCCTTCGACATTCTGCCTATTTTTTTACAGGACCTATTAATCTTTTAATAGCCTTTTACCTATCAACTTTGACGACCTAAATACCCTACATTTAACTGAAAAGTTACCCCCCTCGCTAAAAGAAAAGCCCTAATTTTTCAAACAACCCTAAGAGGTTGTTGAATTCTAAAATCAAAATTACATACAAATAAATGCAATTTCGATTACCCACGTCCAAAATCATATAAGAGAGAGAGAGAGGGTCACCGAAAAAGATGGGTTTTAGAAGCTAAAGTCCCAACATAGTTGTCAAATCATATATGTATCGCGCATCAAGAACCATAAAGTGTATTGTATCAGAACATATCGTAAGATATGATACCAAAAATAGTAAAAATTAAGTAAATGTATATGGAGCGCATTATAATCAATTATACAACATAATTATTTGTTATACCCAATTTTATGAAACGAGAAAATTGTCTTACTGGCAATGTGAGTACAAGAAATCACAATTAAATAATTCTAGAAAGAAGAGGTATTAAAAAAGTAAAGAAAAATGGCCACAACACAAGATTTTACGTGGTTCGGCAACTGCCTAGGTCCACGGAGGGGGTTCTCAGTTCTTTATTAATTTATCAGAGGTTCGAAATTACATGCACTCTTGTCCTAGGGTGAGGGTTGTACTTATAACAGTAGTGAAAAGTAGTTGTGTTGTACAAGAAACTCTCCTAGCTCTTTATGGGCCCATTGGTGATTCCTATTTATCTCAGCCGAGAATATAGGTAACTAGTTAAGCACGTAATTATCCACGTGATAAACCTTTGTAATTATCCATGCAACACTGAATTTGAGTGGGACAGTGTGTTGGGCTTGCTCTGGCCGCCGCCAGAAGTTGGCCTGTTATGGTTTGGTCCCCACAGGTAAAATATTTGCAATTGTGAAGACGTCACAACATGAGGTATGAAAAGTTTTCTTCTGCACGATGATTCCATGTGGAGCCAATCTTATAATTTCCTTCTTTTTTTTAACCCATGTTCTCAAGAAATCAAATTCAAGTGATCAGACTCAATAACTCAAAACTAGTAAAGAGAATAGTAGAGTAATATATTAAAAATTAAAACGCTCAATACCTATTTCAAAGGAGCGGTCCGCCAATTCCTTCAAGCCCTACCCATGGCTCACAACAACAAAGACGACAACCACATCCAGAGTGAACATCTCTCTAATGGCAATCTGATATATGCAGCGGAAATTATTAAACACAACTCACAAATAAAGTGATGCGAATCAAGAATCTTGAGGATGTTTTTGTCATTTTTAGGATTTTATAGTTTTTTTGTTATTTTCTTTTATTTTATTTATTTTGTTGTATTTTCTTTTAGTAAATAGTTGCTTGATAATTAGGGAAGGAAGTAGCGATGGCTAATGGGGGTATATTTGTAATTAGATCAATGCATGGAGCCTAAGCTACTTCACACCTATAAATGCCCCATTTGTAGCCTCATTTGAGGTATTATATATTTTGAAGAGTTTATTGATTGAGAGTTGAGACGTGTGATGTCTTCTTCTTATTTCCCATTTGACGTTATTTACGTCAATTGGCATCAGAGCCTCGTTGGTTCTACCCGGTGTTATTGTTGTTGTTATTGTGTAGGCACAAAAAAATCGCAGACAACAACAAATGGGTTTTAAGAGGAGATATGCTCTCGTGGAAGCTCGCGTGGATCGATTTGAGGGGGTCTTGAACCACCTTTTAGCGCGACTTGACGATCTTAGGGCTCGCCTCCCTTCCACCACCACCCAAAACCCTAAGCCTAACCCTAACCTTAACCACCACAATGTCTCTACCCACGCTTCCCCCATTATCCATCATCATCATCATCCTTGCCTTAATCCCATCATATGGGGTCGGCCACATGGATTCTCCTTTTCCATTCTAATCTATTATATGCAGTATTATCATTCAAGTTTAAATACTTAAGATCTATCCTAATAATTTCCTCCCACAATAGCTTAGGGCAGCCTCTTCCTCTTTTACCCTCTATTTTCAATAATTTTCCTCTTGTTATAGGGGCATCTACGGGTCTACGCAACACATGTCCGTGCCACCTAAGTTACTATCTCTTAACTTATCGCTAATGGGAGCTACTCCGAACTATTCTATGACGTATTAGTTTTTAATTTTGCCCTTCCTAGTAATTCCTATCATCCATCGGGGCATTCTCATCTCACTAACATGGAGACTTTGTTAATGTTTTTTCTTTAACGCCCAACACTCCACTGCATATAGGGTCGTTGGCCTAACAACTGTTTTATAAAATTTTACTTTTAATTTATTAGTTATCCTCTTATCGCATAATACCCCACTCATTTGTCTCCATTTCATCCAACCAGTTGATATTCTACTCGTAAGATCCTCATCAATAGTTTGGTTTATCATTTTTTCTTCAATCTTTAACATCATGTTATTTGACGCCTCATTATTAAATTTATATTCCATAAATTCCATTTTATTTCTACTGATTTTTAGTCCCTTAGACTCTAAGGCTTTTCTCCAAGTATCTACTCTCATCGTTAAGCCCTTCTTTGATGTGTCTACTATAACTATATCATCCGAAAACAACATACACCATGGGACATCTTCTTGTATGTCCTTAGTAATCTCATCCAAAACTACGGAAAATAAATAAGAACTAAAAGACGATCCTTGATGTAAACCCACTTTAATCGTCAAGTCATTAATTTCACCACATATAGTCCTTACTCTAGTCTTTGTGTTATCATACATATCTTCAATAACTTTATTATAACTCATAGGAATTCTTTTCCTCCTTAAAGCCCACCAAATTATATCCCTCGAAACTCTATCATATGCCTTTTCTAAATAAATAAAGACCATATATAAATTTTTATACTTCTACATTTTTCCATTAATTGCCTTAATCGGTAAATAGCTTCCGTAGTTGATCGCCTTGGCATAAATCCAAATTGATTGTCCGAAATAGTTGACTCATTCCTTAATCTTTGTTCTATAACCTTTTCCCATAACTTTATAGTGTGATTCATCAATTTGATTCCTCTATAATTACCGCAATTTGTATATCCCCTTTGTTTTTATACAAAATTATTATAGTACTTTTTCTCTACTCATCTGGCATGTGTCCTTCTCTCAAAATTTTATTAAATAAGATTGTTAACCATTCTACCCCTAGACTTCCAAAAATTCTCCACAACTCTACGGGTATTTTATCAGGGCCAATCGTTTTATTCTTTCCCATTTTTCTTATTAATATATCTACTTCTTTTTCAATAATCGGGCTTACCAATCCTATATTCGGTTCAATGTTCTCGATATCTTTTTTCGGATATTCTTCATTCAATAATCCTTGAAAATACTCTTCCCATCAATCTAGAATTTCTTTATCGCTAATTAATATATTTTGATTTATATCTTTAATGCACTTAACTGGACCCATATCCCTTGTCAATCTATCTCTATTCTTTGCCAATTTATATATTTCCTTTTCACCTTCCTTGGTACCTAATTTATTATAAAGATGATCTAGTGCGTTTTGTTGCGCATTTCTAATAATATTTTTTACTTCACTTTTTATCTTCTTATACCTTTCTAAATCTTCTTGATTTTTACTCTTTTACCACTCTTTAAAACTTACTCATTTCTTTTGTATTATCTTTTACATTTCATCATTCCACCACCAAGTCTCTTTTTTTTTTATATCTTTTCCTCTAGTCTCACCTAAAACTTACTTACCTATTTTCTCGATATCTTTCTTTGCTCTTGATCAAATTTTGTTAACATTGTCGTTCCAATTCCACTTCATGTTTAACTGGAACTTCTGTCCAAAATTCTATCTCTGTGCCCTTCTAAATCATTCCACCTTATATTTTGATAACCAATTTCTCTTTTCGGTACTTAAATCCTTTAATTGTCAAATCTATTACTAACAGGCGATGTTGATTTGTTAAGATTTCACCTGATATAACTTTACAACCTTTGCATGTGTACAGGTCTCTTCTTCTCAGTGAGCCATAGTCTATTTGAGTTTTATTCTCTCAGCTTTTAAATGTTATTAAATATTCTTCCCTTTTTTTTTAAAATGTGTTTGTCAACACTAGATCATATGCCTTAGCAAATTCTTAGATAGTTTCCCCTCCTTCATTTCTCTTACCAAAACCACATTCTCTGTGTATCCTTGAATGACCATCCCATTCTACTCCTACATGTCCATCTAAAGCTCCTTGGGGCGCATAAGCACTTATAGTATTCAATATTGTTTTATCTATGACGATCTTAATACTCATTAACTCATCTCCCCATCTTTTAACATCCAGAACTTTATCTTTCATATAGTGATCTACAACAATACCCACCCCATTTCTACCATTATCTATCCGTCCCGATTAAAATATTTATAACCTTCTCCTATCTCTCTAGCTTTTTCACCCTTCCATTTATTTTCTTGTAGGCAAGCTATGTCGATTTTCCTCCGTTTTAAGGTATCCATAAGTTCTTTACACTTGCCAATTAGTGTTCCTAAATTCCCCGTGCCAAATCTAATTTTATGTATGTTATTTTTATTTACGTTTCTTTTAATTAGAGAATCCATCACAAGATTTGACATAAAATTTTATAGTCGGCTGTCAACCTGACACTAATCCACCTCGTTTCACATCCGGACTCGGGCACGGGCAATGGTAGAGCCAAGAAGATTAATTAATTATACAAATTAATACTCTTATAGATAAATATACAAAATAAATGTGCTAACAACTAAACCAAGAGCACAATATATATACCAGCTATAATATAAAGAACAGATCAGAAAACCAGAAATATCTATAAAACATGTCTGAAGTCCAAAACAAACAGATCGTTCTGAGAAATCAAGATCTTATAACAGAAATACAGATCTGATTTGTGTACCTACAAACATCAGATCGTAATTTAACTTAATTTAATTTAAATTCTTTTTTTTTCAAAAACAGATTGGAAATGTCAAAACCAAAAATCACTTTTGAAAATCAAAAATCAGATCGTAAAGGAAATGGTATTGAAGATGATAAAATCAGATTTGAAAGGTAAATCTCCGGTCGAAAAAAAAGAAAGATCTTCGTTCAATGTGTAGATCGGAAAAAAAAACAGATCAAAAATGGTATCACAACATATGGTAAAGGAAATTGTACATGAGATGATAAAATTGGATCTGAAAAGATAATCTCCGATTAAAGGAGGATAAATCTCTGGTCAATGTTTAGATCCAAACACAACAATAGTTCATCCCAAACAAAAAAAAAGATTGACTATTTATGGGTAAAAATCGCACTATGAAACAAACACTACGAGATACTCCACCTAGAGGGAATAATGATGGTATAGAAGATGATAAAACCAGATTTCAAAGGTAAATCTCAGGTTTGTAATGGTTTGAATTCTTACCGGAATTAAGTTGATCGGCGGCAGGGAGGCCTGATCGGCGACTAGAAAACGCCACCACCCGCCCGGGCCGGACCAGACCTACCCGTCGGAGGAACCACCGAAATACCACCACCCCTACTCGAAACAAGGTCGGACAGTCCTTACGACAGCCGGCCATACCCCCGTCCACTGCCAACGAGCCCGACGGCCTGGTTTCACCTACTAAACCCTCTGATTCCTTTCAATTTCATCTCCAACCAATTTTTTTTTTCAAGAAACCCTAATTTTCGATCCAAGAGGTTCCAAGATTGCTGCCAAGAAGTTCCTAGACCAAGCTTTAACTTCTGAATCCCTTGAAGAATTCAAAAGTGAGGTCCTGATCATGAAAAGAATCCTTATCCCAACAAATCCTCGCGGTGCAGAGTTGTTACCTCCAGGAATTGTCGGAGTCGGACTTATGTATGCGGAGATTATGTGGTGAACCAAGTGAGGATTTGAAAAGAAAGCCAAGTACTTGGTAACTTTTATAGTTGGTTTTGATAAGAGGCAGAATATTGACGCAACTGTTAAAAAGTTCTCCAAGGGTTTTCAGATTTTGCTTTTTCACTATGATGGTCGGACAAGTGAATCGGATGACTTCGAGTGGTCAAAAGATGAAGTTCATGTTGGCATAAAGAAACAAAGTAGTGGTATGCAAAGAGATTTTTGCATCCTGACACTGTAGCGCCTTATAATTACATTTTCATCTGGGATGAAGATCTTGGAGTTGAACACTTCAATGCTGAGAAGTACATTCAACTACTTAAGAAACGTGGTTTGGAGATTTCTAAACCGGGTCTTGGACCCGATAATGGACTAACATGGGAAATGACGAAAAGAAGAGGAGTGGGTTGTTTGGCCCTAATTTTGGGTTCTTACTATTTGTTTACGATTGTTGATTGAAGCTTATCTGGGCCAAAATTGTGTCAATTTTTGGGCTGAAGCCTGATTTGGTCCCAATTTTTAAGGAAGTTTTTGAGTGACAAATTTTGGGCCATCCCATATATTTGACAATTATTTTTGGGACCCCAAAATTTTTTCTTGTCTTCTCAGCCCAATATTTTGAAGATTTTGTGCATCCTCAACTTTCAAAGCTCGAGAAAGAGCTTTTTCGAAGACGGGGAGAATGGTGTGAATCAAGAATGAGGACATTTTTGTCATTTTTAGGATTTTATAGTATTTTTGTTATTTTCTTTTATTTCTTTATTTGGTTGTATTTCCTTTTATTAGGGAAAGAAGTAGCGAATGCTAATAGGGGTATATTTGAAATTAGATAATTGCTTGAAAACCTAAGCTACTTCCCACCTATAAATATCCCATTTGTAGCCTCATTTGAGGTATTCTATATTTTGGAGAGTTTATTGATTGAGAGTTGAGACGTGTGATATCGTCTTCTTATTTCCCATTTGATGTTATTTACGTCATATAAAGGGCTTCATCTCAATCACTCATCATAAAATTTATAGGGATGAGAATGGAATGTTCCCGTCATAGCCTAATTAATAAAGGAAAGTTCTAGTGCTTTGTGATGCTATGGGTAATATAACTATGAGAATCACATGTCGTGACATCACAATGGAATATCCTACACTGTTAACCAACTAATGGATAATTCCTAATGCAAGATTCCTTATTTCAACCCTTAAAAAACATCAAATAAACTTATAATTACAAATAGATCCTCGGCTTCACACAAATACATCTCTCTATCCATCTTCTTTTTGCAAATCCATGTATGTCTTCCCAATCATAGCCACACCAATAACAGAAGGGTCTACAACATTGTCACTTCTGGTATGTTGACGGGGAATGAATTATGTCATACACTTTATAGTTTAGTACGTTGGGGTAAGCTTATGTAGATTATACTCAACTCAACTCAACAAAGCTTTTTCCCAATTATTTGGGGTCCACTACATGAATCCTATTTTTCCATTCTATTATGTCCAGTGCAATATCTTCAATTAAACCACATGACATCATGTCCTTTTTTATAATTTCACACCAAGTCAATTTAGGCCTACCTCTACCCCTTGTGTTACCATCAATACTAACTAAATCACTCTTCCTTACAGGCGCATCCATTGGTCTACGCTTGACGTGTCCAAACCATCTAAGTCGATTTTCTCTCAATTTATTTTCTATAGGAGCTACTTTTACCATTTCACGAATTTGTTCATTTTTAATTTTATCCTTTCGAGTTTTACCACAAATCCATCTTAGCATTCGCATCTCCGCCACACTCATTTTCTGCACATCTTGTTTCTTGGTCGCCCAACACTCTGTCCCATATAACATGACGGGTCTAATGGCCATCCTATAAAATTTTCCTTTTAACTTCAAAGGTAGCCTATCACACAAAGCGTCGGTAGCACTTCTCCACTTAACCCAGCCTGCTCTAATACTATGAGTAACATCATCACTAATATCTCCATCTTTTTGGATAATCGATCCTAAATAACGAAAATGATCATTTCTAGGTATCTCTTGACCCTCCAATTTCACCACATCTCCATTTGTCCTCCTATTACTACTAAAATTGCACTCCACATATTCTGTTTTAGTTCTGCTTATTTTAAATCCTCTTGTTTCTAAAGTTTCTCTCCACAATTCCAACCTAACATTAATCCCCGTCTTAGTCTCATCCACTAAAACAATATCATCTGCAAATAGCATACACCATGGCACCTCATCTTGTATTTGTCCAGTCAACCCATCCATAACAAGAGCAAAGAGATGAGGACTTAATGCTGATCCTTGGTGTAGACCTACCGTAATTAAAAATTCACTACTTTCTCCGGCTGATGTTCTTACTGTAGTCATCGCACCATCATACATATCCTTGATCACATCAATATATCTGCGAGTCATTACTCTTTTATGTAGAACCCACCATATTATATCTCTGGGTATCCTATCATACGCCTTCTCCAAATCTATAAAAATCATATGAAGATCCTTCATTTTCTCCCTATACCTCTCCATTAATCTCCTCAATAAATAGATTGCTTCCATTGTTGACCTCCCAGGCATAAACCCAAATTGATTCTCAGATACTGTTGTCTTCAATCTCAATCTATATTCAATCACACTCTCCCAAAGTTTCATTGTATGACTCATTAACTTAATACCACGATAATTTGAACAACTTTGTATGTCCTCTTTACTTTTATAAATAGGAACTTTTTCTCCATTCATCGGGCATCCTATTAGTCATTAAAATTCTATTAAATAATTTTGTAAGCCATGATACTCCATCCTCCCCTAAGCACTTCCAAACCTCAATAGGGATACCATCTGGTCCTAAAGCCTTCCCTGTTTTCATCTTTTTTAAAGCAATTCTAACCTCTGTTGTCCTAATTCTGCGAAAAAATATATTTTCTCGAGTCTCCCTAAGTTCCTCTATATTTAATCTACTCCCATTATCTCCATTTAATAACCTCTCAAAGTAGTTTTTCCATCTTTCCATAATTTCATCATCTCTGACTAGGACTCTCGAATCATCCCTTTTGATACACTTAACGTTATTAAAATCTTTTGTTTTCATGTCCCTAAGTTTAGCAAGCTTATAAATAGCTTATAAATATGTAGATTATATGATTCAAATAATTAGGTACTTCTAAATACTAGAGTTATTTGAAAGTTATAACAGTAAATATGATGCACAAGTTTTTGCCAACTTTGAGTTTTTGTATATTAATTTTGTTCATGTATATTCGTCGCATAAGAATATCCTAAACACTGCTTTTTATACACTTTGGATTATTTGCTAACTTTTTCCTTTGATATACCCTTACTAGAGAATTTAAAGCTAATTAGACCAATGACCACTGAACTCTGTACCGAAGGAGAGAGCAGGCAGCAGTGGTGAAGCCTTGTAACATTTGGCCTTATATACTTTTCTTATAACATTTTAAACCCCTCAAGTGCATCAAGTTAGGCGCCATAAGTCCTTCTGTCAAATTTTTTGGTAAAACCCTAATGGAATTCGTCATATGCAGTAAACCAGGAAAAACAAGTCCCAAATACTCTCCCCCATCATATCTTTGAATCCATACCCTTTTCTTTGTTGTTGATGCATGTGATGTCTGCCAAAGTTTTCTTCAAAGTTACCAAATTGCTCCAAATCTTCAACTCCCTCAATCCTGGAGGCTGTTAATACGTTTCCTCACCATCAAAGGCTCTTGGAGCAACCCTACGAGGGTTCTGATATTGCACATTAGGTTGCTGAAAATTGTAAGTTCTGTTAGTTTGTCGAGCTGGAACTCTAGCTAGTCAGAATTCATTCTTACTCGTACAGAATGCCTCGATTTCTGTCCGACCACGGGGATGGTCAAAATCTGGACCCTTACTAATTTCTTTCTCTAAACTCTCAGATTCTCTATCAACATGAGGCAGATTATTGACAACTCCAATTTCCGGACATTGATGATCTTAAAATCTTGTTTGACTCATTGCTTACAGAAGTTGATCGGGAGCTTCTTCAGTTTCTCAGATCTTACTAACAGGTCCTCCTACTCGCTCTTCAAGAACAACAAATCAATCCATTATGTGAACCTGACTACTCCCAGAACTGCATCTGCGGAGTTTGTGCCAACGGCTTCATTACGCACCATCAATCAAAGAAACATGAGGCTTTGATAACACCAAATGTAATGGAAGCACTAAAAGAATAAACTCTTTAGAAATCTACTGATCATAGAGAACTATTCTCCAAAAGGACATTCAATCTTAAGGGGGTATGGGATAACAAATGATAGATTTGAAAACTCTCTTAAAGTTGTTATTCAAACTACAATAATCTGGTACTTCATCCTATACAAAAGTTCTTCTATGTAGTCCTTCCAAAAAAAATACTTTCATTAATAAATGTCATTCAGAATGTACCAGTAGTTATTAATGAATGCGCATTATGAATTTATGTTTATAATGGCAGATTCATGTTCATTAAGTATCTAAAACTACAGACAGACATTAATGACAGATGCTGTATATGAACCTACGGTATTCCATCAATTAACTTCTTTCTAGAGCATCCCACATAGAAATCAAACTAAATGTATCACAACACAAAACCATAATCACTGGGGCTAGCCTAGTGGCCAGGGCTCTCACCCTCATACAGGAAGTTGAGAGTTTGTTCCCCCCCACCCTAAAAATATTAAAAAAATATAATCATTTTAAGTAGTTCACTTTTCAAAACATATGATATATTATTTATGATGGTATCCTCAACACGACCAGCAGGTTGTGTTGTACTGTGGCCCACATCCTATCCATGCTTCATGGTTATAACCTGATGTTTCAAAGAATCTCCAAATTTACTGTAAAATGTTTGTCAAAAGATTACTGAGATAAAATACCAACACAAAATCTCGTGCCCAAATGATTAGTAGAAGCTTGCTAATATATAAAATAATTTGCCACAAACTATTTGGTAAGGCACATAGTGTGTCCGGTTCCAGAAGACAAGCAGGCCCCTTACCTATGTCATGAAGTTTAAGAACATCCCAAGGAGAAACCATTTTTTCCAGATTGGCGATGGCTATCATCATCTTACAATTCTTTTTCTATTTTTATTGTTTTTGTTGTGTGTGTGTGTTTGGGTTGGGGGGGGGGGGGGGGGGGGGTCATCATCTACTTTTAATCTCCTTTAACAATTACTTGCCAAGTGATTACAGGTAAGAATCATGATAACGCATCACAATGAGGCACCTTTACACACATCACCGCCGTGGTATAAAAGTTTGCAGATTTTAGCAACTATTTGGAGCCGGAGGATTTAACAGACTTAACAGTATTCCAATACCTTGTTCTGAAGCAGCTCTAATTGCATTGATATTTGCAGTCCCATTGATCTTGTACATATAAGAGTTGGAACCAAAACCACCAACACACGAGATCTGCAAAAAAAAACTCAACATAAAAAACAAAACCATGATAGACACCAAGCAAAAAAGAGCTTAAGATACTTCTCTCACATTTATCTATCTAGGAAGCATATGTGTCCATGTCGGACCCACAACAGGCATCAATATTAATTCTTTATTTGATGCACAGGTCCTACACGGCTACACTTATTAAAACATGAACGAAAAACTTTAGATGCAGAGAAGGCTTTTTTTTCATTTTTATGTTGAAGAAAGATAGTTCTTAGAAAAAGAAAAGTAAGCTTATCACAGGTGTG
This sequence comes from Sambucus nigra, assembly GCA_949130495.1. Classification (NCBI taxonomy): domain Eukaryota; kingdom Viridiplantae; phylum Streptophyta; class Magnoliopsida; order Dipsacales; family Adoxaceae; genus Sambucus; species Sambucus nigra. Next base: position 388,433,232 of record OX422208.1, read on the forward strand.
GTCGTTAGAAGAGAAGAATCATATTATTTAGATGTTTATAATACACATATATCGATGTAATAAGAGCAAAGAAACATTATCTCAATTCATTCTCTAATCATTAATTGATTACAAAAGAAACAGCTATAACAACCTCACTAACCCTAAAGGGAGATCCGCTAGAATATCCCTTAGCATCAATTAATGTAAAATAAAATAAGTACCAATATAATAAAATTATAAGTATATCTCCTCCCAAACTAGAATGATCACAAAAAGAGCGACCACTATGCATCTACCCAAGCATATCCACTCCATGTCACCTCCCAAATTAGAGTTACAATAATCAACCCCATTGCCACCTTCCAAACAAAGATCACCACTTCTTATACAACAAAAATTTTATTCCCATCTTTGTATACGAAAGAAAACATTCAAGTTGGATACAAGACTTGCTCAAGGTAAGAAAGAACTATCACAGTTGACTAATATCATCTCACGTGACTCCTGTTCCTCGTGTCCAATCAATCCAACCTATAGTTACCAGGTCTCTACGCCCGCCTACGTCCCTTACGTACCACGGTCTCGATCACATAACCCCAAACGAGGTGGGTTTGTGATCAAAGGCCTTAATTTGAGCCCCTCTTTTCTCTATTGTTGGAAATAACTCAGCTTATGATGCCAACAAAAAATAAAATGAGCTTTCAACCAAAAGGGAAATATATGCGAGAATTAATAACATATAATGTTCATACATTAGGTACATTCTTAGTAAACGCCTCTTAATCAAAGTGTTTGTGCTAGAAAATACGATTATAATATTAAAACAACCCCAACAAAAGATTCAAAGCATCTCAGGATTTGTAATAGTGAACCAACTATGCTTCCACCATACCAACCAAAGCAACCAAATGTTGTACCCATATCCATACAAGAGTGACCAGTGTTTTAGGTGGCATAGACCCCTGCGGTGACAAATTATTCATTTATATTCTACCGTCTCAAATTGTGCCACTAATCCATCTCAAACCCTGATTTTTGTTTTGCACTGTCCACAAATTTGAAGTATCAGCCAATAATCAGTCATACCCATTAATCCGTGATATGTATTATACCATATAAAATATAACTATGGCTCAAAAAGAAATATTAGATAAAGAGAATTGAGAGACATGCGGTTCAACCAAAATTTGAAGTACGTCCACGATGGTGGGGGTGAGGGATGTTTGCACTACACGAAGGTCACAACAGTGGAGGTCTCGACTTTCTGCGTGATCTCACAAGAGGGATGAGAATGTAGAGATAGCCTATAGTTAAAGTGATGACAACAATCCATTTGGGGTTCTATCCCCATTTTGCATGAGTTTTCCTGTGTATTTTCAACACTCAAATCAGTCTGGATTCTCATAACCATTGTCGTCGTGTTTCCCTTATGAAGACTCTCTCGGCCGAAACCCCTCTGGTGTACCAGAGCATACTCCTCCCACGTCTCTCCACTAGTTTTTTTGGTATGAACAGTTTGTCAAGTCCATTCCAGCCGTTAGCGACTCTGGGGGTTTAAGCAATGTATTTGTTTGGAGTCTTCCTCTAGCGCTGAAACAGTTGTGATCGTGTCCGCACATCGTCCTGCCTTCTAAGCTTGGGGAACACCTAGAAAACTTTCTGGCGGATATCTTAACGTTAGACGAAAATTTAGGAGTCATGCTCATTATTATCTCTCCTTTCCCAAGCTTTAGCGAGAGGTCATGCTCGTCTCATCTTGATGTTGGTCTGCTTGTATGTGGACGCCTTCAATACCGAAATCCGGGTCACCCTTAATCAGTTTGTGTGAGCACTCTTCTACGCTATGGGTTCACACCTGGCGCTTCATCTATGGAGCTATGCAGCACTGGCAGATCAATTTTCAGAAGGAGATGAGTACAGATATTCACCGCTCATTATTACCCTAAACTCGTCGTCAACATATTCGGGTTTTGTCTGGTCGCTGGAAGCCCAGATTCTTTCTTTCTAGTAACGGTATTCTCTCCGGTCTGTTAATTTGATATCATGGTACAACTTATTCTTTATACAAATTCCATATTCGACAACTTTTAGGTTTGTGTTAAAGCACGCTTTGCTTCATCTCATGTAGCTGATTCTGTGGACGTGTCGAATATGTCAATTGATGAGAACAAGGTGTTTGACTAAGAGAACGACAGAACTCATTCACTATCATCTCCTGTGTCCCGAAGGAACTCTTCAGTTGGTGTCAGAAAATTTCCCCCTTCACCGCAGCCTGCTTTGCCAGTATTGTCACCAACTCTGCTTGCTCCATCCAACATCAACTCTCCCAGTCTCTCCCAAACGTAAAGGTCAATGCTACTAGCTTTTCTCGTATTTCATTTCAATATTTAGCTTCCCTCCATATCATATATGTTGTTTGACAAGAGTAACAGAGAGTGTCTGATCAAGTTCAACTTCCTAAAAGGTCAAGGAAGAACAAACAAGAAAAGCAGGAGACATACAGACGTCGTGATTTTCAGCGTTAATATCCACTTGAAGGATTTTTTGAGAAGCAATTCAATTGTGAAGGGTGCTAGTTAAACTTTTGCTTCAAAGGTCTGTGGAAGCTAAAAATATTCACGAACTGAGATCATTCCGTTGAAAGAGATTCTTGGCGACAAGGAGGAAGTACATCATCTGAGTATGGTCTACGCGAGGTTCCATGACTTGGGCAAAACTGAGTTTAGCCAACTTGGTTTCAACAAGGGCCGATCCGAAAAATGAGTCACATTATAATTTTTATTCAATAACCATTCAACACGGTTCAACTTGCCGAGATATTCCATAAAAAGGTCAAAATGTCGGTTCCGCCCAGAGTAAGCAGTCGCTCAACGAATTTTTGAGAGATTCGACGCAAATCTTAAATGTACCATTTTAAACATTTCTTACCTCTAGTTCGTCGAGAAGACTATAAACCCTCTCATGTACCTATGATCCTTGCAAATGTACACTGACGAATTGAGCAGGAGTGACAGGAACTGAGGTGACAAAATTGTACTGCTTCATCGCATAATTTTTGTCAACGAAGAGTCCACTTAATTACTAAATCTCTCTCTAAGTTACTAGAAACCAGATATCCTTTACTGTACCGACTGTTAATTAATAAGGTAGCTATAACCTCTTACATATCTCTGTGTAACGACCACCTCATTTAATATACATATAAATACATATATCTAATATACACATAAAATTTGGTATAATTTAATTAATATGCATGTAAACATTTTAACATGAAATTCAAGTTAAAATTTGTTATTATTATTAAGTATATTTTAAATGCCACATAAATGTATACACATTGAGTTTTATATATTTATACAAAAATTATTATTTTAATTGTAATATATATATATGTGTGTGTGTGTGTGTGTGTGTGTGTGTGTGTGTGTGCGCGTGTGAGTGTGTGTGTGTGTGTTGCTTCTTTACGAAAATTATGTATAACAAGATTATTTTGCTTATTTATTATTGAATTATTATGGAATATTGCAAATAACAAGTGCGCCAAATGCTAATATAATCAATTAGACAATGTTAAGTATACTAAATGGCTTATTTAAATGATTCATATTGGTATTCTTATTGTTTTAACATTTCCTATCATTTTTCAATAATTCTTTGGGCTCTTTAGACATGGTATTGTTGTGTACCGCCCTAAACCGATTCAGATACCAAGACCGAGTTGAAAATTGAGTGCCTAGTAATAGGCCGAAACCGCGACTTAGAACCGTGGTCTTTAGGGTGAATGAGAGGATGGTTAAGAAACAAATTGGAAAAGATAGTTTTCAAGGAAGAAATATCTTATTATAAAGAAAAGTGAGGTGGGGTACGGTAAAAGGAATGGGATTATGTTTTAAGGACAAAAAAACTTTCATAGAATTGCTAGTGGCAAAAAGGTAAACAAAATAATGAATAGGGTAGAAAAGGAGGATGGAGTGATTATTGAGGGGAAAAATGAAATTGTGGAAGAAGTGGTGAGGCTTTTTAGAATCTTTACAAATAAAAGAGGATGATGGGCCTTTCGGAGTGGATATTCTAGAGAAGCACCCAATTTGACGCCTTGGTGGCAAACGAATGCACAAGGGCAAGATGCACACGTAGGAAAAGCATTCATATCCATTGACCAAAGAACAAAAATGATAAAAATTAAGAGTTTCCTGCAGTACAATTATGTCCAGCAGCTTATGCTATTGGATCCTCCTTTGATCCACCTGATACAATATCAATAGTTGAAGTAAAGCGTACAAACTTAATAGTGTGGTTCTCAATATGCAGTTTGTTTCAAAATGTCTCGTCCTTCTCAAACCAATGGAAAGAAATTTTGAGCTAAATTCCTCTTGAGAATTGCTCCAGAGATTGCTTTGTGGTTGGAGTCTCCAATTGTTTATATTTTTGTGTGTATGTGTGAGAGAGCTGTTATGTTCTTTGTTGTTTCTTATTTTTTGATGTACTTTGGAGGACATCTTGCCCTCCCCTAATGCTGTACCTCTTCTATTTTTAATTAAAGTTTTTGGGAGTGTCCCAATAACCTAAAGTTCATCTAAAAGAAAAATCAGGTTCAGTTGACCCTCCTATCCTCCAGCCTCATATACCCCCAATCCTTTCACCCCGCCCACTCCCTACCCCCCACCGAAGAATGAAAGAAAGAAATAAGGAAAAAACACCAAAGATTTTATTTTTTGCGCGCGTCTTTCTATTGGTGGGGGGGGGGGGGGGGGATGGGAGAATTTGAACAGATATAAAATCCAAAAGATTAAGGAAATCACGTAGAATTAATATGATAACATTCCAAATTCACTAAACCAATAATGAATCATAAAGTTCATAGCGACATGTGAGAAAGTCCAAATTCTGGCCATTTCATAGACTGGATAAAATAAAAACAAATGGTTCAGGACACTTGTTTCCTTTCTTTCTTTTTCTTCTCTTTCTTCCCCTTTTCTTGGGTAAAGAGCACAAGTCAAGATTCAATCGGGTTAAGGCACTACATACAACAGAAGTCACGCCACTAAGTGCTTCCTTCAATGAATCAGGTGAAAGCAAGTTTCCTGCCATCAGGGAATTTGGAGGAATAAAGAATTAGAGGCCTTGCACATCCCAAAGACAAGGTAAACAAGAATTGAGACATACAAGACAGCAAACCTTGATGCCAGATCACGCTGTTAGCCCACGATTCTTGAATAGATGACCGACCAGATCTGCAAGGAAGATACGACGAGTTTAAAAACACAACAGACGTCTCCATAAATTGTTATTATAACATAAACCTCAAATTCAAAGATACAAACTCAAATGAAAGCCCTCTATTCTCTGCGAAGATAGTTATTTTATCTTTCAATGGCACTTCAAATTAGTGAAGTTTCTTTTTTTTTCCCTTTTTTCCTTAAGCTGATGTATGTCCTTATGATTCACAAGAGATGAGAATTTTAAAGGCTTGCTTCACAATTTTAATGCCAACAGGACTAGAAAATTTACTCATTTTTTAATGAACTGCAGTAAGGTTTTAAAAATTGGTTTACATTGACATTAACAAGTATTTAAAGTTCAAAGAACAACAATGGAAAGATAAAGAGGCACATATGTATATAAATTGTGGCATGGCATATCACATTTCAATTAATTATTGAATAAGTTTGGTATGGATCTCTATTTGGAATCTAAATTTTTCAAACTTGAAAGTAACTTTTCATAAAACAAATATCGTCCTCAAAGAACCATAAAAGTCTGTGAAAGAGAAAACAAAAGAAACATCTGAAAAAATAAAGTAGTCCTCATTGTAGAGTTTCTTATTAAAAAGTAACAGCTTGCAAGGGATGCAGAGACTTTAATTCTAGATAGTGAAACATTCATGTTAATAAACAAGTGACCGAGGTCAGCGAAAACCATTAAGTAGGTCACCCATTCTCATACCATGACACAAAGAAACTCAAAGATGACTTATAACTATGATCTGAGGCTTTTATTTAATTGTCGGACTCTTCATCCTTTTGTTACTGAAACTTCCTTTATCAACATTCAAACTCTTGTTCTACACGTCTCCCTTACAAAGAAATTGGAAACACAGCAATTTGCATATGCAGGGTGACTGATGCGCACTATGTGATACCAAACTGACTCTTCATACTCCATCCTAACCACCTATGTGCATTTTCAATATTATTTAGAGACTCATACTCTTTATTCCCTCGCCATAAGATTTTGGATGCTTAGGTCCACAACTAAATTGGTCGGTGAGAAAGCTAGAGAAATAGAAAATACAAGGTTTAAATTATATTATACAGGAAAATATAGAAATAGGAACGGAGTCGGAATAATAGTAAATAATAACCTTAAGAATGATATCGTAATCGTTATTATAAAAGGTGATAGACTTATGCTTGTAAAACTGGTATTGGGTGAAAATATAATTAATACTGTTAGTACTTATGCACCTCAAATGGGATTAAATGAGCACAATAAAGTACAATTTTGGGAACAAATGGAAGAACTAATTCAAGAAATGCACGTAGGTGAGAAAATCTATATAGGGAGAGATTTTATGGCCATAGAGGGTAAGATCGGGTAATATATGAGATAGTGCATGGAGGATACGATTTTGGATATAGGAACGACGGTGGAGAGCCTGTCTTGGATTTTGCGATGAACACTTAATAACTTATAAAAGTGTAACGCATAAGAGCCAAATAGAATTTTTCATTACTAGGAAAGGAGGCCGAACAACATGTAAAGACTAAGGTTATCCCAGGAGAGAGTTTAACCTTGCAACATAGGATAATGGTGTTGGATATAAATATTAAAAATCAATCACGAGTGCGTAAAGAGAAGATTAACCCACGAACTAGGTGGTGGAACTTAAAAGGAGAGAAATTAAAACTATTTAAAGATAAAATATTAGATGAAGCGTCATGAAATACCAAAGATGAGACTAACATAATGTGGGATAAGTTGGCCATATGCATTAGGAGAATATCGAAAGAAATTCTTGGAGAATATAAGGCAGACAATCTAAAGAAACGTGATGATAGATTGAAGAAGTACAAAATATCGTAAAAATCAAAAGGGGGTGCTTTAAAACATGGCAAACAACTAGATACGAAGAAAATTTTGAGTAATATAAATGGGCTAAAAAAGGAAGTTAAGAAAATGGTAAGAGTAGCTAAGTTAAAGGCATATGATGATCTTTATACAAAACTAGGAACACAAGAAGAGGGAAAAAGTATTTATAAGCTTGCAAGTCTTAGGAACAGAAAAACAATATATTTTAATAATGTTACGTGTATTAAATGTGATGATTCGAGAGTCTTAATCAAGAATGATGGGATTATGAAAAGATGGAAAAACTACTTCGAGAGGTTATTGAATGGAGATAATGAGAGTGTAAGGAACTTAGAGAGACTCGAGAAAATATTTTCTCAGAATTAGGATAGCAGAGATTAGGATTGCAGGGAGTGTCTTGGCTATTAAGGTTTCAAAGTGTTTAGGGGAGGAAGGAGTGTCTTGGCTAACAAAATTATTTAATAAAATTATAATGACTAATAGGATGCCCATGAATTGAGAAAGAATGCTTTAGTACCTATTTATAAAAATAAAGATGAACAACGTTGTTACAGAAGTTCGTTTTATAGCAGATGGTCTCAGAGCCTGTGAATCTCAGTCAAGGATGAGTTCGATCCATTAGGTTCTTCGATTTGTTCAGAAAAGAAACGAGGCGGAAATCTGGGTAATGGAGAGTGTGGGCCGTAGGCTGACATGTAGGGCGAAAGGAGACAGATTTCCTAATATACCACTTAAAGATAAGATACTGGCCTGCCAGTTGTTACCCTTTCACTACCCTTTAAATGGCCAAAAGTCGGGCCTGACAAGTGAAGAGCCATAGGTTCGTGTTCAGTGCATTGGGCAAGGCTAGGTCAAGGGAAGAATAGAGTACACCAAAGACCACAATACCATATATATAAATATAGCATCAAGTTGTTCAAATTATTGTGATATTAAGTGCCCTCTGTAATACACCGTATTTTCAGAATAAAATATTATGACATAAATAAATTTAATAATTTCAGATTAATTTTGGGAATAATAAAATCGGATGGATTTAAATTTAAATGGGCAAGATTTAAATTGAAAATAAATATTTATTCATGATTATATAATTACATGACTCAATTTGGCGTGATGAGTTCACCCGTGAAAATAAAGCATACGTTAATAAACTTATGGGTGCGTGTCGTTTAAACGCAATAAAAATGTCTAAGTGAAATGAAAATAATTGGGAGGTTTTATAGGCTCGTTTAAGTGTTTTAGACTTTTAAAAATGATCCCGGGGTATAGGTATATAAGTTGGGAGGTTATTGGGCAAGTTTAAATATGGGTTCAGGCCCATTTAGGGGTCCAAAAATGGGATAAAAGGATGAACTCGGGATTTGGAACTAATATAAGTTTAAGAGTAGGGTTAATAACTCCCCACACATAATCAAAACCAAAACCTAGCAGCCGCACCTCAAGGGAGAAGAGAACAAAGGCCAAAAAGGAGAGGAGGCAAAGGATTCAAGAACAAATCATCAAACCATTATAATCAAGGAAGAATTCTCTTGCTTAAATTTAAATGTCCAAATTACTTCTTAAATCATTGAAGTTTTCTTCCATGTAGATTCTAAATTTCGTAGGGAATTGATGGTAAAAAGATATGATTAAATCGCATGTATGTAGACAATACAAATCTGATATAGGTTGTTGAATCCAGAAATTAGGATGAGGCTAGGTTGATTTTAAATGACGAATTCATGCATTCAGACCTTGATGAAATTGGAGAGATTGATTCATATGTCGAGGATTCGTATTCGTGTTTAGAAATCTGAAAACTTTGATAATTGGGACTCTTGTATATGGTAGAATATGGTGGGACTAAATAAATAAGATCTGATTTATGTAAGTATGTTAAGGGGTTAAATTATGGGATTTTGGGGACTAAAATCCATGTCAATTGATGATAATAATTAACCTAAGATGATAAACCAAGTCCTAAAGACCTGCTTTAATAATTATATAAATTTATAAACCATTGGGATAGGAGATGGTGAAGAAATAGAAATTTGTGTGTTAAGAAAAATAGTAGATCTAGGCTTCTGCCCAGATCCGAATCGATTCGACCTCCTCGGCGAATCGACTCGGCTCCCTGAATCGATTCGGCTCCACACCCGAATCAATTCGACCCCTGGGGCAGGTTGAGTTGGGACCAAGATTTGATTCGGAATATTTTTAGGAACCCATACGAGTGGGTGGGACGGTGTTTGGGTAAACGAGGTTTTTATTCAAAATACGGTTGTGGCACAAATATTAAATGGGGAACTATTATCAATGGTTAGATTTGTTAAAGACGAAGAATATAAGAAATAATTAGATGGTTAATTATAAAGGCGTAATTATTTATGGGTAAGTATTTGGGATGTTTTGGATGATTATAGGGTAATTACCTATACATAGTATATGAGTATAATATGTACTTATAATTTTTGTGTGAACATACCTACGTTCATGGCGGTCCTATCGGTTAGGGTTACACGCATTCGGGACCGTAGCACACGTCGGCACAGATGGGCTAGGCGTTGTATAGGTCGTTATTATAGGTACTACGTGGCAGCGCCATTTACGAGAGGTAAGTGTTGATGCTGAAATCCTTTGTCACCGCTGGGTATGGCAGTAAACTAGTGTACTGCGTAGGGGCCGTCCCACTTGTGTATGTTTTGTGTTGTCTGATTGGATAAGAGATTCCTTCGGACTTACCAATAGAGCACGAACGAGACACTACTGGTAGATGCCTGTCGCATATTTGAAAGGGTATATATATGACTATACAAATATAATGAGACTAATTCATGGGTCTGAGAACATAGACAATAAAAAATTACAGACCCAATACTATGTAGTATGCATAATAGATGTTTCGTCACTTTTATAGGTAATATGATTGGGTTACTTTGGGAAAATGATAATACGAAGATAGATGATTATGTTTCAGTAGGTTGGTTATTACTTAATGCATTTTATATCATATTGGCACAGTTAGTATTTATTATTTGGGACTTGTTCGGTTATACAGGATATATCACGCTTAGATTGGGGGTGAGATATTTGACACAAGCGAGTGACGATGGAGGTTACTTACTGTATTTTTTGCATTTTAAATTTGGTAAGTTAATTCTAGTAACTCTAGGGCGCTGACCCAAAATTATAAATATCCCCCCCTCCCCCCCAGGTTTGCTTAGAAAGGGATACCAGGACTGAAGGAATATCATACTTACTGTCAAGAGTTGCTTCTCGAAGATTCATTTATTGATTCTAGTCTAGGTTGTTATTTCTTCCTGCCTTTATATATTTTGGATTATTGTAAGGGCATAAGTCCAAAATCGTTTTATTTATGAGTCATGACAGTATTTGTTCATGTTGGTTTTATTTTGTTGGATGTGGATGTTGATTTCATTATAACTTACTGTCTTTTAAAATTAATCCAGTTTTAATTCAAATGTGGTTCATTATATGAATGGTTATTATGGTCGATGCTATGAATGGTATGGATTGTATAACAAGCCCCATCTTCGACGTACTGTGTCTGGCCAACCTTTACTTGAGAAAATAGGGGTTGTTACACCATCGTCCTAAGCTACAGTTGGGCGAGGAGCCTGGGTGCAATGGCAAGTACCCTCGCTCAAGCTACGGTAGGTCTCGAGTTCTAGATATGGGAGCAACCTCCCCATATATAGGGGTAAGACCAGCCGACATCTGCCTCTCCCAAACCTGCAGTAAAAGGGGAGCCTTGTGCGTGCACAGGGTACGACCTTTTTATTAAGTTAATGAGTTATACAATGGAACACGTTGGGAGAGAGTGATTGAATATAGATTGAGATTGAAAACAACAGCATCTGAGAATCAATTTGGATTTATGTCTAGGAGGTCAATAATGGAAGCAATTTATTTATCGAGGAAATTAATGGAGAGGTAAAGGGAGAAAAAGAAGGACCTTCATATGGCCTTTATAGATTTGGAGAAAGCGTATGATAGGGGATCAAGAGATATAATATGGTGGGTTTTACATAAAAATGGATTGACTCGTTGATATATTGACGTGATCAAGGATATGTATGATGGGGCCATGACTATAATAAGAAGACCAGCTGGAGAAAGTAGTTAACTCCTAATTATTGCAGGTCTGCAATAAGGTTCAGCACTAAGTCCTTATCTCTTTGGTCTTGTTATGACGAGTTGACTGGATAAATAGAAGATGAGGTGTTGTGTTGTATGTTATTTGCAGATGATATTGTTTTAGTGGATTATACTAAGACGGAGATCAATGCTAGATTGGAATTGTGGAGAAATATTCTACAAGCAAGAGGATTTAAAATAAACCGGAATAAAACAGAATATGTGGAATACAATTTTAGTAATAATATGAGGACAAACGGGGATGTGGTGAAATTGGAGGGTCAAGAGATATCTAGAAATAATCATTTTCGTTATTTAGGCTCGATTATCCAAAAGATGGAGATATTAGTGATGATGTTACTCATAAGATTAAAGCATACTGGGTTAAGTGGAGAAGTGTTACCGACGTATTGTGTGATAGATGTATACCTTTGAAGTTAAACGAAAAATTTTATAGGACGATCATTATACCCGCCATGTTACATGGGACAGAGTGTTGGACAACCAAAAATAAAATGTACAGAAAATGAGTGTGGCGCAGATGCGAATGCCTAGATGTATTTGTGGTAAAACTCGAAAGGATAAAATTAGCAGTGAACAAATTCATGAAACGATCAAAGTCGCTCCTATAGAAGATAAATTGATAGAAAATCGACTTAAATGATTTGGGCACGTAAAACCAATGGATGCCCTAGTAAGGAAGAGTGATCTAGTTAATATTGATGGTAACGCAAGGGGTAAAGGTAGACCTAAATTGACTTGGTGGGATATTGTAAAAGAGGACATGATATCATGTGGTTTAACTAAAGATACTGCATTGAACAAAATGGAATGGAAAAATAGGATTCATGCAGCCGACCCCCAAATAATTGAAAAAATGCTTTGTTGAGTTGAGTTGAGGTCCACCACTAATTAAAATACACGCGTAGGTCCAACCCTAATTAACCATTCTTCCCTACGTCTCCTCCACAATCAAGTTGAAGAAAATCTTCAAAAACCCAAACTATCGCTCCCCAAAACATACGTTCTTTTACTCCGATTCTCAATACAAAAAACAAAAAACAAAAAACGATACAAACCACATTTACCACGTAATTCATGTGAAAAACGATCAAATTCAATCCACAATTAGTTCACATCAATATATATATATATATATATATTGTAGGAATGTAATCCCCTTGTAGCCTCGGAGTATGGTAATACTAGTTGAGGTGTAACCCCTATAAGTATGATGATAAATGATAATCCAGAAACTCTTCAATGGACACAAATAAACACACAATATTGTATTTGATCAACACACAAATTGGACTCATAATACACTCGTGTATAACCCAAACAACAATAAAGGAAACTCAGAAACAACTCAGTCAGAGGGAGAGGAGTAAGCACCCTCGATACACCTTGGCAGGCAGCCAAACACACCAACCCACCTTCAAAGATATCTAGTCAGTTATTATAAGCTTCGTAATAAATGACAATGGTTTGCAAGACATCCCCTCCTGCTTTACGTCACAAACATTAAATGCATGATGGGTCAACCTGTCTTACGTCATAAACATTAAATGCCAAGACATGCCTTTTGTCCAACCACTTTGCGTCAGAGGACTATCACAACAGAGGTGGCTCACCAAACTGTCTGACAGTCCCAATACTACAGTGGTTTACTCGAGTGCGGTTGGACAGTGCTCAGCTGGCTAATGACATCACCTAAAGTAAATGTGACATTTGGTAGAGGGTTGTTTGGTTCAAAACTCAACATAAAATGGAACTCAAAGCTGCTCCACACAAGATTCCACGGTCAAAGGTCTCTTGGTGTTTTACTAGGTGTATCTAAGATGGTCAAAACAAGACCAACGCTGCCTCACTTCTCAATCCTCCAAACCAAGTCCCTCTGAAGTTCCCACGGCGAGGTTATTTCGATAGAGCATGAAAGCTCTCCCAGGCCCTACCAGGCCTGCTCTCTCGCGAGTACCGTTTGACCTCACACTAAATAACACTACAATCGTTACAGTCAATATAAAAGATACAACATGACTAAGTAATCAAAATAGAAGTAAAAGTAAGTTTTCTCGGCAGAGTTCCCTCACTGAGCTTCTTTGCTGAGCTGCTTCACTGAGCTTCTTCACTGCCTTCATGCTTCTTCCTTCTCTTGAGCTTCTTTTGCTAGTCGGGGAATCTCTCTCTAACTCAGAGATTTATCATCAAGCCCCCCTACATTTGCCCCTTCATGTAGAAATTTGTTATGATAACAAGAAATGTCCGCACGAAAACTTCTCAATCGGATGAACCTTCTACTTGTGAGCAAAAAAAAATTCTTGCATCTCTGTCTTCATTGCAACTTTTGTCGTTCTCTGCCAGAAAAAACTTAAATTCTCCCCGATGTACCTGAGTCAAAGCTCTGTAAATTCTCAGCGGATGGTGAGGGAACATCGCAACTTTTTTATGTCGTTACGTCTTAACTGTTCTGTTCTTCTTTACTGCTGGTTCGAATTCTCCCAAAATATATGAGAAAGCTGTTGATTATTCGTTCTAGCTGTTCAAAAGTTAAATTCTCCCATGTATGCGCTATTCCGTTCGCCATGCAGCGAACTTGTAGTGAGTGGGTACTTTCGTCAGGACTGCCCCTAGTAACAGGAATTCTCCCCAGTATCTCTTATCGAAAAATTCTCAATGTTTGAACTTGTAAAATTCTCCTCGATACATCTTGTTTAAAAAGAAAATTCTCCCCGATGTACCTGAGTCAGAGCTAGCTCCGTTGAGACTTATGGCGAGGGGACATCGTGATCTTTTTTAACTGTACTATGAGCTAAGTCTTTTCCGTAGAAAATTCTACCCGATGAACCTTCATTCCGTTCGACCATTGAGTGAACTTGTAGTGGGGGGACGTTTTCATCAGGATTGCCCCTAGTAACGGGAATTCTCTCCGTTGCATCTCCAACCTTGTTAAGATTTTTCGTAAACTTCACCTATAATAGTGACTTAATGAAAACACACTTGTTAAAATTTTTCGTAAACTCCACCTATAACGGTGTCTTGAAAATGAAAACACACTTGTTAAGATTTTTCACCTATGACGGTGGCTTAACAATGAAAACCACTTGTTAAGATTTTTCGCAAACTCCACCTATATCGGTGACTTAACAATGAAAACACACTTGTTAAGATTTTTCACCTATGACGGTGACTTAACAATGAAAACAACTTGTTAAGATTTTTCGTAAACTCCACCTATGACGATAACTTAACAATGAAAACACACTTGTTAAAAAATTTCACCTATGACGGTGACTTAACACTGATAACCACTTGTTAAGATTTTTCGTAAACTCCACCTATATCGGTGACTTAACAATGAAAACACACTTGTTAAGGTCCTTAGAGGCGACTTAATAATGAAAACACACTTGTTAAGGTTTTTCTCAAAATCTTACACCTTAGAGGTGACTTAACAATGAAAACACACTTATTAAGGTCCTTAGAGGTAACTTAACAATGAAAACACGCTTGTTAAGGTTTTTCTCAAAATCTGACTTAACAATGAAAACACACTTGTTAAGGTCCTTAGAGGTGACTTAAACTGCCCTTCCTCGCAACATGGCGTCATAACAGCTAACCGCCTCCTCAGCGAAGCAAAGCAAAGGTGGTGGACCCTCTTTATCTCAGTCAAACTTTCTCTTATTATCTTTCCCTTGGCTCTTTGACTCTTCCTCCATAGGCATAACCCACTCGTGGTGGCTGGCCACGTCCCCCAAAGGACTGTTCTTACTGCCTGAACATCATTGGCACCGCGATGGGGCTTGGGCGTACCACCAGAGAGATGTTTCTGGCAGCTTTTAGGAACGCCGCGAAAGTTTCTTCGCGCGTCTTGTTTATCAGATGGCAGATGTACTCCGAGAGCAAACCTTCAGCACAAATTTGAAGCAGTTTGGACTCCTTAGCCTCCTCCCTCACATCGAGGGACCTTTCCTTGAATCTTCGAACATATGCCACCACGTCTTCCCCTGGTCGTTGCTTCTCCCTGCTTAACTGAGTCAACGTAAACTCATCTTCTGCCAGAAAGAACTTTTGGACAAATAGCACGTGCATCTCGTCCCACGTTGAAACACTTTTTGGCACCAAATGGGAGTACCAGGTATAAGCTTTATCGGTTAAGGATTTAAAGAACTCCCTCATCCTGAGCTTCTTATTGTTACAATGAGCTCCCAAGTGTTCGATGAAGTGTTTAATATGCTCCTTCGGGTTTCCCCCCTTCCCAGTGTATTTTTGGACGATGGGAGGAATGTAGTCCTTCGGGCAGGGCTCATCATTGTATTCTTGAGGATAGGGCGCACATAAATCATCATACACCGATGCCACCTCGCCAGCAAATTGAGAGGAAGCTGCTATCATCTTCAGCATTTCTTTACGCATCTCTTTCCTCATCTCTTCCAAAGCAGACGCTGGTGTCTTCTCGATCGTTGGGGGAATAGCCAGAGGAACCACTGGTGGGACAGTCGTTGCACCTGGAGTAATCCCAACGGGTGGAACTCCCGTCACACTTAGGGCACCCACTGTTGGAACAGGAGTGGGTACTGTGTTCAATGGGGCGGTTCCCGTTAGAGCTGCACTTTTTGGGGCTATTGGAGCCACCATTGGCGTCACGAAGGAACTGGCATCAAATGCCCCCAACACCGTTGAAGCAACAGGAGTCCGTAAAAACTCGTAAAACTTACTCATGAGGAGGGCCACTTGAGTTTGCCCCATCTCAACGCTCGTGGAAGTTTGTGTTATCACTGGGACTCCCGTCGTCGTTTGAACTGGAGGCACATACGACCGAGGGACCCCATCTCGAGGGACCCCATCCCTAGATGTCTCGAGCTCTCTCGCAGCTTGCTCTTCTTGGCGTTGAATAGCATCAAAGTCTATAGCACGATTAACATTATCCTGAGACATACTTCTAGAAGAATACCTCCCCAGCGGAGTCGCCAAATGTAAGAGGGTAATCCCCTTATAGTCTGGGAGTATGGTAATACTAGTTGAGGTGTAATCCCCATACGTATGATGATAAATGATGATCCAGAACTCTTCAATGGACACAAATAGACATACAATATTGTATTTGATCAACACACAGATTGGACTTACAATACAATCGTGTATAACCCAAACAACAATAAAGGAAACTCAAAAACAACTCAGTCAGAGGGAGAGAGGAGTAAGCACTCTAGATACACCTTGGCAGGCAGCCAAACACACCAACCAACCCTCAAAGATCTCTAGTCAGTTATTAAAAGCTTTATAATAAATGACAATGGCGGGTGAGTAAAAGCTATGGTTTGTAATAACTTCTCTATGATATCTTTTCTCTCTCTAGCCAATAATCTCTAGAAAGAACCCTCTCTCTCTGAAGTGGTTGAGGACTATAATTAGCCCCCCACACCACTCCTAAGATGCCTCAGTCCTTTACAGTTGTGAAAGACATCCCCTCCTACTTTACGTCACAAACATTAAATGCATGATAGGCCAGCCTGTCTTACGTCATAAACATTAAATGCCAAGACATGGCTTTTGTCAAACCACTTTGCGTCAGAGGATTGTCACAACAAAGGTGGCTCACCAAACTGTCTGAGAGCCCCAATACCACAGTGATTTACTCAAGTGCGGTTGGACAGTGCTCAGCTGGCTAATGACATCACCTAAAGTAGATGTGACATTTAGTAGAGGTTTGTTTGGTTCAAAACTCAACATACAATGGAACTCAAGGCTACTCCGCACAAGATTCCACGGTCAAAGGTCACTCGGTGTTTTACCAGGTGTATCTAAGATGGTCAGGACAAGACCCAATGTTGCCTCACTACTCAATCCTCCAAACCAAATCCCTCTGAAGTTCCCACAACGAGGTCATTTCGATAGAGCATGAAAGCTCTTCAAGTCCTGGTCTCTTGTGAGTACCGTTTGACCTCACGCTGAATAACACTACAATCGTTACATCATTACAATCGTTATAGCTCATAGTCAATATAAAAGATACAACATGACTAAGTAATCAAAATGGAAGTAAAAGCAAGCTTTCTCTGCAGAGTTCCCTCACTGAGCTTCTTTGCTGAGATGCCTCACTTAGCTTCTTCACTGCCTTCAAGCTTCTTCCTTCTCTTGAGCTTCTTCTGCTAGTCGGGGAAGATCTCTCTAACTCAGAGATTTATCATCAAGCCCCCCCCCCCTATATATATATATATATATATATATATATATATAGATAGATATAGAGAGAGAGAGAGAGAGAAAGAGAGAGGCCCTCTCCTGTAAGGACTCCTTATGGTGCAGACCCCGGTACATACCATTTTTTTTAAATAGTAAAAAAATGAATTTATTGATGAAACTTCATGGATATGATCTTCACAGTAAGAAGATCATCTCCAATTTTTTTCGTCAAAAAATTAAATAAAATAACAGTTGAGATGAGGTGATATGTAAAAAAAATGGTACAACTATGCATTTTCGACCGTTGAAATGTTAGCGATCATCTCACCCACTTTTTTATTGAATTTTTTTATGAAACTTCATGGATATGATCTCGATAGTGAGAATATCATATCCATGTAGTTTCATCAAAAAATTCAATCAATAAGGCGGTTGGCGCCGACCCAACATTTCAAAGGTCGAAAATGCATATTTATATTATTTTTTTACATATCACATCATCTCAACGGTTTTTTTATTGAATTTTTTGACGAAAAAAATTGAAGATGATCTTCTCATCGTGGAGATCATATCCATGAAGTTTCATTAAAAAATTCATTTTTTTACTATTTTAAAAAAATGGTATGTACTGAGGTCTGCACTATAAGGAGTCCTTACAGAAGACTTTCTGTATATATATATATATATATAGGGGGGGGGGACTTCAAACATAAAAATACCAAATTCAAACTCAACATAAAACCAACGAATTAGTATACATATTTATATTGAAGAAATATAATTACATGCATAGATAAACAAAGTACACGTATTGATAAACAAAGTACACGTATTGATAAACAAAGTACACGCATAAGTCAGCATAAATCAACAGTGTACACATACAACAACAGAGTACACATAAGTGAACATAAATCAATACTATATGCAAAAAATGCATGTACTTTACAGAGTAAAGATAAAAAATGTGTGTACATTACGTACATGCAAAAAATGCGTGCGCTTTTATAGAAAAATGCGTATACTTTCACAAAAAATGCTTATATTTTTATACATGTAATATCATAAACATGTATGCGCTTTTATTATAAATTAAATTCCACGTATAGACCCTGAACTTTGGTGTGTCACGATTTGGCCCCTAAACATTTTTCTTTGAACAATTTAACCCTTAAACTGTCGTAAGTTCGTAATGTTACCCATTGGCCCTTCCATTAACTTAATAAAGGAAAAATCTAAAAATGTTCGTTAACTTGAAAGGAAAAAGCTAAAACTATCGTAAGTCGTGTCGTGTTCGCATCAAAACTATGACTCGTGTTAACATGTTGTGTCATGTTATTCATTCTTACCCGTGTTTTCGTGTATTTTTCGTGTTTAATTGGGAGTAAGATATCGGTAATTCGAATAATTAAGTTCATAAGGTGTCAAAAAAAAAGGTTACAATTTTAATTTGCTAAAAAAAGCATCACATATCCATATATAAATTGATAAAAGTCTCCCTTTATAATTTGGCACCAAAATGAGGGTTAAAATGGACACTTCAAGATTTTTCCATTGAAGTCAACTGGATAGTTAACAGAAGGGAAAACGGTGTAACACTACGATAGTTAAGGGTAAAATCGTTACAAAAAAGGTTTAGGAGCCAAATCGTTAAAAGGCCATTAGTGTAATTTATTACTTATTATAGAGACTTGCAAATTTCAAACATTTTTTTACAAATAGTCCCAAATCTTTATCAATAGACTTCTAACTTTCAAACATTTCTTTACAAATATCTTCATAAATAGTCTCAAATCTTTTTTCATTTAAAAACAGAGAGACGTATATACTTTTCCTTGCAAAAAAAATATTAGAATCCACTTTTCTCACACCGATTCTTTTTACAAATCCTCCAAAAAAGTCCACCTTATTACATAAGCTCTAAATCACACATTCCAAGTGTCCGAACAAAAAACGAGAATACAAAACATTGGGAGGTGAAAATGAAATTTTAGAAACTTCAAAATTACCCCTACTTCATAGATATCTTATGATAAGTTTCGCCAAGAGCTTTCCAAAAAAATCGTATAAATTCGAATTGTAGTTTGAGAGATGGGGTGAAAAATATAATTTTGCAAACTTGGAAATTATCTGTCCTTCGAGATCTCTTTTGATAGATCTTATCGAGAGCGTTCTAATAACAAATTTCGTGTGAATGGGACTTATATTTTGAGAAATTCAATTTTAAAGTTTCAACACAAAGAAAGACGAGAGATAAGAACCTTAGCATTTAAACTAAGGGACCCTAGAGTTTAAAAAATATGATTGTATATCTAAGTGTTCAAAACAATTCGTCGGGGCGGGCCTAAGCATAAAAAATTATATTTTTTTACTGACGTCTATCTTTGGGAGAATGCCTCTATCAAGGGTTTATCCAGTAACCTTTGGAAATTTTCTTATTCCATTTGCAATTCTCACTTTCGTGGTTAGTTAGATGTTTTTGGATATGTTCTCCAGTGGCCTACGTATTCCTACAGTCTAGACGATTGATGCTCCATTGGTACCTCCGACAACTGTATGTACAACAGCATGGTTGGAAGGCTAAGTTTCTCTTTCATTATTTTACTTGTGATTTTTTATGCATGTGCTAATCTGTGAGCTATTGGTCTACTATTAGGCCTCCTTTGACGCGCGGGATATGGAGGTGGGATCGGATAATATTATTCCATCCCATGTTTAATGTGGTATGGGATAGGATTTCAAACGGGATAAGCTACCCCATCCTACATTTGGTGTTGGATGGGATAGGATTACAAGTAAGATAAGTTATCTCAAGTAAGCCTCTTATCCCACACCTAGTGGGATAAAATCCCACCAATAAAACCATCCCACCAAGGAGGTGGGCTTATCCCGCAAATCAAACGAGGCCTTATTGTACTAGAGTTGCCAGTTGTATTATTTAATAGTCTACTTCGATCTTTCTTTGTCCTCTTTCAAGAAAACAAATAAATAAAATCTAGGGTCCGAAGGATTTCTTTTCAAAACCTGTTCAGTTAAGAAGGTATGATCAACTCTCTATAATTGAGCAAAATGATAATAGATGAATCACTGAGAATTCAGCCTCAAAATATAATACGTCAAAGATTATATAAATACAATCTTTTTAGATCGCCTCACTACATCCACTATTTTGCTCGGAAAAATGAACTCACGTAATAAAAGCATAGCACAGTTCACATGTAAACTTATCAAAATCTATTAGCATCAACAGATGCATCTAGCTGACATGAATTTATCACATCTAAAACTATTTACAAATGGTTCATAGCAATCAAGGAATAAAATACCTGCTAACACTACCAACGGACAAACCACGATCCAAAGCTTCTTTGCATATGTGTGATCCCACAAATCCATTTCCACCCAGCACGAGTAGCTGAATTGGCAAGCATAAGAATTACTACATAAGCGTTTTAAAGGTAGGACATAGCAAGCATAACTAACATAAAGTACCTTCTCCGTTGGTGGTGGTGGGACATGTACAGTTTCTGCTTCCTCAACTTTGAAGGGTTCATCGACCTTATTAGAATCCGTTGACAGAAATCTTTCATTCCTGGATTCAACAGTTGCACTGTTTCGGTAAAACAATAAAATCTAGTCAACTAGGTGATTTTTTAGGCGGTAAGGTACTTATAAAGAACCTTTATCTCTGATACAAACAAACATAATATACGGAGAAGAAAAATTCAAGAATACCAATAGGATGAAATAAAAGGAAGCACATGCTACTATTCTTATAATCCTCGACTGCCAACCAAAAACAAAAAGGAAACAGAAAAAAAAAATGTCTAATTACATGTGCACCAATTGTCCAAAAGATAAGATATCTTGATAACATAAAGCAAGTTGTCTTTAAGAGACACTAAGAATTCATTATACTTGATGCGATCGACTGAAAAGTATTCAATCTTCTCTTTCTGAAACCCACATCGAAATTAAGTTTTTGGTAGAATCAGCCCTATATTCGACTCTTCACCACCTATGCTTAATAACGCCCGAGTGTTACTTAAGGTTTGGATCCAAGATTGGATTACTTAATTCTTAAAAAGAAAGAATACGAGAAATTTGAGGGTTACATACAAGGGATAGCATTATATTGAAAAAGGTGGGGAATATTGGCATTGGAGGCTGATGCCTGTCCTCTTTTTGTATTGATGTTTATGCTCAGTTTTGATTAAGTTATTTATACCATAAATCTGAATTTCTAGTGTGTTGATACGTGGAACTAGTATTAATCTTGATTTCTAACCCAAAGAGGTTATTACCTAACCCTTCCTGTCTATTCGAGGAAGCGGGGTAGTATCTTAGAAAAATCACAACTCAAAAAGGGTGATCTTCGATGACAGTATAAGATACTCTGCCTCCCCAATTTGAGTACCACGTTCCAGTTATGGAGTACCGTTTTAGGGTCCCAGTTCTCCAAATCTTACATCCCGCTTTCATTTTGAAGAACAAAAGAAAATATCAATGCAAAACAAGAAATACATCATATTTACTAAATTCCCTTGACTTGCTCAAGCCTAAGCATATCTACAAAAACTACGTACTCCAATCCCATATGCTTGCCCTGTGTAGAGTTCCTCAAAAAATTACAAATTTCGTTAACAAAACTTCCCAATTTGATAATCACTAGTAATTGTGGCACATGCAAGGCGTACGCAATTTTTTAATGAAGTATATAAATTTTAAAGGAGGCATTATAGACCTTGTACAAGTTTTTGTTTTTGTTTTTTTAGTATGGAACTATAATTTGAAGATATTTTTATTTTATTATTAATTTATTTTAAATTTTATAAATAGTTAATAAGTTTAATAGTTAAAGGGTATCCTGGGCCTTGGGAGCGGACCCAAAAGTAATCACCATCTCCTCCTCCCCGTTTATATATAGCGACTTTTGTTCCACTACACAGCAGACCTTGGTTTGATTTGTTAAGAAATGCATCTTTTCCACACTCTGATTTGATTTTTCTGACACTCTGAAATTATTTCATGAATTGAAATTGTTGGCAGCCCAAAACCTCACATTCCTCCCAAAAAAGTTGAAAACATATTTAAAACTCCTTTGTGTAATCCCAAACGTAAAATAAGAGGAGGCGATGGCCATTGTAATTCTAAAGAAAGAAAAAGGAAAAGAAAGAGAAAGAGAAAATGCGAACCTTGGTCCATTTAGATGTAGCGGGAGAATGGATTTGTGGATGGTGAGTCTGGAGCCCAGAGGGAAAAAGATCTTGGATCTGAGAACTGCTTTCATGGAGGATTATGCTGTGTTCAAGTTGATTAACGAGAGAGAGAGAGAGAGAGAGACGTATTTTGTTTATTGCGGTTTGGTGCAATGATGATGGGAGTGTTGTGTTGGGACGGATCCGGAAAAATGACGAGGCTCGCAAAAGGCGGTCGCGGTACCACGGGGGTGTTTTGGTGCGAGTGCCAGTGCATTGATGGTGTATTTTGGGCCGCTGCTTTATTGGACTAGAGGCATGTGGTGTATTTAGAGTATGCGTGGCTTTCTTTGCTTTTATTAGTGTTATTATATTATATATGTATATATATATAATGGCGAGTTTAGTACGAGATTATAATTTTATTTTTTGTGTTTAAATATAATAAAAAATTGTATTTGATAATTTGTTTTTAAACACTGAATTATAATATTTTTGTGTTATAGTAAAATTTTTCAGAAAACAGAAAAATGGTGTTTTATAACTTCTGTTCTTTATTTTTCAACTCGAAATTATTGATTCTTAATATTTTAATGCATTTATACTTTCATATATAATATACATACATAATATATTCATATATGTGTAATTCTTAAAAATAAAAAAATGTATATGTACATGTGCACGAAATTACGTATATTTATATTACTAAATTATATAATATACTAAGATCCATATATTAAATAATATTATCAATAGATACATGATACTAATATATAGTTTTATACATGTATTATTAATGTATGAAATCGTATAAAATATACATATAGTACATATATATTAAAAAAAATATTATCAATTCATATATGTATCTAATTTTATTGTAAATTATACATGCAATATATATATAAATACACGCACACATACATATATGTATGTATAATATAAATATACGTGTTTGCCAATTTTGTCAAATTTTCAAAAAACAGTATTTAAAAATAAGTTTACCAAACGCGCACTAATAATTATAAACAAAAAAATTTAATTTTAAAATTGTATTTAAAAACATCATTTAAATCGAGTTTTCTGAACACAGAACCAAACTGACCCTAATAGTTTTAAACTCCACGTGATGAACGGGCGGAGAGCATAAAAAGTCACATTCCATGAACTAATTTAATTTTTTAAAAGGCTTTCAAAAATTAGAAAATAAACTATTTAGGGTTATACTAATCCCAAATTGACTAATTTTTTCACCATGAACCTTATTGTCATGACGACACACATCTTTATCCCGTCGATCGAATTCACCTACGGCTGTACCTTTTGTTAATTAAAAGACATGTAATAATACATGGCAAAAACAAAGATGAAGAAATGTGGAAAATAGAGATAACTTTTCAAACTTAAAAATCATTTCTTCTAAAACTTTTACAGAACATTGTAAAATACTTGTCGTAGAAGGATGAGAGCCCAACAGTTCATTTCTATTTTTTAAATTACAATAACCTAAAGTAATATTCGTAAAATACAAATGAGGACCACAATATTTTTGTAGTTTCCTATTTCAGATTATCGCATAACTATTTCAACAAACGTAAATTGAAAAATATTATTTGTGGAAACTTCAAGCATTTTCTTTTGTAAATTTTATTATTATATAAATTTCACTTTTTAGTTTTAATAAATCTTATTATATGAACATTATATGGTTGTCAATAGAAAGTTAATATACACTTCAAGGGAGATCAAAAATCAACTATAGGCTCTTGATACCATTCGTTATAAAATATTTTAGTATAATATATATAAACAATTCTTGAATCTAAATTCGACAAAATAAAAAAAAGAAATAAATGATAGTAAAATAAGGTACAGCCTTTTTTTCTTTTTGGTGGAACTGCGAGTTTAAAATAGATAACAAAGCTATTCATGAGTTCAAGACTTACCTTTATAGTCCACGTTTAAGTTTTGGAGCTTGAACGAGAAAGTCAAGGCTATATCATTTTATATGAAATAAGACTATTTATGTATAAATGAGAACACATATGATGTTTATAATTCTAGATGTTAATTACATCCATAAAAAGGTTTATAAGATCACGTATGGAGGATTTTACACTTGAATAAATGATTTGATAGACTAAGGTTTATGCTTTCTAATTACATTCATATTGATCTTGGACTTCATAACCATGTAACCAAAAAACTGAGATTTTCTTATAAATGTGTCGCCTTATACAAAAATATTTCGAATAAAGAAATAGTCATTTTGTTTTAGAACAGGTGGAGAATTCCATCTCTAAAGGGATTCCAAAAGTGAGTAAATCAATATATATAAATTATTATATAATCTTCTAAAACAAAAATATGATAAGATATAACTTAAGGGTACTAAATAAATTTATTTTATATAGCATTCTGCCAAATGGTTGATAAGCATTACTAAGGAATCCTGAAAATAATTACTTTACGTTTCATATCCTCCAGACTGTGTCTAAAATTAAGAAGAAATACAACTCAAATAAAAAAACTATATTAATAAAAAATAAGAAAAAAGTCAATGACATTAATTAATGTAGCGACATGTATAAACATAAGAATGACTATTTTTAAGTAAATTATTAAATTAAATACTGAAAAATAGGTAGAAAGTGATTTAGATGTTCAAAACTCAATCATGGCATTTGACTTCAATTGATACATGTGTTTTAAACTTGATTCTTATTAATGGTTCCCTTGAAGCTTATATTTTCATTGGTTTTCATTGATCTGCAAAATGGGTTCACATTCTTATTGGTATGATGTGCTAAGATGAAAATGCTTAAATAATCATGAGATAAAAGACAAAATCAAGCTTAAAATAATTCACAATGGGGAGAAAAGGAGAAGAGCATTAAATGTAAAAAAAAAACTAGCAATTTCAAAAATCACCTAAGTCTTATTGTATCCAAGTCTGAAGAATATTAGCAATTTAGCGTAAAATGAACAATCTTATTAATATGCATTTGAATATGAAACAATTTTTTCAAACTGATTTTGGAAAGAGTGCATCAAATATTCTAAAGATTATTCACAAATTTAAAAAAATATATATATAATAACCCTTCCTTTTTTATAAAAAATAATAAGATTGATCGGTAAGAAAAATATTATGATCCCAAATATTAGTAGGAGATAGTTTAAATAGGTTTGCTATTACGAAGACCTCTAATATGGATAGTAATTTTAAAAGACGGTCTTTTAATCCCATACATACATCACTGGTCTTTATATCCTACATATTATCACCGAACATCACATACCACCATTACTACTAATGATTGTAACCCACCCAGAACAGTGAAAATAATTACCATCAATCATAAATATTCAAAATACAGGAAAAAAATTTAATGTAGAACAAAACAAAGCTTAAATTAATTCACAATGGGGAGA
Organism: Sambucus nigra; assembly: GCA_949130495.1. NCBI lineage: Eukaryota > Viridiplantae > Streptophyta > Magnoliopsida > Dipsacales > Adoxaceae > Sambucus > Sambucus nigra. Next base: position 388,459,271 of record OX422208.1, read on the forward strand.
AAAGGTGAAGAGCATTAAATGAAAAAAAGTTTAGCCATTTCAAAAAATCACCTGTATTTTTAAACAAGATAGACCATCGATTTGAATGGTTTTAGGAGGAAGATATTTTTTTTTAACTCAAGGAGGAGAAAATTAAGAGATAAGATTTTGATTGCTTTGAGAGGGAGAGAAAAAGTCACATCAAATATTTATTAAATAAGAGGAGAGCCACATAGCAATGTTTATTGTAAGCCAACATTTATAACCTATTGTGCATTTTATAATATTATATAGATATACAAAGGTGTTCGGGGTATGGTAAAAACTCGTACCATATCATTTAGTATCGAAAAAAAATGATAATAGTTTATATTTTTTTACTTAATGAAAATCGAAATTACCAAAATTTTTGTGATTGGTTTTAGTTTAACCATTTTAAAAATTGATTTATCGAAATTACCGCTTTTAAAATACCATAAATACTACAATAATATACCAAATATATTGTGATGTAAAATATCATTTTTTTTAATCTATCATAATCAAAAGCATAACAAATACCAATGTGATTATTGAAAATTGGATTAATGGAAAATGGAAATTATAATGAACCAATGTGATTAATGAAAAATTGAAGAATTTGAGGCTTTAAAAAATAATGGCATTAATTGTTGCAAATAAAAAAAAAAGTTGTGTTGTAAACAAATGTGATAAACAAATAAAAGGCTGTGTGTTAAACAAATGTGAGAGGGCATTAGTCATTGAAATAAAGAAAAATAAAAAAATTAAAGGAATTTTGTGAAGTTCACATGAGCTCATGCTCTTAATAAAGGCATCAGGTGAAGTGTCTTAAGGCGAAGGTGATAAGCACCCAAAAGTGTACAATTTATCCCCCCGAATATATGCATTTTAGTCCCTCGTTTTTAATAAAATTGTCCTTACATTCGTATTTTATCATTTTGCAAGTAAATACGCAGTTGCGGTACAAATACCGCTAAATCGAGTCAATTGCGATACAATAGCGGTCAAAAGCATGTATCGAAGAAATCAAAGGAGACCGCGAAGTCAGAGTCCAATTTGGAGCTAATTCCTGTAATACCCCGTATTTTTATGCTATATTAATTTGGGGATTTATTAAATTTAATGTGAATGAATTATTTAATAAAAATCCGAAAATTAATTATGTTATAATTATTAACGTGATGAGAGTTAGTAATTATGAGAAATTTGTTGAATATTACTAATGAGCAAAGTAATATATGATATTGATTATATTGAATGTCACGAGTGAATAAAATGACAATTTTGAAAATTTGAATCGGGACGCGCCCGTGTCGCATCGGGACTAAATTTTGATAAATAAAAAAAATGAATATTTTATAAGTTGCCCGTATGGTCGTTTTGAGTGCGCCAACGCGTCCGGAAGGGTCGAGATAGTCAGAAAAATGTACCCGGGGGTGTAGTTTGGGTCTCGGGGCGTTTTTAGGCCTAATTAGTAACCCGGGAGGGCATTTTGGTCATTTTACTTTTTTGGGTAATTAAACCCACGAAAATCAGAAGGGCTATATCTTATATTGAGGTTGTCACCTAAGGTTAGAAAGACCCAAAACCTAGAACAGCCATTGGAAAAGAGAGGAGAGAGCTCTCAAACAATTTCAAGGCCCAAAACTCAACGGTTTGCGCCGCCGCCACCACCAACGCGTAGATCGCGAAACGGGGAACGCAACCACACCAAAATCAGTCGCAATCCAGACTTCTAAAAATCCCAGGCAAGTGTTTATCTTGCTATTTCGTTGGTGCAATTTCCATATTAGTTTAGGAATGATTAGGGATGAAATATATGGAAGAAAACCCAAATTTTGATAGGAATTTGCATGTAGTAAAGACTTAAACCTTGTTCTGGAAGTCTCTTGTGATGTAGAAAGATAACCCACGAAATTTTGTTGTAATTAAGAAAGAAATTCTGGGGTAAAACAGATTAGAACCATGATTAAGAAAACTCTAGGGTTCTTGATGATTAGATAAGATTTTGGGTTGATTATCCATGTTTAATGATAGAAATACACATGCCTTACGTTAAAAACATCTGGTATAATGTTATAATGTTAGTAGTAGAATTTTTGGGACGTTTGGAGTTGAAAAATATGGATTTGGATGAAGAAAAGTGGTAGAACTCGTAACTAAAATTCTGCAGAAATCAAAATACCTGCTTGATCGATCGATCGAGCCCAGAGCATCGATCGATCGAAGGTTCGATCAATCGACCCCTCCTGGCAGACTCCTATTTCCCTTGTTTAATTAGTTAAATTAAATTTATCGTGAAATAATTCTTGGGTATTCTTAATAAAATGGTTTGGGAGATAGGAAAGACCAGTAGGACATATGAATAAGTGTTGTGAACTTTATTATAAGACGAGAATTTTTGCTTTTGGGATAATTATATAATGAACGATGAAACTACGTATTTCAAGTGAGAGATTACGGTGAATAGCTACGATAGTGAATAGAGGTATACCTACTGAATTTTCTACTTGGAAGGATAGATTCCACGAGTGTCACGTAATAAGTGAGAAAACCCTTCGAGTTAAGGTTAGGGATGAAACCTTATACGTAATACTAATAATGTGAAATTAAGGATAAATGTTGTAATTATGGGTGACGAGAGGAACCTATATTAATATGATAAAAGTGGTATATTTATATGATTGTGTGTACATATATTATATACATGTGAAAAACATACCGCGCTACTTGCTATCCTTGAGGTTACCGCGCTGGGACAGTCTTATCTCGATGGGACCTTTATGGGGGATATTGACTTGTACCCTAGAAGATAGATATCCTTGGTACAGGCTATCGAATTGATAGTTCAAACGGTCCTAAGAGACGGGAGTATGTGCCATCCTCTTAGAGACTTGGAATCTATGCTTTGCCTCGATATTGTTTGTGTATGTGTTAATACAATTCGAGAGTGATTCCGAATTTGTATTCCCCTTGATATGAGTGGTATGGGGTTTGGATAGTAGAAGTATGCACGCACCATAGTTTTATTTGGGGTGCTGTTATTTTATATATATTATACGAGTAGTTAATATATATATGAGATTTGGAAATTTGAAACTGCCTACTGTGATTTGATAAGTAGGACATGGTTGATGACTCAAATAGTAAATACTTGTCTTGTGAAAGTATAATATGACACTGGGAAACCTTATAAATTAATAAAGCTAAAACGAGAGTTGTGCTGCTAATTGGAAGTATCCTTTTTAAACAATGATATTGTTCGATTTTGAAATCTTATGAGTAAGTTAAGATAAGATAAATTTTTGGGAAGGTTAGTATGATAAAATGATAAGATAAACCGTTGGGAAGGTTAGTACGATAGGCGTGCACCTTAGAGGAGAGGTAAGAATTTCTCAAGAGAGTGTCGCTCTAATATGTTGTTGCATTGGCCTGTATCAATTTAAATACTTGCTAAACGTATTTTAAATCAAACACAATTTCGGGCTCTGACCCGTTTCTCTCTCTCTCTCTCTCTCTCTCTCTCTCTCTCTCTCTCTTGTATATATATGTATGTATTACAGGTGCCTAGCCACAGGGGCGTCTTGCTTAGGATCTGTTGGAAGGAACGCGCTGCAGCTTAGGTGGGAGTTGCAGGTCTCTTGATTAGACGACTTCGCTCATTCGGATCCACTCTTAGTACTTTCATTTAGTTGAGCATGTGTATCTCTTTCCATTATTCCGTTGTTATTGGACATTTGTATTTCAGTTATTTCCAGTATTGTTACTATGGGATTTATTCAGTTTGGATGTGTGACTTTAGATTTCGTATGTTGACATTCGATTGACGAATGTAATAAATTAATTGGACTATGTTGCAGGAATTTAATGTGGTGTGATTCTTACTTATTGAATGTTGTTAATAAAATAAATGATTTTCTTTAAATAAAATTTGGAAAGTTATGTATGAAAATGGTTTTGACACTTAGCTTAATTATTTAGAGTGTTAAATTGGAAAATTTATTTTTATCGACAGTGATGCTGAGAATGAACCAACTGTTTACCTTGATTTAATTTAATAAAGGATTGATCGCCCGGTATTTAATTAGGCGGGGTGTCACAATTCCCTTGTCCCGTAACCTTACACGAGCCTAAACATGTCCCCAAACCTAGCCCAGACCGGGCCCAAACCATCACCCGAGCAAGTGTGTGTTGAGTTTGTGCCTTTTTAGATTTTGTTAGATTTTTATTTTGAGTCGTTTTATTTTTATGATTTATTTAGGATTTTTTAGAATTTATTTGCATATTTTTCTATTTCTTTTTAGTTTTATTAGTTTTTTAGTTTTTAGTTTTTATTTTATTTTTCTTAGGATTAGTTTTTAGGAATTTATTTTTCTTTAGTAGTTTAGTTTTAATTTATTTAGTTGGAATTTTTTAGTTTTTCTTTTAGTTTTTCTAGAATTTTATTTTTTATTTTTGAGTCTTTTAGTAATAAATTAGAATTTTATTTTTAGATTTTTATTTTTATTTTAGTCCTAGTTTTATTTTTTGGTAGTGTCAATTTTTTTAAGGGGACAGCTTAAACACACATACACCACTTACCTACACCAAACATACACACAAACTATCCCACTCACACACACCCTAACTTCCATACACACACACACCCAATCAACCCCCACTTCATCTTCCATACACCCACTTTCTCTCACCATCTCCTACCATTAACAAATCAACCAAACCTCTCACCATAGCCAAACAACAAACCCAATAGCCCCTTCCAGCCATCTCCCATTAACCCGAACCACCTGCGATTCCATACCCAAACCGCGAGCCCAATCCAAAACCGAAGACACCTGCTCCGGCATGAACCCGCGGTCTGCCAACCCGCACCAACACGCTGGCAAGGCCACTCGATCAAACCCGCTGTCCAGCCAAACCCGGACCGATCGTCGCCCTCCTGCCGACGACACCCAAAACCCACATCCAAAAACCCGTGAACCTTCGGCCATGTTCGACACGGTTAAAACCAACCCGAAACTGCCAAAAATCAAACACAATTTCCACCTTATCCCCAACTCCATAAAACTCATTTGAGCTTCCACGATCTCTCCACCTGTTAAGACCAAAACCAAAACCAAAACAAACCCATTTTGCCATTAACCAATTATCTTTGACTAAGCCAAATCTTCAAATCCCAACAAAATCTCCACATCCAAAAAAAAGTATTGTGGGTCATAAAAAGAGATGGCAGCTTATAAAAATGGGAGGACTCTCAACAGAAAAAAAGAAGAGAGGAGACGCAGATAGATAGAGAGAGAGCAAGTGTGTATATTATGTACAGTTTAGCGTCATAAAAAAAATTCAGAAAAATAAAAAAGAAATAGTTTAGCTTTAGAATAATTTTCAGGTTTAGTTTTTAGTCTTCGTTTTGTAATCTCAACAGTTTAGGGAGGACTCTCAACAGAAAAAAAAAAAAAAGATGAGACGCAGATAGAGAGAGAGCAAGTGTGTATATTATGTACAATTTAGGGTTGTGACACCCCGCCTAATTAAATATCGGGTGATCAGTCCTTTATTAAATTAAAATCAAGGTGAACGGTTGGTTCATTCTTAGCATCACCGTCGCAAAAATAAAATTTCCAATTTAAAAACCCTAAATAATTAAGCTAAGTGTCAAAGTCATTTAAAACGTTATTTCCATTTATTAAATCCAATTATGAAAACCTTTAATAAATAACAATTTAAGAATCACACAATTATTAAGACTGGTAATGAACACCCGAGAATTTAACCATTCAGATAAACCAATACCAACTTTAAAACTACAAAGAAAAACCATACTGACTGTAATTAAAACCCAAAGAGTAAAAATACTAAAGATAAAATGAACATAATCTCTGACAAATCCAACTGAATAAAGAAACGGGTGACACATGCCCAAAACTAATTAGAACTGAAATAAGAGTTGAATCAATAACGAGGTTGTCTAAGCAATGGCCTGCAACTCCCACATAACCTGCAACGTGTCCAATCCAAAGAACCTAAGCATGACCCCCATGTGGATGGGCACCTGTACTCTCTCTCTCTCTCTCTCTCTATATATATATATATATATATATATATATATATATACACTACACCAAAATTGGCGATTGGTCACGGCCAAAATCCCTGACCAAAGCTGTGGGTCGCGGACTTGGGCCGTGACCATTTCGGGCGTGACCATTTTCGTGGGTCGCGGCCCAAGTCCGTGACCAAAAAATGGTCACGGTCGAGAGGGGTCACGGCAGATGGTCGTGTACTTAGGCCGTGACCCATGTCGTGATGGGTCGCGGCCCTCATTCGTGACCCACAACCGTGACAAATTGGTCGTGGCCAAAGTCCCCGACCCACAACCGTGACAAGAAAAATTAGAAAAAAATGGTCGCGGCCCTTATCCATGACCCACAACCATGACAAATTGGTCGTGGCCAAAGTCCGTGACTCATTACCGTGACAAAAAAAATATAAAAAAAATTAGTCGCGGTCCTAATCCGTGACCCACAGCCGTAACAAATTGGTCGCGGCCAAAGTCCGCGACCCACAACCGTGACAAAAAAAATAAAAATAATGGTCGCGGTCCAAGTCCGTGACACACAGCTGTGACGAAAAAAATGGTCGCAAACTTTGGCCGCGACCATTTTTATGCGTGACGAAAAAATAAAAATGGTCATGGACAAAGTCCATGACCATATTTAACTATAATTTAAAAAAAATGTATTTTTTTGGTCCAATCCTAAAATTGGGAGTCCTGTGAGTGCACCATCAGTTGCTACGTGTAACGTTTGACGCGTACGAGGTGTTACAAATATTTATTATTGGCAAAACAATAAAAAAAATCACAAATTGCGAATCGAGAACGTTGTTAATAAACAAATATATATACAAACTTATAAATATTACACGTCTTAATAATTCACAGACCAAAAAAAAAATTGGGCAGAGTTTCCTCAATTTTCTTGACATTCCAAAACCTGTAAATGTAAAACCTCCTTATTATAAAGCCTACACGACAGTAAAATTCAACAATCAAATTATAAAAGCCTGCACGGCCATAAAACTAAACAATAAAAGCCAGCATGGCTAACAAAATCCTGATTGTCCACAACATCTAAACAATCTTCATGATGTAGACCATTGCCTCCTTCGTTTGATCCGCGTGCAAAAATCCTACAAATGATAGGATACATAAAAAAAAATATCAGTAACCAAGTAGTTTTACAAAAAATTTAATCAAGCTGAAAATTTGCATATATGAGCTAAAATTATCAGTAACCAAGTAGAAATATATAAATTATCGTCGTATTCTCAAATCGGGAGTCCCGCGGCTATGGGGTTAGTTCCTACGAGTTACATTGGTCCCATGGGAGGTGTCGGCGCCACCCACGGCGCCGTTCGGGGGCTGTTTTTGATTTTCACCCTCTAACGCCATGTTTTTAAGCCTAAGCCTAGAAATATGCAAATTATCGTCGTATTCTCAATCCGTGAGTTCCGCGACTGCGTGGTCAGTTCCTACGAGTTACATTGGTCTCGTGGGAGGTGATGGCGCCACCCACGGGTCCGTTCGGGGGCTGTTTCGAGTTTTCACCTTCTAACGCCATGTTTTAAGCCTAAGTCTAGAAATACGTAAATTACCGTCGTATTCTCAAACCGGGAGACCCTCGGCTGCGGGGTCAGTTCCTACGAGTTACATTGGTCCCGTGGGTGGTGTTGGTGCCATCCATGGGGCCGTTCGGGGGCTGTTTCGAGTTTTCACCTTCTAACGCCATGTTTTTAAGCCTAAGTCTAGAAATACGCAAATTATCGTCGTATTCTCAAACCGGGAGACCCGCGGCTGCGGGGTCAGTTCCTACGAGTTACATTGGTCCCGTGGGAGGTGTTGGTTCCACCTACGGGGCCGTTCGGGGGTTGTTTCGAGTTTTCACCCTCTAACGCCTAGTTTTTAAGCCTAAGTCTAGAAATATGCAAATTATCATCGTATTCTCAAACCGGGAGATCCACGGTTGTGGGGTCAGTTCCTACGAGTTACATTGGTCTCGTGGGAGGTGATGATACCACCTACGGGGCCGTTCGGCGGTTGTTTCGAGTTTTCACCATCTAACGCCATGTTTTTAAGCCTAAGTCTAGAAATATGCAAATTACCGTCGTATGCTCAAACTGGGAGACCCGCGATTGCGGGGTCAGTTCCTACGAGTTACATTGGTCCCGTGGGAGGTGTTGGTACCACCTACGGGGCCGTTCGGGGGCTGTTTCGAGTTTTCACCCTCTAACACCATGTTTTTAAGCCTAAGTCTAGAAATAAGCAAATTACTGTCGTATTCTCAAATCGGGAGACCCGCGGCTACGGTGTCAGTCCCTATGAGTTACGTTGGTCCCGTGGGAGGTGTTGGTGCCACCCACGGGGCCGTTCAGGGGCTGTTTCGAGTTTTCATCCACTAACGCAATGTTTTGCTTAAGTCTAGAAATACGCAAATTACCGTCGTATTCTCAAACCGGGAGACCCACGACTGCGGGGTCAGTTCCTACGAGTTACGTTGGTCCTGTGGGAGGTGTTGGTGCCACCCACGAGGCCGTTCGGGGGCTGTTTCGAGTTTTCACCTTCTAACGCCATGTTTAAAGCCTAAGTCTAGAAATACACAAATTACCGTCGTATTCTCAAACCGGGAGACCCCCGATTGCGGGGTCAGTTCCTACGCGTAATGTTGGTCCCGTGGGAGGTGTTGGTGCCACCCGCGGGGCCGTTCGAGGGCTGTTTCGAGTTTTCACCTTCTAACGCCATGTTTTAAGCCTAAGTCTAGAAATACACAAATTACCGTCGTATTCTCAAACCGGGAGACCCGCGGCTGCCGGGTCAGTTCCTACGAGTTAGGTTGGTCCCGTGGGAGGTGTTGGTCCCACCCACGGGGCCGTTGGGGAGCTGTTTCGAGTTTTCAACTTCTAACGCCATGTTTTTAAGCCTAAGTCTAGAAATACGCAAATTACCGTCGTACTCTCAAACTGGGAGACTCGCGGTTGTGGGGTCAGTTCCTACGAGTTACGTTGGTCCCGTGGGAGGTGTTGGTGCCACCCACGGGGCCGTTCGGGGGTTGTTTCGAGTTTTCACCTTTTAACGCCATGTTTTGCTTAAGTATAGAAATACGCAAATTAGTGTCATATTCTCAAATCGGGAGACCCTCGGCTGCGGGGTCAGTTCCTACGAGTTACATTGGTCCCGTGGGTGGTGTTGGTGCCACCCACGGGGCCGTTCGGGGGCTGTTTCGAGTTTTCACCCTCTAACGCCATGTTTTAAGCCTAAGTCTAGAAATACGCAAATTATCGTCGTATTCTCAAACAGGGAGTCTCGTGGTTGCGCGGTAAGTTACTACGAGTTACATTAGTCCCATGGGAGGTGTTGGCTTCACCCACGGGACAGTTTCGGGGTTGTTTATAGTTTTCACCCTCTAACGCCATGTTTTTAAGCCTAGGTCTAAAAATATGCAAATTATCATCGTATTCTCAAACCGGGAGACCCACGGCTGTGGGGTCAGTTCCTACGAGTTACATTGGTCTCGTGGGTGGTGTTGGTGCCACCCACGGGGCCGTTCGGCGGTTGTTTTGAGTTTTCACCCTCTAACTCCATGTTTTTAAACCTAAGTCTAGAAATACGCAAATTACCGTCGTATTCTCAAACTGGGAGACCCGCGACTGTGAGGTCAGTTCCTACGAGTTACATTGGTCCCGTGGGAGGTGTTGGTGCCACCCACGGGGCCGTTCGGGGGCTGTTTCGAGTTTTCACCCTCTAATGCCATGTATTTAAGCCTAAGAGTATAAATAAGTAAATTACTGCCGTATTCTCAAATCGGGAGACCCGCGACTGCGGGGTCAGTTCCTACTAATCACGTTGGTCCCGTGGGAGGTGTTGGTGCCACCCACGGGGCCGTTCGGGGGTTGTTTCGAGTTTTCACCTTCTAACGCCATGTTTTAAGCCTAAGTCTAGAAGTACGCAAATTACCGTCGTATTCTCAAACCGGAAGACCCGCGACTGTGGGGTTAGTTTCTAAGAGTTACGTTGGTCCCGTGGGAGGTGTGTGTGCCACCCACAGGGCCGTTTGGGGGCTGTTTCGAGATTTCACCTTCTAACGCCATATTTTAAGCCTAAGTCTAGAAATACATAAATTACCGTCATATTCTCAAACCGGGAGACCCGCGGCTGCGGGGTCAGTTTCTACGAGTTACGTTGGTCCCGTGGGAGGTGTTGGTGCCACCCACGGGGCCGTTCAGGGGCTCTTTTGAGTTTTCACCTTCTAACTCCAACGTTTTAAGCCTAAGTCTAGAAATACACAAATTACCGTTGTATTCTCAAACCGGGAGACCCGCGGCTGCGGTGTCAGTTCCTACGAGTTACGTTGGTCCCGTGGGAGGTGTTGGTCCCACCCACGGGGCCGTTCGGGGGCTGTTTCGAGTTTTCACCTTCTAACGCCACGTTTTAAGCCTAAGTCTAGACATACGCAAATTACCATCGTATTCTCAAACCGGGAGACCCGCGGCTGTGGGGTCAGTTCCTACGAGTCACGTTGGTCCCGTGGGAGGTGTTGGTGCCACCCACGGGGCCGTTCGGGGGCTGTTTTGAGTTTTGACCTTCGAACGCCATGTTTTAAGTCTAAATCTAGAAATACATAAATTACCGTCGTATTCTCAAACCGGGAGACCCGCGGCTGCGGGGTCAGTTTCTACAAGTTACGTTGGTCCCGTGGGAGGTGTTGGTGCCACCCACGGGGCCGTTCGGGGGCTGTTTCGAGTTTTCACCCTCTAACGCAATGTTTTGCTTAAGGCTAGAAATACGCAAATTACCGTCGTATTCTCAAACCGGGAGACCCGCGGCTGCGGGGTCACTTCCTACGAGTCACGTTGGTCCTGTGGGAGGTGTTGGTGCCACCCACGGGGTCGTTCGGGGGCTGTTTCGAGTTTTCACCTTCTAACGCCATGTTTTAAGCATAAGTCTAAAAATACGCAAATTACCGTCGTATTCTCAAATTGGGAGACCCACGACGGCGGGGTCAGTTCCTACGAGTAACTTTGGTCCAGTGGGAGGTGTTGGTGCCACCCACGGGGCCGTTCGGGGGCTGTTTCGAGTTTTCACGTTCTAACGCCACGTTTTAAGCCTAAGTCTAGAAATACGCAAATTACCGTCGTATTCTCAAACCGGGAGACCCGCGACTGCGGGGTCAGTTCCTACGAGTTACGTTGGTCCCGTGGGAGGTGTTGGTTCCACCCACGGGGCCTTTCTGGGGCTGTTTCGAGTTTTCACCTTCTAACGCCATGCTTTTAAGCCTAAGTATAAAAATACAGAAATTACCGTCGTATTCTCAAACCGGGAGATCCACGATTGTGGGGTCAGTTCCTACGAGTTACATTGGTCTCGTGGGAGGTGATGATACCACCTGCGGGGCCGTTCGGCGGTTGTTTCGAGTTTTCACCCTCTAACGCCATGTTTTTAAGCCTAAGTCTAGAAATTCGCAAATTACCGTCGTATGCTCAAACTGGGAGACCCGCGACTGCGGGGTCAGTTCCTACGAGTTACATTGGTCCCGTGGGAGGTGTTGGTGCCACCTATGGGGCCGTTCGGGGGTTGTTTCAAGTTTTCACCCTCTAACACCATGTTTTTAAGCCTAAGTCTAGAAATAAGCAAATTACTGCCGTATTCTCAAATCGGGAGACCCGAGGCTGCGGGGTCAGTCCCTACGAGTTACGTTGGTCCCGTGGGAGGTGTTGGTGCCACCCACGGGGCCGTTCGGGGGCTGTTTCGAGTTTTCACCCTCTAACGCAATGTTTGGCTTAAGTCTAGAAATACGCAAATTACCGTCGTATTCTCAAACCGGGAGACCCACGACTGCGGGGTCAGTTCCAACGAGTTACGTTGGTCCTATGGGAGGTGTTGGTACCACCCACGAGGCCGTTCGGGGGCTGTTTCGAGTTTTCACCTTCTAACGCCATGTTTAAAGCCTAAGTCTAGAAATACATAAATTACCGTCGTATTCTCAAACCGGGAGACCCGCGGCTGTGGGGTCAGTTCATACACGTAATGTTGGTCCCGTGGGAGGTGTTGGTGCCACCCACGGGGCCGTTCGAGGGTTGTTTCGAGTTTTCACCTTCTAACGCCATGTTTTAAGCCTAAGTCTAGAAATACGCAAATTACCGTCGTATTCTCAAACCGAGAGACTCGCGGCTGTGGGGTCAGTTCCTACGAGTTACGTTGGTCCCGTGGGAGGTGTTGGTCCCACCCACGGGGCCGTTCGGGGGATGTTTCGAGTTTTCAACTTCTAACGCCATTTTTTAAGCCTAAGTCTAGAAATACGCAAATTACCATCGTACTCTCAAACTGGGAGACTCGCGGTTGTGGGGTCAGTTCCTACGAGTTACGTTGGTCCCGTGGGAGGTGTTGGTGCCACCCACGGGGCCGTTCGGCGGTTGTTTCGAGTTTTCACCTTTTAACGCCATGTTTTGCTTAAGTATAGAAATACGCAAATTAGCGTCATATTCTCAAACTGGGAGACCCCCGGCTGCGGGGTCAGTTCCTACGAGTTACATTGGTCCCGTGTGTGGTGTTGGTGCCACCCATGGGGCCGTTCGGGGGCTGTTTCGAGTTTTCACCCTCTAACGCCATGTTTTAAGCCTAAGTCTAAAAATACGCAAATTATCAACGTATTCTCAAACCGGGAGTCTCGCGGTTGCGCGATAAGTTACTACGAGTTACATTGGTCCCGTGGGAGGTGTTGGTCCCACCCACGGGATAGTTCGGGGGTTGTTTCGAGTTTTCACCCTCTAACGCCATGTTTTTAAGCCTAGGTCTAAAAATATGCAAATTATCATCGTATTCTCAAACCGGGAGACCCACGGGTGTGGGGTGAGTTCCTACGAGTTACATTGGTCTCGTGGGTGGTGTTGGTGCCACCCACGGGGCCGTTCGGCGGTTGTTTTGAGTTTTCACCCTCTAACTCCATGTTTTTAAGTCTAAGTCTAGAAATACACAAATTACCGTCGTATTCTCAAACCGGGAGACCCGCGACTGCGAGGTCAGTTTCTACGAGTTACATTGGTCCCGTGGGAGGTGTTGGTGCCACCCACGGGGCCTTTCGGGGGCTGTTTTGAGTTTTCACCCTCTAATGCCATGTATTTAAGCCTAAGAGTATAGATAAGTAAATTACTACCGTATTCTGAAATCGGGAGACCCGCGGTTGCGGGGTCAGTTCCTACGAGTCAGGTTGGTCCCGTGGGAGGTGTTGGTGCCACCCACGGGGCCGTTCGGGGGTTGTTTCGAGTTTTCACCATCTAACGCCATGTTTTAAGCCTAAGTCTAGAAATACGTAAATTACCGTTGTATTCTCAAACCGGGAGACCCGCGGCTGCGGGGTCAGTTCCTACGAGTTACGTTGGTCCCGTGGGACGTGTTGGTGCCACCCACAAGGTCGTTCGGAGTTTGTTTCGAGTTTTCACCTTCTAACGCCATGCTTTAAGCCTAAGTCTAGAAATACGCAAATTACCGTCGTATTCTCAAACCGGGAAACCCGCGACTGCGGGTGAGTTCCTAAGAGTTATGCTGGTCCCGTGGGAGATGTTGGTGCCACCCACGGGGCCGTTCGGGGGCTGTTTCGAGTTTTCACCCTCTAACACCATGTTTTTAAGCCTAAGTCTAGAAATAAGCAAATTACTGTCGTATTCTCAAACTGGGAGACCCGCGGCTGCGGGGTTAGTTCCTACGTGTTACTTTGGTCCCGTGGGAGGTGTTGGTGCCACCCACGGGGTCGTTCGGGGCTGTTTCGAGTTTTCACCCTCTAACGTCATGTTTTTAAGCCTAAGTCTAGAAATACGTAAATTACCCTAGTACTCTCAAACCGGGAGACCCGCGGCTGCGGGGTCAGATTCTACGAGTTACGTTGGTCCCATGGGAGGTGTTGGTGCCACCCACGGGGCCGTTCGGGGGCTGTTTCGAGTTTTCACCTTTTAACGCCATGTTTTGCTTAAGTCTAGAAATACGCAAATTACCTACGTATTCTCAAACCGGGAGAGCCTCGGCTGTGGGGTCAGTTCCTATGAGTTAAATTGGTCCGTGGGTGGTTTGGTGCCACTCACGGGGCCGTTCGGGGGTTGTTTCGAGTTTTCACCCTCCAACGCCTTGTTTTTAAGCCTAAGTCTAGAAATACGCAAATTATCGTCGTATTCTCAAACCGAGAGTCGTGCGGTTGCGCAGTAAGTTCCTATGAGTTACATTGGTACTGTGGGAGGTGTTGGTTCCACCCACGGGGCAGTTCGGGGGTTGTTTCGAGTTTTCACCCTGTAACGCCATGTTTTTAAGCCTAAGTCTAGAAATATGCAAATTATCATCGTATTCTCAAACCAGGAGACCCAAGGTTGTGGGGTCAATTCCTACGAGTTACATTAGTCTCATAGGAGGTGATGGTGTCACCCACGGGGCCGTTCGGCGGTTGTTTCGAGTTTTCACCCTCTAACGCGGTTGTTTCGGGGTAAGTTCCTATGAGTTACAATGTTTTACTTAAGTCTAGAAATACGCAAATTACCATCGTATTCTCAAACCGGGAGACCCACGACTGCGGGGTCAGTTCCTACGAGTTACGTTGGTCCTGTGGGAGGTGTTGGTGCCACCCACGAGGCCGTTCGGGTGCTGTTTCGAGTTTTCACCTTCTAACGCCATGTTTAAAGCCTAAGTCTAGAAATACGCAAATTACCATCGTATTCTTAAACCGCAAGACCCGCGGCTGCGGGGTCAGTTCCTACGAGTCACGTTGGTCCTGTGGGAGGTGTTGGTGCCACCCACAGAGCCGTTCGGGGGCTGTTTCGAGTTTTCACCTTCTAACGCCATGTTTTAAGCCTAAGTCTAGAAATACGCAAATTACCATCGTATTCTCAAAACGGGAGACCCGCGGCTGCGGGGTGAGTTCCTACGAGTTACGTTGGTCCCGTGGGAGGTGTTGGTGCCACCCACGGAACCATTCGGGGGCTATTTCGAGTTTTCACCTTCTAACGCCACGTTTTAAGCCTAAGTGTAGAAATACGCAAATTACCGTCGTATTCTCAAACCGGGAGACCTGCGGCTGCGGGGTCAGTTCCTACGAGTTACGTTGGTCCCGTGGGAGGTGTTGGTCCCACCCACGGGGTCGTTCCGGGGCTGTTTCGAGTTTTCACCTTCTAACGCCTTGCTTTTAAGCCTAAGTATAGAAATACGCAAATTACCGTTGTATTCTCAAACCGGGAGACCCGCGGCTGCAGGGTCAGTTCCTACGAGTTACGTTGGTCCCGTGGGAGGTGTTGGTGCCACCCACGGGGACGTTCGGGTGCTGTTTTGAGTTTTCACCATCTAACGTCATGTTTTTAAGCCTAAGTCTAGAAATTACCGTAGTATTCTCAAAACTGGGAGACTTGCGGTTGCGGGGTCAGTTCCTACGAGTTACGTTGGTCCCGTGGGAGGTGTTGGTGCCACCCACGGGGTCGTTCGGGGGCTGTTTCGAGTTTTCAACCTCTAACGCAATGTTTTGCTTAAGTCTAGAAATACGCAAATTGCCGTCGTATTCTCAAACTGGGAGACCCTCGGCTGCGGGGTCAGTTCCTATGAGTTACATTGGTCCCGTGGGTGGTATAGGTGCCACCCACCAGCCCGTTCGAGGGCTGTTTTGAGTTTTCACCCTCTAACATCATGTTTTTAAGCCTAAGTCTAGAAATACGCAAATTATCGTTGTATTCTCAAACCGAGAGTCGCGCGGTTGCGCGGTGAGTTCCTACGAGTTACATTGGTCCCGTGGGAGGTGTTGGTTCCACCCACGGGGCAATTCGGAGGTTGTTTCGAGTTTTCACCCTGTAACGCCATGTTTTTAAGCCAAAGTCTAGAAATATACAAATTATCATCGTATTCTCAAATCGGGAGACCCACGGTTGTGGGGTCAGTTCCTACGAGTTACATTGGTCTCATGGGAGGTGATGGTGCCACCCACGGAGCCGTTCGGCGGTTGTTTTGAGTTTTCACCCTCTAACGCCATGTTTTTAAGCCTAAGTCTAGAAATACGAAAATTACCGTCGTATTCTCAAACCGGGAGACCCGCGACTGCGGGGTCAGTTCCTACGAGTTACATTGGTCCCGTGGGAGGTGTTGGTGCCACCCACGGGGCCGTTCGGGGGCTGTTTCGAGTTTTCACCCTCTAACGCCATGTTTTTAAGCCTAAGTCTAGAAATAAGCAAATTACTGTCGTATTCTCAAACCGGGAGACCCGCGGCTGCGGGGTCAATTCCTACGAGTTACGTTGGTCCCGTGGGAGGTGTTGGTGCCACCCACGGGGCCGTTCGGGGGCTGTTTCGAGTTTTCACCCTCTAACGCAATGTTTTGCTTAAGGCTAGAAATACGCAAATTACCGTCGTATTCTCAAACTGGGAGACCTGCGGCTTCGGGGTCAGTTCCTACAATTTACGTTGGTTCTGTGGGAGGTGTTGGTGCTACCCACGGGGCCGTTCGGGGTTTGTTTCGAGTTTTCACCTTCTAACGCCACGTTTTAAGCCTAAGTCTAGAAATACGCAAATTACCATCGTATTCTCAAACCGGGAGACACGCGGCTGCGGGGTCAGTTCCTACGAGTTACGTTGGTCCCACCCACGGGGCCGTTCGGGGGCTGTTTCGAGTTTTCACCTTCTAACGCCATGTTTAAAGCCTAAGTCTAGAAATACGCAAATTACCGTCGTATTCTTAAACCGGAAGACCCGCGGCTGCGGGGTCAGTTCCTACGAGTCACATTGGTCCTGTGGGAGGTGTTGGTGTCACCCACAGAGCCGTTCGGGGGCTGTTTTGAGTTTTCACCTTCTAACGCCATGTTTTAAGCCTAAGTCTAGAAATACGCAAATTTCCATCGTATTCTAAAAACGGGAGACCCGCGACTGCGGGGTGAGTTCCTACGAGTTACGTTGGTCCCGTGGGAGGTGTTGGTGCCACCCACGGGGCCATTCGGGGGCTATTTCGAGTTTTCACCTTCTAACGCCACGTTTTAAGCCTAAGTCTAGAAATACACAAATTACCGTTGTATTCTCAAACCGGGAGACCCGCGACTGCGGGGTCAGTTCCTACGAGTTACGTTGGTCCCGTGGGAGGTGTTGGTGCCACCCACGGGGCCGTTCGGGGGCTGTTTCGAGTTTTCACCCTTTAACGTCATGTTTTTAAGCCTAAGTCTAGAAATACGAAAATTACCGTAGTACTCTCAAACCGGGAGACCCGCGACTGCAGGGTCAGTTCCTACGAGTTACGTTGGTTCCGTGAGAGGTGTTGGTGCCACCGACGGGGCCATTCGGAGGCTGTGTCGAGTTTTCAACTTTTAACGCTATGTTTTGCTTAAGTCTAGAAATACGATAATAACCGTCGTATTCTTAAACCGGAAGACCCGCGGCTGCGGGGTCAGTTCCTACGAGTCACGTTGGTCCCGTGGGTGGTGTTGGTGCCACCCAGGGGGCCGTTCGGGGGCTGTTTCGAGTTTTCACCCTCTAACGCCATGTTTTTAAGTCTAAGTCTACAAATATGCAAATTATCGTCGTATTCTCAAATCGGGAGTCTCGCGATTGCGCGGTAAGTTCCTACGAGTTACATTGGTCCCGTGGGAGGTGTTGGTTCCACCCACGGGGCAGTTCGGGGGTTGTTTCGAGTTTTCACCCTCTAACGCCATGTTTTTAAGCCTAAGTCTAGAAATACGTAAATTATCATCGTACTCTCAAACCGGGAGACCCACGGTTGTGGGGTCTGTTCCTACGAGTTACATTGGTCTCGTGGGAGGTGATGGTGCCATCCACGGGGCCGTTCGGCGGTTGTTTCGAGTTTTCACCCTCTAACGCCATGTTTTTAATCCTAAGTCTAGAAATACGCAAATTACCGTCGTATTCTCAAATCGGGAGACCCGCGACTGCGGGGTCAGTTCCTACGAGTTACATTGTTCCCGTGGGAGGTGTTGGTGCCACCCACGGGGCCGTTCGGGGGCTGGTTCGAGTTTTCACCCTCTAACGCCATCTTTGTAAGCCTAATTCTATAAATAAGCAAATTACTGTCGTATTCTCAAACCGGGAGACTCGCGGTTGCGGGGTCAGTTCCTACGAGTTACGTTGTTCCCGTGGGAGGTGTTGGTGCCACCCACGGGACCGTTCGGGGGTTGTTTCGAGTTTTCACCCTCTAACGCAATGTTTTGCTTAAGTCTAGAAATACGTAAATTACCGTCGTATTCTTAAACCGGGCGACCCGCGGCTGCGGGGTCAGTTCCTACGAGTTACGTTGGTCCCGTGGGACGTGTTGGTGCCACCCACAAGGCCGTTCGGAGTTTGTTTCGAGTTTTCACCTTCTAACGCCATGCTTTAAGCCTAAGTCTAGAAATACGCAAATTACCGTCGTATTCTCAAACCGGGAGACCCGCGGCTGCGGGTGAGTTCCTAAGAGTTATGTTGGTCCCGTGGGAGATGTTGGTGCCACCCACGGGGCCGTTCGGGGGCTGTTTCGAGTTTTCACCTTCTAATGCCACGTTCTAAGCCTAAGTCTAGAAATACGCAAATTCCTGTCGTATTCTCAAATCGAGAGACCCGCGGCTACGGGGTCAGTTCCTATGAGTTACGTTGGTCCCGTGGGAGGTGTTGGTCCCACCCACGGGGCCGTTCGGGGGCTGTTTCGAAATTTCACCCTCTAACGCCATGTTTTTAAGCCTAAGTCTAGAAATACGCAAATTACCGTCGTATTCTCAAACCGGGAGACCCGTGACTGCGGGGTCAGTTCCTACGAGTTACATTGGTCCTGTGGGAGGTGTTGGTGCCACCCACGGGGCCGTTCGGGGGCTGTTTCGAGTTTTCACCCTCTAACGCCATGTTTTTAAGCCTAAGTCTATAAATAAGTAAATTACTGTCGTATTATCAAATCGGGAGACCCGCGACTGCGGGGTCAGTTCCTACGAGTTACGTTGGTTCCGTGGGAGGTGTTGGTGCCACCCACGGGGCCGTTCGGAGGCTGTTTCGAGTTTTTACCTTCTAACGCCACGTTTTAAGCTTAAGTCGAGAAATATGCAAATTACCGCCGCACTCTCAAAGCGGGAGACCCGCGGCTGCGGGGTCAGTTCCAACGAGTTACATTGGTCCCATGGGAGGTGTTGGTGCCACCGGGCCATTCGGGGGTTGTTTCGAGTTTTCACCCTCTAACGCCATGTTTTTAATCCCAAGTCAAGAAATATGCAAATTATCGTCGTATTCTCAAACCGGGAGACCCGCGACTGTGGGGTTAGTTCCTACGAGTGACATTGGTCCCGTGGGAGGTGTTGCTGCCACCCACGGGGACGTTCTGGGGTTGTTTCGAGTTTTCACCCTCTAACGCCATGTTTTTAATCTTAAGTCAAGAATTATGCAAATTATGGTCGTATTCTCAAACCGGGAGACCCGCGGCTACGGGGTCAGTTCCTACGAGTTACATTGGTCCCGTGGGTGGTGTTGGTGCCACCCACGGGGACGTT
The DNA here is from genome assembly GCA_949130495.1 of Sambucus nigra. NCBI lineage: Eukaryota > Viridiplantae > Streptophyta > Magnoliopsida > Dipsacales > Adoxaceae > Sambucus > Sambucus nigra. The sequence goes on from OX422208.1 coordinate 388,478,794, forward strand.
CGGAGGCTGTTTTGAGTTTTCACCCTCTAACGCCATGTTTTTAATCCTAAGTCAAGAAATATGAAAATTATCGTCGTATTCTCAAACCGGAAGTCACGCGACAGCGGGGTCAGTTCCTACGAGTTACATTGGTCCCGTGCGAGGTGTTGGTGCCACTCACGGGGCCATTCGGGGGCTGTTTTGGGTTTTCCCCCACTAAGGACATGTTTTTAAGCCTAAGTCTAGAAATATTCAAATTATCGTCGTATTCTGTGTACCTTGCTGCTCGTTGCTTCTAGTATTTTCATTACCTTTATTGTAATGTTAGGCCCTTGAAATGGATATTGTAATGTGCTTCTAGTACTTTAATTCTAACTATGTTGCTTTCGTTGTAATGTAAGGTTGTGTAATTTTCGGATATATGTTTATGTAATCTCCAATTCTGGATATTATAAGTTTATGTTGATGTCATTATGATATGTATGTATACTAAAAATGTATCATCTAGTGCCACTGAAAAATGTATACTAAAATATGTATACTAAAAATGTATACTAAAATATGTATACTAAAAATGCCAATTCTGGATATTATAAGTTTTCGGATACACTAAAATATGTCTACTAAAAATGTATACATATTGTGCTACTGATTCACTGATCTGGTGATACAGATACCTGGTGCTACATAATGGTAGTGAAATGAAATGTGAGATAAATTAGTTAGTCAATTAAACATGCTGCACAGATTATACATGCTGCACAGATTAATTATCTGATGCTAATCTGCTATCTGATGCTACTCAATACTAAAAATGTATAGATTAGCACCAGATCAGTTATCTGATGCAATAGATTAGCACCAGATCTGTACTCATTAACTGATCAGTTATCAGATGCAATAGTTATCTGAAGCAATAGTTTTATCAGTGATCCGTTACATCAGTGATCAGTTACATAGATTATACATATTGATCAGTTACATCAGTGATCAATTACATTTACATATTGATCAGTTATATCAGTTATACTACTCAATTATAATACTCATGTATTCTCAATTATACTCAGTTATATTGATCAGTTATACTACTCAATTATACATGATCAATTATACATGACATGAGATCAGTTATACATGATCAGTTATACTACTCATCTATTAGTAATCAGTTATTCTACTGACATAAGTTATACTAACTCATTTATCAGTGACCAGTTATTCTACTCAGTTATACCAACTCATTTATCAGTTAGGGTGCTGCACAGATTACAGACATAAGTAAGAAGAGTATGTAAATGGTTCATTTGATCTGATCTGTGCTATCATTTTCTGTGTTAGTATGTAAATGGTTGTGAAGATACCTTTCATTTACTCATTTAAATGGTTGTGAAGATACCCTTCATTTTCTGTGTTCATGTAAATGGTTCATTTACTCATTTATCAATTATACACTACTCGTTTATCATTTTTTGTGCTTGCATTATACACTACTCATTTTCTATTTTCTGTGCTAGCATTATCATTTTCTGTGCTACTCTGTTTTCTGTGCTTGCTCTGCATTGTTCTAGCATTTACTCTATTTTTATACATGCTTAGCAGGAATGTAGAACCAAAACTTTCCACCGCTCCGCCCACCAAAACCACATAGGACCAATGTCATTCTAGTTGACCTGCGATCTCATAAGGTCGATGGAAGTAAAAAAAAAATCCCATCTGCGATGGAGCGAGCTAATGGATGGGTTCCTAATCCATTCTCTTTGTGCCCAGGTGCTCGGGGGCATCAGAGGGTTGACAATGGTTTCACTGTCGCCCAGATAAAAGTCATAATAGATACTGTTTAAGTCGTAATAGATACGTATTTTGGATTTAAACTTAATGGGCTAGCTCATTACGTCTTTATATGCAGTCGTAATGTAAATTATGGCATTAGTGGTATTTGACAACACAGTCTTCCCCACACACTGTATTACCCATATCTAAGTCTAGATATTTTCACATAATCATCGTATTCTCAAACCTAGGATCTCGTGATCACACGGTCAGTTCCTACGAGTTACATTGGTCCCGGGCGAGGTGTTGGTGCCACTCACGAGGCCGTTCGGGGGATGTTTCGGGTTTCCCCCCACTAACGCCATGTTTTTAAGCCTAATTCAAGAAATATTCAAATTATCATCGTATTCTCGAACTGAGGGTCCCATGATCGCGCGGTCAGTTCCTACGAGTTACATTGGTCCCGAGCGAGGTGTTGGTGCCACTCACGGGACCGTTCGGGGGCTGTTTCGGGTTTTCCCCCACTAACGCCATGTTTTTAAGCCTAAGTCTAGAAATAAACAAATTATCGTCGTATTCTCGAACCGGGGGTCCCGTGATCGCGCGGTCAGTCCCTACGTGTTACATTGGTCCCGTGAGAGGTGTTGGTGGCTCTCACGGGACCGTACGGGGCTGTTTCGAGTTTTCACCCTCTAACGCCTTGTTTTCAAGCTTAAGTCCATATATTTTTAAATTATCGTCATATTCTCAAACTGGGAGTCCCGTGATCGCGCGGTCAGTTCCTACGAGTTACATTGGTCCCGTGAGAGGTGTTGGTGCCACTCAGAGGACCGTACGGGGGTTGTTTCATGTTTTCACCCTCTAATGCCTTGTTTTCAAGCTTAAGTCCTCATATTTTCAAATTATCATCGTATTCTCAAACCGAGAGTCCCATGATCGCACGGTCAGTTCTTACGTGTTACATTGGTCTCGTGAGAGGTGTTGGTGCCTCTCACGGGACCGTACGGGGGCTGTTTCGTGTTTTCTCCCTCTAACGCCTTGTTTTCAAGCTTAAGTCCTCATATTTTCAAATTATCGTCGTATTCTGAAATCGGGAGTCCTGTGATCGCGCGTTCAGTTCCTACGAGTTACATTGGTACCGTGAGAGGTGTTGGTGCCTCTTACGGGACCGTACAGGGGTTGTTACGTGTTTTCACCCTCTCACGGGTTCGTTTGTGGGATGTTTCGGGTTTCTGCCCTCTAATGCCATGTTTTTAAGCTTATGTCTAGACATTAGCAAGTTATCGTCGTATTCTGAAACTGGGAGTCTAAAATATTTTCAACATATTATCCAACAATCAAACCAAAAATTATCCCGTATTCCTTCTAATTATCTCGTATTCCTTCTAATTATCCCATACTCCTTCTAACATACTATCCAACAACAAGCCAACAACCAATAATTTTCCAACAACCAAACGAAACCAATAATTATATCGTACTCCTTCTATCATCTAAAAGATTTAATAGATAATGTATATTAATTATATAACTACTTTAGTTAAAGTAAAGAGTACCTGGTGTGTAATGAAGAACTGGTATCTAATTGGTTAGATCTGCAATACGTAAACAATGTGTTATGAAGAACGGGTATGTAAAATTAAAGAAAGTACCTCACAAAACCACTGAAGAATTAAATCTGTTGCCTATAATATGTCGTAGATTTACATTTGACGCATATTTATTCCCCCATTTTAACATCGTAATTCAAACGAACGTGAGCAATCTGCTGCCTATAATATGTAAAGAAAAGTACACAAAGGCAAAGGAGAAAAAAAATCTATAATATCAACCCGGTGCCTATAATGTCAATGTAGTTGTGATTATTACGCTGCCATTTTAAGGTTTTAAAATACATATCCAATCAAGTTGATCACAACAAATCTCAAACTAAAACATAACTGTATGAAATCAACAAAATTATGGCATACATGTCAAGTTAAAATATGAATGAACGAAATCAAGTTGTATTCGTTCCATGTCAAGTTGTATCCTCCTAATATCTTGACGTAAACATAAGAAAATGCACATTAATTGCAAGATATGTGATATATTTTTTCATAGGCAAATCAAGAGCACACCCAACAAATTTAATAACATGTACATTTATCGACACTAGTATCAATTCAATAAATTCAACATAGTATCCAACAACCAAGCCAACAATATCTCACTATAGTAATGTGCACACATGTTTGCGACTCGTATGTAAAAAAAAAATCATTTAATTATATTTTCTCAAAAAAAAACAAGACAAGCATATTTTGTCAAAAAAAATACACACATATACAATCTAGGGTTTATTGACATAATCTATACATACACACACATACAATCTAGGGTTTATTGACATAATCTATACATAAACACACATACTATTTAGGGTTTACTAAACCCTAATATTTTGTTTGACATAAATCTATACATACACACACATACAATCTATACATACACACACATACACACATATAGGGCTTTAGATAAAAATCAAGAAATCCAAATGAATCAATGCATACCAACTGAAATCGATATTAGACAGGACGACATGACTGAACAAAAATACAATAGAAGAATAGAGCAATTTTGGTTTGAAAAAAGGGACAAAATGATCCATATTGGAATTTCCCAAAAACTACCTTAATATCTAAAAGAAGTAAATGCTTCGGCTTTGATTCTCCGTCAACTAGCGGCGTTGCAATTGGAGATAATGGTTGAGTAATGTGGAAACAAAAACCTCTAACTTCCTGCATCAATAAAAATATTATTGCACACTTTAAAAGAGGCTCTATAACAGAACAAATTATTGAAGAAGCCTACATTTATCCAAAACATAGCGAATTCATAGTTGAAGAAAATTTCTATGATGTTAAAGTACATTTCATCTTTGAGAACCACTAAATGGCCCAGCTCTGGACGTCAAGTGGACAGTCTTTGCGCTGCGATGGCGTATGACAGTCTCTGGACGTCAAGTGGACAACCTAAGTGGTACCCATGGTCAGCTAAATAATGTCTCAATCAATTATTATATTTCTAATTTAGACTGGGTGGGCTTACTTCAGTTGATACGGCAAACAAAGACTAAATGGAATTAGTTGTATTTTATTTCTAATTTAAATTTGTTAACCCTAAGATGAGAGGTCTCTTAAAAAGGGATCAACAAATTTAAACTTTTTTGTCTCTCCTTAGTTAGTGTTTATATTTCTCTCAGGATCATACGACTAAATTTTTGTGATTTCATGTTTAATTGTTAATCTGCATTCAAATTGGGTGGAAGTCGTTTATCCAAATTACATATAATTGAACCGAAACTATAATTTCAAACTCCAAATACCTTATTTAAAAACACTACCGTCAACTCACTGAACATATAATTGAAACCCCCAAACAACATCGAACATTTTTTTTAAACTAAACTAACATACAAATCAAATGAAAAAATAAATAAACTTTAGTAGAGAAATAGAGAAAGATCATATACATGGATAGTGGTACCTAAAATTACTTAGATTTGCAAAATAGAAAAAAAAAAATATAACAAATTAGAACACAATACACGATGCACAAATAAAAAATGAGCTCCGAAATAATAGAATTCGAACATTCTATACCCTTGAGATATCATAATCCAAACTGAGCTTTGAAATAATAAAATTCACCATAACCTAATAATAATTGGACTAATCACCATAACCTAACCTAAATTGAAGCCCAATATATTGAACTAATCACCATAACCTATCCTCATTTTTTATTTGTCCATTCTAAGACCCCATGAGGAGTTACATGACAATACAGTTAGTTACCATTCCAGTAAGTGTGACTGTAATATATACAATAATTTTTTAAGAACCATGCTCTGGATTAGGAAAACAAAACAAAAATGAAAAAGAAAATTTATTACATGAGCAGATAGACACAAATGACAATTTTTTAAGGTATGTTACACATGAAACTAAATCAATTATAGAAAGTTAACGATAAAACTTACACTAACCGAAACTCAACTGATGTAAATCTGTGCGAATATAATTTCATCTCATAGTCATATCCCATTTTCATTTAACCGAAACTACTCAAGATGATGCCCAATATATCAACTCCGGTTAAATTACCAGCCAACAACCAAGCAATACCCAAAACGAAACCCTAAATTAGAAACACGATAAAAGAAGGGGCGTACCTGGAAATGGAAAGATGAGAACGAAGATGGAAACCTCTACAGAGCAGCACAAAAATGGGAATCACTCACTCTTTGCACATTTTTGTGCGTGGTAGCACAAAAATAGGAGGCGACGATGGTCTTTGACGAGAGAAACGGGCCATCAATGATAAGGGGCGGGGAAATGAAATATGAGAGGTGCCTTTTTTTATATTAAGAATGACCTGGTCACAGCCTAGAGTCGTGACCCACCAACCGCGACCAATTAATGAAGCTAAGCTGCGTGGTCTAATGCCTACTGGTCACGGCCCATAGCCGTGACCCATGCCAAGAAATGGTCACGACCTCCAGCCGTGACCCCATATGTATGTGTGTTGTGCTTCGTCATACCTATGGTCACGGTCCATGTCCGTGACCCATCCGCGACCATGTTTGGAGGGAATTTGGGCGCGAATTTATCCCCAAAATGGTCACGACCTGGTCATGGCCCAAGTCCGTGACCCACAGTGGTCAGGGATTTGTGCCATGACCAACTTCAAAGCATCCACGACTCAGTGTGGTAATGAATATGGTCACGCCAAAAATTGAGATGGTCACGACCCAAGTCCGCGACCTGCTGGTCAGGGACTTGGGCCGTGACCAACTGGGCGTGACCATTTGCACGATTTGGTGTAGTGATATATATATATATATATATATATATATATACACACACAGAATAGAGAAGAGATAACAGGAAACGGGTCAGAGCCCGATTGTAAAATAATTTAAAATTAGTTTAGCAAGTATTTAAAATGCTTACCGGCTAATGCAACAATCATGTTAGTATGCGACACTCTCTTGCAAAATTCTCACCTCTCATCTGAAGTGCACGCATATCACCCTATTAATCCCAAAAGTTTACTTTAACTCAACTTAGCCATAAGGTTTCTTCTCGACAATTACTATGGCTAAGATGATTAATTGGTATAAATTAAACTCCCTCATATGTCGTATGTCATTTGAAATAACTCACTGATGTCATAAAATTTCCAAACACTTATAATAAAATTGGAGTATGTAAATCATTGCTTAACTACTTTTATGCACAGTAGAAAGTTCCCAGTTTCACGTCTATATATATTAATCACACATATAATATATACTATCAGCACCCCACATAAAATTTTTGGTGCTGGCATACTCTGCTATCAAGTCCCCGTATCACTCGTACTAAGGAAAATACTAGTTCGGAATAAATATCGAATTGTATTAACACAAAACATATACAAATGGAGGCGAATCATAGTTCCAAGTCACTAAGAGGTCAGCACATACCCTCACGTCTCTTAGGTTCGTCTGACTATCAATCAGATAGCCTGTACCAAGGAATCCTATGTTCTAGGGTACAAGTCGTTATCCCCCGTAAAGGTCCAATCGAGATAAGACTGTCCCGACGCGAAAACCCCCCGTGATAGCAAGTAGCTCGGGTACGATTTTTTACACATATATATAATATATGTACAATCACACAGTCATATATATATATATATATATATATATATATATATATATATATATATATATATATATATCACTATTCACATTTCTCAATTAGGTGCACCCACGACCCATAATTATAATTATCCGTTCTTAATACATTCTACTCGTTTATCCCGTATAACGGACTCGTCTCTTTTATTTTCAGTTATAGGTTATTCCATACTGACTTCATATCTCTCGAAGTATTCTATCTCCCTAAGTATAATTTCAGCAGGTGCTCTCACTTACTTTCTAGTCTAATTTCCTTACGAGTCTCAATCTTTGATTTAAACGTTCGCATAATTTCATACGTGTAAATCACTTCCCGTTAACCCTTAATTTCATCTTACATTAAATTCTCCCTTATTGGGGTTTACTAAAACCCTACTGGTCCTATTTATATCCCAAAATGATACTCAAGGGTTACTACGCATTTTAATCGGAATAAACCATCATAAGAGGAATATGCAATTTTTCAGGAGGGGTCGATCGATCGATCGATGGAAGGGGGTCGATCGATCGATGTTCTTGGCTCGATCGATCAATCAAGCAGTTATGACAAAAATTGTATTAACCCAGTTACGAAATTTCATCTCAAAACTCAACCAAATCTCCATATATGATTCCCAAACTCCCAACAAATTATACTACAAGTACTATATACCCAAATACGTGATTTTTTACGTAAAATATGTCCCATTTCACCAATACAATAATTTAAAGGGGTAAAATCTACATAAACTTCAAGAACCCTAATCTTTTCTTTAAATTTCAACCCTTCCAAATCTTTTCCAGATTTTCTACTTTTCAATTCATGAAATTTCGTAGTGTATCCTCTACATGAAAATTAGATGTCCAAAATATGATTTCTTCTTCTACTACATGTGAATTTTAGTCTCCAAACTACACTTTCTTTCATGAAACAAGTTCTAAGCAACTCTAGACTAACATAATTGAGACATTAACTAAAAATAAAGCAAGATAGATACTTGCCTGGAAATTTAGTTTCTGATTTGTGCAAGAAAGTGGTGTGGTTGTTTTCCCCGTCGAGCGATCTACGACTTGGCGGTGGTGGCGGTGCAAACGGTTGAGTTTTCGGCCTTGAATTGCTTGGGAAGCTTTCCCACTTCTTCTCTAATGGTCGTTATTTGATTTTGCTTTTGTTAATCCCAGATGACAAATCCTAGAAGCTAATATAACCTTGGGAAAATCGTGGGTTTAATTGCCCAAAAATACAAAATGTCCAAAATGCCCTCCCGGGATGTTAATTAGGCCTAAAAACGCCCCGAGACCCAAACTAAACCCCTCGGTACATTATTTTGACTATCTCGACCCTTTCAGACATATTGGCTCACTCGAAATGACCATACGAGTGACTTATAATTTATTCACTTTTAATAATAATAATTTAGTCCCGACACGACACAGGCGTGTCCTGACTTAATTTCCATAATTGTCATATTATTCGCTCGTGACAATTTTAATAAATTCAATCCTACATTTTACTATACTCAATAAGTAATATTTAACAAATTAACAATTTTCCAATAATTACTAACTCTCGTCACGCTAGTAACATTTAAAACAAATTTCTGAATTAATATTAAATTAATTTATATCAATTAAATTTAATAAATCCCTAAATTTAAAAGCCATAAAAATACGGGGTATTACATATCTCAATTAAATTTAATAAATCCCTAAATTTAATAGCCATAAAAATACGGGGTATTACATACTTGCCCCCTAATAACGGAATTTCGTCCCGAAATTCGGAAAATAAGGCATATCTTGTATCATATGTAACAAGGTATAAAGAATCTAATTCCCACAACATCGAAAGAGAACTACAAATCTCAATCTCATCAATTTAATACAACAAAATTCTCTTGAATAAATATAACTACAGTAAATTTCCAATGCTCTATACAACAAAATAAATAAATACAAGTCGTCTCATCTTGTATTAAAAATTCTGGATACCTTACTAGTACACAAACTATCTACATAGTAAGGCGCTCAATTACTATAGCCCCCACCTCACAGCAAGCTCGTTTAACACTCTCATTAAAGACACTTCTCATTGTGCTTTTAACCAACAACAATTGCATAAGACATGCCTATTTATTATTAATTCCTTATTATTTCAATATCATTGGGAGGTTGCACTTCACTACCTGAGAACCACTCGGATTTATCTAGACACAAAACTCCCATTCTGAGGGAAACCATACGAACATCTGATCACTTTTGTTCGCCTAAAACCGTCGTGTAATTCCACCATAGTCGCCAGACTCTAACTCACCCAATCCAAAATTTTGATTATCCGCCCATCTCTTAACATTCAGAGTAAGAAAAGTTAAGGTTTTTCCCACACCAAATCCTCAATAAGCATCTTGTTCACAATAAACAGGTACGAGTGCTCCCACGTAACCCTACCATTAGGTAATTTCCTCCCCCAATTATCGTACTATACTCCACTTGCTAGCTATAACCGTTGTGGAAAAGAAACGATCACAATGAATCCAAAATTACTTTCACATTGTTCCACTAATGGTTAATCACCGCTCGCCTACTCCCCGAGTTATGGGTGATATAACCTGCTCAAAACTAAACGTTGTCCCCGCTGCTTCCTAAAATCCCATATTGAAGGTGGGATTCAAAAATCTCAACCTAATTCAGAAAAATACTGTGTAGGACCACGTACCGGCGCGATCATTCCTTTCAAAGGAAGACTGGGGCACACTAGCTAATATTATAAATCACCCTGAAAGAAATGTCAATCACTTCCTTTTTGGGCATCTTGTTCCACACGTTCGAAGGAACTCTTGATCTTACCTTGAGGTTGTCAACTCATCCAAGAAACTTTACTGACTTTACCGGCCTCTTCCATTATAGGAATTGTTAATAGCCCCAAAATTCTTTGGTTGTTCCTCTTGTTCCAACCGATTTCTATTTATGATTGGTGCCCGCGGAGACTACTCAATATGTCCCGCTCGACATCGACCTTTTCTTGTTATGTCTCATATTAAGTGACACTTAATACTCCCCTTCTTTTCTTTGCGTATACTGAAAGTTTCGACCCATGCACTTTTCTCCACGATGTGCACCTCCGGACATTTATATACCATACTAACATCTTCACTCTTTGTACACGTCAGTCGCTCTCAACATTGGACTAATTCCAACTCCGCTCCGAGTGTTCTCCATAATAATTTGAATTCTACCCTTCTTAAGGAATACCCCTTTTAAATGGCTTCCCACAACCTTCTAACCAGATTCGGTGTGCTACTCTGAATACAAATATATGGATTTATCATCTTTCACATGGCGCACAATCTGCCCTACCACTTCCACTTCGTTATGTTAATCCCACAAGCATTTATTCCACGCGTCTATTCCCACATTTCTACAACTCAGACGATTCTAACATCAGCTAACCAGGATGCCCACACACCCTATAACCCGTACATACTAGCGTAAGCATCACATACGCTTCACACATAACACCCAATTCTTTCTTTTCCTTGTGCTCACAACGTGCTTACAACACTCGGGTACTCTCAATTACCCTAGAAATTGAAATTTTAAATCATCTTTATCATCGTTCTACCCCTCAACTCGTGGTGATAAGACAAAACTTTCAATGCTTTCTTACTACCCAACCGGCTCCACTTTTTTTTAATTTATAATTCAACTTCCAATTTATAGATATAATTACCTTCTCCTATTACGACCGAGGTACTAAACTCATAGACTAATGACCACACATCATCCTACTTCCAACCTTACACTAAGTTTCATGCGTGGGATGTCTCGCAATGCGAAATCCAAATAAGGAAACCCCTCGATACACTACTACCTAGCATTATCGATTATCGAAATCCGTTAGGCCCTCCATCCATAGCATGTACTCCTTTATTCCGTCTCTTGACAGAAAAGTACATCTCTTCCCGTAATTACACTTAACAAAGAACGTTTCGTCAATTGCACTATCGTTCAGCATTAGTGGTAATCACATTCCATAAACCTTAAATACATACCATTGGGATTCTCAAAATCCTGTCCCCAAACATATGGGTATAACTATTAGCTCTCACATCTCTAAAGGATAGATATATCAATGCGCTCTTCCTATCACTAAGTCCTGAGCTCTAAACATAATAATGAGTTAAATCTTTTCGCTCAACAGTAATCCCAATACATACTGAATCATAACAACAAAGTCCCTACACACACCGGGATCGAATATCTCGAGTCCGCTATCCCCTCCGAAGTTTCTAGAATAGAAAATATAAGTGCGAGTCCGACCCTCTAGCGGGTGAGGCCTCGCCAGAACAAAACATGTTGCACTCATACAACCATTCCGATAGCCTTACAATAACTGCCTACTATCGTACTACCCATTACTATAAAGTTGTAACCAAGACAATATCATACTCGTTTATCACATCACTAAAACGAGTAATCTAAATAAAGTATAAAACACTATTAATACACTCATTTATCCTCCACGGCTGGCACTAAGGATAATCCCGCTACACTAGGAAAAATATTCACATAATAATAATATTTATAGTTATACGCACTAACTCGTCTCACATGCTAATCTAGCAATGAACAAAATATAGTGACTCGCTCATGTCACAGAAAACACGCCTCATCCTCTGAGGATAAAACTCGTACTCCTACCTTGCCAATCGTCTTGACTGCACAAATGGTCCTCGGATGTAACACGTCTGTCCAAACCAAAATAAAAACTATTTAATCGTTGTACTTTACTAGGCATCCTACTCTTGTCCCTTTACTCACTTTTGGAAAACATTAACGCATATGATTTCACTCTCCACAAAATACCTCTACACATAATCCACTTATCACCTGTTATACTACTCATATTAGGACTGTACCTCTCTCAGACTTTGGTAGGCTCGATTTCTGATGGCTACCCCCGTTGTTCCCTTAGCCTTGTTGGTCCTAAAGGACATGCTACTGGATACAGTAGTCCTTGCTGAATTCACCATCGCTCGGTAAGAATTCAGTTATCCGATTCATTTAAGTGGGTTCCCTGATGTGTATCCACACCCCCTTGTGGTGCTACGCTACCACCGTTGCATACAATCTTATTCTTGACCAAATTCTTCGATTTTTTTAGCTTCCCACACAAAGAAGCATTATCATCTCCATTGACAAAGCACGACATTGTCAATCTCTGAATCGACCGTCCAGCAGAATTCCCTTTTAAGTATTATTAATTATATTTACAGGTCGATCTCTCACTTGGAGTCCTCTCCTCCATTTGTATCTACATCCTCTGATACAAGATTCGTTAACGGTTTAGATTCATATTCACAAATGGATCTCTGTCAGGTCCTCCTGTGATGAGTTCAGAACAACATGCACATCTCATTCTGAACACATGATGAAGGAACGTGCGGTTAAACTATACCTAAGGTCCTTCTATTAACGTAACATTTCACTATTTAGTGTGGTGGTTGACTTCCACCACTATAATTTTGCTCCGTTGAGTCAAGAAAAATTTTACCCCAAATTTCCACTTCTAGTGAACCACATTCCACTATGTTCCCAAGCCTTTGAATATATTACCTTCGTTGGGTAACACACACAATTCCCGCATGTCTAGAATCTCCGTTGATGACTCTCCTCAATTTTACCTTTCGACCCTCTCACAAGCACACCATGTTGGGTGGGTCAAATTTGTCCTCACTTTCAACTATAGCAGCACTTGAAATTTGTAGGCTGCGTCCTAGCCGTCTTTACAGTCCTGGCCTCTCGTTCCCTAGGGGTGACCTCGACTACGGTTATCATCCTCGAATATACTTTACAATCTTGACTGAGCCTTGCCTCCTGATGTCCGCCTAACGGCCCTCGTCTGACATCCTTCATTGCTCGTCATAGGCACACGCCTGAACGCACTTAGAATTCACTAATATACATACGTTATAGCTGGAGAACGGAATCTCACCATAGAAACCAACAATCCTAAACATAGGGCTCTATATCAAATAAAGTAGCGCTGGAAGCATAATCAGCCGCACAGATCCTAAAGGACAGTAGAACCTGATGCTCTGATACCACCTGTGATACCCCTTCTAATTAAATACCGGGTGATCAGTCCTTTATTAAATTAAAATCAAGGTGAACGGTTGGTTCTTTCTTAGCATCACTGTCGTAAAAATAAAATTTCCAATTTAAACACCCTAAATAATTAAGCTAAGTGTCAAAACCATTTAAAACGTTATTTCAATTTATTAAATCCAAATATGAAAACCTTTAATAATTAACAGTTTAAGACTCACACTATTATTAAGACTGGTAATAAACACCCAAGAATTTAACCATTCAGATAAACCAATACCAACTTTAAAACTACAAAGGAAAACCATCCTGACTGTAATTAAAACCCAAAGAGTAAAAATACTAAAGATAAATGAACATAATCTCTGAAAAATTCAACTGAATAAGGAAACGGGCGACACATGCCCAAAACTAATTAGAACTGCAATAAGAGTGGAATCAACAACGAGGTCGTCAAAGCAATGGCCTGCAACTCCCACATAAGCTGCAGCGTGTCCATTCCAAAGAACCTAAGCATGATGCCCCTGTGGTTGGGCACCTGTAATATATATATATATATATATATATATATATATATATATATATATATATATATATATATATACACACACGAGAGAAGAGATAACAGGAATTGGGTCAGAGTCTGATTGTAAAACAGTTTAAAATTAGTTTAGCAAGTATTTAAAATGCTTACCGGCTAATGCAACAATCATGTTAGTATGCGACACTGACCAAGCGTAAATTCTTCCGAATTTAGCCCCTTAAGTTAGTGATTTTAATATCTCGAACAAGGTAATTGAATCATTTTTAGTCCATATCATTCTATTGTTCGTTTCTAACAAAATTCCCTAGTTTTTGTGTAATTGTGATGAAGTTTTCAGGAATGGAATGCAATAAAAGAAAAGAAGAAAATTAGAAGAAATGTAAAAGGGAAAAAGTGTAAATTCCATTCGGAATTCAGAAGCAACGTCAAAATTGAAGTTGAAGAGCATGAGTTCACAAGAGCATAGGAAGAAACGGCATTCAAATCGGAGTTCTAGATCAAAAGATATGATCAGTCAAAGTTTCAAGGAAAAAGTCAAACTAGAAGAATTTCGGACCGATCCGGGTTGGATTCGGATCCATCCGAATTCACAAAGTCCAGTAGCCCCCGGATTGATGACGAATCGATGAAAGCAAAAACATCGGACCCATCCGACTAGGCCCAGACCGATCCGGTAAAAAGAAAAGAACCGATCCGGTGTATTCGGACCGATCCGAGGTTGAGCCGGACCGGTCCGGTCGTGTGAAATGCTGACAATTAATTGTTCAATTAAAACAGAGCAACTCTTGGAAAAACGTACCAACAAGCATTATTGGCTATCAATTTCGATACTTGGTGTTATAAAAGCTAGTGCCCTATATCATTTAGAGAGAGACCAACCAAGAAAGTAGAGAGAGAATTGTAACATGTTGTTAGTTGTAAGAATTTGAGAGTTAGTTTTTGAGAGAACCATTCAGAAGTTTAAATTTCTTTCATAAGAACCTTAGTTTGTATTGCTGATTAAGGAGAAGTTATCTGGATTTCAATTTCAATTACTTTCCTGCTGCTGAATTCAAGTAATATCATTCTATTCTCTTTTACTTTATTATTTGCAATTTTATTTCCCATGTCTTGTAGTTCCATAATTACGAGTATGAATTTGTTCTTCAATCCAATCATGAGTAGCTAAATTTCCCAAGGGTTGGGGTACATGAACTCAATCCAAGGCAGATTATCTATGTAGAAAACAGAGGCTAAATTAAAATATTGATTGAATCGTGAAAGAAAATTATACAAAAACTGTCAATCTTTTAATCTCTCTTGACCTAGGTACTTGAGATGTTTAAGAAAGCTTTGCTAGTATAATTTATCATTCACCGCTTTATACCTATTTTTGATTTCATATGATGCGGGCTTGAACCTCATATATGTAATGCTTAGAAGTTATAAAGGTTGGATCTAATCAATTATTTTAATTTACAAGTCTAGTATTCTCTATGATAATTTGCTAAGGATTGAGGGATTGTATTCTACCCTGTTTTCTCCCATCTGATTAAAAGTTTTTTCCTGCAATTTTTAGTCTGTTTTCATTAAAATTTCCAGTTTTCTTTTGTTAAGAAAATTTTTATTTCACTAGAAATCTTCCAAAATGATTAATCATCTTTTTGTTTATTTTAAGAAATCATTTTCAGATCTAATAAGTTTCCTGATTACTAGTTGACATTTTCTTTCCCTGTGGATTTGATCCCGACTTACCGGGTTATTACTTGAGCGATAGGTTTGCACTTGAACCTAGAGTGAACGCACTTTTAAGACAAATTTTAAGTCGTGTCAAGTTTTTGGCGCCGTTGCCGGGGAATGAAAAATTGTTAAATTTTCACGAAAGTTATTCGTATCTACAAGTGATTTCTATAAAAAAAAAAAAATATTTCATTTCATATCTTATGTGCTTATGTTGAATTCATCCCCCACCCAAGTTCACGAAAATCCTATAGCCGAAGCAAGTTCGAAAAATTCCGAGTCTCTTCCTTTTTGGGTTCCACCTCCTTCGCCTAATAATTCCATTACTAGTCGTACATTGAGTCAAACCCGGAGTGAGAATTCTGAACCTTTTGGTAGCGATATGTCGGAACATGGTAATGTTGGTGTTGGTGCTGGAGAGGATGAGATTTTATATCTTCCTATGAAAGATTTGTTATTTCCGGAGCGAACTGTTACCCCTGGTTGCATTTTACTCCTGTATAATGTCGGTCAGTTCCATTTTCGGAATGGCATGATCCAAATCCTTCCTACATTTCATGGGATGGATTCTGAAAACCCATATCTCCATATTCAAGAGTTCGAAGATACATGTGAGACTTTTGGAGACCAAGCTTGTCCACAAGATGTAGTCCGGTTGAAGCTCTTCCCTTTTTCCTTAAAAGATAAAGCTAAAACTTGGTTATGGTCCCTACCCCCAAATTCCGTGTTATCTTGGAGGGATATGCAAAACAAGTTTATATCAAAAAATTTCCCACAACACAAAACTAATTCTGTTAAAGCCCAAATTCAAGCTTTTCGACAAAATGAGAATGAGGCTTTTGATAAATGTTGGTAGAGATTTCAGGAGTTAGTGAGTGCGTGCCCACATCACGGTTTTGAAAAGCATCATTTAATTTCATTTTTCCATCAAGGCCTTACATTAGCGTCGAAACAACTTGTCCAAACCATGTGTGAAAGACCTTTTTGGGAGTTAAATTCGAGCGATGCTGAAGCTCATTTGAAATATATAGCTGAAACTACCCAAGCATGGGATACTTCTGATCCCAATAGTCAAAATAGAAATCGACAAGTGTCCAACTTGCCTGCTGCGTCCGGTATTTATCACTTGGACAAGGACACTTTGTTGGATCGAAAATTTGACCAATTAGAAAAGAATTTCAGAGATATGCTTGAAGTGCGATTGAGAGATGTGACTGGATCCGTACAAACTGGAAAGGAGAAAGTGTGTGCCATCTGTAATGCGGGTCATTCTACCAAAGGATGTCCTACCATTCCTGCATACAAAGCAATGTATACTTAACAGGTTGAGGCAATAGGGGGTTTTCGAGGAAATTATAATGCACAGCAAGGGAATGCATATAATCAGTCGTGGAGGAATCCTGGATTCAATTATGGACAACCTCAAGGTGGGATGGTTCATAATCCACAAATGACTCTACCACCACCTCCTCAATTTCAGCAAGTGGCTCCTCCAATGCAAAATTCTATGCAAGTACCACCTCCTGGTCCGTATGTAGCTCCACCTAGGAGAACTCTTAAAGATAATTTCAATCAATTCATCCAATCCCAAAAAGAGAGAGATGCTAAATATGATCGAATGTTTGCTGAAATGCATACTAGCATTTCTAGGTTGTAAGCTGCGGCGAATACTCAAGAGAAAGGTAAACTTCCAGCCCAAGGCCAAAGACCTCCTCTTCAAGGTCAAACCACGATTGGCTCCACATCATCGGAGTTGCAAGAACATTGTCAAGCTGTTACTACTCTTCGTAGTGGCCGCGTGATTGATCTATCACCAAAGCTTCCAAAAATGAATGATGATGGAGTTGAACCAGAAATTTCTAAGGAATCTGAAATTCCCGAGTATGAAGAACCTTCTTTAGAAAAGGAATTGAAAGATAAGGAAGTTCGACCTTAAATTGAAGTCAAGTTGCCTATAGCTGCTCCATTTCCTCAATGCTTAGAGCCACCCAAGAAAGGGGCTTCACGTACCGAGGTGTTGGATGTGTTGAAGCAAGTAAAATTGAATTTGCCATTCCTTGATGTTATTCAACAAATTCCAGCATATGCTAAGGTTATCAAAGATCTTTTTACTGTCAAAAGACGGCTTAAGGTAAAGAAAAATGTTTTCTTGGCACAAAATGTGAGCTCGATTCTTCTCAACGATCTTCCATCTAAATTCAAAGATCCAGGTGCACCTACCATTTCGTGCATCATAGGAGAGAAAAGAGTGGAAAAAGCATTGGTTGATTTAGGTGCGAGTGTCAATATCCTTCCATACTCCATTTATAAGTAACTTGAATTAGGTGATTTAAAACCTACCCGAATCACTCTATAGTTAACAGACAGAACAGTGAAAGTGCCTCGAGGGATTGTAGAAGACGTGATAGTTCAAGTGGACACGTTCTACTCTCCGGTTGATTTTGTCATTTGGGACACTGAGCCTGTACCCCATATGAGAAATCATGTTCCAATAATATTGGGTCGTCCATTCTTAGCTACTGCTAATGCTTTGATCAATACACGGAATGGCCAAATGCATCTCACTTTTGGAAACATGACTCTCGAGACTAATATTTTCAATGTCGCTAACCAAATGGGTGATGAGGATGGAATTCTTGAGGTTGATCTTATTGAAGAGGTAGTGGATGAGAATATTGAGAAAATCATAGGAGGAGATGATTTGGAAGTGTGTTTAGTGCAAAGTGGTGAGGAAAAGAGTTCTTATACTGAGTTTGAGCGTGATATGGAAGAGTTGAAAAATTGGTTACAAGATGAAGAAAGTTTTGAGAGTTTGAGAGATGTTGACTGGATTTCTAGGTATGAAGAATTACCGCCGAGGGAGACAACCATGAGTCCCTCTGAAAATAGATTTCCTAGTCATGAGTTGAAGAAACTACCCTCACATGTCAAATATGCCTTTCTAGGAGAGAATGATACATTTCCTGTTGTTGTGTCTTCCCGTCTAGAAAAAGAGCAAGAGGGTATGTTGTTGGATGTGTTAAGAAAGCATAGAAGTGCTTTTTGTTGGACTATAGCAGATTTGAAAGGTATAAGTCCATTGATTTGTACCCATAAAATCCATCTTGAAGAAGAAGTGAAGCCCTCGCGTGAGATGCAAAGGCGTTTAAACCCAACCATGAAAGATGTTGTAAGAGCGGAAATCATCAAATTGTTAGATGCTGGAATTATCTATCCCATTTCAGATAGCAAATGGGTGAGCCCAATTCAAGTCGTTCCAAAAAAATCAGTAATGACCGTGGTTGAAAATGCTAAGGGGGAATTAATACCTCAACGCACCACCACCGGGTGGCGTGTTTGCATTGACTACCGAAAGTTCTATGCCGGAACTCGAAAAGATCATTTTCCCTTACCATTTATCGATCAAGTGATTGAACGAGTGGCAGGCCATCCTTACTATTGTTTTCTAGATGGGTATTCCGGATATAACCATATTGAAGTGGATGTACTTGATCAAGAAAAGACGACTTTTACATGTCCGTTTGGTACGTTTGCCTATAAACGTATGCCATTTGGGTTATGTAATGCGCCAGCTACTTTTCAAAGGTGCATGTTAAGTCTCTTTAGCGACATGATTGAAAAAGGTCTTGAGGTGTTCATGGACGATTTCAGCGTTTTTGGTCCATCTTTTGACCAATGTTTAGCTAATCTTGAAAGTGTTCTATTCCGATGTGTGGAAAAAGACTTAGTCCTCAATTGGGAAAAATGCCATTTTATGGTTACCGAGGGTGTAGTTTTAGGCCACATAGTCTCATCTAGGGGGATTAAAGTTGATCCAGCCAAAATTGAAGTAATAACTGAGTTACCCCCGCCAAAATCACTTAAAGATGTGAGGTCCTTTCTAGGCCATGCTGGATTTTATAGGAGGTTTATCAAAGACTTTAGCGCCATCGCTAGAACTTTGAGTAATCTTCTCATGAAAGACACTCCATTTGAGTGGAATAAAGCATATTAAGAAGCTTTTGATAAACTTAAAAGCATGCTTGTTTCTGCACCTATCATGCAAGCTCCGGATTGGTCACTACCATTTGAGCTTATGTGTGATGCAAGTGATTACGCTATTGGGGCTGTTCTTGGACAGAGGAAAGATAAGAAAGCTCATGTTATTTACTATGCTAGTAGAACATTATCTGGCCCTCAGCTTAACTACTCTACTACAGAGAAAGAGTTACTAGCAGTCGTTTTTGCTCTCGACAAATTTCGCTCGTACATTGTTGGGTCACCTATCATATGCTTCACTGATCATTCGGCACTTAAATATCTCTTGATTAAAAAATATGCCCTCTCCCCTTTTAGGATTTTTCTACCTATGTTTGTTTTTTTCTTTTATTTGTTTCCACCGTGTTGTCACAGCTTGTAATATACAGTTTTAGTCTAATATTGGCTTGTTTTATTTCTCGCACTCTTTCTGTTATCTTCTTTATCTATCTTATCCTTTGATTGAGGACAATGCAAATCATTAAGTTAGGGGGGATGACAGGTGCGTATTCATAAAACTTCGCCTAAAATAATAAAATAAAAAAAATAAAAAAAAATTGAAAAGCAAAAAAATATTTTTGTTCAAAATAAATAAAAATTGGAATTTAAAATTTTCAAAAATGTCACCTTTATTCTATTTAAAGTCTCAAATTGTTAAATCATAATGCACTAAGCCAAAATTGACCAAAGATGGAAATTGAAAGAAAATTGACGACTTTACGAATAAGTGTGGAGTTTAATAAAACCCGGTGAGATTTCGAGCCTTTCAATTTTTTTTGAGTTTTTAAATCAATCCGAGTTTATGATTAACTCAAAGTTCTTTTCAGCGTTTTAATAAGTCGTTGATGATCTCAAACCTTTATTTTGATCGGTTATGGGAAATGTGTGAAATGTTATCTCAAAATTCGTGCTAAATATATCTCTAAACTTAATTAATCTCGAGATGCATATGTTAATGTGATTAGCAATTTGGACAATGAAGTAGGCCCTCGTTTGTTACCCAAAAATATTAGCCATAAAAAGTTGTGAAAACAAAATTATCCCTTTGCAACCCACTTTGATCCTAACAAAATATTATCCTTTCGTTTGATAACCCGAAAAACCCAAATAGCCCGGAATTGTGAAAATTGAGAATATTCATCAAGAAAGTCCAAATTGTGCAATAAAAAGGGGCAAGGAAGAAAAAAATAGATATGCTCAACAAAAAAAAAAAAAATAATAATAGTGAAAAAAAAATAGAAAAAGAAGAGAAAAATGAGCAAATGCCCGAAAAAGCACTAATGGACATCATAAGGACATTTTCCAATTTCGAACAATCCGTCTATTCCCAATTTTACCCTTTACACCTTAACCCCAAGAAAAGTCCTAACCGAGTCCAAATTGCGAAATTGGTTATCGCGTGGAGAGCTAAGACATGAAAAGACAATATAAGAGATTAAAATGGTGTGAACTAGAGATGATGTTTCCCGTTTCCTAATAACTGTATTCCGATGATGAGATTTTTCACCATATATTTCCTTCTTTTCAATTTTGTATGCATGAATTTGTGTCCATTATATTTACTCTTTATATCATGCATACCGAGAGAAAATAGCCACAATCCGAGTGATTCGTTTGTGAGTGCATCCGTAAGAATTTGAATCAAAACGAATTTTCGAAAAGTAACGTAATGCTCAATCGGTGGAAATTTGAGGTTTAATTTTTGGCTTTGCACACACACACTATGGTTTGAGAGAGTTTAATATGAGTTTATTGTGATTATTTTTTCCGAAAAGTTTAAATTGTACAATTTTTAAAGTATTTTGATATTTATTTGAGTCAATAAAGAATTTTGTGGGTGTATTCACTGCAAACCCTCACGAGACAAAACTCGTCCTACTAGGGTAACCTAGGGGTTTAAAGGCTTGTTGCATATGCTCAATGAAATCGCGTGCCTGCGAAAGTGGAATTTTACTTTAATAAAGGAATTTTCAAGAGTTGAATTCAAATACATTGCCCGGGACGTGCAAAGTCCTAGGTTAGGGGGATTTGACCAAGCGTAAATTCTTCCGAATTTAGCCCCTTAAGTTAGTGATTTTAATATCTCGAACAAGGTTGTTGAATCATTTTTAGTCCATATCATTCTATTGTTCGTTTCTAACAAAATTCCCTAGTTTTTGTGTAATTGTGATGAAGTTTTCAGGAATGGAATGCAATAAAAGAAAAGAAGAAAATTAGAAGAAATGTAAAAGGGCAAAAGTGTAAATTCCATTCGGAATTCAGAAGCAACGTCAAAATTGAAGTTGAAGAGCATGAGTTCACAAGAGCATAGGAAGAAACGGCATTCAAATCGGAGTTCTAGATCAAAAGATATGGTCAGTCAAAGTTTTAAGGAAAAAGTCAAACTAGAAGAATTTCGGACCGATCCGGGTTGGATTCGGATCCATCCGAATTGACAAAGTCCAGTAGCCCCCGGATTGACGACGAACCGATGAAAGAAAAAACTTCGGACCCATCCGACTAGGCCTAGACCGATCCGGTAAAAAGAAAAGAACCGATCCGGTGTATTCGGACCGATCCGAGGTTGAGCCGGACTGGTCCGGTCGTGTGAAATGCTGACAATTAATTGTTCAATTAAAACATAGCAACTCTTGGAAAAACGTACCAAGAAGCATTATTGGCTATCAGTTTCGATACTTTGTGTTATAAAAGCTAGTGCCCTATATCATTTAGAGAGAGACCAACCAAGAAAGTAGAGAGAGAATTGTAACATGTTGTTAGTTGTAAGAATTTGAGAGTTAGTTTTTGAGAGAACCATTCAGAAGTTTAAATTTCTTTCATAAGAACCTTAGTTTGTACTGCTGATTAAGGAGAAGTTATCTGGATTTCAATTTCAATTACTTTCCTTCTGCTGAATTCAAGTAATATCATTCTATTCTCTTTTACTTTATTATTTGCAATTTTATTTCCCATGTCTTGTAGTTCCATAATTATGAGTATGAATTTGTTCTTCAATCCAATCATGAGTAGCTAAATTTCCCAAAGGTTGGGGTACATGAACTCAATCCAAGGCAGATTATCTATGTAGAAAACAGAGGCTAAATTAAAATATTGATTGAATCGTGAAAGAAAATTATACAAAAACTGTCAATCTTTTAATCTCTCTTGCCCTAGGTACTTGAGATGTTTAAGAAAGCTTTGCTAGTATAATTTATCATTCACCGCTTTATACCTATTTTTGATTTCATATGATGCGGGATTGAACCTCATATATGTAATGCTTAGAAGTTATAAAGGTTGGATCTAATCAATTATTTTAATTTACAAGTCTAGTATTCTCTATGATAATTTGCTAAGGATTGAGGGATTGTATTCTACCCTGTTTTCTCCCATCTGATTAAAAGTTTTTTCCTGCAATTTTTAGTCTGTTTTCATTAAAATTTCCAGTTTGCTTTTGTTAAGAAAAGTTTTATTTTGCTAGAAATCTTCCAAAATCATTAATCATCTTTTTGTTTATTTTAAGAAATCATTTTCAGATCTAATAAGTTTCCTGATTACTAGTTGACATTTTCTTTCCCTGTGGATTCGATCCCGACTTACCGGGTTATTACTTGAGCGATAGGTTTGCACTTGAACCTAGAGTGAACGCACTTTTAAGACAAATTTTAAGTCGTGTCAGACACTCTCTTGCAAAATTCTCACCTCGCATCTGAAGTGCACGCCTATCGCCCTATTAATCCCAAAAGTTTACTTTAAATCAACTTACCCATAAGGTTTCTTGTCGACAATTACTATGGCTAAGATGATTAATTGGTATAAATTAAACTCCCTCATATGTCGTATGTCATTTGAAATAAATCACTGATGTCACAAAATTTCCAAACACTTATAATAAAATTGGAGTATGTAAATCATTGATTAACTACTTTTATGCACAGTAGAAAGTTTCCAGTTTCATGTCTATATATATTAATCACACATATAATATATACTATCAGCACCCCACATAAAATTTTTGGTACTGGCATACTCTGCTATCAAGTCCCCGTATCACCCGTACTAAGGGAAATACTAGTTCGGAATCACTCTTGAACTGTATTAACATAAAACATAAATAAATGGGGGCGAAGCATAGTTCCAAGTCACTAAGAGGTCAGAACATACCCTCACGTCTCTTAGGACCGTCTGACTATCAATCAGATAGCCTGTACCAAGGAATCCTATGTTCCAGGGTACAAGTCGTTATCCCCCGTAAGGGCCCAATCGAGATAAGACTGTCCCGACGCGAAAACCCCCCGTGATAGCAAGTAGCTCGGGTACGATTTTTTACACATATATATAATATATGTACAATCACATAGTCATATATATATATATATATATATATCACTATTTATATTTCTCAATTTGGTGCACCCACGACTCATAATTATAATAATCCATTCTTAATACATTCTACTCGTTTATCCCGTATAACGGACTCGTCTCTTTTATTTTCAATTATAGGTTATTCCATACTGACTTCATATCTCTCGAAGTATTCTATCTCCCTAAGTATAATTTCAGTAGGTACTCTCACTTACTTTCTTGTCTGACTTTCTTACGAGTCTCAATCTTTGATTTAAACGTTCATTTGTAAATATCACTTCCCGTTAACCCTTAATTTCATCTTATATTAAATTCTCCCTTATTGGGGTTTACTTATATCCTAAAATGTTCTAACAATAATACTCAAGGGTTACTACGCATTTTAATCGGAACAAACCATCATAAGAGGAATATGCAGTTTTCCAGGAGGGGTCGATCGATCGATGGAAGGGGGTCGATCGATCGATGTTCTTGGCTCAATCGATCGATCAAGCAGTTATGGCGAAAACTGCATTAACCCAGTTACGGAATTTCATCTCCAAACTCAACCAAATCTCCATATATGATTCCCAAACTCCCAACAAATGATACTACAAGTACTATATACCCAAATACGTGATTTTCTATGTAAAATATGTCCGATTTCACCAAGTATAACAAATTAAATGGGCAAAATCTACATGAACTTGAAGAACCCTAATCTTTTCTTTAAATTTTAACCCTTCCAAATCTTTTCCAGATTTTCTACTTCTAAATTCATGAAATTTCGTAGTGCATCCTCTACATGCAAATTAGATGTCCAGAATATGATTTCTTCTTCTATTACATGTGAATATTAGTCTCCAAACTACAATTTCTTTCATGAAACAAGTTCTAAGCAACCCTAGACTAACATAATTGAGACATTAACTAAAAATAAAGCAAGATAGATACTTGCCTAGAAATTTAGTTTCTGATTTGTGGAAGAAAGTGGTGTGATTGTGTTCCCCGTCGCGCGATCTACGATTTGGCGATGGTGGCGGTGCAAACGGTTGAGTTTTCGGCCTTGAATTGCTTGGGAAGCTTTTCCACTTCTTCTCTAATGGTCGTTATTTGATTTTGCTTTTGTTAACCCTAGATGACAACTCCTAGAAGTTGATATAACCTTAGGAAAATCGTGAGTTTAATGGCCCAAAAATACGAAATGTCCAAAACGCCCTCCCATGATGTTAATTAGACCTAAAAACGCCCCGAGACCCAAACTAAACTCCCGGGTACATTATTTTGACTATCTCGGCCCTTTCGGACACATTGACGCACTCAAAGTGACCATACGGGTGACTTAGAATTTATTCACTTTTAATAATAATAATTTAGTCATGACACGACACAGGCGCGTCCTGACTTAATTTCCATAATTGTCATATTATTCCCTCATGACAGTTTTAATAAATTCGATCCTACATCTTACTCTACTCAATAAGTAATATTTAACAAATTAACAATTTTCCAATAATTACTAACTCTCGTCACACTAGTAACATTCAAAATAAACTTTCGGATTAATATTAAATTAATTTATCTCAACTAAATTTAATAAATTCCTAAATTTAAAAGCCATAAAAATACGGGGTATTTCAAGAGTCATAAAAAAAATTCAGAAGAAAAAAATAGTTTAGCTTTTGAATAATTTTCAAGTCTAGTTTTTAGTTGTCTTTTGTAATCAACTGCTGAAAATTGTGAAGAAGTTGAGCGCATGTCAAAACGCATTTCAAGACAAATTTGTGAAAAAAAATTCGTATTGTAATTTTGCATTCTCTTTTCAATTTATTTCCTTCTTGACATATTACTTATTGTTATTTATGCACACATGAGAATGTTTGGCTAAACACCCCGTTCAAGGGGTGGGATGCACTACGAATGATATTAGTTTAATTAATCAATTTCATTAATGCTATAATTATAGAAAAATTTATTTTTAACTGTCACCAATTAATTTATGTATCGAGAGTTAGTAAATTAGTTGAACAAATTAATGTTTGAATTTAGGAATCGAAATAGGGATAGGTTTTTTCGATATTTGAATATTAATTCAGTATTGAAATTCGAGGATTGATATTGTTTTCGTTAAATTGATCCTAGCGGGTAATTTTCTGAAAATAGTATAATTCCTAATTTTTCATTGTGTGACATTTTAAAATTAATTTTATGAAAATGATTTTATTAAATTTATAATTTTAACGAGAGTTAGATTATCTATTTAATATTAGCTCGAAATATTTCACATTAATAAATTGAGAGATTAAAATAATTGAAAATACAGTGTAATCCTATCTCTTGACCTTTTCACACTATTTCACACTCGATTGCACATTCTCTTTTCGTTATTTAGTCATAATTTTAATTTTAGCTTTAATTAGTTAATTTTTTCCTTGAAATTATTTTTAAAAATAAATAAAAAAAATATTTTCATAAAAATTGAAATTGCAAGTTTTAACATTAATGGTTTTACATTAGAAGTTGGATCGATACCCGTACTTACCATAATACGAGTTATTTTTAGACAAGTTTTGTAGGTACTCAAGGAAATTTTGATAGTGACTTTTGAAGGCAACGACGAACGTACACCTAAAGAGCCTCTTATCAAATGGCGTTGTTGCCGCTTTCTTGATGTGGAGACAAATTGAAGATTTGTAATTTTTTTTAGTTGTAATTATTATTCCTCCTCCCTCCTCCTTAGACTGGTTGTATAGGATTTTTGATGTTTTGTATTTATTTGGGTGCATTTTGACACCATATTATTTTTGTAATAATTATTCCATCAAAATAAAGAACATAAAGCGAAAAGGAAAACCTCAAAAGGTAGAGAGAGCTTCCAAGACGAGGATTTTGAAGCCTCTCTACTTTGGGTCGGTAGGACTCCCGAGGATGACTTAGATAGGCGAAATCTCCCCCCGGTCGCCTCAACTCGGTATTCACCCCACGTGTGTAAAAATCGTGGGAGGTATAATTTTTTTATCCCTCGCGACTCTCCTGCTAGCGAGTTAATTTTTGTGTGATTAATTGCTCCTATGTTCTTTTAATCTCTTCATCGCACTTAAATTGAATGGTTTTATGAATTAATTTACCTAAGACCTGGACCCGGTCATTGAAACGAGAAGGGAGTTCATCACCCGACTCACTCGCTTATCCATTGTGTGCTACCCTAGCTGTCATTAAATTTAAAATCAATCAGCTAGCTAGCCCCGTAGGAACACATTTTTACAACAGGAGATCACAAAGATAAATTTCGTTATTTTTGTCGCCCGCGAAATTAATTAAAATTTGACTACCCCTCTCACTAATTTTGAAGAAAATAATTGGCTACGTGCTCGTTAGGATTTTTTCTTGACTCGTGTGTATCCAATTCGATTCTTTAGGTAGTCGTTTTTCGTTAGTTCGACCACATCAAGAGTCCATTTTCTCCCATTTTCCAAAAAATACCAACAATATTTTATTTTTAAATATTTTTAAAATTCCCCAAAAGATTTTTTTTCCGTATTTAAAATGCCAAAAATATTTTCCTTTTCTTATTTTCAAAAGTCAAAAAAACATTTTCTCTTCTTTTGAAAAATATTTAAAAAACCCAAAAAATATTCCTCTCGTCATGGCCGACGAACGTCTTTTACATGAGTACTTTGGTCGTTTCCCCTTATTTGATGTTAAGACCGAATCGAACCTTCATTCATTAATTCATGGCTTTAACTCTCAAACTCCCATCGTTGATACTCGTGTGTCGTCCACGCACACATCTCCTACTCCACCACCTCCGGTGACGAGTGTCAACCCATCCCATGCTTCGTCATGCACATACTGCTTTCCGGTAGACCATTTTTCCCATGAGTGTCCACTTATTTTCACTCCTTCTGAACCCACCATGGAACATGTGTCTCCGTATGGCACTGTTTCGGAACCACCTTCGACGTATTTTCATGACATATCCAATGTCGAAGGGTATGAGTACCCAAGCTATTCATGGAGATCTAATCACCCTTCCATGCAATATGAATCCCAACGTCATGTTGTGGATCCTTATGGTTTCCAACAGTCGTCATCGCCACCTTGTGCACCCATTCACGATCCGTTCTCTCACTACGTACCCCATGAGCATCAACCATTTGTCCATCACGAAGGCGCTCCTTTCGTGTATGATGAACTTGGCCCCACTCCACACACTTCATTCGAGTATTCTCCGTATAGTCCTATCCATAGCGAGTTGTGTCCACCTCAACCACCGTCGCCACCCGCCACCACTTCAACACCATCTTGCACATCCGCTCTCGAAAGTCTCTTTCACTAGTTCGCGCACACTCTTCAATCTCAAACAGAATCACTTAAAAGGCTTGAATAATGATTATATGATTTTGAGTGTGCGAAAGAGATGGATTCCACCCCAAGTCGACCCATTATTACACCTACGTGGGACGATGATGTGTTGTCTTGTGCCACGAATTTTGAGTGTGACCAACCCTATCATCCTGAGAATATTGAAGTTGAGACCACCCAGTGGTCCGGGCCCCAAGTTGACAACTGTGTTTACCTATCCCTTGACTGCGAGACTGATCCCACGCTACCTTATCCTTTTACACCCATCATTGAGGTTCCTATTCCCTTTCTCGACGAATCCAAAAATACGCCCGAGCTTTTACCTTATGCCCCAATTGCATATGTCTTTGACATGCCCATCTCTTTTAGGTTAGCTCCGGCTACGAGTGCTTCCCACTGTCTTGAGATTGAGTCCGAGATGGTTCCTACCTCTCTTTATATGGATCATGTCCCACCATGTTTGGATCCCGTTGAGTCATATATTAACGTAGATTCATCTATCTCGGATTTGGATGCCTCATTTGATTTTTCCACTACTTCGGATGGTGACTTTCGGGTGGAGAAGTTGACCACGCCATCTTTAAATACAACACTTCAGTCTGAGTCTTCCCTTCCTCCTCCCGATAAGTGTGTGTCCCCTACTTTCGAGTTAGATCATATTTCCCCACCCTTTGTCCCACCCGACCCACACATTTTCCAAACCACCCCACCACTTAATTCAGACCTTGCTCTTATATGTTCCCTATTTACATCTAAGCATTTAGGTCCTCACCTACACCCACCCTCCACCCTAGTGCTCTACGATCCCATTTGTGCATTTTTCTTACACCCCATATCTATGAGAGTATTTTTGCTACTCTCAACATATGTGACACCGAGCTTGTTCCTTTATGCACACCACTTCCTTGTGGTGTTGATTTTTTCCAGCTATCTCTCCCTGGTGTGTCACACCACAACCATTATCATCGTCCATTTATAAAATGGTCACGACTTTCTATGAGGCCCTCCCTATCACTATTGCCAAACCATTTTGTATCCCTATACAATTTGAGCATCATGTTTATAGGGCCCTTGTTTCCCTCACATTTACGCTCAATACGGCCCGTGACCGGTGCCTGTTCACCCTCACCCTTCGTCCATATACCCTTCTACCCGCCCGCCCATGGTCTATTGATGCTTTGCATCGAGTGATGCACTTTGCTATACAAGTGCATTGACCTATTTTCTCCTTTATCCAGCAAGACTGACGCTTCAGTCTCGTTTGGGGGTGATTCTCATCACCTCATTTTTCTGCCGCCTCCCACTTTCATAGATTTTATCTTTAGGGGAGATTGCTCCGGTCTAGCTGAAGAGATTAAACTTAGCGCTACCGGGAGACATCCCATCGTTCGTTATTTCTGAGTATGAGTTTTATCCTGTTTGAGGGTGGTGTTTCGCACCACCCAATAATTTTCACATGCTTTATAGACTTGTACGTATTTGTGTCGCATCTGTTCTTCAAGTTCCCCCTCTGCTCTATCACGCGGTACTATTTCATTAGTGGTTCGTTATGGTAATATCTTTCTTCCATTGTGCTTTTCATTTTTATATGTAGTTTTAAACATCGAGGATGATGTTCTCTTTTGTTTGGGGGTGGGAAATTTATCAAAATCGTACCTCTTTTGAAAATTTTCAGAAACAAGTGATTTTAAATATTTTGTGTAGTTAAATTTAAATTTTGATGACATGAATTGTCTATCACCCCTCTTTTAGAAATCTCGGAATACCTATGTTTGACCCAAAAATTACGCTTTTAATCTTAAATTAATTAATACCTCTAAAAGCATACTTGCACTATGAATTCCTAAACTCGACAATTTTACACTATCACGTTTATAATCAAAAGTTAAAGAGTAACTATATTCTCAAGAAAGCCTTAAAAGATCACTAGTGAAGACTTAAACCCGTGAGATTTGAGGTTTTCATCTTTTTGAGAGTTTTTACATATCTCCGAGTCACAAGTTGACTCAACTTTTTTTGGATACTGCACTTAGTCGTTGCATGATCTCATTATTTTTCAAATTTGGTTTAATCACTAAGAATGACATTACTTTCGGGTTGTAAGAAACATGTATCTTGTAGTTTGTTCCGAGCACTAAATCGATTTTTCCATACACTTACCATTTTTACCCCTCACTCCACCTCATCCCATGTTTTCCTTACCCATACATGTCCCATATACCATCCATATATCATTCCCTATTATTACCATCGTTTTTTTTAGAAAAAGAGTGTTTAGATTTCAAATGTAATTTGTCTTCATTTTCGTTATGAAAATAAAAATGTATCGCAATTAAAAAAAGAAAAAAAAAAGTAAAAAAAGAAGCAAAGAAAGAAAGAAGAAAAAAAATAGAAAAAAATAGAAACGAAGAAAAAGAAAGCATGCGATTAAAAATTTGAAAAATGAAGGTATTATTTAGTCACACTTTTCTCAAAAACTTTACTAGCATATCTTCTTCATGCCATTTTCCCATTCTCCCATACACATATCACATTTTTCACCATTGGTAAAGTGTTCGGGCAAATGAGAAGACTATATGGTCAATAATTCGACATTGTCGACATAGTGGTTAGCATTCCTTCACGAGATCAGATTTTTTCATGTATCCATCATTTTTTATAAAGTGTGTGAGACGTTTGAACTTACTTACATTTACTCACCTCCTCACACATTAGAGGGATACACTTACCCAATTCTCAGAGAGTTCGATTCAGAGAGATATATCCAGTATGAATTGAAGTCAAAGCTTTGATTCTATAAAGGCGATCTAGGAATTACTCTAATGATACTTAAAATTATTTCACACAACACACGCTGAATTTTAGGAAGGATTGCATATCTTATTTTGATAGTTGAATACGGTGTTCCTTGATGTCCTTTTAAAGTTGGGTTGTATAGCGTTTCATCATCTACTCAGATATTGCATTTAAATATGTTTTCGAATTTTGTGGGTACATTCACTGCAGACCCTCACGAGACACCACTCGTCCTATAGGGAAACCTATAGGTTTAACGGCTTGTTGCACATGCTAAGTGCAATCACCAGTGCCTGAGAAAGTGACACACTTTTGATTACTCATTTATGTTCTCTCTCTATTTTTACTCGAGAACTAGCAATGTTCTGTATCGGGGTGGTGTGATAAGCACCAAAAAGTGTATAATTTATGCCCCGAATAGATGCGTTTTAGTCGTTCGTTTGTAATAAAATTGGCCTTATGTTCGTATTTTATTATTTTACAGGTCAATACGCAGTTGCGGTACAAATAGCGCTAAATTCAGTCAATTGCGACACAATAGCGATCAAAAGCATGCATCGAAGAAATCAAAGGAGACCGCGAAGTCAGAGCCCAATTTGGAGCTAATTCCCTTGTCCCGTAACCTCACCCGAGCCTAAACTTGTCCCCAAACCTGATCCAGACCAAGCCCAAACCATCACCCGAGCATGTGTGTGTTGAGTTTAAGCCTTTTTAGATTTTTTTCAGATTTTTATTTTGAGTCGTTTTATTTTTATGATTTATTTAGGATTTTTTAGAATTTATTTGCATATTTTTCTATTTCTATTTCTTTCTTTTTTTTATTAGTTTTTAGTTTTTATTTATTTTTTCTTAGGATTAGTTTTTAGGAATTTATTTTTCTTTAGTTTTTAGTTTTAATTTATTTAGTTAGGATTTTTTTGTTTTTCTTTTAATTTTTTTAGAGTTTTATTTTTTATTTTTGAGTCTTTTAGTAATAAATTAGAATTTTATTTTTATTTTAGTTCTAGTTTTATTTTTTGGTAGTGTTAATTTTTTTAAGGGGACAACTTAAACACACACACACCACTTACCTACACCAAACATACACATAAACTATCCCACTCACACACACACCCAAACTTCCATTCACACACACACCCAATCAACCCCCACTTCATCTTCCAGACACCGACTTTCTCTCACCATATCCCACCATTAACAAATCAACCAAACCTCTCATCATAGCCAAAGAACAAACCCAATAGTCCCTTCCAGCCATCTCCCCTTAACGCGAACCACCTGCGATTCCATACCCAAACCGCGAGCCCAATCCCAAACCGAAGCCACCTGCTCCGGCCTGAACCCGCGGTCTGCCAACCCGCACCAACATGCCGGAAAGGCCACTTGGTCAAACCCACTGGCTAGCCAAACCCGGACCGGTCGTCGCCCCCTGCCGGCGACACCCAAAGCCCACCTGAGCCAATACCCACGTCCAAAAACCCATGAACCTCCGACCATGTTCGATACGGTTAAAACCAACCTGAAACTGCCAAAAATCGGACACAATTTCAACCTTATCCCTAACTCCATAAAACTCATTTGAGCTTCCACGATTTCTCCACCTGTTAAAACCAAAACCAAAAATAAAACAAAACCATTTTGCCATTAACCAATTATCTTTGACTAAGCCTAATCTTCAAATCCCAACAAAATCTCCACATCCAAAAAAAAGCATCGTGGGTCATAAAAAGAGATGGCAGCTTATAAAAATGGGAGGACTCTCAACAGAAAAAAAGAAGAGAGGAAACGCAGATAGAGAGAGAGCAAGTGTGTATATTATGTACAGTTTAGGTTCATAAAAAAAATTCAGAAAAATAAAAAAGAAATAGTTTAGCTTTAGAATAATTTTCAGGTTTAATTTTTAGTCTTCGTTTTGTAATCAAGTGATGAAAATTGTGAAGAAGTTTGACGCATTTCGAGACAAATTTGTGAAAAAAATTGCGTTTTGTATTTCTACATTCTCTTTTCAATTTATTTCCTTCATGACATATTATTTATTGTTGTTTATGCACACATGAGAATGTTTGGCAAAACACTCCGTTCTAGGGGTGGGATGCACTGTGAATGATGTTAGTTTAATTAATCAATTTCATTAATCCTATAATTATAGGAAAATTTATTTTTTACTGTCACCAATTAATTTATGTAACGAGAGTTAGTAAATTAATTGAACAAATTAATGTTTGAATTTAGGAATCAAATCAGAGATAGGTTTTTCAGATATTTGGATAGTAATTTAGTATTAAAATTCGAGGATTGATATTGTTTTCGTTAAATTGTTCCTGGCGGGTAATTTTCTAAAAATAGTGTAATTCCTAATTTTTCATAGTGAGACATTTTTAAATTAATTTTTTGAAAAAGATTTTATTAAATTTATAATTTTGACGAGAGTTAGATTATCTATTTAATATTATCTCGAAACATTTCACATTAATAAATTGAAAGATTAAAATAATTGAAAGTGCAGTGTAATCCCATCTCTTGACCTTCTCACATTATTTCACACTCGATTGCACATTCTTTTTCTGTTATTTAGTCATAATTTTAATTTTAGCTTTAATTAGTTAATTTTTCCCTTGAAATTATTTTTAAAAATAAATAAATAAACAGATTTTCATAAAAAATTGAAATTGCAAGTTTTCACATTAATTATTTCACCTTGGAAGTTGGATTGATACCCGTACTTATCGCAATACGAGTTATTTTTAGACAATTTTTGTAGGTACTCAAGGAAATTTTGAGAGTGACTTTTGAAGACAACGACGAACATACAGCTAAAGAGCCTCTTATCAGAAGGCATTTGGTGAAATGCCAAAAGTGCCACATCGATTTACAAAGGCGATGTTGCTTCTATCATTGCTTATGAATACACACACCTTCTATACTATGTTCATAATTAAGTAGGCGATATAAAAAAAGAGGGACAATTGTTTTAGTATTAATTTTTGGTGATCATTATAGTTTTTTTGGTCAATTAATTTGACTAAATAAAATGATGAAATACTAGTATTTTTTTGGGTTTGATTTTATTAAAACAAATTGACATATCATATTTAAGTTGGATAGCCTGTAATGAGCAGACCCATGTGGATTTGGACTTTTTTATTGATTCAAACATTTTTGAATTTACCAAAAATATCGATTTTACCGATGTATCATGTGGTTCAATTTTGGTTTAAGGTAAGTTTTACCGAGTGATAAAATCAGTAAGTTTGGTTTGTGCAAATCAAAATCAGGATGGTATTAGTATACTCTAATTACCGACCGATACCTTGCCCTATATATATACTAATTATAAAATATCCTAAAACACATTTTATCCCTCTTGACCTTCATACCTCATTTGATAAAACATTAATCATTCTATCCAAATTCAATAAACCCATTTTTCTCTTCTTATTTCTCTCACTCTTTCAACCTAATATGTCTTCCCGCTTATTCAGTGGTGAAATACAGACCGTCAGTTTTCCAACATATGATTTGCGTATTAAAATCCCACCCTCTCCTCCTCCTCCTCCTCCTCCTCCATATCTATGTATAAAAATTCCACTTCATATTATATGGGTATTATTACCTTTATTTACCTCTATTTCTCATCTTCAATCTTTTTAGGTAACACCTAGAGTTTTCTGACCCTTTGTGCCCAAATCAGTATATACACATTATAGGATAATTTCTTATATATATCTTTGTATTATTGTACACTTGATGGAAGTTCATAATCTTTTTTCTCGGATGTTTCTGTTATGACTGGATAAGTTTGGAAATGAGGATTGGAGAGGAATTTCTTGAAACTATGTGCTAACGAGAACTCCAACACAAGTGACTAACCATAATAAAAAAAAACTCATTCAGTTAAACTCAACACATGGGGTTGGTGCTTTGAGTTCATTTAGTTTTGATGTTGAACAAACCACATATGGTTAGATGAAGAAGAGTGTTTTTTTATACGTGTGGCAAAATACATTTAATTTTTGATTTTTTTCATCTTAAAATATTAATTTGTTACGCTGCATTTTAATTGTTCATACTAACTTATTTATCAAACAAATACTAATAATATTTCTTATTATAAGACAATGATCCTTTTAGATTTTGTAGTAGCTTTTAATAAAAACCCAATATTTACTTTCTAATTATTAACGTTTCACTGATTAAGAAGGAAATAATAGTCTTTTTTTGTACTATTTTATGTTCAAAACAAAGATAGTTAGATATTAGCACTCATGTGGGTTAATAACGTGTCTGAAAAAAGTATACATTGTTTTTTATTTAAGTGTTGCTTGCATTTTATTTAACAATTTTGTTCACATAATTTTATTTTGGCCTTTTTTTCAAGTTGAAATATTAAGTTTTACTTTTATTTTAGAAAAATATATAATTTGTGGTGCTCCTACCGTCCGCTGGAATGAATTACAAAGGATGTTTGAATTTGGTTTGCTTTATATTAATTGTATTCATTATATTAACTATCTTCAGATTATTACCATCATTTCATTTGTGGAATGGAATTACTATTGAGAATTGAACGAATATAATCAGGAATACTGGGCATGTTTTTTAGTTAATTTGCGTTTAGAATTTTTAATGGTTTGTATATTTGGATTATAGAATATGAATTGGTATTTATGTTATTTATAAAGTACATGTTTTTATACATGCAAGTAGTTTCCTAACTCAGGTGCATAAATCAATGTTTGCCTTTGTGACCACGACCATCATAATTACTAAGGCCCCGTTTGGTTGTCCCGAAATTATAAATTGGATCATTAATAAATTGATTCATTTACAAATTGATCCATTAATAGTGTTTGGTTTCATTAATGAAATGATTCATTAATTGCTCCATTTTAGCCCATGTACAAAATCTGAAATTGGATCATTTCACAAAAAAGTTGAAATGAATCCATTTGAAATAGGAGTCACATAAAGTGCATGTCCCATCTCCCTCTTCCTCTCCCCCTCCTCCTCTTCCTCTCTTTCCCTCCCCTTCTCTCTCTTGATTTGTTTTTATCATTTTTTCATAGAACCTTAACATCAATTTTAAATTACCAAACATTGTGTAAAATTGGATTTAACTCATTTCAAATTCACTCATTTACAATTCAATAATTCACAATGAATCAATTTACATAATCAAACAATTTGCGCAACCAAACTGGGCCTAAGCGAATGAATGGGAATGAATAGTTTTTAAGTAAAGTTTTAATTTGCCACTAAAATATGTATTATCAGATTTAATTTCATATAGGATAGAATTTGTGACATGTGTCTCTGTTCATTATATATATATATATATATATATATATATATATATATATATATATATATATATATATATATATTCTTAGTCAACTATTACAGTAGTAATACTACATCCGTCATTATTTGAAAATAATAGTTTTTAAGGATTTACTCAATCAATGGCCAAGATCAAGAGTTGTTTACGATCATGAAATTTGATTTGTTGATTATGTACAAAAATGAATACGATTATTAATTTTAGACAACTCAAAAAAATAAAAGCAAGACTATTAATTTGTGACGGGGGAATATAAATTTATTTTTGTTTATAGTAAATTATTTCATTATGGGCATATATATTTGGATTCTAGAATAACAATTGGTGTTTAAGTTATTTATAGAGTATACGGTTTTATACATGCATGTAGTTTCCAAACTATAAATCAATGTTTGTCTTTGTGATCAAACCATCATATTTACTAAGTGAATGAATGGGAATGAATAGTTTTAAGTACAGTTTTAATTTTTCCACTAAAATATGCATTGTCAAATTTATGTTCAAACTTAATAGAATTTGTGACGTGTCTATATGTTCAACTATTATATATATATATATATCAGTGCTGATAGGCTTACCGCGTACTAGCACCAAGCTAGTACCAGGAGCTTTGTTGGCATTTTTTCATTGGTTACCTTTTTTTTTTAGAAAACATGGTATAGTTTTTAATAAGGTTACTTAACTTTTTTTTTTATTTCGAATTTTTTTTTATTATAAAAGAATTTTTTTCATAAATTAGAAAAAATGTATTGTTAAAAAACAGTATTTTAATATATATATATTTTTGAAACAAAATGTTTTTTTTAAAAAATAAAAGTTAGTTTAATATAAAAAAAACTTTTTCTTTATAATTTTAAACTGTTTTAAAATTTAAAAATTAAGTTTAAAAATAAGGGGTGCCGCTGGCGTGGACCTTTAAAAACAAGAAAATAATGGGTAAATACGGGTTTGAGGGACTAAATAAGTTGAAAATAATTAAAAACATAATTTTTTATTAGATTAGTTTTTTAATGTAAAAATACAAAAAATATTTTAAATGTTGTAAAATAAATAAAAAAGTTTAAAAATAACGGATACCACTGGCGCGGACCTTTAAAAATAAGAGAATATTGGGTAAATGGGTGTTTGAGGGACTAAATGAGTTAAAAAAAATTATTAGATTAGTTTTTTAATGCAGAAATACAAAAATGATTTCAAATGTTGTAAAATAATTTTTTTTTTAAAAATAGCGGGTGCCGTTAGCGCGGACCTTTAAAAATAAAAGAATATTGAGTAAATAGGTGTTTGAGGGATAAAATGAGTTTAAAAAAATTAATTGAAAAAAACAAATAAACTTTTCGAATAAAAAAATATTTTTTATAATTGTTTTTAACTCATTTGACATGAGAAATAAAAAAAAAGGGGTATCCCTGTACTAGCCCGGGGTTAACACACGGGTAGCCTAACATTATTCTCTCTCTCTCTCTCTCTCTCTGTATATATATATATATATATATATATATATATATGTGTGTGTGTGTGTGTGTGTGTGTGTGTAATCTTTTTACTCAATAATTACAATAGTAATACTACATTCATCCAAAATTAATAGTCGTCATTTGAAATCAATGACCAATATCAAGAATTGTTTACTTTCATGGAATTTGCTTTCGTTGATTGTGTATAAAAACGACTAAAAAAAGCGGGACTATTAATTTGTGACGGGGAGAATATAAATTTATTTTTGTTCATAGTAAATTATATCATTTTAGTTACGTACTACAGTGGATTATGTTAAAATATGTTTATTCATCTTATGTAGTTTGATATAACTTAAACTTTTGAGTTTGTGGGTGTTACAATATCACGAATAAAATCTTATTATTTTTACACATGCAATGTACGTGTGTCATTACTTGTGTAATGAAAATTGTCTTCATTAGTAAGAGAATGCGATTGTTTTAAAAGACGAAATAATTTGAAAATATAAAATCATAAAAGTCAATTTTTTATTTAAAAAAACATTATGTTATTTATGAAAAAAACTTAATAATTTTTTTTTTATTGAAATGGACGTTAATAAAAAAAATTGTTTCGTTGTTTTAAAAAAAATGGATGTTCTCTTTATAAAAAAAAATGTTGACATTAATTATATCAAACAAACAAATTCATAATTTTTTGGCAAAAATATTATGTTTTCTCAAATCATATATTCATATAAAGTTACTTTGGCCATTTGATGTTTAAATATTTGAGAAGGGAGTGAGGGAAGAAAATAATGGAGTGGGTCCCCATTTTTATTACGAAAGTGTGAGCAAAAATAAAAAATGACTTCTAAAGTAATAATACTGTAAATTGCAGAATAAAATATTTCATTATTTTTAATTCAACATTAAATAAAGTTGTTATTATGACAAATATGGTACGTAGATACTTTAATATACATCTAATGTTATAGTATGATAGTTATTAGCGCATTAGATATTATTTCATACATGCTTAATGATAAATATGAAGTTTTTAGTACTCCAAAATGATCAATGCATCCATCCAACGTGTGTTACTCGTGCAACGCACGTGAGTGCATACTAATTTTACTAAAAATTAAATTGCACAATTATTGGATCAAGTATGTCGGTTTGTCCTTAAATAACAATGATTTGTGTTTACTCCTTTTCTTAACTTTATTATAAATCAAAGAGGAAACACCTCATTTGGATAAATATTATCTAATATACCCCTTCTATCACTCGTCTTTCATTAATGTCCTAAATTTTGTATAAATATATTTAACATAATATATACAAAAATATACCTTTATATGTATATATATATATATATATGGGGGTGGGGTGGGGGTGTATTTATTCATTTTAAATTAGTTTACCACTGAATTCATGGTGGAAATCGACCGTAGGATTTGAGTTAGTGCAAGAGAGAAGAAGAGGGTGGCGAGAGAGGAAGGAGGATGGGAAGAAATTGGTGGGAGAAGAGAAGAGGAAGAGGATATGTGTGAGAGAAAAAGATGAAGATAAAAGGAAGAAAAGAGTACAATGGAGTTGAGTAAGGATTTGGGGGGGGGGGGGGGGGGGGTTGGGGTGGAGAAGTTTAAGTTACTATATTGAGAAACGAACAGACAAATGCCAATTGGGAGTCATAGCGAAAACCCTCCCTACGAACAGACAAATGCCAAATGTAAGATGTGGGTTCTTGAAATGATAGTAATGTCGGCGTAACCCCTTATCAAAATGGAGATTAAGGCCCTAGAAGAATCACCAACAACAATAATTACAAGTCGCAAGCCAGCACATTCAATACATAAAACTCCCGTGTTAAATGTGTTCTTACAACATAAATGCTATAATAATACAATCAATGAGGGGGATCCCACAATTGACTTGGTTGGAGGAAGTAGGAATAAAAACCTTTAGTGCAATAAAGGCAAGGCAATAACCTTAAACACAAATGAATGTTAAATAACGGTGTTAATGCAGTAAAGGAGATTGGTCACAGAATAAATGTTCTCACAACAAACTCTCTTATCTGGGAGTATTTTGGCAACAATTCTGGCTAGAATAGTATAACTTTGGGGTACTTGTAGGAGAGCAAGGTCATTTGAGTGACCTTGTCTATATTAAATGCATATGACCCCCTTTAATGCCAACAATCTTATTACATTTAATGCCGAAGATATTGCATTAAATGCACTAGATATGATATTTTGGCGGGAACACTATATGGACTATTAGAGCCGTGATAGCATTAATTAGGACGTGATGTGCCAGCTATGGACTTACCATTCTAGGACTATTTTCACTCGAGTGCTATTTTATCAAGTTCCTGAATGTCAGACATACTGACGTCAAAGAGTGGGTAAAGAGTAACCTGTAAAGGATGTGATGCCACATCACTAAAAAAGGTAGTTAATTGAATTGAAGGTTGCTCGACTGATGATTGCCCGAACAACTTGTGATTTGTGTGTAAACGTCAAAGGTTAACCTTTTGATAACTGTTTGGAACTTAGGACCCTCATATGGGTTCCCAAAGATGGTACCTCGAGGAACTACAGAGCTATATTGTGTATAAACCAAGGTTTTGCCTAAGTACCGTAAAAGGGTCAGTATCTTCCAACGTTGCCTTACTCCTAATCCTCCAAACCAAATCCCTGCGAGATACCCAAAATGAGTTTGTTCGATAGAGCATGTAAGCTCTCCCATACCTTACTAGACATGGTCCCTCGAGGGAATCAAGCAGCCTCACAACATTATAAAGTTAACTTTATATTTACAAAGAAAGCTAAATAAAAGTACATCAAAGTTCTTATTACAGGTTGTGTTTTCCAAGTTTGTCAACCGGGCTTGATCTTTTTGGGGAATCCTTCGAGCAACTTCAGTCTTGTGCGAGTGACCATCTGGATCCTTTATGTTTATTATTGGCTTTGTTTAATCAACATTAAGCCTAAACCTCCCTCTACTTTTCCCCTTCATAGAGTTACATATTTAGTGATGAAGAAATATTTGTACGGAAAAAAAAATCAATATCGTATCTCGAATCACCTGCGTACATATGTTATTTACACCAAATTGTCAAAATAAATTGGGGTAACATTGTATTGCATTCGAGCTACTTTAAAAATCTTCCTGCTCGGATGATCTTGTGATTCGAATGACTTCTGGTTCTTAATCCTTTAACTTGGGTGAATTATAATGGTTTGCAATAAAATCCCCCCACCCCCCCCCAAAAAAAAACCATTTATTTGCACAAGTGTATAAGGGCTAGAAGTTCATCAAAATGTCTTTTGAATTTTCCTAAAACTTTATCATTGTTGCATTGCTTCGTTTTAGATGAAATTGACATCCATTCCCCCAGCCGTATAGGTGCCAGCTGATGATTCGCGCGTGTAGCTCATGCGAGGTACCTGAGCCGACGAAATTTTCCTTGTGATGATTACATTTCCCCACGCGTGCGTTTGTGTACTAGAGACGTCTTTTTTCAAAATGAAATGCCCCTTATAAAAGGGTTTCTTCTCATATCCATCTCCTTTAACCTTTTAGGTTTTTAGCGAAGTGTTTCTTTAGCAGTAAGAGCAAACATAATTCCATTGTTTCCCAAATTAACCAAATATTATTATTCTCTTATCTTTAAGCTTTATATTCACTTTCCATGACACCTGTTGTTAAGAGGAACCCTTACGTTATGGGTGCCGCCACTGGGGAAACTTCGTCTGAGATCGCTGACCGCCATCTTCAGTGGGCAAAATACCGTCGTGCCCCCTACTATAGCATTGTAGAAAAATCCTGGGAGTCTGCGAATGCATTTCCTGGTTCTCTTGTTTCAAAGCGGGAAGATTTAAATCTCCTTGTGGGTGAAGAAGACATGATTGAAAACTATGCACACCTACCTAGTTCTACTGTTACCAGGTTCAGAATTGAGTGGGGAGACTATCCCTATTCTAGTGTGGAATTTGAATCTGTTGGTGGGTCATGTGAAGGTCTGGGCACCTGGACAGATTACATTCATGATAAATATGTTGTATATTTGAAGACTGTTAGTTTGTCATGCACTAAGTGGTTTGGCAACTTGACTCTGGCTAAGAACAACAACACTTTAAGGACGTTGGTTTCTCGTTGGAACCATCAGACTCATTACTTTCACTACTACTTGGGGTGAGTTTACGATTACCTTGGAGGATGTAAGTGAACTCCTTGGTCTAGAAGCTGCTAGAATTTACACTTACTTTGAGGAAGCCCTCTCGAATGAGGAGGCTTCTAATTGTAGGGAGCTTAAGGGCGTGATTAAGAAATGTATGAAGGCTTACAACAAGTGTACCTATTCGGAAATTATCGGGTACTTCTATTATATGAAAGACAGATCGAGTTCCCTTGATCACGAGCAAAAGAAGGATTCTAAGGGCAAATATATGCTCGAGATGCCTCCTACTAGGGAAGGATATGGGAGCAAAGTTGAGCATGCTGGGTGTGGCCATCTAAAAAATCTCCTCTCTCTCCTTTTGCGGGGGCAGGGAAAAGAATGTGGAGAAAGGTCTCGTGCCCTCTTTACTCTAAGAGTGCTTCGATCATCACCGGTGTGGGGTGAATGTAAATAGATGGAGTCGTAAGCCTATTTTTCATAAAACATGCAAAAGAACATGTATTCTCTTCGAGAGAGCGGCATCAAAGACAAACTGATGCTTACGAAACTAATAGTTCAAAGGCTCGGGGGCTAAGTTACAAAACGGGAAGGTTCAGGCACCCATCCCGCCCCTTCGATCTCTCATAGTCTTGTGTTATTATTTACATTTATTTCTCCACGAAGTGTGCGTCCACGTATATATATTGGAGATTGGAATTGCCGAACTCATACTATGGAAGAGACATAGTGAGGTCATCCATAGGAATCTTCCTAAAAATAATATTAAAATATAATTTATGCGTTTATCGTGATATTGATCATTATAATGAAACGATAATATGTGTCGGATAAAATTCTTCTAAAGATTACAAGCATAATATGTATTACAATAATGCAAGAATATGATAAATTGAGAATTTGGGAAAATAATTTTTTTTAAAAATTAGAAAATTAGACTCGAGTCTCGAGTTTTAATTCGAAACGCCTATGTAGCCTATAATGGCATCAAAGTCCACATAGTTCTCATGCCCCATAGATTCGAACGGAATATTATTATATGTGTGCATGTAGAAAATGTATTTTAGTTTTGAAAAAGTGTGATGGATAATCCCGTTGGAATTTATAGGTTTGACCCTCTTTTTGTTTTTTTTTAGAAAAATAAAGTATCTGAAATATAAATAATAAAAAGGTGAGATGTTAATATGTATGAACTAGAGTAAGAACTAGATTATGAATTTAATGTAATCAATGCGAACACAAAAAATTTAAAGAGAGAGAGAGAAGGATTTTGGACCTTCTTTGAAGAATTGAACCTTGATCTTGATCCTTGATGAGATCCCTTGAATGTTGAGTTGAATGTTGGATGAGAGAGAATGATATTTTTCTAAATTGGGTATAAAAATTATGGGAATGAAATATGGGAAGGAATTTCACACAAGGAAACTTCGCTGATTGCAAGAGAATGTTGATGAGATCACTGATATTGATGGATCCGAGGTCTGATTTGGGAGTGAGGTCATGCCCTATATTTATAGGGTAAGGTGGGTGCCGATCGGCATAGCCCCAGCCATGCCAATTGGCAGGTAACCCTTGGCACACTACCGATGGGCAGGGAAATGGACTTGCCAATAGGAAGCCTCGTGTAGATTTTTCCAGAAAAATGATCGTAAAATGAAATTCATTGATCCAAATTGTGCACGGGGCATACTGTTAGAAAGGTAACTCAGAAACCTTAAAGAGTCCTTTGGATCTCTCCCGAGTCTGGGAGTTGACTTTGGGACAAACGTGGCTCGAAAGCGCTTGTCGGTCCTTT
The DNA here is from genome assembly GCA_949130495.1 of Sambucus nigra. Lineage (NCBI taxonomy): Eukaryota > Viridiplantae > Streptophyta > Magnoliopsida > Dipsacales > Adoxaceae > Sambucus > Sambucus nigra. The sequence goes on from OX422208.1 coordinate 388,522,895, forward strand.
AGACAGGAGATCGTCGGACATAAATGGATCGTTCATTCGAACGGTAGGTCAGAATCGCTCACGGGTCCGACTATTGGAGAGCTTATGTGAGGTAATTCAATATTCCAAAGAGCTTCACTCGTTATAAAAAGTTAACTTTGGTCAATCGGGGCCCGAAAGCGCTCGATGACCTTTCAGAGTAGAGCGGATCATTCGTTCGTACCATAAGGCTGAGTCACACATGGGGTGGATTATTGGAAAGGGTATTCAGTGCCCTTTAAAGATTCATTCAGTCTCATTCGATCTGAAGAGTTGACCTTGGTCAAACTGAGCCCGGGAGTTCCCGGGGGCCTTCGGATCGATTTTTGGAGAAAAACGGATCGTTCATCGAGCGAACCATTAAAAAAAGGTATTCAGTGTCCTTTAAAGATTCAAAGAGATTTCGCTCTAATGATGAAGTTGATTGGAGTCAAATCAGGGTCCCGGGAGTGCTCAGTGGCCTCCAAATTGATTTTCGATAGTAAAATGGTCCATTCGTTCAAACCGTTATGCCGATTCGTGCACGGGGTGGACCATTGGAAAGGGAATTCAGAGCCCTTCTAAGTTTCAAAGAGCTTTTGCTCTAATGAAAGAGTTGAGAGAAGTTAAACGGGGCCCGGGAGCGCCCGGTGGCCTCTAGATTGGTACTCGGAGTCTGACTACAGTTAAATGGGGAGGTGTTAGGGACCTAAAGAGAGACTTAGGGGGTCCTAAATTGTGGTGTCTACAGATCCCCTCGATGTATGAGTTTGGAACAAGTGAAAGTCATCGAATAAACACCACATGATGTTTGAAAATAGGTCGATTCTGTGGACCTAAGGGATAAGGATGACCGTTTCAGAGGGTCGAGGTCGATTATAAGGAAATGGTGGGGATGATCGATTCTGCGGGCCGAGGTGAATTCTGAGGACCTAGGGGGGAGTGACTAATTCTGAGGGTCGAAACCAATTCTGAGGGCTTGGATGGGAGTGAATAATTCTGTGGGTCGAAACCAATTCCGAGGGATTGGATGAGAGTGACCAATTTTGAGGGTTGAGGCCAATTCTGAGGGCTTTAAGTGAGGGTGACCAATTCTGCGGGTCGAAGCCAATTCTGAGAGCTTAAGTAGCGGTGACCAATTATGAGGCCTTAAGTGAGGGTGACCAATTCTGCCGGTTGAATCCAATTATGAGGGCTTAAGTAGCGGTGGCCAATTCTGAGGGTCGAAGCCAATTCTGAGGGCTTAAGTGAGGGTGACCAATTCTGCGGGTCGAAGCCAATTATGAGGGTTTAAGTAGCGGTGGTCAATTTTGAGGATCGAAGCCAATTTTGAGGGATTAAATGAGGGTGACCAATTCTGCAGGTCGAAGGTAATTCCGAGGGCTTAAGTGAGGGTGACTAATTATGAGAGTCGAAGGAAATTCTGAGGGCTTAAGTAGCGGGGATCAATTCTGAGGGTCGAAACCAATTCTGAGGGCCTTAAGTAGAAGCGACTAATTCTGCGGGCCAAGGTCAATTATGATGACCTTAAGTTGTCGTTTTCTCGGGGAAATTTGGAGACTCCACTAGGGAAATTATCTTGTGATTCCGCTGGGGATTTTATTTGATTTTGAATTTTTGGTTTTGCTGGGGAAGAGGAATTAATCCAAGGATTGGATGTTTCCTTGTTGGGGATTTTTTTTATTTTTACGGAGTTCTTTGCTGGGGGATATAAGTGTTTCGTTGGGGAAGTAAGTGTTCCGATGCGAAAGTAAGTCTGGCACAAATGTTTTTCTTGGTGAAAAGGGTTCTAAAATTCATTTGGTAATTTTAGGAATTTTTTGGGGATTTTTCAGGGTTTTTCGGCATTGTTCAGGAATTTTTGTACGAAATTTTGGAGAGGGTTTCGACCGGCATGGTGTGCTGGGTGCCAAACGGCAGTGGCACGATCTTTTGGGGTACCTCGAGTAGGTGAAGGGATAGTGTTGATCTGTATGTTGCTGGGAGTTGCCGATCGACATTCTCCTTAGCCTCCTATAAAAAGGGGTGAGATTTCCTCATTTTTCATAACTTCCAGACTTGATCTCTTATGCTAATTCTTTCTATAAACGGTTTTAGCATTGCAAAACCAAGAAATGGCTGATTTCTCAAGCAGTCAGACCCACATAGCATGGGTGAACTTGGAATGCCAACCCAGGATGCCCCTTGCACTGGGTAGGGAGAGTGCTTTTGACTCATTCGAGCCAGTTGCGGATGAGCGGACCCTTTTGTGAGATTCGACACTTCATCGATCCTTTAGGGTGGTGAACCATGGTGGCTATGAAAGTGTTGATGACCTTTGGTATTCTTTTCTTCTTTCTTGGTGATATTTCCTTATTTCTTGAATTTTGACAAGGGTTTTTCCTTTTGACTTTAGCAGCTTGATATCTCTACGTCGAACCTGCGTTCTCGAGGGACGATGGGCCTTAAGGATGTCTGGGAGAACCTTCCACCGGTAGTACATTGGGTGATGTCATCAACCGATTTTGGTAGATTGACGTCTGCACTGGATGCCTTATTCGACGATTGTTCTTTGCGCTTTGGGGGAGAGGTGGTGGGACACCACCCACACCATGCATTTTTGCTTTGGGGAGATGACAATGGCTCCCATTGATGTGCGAAAGCTACTGGGCCTTGCGAGTGACGCCGACGGCAGTGGAGGCGGCTTAGGTGATGTAGGAAGGATAGTCTTTGGGGACTCTATTCGTTTGCCTCTTTTGAGGGTGTAATTGTCGAGTCGACGGATCGATAAGACTAGTGGGAGACAGGTGCAGTAGATGGTCCGTCTGTTTATTATTCTTTTGTTGGGAGGGTTCTTAGTGGCGATGAGTAGCGACGTCGTCCACTTGTGTTTTTGCCATTTTTGAGGGTATTTTCGAACGTCTGTCTTTTTGACTAGGGGAGCTAGACTTTGGAGATCCTTTATTTTTCTTTGGATGCATTCAGCTGGTGTTTCCGACCAACCTTTATTGGCGCCACGTATCTTCTGAAGGTATTCTTTATTCTGCGCATTTTTCTTTATGCATTTGCATTTTCCTTTATGCATTCACATTTTCCTTTATGCATTTTCTTCTTTTGATTTCTCTATTGTTGACCCTTGTCCTTTGTAGACGTGGTTCTATGAGGTGATTGGTCTTAACGTCCAATTGATATATTTGAAGGATGAGTCTATTGGGAGCTTCTGCCAGATGTACCGTTGCCGGAAGTCCAACCGGCAGTCGAGGCGGTCCCTCTATTTAGGGGCGGTGTGTTAGGTCTTGGACGGCCTATCGGGTAAATCTTTCTTTCTTGTTGAGACCATTTTTCCTTGATGACCTTTTCAGATATTTATTTTCTATTGGGAGTTTTACAGGTGACCTTCTATCCCTGGGGGACTACCATCTAGCATACGGGGGTAACTAGGGGGAACGCGCAGCTGTGGTATCTACTGGTGCATGAGTTCGGCTACCCCTGGTATCTCGAGGAGAGAGTAGCTCGATAGGTGGTGGAGGGCTAGGTGATGGTGCCACCTACGAGGCCCCTGATGTATATGAGGCGAGAGCGGGAGATGTCAGATGATGTGAAGGTTACGGTGATGATTGGCGAGCCTTATTCATCATATACCAACACTATGGCGACATATGATTATTTGGAATTTGTGTCGAGATGGTTGATGTCTCCCAACATATATGATGTGATGCCTCTCCCCCATTCGGGCTCTAGTCATCTAGTGAGGTCTTCCTACAGTGCAGGTGGTGCCTCGACATCGGTAGTGACGACGACCTCAGAGGTTACCTTTGTGCGGTTGGCTCCTCCTTCTTATAACGAGATGATGGAGGGTCGGTGCGCATGTTGCATCATTCCAATGCGATGGACCCGAAGGAGCTGGGGCTAACATAAGACATTCTTCAGTCAGTGGTATACTTTTCATCTTTTTGTCTTTTGATTTTCTGATTTCCTTTTTTGCCTCAGACTGACTGATTTGCTCTTTTTTATTTTTCATGCAGCACATTCGGGTGTCGACCAACTAGCCGAGGGGCATTGGGATTGGGTATCCTCTATGATGGCTCACATTCGGAAGTCGATCCCGATTCCTTCTTGGCTGGTGTCGTCTGATGAGGGGTCTAGTTCGGGGAGCGGGGGTACGTCATCTAGTCATTGAGGCAGGAACAAAGGTTCTTAGAGATAGAGATAGAGATATAGATAGAGAGAAAGAGAAAATGTGTGTGTGTGTGTGTGTGTGAGAGAGAGAGAGAGAGAGAGAGAGAGAGAGATAGATAATGTAGGTGAAGGTAGGTGAGAGAGAGATAGGGAGTTGGTGGGTTCGGGCTGAGTCCCATTGTATTTTGCCTTTATTGCAAGGCAAATGTAATAAAACAGTATATATGCAATGAAATGAAGCTTTTGTTAATTTTTGTTTTAGTGACTTAATGCATATGCTCTTTTTAGTTTGCCGTTGAGACCGTAAAAAGAATTTAAATGGTTTGAGAGAAAATTTATTTTAAAGCAGGATAAGTAAAAATATAAGGAGAAGGAAATTTTGACTTCCTTAAAATAAAAATTATTTTTATTGAGTTTTTTTTTTTGAGAAAAAATGAAAAAGGGAATTCTCCAAAAATGGGGGGCTGCCGATCGACGTCAGTCCAGTCTAATCAACGGAAGGCTTTGATTGCACTTTCTTCAATTGCATTGGTACTTGGTGGGGCAGGTTTTCCTTCGAGATTTGCAAAATCTGTCTTTGGCTAGGTTTTCCAAGTATAAATAGGGGGTATGGGTGGAGCATTTTATTCACCCCTTCACATTTCTTAGCTTTTGTATAATTCTTGCTTCTTATCTCATCATTTTACGATTTGGCTCTCCCCGAAAGTATTGAATTTGCTACTTACCTCGAAAACTTAGAGGCGACATGCTCATATAATGTCGACTACGATGCTTTTATCATGCATCTGGTTTTATTATGGCGCAACCGACCTATAGAATAAAACATGTTGATGGCGACGATAGAATGCTGGTACCCTGAAGACCATGTATTTCGCTTTGGGTTGGATGAAGTCTGCCTAACTTATAAAGAGTTCTCTGCCTTGTTGGGGATAAATCCTAGTGTTGCGGTAACTATGCCTATATTCTCCCTATCTCCTCTGGAGTTATTAGAGGGACTTCTCCATAACTCTCCTTCAGCGGCTCAGTCACTGGTTACAGAAGGGATGATTTATCTACCTATTGTGCTACATTTTGTGCATTTGCAGGATGTTGATGATGCTGGATACACTGGAGCCATCATTCTGGTCTTAATTTCAAAATTATTGTTGATGAATTGGGAACTATTGGTGGACCCACAACTCGTAGCCATTGCTTCATGGATGTCGTACCGTCTCAATCCTGCGACGGTGATACTGGTGGAGACTCTGAATAGTCTGGATGCCTGGCGGGAAGGCCGTTCTGACTTTCTGAGGGACAACCCAATTATTCTGTTCATATTGTCGTCGAAGAGATTTCGTATGGTGGTCCCTTTTGAATATCTCTTAGCATACGTGTCAAACTTATATACTTATTACTTTATCAGTGTGGTCCTGGATATCGAGAGCTGGGAGAACTAGTTTGTGGAGCACGGGGATCGAGGTTTTCATTGGTCAGTGCCTTGGTGGGGACAGTTGCAACCCATTATAAAACTGGGGGAATATCAGTATGTTCGGTTGGTTAGCCTCCGACAGACTTCTTTATATTTTTCCCGACAGCTCTTGCACCAATTTGGTTGGGAGCAGATTGTGCCACCTCAGACACTAAGCTTTATTCCCATGGAGGATTTGACAGCGTCTGTGTATGCGTCTAGGCTTTATATGAGAGAATCGTCGACCGTCGTCCCGTCCTTCCCTTTATATTGATCGAGTTTCTGGGGATTACATGAAGTAGTTGTGGAGGAAAGTAGTTGCCTAGATGCTGGTGGTAGAGATTGGGCAAAGGTGGTTCGTCATATCTGACACCATGGAGGGGGGCGTTATTTTCTCTAGATTGGTCGGGGATTATCGTTCCATGGAGAACCTGTGGCATTCTATTCAGGCAGGGGAGGTTTGGGGACCCCAATAAGTGGATTATGATGGGTCCGATTCCTCTGGCAGATGCAGGTAGGATCCTTGGGGAATTTATTGTGTGAAGCTTTTGTGATGTGTTTGGGAACAAATTTGGAAAGGTTGTTTAAGGCTTATTTTTGTTTTTAGGAAAATAAACTTAAGCTAGCAAGGTAAGTTGTTTGACTCCCTATGCCGATGTAATTGTAACAGAATTGAAATAAAGAAAATTTTAATTATATTGTTGTGCCTCTTAATGAGTTTTTGCATTTGAATTATCTAGACTAATCGCTAAGGCATACATAATCCTTTTGTTCATGTAAATTCGGATATAAGAAAATAATAGCATTTTGTGAAAAAGAAGGGGGTCGTGCTCATGTAAAGCGAATGAGTTGCCTATGTACCTCTAGGGTTTTGAAAAATTTTTGAGTTTTATTTTTGAAAGTAAAAAGATTTTGGAGGATCAGGCCCCACATAGTTCTGAACAAAGGGAAATGAAGATTTTTTTTAGAATAAAAGGGAGATGAGAAGAGTCGTAGCGTGCTGAGGTTTCAGACTAGGGGTAAAATTTCTTGAGACGGTCCAGGTTGACTGGATGGGCCATCTCTTCTGCATCAAGGTCGGTAAGCATAATGCCACCACAGAATAGGATCTTTTTTACAGTGTAGGGGTCGCTCCAATTGGGCTTGCATTTCCCCTGGGGTCCCAAATGGGTTCTATAATTTCTTTAAGGGCTAAATCTCCTTCTCGAACACCACGGTCCTTGACTCTCTTGTTGAACGATCGTACTATTCGACGATGGTATCCTAGTATGTGATACAGATCCTTCAGTCTCCTTTCGTCCAAGGGTGATAACTCGTCAAGACGGATTTGATGCCAGTCTTCCTCGCTGACTTTGCTTTCAAGCATAATGCACAGTCAAGTAATTTCTAGCTAAACGGGTAGTACTGCTTCCATGCCGTATACTAGAGAGTAAGGGGTTGCCCCAGTAGATGTTCGAACTGAAGTGCGGTAGCCCCGAGGGCTTAGGGTACCCAATCGACCTAATCTTAATTACTTTTGGTCATCTTACTAATGATGGCTTTGAGGTTCTTATTAGTGGCTTTAACGGCACCATTGGTTTGGGGTCGATTTGGAGAAGACTCGCACCTCTGAATTCTATACTTATTGACTATTTCTGTGATTCTAGTTCGAACTGCAACTCGTTATCTGACACCAGCTCGTGTGGGCCCCTATATCGACAGATGATATTTTTCAGGATGAACTTGGCCACCTTCTGGCATTCAGAACTGTATATGACTCGACTTTGACCCATTTGGTGAAGTGGTCAATGGCAAACAAGATGAATTCATGCCCGTTGGAGGCTTTAGATGTAACTTTCCTATGATATCAATGCCCCATGTGGAGAATGACCAAGGAGAAGTCATGTTGTATAATTCTTGCGAAGGTAAGTGTTGGAGGTTAGAAAATTGCTGGCACTCGAGACATTTTTGAACATAGGCGGTGCAATCCTGACCATGGTAGTCCAGTAATAACCCTTTATGATGATTTTCTTTGCGCGCATATGACCATTCATATGGGGTCATCGCTCCCTGCTCTGAATTTTATGCATTATCTCTTCAATGTCAGTCCCTGCGATACAGTGTAAATGGGTTCCATTGAAGTTTCTTTTGAATAATGCTTTATCACAGACAATGTATTGGGTAGCTAGTCTGTAGAGATTTGCTCGGTCTTTCTTATTAGAACCTTGGGGGTACCTACCATGCTTGAGGAGGTGCCAAATATCATAGTACCAGCAGTCGGCTATATCATGATCTTCTTCTGTGATGAGCTCAATATAGTAGCAGTGGGTTAGTTTATCTTGCTTTTGGACTTGGAAGGGGGACATTATTATTCCTTTGGGCATGTCAACCATGGAGGCTAAGGTAACAAGGGCATCGACTAGGTTGTTCTTTGCTCGGGGCAGGTAGTGCAAGGTTATATCTTAGAATTGAGAGGCCAAGTCTTCCAGGTGGACATAAAAGGGTAAGAGTTTCTCGTCATTGACTTTCCATATTTTGAGTACTTGATTAATGATGAGGGTTGAATCTCCGTAGACATTTAGGTTTCGAATTCCTTTTTTGAGAGAAACTTTGAGGCCTAACGTGTATGCCTCGTATTTTGTCATGTTGTTGGCGTAGGGGAAATCTAGTTTGATGGCAATGGGAGTGTGAGAGTTATCATGGGCAATTAGGAGTATCCCAATGCCATACCCTTTCTTATTGGCGGTACCGTCAAAGAATATTTTCCATTGGAGGTCATCTTGGGAGGTACAAGGATATCTTCATTTGGTAATCCGGAAATCCAAACATCCGTTTCTTCCATAAGGTAGTCAGAGATGGGTCTTCCTTTCATGGATTTATGTGTGACATACACAATATCAAATTCGGTTAAAATCATCAACCATCAGGCTATTCAGCTAGCCAGGGCAGGCTTATCGTGCAGATATTTAATGGGATCTATTCGGGATACGAGTTTGATGGGAAAGGCGAGCATGTGGTGTTGTAGTTTTTGGGTGACCCAAATAAGGGAGACACATGATTTTTCCATGACTGTGTAGTTAACTTCGTACTCGACCAAATTGCGATTAACATATTAGATGGCCCTCTCTTTACGAGAATCTTCAAGGTATTGGTCTAGCAAAGTCCCAACTGTAGTATACGTTACCGTCAAGTATAGGAGTAAGGGAAGACCAGGCTGTGGTGGCATGAGTATCGTAGGTCGGGTTAGGTATTGCTTGATTCGGTCAAAGGCTTCTTAGTAGGCTTTGTTCCAAACCTTAGTTGAATCCTTTCCAAGGAGTTTAAATATTGGTTCACAAATAGAAGTCAACTGATGAACCGGCTGATATAGTGCAATTATCCAAGGAATCTTCGGACTTCCTTCTCTGTTAAGGGTGGTGGAATTTCGAATATGGCTTTCATATTAGCAGGATATTCTTCTATCATTTTCTCACTAACCATGAATCCTAAGATCTTTCCTTTGGTAATGTCAAAGACACATTTATGTGGGTTAAGCCGAATCTGGTATGGTCATAGTCGCTCAAAGAACTTTCGGAGAGCAGGGACATGACCTTCCCTAGTCTTTGACTTGATAATCATATCATCTATATAGACACCGACTTCTTTATGTATCAGATCGTGCAAGATGGTTGTGGCAGCCTTTTGGTAGGTCGCCCCTGCATTTTTTAGACCAAATGGCATGACTATGAAGCAAAAGGTTCCCTAAGGGGTGATAAATGCGATTTTCTCTTGATGATCCGGGTGCATCTTGATCTGGTTATATCTGACAAACCCATCAACTAATGACTTAGGAGTGTGGCTGGATATATTATCCATAATTATATCAATATTGGGTAGCAGGTAATCATCCTTCGAAGAGGTCTTGTTCAAGTCTCGGTAGTCAACGCACATGTGAATCTTCCCTCTTGATTTAGGAAAGGGGTATAATATTGGCTATCCATGTGGGATATTCGATAACAGGATTGAAACCCACAATAAACTATTTGAAAACTTTTTCCTTAACCTTGAGAGACCATTCAGTGCAGAGCTTTTGCAGTTTCTGTTTGACTAGTTTATATTCTGGGAGAGTTGGAATCTCGTGCCGAGCGATCTCATGATCAATGTCGGGTATGTCGTCATAAGACCATGCGAAGACATCCATAAATTCCTTCAGTAATTCCTTGAGTTGCGAACGTTCATCCTCATCAAGGGTAGACATTATCCTAATCTCACGCAGTTGGCTACTAGAACTGAGATTAATAATAACAGTTTCATCTTCATTAACTTGAAAGCAATTATGTTGTTTATGATTAACCTTATTTTTACTAGTTAAGAATTGTTCATTTGTGAAATCATTATCATTAAGAGTTTGATTAGAATCAAGACAATTAATGTAAGGAACGACAAGATACTCAAAATCTTCATTTATTTCATTATTGGGAAAAATAACGTTGAGAACCTCATTGAAGGAGGTCTCGATTACATCAGAATAGGGTGGAATAAAAAAAGAAGAGGAAATGGAATAAACATCAGAGTTACGTTGTATTTTAGCAAGTGTAATAGGTACATCATTCCAGTTGAGGAGAGATGCATCAACAACTTTGATTAGGCGGGATAGATCCGATAATTATCACTAGAGTGGATCATGCAGAGTGTCAGCCCCAGTGTCTACAAGTTAAATGAATCCTTGGAGTCACTTCCTTCGGAATCTCCGGTAGCAACTATGGTCTTCTCAATGAGTGGTCACACATGATGCTAGGAACTTTTGACCCATGGGTAGCTATCTTGGAAAAGATCTCCATTCCTAGTTTCATCTTCTTGTCCACATGATCATACTATGGTTCGCAAAATCCATAAACGAGGAAATCTTCACCCTCTCTGATGAATCTTCCATTCAAGGAATCTATTGAGATAGTCTTGGCAGCCTTCTCTTTAGCCTAGGTTAACGGAGTATTCTAAGTTCTTCTGTTGATGGATGATAGCCCAAACCACAAGGAGGAAAAGCTTTCTTAAGTACTATAAGTTCTAGTATTCTCTGTTGTCGTCGACCCAGCCCCAGTCCAGGCATAAAGTGCATGTTCTTGAACATTTGGGTCAAATTAACATTTCCATGATGGTTATACTCAGGGAAAACCCTATCCCCTGTTGGGAGTAGAAGTGGTTCAACTCGAAATCCTGACAGAATCATATCATTTTCCCCATGCTGTATCGCTAGTACTGGATTGTTAGTGCTTGCATTCTCAGCATTATCATCGTCGCCCAAGATAGTGATGACCTACCCATTGGCGAATAACTTCAATTTCTAATGGAGGGAAGAATACACACCTTTGATACTATGGAGACTATAGACACCCCATTCTGTTACCCCCTAAACTCTCCTTAGGTCCCTAGCACCTCCATTCATCACCACAAACCCAGGTCATACCCCGAGTACTGACCTAGAAGCCATCGAGCACTCCCAGACTCCGTTTGACCAAAAGTCAAATTATTTAGCTCGACCAAGGCTGAATTAATCTTCAAAGGTTACTGAAACCCCTTTCCAACGGTATACCCCGTGCGCGATTCCGACCTATCATACGAACGAATGGCCCATTCTCCCCGAAACTCAATCAGGAGGCCATTGAGCGCTCTCGGGCTCCATTTGACCAAAGTAAACTCTTTAGCTCGACCGAGGCTGAATGAATCTTCAAAGGGCAGTGGAACCCCTTTCCAACGATCTATTTCGTGCGCGATTCCGACTTACGGTACGGACGAATGATTCATTTTACTCCGAAAGGTCACCGAATGCTTCCATGGCCTAGTTGACTAAAGTCAACTCCCCAAACCAGATCAAACTCTTTGGAATATCAAAGTACATCTCCCAACCTTTCCAACGATCCACCCCGTGCGCGATTCGGACTTACCATGCGAACGAACGATACGTTTGCGTTCGATATTTTCCCTTCCAATGAACCGATAAATGCATTCGAGCCACATTTGACCCAAAGTCAACTCTCAAACCCGAGAGTATTCCAAAGTACTTTCGAAGGTCTCTGAATTACCTTTTCAACGGTCTACCACGTACGTGATTCTGATCAACGGTTTGCATTCTGTGGCCAATTTTCTAAAAAGGCCTGAAAGATATTGCCAAACGGCAGGTCCCAGACCCTGCCTGTCGGCAGTGTGCCTAAACGCACCTACCGAATGACAGAAACAGGGCTATGTCGATCGGCAATGCCCTGGGCCTATAAAAAGGAGGCCTTGACCTCATTGCAAGGGAGGCCAAAAATTAGAAACTTATCACTCTCAGCAGATCCCGAAAACCTCTCTCGAAGTCAACGTGATTTCTACACTGAAATACCTTTACAACCTTCACTTTTCATCAAACTTGGTGAATTTACTACCCTCCATCATCATCCAAGTCTAAGGGCTACTCTCCAACATTCAAGATCATGCTCAAGATCTTGAAGAAGGTCCAATTTTCTCAACTCTCTCCTTAAATTCTCATTAATTTGCAATAACTTGTTTTATTACTTAGTGCTTTTATTATCTCATCTCACACATCCTAATATACTTTTTTATTTTAGTATTATTGCACATCCTTTATTTTCATATAAATAAAAACCCAAAAAACAAGAAAAAGAGGGTCTGCTCATAAATTCCAAACGGGAATTCTCACACTTTTCTTACATTTTTCTCACAACTAAAACACTTTTTCTACACATAAACAAATAAGAGAATCCTCGATTGGATTTATGGGATAAACGCCACCCCTCATTTTGCATGCGAACTTAGTGGACTTTGATGCCTCTATGGGCTACGTAGGCGTCTCGGGGTAAAACCCGAGACTCGAGTCCTATTTTTACTTTTTCTCTCATTTTCTATTGTCTCTAAACTCCACTCTCTTATATTATATATATACACATATTTGTTCTTAGTGGCGTATTATTCCATATGCCTTATCATTCCCTCATAACGATTAACGTAAGGATAATCGCCTAAATTCTATTTTCTAATACTTTTATACCTTCCTACGGATGACTCGCTTTACCTGTTCCGTGGTACAAGTTGATGATTCCTATCTCCAGTATATATACACATGCACACACATCATGGGGAAAATAAAAGGAAAATAACAAAAATCCATGAGAGACCGAAAGGGCGGAATGGGTGCCTAACACCTTCCCATTTCATAACTTAGCCTCCGGGCCCTTCTTGAGTCATTTTGGTTTCGTATGCACCAGTATGTCTTTGGATGCTGTCCTTCGGGATGGCTTCCCCTTTTCTTTTATCTGTTTTGAGTAAAATAGACTGGCTACTCTAATCTCTCTACATCTTTCACCTCACCTAAAATGACGCCGGCCGAAGCGCTCTCGAGAGGGACGCGCGGGACCTAAGGATACTCATTATCATGATGCCCCCCCCGTGGCGAGGATCGGGGATGGCCACAGAGCCATGGTCATTTAAGAAACATATTAAAACAAGTCGGAATATCAATGACTTGGAATTAAGTGACGGAATTTATTGGGCCATCCCCTATTGTAATCTTTATGGATCCCATCACTTCTCGATGAGTATTATCATAAGCGTGCACCGCGATAGAGGTTGGAGCAAGGTCACCCACTTTTATTCCCAAGAAATTGAGGGTTCTCAACGGGAAGACATTAAGAGCTGATCCATTATCGACAACCGAAAGTGGGACGGTCTTTCCCACAATTTCGATAGATATCATAAGAGCATAATTGTGATTTGGCCCAATCTTAGGAATTTCTTCTTAGTAAAAGAAAAACATTCTAGTAGAGGTTAAAGATCCAACCAGATTCGCTACTTCTTCTGGCGTGGTGGAAGGAGGGATTGTGGGACCAGTGAGTAGTTTGATCAAGGCATTCCAGTACATCTAGGAAGCCAAAAAAAGTCCCACAGAGTGATGTTAGCTTTGGATTTCTTCAACTGATAGATGATCTTGCTCTCCTCGAGGGTTATTTCTGGCATAAGAATATTCTCAACACCATTCCCTTATCGATTATTGATGATTGCGGGTTCGAAACCTGGTAATGCCTCCCTAATCTAGTCATATGGTTCACAAAAGAGGGGGAAAATAGAAATCCCATTTTCTCATCTATCTGGGGTTGTTCGGCCACCTTGTTGATTTATCCTAGCATCTCCTCGAACGATATCATTCCACATATGCTGACTATTAGGCTAGTCTTTTTTAGGCTTTGCTCTTCATCTGAACTATCAAATTCGTCCCCCCATCCAGTGGCAACAACATCATCTTTCCATGAAAAGTCAATACACTCCACAACTTCAACGGCCTCTTCGTATAGATCCTCTTATTCAACGGATGTATGTAGAAGTGAAGGGACTAGGTTCCCTTATAGTTTCAAAGCATCAAGTAACTCGAGCATATTGCAAATTTCATCGGTCTGTCGGAATAAGTCTGCCATGATCTGGGCGACATCCTCTAAGTTGACTTCATCGGTAGGTACCACCCAATTATCAGACTCTCAATCCCATTTTTGATCTTCCATTACACCAAAATACTCATTTAGTAACGAAATATTTTTGTTATTACTAACAGTAGTATACCATTACTATTTCTCCCAATACATTACCATTACTAATATCGTACAAGTGGTAATAATATTAGTTCAATATTTTAAAAATAATTTTTTTCTTAAGAAAAGGATAATTTTCGCTCCACCCAAAAAATTTCCCTGAACGAGACCTCTTCCTATTCCTCTTGTCCAAATCGACCCCTTCACACGCTCTCTCCCTACGAGACCGCTTCCTCTTCCTCTTTTCGAAATCGCAACCTCTTTTTCTTCTATAAATCGAGACCCGCTAAACTTTCACATAGGGTTTCGAAGAACTGTCACCTAGGGTTTGGAAGAATCGCGACCTAGGGTTTGGAACAACTCTCACCTAGGTACATTTATCTCTCTCTCTTTCTCTCTCTCTCTCTCTCTCTCTCTCTCTCTCTCTCTCCCTCTCTTTTAAATAGAGAGAGAGAGAGAGAGAGAGAGAGAGAGAGAGAGAGATCTAATATTTATTTATTTGAGTTCAACAACTTGTTTGTTGATTCATGTTATATTATATTATTCGCTGATTTTATTGTGATTGTAGATATTTTGTTTTGCTTGACTTGTAGTTGAGTTATGAAAATTTTATCAAAGGTTTTAGATATGTAAATGTGGAGATCCATTGATTTTACATTTGTTTTTGTGAATTAAAACACTACACAAAGTATTGTTTTGTTGGCATAAATAACTCTCTATTAGGTTTACTTTATCTAGAATTTATTGATAACGAGCTCAGTACTATCATCGTTGATGTTTGAGAACCATTAGGGAGTTGTTGGGTGGTTAGGATGGGTACAAAATATCTTCTAATTCACTGTATCTTCATTTTGTTCACTTTTTGTGCGAGTAAATGGCTCAAAGAGCTTTAGTTTATCTATGGGTAGTCTTCGAATTTCATGATCTTATTTACAACTTTTATCTTTTGGTATTAAAAAATAAACCTCTTTTGTATTACTTACAGAGTGAGTAAACAGATGTTTGGAAAATTATTTTATTGTCACAATAGAAATGATCTACGTGGTGCCAAAATTAACTATCAGATATAAATTCTCAACATATAATCTCAACCGTAGAATAGTCTACACAAAAACACCCTCATCATATATTGTAAAATGTGCGCATGTGTGTGTGGCTATACATATGAGCTTTGATAGGAAGACCATTTTTTATTACCCCTTTTTGTTACCTCAACCTTTAAAATGTTTTACATTGCCTTGTCTTTTATGCCTTGGCGAGACCTATACAAGTGAAGACAAAACAAGGTACAACACTTTAAAGTTAGGGGTAACAAAAAGGGGTATTCCTAACATTTTCCATATATATATATATATCTGTGTGTGTGTGTGTGTGTGTGTGTGTGTGTCTGTGTGTGATTCGGTGGAATTGCTACTTGACACTGTAAGTTTGTTGACACGAGGATTGCATGAATTTCGTATATTTAGCACATTTGTTTTAGGGGAGAAGTTCCAAATTGGTTTGATGATTAAAATATTATGGGGTCATCAATATACTTCCCACTTCTCATGAAACCAAGGTTCCTTGAATTCTTTCTTGGAACCATAAGCTATCTAGGAAATATTTTCATTCATTCATTGACAATATTAAGCATTTCAATTTTTGCCCTTATTCTGTAACTGACCAGTTTTTCCAATACTTTATTTGAGGATGTTTCTCGACCAGTTCGAGCTGTCGAGCAATCTTTTGCCCTTAATTTCCATTCTTCCAACTTTTTTTTGGTTCTTACTCCCTTTTACCTTCCTTCATGCACTGAATGGTCTAACTTCTGTACATCATACTCACCCCATCCAGTAGCCATGCAATTTGGTTTTGATCAGGGGGTACCCTTATTAACCATAATACTACTGAGAGACTTTCCAACTTTTCCAAGGCGTGTGGGTATTTCCTCACCAAAATAGTATCCGTTCTATCTGGATAATTACAAGGTCAATTGCTTATCCCCACAAAATGTGCTCGAGGTAGTAAGTCTGCTGTATACCTTATTGTGTTATGGCCTAACACACTTGTTCGTTTTCTCAAAGTTATTGAGCGGGAACCCATTTATCCCATCGTTGAATGTGTTTCCCCTTCTGAATTGGGATTATGGACCTGTTCCATCAATCAAGCACAGTTTCCTCGAAGTGATACTAACAACACCATCTCTAAGGAACTCCCTCCTTTGGAACCTCCAAATGAAGCCATTCTGAAGAAAAAGAAAGGATCTTCTAGTTCCCAGCAGGTTTAGGATGCTGTAGAACCACCTGCTACTTCTCGAGCTGTTATTGAAGAGGAGACCTCTATTGATATCTCGAATATTGCTGTGGATAAGGAAAAAAAGAGAACTCCCACCAATAAGAAGAAAGTTGTAACATCCACCCCTTCGCAATCATCTCAATCCCACTCTTCTACTGATCCCTAATTGGTTGATCAATGCACAAAGCTACTTGATAGTTTATTTAAATAATTTATCACAAATCTGCAGATGCACGGGCTATTTTGGCTCAACTGATGGCAGAGAGAGGTATATTTTTTACTCCCCATGATCCTATTATTGGCCGAAAAAGAGCTAGACCAAGACCAAAGGTTTAACTTCCTCCTAAGGATATCGAAGATGAGTTTTTGCCCGAAGAGGTTAAAGAAGTGGAAGATAAGGTTAAGGAGGAGGATTCCCCTTTAAATTGGCCGTCGAGAAGGCTGCGTTGAATGTACTCGACTGAGAAGCCTGGTTCCATCCCTTTGGATTACACTATTCTTGATGACTTTAGTGATGATCCAGATTATGATAAGTCTAAAATTTCTTCCCATCACTCTTCCAGTGGTGATCTCCGTTCGTCATCCACTCCCCATGTGAAGAATGTTCCCCTAGTCTTGGAGCCCAGTCCTTCTCTATCAGTTGTTCCTCAAGAAAAATAATTGATTGAGGTAGGAAAAACTGCAGCTACTGGTCCCATTACTGTGGTGAGTATTCACTATTCCTTAATGTATTCTTTTCTATTTTAGCTCTATTATTTTTTTTCATGTGCTTATTCTTGTTTACATTCCCCGGTATTTTCACAGGCTACCCCTATCGAGGAAGTTGATGCTAATACTTGCAGGGACCTTGTGGCTGTTCCCCTCTAAGGCCAATATTACTGATCAATTTTTGGTCGGGTTATTTGGGACCTTTGTTTTGGAAGGTAGAGCATCCACCCATGAGGAAGGACAAGTTGGGTCTAAAGTTAAAGCAATGGAGAAG
The DNA here is from genome assembly GCA_949130495.1 of Sambucus nigra. Lineage (NCBI taxonomy): Eukaryota > Viridiplantae > Streptophyta > Magnoliopsida > Dipsacales > Adoxaceae > Sambucus > Sambucus nigra. The sequence continues at coordinate 388,540,287 of OX422208.1, forward strand.
ATAGTCATTGCTCCAGTTGATATTCCTGAGGTTGCTCATGATCAAGTAGCTGCTAGGGAATCTTTCCATAAGGAGGTACGCTATTACATATACATAATTGGGTATTGATACCCCAATGTCTAGTTTTCTTAGTCAAGCAACCCTTTCTGCCTTTGAGTAAAACTGGATCTTTTAATCAACAAGTAATTCACCTAGTCGAGCAACCATAAAGGTGCTTTAGGTAAATTTGGAATTTTGAGAATGCCCAATGTTACTTAGTCGATCTACCATTTAGTTGCTTTAAGTAAAACTGGGACTTTTAAGCGGTAACAATTTACCTAATCGAGTAACCATATATGTGCTTTAAGCAAACTGAGGCTTTGAAAATGCCCAATCTTACTTAGTCGAGCAACCATATAGGTGCTTTAAGTAAAACTGGGACTTTTAATCGATAACAATTTACCGAGTCGAGCAACCATATAGGTGCTTTAGGATAACTGGGGCTTTGAGAATGCCCAATCTTACTTTATAGGTACTTTAGGCAAATTGGGGCTTTAAGAACATCCGTTATGTCTATGCTTTATTTTTTCTCGCCTTTGATTTGCTCCTCATTCTTTCAGGTTGAAGTGAATCAGCTAAACACTCTGGCAGATGCTGTTGCACCTATCAAACAAGTTCCCCCAGAGGATGTTCCCCTGGAGTCTGCTTGTGGCCGTTGGGGATTTTATTGAACCAAGCACTGTACCCAAAATTTGGAGAGGGGTGAGCAAGATACCACTCCCATTTTACAAGAATGTGATAAGGCTTCGAATTTTGTCTTTCCTTTTGTAAGTGACAGTACATTTAGTGTGCATCTTCCAGAATTGGCCCCTGTTGAAGTTATAAGGCAGACTTTGAAAGAATTTACACATGAGTTTATCGAACGACTATTGGAATGCCACCCTTCCACATTCACTTATCGCTGTGTCCAAGCCATTCCTCTTATGATGGCTTGTAAGCTATTGGGGTTTTCCACAGTCTTGGGTGACTTACTACGTACCCCTTTGCACTCTTTAAGCCCTTCGAAGGTCAAGGAGATTATAGGCCAAATCAATGTCCTTGTTGGTGATGCTTTTGCTTTAAAATGGCTCATCTATTTGCTCAAGGCTTTCAAAAAAACTGACCTGCCTACCTTTTATGCCAAGATCCAGGCTACTACTCGCTCGCAAAATGCTCTAGCTAAAGAAATGGAAACTTTAAACTCTGAGATTGTTAAGGCCAAGGGGGAGGTTCTTTCTATGAAAGAATATTTGATCAAAGTTGAGGCAAAGGTGGATCAACTCTAGTAGGAAATGGGCCGTTATCAACAAGAGATGGCAAATCTGTCAAGCAAGTAGTCTTCCCTGACTTCTTTATTTCCCCATCACCATCATATGATTTTAGACTCTTCCAGCTTGTGGTTTATCATAGATGACCCAAGTGATTATTAAAGGGACTTTGCAGTTATTTTTCTTATTTCCCCCTTTTGTTTTCTATGTATTCCAAGGCAGTAGACCCTCTTTTGTAACTGTGGATGGACTGTGTTTTTTGGAATGCATTAAATTGAAATGCCTTTTATTTCTCTTTATTTTCATGCACATAACTATCGTGTTTGATTCAATGTTATCTTCATGCTATATATAACCACCAAATTTCCATGTCTTGATAAGTTGTGAGAAAATGCTCTCTTCTCAACTTTTTAATATCTACAACGCTAGTTAAAAGCTCAACAAAAGGAAATAAATGCAAATAAATAACTAAATGAAATAGATTTTGAGCCACTTGTTGTTAAGTTTAAAAGTTTCATCATATTCAACCTTCGAGATCTCACAATAGTCTGAGTCTTGGGCCTTTCGAACAACATAGGGTCCTTCCCAATTTTCCTCGAACTTAAGTAGCGAGAGACCTCAGATGTGTCTTGTACAAGCCTTCAAAACTAAGTCGCCTTCCTAGAACTTTCTTGGCTTTACCATATGGTCATTAGATCTAGATAGTTGGTTTCTATACATATCAAAATGCCCTTTTTCACTATCTCCATGCTCCTCTAATGCTTCCAATTATACATGCCGACTATGGGGGAGCATTGCACTTCATAGGTTCTAGTGTGAAAAAGGTACCTCGAGCTCCACTAGGAGAATTGCTTCAGTGCCAAACATTAAGGAGAAAGGAGTGTACCCCGTAGGTTTCCTCTTTGTAGTTCTGTATGCCCTTAAGACCTCTGGTATTTTATTGTCCCAAGTTCCTGGGAAATCTTCAAACATCTTCGAAAGGGTATTCACCAAAGTCTTATTTGTAGCTTTAGCTTGCCCATTGCACTCGGGGTACACTATCGTTGATTTGTGGTGAATAATATAATATTTTTTAGTGAGCAACCATAGATCTATATTCACAAATGGGGTTCCATTATTGGACATAAACACCTTCGAGATGCCAAGTCGACCAATAATATACTCATTTATAAAGCGGGCAACTACCCCGATCGTATCCTTCTTTAACGGTATAACCTCCACATATTTGGTGAAACACTCTGTGGCCACAAGTATCCAAATCTTTCCCCTCGAGGAGGGGTTAATTGCCTCTACTAGATCGAATGCCCAGATGTGAAATGTAAAAGGAATGGAAAGAGAATGTAGGTTCACCGAGGAAGTATGAATCATATTCCCATGAAGCTAACATGCCTTGCATTTTTGAACAAACTCCGCCGAATCTCTTTCCATGGTGGGCCAAAAATATCCCAATGTCATTAGTTGGTCATAGAGTTTTTCTCCCCCAATGTGCCCTAGCTTGTGTACTTGATTTAGTACCTCATCTGATTGCTCTAGTCTGATGCATCTTAAATGCCTGTCGTGGTAACCCCTTCAGTATAGCTGCCCCTACTAAGCGTAATATTGGGACACTAGTCTCTTCAGTCTCGTGGCATCATCTTTATTTATGGGGATAATACCATTGACCAATATGTCTATGTATGGGTGTCTCCAATCTGATGGCTGATATGTAAAGTTATACTCCGTAGCTTGGTAATACAATAAGAATTTTCCACAATCTCTCTGCAGTAGCACGACATCTTATCTCATCGCATGCCAGAAGTAACCTGCACTCTGGATTTTTTGATACAAAGAGATTTCTGTGGTCTCGCAACTTTTATCGTGTATTTCTATCAACCTCCTTTTAGCCTCTTTCTGTCCCACACACCTAGATATCCACCCCCCTTTGTTTTTGTAATACAAATTGCCCGAAATGGTAAAATATTGTGCCAGCTCGACCAACGTCATTGACCCTTGACCTGTTTCCAATTGCTTCCTTGTTCCGCCCTCCAGTCATTGTTATTATCATAAGGCACCATTTCTATTATCGTTGAGGGTGCCGTTCTCTTTGTGATTCGAACAACTATTGATTCTCCATCAAAGGAAATTTTCTAAACAATCATAGTGTAGGAATCGACATGTCTGTTCATCATACTGGGGTACCTCTTGATTTTCACTTCATGGAACTGGTCGAGCAACTTTTGCACAATTGTTCTGTAGGGTGCCAAACACATGTGCTTATGAGTGTACTATCCATTCAACTGCTGCACCATCAGGTTTGAATCCCCTTTTATTATGAGCACATGGATACCTCTACGCAAAGATTCCAATAACCCCAGCACAAAGGCCTCATACTCAGCTTCGTTATTTGAACATATGAAGTCTAACTTGAAAAATAATCAGACCTTTTCTTCCCCTTGGCGTCCTGCCCCTCCCGTGCCTTCGGCCAAATAGCTATCAAACTCCACGCTCCATTCTTCCAGGCGTGCGTCGAGGTAGTTGGCCTAAAGGTCATCTCCTGAAAGTTCCTCAATAGTTGAATCGAACGTCCCCGATAGATATATGGACAATAGATCTGCATAATCTTTACTTTTGATCGCTCGAGTAACCACACACTTAATATCTATAATAACAAAATAATTAGGAACCATCGAGTAGCCCTGCCTATTAAAACAGTTCTAACTAGCAAAAAATTTATGGGTTCACATCTAATTATGATGTGAATTGTGAAAGATAACATGTAATGCCTAAGCTTTTGTGCAACAAATACCAGATCTAAGTAATGTCATCAAAGAATTTCTAGAAAAACATTGGTCTGGGATCATCATCTTCGTCATCTAGGTTTATTTGCTCCAATTCTTAAGTTTGGGGCTTTGGCCTGTCTCTCATGCATTTTGGTTCTTCCTCCACAAACTCTTAGATGTCGAATTTGTCAAAAACTGAGCACTGGCCTAACTTATCCACCAAAAAACATTCATAAACAGGGCCAACATCATTATCCAGGTCTTCAACTGCCCGCTCACACCTTCAGAGTTTGTAGATAATCTTTTCATTAGCCAAAACCACTCTTTTGCATTGGCAGGGATTTTCTTCCCGGCGGGGTCTTTTACGCCTGTTTTCTTCTAACTCTCTCACTGAGAATATGTTGAGCACACTTTACTGTTGTACTTGGTGTTCGATTGGGTCAATACGGGGCATCATCTGTTCATAAAGCTGTCTAGACAGGCTGGGAGGCCTAACTGCCTCGCTCACCATCTCTTGCTCCTCGCAAGCTACGACCGGGCGAGCTTGTGCACGCACCCTTTCCCCAGTGATAGGGATCTTGATTCCTCCTGTGTACCGAGTGAGTACAGTTACTTTTGTATCAAACTCTATGTAGAACGTTACATCCACCAAGTGTGCCTATTCTTGTACGAAAGGCTTCTTAGATGCCCGAATGACTATCTTCCTCCCTTTAACATTTGCCTTATCACATTGGTGATATGTGGAAGGCAACAAACCATGATTATGAATCCATACCCTCCCTACGAGCAACTGGTAGGACGAATCACAATCCATGAGATGGAATTTAATGTGAGAAGTGATATTCCCCATCGTGATTCCCACATTCACATAGCCAATTGACTTGGAAGACTGGTTATCATACCCTGCGATTGACAACAAATTTTGCACAATCCTTATCTCAGAGATGTTGTAGGCAAAGAATGACCCCATGGGCATGATATTGATAGAGGCTCCCCCATCCATTAAGACACAGTTAAAACTACACCCATTCACACTCGCCGTCACATAAAGTGGTTTGCTATGGCGATATCGGACCAATCGATCTACCTCCGAAAAGGTAACCTTCGGGAGAAATTTCTTCACTAGCTTGGGCATTTTCCCCTTCCATTGTAGGTTTGGGGCCATGTTTTTCTTGGCAATTTCTAAGTTTACTCGAGTAACCTCTTGATGCAGCGTAAATATTGCATATTTCACCCGTTAATTTACGCGTTATTATCCCCCTCGGGTATCTTAATCCCTATATTTATGCTCGTTAACCAGACAACCTCGGATTTCTATGTTAACATGTTTTGCAGGGGTTAATTGAGCTTTTGTAGGTATTTGGATGCTTAGTATGAAGTTCGGACGCATTCCGGTGAAGTTCCGTACACAATCGCACGCACAAGGGAATTTTAGTCTTTTCATAGCTTAGGTACCTGGCCCAACATCTCACAAAAGTTGTAGCCTTCCCCTCTAGCTTCCTGTGGCCGCGAACGGTGCGCGATTTCGATGCATAACGAAGAAGTTACGGCGATTTCAGCGGAGGAAAAACAAGGAAGCAAAAGAGGAGAAGGAGAAGAAAAGAGGAGTGCAGTAGGCTGCTGCATTCTGCCCTGCTTGATCGATCGATCGACCCATTTGGTCGATCGATCGACCATTTTGATTTGCCGAAATTTTACCTAGGTCAATCGATCGACCAAAGGGGTCGATCGATCGATGCTCTGTTTTCTGCAGATATTTTCCTTTCTTTTCTTTCTTCTTTATTTTTATTCCAACTTACTATATAAGCCATTTTTGTTGTAATAAGAAGGGAGATCAATACATACACGATTTTAGGTTAGAATAGTTAGGGTTTTGAGGGTTTTGGATGGTTCTTCTTCATTTCTCTTTGGATTGACAATCTAATTGGTTTGTAAGTTGACTATTCATCTCCTCTACCATTAATATAGTTTGTATTTCTTCATTTCTTGCTTTCTAGTGTAATTTTCATGCTTTCATAATTAGGTTTACATGCTTTATTCTTGCTTTCTTAGTTTAATTAGTTTAATTTAGTTTATTTCCATGTATTGCCCTTAGATAAATAGGGTCGGGATTGCGTTTCCGCCATTTACGGGTTTGGACCTCGAAAGTTAGGGTTTCGTGTAAAATTGCATTTAATTGAAACCGCGTGTATTAAAGTTGGATTGTTATGCGTTTAACTTTCTTTGTCACGCAACGTTAGTGTTTATAGCGATAATCCGAATTTAATCCGCGTGTGACCATTTTTTGATTAAATGTTTAATCTCGCAACTTTGGCTTAAATTCCTTATTGCGTGATGTTTATGCTTAATTGTAAATGCTCGATTAAATTGCTTTTGAGCCTTAACTCTAATTAGTAGTTGTTTAGCCCGTGAATGTGTGTATGCGATCCCGATCCTCGCTTTACTTTTGTGTAGCGTAACTTATTCTTTTTCTTTTGGCACCACAACCAACCATCACCTTTTCTTATTTCTTTTACACCATTTTTATTCTTGAAGTTTTAAAACAATTAACATCTAAAATTTAATCACTCCCGGTGGATTTCTTACGATACCCGACTTACCGCTGTGCTTGCTTGTCAAGTGTAGTAGTAGCTTAGGTTTTTTGTATCGCGGCGGCGAAACACACAACGATTGTGTCCTCACACGAACACACTTTTTTCGCCCGGTCACAAAATGGCGCCATTGCCGGGGAGTGTGTTTTAGATTGTAATTGTTTTATTATTTCGTAGTATTTTTTCTTTTGTATTTGTATTCTTTGTTTTAACCTTTTTTGAAGGATAACATATTTGAGCGCTAAGAAACTTTGATTCGTGGTTGCTCACTTTCTTGCTCGGATTCTCCATCTACAAACAACGAGGTAATCATGTCCTACTATTATAGTTATTACGGTCATTCTAATGATTCTTACTTTGAGGATAGTTTTCAAGTTTTCCATTTTGAATATTTTCTTGAGTTTGAAAGACTTGAAAACATTTATCGGAATGAAAATCGTTATTGGGAACTTGAGTTGGATTCATTATTCGAATCCAATGACGATTCTTATTTCGATACTTTCGAAGACGAGTTTCAACCAAATGAGGAGTCTGAGGCTCTTGAGCCGAGGAAGCCTACTTTGGAAGAAACTTTGCTTCTTTACTCCCAAGGTTTGGAAAGCCTAAATGATGCTGGAATGAGACTAGGAGCACTTTGCGATGAGATGAATTCTTATGCACAAAACAACGAGGCGGTGGAAACTTGTGTTTCACCTAAATTTTTCGAAGAATTTCTCATCGAATGTGAATCTCTCTCCCCCCGAAATTCAATCTCCTTCCGACGATATGTTGACGGAGATTGAATTTATTTCATTACCATATACGTTTTCCATCATTGAACCATTAGAATTACCGGTTGATTCCTATGAGTCGGTAGAAACTTTTAAAACTTCTACACTTTTTGCCGATGAGGACTCCTTGCTGGACTTGTTTTCGATGGATGTTATCCCGATGTGTGCACCATCTTCCATTCCATTTGAAAAATCTTTGGGAGATGAGTCGATTTTTCTTGGACCTCAAGTGTACCTTTCCCCCTTATTATCCAAATCCCCCATCGTCCGCCCAAAATTTCAAATTGGCGATGGTTCACTTTTTTCACCACCCACATGCCTTCTGTTTTTCAAATGGAATTATTATTTTTCGGGAGGCATGTTCACTTTGGAGGGTCCACCGTTGATCTTTCAAAGTCAAATCCCTTTTTGGGTGGACCCTCAACTATTTAGACTTCTAGTGTATAGTTAGTGTGAAGCCTAAATAGTAGGTTGTAAATAGTTAGCTTTTTAATTTTCTTTCTTTCCTATTTTTTTCCTTTTTATTTAGTCTAGTGTAATTAGTTAACTTTTTGTTATTTGTTTTTGCTATGCTCGGTACTAACTTGTTTTGTAGATTCCTTTGGACTCGCGCTTATGGAGATCGCTCCAATTTTGGGTAATATCGTTTTTTTCCTCTCTTTGTGTTGTGTTCTTAATGCGCATTGAGGACAATGCAACATTTAAGTTAGGGGGTGTAGGATATTCTATCCATTTCATGTGTAGTCCATGGATTTGCTCACATTTAGTTACTAAGTATGCCTTTTTGTGAAAAATTCAAAAATTTCAAAAATATTTTCTTTCTTTTTTCTCCTTTGTTGGGCATTTTGCCTTGTTTCCGATGATAAATTTTAATAATTGCCCGATCCTATAGACAACTCAATGATGCATGTTCTCGATTTTAGAAGTTATTAGACTTTAGTCCTCAAATCATTGATATTGTGAATAACTTCATGAATTAAACTTTATCCCATGAGCATATGCACTTTCCTTGTTCTATTGATCTGGTTTAAGATTTTTATAACTCGGGAATCTTTTCTTGCATTGTATATACTTACATCGAGTAAGCTTTGTACCTTTCGTCGTTTGTGAGTGTTATACACTATTCTTTTCTCTTTGAAAACGTTGAATTCGTCGATAATCTCTCTATTCTTTCATTTGACCGTTCATTAATTGAGTTCATACTTGAAATGTGTTACTTGATCATGATTTTCATATATTGTTTTGACTTGAGAATTGCGTAAACTTTGTGAAATGATCATAGGCAATCTTTGTTATATCACCCATATTAGCCTTGACCTCACCATATATGTTTCCCTAGTCAACCCCTTTGAGCCTAAATATTAGCCTTTCGTTTCATAACCCCATTCCCATAACCAACTCTAAATTGGAGTTTTAGCCCATACATACACCTTCCATACCTTTGTTTGGAATGTTACTTGGGATTGAATGATGTTATTATGATGCCGGTTGCAATTTTAGGCATATGAGAGTTTGAAAAGTAAAGAAAAGTAGTGAAAAAAAAAGTGAAGAAAAAGAGAAAGCAAAAAGCAAAAGAAAACAAAAGAGAAAAAGTGAGAAAAAGGAAGAAAAGAAAAAGAAAGAGAAAGTTGTTTATATTGTTTTTAGTAGTTCAATAAGCTTTGATTACTCTCCCCGATGATATATCTAATGCTCGTTTGGAAGTTACTTTCCATTTTTGATATTGCCCGCATCCTTCCCATTATTCCAAGTTTTCATCTCCGAACACTTTGAATCCGTACATACATTCCTTCATTTCGTACCCTAGCCTATCCTACATTACAACCGTATTACAAGTCCTATGTGATCTTAGGTTGATGTAATTTAAAAGTCATCATAGTTTTGATAATCTGTGAAAATGCATTTCGCCTCTTTTAGTGTGCGGTATCCTTTCATTGAGATTACAGTTTTTCAGTTTATATATAGCGTTCTTCTTTTGTGACATGTGTGCGGCCTAGTTTCCATTTACATTTACTCTTTATGCCTGCATGTCCCGTGTATTACCTCCCATTCCGAGTGATTTCATTTGTTGAGTGTAATGCCCGTGAGGATTGAATATATGCTTGCTTTATGTTTATCCGGATTATTTAAGTTTTTGCCAAATCATATTTTGCATTTGCTCTCCCCCCTCCCACTTTTAAAGTTTCAATTCTATGAGGTGCATTCAACCTGTTAATAACAACAGACTTTTGTTTGAATTCGTTCAATATGCTAATAACATGTTTGAAATCTTTTTCGTTGTTGTTGAGTTTGTCGCATGTTGGGTTGGGCATATTTTGAGGAAACCATATGATGTTTGTGGGTTTCATCCCTGAAAACCCTCACGAGACGACACTCGTCCACTAGGGTAACCTAGGGGTTTAACGGCTTATTGCATATGCTAAATGCAATCGAATCGCCCGCGAAAGTGGCCTTATCTTTTTATTGCTTTTATACCATACTTTTGTACTTCTCCTTCTTTTGGTTTTCTTGTAGTTCTTGTTGTTTCCTATTTCATTGCTAGGGACTAGCAATGTGTAAGTTAGGGGGTGTGATGCAGCGTAAATATTGCATATTTCACCCATTAACCTACGCGTTATTAGCCCCCTCGGGTATCTTAATCCCTATATTTATGCTCGTTAACCAGACAACCTCAGATTTCTATGTTAACATGTTTTGCAGGGGTTAATTGAGCTTTTGTAGGTATTTGGATGCTTAGTATGAAGTTCGGACGCATTCCGGTGAAGTTCCGTACACAATCGCACGCGCAAGGGCATTTTAGTCTTTTCACAGCTTGGTTACCTGGCCCGACATCTAACGGAAGTTGTATCCCTCCTTGCTAGCTTCGCGTGGCCGCGAACGGTGCACGATTCCGATGCATAACTAAGAAGTTACGGCGATTTCAGCGGAGGAAAAATAAGGAAGCAAAAGAGGAGAAGGAGAAGAAGAAAAGAGGAATGCAGTAGGCTGCTGCATTCTGCCCTGCTTGATCGATCGATCGACCCATTTGGTCGATCGATCGACCATTTTGATTTGCCGAAATTTTACCTAGGTCAATCGATCGACCAAAGGGGTCGATCGATCGATGCTCTGTTTTCTGCAGATATTTTCCTTTCTTTTCTTTCTTCTTTATTTTTATTCCAACTTACTATATAAGCCATTTTTGTTGTAATAAGAAGGGAGATCAGTACATACACGATTTTAGGTTAGAATAGTTAGGGTTTTGAGGGTTTTGGATGGTTCTTCTTCATTTCTCTTTGGATTGACAATCTAATTGGTTTGTAAGTTGACTATTCATCTCCTCTACCATTAATATAGTTTGTATTTCTTCATTTCTTGCTTTCTAGTGTAATTTTCATGCTTTCATAATTAGGTTTACATGCTTTAATTCTTGCTTTCTTAGTTTAATTAGTTTAATTTAGTTTATTTCCATGTATTGCCCTTAGATAAATAGGGTCGGGATTGCGTTTCCTCCATTTACGGGTTTGGACCTCGAAAGTTAGGGTTTCGTGTAAAATTGCATTTAATTGAAACCGCGTGTATTAAAGTTGGATTGTTATGCGTTTAACTTTCTTTGTTACGCAACTTTAGTGTTTATAGCGATAATCCGAATTTAATCCGTGTGTGACCATTTTTTGATTAAATGTTTAATCTCGCAACTTTGGCTTAAATTCCTTATTGCGTGATGTTTATGCTTAATTGTAAATGCTCGATTAAATTGCTTCCGAGCCTTAACTCTAATTAGTAGTTGTTTAGCCCATGAATGTGTGTATGCGATCCCGATCCTCGCTTTACTTTTGCGTAGCGTAACTTATTCTTTTTCTTTTGGCACCACAACCAACCATCACCTTTTCTTATTTCTTTTACACCATTTTTATTCTTGAAGTTTTAAAACAATTAACATATAAAATTTAATCACTCCCTGTGGATTTCTTACGATACCCGACTTACCGCTGTGCTTGCTTGTCAAGTGTATTAGTAGCTTAGGTTTTTTGTATCGCGGCGGCGAAACACACAACGATTGTGTCCTCACACGAACACACTTTTTCTGCCCGGTCACCTCCAACTGAGAATCCTCCGATAGTCCCACTTAGTCGAAGAACCAACTAAACTTCTGTGATCTTGCTACCGCTGCGCATTCTACCCAAGGGTTAGCTTGTTCTTATTCTAGCTCGTATACTTCCTCCACCTCTCTGTATGTTAATTCATCATATGCTATTACAACATTTACCCCTCCTAGGGAGCAAGTGTGACACCCCACCTAATAAAATACCGGGTGATCAATCCTATACCAAATTAAAACAGGAGTCTTATATGGTTCATTCTTAGCATCACCGTCGAAAACCAATTTAATTACTAATAACCGATTAGGCTGGCGTCAAAATTTTATTTAACTAATATTTTTATCCATACCAACTAAATAAAACATTCACACAGTTTTTATGCACGAAACTGAAATGAAATAAAATAACCGAACACTCAGTTTAACATAATACAATCAAATCAAATGCCTCACTAAAAGGCGGTAAAAGAGTAAATAAATACAGTTGGTCTATCGTCCCGAGTGTTTCTACAATAACTCTTATCTAGATTACAATGGTAAAAGCGTATACAGTAAACCTGGATGCATCCACAGCTGCTGTAACAAACGTCTGACTCGAAGGAATCATCATCCAGACGTCCCTGTGTCTGGACACCTATATATATATATATAGTAAGAGAGGGGAAAATAGAGAAACGGGTCAGAGCCCGAGTTTTGAAAATATTTTAGCAAGTGCTTAAAAGCCATATATTAAAATATAAAATCTCTCATATTTAAATTGGTATCTCACTCTCATGAGATACACCTCACCCCTCTTCTAATAGTGCACACCTAACGCATATCTTTTACACAACCTAGTTAAGCTACCCGACCTAACTAATCTATTTCACCCATCTTCTAAAAATCCTCATCAACCCGAGTACTAAGGGATAAACTTCTCCCCATTACCAATATTGCTCTATGTTCGTGCGTGGGGAGTCTCGCGAAGCGAAATCCAAACAAGGAACCGTCCCGATACATTATTACATGACAATGTTGATTGTCAAGATCTATTAGGGCCTTAGTACATAACACATATAATAAAACCCCGTATGTAAATATGTATAGTTCTCACTAGAACCTATATTGAATTTTCAAATAAATCTGGATATAAATCGACCGGAAGGGGAAATACACCTTATCAGTCTTTTCACTTCATATACATATCTTTACTTTATATGATATCTCATCTTCATATACAAGTAATATACTATACGCAACAAGTATAATTATACCTATCACAATCATAAGTATAATAACCATCCCACCGAGCTATAGCTCGAGGATGGAGTCTCATAGTGCCTATCCAAATCCGGGTTTACTCACTCAACCCCGGTACCAAGCCAGACTCACTCATGGTCATGGTAAAAATACACAACGGCGGAGGCGATCATGTTCCCTCTGCAAGTGGAGTACACACATCGCACTCGTACGCGGGACGATATGACCTGGGGATATACTCTCCCTTCTCCTCAAGCCAATGGATTCACCCACATCGCGCAACTTCCCCGGATCGCAGTAGAGAAAATATATAATCTGGCTGTTCCAACCCTACGCCAAAGGAAAGACCATGGAATCATCCTCTAAAGTACAAATATACCAATCACACACAAATATATTTATTCGTATCATATTATATATACTGTAACCACATCGTATATATAATCTATATCACTTCTCAATATATATATGGCTATAATTGCCAAATTCTTATAGCGATAGCCCGAAAGCCCGAATGTTCCCATTCGTAATAGTATATAAGTATTTACCTACTTAAAATACTAATCATATAAGTATTCTCTCACTTAATATATAACTCGCACCTTTATCACTTCTAAGGATTTTTATATAAACCCGAATATACCAACTCGTGACAATTAGATAGGCATACTAACTACTTATCTTGATTCCATAGGTATCGCATCACCTATAATAATAGTCGTCAATAGACGTATAGGATATCCGCTCAATTCTCCTTAGCCCATATCCTAAATTCCATCCTAATCACATCCTAGGATTTTCTCTATTATAATAGGACCATATTTATTCTAACCTCATAAATATATCTATACACGCTTGCCGAATGATTCTCTCGAATGTCTGTCGCCCCAAACATTCATTAAATCCATACCACGGATCGTACACTAAATTAATCCAAGGTTCCCTCTTAACGATTTCGATCTCGGATAGCCTTCTGTAGAAAAATCATTATAAATTAAAAAAAAATCAGAAAATACGCGGTCGGCGCCCACGCGACCGTATCGAAAAGATCTATAATTTAATTTTTTGACTAAGAACCGAATCGATTCACTTCTAGGCCGAATCGATTTGGTAATGACGCTAGTTACTGTTCATCGTCATACCCGAGACTGTTTCGGCCATTAACATACCTCCAAGCTTTTTGTTTCTTCTCCAAACCTTATTTAATCACAACCAACTATATATTCTCAAAGAAAATAGGTTATAATCATACTAGAACCAAGAATCAATAACTAATTTCAATTCATTTCTAAGTTTCTCGAATCGAATAATATCCGAGTTTTACTCGGTCAAACTTCCGAAATGCCCGTTTTGATTCACGAAAACCCAACCCAAAAATATTTATAGTTCTACAAACCAACTACAATATGAGAAATAAACACATTAAATCATTAAAGAAAGTTAAACACTTGCCTCGTGGATAAAATCCGACTACCTCAAGTCGAATCCCGCGAAGTTGGCCCGCAATCCCCTTTTCTTCCTTCCTTTCTTCTCTTCTTCCTTTTCTCTCTTCTCTTTCTCTCTCTTAGGGCTGATTTGTGAGAGAAATAAGGTTTATAAAGCTTATCCCTTATTATACCCAAAATTGACTCGTATACTCAAATGCGAGTCCCTACTAGTCCAAAAATCCCCGGAACCTAAACGCTGCCCCGCGATACTCTATTCTGACTATCTCGACCATTCCGAAACCAACTGCGCACTCGAAATCTCCATCCGATTCACTTAACTAAAATTCATTAATTAAGCCCAACACATTCCAATACGCATTTTTTCAAATAAAATATTATCCTTTGTCGCTTTACCCAACTGTGACATGTAATTAAAATAATCCAACTCATTTACTTAGTTCCGTAAGAAAATCTAATCCATGTATATATTAATCCGACATCAACAAACTAATATTTTCTACTCACTTTGAATTCTAAATTTATCAAATTATACACATAAATTCTAAAACTACTATTTACAGTCATTTCCTCAAATTTCTAAATTACTCCCACTTGTGCAATTTAAATCTATATAAAAGTACGGGGTATTATAGCAAGCCTCTGATTTCCCGCTCAAATCATCGATTGAGCTCCGCTAGTCCTCCGTTTCCCTTCCTACTTCAAACAAGACATTTGGGATAAACATTCCTTCAATAAATATTCAAAATCTTCCTTATATACCTATTCTTCCTCATCATCAAAGGCACTAATCATGTTAGGATTTCTATTTACGTTGACTTGCAGCAGTTGGATTTCTCCTTTCTTGACATGCCTGTCTATTATTTTTCGAAGCGCAAAACACTTGCTCATTGGGTGTCCCACCCTGTTGTTTACTACGTAGTACTTTTGGGCCTTCTCTATCTTCTCGTGTTACAAGTACTATCTCGACCATAATGGACCAGCACATGTTATCTCGAATCATGAGTTCGTAGGTATCAATAACGTGTTCCACTGTGCAAGGCAACTCTAGGGGATCATCTTTATCAAACTTCCTTTTGTTTCCTCTTCCCCATTGGCCGCGATTTCCCCCTTCTTGCTTTCCACCTTAAGCATTGTCATAGTTCACATGAGGAGGTAGCTCCCTCTCCGAGCTACCCAATGGCTTCAATACTAAACTTGACAAGGTAGGTGATGGTGCTGGTAGTGGTTTTACAACCAAGGCAATGTTCCTCGCGGATGTGAGAAATGAGGAAAACGTACCCTCCCGAGGTTCATTTATCAAGTGGCATATATACTCTGGCAGAAAACCCTCCGCACAAACCTGCAAAATTTTAGCCTCTCGTGTTTCGTCTCCCACATCTAGATAATTCATCTTCTGCCAAGAATAATTTCTATATGAACTGAACATGAAGATCCTACTAAGTGGCTACATTACCTGGAGTCAGATGAGAATACCACATGCAAGCTTTCTTTGTTAGAGATTTAGAAAACTCTCTCAACCCTAGCTTCTTATTATTACAACGGTCCCCAATATTCTCCATAAACCTTTTAATGGAGTAACCTTAACACACACACACACACACACACACACACACACACACACACACACACACACACACGTGTGTGTGTGTGTGTGTGTGTGTGTGTGTCAATATACTTGTGAGTACAAAATTATCACAATAAATAATCACATAAAGTATACATATGCAGAATGTAAATAATCACACACACAACCCCATATATGTGGTAAATGACTTGATCATGCCCAGGAAGAGGATAATGTTCTTTATTAGTGTCTCTCAAATAATCGAAATTACATCCCTCTTACCTTAGGGTCAGGGTTTATATTAATAGTGGTAAGAGATTAAATTGTATAAGTAATTCACCCATCTTATAGATAGCTCATAAGTGAACTTGAATATCTGCTCGAGATTATTGATAATTGATTTGAGCCTATCGCAATGTATTCAAGCACATGTGTAATACATGGTAAAAAATCTAATGTTTTAATTGGGCTGGGTCATCCACTTCGTGTACTGGGCTGGTCGGCTACACGATTGGGCTTGATCCATAAAATAGCCCCCGTAATTTCCCCTAAAATATTTGGGCTGAGATGACAGGCCAACAAATTTTAAATTCTAAGCCCATAACCTAAACATGTAGAAAATAGGCATGACGTTCTTGTAAAATCCCTGAACTGTTGAGGGTGTGTTCGTCTGAGCTAATTTGAAGGTAAACTTGTAATATCCTCAAAATAATGGGGTACGCTGGTCCGAGCAGAAGTTTAAAGCACCAGAATCCTTCTTGGAAATAGGTTCTCATCATTTGCACGAGGTTCAAATGTAGTTTAGCTGCAAGCAACCGTCACGTCGTGTTCCAAACATTTTTTCTTTGTGAACTTGTCTCTATGCCCTCCTTCTCGTCCTCCATACTTCCAGAGTTTCCTTGCACCATTTTTCCTTATAAGTTACCCTGCTTTTTTTTTATCATTTTCATTCATTTTCTTTGATATTTGAAACTATTTCTTCAATGGCTACCTTCAATGGCAAGACTATTGAGAAGTTCAGAGAAACGTATGTTATTCCTTAATGGGTGGAGATCAATTGTGCCCCCATGCTTAGGGACATCCGGGACATGGATGAAGGACACTAGATTAACACTTTAATAGTGGTTCAGGGGGGGGATAACCTTTCCCCCTAACCATTTATTTTTGTAATTCTTCAATTATTTTGAGGTCGTTCCTTCTCAATGTGCCCCTAACACTTGAAAAATAGTGAATGGGGTACGTAGGATCAATGAACTGTATGGGACCAATTTGGGGGTCCCAGAAATCTACTACTGCTATGTCTGGTCACATACCACTGATGGTGTTTTGTACTTGAAGATGGAAAAGGCCGACAGGATTGTGGTTATGAACCTGCCCGATTCCTATAAAAGGGTATCAGGATCAAGGTTTTATTGCCAAGAATTAGCAGCATCCTCCCCTAACTGAGGGAAAATAATACAAGGGACCCTTGGCCCTTGACTGGAGGGAGGAACATATAGGTCATTATTTGTTTCCCTTTTAATAATTGTGGCATATTTGTCTTCTGTTACTTGTTCTATCTTCTGATGTATGCAGCTTCCATTTTTATGCAGCTTGTGCCCAGAACAGAGAACCTTTTCTTTGAGGCCTAAGAGTTGCTGATCTCTTAAAGGCTTGGAAGATCAGGGAAAGGTTATCTGACGATGAGAATCCTTATTCATCTACCTACCTTCTGGTATACCAATACTACCTCCAGTTTTATTGCTTGGTCGGTAGACAAGATCCCTGTAATCGATCTTTCAGAAGAGGAGACCTTCGGTTCATATGGGACAATATAGGTAGAATAGGAAGAGGAGGAGGAGGAGGAGGAGGAGGGGTAGGAACAATAAGAAGAAGAAAAATAAGAAGAAGAAGATGAAGAAGAAGGAAACGTGGTTCCCCCCAAGAGGGGTGCCAATGGGAAATGAGGACGATGATGATCAGGACCTGCTGTCCAATAGGGTCAAGCCCCTGAAAAGTCTGAGGGTGACTCCCCCAAAACTAGTGGTTCCAACTCTAGAACTAATAAAGATGAGGGAGTGAAGAAGAAGAGAGAAGATGAGGGAAGAAGAGAAGAAAAGAAGAAGAAAGATGAGAAGAGGATAAGAGAAGAAGAGAGGAAAAAGAAGAAGTCCATTGAGGCCTTTGTAAATTTTTCCCCTTGGCTCTCTATTACTGCTCAAGGGGATAGCGTGGCTAATAACCCAACCCTTGCCCCCTGTTCTGCTGAAGGTGGCAATGCTCGTTACCGATCGTGAACATTCATCAAGCCTGGGTTCTGACCAGTTAGACCTTAAGTCTACAAGCACTCGCTCCAGTAGGTGGTCTCTCTTCTCTGTTTGTTATTTTGAAGTGTTTTTATTTCCCATACTAACTTCTCTTTCTTTATTTATAGCTCTTCTGGATGGCTATGCCGAACAATCTAAAGAAAACCAGGAGCTGACTAAAGCTCTGAGAAATCCCAGAAGGACTTGTCTGATGCTCAAAAGACCTTCGATCTGAAGATGGAGGACTTTATGAAGGCTTTGGCCAAGTTAAAGATGACTAATAGTCGTATAACTATGGGGAAGGAGAAGTTAGCAGGGAAGAAGAACGGGCTAGTTGAGAGGGTCCAAAAGCTGTAAGGCGAGGTCCTTAAGATCAAGGATAACAGTTACTCTGAAGGCCAGAATGAGGCCTATGATGACGTTGAAATTCAAATCGCCTACTCTCGAACGCTATCTTTCAAGAAGGGCTACGATTAACCCTTGAAGGAAGTAGGGGTACCTCCTGTATCAGAACTGTCCAGGAAATATCTTTCAGGCCCTTCTCTGATTATTGAGGAGGAGCCTTCTATTGTCCAGCCTGCCGACCAAGATGATGGGACGTCAGGTGAGATCAAGACGGCTACCGATTAAATGGACAAGGCTGCTGACAAGGGAAATGAGCCAGAGTTCTCTGAGCAGGAGAAGGAGTGAAACCCTATAGATTAGGATTTTACTTCTTTATTTTGTTTAAGTGTTGTACGTTTATTTTTTCCTCTATTATACTGGCTCATGCTTCCCCGTTGTTATCAATAAAAGAAGACTTTTCTTTTTACTGATATTCTTCATGCTTGTTGTTTGCCTTATTGCTTGTAGCTTATTATTATCGAGAAAATTTCTCCTTCTTCCTCAAACCTTGAAAATATATTAGGCCCAGGCATGAGCGGGTAAGCTCGTCAGGCCTTTATAAAGGTTTGCAAAGCTTTGAAGGTGAGAACACCATCGTAGAAAGACCAATCTGAGCTGGTTGTCAAACTGAAGGACGGTCCATGACATAGAGGATATCGTCTCCTCTATACAGGAGGAGATAACCGACCTGAAGGCCAAGCTTATCACAAACAAGGATGTAGGCAAGATCGATGAGCTAATTCAGGTCGAGAACGATGTATTAAAGAAAAATAACACCGAACTGGAGGAAGATTTTCAGAGAAAGAATATTATTATAGCCGTGTAATAGGCCGACATCAGGAAGCTAAAATATTTCTTCATAATGGGTCCTCAGGCTACATGGGCAGAGTTTATGAAGAAGGTTGGCAAGATACCCCTGTGTAATTACAAGAGGTACATGACGTGGCGTATAAGCATGGGTGGCTGAGCACCCTTAAAGTGCTCAAAGAACCTAAGGAGTCCTAACTTCATTATATGTACAAGGTGGATTGCCCAATGTATCATCGACCTTCCTTTGAGAAGGACGAGCAGTGGGTTCCTTTGGATGTTATCCCTCACCAGCTGCTTAATGACCTCGAGGTGGATCCTGGTATTGAGGATGAGTATGCCCCCAATCCAGACAATGGTTGGAGAGCGCAAATAGCAGAATATTTGGATCGCCGATTATAGATAATCTGTCCTTGTAACATATTTTTTTATACTTATGCCTTGTACTTATCACCATGTGTATTTTATATTATCAAGTGTAATCTTAGGCTTTTTCAAGACTTTTAATCATTTAAGTCTTTTGCCTACCAAATGAGTTAATATTAACTGTTTATTATTTTGGGCTTTTACCAAATAAATGATTTAAGAATAACTGTTTAAGGATTCTCCCAGTACAATATGCCTTAGCATGTATTATTTCATCTCCCTTACCATTTAGGTCGTGTTGCCACACTCCTTTAGCCCTAATGAAGATGATGATAAGAATGCACCTGGTTAATGGGTCATCCACCCATTTAGGATTTTTATCGACCAACATAGTTGGTGATTAGCCTAAGTTGGTTTTTTGGCCTCAGGATCCCCTGTACGGCTTTTATTGTTGCCTAAGCAACTCGTGAGGTCCTTTTTGTTCAATATGACAAAAACGTGAGGATTCCCTTAATTAATTGACATAAAATTAGTAGCCTACTATAATTAATTTGAATCCTTGTCAACATGAGGAGATTCCTTAATTAAAATAAGTTGAATGACTTATTGAATCAAGTGGAATTCTGTTCGGCCCGAGGAAATTCCTTAGCTAAAATAAGCTAAGCAGCTTACTATAACTAGGTATAATCCTACTTAATGTCCCGAGAGTGGGGTTATCGCTTAGAAATCATGCATAATACCGATATAGTATCATATAAAACTGAGATAATCAAGAGTGAGAGAAAAATGGGCCTATATTAATTAAGTATTAACTTAGGAGCAACATAAGTCTGAAATAAAAATTTGTATAAACTAGATGTGCTATAATAGAGGAAGAAGACTAAAAATAAAACCTCGTGAGGTTGGACGCTTTCCATTCTCTTGGTATCTCTCTGCCCTCCAGAATTTCAGAGTGATAAGCTCCTTGAAGATTGTCCTTGATCACTTTGAAAGGTCCCTCCCAGTTTGGTCACAGTTTTCCATCTGACGGTCTTACCGCGTTGCCAAGAGATTTCCTTAAGACGTAATATCCTACCTAAAACTTCCTCAAATTAACTTTGTTATTGTACTATTTTTCTTATTAGTGCTGGTTTGAGGCCAGTTTAATCATGGCCTATTCTCTTCGCTCATCTGCTAGGTCAAGTTCAGTGTGCAAGGCATTATTGTTAAGTCCTTGGTCGACCAAGTTAGTTCTTATGGTATGGAGACTAGCTTTAAGTGGGATAATAACGTCCATTCCATATGTGAGGGCGAATGGTGTTTTTTCGATCGACCTTCTAGGCATAGTACGATAAGTCCAGAGGATATGGGGAAGCTCGTCTACCCAAGAGCCCTTTGTTCTTTCTAGCCTAAACTTTCGAACATTGAGAATAATTTTATTAAAAGCCTCTGCCAGGCCATTACTATGGGGATACGGTACTGAGCTAAAGTGATGGTTGATTCCATGCCCATCACCGAAATTCTGGAAAACCCCACTTTCAATCTGCGTGCCGTTGTCGGTGATAATGGCTCTTGGTACACCAAAACGTGTTATGACGCTCTTTGAGATGAACCTTATTATGTCTGCATTTCTGATGTTGGCTAGTGATTCTGCCTCTAACCATTTGGTAATGTAATCTGTGCCGACCAATAAATACTTATGATTTTGAGGTGCGGTAGGTAGTGGACCCACGATGTCCAACCCCATTGTGAGAATAACCAAGGACTGGTAAAATATTTTCAATCATTAACTGGTTAATGAAATATTTGAGAGAACATCTCACATTTATCGCACTTCCAAACGTACATACTTGCATCTTTAGGCATATGTGGCCACCAATAGCTTAGTTTAATTGCTCGGAATGCCATGGATCTTCCTCCTGTGTGATTCTCACAAATACCATTATGAAGCTCGTGAAGAACTTTCTTAGTGTCTTGCAGGTGGATGCACTGGAGGTAAGGATCTGTAAAGGACCTTTTGTAGAGCTTCATTCTGGGATGAAGATAGAAGCGAGCAAACTTTACCCTCACTTGGTGATACACTTTCTTATCATCTGACAGTGCCTCATTTTGCGGATAAGTAATGATCGGGTCCATCCAGCTAAGACCCTTATCTATAACGAGAATCTTCTCGGTGACCACCGTTTTATCAATACTGGGCCTAGCGAGGAACTCTACTTTAATTGTCCTTCTGAGATCTGAATCCACTGCTAAGCTTAGGGCTGCTAAGGTGTCAACATGACTATTTTACCACCTGGGAAACTGCTGGATGTGGGCCTCATCAAATTCTGCTATGAGTTTGCAAACTATAGTAAGGAAGGATGCCATCCTGTCATCTTTCGCGTTGAAATATCCATTCACTTGGTTGGATACCAGCTTGGAATCATCGAATACTTTGAGCCACCCCAAAAATTGGGCCTTACGCAGGCCATCTATTAGACCTTCGTATTTGACTTTGTTGTTGGAGGCTTCAAATCCTAGCCTAATTCCTTGCTTAATGATAGGGATTACCAGGACAATCCCCACTCTCTTCCCCTTAGAATTAGAGGCTCCATCAATGTACAAGCTCCAGTCCTTGGACTGTGCTTCCTTTATTGATGGTTATTATGCGGGGTGTTGGTTGGTAGGCCTCTCTCCCGTGAATTCTGTAATGAAATTCGCTAAGATCTGCCCCTTAATTGCTGTCCTTGACTGAAAGTGAATATCGAATCTTTTGAGCTCGATTGAACACTTTGGCAATCGCTCGAAGAGGTTAGCCTTATGAAGAACAACTTTGAGAGGGAAAAAAGTGATATCGGTGATTGGGTGGGAGTCAAAATAATGCTTAAGCTTCCTGGAGGCAACTACAAAAGCATAAGCTAACTTTTCCAAGGTCAAGTAGTGTTGCTCTGTGTCCGGAAGTCTCTTGCTGGCATAATATATGGGATACTACCTTCCTTCTTGCTCATATACTAAAGACGATCTAATTACGTGGATTGATACTATAAGGTAGAGGTACAGGGGATCTCCTTCGTCAGGGATTGTTAGCAAGGGTGACTTCCTCTGGCAAGACTTGATCTCTTCCAGGGCTTTCGAACCATCATCGTTCCATATGATTCCCTTATCCTTTTTAAGGAAATGGAAAAATGATCGGCAGTACTCTAATGACTTGGAAATGAATCTATTGAGTGTCACGAGAATCCCAATAAGCTTCCGAACATATCTCAACGTCTTTGATGGCTGGACCTATTTATAGCATCAATTTGGTTTGGATTGGCCTTTATCCCTGTCTTGCTAACCAGATGTAATACCTCGTATTTCTGCGTATTTAGAATTTAATTAATTGAGTAATTAAATAGGAAAATACGTTTAATTTAAATTACATGAGTAGAGTAGTTTAATATTAGTTTATATTTAAATTTTGCGAGTAGAGTAATTTAATGTGATTTAATATTTAAATTACGTGAGTGAAGTAATTTAATGAGATGAAATTTTAGTTATGATTATTAAGTGATCGAATAATAATCATGGTATTCAAATATTAATCAAGAGATATAGACTGATTAATATATGATTTAAATTTACTAAGAGTGAATAGTAAATATTGTCAGTTAAATATGATATACATCATAACGAGTGATATGGACGTATTTTATGTTTTCTCATCGAGAGTCGCTCATTAGACTATGGTGAGGTGGGAAGTGAGAAATATATTTTAGGTGATTCGAATGATAATTTAGAGATCACAGATGAGTTCGGAAGGGGTGAATTAGTCAAAATAGTATACCCGGGGATGTTAATTGAGTCACGGGTCGATTTTGGACCAAATCGACACCTTTGGAGGGTAATTTGGTCATTTTAAAAATAGAGGTTAAAGGACCTACGAAAATTTGAGCCTTATATCTAATGATTATAAACGGGGGGCTAGGGTTCTTAACAAAAAAAGCTTAGAGAGTCCATTACAAGGAAGAGAGGAACCATTCTTAAAAGCTTAAGGAGAATTCTTGAAGGTTTGAAAGAGTTCTTGCAAACGAAGCACCTAAGGAGTGAAGATTTGAAGAGGGAAACATCAAATCATCATTCTCACCCACGAAATTAGATCCTATAGTGAATAAGGCAAGTGTTTATTGCAATTAATTGAAGTTATAATACCCATGTAATTGAGGTTTCAATCATATGATGATATGGATGAATTCTTGAGAAGAAAACTTTAATTAAATGCATGTTAAGTAGGAAATTGCATGTAGAATGATTTGAAATCTGTAGAGATATTGATATTGGAAGATATGGGTTGTATTCCACGAAATAAATATGAGAATTGATGAACAGTCATGGATGAATATGAAAACTTAAGGTTTTAGAGGATAAAAAGAATAAATTCCTTCTTGCATGATTATTGTAATGTTTTGAGAAAAGAATTTATGTTAGAATTTGTCCTAATGCATGTAGAAATGGTTAGGAATGTTTAGTTGAAACCTTGGTGTAGAGTAATGGAGGTTGGTACTAGATCATGGGCGAAAAACGCATGAACGGACGAGGCTAGTGAATTGTAGAAAAGGGGATCGATCCGGTTTAAAAAAATGATTGATCCGGTAAAAAAATGGATCGATCCGGTTTAAAAAAAAGATCTATCCGGTATTTGGTCAGGTTCCCAAAAAATCTATTTCCCCCCTTTTTGACTTAGTTCTTCTAACCGATTATCGAGTAAAATTTAGAACCTTACTAAGGGATTTTGGGGGAATTATTAATACAATAGTACACCTGATTAGGATTTGTAGATCTGTCTTAGCAATAAAAGTAAGACGGGAATCAATTAGGATAAATTTATGTCGTAAATTATCGGATAGTGAAATAATAATTTACGGGAACTTTGGATGGACGATAAGTATACCAGTAGAGTAAGTTAGTATTAGCTACTGAAAATACAAAGGGGTTAACTAGGCCCCTTAGAGTTGGGAGAATACTCGAGAAGATGTGATAACGAGAGAAATCGTAAAATAAACTGTACGGTGAGTATCGGAGAGAAACATACTACGTATTAATGCGAACGATTAGGTTGTATGAATACTTATAAATTATGTACTTAGGTTGTGTGATATACCTATAGTATCCATATAGTATTGGAGTTGAGGATTATATTGGGCCAATACTTTTATATAACATTTACAATTGGAGTCGAGGATTAGACCGGGCCAATTTAAATGAAAGGAGGATTGGAGTCGAGGGTTAGACCGGGCCAATAATCCTTATAGTGCACATTGTGAGTGAAATGTACACTATATTAATAATCTACTTGAGTGAAATAATAGATAATTTGATGACGTGCATACATAAAAAAATCTAAATTGGGAGAATTGGAGTCGATGATTAAACCGAGCCAATGATCCTTATAGTCTATATTGTGTACGAAATATATTCTATATGAATAATCTACTAGGGCGAAGTAGTAGATAGTTAGATAACGTGTATACATCTAAAAAGTAAGCTAAGTGGAGAAAACTTAATTGGAAAGCTATAATATTAGATAGTGAACATCTAATGAATAAGAATAAGTGGTCAGACTTAACTTTCAAAATAAGGAACTAACATATGTGAAATGTTACATGGGAATTAATTCAAACATGAGAAGTGTTAATAAAATTTGGTACTGTATGGGCGGTACGGGAACTTGGATGTGTAGGTAACTTCAGACGATTAATATAGTCTAAATAGCTTGGATTGTGTAACTAAATAGTCTAGTATAGAACGTTAGGCGTGCACTATAAATGAGAGGTGAGAAAACTCAAGGGAGTGTGCGTAAACCTAACATGTGTAATCAATAACTGATCTTTACTACAATAAATTACTTGTTAAATATTTTCAAAATGTTTTGAGTACTAACTCTTGCTATGTAAAATATTTTCAAAACCTTTTAAGTGTCCAGCCACAGGAACGCCAAACGTGACTTCATTCCAGGGACTTCGTAGATGCAGCATAGGTGGATGTTGCAGGGCTTTGATTAGATGCCTCTTTTACTTTCTAATTTAGTGTAGGATTTAAGATTTCAGTACGAACATGTTGTCTCTCAGTACTTTCATTTTTTGGAGTTTATTTTTGGTTTGTTTTTGGCTGATGGGTTATTCAGCAAGACTTTGTTTGATATTAGTTGTTTTATTCAGACTCTTATATTGGTATTTGATTTATATATTATTCCTCATGTTGTTGTATGTTTAATTGAAGTTAAAATTTGGCATCCGCATAATTTTTCACTTAGGTGGTTAGTAATTAAAAAGTTATCGAAAGTTATGCTAAGAATGAACCAGATGAGAAACTTGTTTTAATTTAATAAAGGACTAATCACCCAATGTTTAATTATGCAGGGTGTCACACCAGATAATCCAAAAATTTCCCTGGCAGGACACCGAATGAGTATTTGCTCCCATTGAGATTCATCTGGAATTTTTTAAGGATTTTAAAGGTGTTGGCCAGGTCTTTGAGGTGGTCGATCTTTTGTCTACTCTTGAATAACATGTCATCAATATAGACCTTCATAGTATTTTCCATCTAATGCTTGAACATTTTGGTGTCCGGCCTCTGATAGGTTGCCCCCATAATCTTGAGGTTAAATGACATGACCTTGTAAAAATATAATCCAACTGGCATGATGGATGATGTCTTGTAATGGTCAGGGTCGAAAAGTGGGATCTGATGGTATCCTGAATAGGCATTCAAGAAGCTTATCCGTTCACGTACTATTGTGACTTCGACCAACTGATTTATCTTCAGTAAAAGGTAATTGTCCTTGGGGAATGATTTATTGAGGTTCGTGAAGTTGACGTAAGTGCTCTAGCTGTCATTACTCTTTCGCACTACCACTGAATTTGACAGCCACTCTGGGAACTGAACTTCCTTGATGAACCCTGCATCGAGAAGTCTCTTTACCTAATTCTCTACCTCTTTAGCATTCTAAGGGGGTTTTTGACACGCCTTTTGAGTGATTATCTTAAAGGTCAGATCCACATGAAGACGGTGACAGGCTACTTCAAAATCAATCCCTTGTAAATCATAGGACTCCCAAGCGAATACATCCAGGTTACCTTTTAAAAAGGTGATTAGCTCCTTTTTCTCGTGATCGACTAGTGTCGTCCCGATAAAAAATTCTCACTATGGCAGGTTAATATGAAAAGTAACCTCCTCCAGTCTTTCAATGACCCTATCAGTGGGTAGGTCCCCAATATCCTCCTACCCTGGTCGGCCGTACCGTAAGTGCTATTTAGAAGGGGTAGCCCCATTCTGGGCTTCCTCTAGGATAACCTTTAGTTCCTTTTTTTTCTCTTTTTGGGGCTGGATGGCAATAATGAAGCACTTTCTGGAAGTGTCCTCGACATAACAAATCTCTACTACTCCCTGATCAGTAACATATTTGAGCTTTTGGTTGTAAGTCAATGGCACGACCTTCATAGCATGAAGCCATCCTCTGACCAAAATGGCATGGTAAGGAGAATCAATATCCACCATCAGGAACTCAATCACCTATGATATATTTCCCGACCATACTCGCATGACTATATTTTCCAACGGCATTGTGGTCTTCCCCATGAATCTGACCAACTGAATAGTTGCCTCCTTGAGGTCGGTGAGGTTGAGCTTCAACTTATGGAAGAGCTCTAGGTACATCACCTCATATGATCTCCCTTGATCCACCAGAAGCTTGTCGAAGTCTCAATTCATAATCCCGACGGTGATCACGAGTACATCGCGGTGTGAGGTTATTACGCCGACCAAATATTCCTCTACAAAGACGATGTGTTCGTTGTAGTCAACATCCTCTGGTCAGCAGTGCTTGCCAACCTAGCTTTTTACGGGGTCAATCTGGAATGCCTCCATAACATCTGTGACCTTATTTAGTTCCATCTGATCATCATTCCCTTGGATCTACTTCAGGTTGGATGCTTCGTGAATCACTACAAACTCCTGTCCTATATCGTCACCAAAAAGATTATCTGGCTTTGGGTTTCCATTAACTGCGACCTTACCAGCCTTCCTGTCTATATACTCATTTAGGTGCCCAGCTTGGGCCAAATCTTCTAAGTAAGACTTCAGTGCTTTGTATTTTTTTTATTCTGTGGCCACCTTCCTTGTGATACGTGCACTGCAATGCTTTGTTCCTCTTTGTTGGGTCACGCCCATCTTTTTGACCAGTTCACAAATGACTAGTCCTTGATTTTTCCAAAGATCTTGTATATTGGCTCTTTAAAGGCTGTATTATTAGTGTGGAAGTATTTTGAGGGATTCGCCTTGCTACGGTTCTTTGAACCATTCTTTCCCCTGTTCTGATTCCCCTTCTTGGGAGTGTATACCTTGTCTCTTCCCTTGTTGGCCTTAACGCAACTAGTTTCCTCAGGACTAACATGAATCACATCATTAACCATAGTATATTTTTTAATACGTTCCATGAGTTCGTTGATGGTGTTAGCCTTCTTCTTGGTGAGATACTTGTGCAGTATGGATGTGGTCGACAGACCAATCTTGAAGGATGCCATGGTAACCTGCTCCGAGAAATCATCCACTTCGTTGAAAACTTCCTAATATCGCTTGGCATACTCACAAAGAGGCTTCTGTGGTTTTTTTTTCATCGTGAGTAGTGAATCCATCCTCTTCGGGTGAGAACTACTGGTTATAAAGCAAGCAGTGAAAGCCTCAACGAGAGCTTTGAAGATCTTGACTGATCTATGTGGTAGTGTCTCAAACTACTTCTGAGTTACATCGTGCAAGCTAGAAGGGAATATACGACACATGAGGGCATCGCTATGGCTCCACAGAGTCATCGCTTATCTGTATTGCCTGACATGGTCTATTGGGTCAGTTTTTCCATCGTAAATTTTAAATCGTGGAATAATGAACATCTTTGGGGGATCTTACTCTTCAATCGACCTTGAAAAAAAGGATTTTATATGTGTGTTAAGAGATCTCCTGGTCAGCTCTCTAGTCGACCTAGACCCTCGATTAGTTAGGTGTTAATCCATTTATCTCTGGACCAAGCTCCAAATATCATTTCTATGATGACCATCATCTTTGTAGTGCCTTTCTGATCGACCATGATCTAAGCGGTCCCAGTCCCGCTTGGAAATCCTCCTTCTGTTGCGAGTCTTGCTTGCCTGAGGACTAAGTGAAAATTCAAGATGTTTTCAGTTATCTCCAAGGACATCCCTCTCCATTTGTTCAAGTCGCCCCTGGAGGCGAGCATTCTCTTTACCTTGGAGGCGTATTGCCTCCTCATGCTCTTGAAGTAGGGCTTTATATGCGTCAACCAACCTAAAGATCTGGGTAAACCTATGCGGTCCATTATGACTCTCTTCAGAAGATTGCATATCCTGGCGAAATCTGGGTTTTGTTGGCAAATCTTAGACCTGAACATGGGTGGAATTGGCTCAGCGTGTATGTCGTCAATTTGAAATAAGTTATTTCTATGGTGTGAGATCATGTGCTTCCTTTTGTGATTGCCTTCGTAGGAAAGAAACTCGTTTCCCGCAGACGATACCAATTGTGAGTACAAAATTATCACAATAAACCATCACAGAATGTATATGAATGTAAAAAGTAAATAATCACACACAACACAAATATACGTGGTTCAGGGACTTACCTACATCCATGGAAAGATTACTGTTCTTTATTAGTGTCTCTGAAGTAATCAAAATTGCACCCCCTTGCCCTGGGGTCAGGGTTTACATTTCTAGTGATAGTTAAGTGGTTGAATTGTATAAGTAATTCATCCATCTTGTAGATAGCTCCTAGGTGTCCCTGAATATCCGCTCGAGATTATTGGTAATCGATTTGAGCCTATTGCAATGTATACATTGTAAAATATCTAATGTTTTAATTGGTATGGGCAGTCCACTCTCGCGTTGGGCTGGTCGGCTGCATGATTGGGCTTGATACATAAGATATACCCCATAATACTTATACGCATATAATATCATATATATAGTGAGTGAAGTAATTCGATCACATGTGTGAACCGAAAACGTACCCCTTGGTTAGATCAAGATCACATCCATGAATATAAGTACTATTGAAGATGACTGACTTACGAGAATCTGAAGGTACCTATATAGAGCACACCTAGGATTTGCTTTCCGTGATTTAGCTATACAGACCTTCATCTAGTTGGACTTGAATTTTGACAAAATATTTTTGTAATAAGGATTGTGTCTCGCCTATCGACGCCAAGCCTTCTATGACCGTCTACATCAAATGAGCTCTCGATTCGGTCCATCAACTCAGAAAACGGTAATTTCCATACTCCATATTGGCTCATAGGATTTATTCTGTCACGTAGGACACGACATCACATTGCATTTGCATTTCGTTTATCATATCTTGTGATAGTGCAGGGTTTAGTCATAATAAAAGAAAATTGAGTTCAAAATTTTAATTTGAAGTTTTTATAAGAATAAATATTTTTGAAAATAAAGTTTTGTGACTAAATATTTTTAAAGAATAAAAGTTGCAGAATTTTTTTAAAGTTAAAAATATTTATTGAAACAGTTTAAAATTTTAATTTGGAATTTAATAATATGATTAAATATTTTCATATGAATGAAGTTTTTTAGAATTAATTTTTTGACGATGAAAATAAATTTTTATAACCGTGTGTATTGATATATGTTTGTAAATATGCGCGTACGGTTTTATTTTTTATCCCCATATGCGTACATACGTGTATACTCATGCGATGTTGCGTGGGTTTTTAATATGTGTATGTTAATGTATATGTTATATATATATATATATATATATATATATATATATATATAGACATCTGTTGGCCTGTACGAATTGACCCATAATAGTTATCTGTCTCCGTATTGTCCCTAGCGATTACAAGTTGGCGTGAGTTTGTATATATGTATAATATATATACTGTTTTCATGCATGACTTATTTTTTATATATATGTATGTTATGCGTGTATATATGTTGTGACTTAACTGTTTTTGGACTTTATTGTTAAAAACATAGCCTTTGTGTTATGCTTAAGTATGCGTATATTTTATTAACAGCTTGTGTGGCCTTTTGTTTGTGGCAGGTTAGACCCTTGACTTTCAAGGTTATGTACAATTCTGTGCAAGTTATTTTTCTTTAGTTGTTATCCCATTCGAAGACTAGACTTTGGTTTTACAACACTCAAGGGGAAGCCACATGTCCCTATAGATGTGACCCTTTAGCTGGTAGTCCTCATTGGGCGTGGTGACTTTCATGATATTTATATAGTTATCTTTTTGGCCCCAAGTGTTTCCAATTGTTTCCGATTTCACCGCCCACTGTTTTCAAAAACCGGTTTTTAATTTTGTTAAAACGACGTCGATAATTTTTTACAGTTGTTTCTTTTCCTGCTCACGTTTTTATTTTAAAAAATAAAATTGGTTTTCAATTTTTATAAACGACGTCGCCTGCCTTTTGTTTACAACGGTAATTTTCTAGCGGATTATAACTCGCTCATTTTAGTTAAAAACGACTTCGTTTTATAAAACTGTAAGTCATGTTTTGTTTGAGATGGTTACAGCTTGCACTCCACGTGTCATGATTTTAACACACTCCTTTGTGTTTCATTGAAAACTGTCAGATCTGTATTAATCAATGGTTGTGTGTGTATTTTTCATAATCCATGTGAATCTAGTTTACACCAATCAGCACACACTCGTGAACTCTATAAATAGAACCCGCTGGGTCCCATTTTTAAGGGGCTGAGAAAATTATTTTTTTGGCCAAACTCTGTCAATTTTTTAGTGAGAGAAAGATAGAATAAACCAGAATAATTTTTTTTCATCTTCAAGGGTTGATTTCTGTTCAAAACTAAAATGAAGATTGGACATCTCTCATTCTAAATCTGCACTTACGATATTTCAAGGGTATATGATTTTGTAAGTTATTTCTGTCATCTTTGTGTATTTTATTTAGATCAGTCTTTAGATCTAACATTTGTACACAACACACACTTGATTCATGAAATTAATTTTTACGTGTGAATAATCTGATTGTATCTTGTTTGTAAGATCTTGAATGTTTTTAAGCATATTTTTCAGAAAAATATTTTGATAACATTAAGATATATATTGTTTGTGGTTAAGAAATTTAAGCCAAAGATTTTTGAGAACTAATTTGAGAAAATTTAATATCTGGACTGAATATTATTTTCTTGAGTGTTTAAGACTGTTCTAGACTAATATGATATATTTGTAAAAATAGTCTTGATTGGTTTTTAGATTAAAACCTCATTTAATCTAATGTTTGTTTTCTGAAAAATAAGTTGTGTATATTTGACTTTGTGATTTCATTGAATATATTTGAAGTCATATTATTTCTGTGAATATGATTGCTTGGACTTTGAAGTGATTTCAGGATTTTTCATGTGCATATCACTTAGAAATCAGTCACTACACAACACATTCACCTAGACACTTTTTGATGTGTATATATTAGATGGATAAAAAGAGAAAAATAAATTTCGAGAACATTGTGTTAAATCAAGAAAGATTAATTTAAACAAGAGAACAGAACATAAGAGTTGTTGCTGATATCTAGGAGAAAGATATATTATTGCATTGCATTCGGTTGTACCATTAAATGTGAGTGTGTCATCTAGGATAGAACACCGCACATAAATACTTCACTAACAACTATGACACAATAGGCACTGAGCCAACCTGTGCTAAGGAAGCTAAAGGGGAGGCTGGGACGTGAAAAAAGTAAAGTGAACAAGAGCTGCACTGTGAGGATAATTGCGAAAGAGCAACCAAAGCGGAGAGAAGCTTGGTCGAGATAGGTAATAGCTTGTTATGATTTATCTTGCTTTGAGTCTTGTTGCCTGTTTGTATAATCGTTCCTATTTTTTTCGATTTTAGTAGAAGTAGACTAGGTTGACTCTTAGGAGAGTCCGTCGTTTTTCCCGGGGAAGGATTTTTACGACGTTAAATAGATACCACGTGCTTTACATTTTTCGCATATCACCTCACACGAAAAAGTAGGTTTAAATAAATTAGAGACTCGCCTAAAAACTGAATAGGTTATTATTTTGTAAATCACATATATTTAACAAAGATAATAATTTGGACTTTTAATTAACTTTGAAAATTAAAACTATTTTCATAAATTTAACAATTCAAGAAAAGTTTGAATTGGTCCCTCCTAGCATAACTGGTAAAACTTGTAGGTAAATTGTGTTTAATCGACAATCGTTTACTTCCGCACATAGTCTTCTTGCGCATCGTGGGAGCTTTCAAGTGGTATTAGAGCTAGACTTTAAAAAGAATCTATTTTCTAAACTTTTGTCAAACTCTTTTTACCTTCTTTTAATGGAAGATTCTAATCTGTTGCTTAGGTTAGGAAATTTTAGTAGACATCCTATTTTCAATGGCACAAATTTTCCCTATTGGAAAATTAGAATGGTAGAATTCATTCAAGGCACATTAGGAGATGAGGTTTGGGATTTAATTATAAATGGTTATAGGCACCTTACTACTCTTATAGTAGAAGGTAACACTATTTTTAGAAAACATAGAACATTCGAATTAAGTGGTGATCAGAAAAAGATAAGTAATTTCAATAATAAGGGCAAAAATGCAATTTTTATGAGTGTGAGTGAAAATGAATTGAAACGTATATGTCATTGCACTACTAGTAAAGATTCTTGGGATACTTTAGTAATTGCACACGAGGGTGATGATAGAGTAAAGCATTGTAAAATGCAAATGGTGGTTCAACAGTACAACATGCTAGTTATGAGCGATAATGAACCATTTGATGATTTTTATATGCATTTGACTGATAATATTACCCAATTGCATGAGAATGGTATTGAATATTCCGATAAAGATGTGTACTTTAAAATTCTGAGGTCCATTGCGCCTAGATTTGATCATAAACATTATATCATTGAAGAGATTCATGACCCATCTCTCAAACCTGAATTACTTAGCTCTAAATTGAGAACTATGGAACTCGAATCAGTCTTTAGGAAGACCCTCACATCTTATGCTAAGAATGAGTCGACCAATACTTATAAAGTTTCTTTTAAAACTTTCTATCCTAATAAAAATAAATATAAAGTAATTAAAAAACAATCTGAGTCGGATGATGACTCTGATGTGGAATCGAATGAAACTGATACGATTGATAATCAACTTGCTGTTATGTCCTCTCAATTTAAGAAACTTTTGGAGCAAAGAAATGTTATTGCTAAGAGACGTATGCAAGTTAATAATCAATTTAGTTAGTTCACCCAGCACTATAATAGAACATCAAAGCGAACTTCTGATTATGGTAGTAAAAGTAGCAAGGTTGATAAATCTGAATTGGCTTATCACAATTGTGGGAAACTTGGTCACTTTATTGCTGAGTGTTGATCTAAGCCACAGTTCAAGCATTCTAAGCAACACAAGGTGCACATAACTAAAACTTGGGATGACTCTTCTGATTCTGAATCATAAGATAACTAATGAAATTCTAAATCAAATTGCCTTGCGTTTTTAGGAGAAGTTTATGACTGTTGCGGAGACGTGTACTTAGTAGGAATAACTGATTACGAAGATGATTCTAATCATGATGAAGTACTTGATTTGATTGCTGCTGCTAAATATTTGTTAGCTATACAACCTTCTATGCTTGAAATTGCTGCTTCGTTTGATGCTAAACGTGCCTTATATGATGTTAAATCTGATGATAGCAACACTACTCACACGGACACAAATGATCATGAAAATTTTGTTGGCTATGATGATTACTCGGAATTGTATGTTCGGACTTTGCAAAATATACAAGAAGTATTGAACTTGGTTAAAATGCTTAGTGGGACTTTAGAGAATCAATATAAGATCGTTCAACTAAATTTCATTGAAATGAGCAATGTTAAAACTAATTTTGAAAAACAATCACTTGATTTTAAATTTCAGATTACGACTTTAAATGAAAATTTGTATTCTTTTGAAGAAAAATATAATGAAGTGCTCTTTAAAGTTGAAAATCCAAACAAGTTTGTGAAACAGCTAACAAAATGTGTCGTAGTTGTGATATAAAATGTTTTAACCTTGACAAACTGCTTGCTGAACAACAATATAATGGTGATACTAGAGGATTTGGACATGAGTTGAAAAAGTTAATCCAAGTAGACCAATGTTTTTTGTAAAAGCCCAAGAAGAAATGGATCTTCCATTGGAAAGTAAGTTGTCTGAAAAGGATAAAGGAAAACAAGTTTTAATTGAAAGTGATTATGAAAGTGACATGGAAAATTTCATAGAGAACTTTATAGGACCGTCTACGTCAAATTGTTTTCCTCCTGCCAAGAGACTTTATAGATCTCCAAAGCCATTTATTCGTAATGAATCTGCTAAGCATGTAGAGGGAAATGTAATACCCCTCGCTTTTATGATATTGAATAATTATGAGATTAATTATTATTGTAGGATTAATTAAATTAAAAAGGTCAAGAAATTTAATTGTTAATTAATTCGAATTTAAAATAATTATTAACTAGTGTGCCAAGGGTTAATACTTATTTAAAATAATTATTAACTAGCGTGCCAAGGGTTAATACTTATTGATGGAAAATATTGATTATTACTGTGGGTATATGTAATATGGAATTATATAATTTTTATAAATTGTTGGAGTGCGAAATATGACAGTTTGGTAGTTTAGTATTTGAAGTTAGGACTCGCGCGTGAGTCGTGTCGGGACTAATTATATGGGATAAAAGGTAAATTATTTTTATATAACTCTTATGGTAATTTTGAGTGAGCCATTGAGTCCGGAAGGGTCGAGATAGTCGAAAAACTCTACCCGAACATTTTATTTGGACTTTGGGTTAATTTTAGGCCTAACCGACACCCCGTAGGTGTAGTTTTGTCATTTGGATTTTTGGAAAATTAAAATGGAAGAAAATTAGATAATTATTATATCAGTTACGATATTTCCATTAGGGTGAAGTTATACAGAAATCAAGAGAGAACCACAGAGGTTGAGGGAGAGAAAATCCAAAAGGAGGAACCCAATTAACATCACATTGCACAACCACCACCACCACCACCACCACCATCGTGTAGATCGGAAAGTGAGGAACGCATCTATACCAACATCACCAGCGGATCAGATATTCAAATTTAAGGCAAGTGTTTATTACTTGCTTTACTTTTGCAATAATCATGCTCATGTTAGTGTAGGTGAATTTTGATCATGAATTACATATAAAATTGGGTGAAAATTGGAGGCTTCATTTATGATTATGGACTGATTTGATTAGTAGTTTAATTCTTCCATGTATGTAGAGGATTAATCACGAAATTGAAAAATTATATTGATGAACAAATCTGGGTTGGTTGAGTTCTTTAATTAAAAATTAGGAAACTAGGGTTCTTATGATCTAAATTTGGGTATTTTGAATTATAACTATGATGGGTGATGATTTACAGATGTTATATTAGTGGAAATCATACATACATGTTAGGAAGATGATTTATAATGGTTGATTGGTGACTGGAATGATCCGTAGAGATTAGAGGTGTTGAAATGGTGAAGAGAACGTATAGGGTAGGGCTGCCTTGTTAAAGGTAGAGGTCCGGACCGCCTTTTAATAGGTCCGGATCGTTTTCCTTATTAATAGGTCCGAATTGTTTTTCATAAAAAGGTCCGGATCATTTTTTCATTAAAAGGTCAGGACCGTTTTCATTAAAAAAGGGTCCGGATCGTTTTCCTTAATAGGTTTGGACCGCCCTGCTATATTTTCCAGAATTGAATTATGGACCTCTAAGACGTCCTTCGGTACTTGAAATGCAAGAACTTTAATGTATTACACTGAGATTTGAAGTGATGATATATTAAGACAAGTGTGATTTAAGACTTGGGCATAAGTGGGATGAATGACGCTTAGAAAATTAGGAGGGGGATCATAATCATAATTATTAACATGTTGAGAGTATTAAGTGAAAGTAATACTGTGAATAGGACATGATACTTAATTGTGTGAATACCTAGAGATTATAATAAGTTGAGTGTATACCTATGTATTGATTTATTACGTGTATAGCATACCTACGCTGCTTGCTATCGAGCGGAGGTTTCGCGCAGTGGACAGTCTTATCCTGGGAGACCCGATAGGGGGATATTGACTTGTACCCAGAGCATATGAACTTGGATACGTGCTATCTGTTATGTAGGATAGTTTCATCGGTTGAATGGGAGCGTAAGTATGTTCGTGACCCATTTAGCTGGTGAGTATGCTCGCCTCCAATATTTATGTTATGAGATTTATAATTCGTGAGAGATGCCGAACCAATTGTCCTTTATGCAGCGAACGATGCACCGGGATACGATAGCAGAGTGTGAATTGCGCCAAGTGGTCCCAACCAAGGGGTGCAGGTTTTATATATATATATATATATATATATATATATATATATATATATATATATATATATACTTGAGAATGAACGATTCTAATGTGTGAAATTAGAAAATGTATAAATATGGATAAGTAAAGTAATTCGAGAGGATAAAAGATTTCCTATCAAAATAGTGAATATAAAATGGGTAACTGGCATAAAAGAATATTATTAGTTTATTGTATGGGCAATACGGGTTACTCCCTTGAGATATATTTAGGAGTTCATATTTGTAACCTGGTAGGGAATATTATAGATGACTAGGTCGGGGTATACGTACGCTAGGTTTGCACATTAGTGGAGAAGTGAGAATCTCAAGTGAGAGTTCGGAACTAACATGTACATAATAATTGCATCTTTGCAGTTTTAAATACTTGCCAAAACAAATATTTTTATAAATCAGGCTCTGACTCGTTTCCTGTTATTTCTCTTCTCTTTCTCTCTCTCTCTCTCTCTCTCTCTATATATATATATATATATTATACCAGGTGTCCAGCCACAGGGTCACCGCCAGACTTAGACATGTGGATGATTCGACGAGCTGTAGCTATTGGGAAAGCTGTAGGTTATTGATATTAGATGCTGCTATCTCTTCATTTTATTCCTAGTTCAGATCTTTCATTTAGGGCATGTGTCGCCCGCTTCCAGATTAACTATTTCATGGACTTTATTTTTATTAGCATTTCCTTACTGTTGGATTGAGTATTATGATACTTTAGTTTTAGACTTTGAACTGAAATGTTTTATCCAGTCTCATTTATTTCAGTATTTGATTCATGTTCTGTATTTATTCTTGTGGAATGGAATTGGCTTATATATTAAAGCATGGAATTTATTAATGGATTAATTGGCTATAATTAATTTGGGAAAATCTTTTGACAATTAGCTTAATTAATTATTAGGTGATTAATAATGAAAATTATTTTCGACAGTGATGCTAAGAATGAACCAATCGAACACTTTGATTTTAATTTAATAAAGGACTGATCACCCGGTATTTAATTAGGCGGGGTGTCACAGGAAAACACTACCATTCAGACCTACCTACTTCTAGTAAATTCTATACTAGATGTGATATTTTTGGTCACCAAAACTGGGAATGCCTTAGTAATCTCAAGAAAGGTATTCATTTTAGAAGTCATAACCGAAATATGAAATGATTTACCAATTTTTGTAGGCAGCGCACTAATAATAATTGGAATCATTTCTTCAATAAATCTAGGCCTCATGTTAACAAGAAAATATTTCCGAAAGATAAATTTTATCCTGAATTTCGGAAGGCACAAAAACCTTTGAAAACTTTGGCTATTTGGATTAGGACTTGTGACTTGAGACCTCAAATGGATTTTTTAAAGTCTAAGAATTGCCCAACTAATATATGTGTTGCTTGCGAGAGTGAGAAAATCATTAAGTCTCCTCATGAGAAGGTTAAGAACTTAAACCCCGCCAAACCCTTAGATTTATTCAATGATGGGGGAGGTGATTTTAATCAAAATGGAGTTACCAAGTATTGTGACGCTAATGGACATTCTTACCAGTTTTATGCTCCAAAAACTCATAAACAAATTAGGGTAGGTCCTTATATTGCTTATGATTTTCAGCTTGCTGATATGCTTTCTATGCCTTATGATAACTCTTGTTTAGAAGTAACTTTAACATTTGATTTGAGAGATTGTACCTGAATATTAGCTTATGTTTATTCTGCATCTTGATTACTAGATCTTCGAGGTTTTAGGATAAAGATATCTACTAATAACCAGTATCTCTTAAAGTCATGTTTAATGTAGGAGACGCTTATTTTGCAATTTATAAACACTTCATATTTTTTTCTTACCATTGTCTAATTTAACCAAAATGGGGGAGAGTTGTGTACATATTCTATTCTTGTGTTATTGATATTCTTCATACATATTCTGTTTTGTTATTTCCTGCATATTTAATTATGCCATTTTAATATTTTGGTAGAGAAAATGCTACTAACTTGATTTCTCGGCAGAAAGTGTATTTATGTTTTGCAGGTATTCTCGTTGGTCGTCTTGAGTTGAGTCTTTTCATTTCTAGGATGGGAGGGTAGTTAGTTACTCTTTTGTATAGGATGTTTTTAGGAAATATTTTACTTTAGTATATCATTTGATGTACTCAAGGGTTTTGTGAAAATTAGTCCAATAGGGGAGTTTGAAGGTACCTATATAGAGCACACCTAGGATTTTCTTTCCGTGATTTAGCTATATAGACCTTCATCTAGTTGGACTTGAATTTTGACAAAATATTTTTGTAATTAGGATTATGTCTTGCCTATCGATGCCATGCCTTCTATGATCGTCTACATCAAATGAGCTCTCAATTCTGTCCATCAACTCAGAAAAAGGTAATTTCCATACTCCTTATTGGCTCATAGGATTTATTCTGTCACGTAAGACACGAAACCACATTGCATTTGTATTTCGTTTATCATATCTTGTGATAGTGCCGGGTTTAGTCATAATAAAAAAAAAATTAGTTCAAAATTTTGATTTGAAATTTTTATAAGAATAAATACTTTTGAAAATAAAGTTGTCACTAAATATTTTTAAAGAATAAAAGTTGGAGAATTATTTTTTTTAAGTTAAAAATATTTTATTGAAACTCTTTAAAATTTTACTTTGGAATTTAATAATATGATTAAATATTTTCATAT
Source organism: Sambucus nigra (assembly GCA_949130495.1). Lineage (NCBI taxonomy): Eukaryota > Viridiplantae > Streptophyta > Magnoliopsida > Dipsacales > Adoxaceae > Sambucus > Sambucus nigra. Next base: position 388,579,957 of record OX422208.1, read on the forward strand.
GAATCAAGTTTTTCAGAATTAATTTTTTGACGATGAAAATAAATTTTTATATCCGTGTGTATTAATATATGTTTGTATATATACGCGTACGATTTTATTTTTTATGCCCATATGCGTACATATGTGTATACTCGTGCGATGTTGCGTGGGTTTTTAATATGTGTATGTTAATGTATATGTTATATATATATATATGTGTGTGTGTGTGTGCGTGTGTGTGTGTGTGTGTGTGTGTGTGTGTGATAACCTTAGACATCTGTTGGCCTGTTCGAATAGACCCATAACAGTTATCTGTCTCCGTATTGTCCCTAGCGATTACAAGTTGGCGTGAGTTTGTATATATGTATAATATATATACTATTTTCATGCATGGCTTATTATATATATATATGTATGTTATGCGTGTATATATGTTGTGCCTTAACTGTTTTTGGCCTTTGTTGTTAAAAACATAGCCTTTGTGTTATGCTTAAGTATGCATATATTTTATTAACAGCTTGTGTGGCCTTTTGTTTGTGGCCGGTTAGACCCCTGGCCATCAAGTTTATGTACAATTCTATGCATGTTTTTTCCCTTTAGGTGTTATCCCATCCGAAGACTAGACTTTGGTTTTACAACACTCAAAGGGACGCCACATGCCCCTAGAGATGTGACCCTTTAGCTGGTAGTCCTCATTGGGCGTGGTGACTTTTATGATATTTATATAGTTATCTTTTTGTCCCCAACTGTTTCCAATTTGACCGCCCGCTATTTTCAAAAATTGGTTTTTCATTTTACTAAAACGACGTCGATAGTTTTTTACTTTCTTGCTCACGGTTTTATTTTAAAAACTAAAATTGATTTTCAATTTTTATAAATGACGTTTCCTGCCTTTTGTTTACAACGGTAATTTTCTAGTGGATTACAGCTGGCTCATTTTAGTTAAAAATGACTTCATTTTATAAAACTGTAAGTCACATTTTGTTTGAGTTTGTTACAGCTTGCATTCCACGTGTCATAATTTTAACACACTCCTTTGTGTTTCTTTGAAAACCGTCAGATCTGTTTTACTCATTGTTTGTGTGTGTATTTTTCATAATCCATGTGAATCTAGTTTACACTAATCAACACATACTTGTGAACTCTATAAATAGATCTCTTTGGGTATCATGTTTAAAGGGCTGAGAAAATTATTTTTGTGGCCAAACTATCAAATTTTTTAGTGAGAGAAAGAGAGAATAAACCAGAATAATTTTTTATCATCTTCAAGGGTGATTTCTTTTCAAAACTAAAATTAAGATTGGACATCTCTCATTCTAAATCTGCACTTACGATATTTCAAGGGTATATAATTTTGTAAGTGATTTCTCTCATCTTTGTGTATTTTATTTAGATCAGTCTTTAGATCTAACATTTGTACACAACACACACTTGATTCATGAAATTAATTTTTATGTGTGAATATTCTGATTGTTTCTTGTTTGTAAGATCTTGAATGTTTTTAAACATATTTTTCAAAAAAATATTTTGATAACATTCAGATATATATTGTTTGTGGTTTAGAAATTTAAGCCTAAGATTTTTGAGAACTAATTTGAGAAAATTTAATATCTGGACTGAATATTATTTTCTTGAGTGTTTAAGACTATTCTAGACTAATCTGATATATTTGTAAAAATAGTCTTGATTGGTTTTTAGATTAAAACCTCATTTAATCTAATGTTTGTTTTTTGAAAAAAAAGTTGTGTATATTTGACTTTGTGATTTCATTGAATATATTTGAAGTCATATTATTTCTTTGAATATGATTTCTTGGTCTTTGAAGTGATTTCAGGATTTTTCATGTGCATATCACTTAGAAATCAGTCACTACACAACACATTCACTTAGACACTTTGTGATGTGTATATATTAGATCGACAAAAAGAGAAAAGTAAAGTTTGAGAACATTGTGTTAAATCAAGAAAGATTTATTTAAACAAGAGAACAGAACATAAGAGTCATTGCTGATATCTAGGAGAAAGATATATTGTTGCATTACATTCGGTTGTACCATTAAGTGTGGGTGTGTCATCTAGGATAGAATACCGAACACAAATACTTCACTAAGAACTAGGACACAATAGGCACTGAGGCAGCCTGCGCTTAGGAAACTAAAGGGGAGGCTGAGATGTGAAGAAAGTAAAGTGAACAAGAGTTGCATTGTGAGCATAATTGCGGAAGAGCAACCAGAGTGGAGAGAAGCTTGGTCGATATAGGTAATAGCTTGTTCTGATTTATCTTGCTTTGAGTCTTGTTGCATGTTTGTATAATCATTCCTATTTCGTTTGGTTTTAGTGGAAGTAGACTAGGTTGACTCTTAGGAGAGTCCGCCATTTTTCATGGGGAAGGGTTTTTACGACGTTGAATAAATACCGCGTGCTTTACATTTTTCGCATACCACCTCACACGAAAAAGTAGGTTTAAATAAATTAGAAACTCTCATAAAAACTGAATATGTTATAATTTTGTAAATCACATTGACTTAACAAATATACTAATTTGGACTTTTAATTTACTTTTGAAATTAAAACTGTTTTCATAAAGTTAACAATTCAAGAAAAGTTTGAATTGGTCCTTCCTAGAATAACTGGTAAAACTCGTAGGTAAATTGTGTTTAATCGATAATCGTTTACTTCCGCACATAGTCTTCTTGCACATCGTGGGTGCTTTCAGAATCAAGGAGTAAGATGTACCGATCAAGCAGGGATAACTGCTATAATTAATATAGGCATCCATGAGTCTATGATCTCCTTTCCTATAAATTTAACCCTAATATACCGGGGAAAAGGGAGTGTAATCATGATCCTTTGAACCAGATTAACAGAAAAGAGAAAACCACCCTTGGACGTAAGCATATTGTCGAACTACGTAAATATTGTTCTTATGTGATTGCACATGATTTACTTTCTGTTCGGCTATTTCGTGTTGAACCATAACCATTAGGATTTTTACCACCTACAATTGACATCGTCTATGATAAACGAGTTTTTGTTCTCAGCATCACAAGCCAAAAAAGTCATATCTTATTCACACAGTGAGCATTCCCCATCTCACGATAGTCGCTAAGAAAACCAAAATGGATTCACTTCTCCTAGGATAATATATGTGATCCAACCCAACATGATCCATAATAAATCCAGCTCCCGCTATCTTCCATGCGATTATCAAACAATGGAGAACAATGAGCCACCACGATCCAGTTAGATATCGCGACTCTTTAATGATCACGATCAATATTTCAAAGGGTCAAAAAAGATAAAAGGGGACCCTCGAAGAGGAACACAAACTTGAGATACTCTTATCACAAGGAGCACAAGCACAATACAAAGAATTTTAAAGCACTTAAGTCGCATCTAAAAGAGCTACCTCAAGAAGGTCACCTGGACGACTACGTAGATAAATATAAAGACAAAGATCTCACTAATCATGATAAAAATCCACTCAACGTCTTAAGTGATAAAGCGGTGGGGCATGAGTTCACGATTATTCACGGGGCTTCAAGATGTAACCATATCCAAGGCAATGCCGTCATAATGGCATTAAAGAAAATCACTGCGGTGATGGAAGCTTTCCAATTGACCTGCCCAAACCTATTGTTAGCAAACGTCACCGACTAGAGAAGATTGACTATGATAAGCACAGTGTTTTCACCGAAGCATACTTAGTTGTATTCTTAACTCCATATCACAATGCATTAGTAATCACACTAAAAAATTGTTAATTGGGATTTGGATAAGCTACTAGTGGACCAGGAAATTTCTTCGAAGGTGATGCACCTTAAGTTGTTCAACCAACTAAACTTGAAGATGGTAGATTTGAAAGTAGTGACCATCCCGTCGGTTGGTTTCACAAGAAGAATGATGATGCCACTAAGAAAGGTCATGCTCCTAGTACGAACTGGGAGTATATCAAAATTGATCAAATTCCTAGAGGTATACATTAAATCGCAATACAACGTAATTCTTGGACGATGATGGCTCCACGCAATGAAGATAATTCCATCTACCTATCATGAGAAGATCAAATGCATTATCTACGGGGGGTAATGAAGATACGTGGGAATCAAGATTTTATTCAGTAATGTTTTATTATGACCATCAGACCTAAGCAGGAAAAGAAGAAGGAAAAGGTGGAAGATTAATCAAGGGGAAAACCGAGTGTCCGTGTAAATACGCTAATCATTATTATCAACTTCCGACCACAATACAAAAAAACCTAAACTTTAACTACACTCTTATGTAGTATAGCAGCGAGTCTGGGTATCGAATCCACTGGGAATGTTTGATAGATTTTAATTGATTTATTACTTCGAAAATAAAGTGTAAAAGATGATGATGGGGTGAGAAATAAAAAATGGGGAAAATAAAAAAGTTAACAAGAACTAATTGGAAAATTAAGGTAGGGACACAATCCCCCAACTCCTAGTATGTTTACCGGGTATAAGACTAGTTATGAATTAGATAATTGATTAAATTTGGTCTTTATTAATCTCAAGCATTATATATATGAGGGTACTAGCCCGCACCATACATAATGAAAAGTAAGAATAAAGCGGTATCATAATAGCTACACTCGTGTCACACTCTTAAGCATCCCGGTTACCTAGGGAAAACGAGATCAAAATTTCTACGACGATTGTGATCACTACACAACACAATTCGATCATTTATTAAATTCAGGGAACTAATTTTACACACAGGCTTCAACATCGGGTTGGCTTCATGCACCCCAACCCCTAAAAAATCTAGCCTAGCATGGAGTAACTATGATTAACTACACAAGAATCCATTAACAAGTATATCAAAATAAGGAACGAATGATTAAAGTGCTGGAATTTAAGGTTACCAAGATTGAAGAACACAACCATGCAAGAAGAAATCAAAGATTGAAGGAAAATAGAAAAACCACTTGAATTAAAGGTGCAAAATATGTAAATTATTCTCCTAGATGTTCCTCCTTGATTAGGAGTTTTTACATGAACGAAATATGAATAAAAGGAGTCCTAATGACTAAATATATAGGTCACAAGTCGTTTAGAAGAGTCCCCAAAAGATAAAACTCTTTCGGCTAAACGTCTGGTAATTTTGTCACACTTAGAAAGCGTGACTAATTTTATAACTGATATGGAGCACGAAAAAAGGCGAACTGGTTCAGATATTTTATTTTTAATAGGTCCGGATCGCCCTTGAAATTCCTCCAGAACTTTTTTCTTGACTTCGCTCATTTTTAACTAATCGTAACTTCTTCACCATAGCTCGGATTGATGTGCTATTTTTTCCAGTGTTCTTGAAATTGAAAGATATTCAACTTTCCAGTTGGCCCCACCTCCGGACTAAGGCTAAAAATTTACGAAAATGCCCTTCAACTCCCTTTTTTTTTGGTTTCTTTCACTATTTTCAGTTCTCTCTAGCACTTTCTTGCATGAAATACCTGTAAAAAATATGATAAATACACAAAATATGAAATACTTGCCAAAAGGGGATAGTATCATAAATATGAGACTAATCCAAGCTATTTACACCGTATGGGATCATAAAAATACCTAAATTAAGGGGATAAATGTGAAGAATTTATGCCTAATCAAATCCCCCACCCCCTAACTTAAATATTGCATTGTCCTCAATGCAAATCAAGAACACAACAAAAGAGAAGAAAATAATGATATTACCCAAATGGAGCGATCCCCGATGAGTACGAGTCTATTGAATCTACAAAACATGTTAGAACCAAGCATAACAAAAAGAATAACAAAAACTTTAACTAATTACTCTAAACTATAAAAAAAAGGAAAAGAAAAAAAAGCTAATTATGTACAACCTATGATTTGAACTTCTAATAAGTTATACACTAGAAGTCGAAAATTTTGAGGGTCCACCCAAAATACAATTTGACTTTGAAGAGTAATCGGCATGCCCTCATTTTCATGCATGCCTTACAAAAACAAAGAATTCCGTTCGAACAACGGAAGGCATTTGTGAGATGGAAAAAATAAACCATCACCAATTAAAAATTTTAACGGGATGATGGGGGGTTTGGATGATAGGTGGGACAAGTACAATTGAGATCCAAGAAAAATAGGATCACCTCCCAAAGATTTTTCAATTAGTACGGAGAGAGGGGTACACAGAAACGAAGTGTCCATATTAGAAAACAATTCTAGAAAAGTGTCCTTGTCGGTAAAAGGTTTAAACGTTTTAGAAGTTTCAACCGACTCATAGAAATTTAGCGGTACTTGTAATGGTTCAATAACAGTGAAAGAGAATGGTGATGAGATAAATTCAACCTCAAGTGATTAGTTATCACTTGGAGATTGAATTTCAAGGGATCAAAACTCACTTTTAATGAGTTGTTCTTAAAAAATTAGAGGTGACACATAAGTCTCAACCTCCTCTTTGTTTTCCAAATTAGAACGCATATCACCACAAAGTGAGAGAACTTTCGTAACAAGAACAATATTGATCACACTTTGGGTGGAAAGAAAATTTAGTAATTGTTTGATTAGAAAAAAGCACTCTTTCTTCCCGAATAAGATTCCTTAGCTCTAGAACCTAAGATTCCTTATTTGGTTGAAAACGTTCTTGAGTTTAAAAAAATATCGGAAGAAAAGTCGTCATTGGATTCGAATAATGCATCCAACTCTTTCTCCCAAAAATAATATTTTTCTCGATATTTATTTTCAAGCCTTTCATATTCATGAGTTAAAAACCACTCACCAATTTTAATAGGTTGAGGCGGAGATTCTTGAAAATGAAAAGTTTGAAAACTATTCCCATATGAACCATTATAATTACCGAACTCGTTATAAAAAGACATGATTACCGAATAGTTTGTAGATGGACAATCCACATAAAGAGGTGTGCGAATGAGGATTCAATGTTTCTTGACGCTCAATTATGCAATCCTGCAAAAAATGTTATAACAAAAAACACAAAAGAAAAATATCTTATGAAATAGTAAATAAATTATAATCTATAATAAAACACTCCCCGAAAACAGCGCCATTTTGATCGACGGGAAAATCGAGCGTCCGTGTAAATGCGGTAATCGTTGTTATCGTCTTCCGACCACAATACAAAAAATCTAAACTTTAACTACACTCTTATGGAGTATAACGGCGAGTCTGGGTATCGAATCCACTGGGAATGTTTGATAGATTTTAATTGATTTATTAGTTCAAAAATAAAGTGTAAAAGATGATGATGGCGTGAGAAAGGAAAAAGGGGGAAAATAAAGAAGTTAACTAAAACTAATTGGAAAATTAAGGTAGGGACACAATCCCCCAACTACTAGTATGTTTACCGGGTATAAGACTAGTTATGAATTACATTATTGATTAAATCTAGTCTTCATTAATCTCAAGCATTATATATATGAGGGTACTAGCCCGCACCATACATAATTAAAAGTAAGAACAAAGCGGTGTCATTATAGATACACTCGCGTCGCACTCTTAAACATCTCGATTACCTAGGGCAAACGTGATCAAAAGTTCTACAACGGTTGTGATAACTACACAACACAATTCGATCATTTATTTAATTCAGGGAACTAATTTTACACACTTGCAAACCACATCGGGTTGGTTCATGCACCCCAACCCCTAAAAAATCTAGCCTAGCATGGTGTAACTATGATTAACTACAAAAGAATCCATTAACAAGTATGTGAGAATAAGGAAATAATGAAAAAATGCTAGAATTTAGGGTTACCAAGATTGAAGAACACAACCATGCAAGAAGAAATCAAAGATTGAAGAAAAACCGAAAAAATCGAAAAAACTCTAGAATTAAAGGTGCAAAATTTGTAAATTCTTCTCCTAGATGTTCCTCCTCGATTAGGAGCTTTTACATGAATGAAATCTGAATAAAAAGAGTCCTAATGATTAAATATACAGATCATAAGTTGTTTTGAAGAGTCCCCAAAACATAAAACTCTTTTGGCTAAAAGATAAGGACAAAAATAAAAATCCCGTATATGGTAATTTTGTCACACTTAGAAAGCATGACTAATTTTGTAACAAATATAGATCATGACAAAAGGCCAACCGGTTCAGATATTTTATTTTTAATATGTCCGGATCGCCCTTGAAATTCCTCAAGAACTTTTTCTTGACTTCGCTCATCTTCAACTGATCATAACTTCTTCACCGTAGCTCGGATTAAGGTGCCATTTTCCAGTGTTCTTGTAATTGAAAGATCTTCCAATTTCTAGTTGGCCCCACCTCCGGACTAAGGATGCAAAGTTACGAAAATTCCCTTCAACTCCCTTTTTTTTGGTTTCTTTCACTATTTTCAGTTCTCTCTAGCACTTTCTTGCATGAAATACCTGTAAAAAACATGTGAATACACAAAATACGAAATACTTTCCAAAAGGGGTTAGTAGCATAAATATGAGACTAATCCAAGCTATTTACACCGTATGGTATCATAAAAATATCGAAATTAAAGGGATAAATGTGAAGAATTTATGCCTAATCAAAGACACGAAGGGAGCTTCCCTCTCCAAATAGCAGCTAAATTATGAAAGACAGGGGGTAGAAGATACAAGGGTTGCCCTCACCAATAGAGTCATGGAACCATTGCTGGAAGTTGTGTTCAACGACTCGTATCAAGGAAATAAATTTATAATCTTTAGCTCGCTCGTTGATCACAAAAAAGAAAAATTGGTTCCTTTCCTCTATGAGAACTAGGATGTGTTCACTTGGAAACCATATGATACACTTGGCATCAACCCCGAAGTAATGTGCCATCGGCTTTATGTGGACTCGATTGAAACACCCTAAATAGTTGACTTACTCGAGTTTATATTATTCGGGCGTTTCAACTAGTTTGTATATTATGTCAAAAAGTATTTTTAGTTCGAGACCACTCTTTTTGGTATATCATGTAACACTACTCAAGGCTCTCCTCAAAACTCGAGACTCTACTCAACGTTCATATTCGAGTAAAGGTATAATACACATGGTTGCCCATATTGCACTTGGCACGTTTTAGGCACTCAAACATTTCTTTTTGATATTATTGATTGTTTCTTAAATAGTTTTTCTAAAAATAAAATTGGATTAATTTTTGCAAAAAATTAATTTTCTATTTTTTTAAAGATATTTTTTTGTTTAACGTAAATGTCACTTGGGTTTTCTTTTCAGCACATTAATTGGATAAAATTTTTAACCATTCTCTAGGAATTTATTTATTGGCTTGTGATAGTGATCTGGGTGTGATTTGACACCCCGGTAGGCTTTGTAGCTGTCATTTAGTTTAATAGGTTTGTCAGATTATAAGCAATAAGATCTGTTAGATATTTCCTCAAAGTTCTTTTATTAACCAGTAGTTATTTACCTTCACTTTATAATCTGTTGCTGTTGGTTTCATCCCTTAGGCATTAGTGGTCTATTGATTTTACCTGTTTCATTAAATGAATTAATAGGATTGATATTAGGCCTTGGTTGTCCTTTAGCTTTAGGAGATTTGATTGGTGACCAGTTTGATAGTGACTTGACCCAATAAGATTAGTCCACCGATTGTACTTTGACCACCAAATATCTTCATGTTTTAACTTTTAGTACCTATAAGTTGTACGGTTTTGCATTAGGAGATTTAGACTCATGAACTTTTAGTTAAGTTTGTTAAAACGTTAAGAACCTTTCTAGGCAGTTATCTAAGTCGTTGGATCTTTAGTGTTTGTTTCCATTATAACCATTAACTGTATAGATTATTTTATTAATTTATAATACATATACTTTATAACCATATGATCATTATTACTGATTTGACCGAGTGTTAATTTTTATTTTAGCCTTAGGAACCGGATATACCTATTATCTTTGGATTTGGTATATGACCGTTAGATTAGCAGTGTTGGTCATTAAGATCAATAGCGATCTATAAGATATTAGGAGCTTTCTGTTTTGACCACTTGGATTAGGGAGATGCTAACTGTATATGTTTGTTCAAGTTAGGTTTGTTAATTCCAGACTTAGTTTATTTAAGTAGTTTAGGTTGTTATAAACCAATATTAGTTTGTTATAACTAACCTTTAAGCTTCATTCCTAGCCTTTAGATTAGAACCTTCAGGTGTTTTCAATCTCAGCCCTTGATCTCATTAAAGTTTCTACACTATTCTTTTCTCACCTATATAAACCCCTTTATAAAGTTTATTAGGGTTAGTTGGTTAGGTCAGTCATAGTCTAAAGTGGGAAAACTTACAGTTTTCATATTTTTTTCATAGGAAATTATGGAGAATTAGAGAGTGATATTATGAGAGAGAGGGAGTATTATTTTAATTCACACATTGTGTTGATTTCGTTTTTATATTTAGTTTTTATGTTGAACTCTCCATGATCTTGAACAACACTTCATCTGAGAGTTAAATATTGTTTTCTTGTGTTCTAGTAGAGAGTTTTTGTGCTTATATGTTCATATACATATTTTTTGGATAAAAAACTAGACTCTCTTAGTAATGATTAAATTCAAGTTTTTTATTGCATATTTATTATGATTTAACTTTCTGATTTTTGTACCTTATTGTATATATTATTTAAAATCAAATTTCTCTTTGTATCTTAAATGTTTATTGAATATCTTATAGATTTGTTTTCTCTTGTTGTGATGAGTTAATTTTTAACACAACTCTTATATTTTGAATGTATATTTTTAAAGGGAGCGAGAACACATTTTTGAGTGAATAAATATTTTTTGTATTTCTTCATGTGAGTGTTCTTACATATTGAATATAAAGAATGTTATAGGATTTTAATGATATTAATTGAATTCTTTCTTGTATATTGCATGTTTTCATTTCATGCATATAGATAATTTCTCTATTGTTGTTAGTAGAAATATTTTGTATAGACAAATGGATGTTTTCTTTTATTTTTATAGAATTTATTGAAAATGTTTTTGTGAAAAGAAAAATGTTGAAGTTTTTTTTTTCAAATTTATGCCTGAATGATAGAACGTCTTTAAATTAATGTGAATCGATATTGTAAATTAATAATTGAAAATATTTATGTAAGTTTTTTTCTAGAAAACTTAATTGCTTGATATTTTCATTGTGATTCTATTTATCTATTGTAATATATATGATTTTTGTTTTGCAAATGTATTTGTTTGGTAACTATTTGTGTGAGTTGGGTTCTTGCATATTGTGCATTTTAGAAAATTTCACTACATTTATATGTTGGTCATTCATGATAGAATCATTTGGTTATTGGAGTGAATTCTCTAGTCAATGAGCTGGGCTTACAAGAATCAGAAAAAGATACAAGTGAAGGTTTTACCTAAGTGTGGACTATTTATTTAGGTAAAATTTTGGTTCCTTCTTTATTATCTTATTGTAATTATATATTATGTTCTTATTCTAGTGAATTTTTTAATTTACTCCTCTACTCCATAGTGGGAGTCGTGGATATTTTCCCTAGGTTTGGGATTTCACCACGTTAAAAAATCACGCTTGTTGTTCTTCCTTGATGTGACAACCCGCCTACTAAAATAATAGGTGGCCAGCCCAATACTCCAATAATCACAGGAATCATAGATGGTCCATTCTTAGCATCACTGTCGATTAACATAATAGTATGAGATAACCACCAATCATTTTAGAAAACGGATTGTCATATACAAAAAAATTTGAAAGTAAATGAAAACACTTAGACAATCCCATTTGTAAAAACGGTGGGTATCAAAAATTGAATAAAGAAGTATGACAATAAAATAAATAATCACCGAATAAGCTGTCGGTGCACAGACCAATACAAATAATACATTATGTATTACAATCCAATATTTACAGTATAATGAATGAGTGCAATACCTTGGGCAAACACGCCCGAATAAATGTACTGAACATAACTAGAGTACAAAAGAAAGGAGCGTCTACTACGAGTATCCTACAACATCCGCAATATGCTGTAGCTCCATGACAACTGAAATGGAATATGTAAATACTGGTGTCCCTACGGAAGCGCACCTGTAACGGCAAGGAATATGCAGCACAAAGAAATATAGATACCGGTCAGGGCCCGGTTTGATATGATTACCATGTGACTAAAATGCATGACAGTTAAGTGCGTAATTCTCTCGCAGATAACAATAATATTCCTCACCTCTCAATCTAGCAGCAACCTAACGCAATATCGTGAGATGTTCTAGTTAACCCTAAGTACTAAGGGCTAACTTTTCCCCATTCTCAACACTATGCCCTATTCGTGCGTGGGGTGTCTCGCAAAGCGAAATCCAAACAAGGAACCCCCCCGATACACTACTACTTAGGCAAGGTTGATCGTCGAGATCCATTAGACCCTAAGCACGAAATAATAATTAAATACATGTGTGTGCATAAGTGTGGGAGGTCACAACTACAGCTACTCAAGAATATAAACATAAGCCCATCCATCATCTAATGGCACAATTCCTAATTCTCTCTTTAGGAATATACATATAAATGGTACAACATTTTCTCAAATGTTTACCATTTTACTTTCATCATATACTAATTCATTTCGAAATTCCATTCCTTATCAGGAAATAAAATCATAGTTTCTATGCTCGTTGTGGCATTTTATCTCAATTATACATTTGTAAAAATCTCTTCCTTATCAGGAATATAATCATCATTATATGCTCTTTATGGCATTTCATCGTGCTCTTTATGGAACTCATCATACATCAAGTCCAACTTGATTTAGAATAGTTATAATCATATATATATAACGATTCTAAGACCGCCCGTCCGGGTTTCCCCACTGTGCGCGCCCCTAAATGGCTATCATCTTCCAGGGCCTATTACCAAGACAACCTGGGATCCTATCGAAACGTCGGGAAGCGGCCATGTGCCTGCGGGATAGTCAAGGCCACACCCGGAATCTCCTAACCAGCGCAGAAAAATATACAATCATAAACGCTCACATGGCCTAGGGACTATATCCACCCTGCATTCATTAGCCAGGGGGATTCACCACAACGCGCGCAACTTCCCTTATGATAGCTATTTAGAGAGGTGTGTATCCATAAATTAACATTTATGAAAAACATTACTTTTTCCATTTTGAAAACTTTCAATTTTACTTTTCCAAAAATCATTCATTTAGCCATTAAGCATCAAGTTTTAGAATGTGCAATTCATTCTTATTAAGTCATATTTTATTAATGACCTAAGACCCAAAGTGCCACTAATCCTCAAAATAGCCTCGAAGAGTTCATATAATTTCATAAACCCTCAAAGTGAGTCTCCATGAAGGAGTGTCTCCCAAAAGCTCAACATTAATATTTTAACTTCCAATTTATCTTTAGGTTAACCTCCTATATCATTCGGACATTATCCTATACAAACTAGCCCTCGGGTAAACCCAAATATCCACTCTTAGCCTAGGACATTAGTCTACCCAATACAACCCTCTAGGACTCCCCATTACTTCCCAAGGGAAGGTTCCTAAACCTCGAACCTAAAAGAAAAGGGCTAAAACAAAACTAGAAAAATCTCACCTTTTCAGAAGGGGTCGATCGATCGACCTCTGGCCGTCGATCGATCGAAGGCTTCGATCGATCGATCCCCCAGGCTCGATCGATCGATCCTGGCGGACAGCTTCTTCTCCGAGAAGCTGTTTCGGCCATTAACGAGCCATCCAAGCTTCTACCCGCTATTTCACCCAACCACAACAACAAATACTACTATAAAATCATTTCTACACATCAAATAACCAATTATTTCTCTTCAAATCAAATTAAACTATAAGATTTAGGATTAAACACCCAAAATCAACCAAAACCCATTTATGGTTTAAACCTCCCAAAACTTAACTACACATGCAGATTTATCACATTAAATCAATATCTAGCAAGTAAGAAACTTGCCTCGAGGTTCGTAGTCTCGGAACACCTCCGGTAGCGACGGATTCCGGCCCAAATCTTCCATTTTCTCTCTTTCTCTCCATTTCTCCCAACTCTCTCCTCTCTCTCTCTCCCTTGGATTCTCTCACACAAATGAAGAAAGAAAAAAGAGGTGGGGGACTTATACGGGTCTCAAAACATAAATCCCCACTTTTAATTGCTAATACACCACTAAAATGACTCGTAACCACTAATTTGAGTCATAACCCCTTAAAAATGCCCGAATCTCAAAAATTACAACTGGGCACTTATTTCGACTATCTCGACTATTCTAAAAACAACCGCACCCCCTATTTTGGCATTCGGGAAAGTGTGAACTATTTTTACGTTCCAATTTCATTTTAATTCATTAATTATACCCAAATTTAAATATATGTCATAACCGTCGTTTTACATATAACGACGCAATAATACACAATATAACGCTATTTACCTTCTCATAATGGTAAATAGGCAAAACATAGTAAATATTATCCCTAAGTCTCATGGGAAATAGTATTTACTCCAACATCCCCTATTTTATAAAATTAGCCCATCAGGCAAAATAGTATAAAATAGTTGCTCAAAAACCTGGGTTGTTACATACTCCCCCCCTTAAAGGGGAATTTTGCCCTCAAAATTCAGGCATAACCCATAACCATATAAAGGGTATACTATACCAAAAACCATGCTATCATACTAGCAAACCCCTCTACAGTGCAGCGTCCCCATAGGACACAGACTAAGGTCATCCCTATTCGATCTCAGTCCACATCATCATGCTATAACATAGCACCAATTCGTTCCTCAGGAACTATCGATCCTACCCTTCTACTACAGGAGCAGATATCTACACAATCTCGTCACAAATTACCTTACTTTCCGGAACACATTACACCCTTACTAGGGAATAATTACTCTATCTTACAATCGCTAACCCCAACACTACTAACTTCTATTCGCATTGGCGTAGCCCTCAAAAGTCTACTTGCTCACTGAGCCCAATCTAAAGGAAGGTTCCCGGACCACTCCCAGTCCCAGGAATATACTATTCACTATTTCCATTTCAACGAGTAGACAAGGTATATTGCCATCTATACTAGGCTAAGCACGACCTAATGTTTATCAAAAATGATTCGAACTAATGCACGGAAATTCGATCCATAAAAACTACTACTCCGATCTCTCCTTTAAATCAGATCCACCCTTCCACTTACGAGTGGTAGGATATACCCCGTATCCCTACGGTTCCCATTTCTCCCTGGAGACTTTACCTGTACCTGGACACGAATGTTTCGTCTCGGTTCACTACCGTTACGAGGAACTGCATACAGATCTAAAACTCCTACTAAGAAGAGCTGGGCGTACACCTCCCGTACTTAGTCCGCCCATTTCCATAGAGTAAGCAACAATTGGTCCGATGATCCACAGTTTTCTCAACTAGAATCATGACCGTTGCATTATCGACAATTAGATAAAAAATGTCCACGGATATACCCATCCTCGTTCCACACTACTCTCTACATACCAGTAGGCGAAAGGGTCAAACATGGACCTGAATGCTCTTACAATAGCGTCCCTTCGGTGAAGCTCACTCCACTTGGCATTCCATGCCACGAATAAACTCTAAGACGGTATCTACTCGGCGTCTATACTACTCCCATTCGCATCGCCTTAGCGAAAGGAATTATCCTAACGATAGTCCTTCACGGTCACAAACTTGTTATTCGTGAAAAGACTTCAAATTCCTGCCCAGGAGAAATGCCTCTAAGTCTTTAAGGCAAATACTACCGCCATGAACTTTAAATCAAGCGTGGGATGACACTTCTTAAAAATGTGAGACACACGATCAATATGTCCATGTTCCCATATTCATACTTCCCGTTCTTGGCCAAGACTCGTTCGTTAAATCCACTCTTGATCATAACAACACGAGTGCAGGAGAAAAGTTAGCTTATACTTCAACTCCTCCAAAGGTAGGTTACCCATGTAACCCTCTAACTACGAGAGGCCTCACCACTAATGGCCTAACATTCTAACGAGCTTGAAATCCCATACTTCTCATCTAGGGACCAAATCCTACTTAGAGTTAACCCACAACCTATTGTGGTCAACTCCCAACCATCTTCCTAAAATAACGCCGCATGCCCTAAGGGCCTAGCATCCTAAGAATCCTAAGTCTATCCATCTATCCTAACCTAGTCGTATAAGTATAATACTAAATATCCCTAGTGTCCAAGACCTTTCCCGACTTCTGACATTAGCTCGGTTTCATGCGTGGGACGTCTCGCCGAAGCGAAATCCAAACAAGGAACCCTCCCGTTACACTACTACCTCGCATTGTCAGTCGTCGAGAAGTAACGATCGAAGATAAATGATCGGGATCGACGAAATCCTATCTCGAAACTCTACTAATACTTATACTTCTACGTCCTACCATAACAATCGACTGAGGCATTTACTTTCAGTAAGATGCCACCACTACTCTACACTAAGATACACATATACCTCCACCCAAATGGCCTTCTCATTAAGGCACAACCATAAGTCCCTATCGGACTTTCATCATCATAGTCTTCCCCACATCGATTCAGAGGAAAACTATCATAGCGCTCATATATCACACATGAACTTAGCCCTTAATCACTCATATACGTGATTCTTGGCTAAATCTTCCAACCCAGCACTTAACCAACAGAAAAGAAAAGAAAGAGGAAAAGAACAGAAAAGGAAAATGCACATCTCTCCACTCCCAACGTCGTTAAGGTTCATGCGTGGAGCGTCTCGCCGAAGCGAAATCCAAACAAGGAACCCCTCCACACAGTCACCTTAACTAGCCGGTCATGGAGATAAGGCAATAGCATACACAAACAAAGCAAATAAAAAAAGACAAAAAATAAAAGAAACTATCTACATACCGTAAACCAGCTCTATAAAGTCTCAACCCATATCCAGGAGAGATGTTATAGACCCACTAGTCCTCCTTATAGAGCTAGAACTGGGATAGCCTCGCAATATTTTCTCTTGCTACCATACCAACCAATCTAAGACTAGCTATACTCGTATGATATAATACAAGTAGCACGTACCACACATATCACCACTCTCCCCATAACGAGTGAGAAGGAAAATACAGAACTCCTCTATCATGGAAGTCACATATATATACTTACTATATATATAAATACATACCGATACTATCACAAGCTCGATATTCGCACCCGAATCTAGGGCTAACACCTTACTACTCCATCCTACCTAAGGAATGCACTACTCGCACCCTAGTTGGAAATTCCCCCAACATACTAGCCAACCTCCTTGGCTACTACCAATGGTTCCAAGACACGTCATTCTAGTCTTACCCGAACCAAACTACTTCCATCAATGACTCAACTAGGAGTCCCATCCTTGCCGGTTATCTTCAATCGACAAGATCAGAACGCATAGTTCCCTTGACTTCTTCAGTAAGGAGAACATTCTGCCAGCCTCCCCGACCTTAGCTCCACGAGCCTTCCCCGGGTGGATGTCCACCAACGGGGTCTCATGAACACTACTTCTCCAGAAAATGTTTCCAAAACTTACTTACGAGCCTAGCATTTCCACCGAAAGGCTCTCTTTATGGGCAAAACATTCTGCCCCACCATAAAGAGGCGACTATCATTTCCGCCACTTTAACCTTACTCCAATGGGTGAAAGGTTTTCCTCCAATCCTTACACCTGGGCACTCCTATACCCATCTTTAGGCCAAAACTCTCGGGCCTTACGTTATCACCGAACGAGGTTACACTTCCTCTATCCAACCGAACTTCAACATGTGCTCCTAATAAAGAACCTCTAAAATCCTAATTGACATTGCTTGGAATCCCAAGCATAGTACCACTCTCTACCGACAGCGGTACCCGGGAAAACTATTTCCACTGTACTTAGTAGTCACGGCAGCAATATAAAATAATGCTACAAAGGGAGAGACCTCCAAAGCGGACCTTATTCCCGACCACAGTCTACAGCTTATAGTAATCCCATCCTATGACGCCTTCACAACGGCCTTCCTCAACGCCCTTCATCTAACGACTTACAAGTCTCACACGAACGCGCAGAAAATCTTCAGGGTTCTCATACCATAGCAGGAGAATGAAATCTCACAAGAGAATTCAACGACCTTATTCCTAAGGCTCTAAATCAAACAGAGAGAAACGCAGAAGACGTAGAACATCCGCACAGATTCCTAAGGACTCTAGAACCTAATGCTCTGATACCATCTGTGACAACCCGCCTACTAAAAGAATAGGTGGCCATCCCAATACTCCAATAATCACAGGAATCATAGATGGTCCATTCTTAGCATCACTGTCGAGTAACATAATAGTATGAGATAACCACCAATCATTTTAGAAAACGGATTGTCATATACAAAAAAATTTGAAAGTAAATGAAAACACTTAGACAATCCCATTTGTAAAAACGGTGGGTATCAAAAATCGAATAAAGAAGTATGACAATAAAATAAATAATCACCGAATAAGCTGTCGGTGCACAGACCAATACAAATAATACATTATGTATTACAATCCAATATTTATAGTATAATGAATGAGTGCAATACCTTGGGCAAACACGCCCGAATAAATGTACTGAACATAACTAGAGTACAAAAGAAAGGAGCGTCTACTACGAGTATCCTACAACATCCGCAATATGCTGTAGCTCCATGACAACTGAAATGGAATATGTAAATACTGGTGTCCCTACGGAAGCGCACCTGTAACGGCAAGGAATATGCAGCACAAAGAAATATAGATACCGGTCAGGGCCCGGTTTGATATGATTACCATGTGACTAAAATGCATGACAGTTAAGTGCGTAATTCTCTCGCAGATAACAATAATATTCCTCACCTCTCAATCTAGCAGCAACCTAACGCAATATCGTGAGATGTTCTAGTTAACCCTAAGTACTAAGGGCTAACTTTTCCCCATTCTCAACACTATGCCCTATTCGTGCGTGGGGTGTCTCGCAAAGCGAAATCCAAACAAGGAACCCCCCCGATACACTACTACTTAGGCAAGGTTGATCGTCGAGATCCATTAGACCCTAAGCACGAAATAATAATTAAATACATGTGTGTGCATAAGTGTGGGAGGTCACAACTACAGCTACTCAAGAATATAAACATAAGCCCATCCATCATCTAATGGCACAATTCCTAATTCTCTCTTTAGGAATATACATATAAATGGTACACAATTTTCTCAAATGTTTACCATTTTACTTTCATCATATACTAATTCATTTCGAAATTCCATTCCTTATCAGGAAATAAAATCATAGTTTCTATGCTCTTTGTGGCATTTTATCTCAATTATACATTTGTAAAAATCTCTTCCTTTTCAGGAATATAATCATCATTATATGCTCTTTATGGCATTTCATCGTGCTCTTTATGGCACTCATCATACATCAAGTCCAACTTGATTTAGAATAGTTATAATCATATATATATAACGATTCTAAGACCGCCCGTCCGGGTTTCCCCACTGTGCGCGCCCCTAAATGGCTATCATCTTCCAGGGCCTATTACCAAGACAACCTGGGATCCTATCGAAACGTCGGGAAGCGGCCATGTGCCTGCGGGATAGTCAAGGCCACACCCAGAATCTCCTAACCAGCGCAGAAAAATATACAATCATAAACGCTCACATGGCCTAGGGACTATATCCACCCTGCATTCATTAGCCAGGGGGATTCACCACAACGCGCGCAACTTCCCTTATGATAGCTATTTAGAGAGGTGTGTATCCATAAATTAACATTTATGAAAAACATTACTTTTTCCATTTTGAAAACTTTCAATTTTACTTTTCCAAAAATCATTCATTTAGCCATTAAGCATCAAGTTTTAGAATGTGCAATTCATTCTTATTAAGTCATATTTTATTAATGACCTAAGACCCAAAGTGCCACTAATCCTCAAAATAGCCTCGAAGAGTTCATATAATTTCATAAACCCTCAAAGTGAGTCTCCATGAAGGAGTGTCTCCCAAAAGCTCAACATTAATATTTTAACTTCCAATTTATCTTTAGGTTAACCTCCTATATCATTCGGACATTATCCTATACAAACTAGCCCTCGGGTAAACCCAAATATCCACTCTTAGCCTAGGACATTAGTCTACCCAATACAACCCTCTAGGACTCCCCATTACTTCCCAAGGGAAGGTTCCTAAACCTCGAACCTAAAAGAAAAGGGCTAAAACAAAACTAGAAAAATCTCACCTTTTCAGAAGGGGTCGATCGATCGACCTCTGGCCGTCGATCGATCGAAGGCTTCGATCGATCGATCCCCCAGGCTCGATCGATCGATCCTGGCGGACAACTTCTTCTCCGAGAAGCTGTTTCGGCCATTAACGAGCCATCCAAGCTTCTACCCGCTATTTCACCCAACCACAACAACAAATACTACTATAAAATCATTTCTACACATCAAATAACCAATTATTTCTCTTCAAATCAAATTAAACTATAAGATTTAGGATTAAACACCCAAAATCAACCAAAACCCATTTATGGTTTAAACCTCCCAAAACTTAACTACACATGCAGATTTATCACATTAAATCAATATCTAGCAAGTAAGAAACTTGCCTCGAGGTTCGTAGTCTCGGAACACCTCCGGTAGCGACGGATTCCGACCCAAATCTTCCATTTTCTCTCTTTCTCTCCATTTCTCCCAACTCTCTCCTCTCTCTCTCTCCTTTGGCTTCTCTCACACAAATGAAGAAAGAAAAAAGAGGTGGGGGACTTATACGGGTCTCAAAACATAAATCCCCACTTTTAATTGCTAATACACAACTAAAATGACTCGTAACCACTAATTTGAGTCATAACCCCTTAAAAATGCCCGAATATCAAAAATTACAACTGGGCACTTATTTCGACTATCTCGACTATTCTAAAAACAACCGCACCCCCTATTTTGGCATTCGGGAAAGTGTGAACTATTTTTACGTTCCAATTTCATTTTAATTCATTAATTATACCCAAATTTAAATATATGCCATAACCGTCGTTTTACATATAACGACGCAATAATACACAATATAACGCTATTTACCTTCTCATAATGGTAAATAGGCAAAACATAGTAAATATTATCCCTAAGTCTCACGGGAAATAATATTTACTCCAACATCCCTATTTTATAAAATTAGCCCATCAGGCAAAATAGTATAAAATAGTTGCTCAAAAACCTGGGTTGTTACACTTGACTCATCTCCTTCTATGTGTGATTCGATATTAAAAATGTTATATATGATTTATTTCATAGATTTATAATAATCCATCATATAGGATATATGGAATTGAAATGTAATATAGATCAAATTTTTAATAATTTGACATTAGAATAAATCAGATTTAGTTGATTATTAATTTTCGCATGTATTAGAACCTGATTATGTAAAATAATAAAGTTTTTCTTGTTTTTATTATAGATATGTTATTAGAAAAACTTGTATGAAATCAGAGTATTTCTTAATGCGCGTATGAGAATTTTTTCATGGGCATTTTTTTTCATCTGGTATTCCCACCGATTACACAGAAGGCACAATAAACAACCCTAGAAAAGGCAAAGTTAGTGGAAGAGAAAGTTTGCAAACTTTAGGAGGTAATGTTCATAAAAAAATTCAATTCCTAAGTGGTTATCAAACACGATCATGGTTAGGAAGAGTAACAAAAAGTGATTGACCTGAATAAAGCATTCCTAAATACAGCTTCCCCCTACCAAAGATTCGACGCCACAGCTATCCATGAATGGATGAGCTTTTCAGATGCTTATTACGGTTATCATCAAATCCCTCTATTAAGGCCCGATTAGGATAAAACGTCTTCCATTACCACCACTGGCCTTTATTGTTACACAATAATGTTGTGTGGACTAAAAAACGTACCTGCGAACTACCAATGGTTAGGCACCATTATGTTTAAGCACCAGTTAAGTGATACCATGGAGGTGTATGTAAATGGCATGCTCATTAAAAGTAAGGAGAAATTTGATCACCTTTTAGACCTGGAGAAGACATTTGAGGTTCTATGGTACTACAAAATGAAGCTCAATGTAGCTAAATTTTCCTTTGGGTTCTATTTCGGCAAGTTCCTAGGTTATCTGGTTAGTTAGAGGGGAATAATAGCAAATAATGGTAAGATCGAAGCAATAAGGACCATCTAAACACCCAAGAACATCAGAGATGTTCAAAAGTTGACAAGGATGCTTGCAACACTTAATCGCTTCATTTTCAAATACTTTAGGAGGTACTGACCTTTCTTTCAGCTATTAAAAAAAGGATAATAAGGGAGTCTGTAATGATAAGAGATCAAAGGCTCTTAAAGAAATCAAACTCCACCTAAAATGATCTCCACTACTCAAGGCTCCAAATTCGAGGGATCCAGTTTACTTGTATCTTTCAGTGTCTGAACATGCAGTCATTTTCATCTTGGTCTTTGAGAAGGAAGGGAATCAAGCCCAATTCACTATGTTAATAAGATATTGTTATATGTTGATATGCAATATCTCCTAGGGGAAAAGTTAGCCTATTGACTTTTAATAAATTCACGCAAGTTAAGCATTACTTTGAGGCACGCTCTGGTGTAGTCATAACTTTCTTTCCACTGAAAGTGGTCCTTAAAAAGGCTAACCTATCTAGACAAGTGTCCAAATGGTCGGTGGAACTAGGAGCTTTGATATCCACTATTAATCCAAAACTGCAATGAAAGAACAAATTTTGGTGAATTTCATCGTTGAATTCTCCGAATACCATCAACTTGAGAAAGAAGTAAACCTTGTCGATAAAAAAAATGTGAAAGAGTTCTATTAACATGAAAAATAAACTCTCTATGTATATGGTTCATTTAATACCAAAGGGGACGGAGTAGGGATAATACTAGTGACCCAATATTTGATCCTCGAGTGGGGAATGCAACTTAGCTTTCAAGCATGAAATTACGAAGAAGAATATGAGGCTCTCATCAGATGATTAAGAAAAGCTTTATCTATTGGCACTAGATACATTGGGTGTATTATGTGAATAAATTATGGTATCTAATCAGATATTATGAGACTACAATGCCAAAGATGAACACATGTCAGCCTACCTCCAAATAGCTCATGAGTTGGTCGCTAAGTTTAGCGTTTCTAAGTTCAGCAATTCCCCAGGGGGAATAACAGCCACATAGATGCCTTATCCACTTTGGCTTTGGATATCAAATTCGACCTAAAAGGGTGATAAAAATATAGTATCTCACTCAACCGAGCATCAAGAAGAAATAGGATGTGGACCAAGTACTTGTCATAAAAAAATATCATAGCCGGATGGACCCAATACTCCTGTACTTATGGGAAGATATATTTCCCATGGCCAAGAAGGAATCCCATCAAATAAGGGTAACGGTTGTTCGGTTTTACTTATCCCCGGAGGGAAAAATCCATAGGAGATATTTTATTAGGCCATACTTGCAATATTGGCATCCCAGGGATGTTGAACAAGTCCTTTACGAGCTACAAGAAGGATTTTTTTTAAGTCACGCCGATGGAAGATCTATGGCATTTAGAGCTATACAATAAGTTTATTGTTGGCCTAATATGCAAAAAGGACGTTGTCTCCTACGTGGATAATTTCAAAAAGTGTTAGATGTTCTCACTGCTGCCTTACGAACCAACTAGCGACCTCAAGTCCTTAACCATCCGATGGCCTTTTGTGCAATGGGGGTTAAATATTATGGGTTCGGCGCTAATGGAACCTAGGAACCGGATTTACCTCATGGTCGACATAAATTATTTCAACAAATGGATTGGGGCCGAACCTTTACCGAACATAAGAAATATCAATATGATCAATTTCATTGGGAGAAATATATAACCCATTTTGATGTGCCAAGAACGCTCATCATCGATAACGGAAATCAATTTTAAAGTGGCACTTTCTAAGACTTCTGTAACAAATATGGCATCAGTCATTACTATATTTTGGTGGCTTACGTTTAGAGCAAAGGGTAGGTTGAGGCCTCCAACAAAAAATAATCCATAAAAAAATGAAGAAAATATTGGAAAATGCAAAAGGTGCATGGTTGGATGAGTTCCCCCATGTCCTATGTGCATATAAAAAAATCCTAGGAGGACAACCGTGGAAATGTCCCTCGTCTTAACTTACGGGATTGAGGCCACAATACTTTTAGATTCAGGTTTATCGACTATAAGACCGACCATCGCCGATCAAAATGTGAATAATGAGATCACCAGAACAAAACTTGATATGGAAAATGAGAGGAGGGAGGAAGACTTGATAAGATTGAAAACCTACCAATAAAATTTGGCGATGTTGTACAACAAGGGTGCCTATCCAAAGAAAATTTAGGTTAGAGACTATGTTCTAAGGAAGATCATCGACAACATAAGGAAGCCATCAGACGATAAGCTAGGAACCAACTGGGAAGGACCATTTAGTGTCATCAGAGATGACCTCCAGGGGACTTACCGTCTGGAAACAATGGAGGGAAGGGAGATACCTGGGGATTGGAATGCAACAAACCTTAAAAAAAGCCATTAGCTTTTCAGATCCTAGTTTATCATTAGGTTTTTACATCCAACACTTCCTTTTTTTATCAGAGTTATTTAATACAATTAACATTAATTGTTTCAAATGGCAGGCCAATGTTAATTCAAATTCATCCTTCTTTTTCCGATTAGATTATTGTTTTGATACCTTATTGACGTGATTACACTTAGTCATGATCTTAAGCTGACATGTTCTTGATTAACAACACGAAAACATTATAAATTTCCCAGACAGGCTAAAAACCCATGAGGGAATCCCTAGGCATTAAGTAATCCAAACGCAGTTTATAAAATGAAATTCTTAATGTGTGGATTACCCAATGAACATTTACATGCTCACCATAAGTTCGTGCTAAGTCTAAGGTAGTGTGATGGCATAATCCTACAAGGTAAGACAAAAGAACACGTTCTAGGAATGATTGAAATGGGATAATGCAACCATGAATTGAAAATAAGTTCAACTTTATTTCATTAAAATGTTTGGTAACTAACAATCTAACCCACAATCAACATATAAAGCGATATATACGAGGAAATCCCCCTCCAAGTGGAAAAATTTCGGGCCCATGATCTCTCTCATTTAACTTGAAAAGTTAATCTCATAAAATGCAGGAAAATACCTCTCACCTGAATCCCTTATACGTAATTATCTATGCACATCTTAACTTTCCCCCGTTAGATAAGAGTCAATCTAATAACTCCATCAAAACATGAGAGGAAGTCCATTCTCCTTTAAAACATCAACATCTTGAGTAATTCCTCCAATTAATTACTCAATCTAATCGGGTCTAGTTTTAGATTTGAAATTAAAGTTAATATGGGATGATAATGATTCTATGATTTTGTGGTTTGGAAATTAATTCACCTAACAAAAGTCCTCACAAGTCATGGATAAAGTATAGATAATCAAAATTCTCTTAAATTGTAATGATAAAGAGGAATTACAAGTGAGTATGGGAAAAACCTCTAAAAAATGAATTAACAAAAAATTCAGACAACTTATGATTTTTTAAGCTAAAAATTGTATTTATAATCACGTCTAAAAATATGGTCAGCCATGCGCACAGTGTTGAATTCCCTCCATGCACATAATGTAGATCTCATTGGATGGGAACATGACATGTGTAATCTTACCATGTTCATTAAAACAACGTGCACGATTAAAAATTGGAGTTATGGGCACGCTTGTAGACTGTAAGCCCAATCTTATAACTTTTCAAGGTTTTAAACAACAAATCCCTTTTTGAAAAACTTTAAAAATTTCAAAAATAATTTTAGAATTCACTTTAAGTCCAAACATGTTTAAAAAATGTGCATGCCCGCAAAGCTTAGATGTCATAATAAATCACATACAAAAGGATATCAAAGTCGCATCGGGTCAAAAAATCTATAGATGAGCTAAGCCGTTGATATCAAACGATGTGCAAATCAGATCTTTCACCTACGACATTTATATAAGAATTAAGAGTGGACTTGATTATGCAAAAATCAATGTTTTGATACAAGAATTAGCCAACCATTATCTATAAATGGATAGAATGCATTTTTAGATTTTGATAGCCATAATTTTCATTCCGTGATGCTGAGCCCCTAAAAGGACTTTTAGCGACATAAAAAGTTTTATCAAGTGTTTTTATGACACTTTTGAGTCGGTAAAAGACATTTTTGGGTCAAACCCTAAGAATTGAAAATGTAGAGGTTCAAAGTCAATACTGAAGTACTAAAGGGGGCCAAACCCCGAATAACCTTGTACATTTTATGTTTGGATTCTATTTATACTAATGTAAATTGTAGAAAGTTTTATAGTCTTTAATAATTTCTTAAATGACACATAAATTAATAATCTAATTGTTAAACACTCTTTGTTCATAATATGGAGAAAGATATCAAATTAATAAGATAGTAACAAGGATACTTATTCTAGGTCTGGACCCGAAGGGGATGTAAGAGAGGAGGCCATCACGAACCCTCAAATTTAGATAATATTTACTGGTCCTAAAAAATTAGAAAAACTTAATTTTGATAGTAATTACATTGCATGCATAAAAAGAGTTAAAAAAAATTCATAATAGTGTCATAAAATTGTGGTAAAATATTATTATGTCTTTAGTTTTTCTTTGACGAACATAGAAAAAGTGTTTAAACCGTTATAAAAACTTATAAAAATCGTTGAAAAAGATTAACTATGACTTTTGTTAAAACTGCCATAATATTGTAATTTTAAAATTTTAAATCCTAATTCGACTTACCGCATCATTTTGTAATTCTTTAACTTTGACCCCAACACACGGGGTTAAGTCTAATTTGACATTATAAACAAGGGCAAAGTGAAATACATTCTTAGACTTAACTCCCTACTTTTAAGCAATATTTTGAGATAGCACCTTGTGCTTGGGGTTATGTAAAAAAGATATGCAAAGTGGGGATAAGTCAAATATCGCTTAAAAGTTGGGGTTAAGTAAAAAAATTTCTAACTTTAATTATGACGAGAAATTTTAAAATTACGTCTCGGCCCTCACAAACCACAAGGTTAGCCCTAGATGCTTCATCATTCACATATCTCCCTTAATTTTATTAACAATATAAGTATAATTTATATCATAGTTACTATGAGATACGCGTGAAGATTTGGTTGGTTTGAATTTTTATGTGTACGATCAATGTAATATAATCATATAATATAATGATATTTTCTAAGGAGAATCAATAATTTTATATATTTTATAGGCCACTCAATGAAAAGTCTGTGGATACCCCACTCTGATATCCGACACTCTTCATAGTGTACGAATAAAGTGTCTTCAAGTCTTGGACCCCCGGTCCTTCTTTAAACCTTAATTGGAGAACAACTACACACTCTTTGAGCCCTGTTTGATCTTTGTCAACTCTTGAGCCCAAAAGTCTCTCAACATATTATCATAGAGCTCTAAATCCTCTTTCCAACGGTCCCGGTAATGCATGAATTGAACTTACAATTCGCATGTTATAGCCAAAAAACCACATTTGTTTGCCTATCGGCAGAACACCTCACTTGCATGCTCGTAAGTGAAGGTTTCCTTAGCCAACAAGTCGGGCCAACCTCATGGTATGAAGGAAAGGAAGAATGCCAGTCGGCGTGTCCTTAAGGACAATTTAGTCTTTTTATTCAATTAGGTTTCTCCTATCTAAAGAATCCCTAGCATCATCTAAGAGGGACCTCAACCTCGATTTTAATGTGGAAGATTTCCACAAATTTAAAGCATATAGTTTTTCCACATTCCTTTACATTATCCTTGCCTTCCCATTAGCTACCAATCCACCACCATTACCTACACTCTAAAATTAGCCCATAAAACACCTCAAAATCAGAATTTAAAGAGCTTGAAGGTTCAAATTCACTTACATTTCATTTGCTTAATAAGTTCCATTTCACATACTTTAGTTTTTCTTAATTTTTTAGATACTTTATTCATTTCTCACAATAATATCACATTTTTATTATATATACACCTTCAAGTCGATTTTTATAAATTAAAAGACCCATAAAAGGTGTTTACACCATAATTCCCATTTTAGAGTTACTTATCTATTTCTCACACTTTCACCACTTTTCACACATTTTTTTCATATAAAATCAAGAGAAACACTCTAGATTCAGGTTATAAGTATGACCCCAACCTTATTTTGCAGACGAACTACGTGGACTTTGATATCGTTTTCAGCTACATAGAGTCCTTTATTCATCCTAATTTTACTCATGATTCATATATTAGTATTTCACTCATATGTTTCGCATCTCTTACCTAGATAGTTAGCTTCTTTACATTGATTACTTTTTAGTAGTCCCATGTCATACGTACTCACTTTTCTATAGTGATGCTTCGATCTCGAGATACTGCTAACATTTTAGTTATTTTCACACACTTTTAAGTTAGTTTATATCCTTAAAATGATTCGTTCCCATCTTCTCCATGATGCGGATACGATGATTTCACTTCTCACATACGCACTTACTCGTTCACTTTCACTTTGCACACACGGCACATTTTACACATTATATACATGTTCACACACCTTACGAGAAGGAGAACAATTTTGTTTCCCATGAGAGACTGAAAGGGAGGAATATGTGCCTAACACCTTCCCACTCCATAACATAGTCTTCGAGCCCACATCTTGTTTGGTTTCGCACGCATTAGTAGTCTTTTATGCTGTCTCTTCAAAGATGGCTGTCCCTTTTACCTATTTTGAGCAAAAGTGGTTGGTTACTCTAAACTCTAAACATTCATGCACCTCATATCATCGATGATGGATGCTTTCATTAGCCCCCCATTTTTCCTTAAGGGAAGCCTGCGAGCAATTTTTGCGCATGCAGATCGATGAGGGCCCCGGATGGCCACATTGGCGACTCTACTGGGGATGCACTTTTTGAGGGATAAACTCTATTTACGTGGGTTTTATTTTATTTTTCCTACTTTATTTTTACATGCGTATATATTTTCTCACTTGTATATTTGTTTTCTCTTATGCTTATATGTTTCATATGCTATGCTCATATTATGCCATCCATGTATATTTCTATCCTTCTCGTGTACATACTTGTTTCTTCATCACATTTATATCGCACTTAATGTATCACTTATCACATGTTCCATACCACTTGTATATATCACATGCTCCATGTCTCTTATATATATTCATGCTTTATTCCGCTTGTACATATTTCCATGATTTACTCCAGTTGCCTGTATTTTCGTGCCCCATTTCACTTGTATATATTTACATGCTTCACATTACTTGTATATTCCATGTTTCACTTCTCTTATCCATGTTTCCATGATTCATCCCACTTGTATACTTACATGTTCCATATTACTTATGCTTATATGCTTTACTTAACTTATGTAATTATCTCTTTATCAGATATCATGTGTATAAGCTTCCTTTTTTCATTCTTAGTAGTAGTACATATCCCTCTTAGCATACATAATACCTTGCATAAATACATTAATTAAGAATCATGCGTTTGAAATACATTACATGAGCAATAAGTATTGACCCTATATTTGTCTCGTACTGGGGAGTCACTTTATGATGGGTTTCCGATCTACAGGGCGCGACTAACCTAAGCTATAGGCTCCCACCTTCCATTGGACATGTACCCTGGATGTATATCAAATGGTTCCTCCGCATCATACCCCTTAAACGAACTCACGATGAGAGGTATATAACATGAAGTTATTCATGTACGTCAAGTATATCAAATTCTCTCTCACACGTACCATCACCACGAGGTATATAGTGAGGAAATTCACGTAAAATCAGGTATATCAAATGGCTTCTACACATGTACCGATGAATAATTTCCCTGACAATTAAGATGTATATGATGGAAGTCATTCCAAACCTCCCATGCATAACCCTCATATATATGTCTTCCGCAGGACACTCATATCTAGATTTTCGGTTCCGATGCAAAACTCGGCCAAATTTTTGGGTCATCTTACGGCCGAATTTTGCATTCCTTCATTCAATTTTAAAATAGTATTTTGTCCATGAGTTTTGAAAAAATTTAAATCATGTCTTGAAGTATGCACCCTATTTTTTCCAAACTCGAATCTTTACCAACATTTCACTTGCACCATAGGTATATCGTAATGCAAGTATAACCTAATAATAACAACTACACTGAGGTAATTTTCCTCCATTTTCCCCTTTAAAAAATACCAAAAAATATTCTCCTTTCAAAAAATAAAGAACATACCTTTATGTTAAAAATAAGACACTCCCTCTCAGGTGGGACTGCATTCCCCCTAGCTTGGCTTGGATCCCTACTGTTTATGATTTTCCATCCAACCACCTCACAGTTCTACACCATCCTCATTATCACCAACATTACAAGGAGCATATGAATCCTATCACAACTACCTCATAGAGAACCATAATCAGGATGCCAATATGCAGCCATATTTGATGAGCGTGCTAGCTAAACTCACCCCTAAGATCGATAACCTGCAATGAGATGTTCATGAGTTGCAAAGAAACAAAGATCATATTACAGAATGTCTGAAGTATTAGTCATTCTAAATCAGAATGCCACTTTTCCACCTATTGTGGGCCGGGGAATTCCTGAGACTATGTGGGCCCCTGAAGAATATCAAGATGTTCAACACATTAGAGTACTTCTATGCATCTCGTATGTCAACAAGCTGTATCCTATTTAGCTGCCTATACTGAATCTTCCTGTGACACCCTGTCAGATTAAATACCGGGTGATCAGTCCTTTATTGAATTAAAAATTAAGGTGAACAGTTGGTTCATTCTTAGCACCACTGTCGTAAAATAAAAATTACCAAATTAAACACCCTCAATAATTAAGATTAGTGTCAAAACAATTTAAAGTCTTATTTTCACCTTATTAAATTCCAATATAAAAACATTTCTAATAAACAACAATTTGAGAATCACATAAATACTAAGGATGGCAATTAACACACGAGAATTAAACCATCTAGATAAACCAAACCAAGTTTAATAACTGTAAATGAAATCATCGTGACAAGAGTTAACTCCCAAAGAGTATTGAGTACTGGAAATGAAAATAAACATAAATATATGACAAATCCAAACGGAATAGGAAAACGGGCGACACATGCCCTAACTAAGAAGAACAAAAGTAAGAACATAATTAATGAAGATGTCGTCTAAAGCAAGGGCCTGCAACTCCCACATAATCTACAACACGTACAGTCCAAAGAATCTATGCATGCCGTCCCTATGGCCACACCTGTAATACATACACATATATACAAGAGAAAGAGAAATAACAGGAAACGGGTAAGAGCCCGAGTGTGAAATAGTTTTAAAATAGTTTAACGAGTATTTAAAATGCTTACTGGCTAATGTGACAACCATGTTAGTATGCGACACTCTCTTGAGAATTCTCACCTCTCTTCTAGTGTGCATGCCTGCCGTACTACTAAACTCATAAGTCTATCTAACTTATTTTTCCATAAAGTTTTATCCTGAGAAGTAAAAAGTTTATGATATTTAGTTTAAACAAAATCAATCTCTTCAAGATTTCTTATGTTACTTAGAATAACTCAGTACCGTTACAAGGTTCCCGAACACTTATTATAAAGTTGGAGCATTTATTCATTACTTAACTACTTATACGCACAGTAGAAAGTTTCCATATATATATATATATCACGCATATAATATATATACTATCGGCACCCCACATAAAATCTATGGTGCTAGCATAATCTTCTATCAAGTCCCCGTATCACTCGTACTAAGGGAAATACTAGTTCAGAATCACTCTCGAACTGTATTAACGCAAAACACACAAAATGGAGGCGAAGCATAGTTCCAAGTCACTAATAGGTCAAAACATACCTCTCACATCTCTTAGGACCATTTGACTATCATTCTCAGATAGCATGTACAAAGGAATCCTATGTTTTAGGGTACAAGTCAATATCCCCCATAAAGGTCCCATTGAGATAAGACTGTCCCGGCGTGGCAACCTCCGTGATAGCAAGTAGCGCGGGTATGATTATTCACAAATATAATAATTAATATATGTACACAGTCACACGGTCATATATATAGATATTCACATTTTCCAAATTAGGTTCGCCCATGACCCATAATTATTATTATCCGTTCTTAACATAATTTTACTCGATTATCTCGCATAACGGATTCATCTTTTTTATTATTACTTATAATTTATTTCATACTTACTTCTCATCTCTCGAAGTATTCCTTATTACTAAAATATAATATCACTAGGTACGCCCTCTCTAACCTTTTGGTCTAAGTCTTTCACGAGTCTCTAAATCCATTAGTGAACGTACGCAATATTTCCTACGTGTGACTAAACCCCCTCGTTAATCCAAAATTTCATCCCAAATTAAATTTCACTCAACGGAGTCTACTTAGACCCTACTCGTCCTCTTTTTGACCCATTATACTATGTAAATGATATTTAAGGGTTCCTACGTATTTTACACGGATTAAATAAAAAGGAGAAAAATATACAATTTTACTGGAGGGGTCGATCGATCGAGGAAAGGGGTCGATCGATCGATATCTTGGATCGATCGATCGATCAAGCAGTTATTCCGAATTCTGCCATTGTTAACTACGAGTTTTCTTCTCCAACCTCAACCAAAACTCCACGAACGATCCCCAAACTCCCAAACAACATTACTACTGGTCATATATACCTATATACATGATTTCCTAAGTGAAACATGTACAAATTCATCAACGGTATTGAATTAAAGGGGTAAAACATCATAATTATCAAGAACCCTAATTTTTTTTTATAAAACTACCATTATTCTATTTATTTTCCATATTTCTT
Source organism: Sambucus nigra (assembly GCA_949130495.1). Lineage (NCBI taxonomy): Eukaryota > Viridiplantae > Streptophyta > Magnoliopsida > Dipsacales > Adoxaceae > Sambucus > Sambucus nigra. The sequence goes on from OX422208.1 coordinate 388,612,805, forward strand.
GCTTCTAAACCCATACAATTTCGTGGGTAATCCTCTACATGTGATTGAGATTTCCAGAATAGATATATTTCCTCTAAAGCATGGTATTTAATTATCTAAATCATTAAATTCTTCCACCAAACATGTGTTTAACAATCCTATTCTAACATGGGTGTAACAGTAACTAAAAGAAAAGCAAGATAGATAATTGCCTGGGATTTTAATGTTTGATTTGATGATGATGAGGATATGACCGCGTTCCTCATCTTACGATCTATATTTTGGCGGTGGTGGTGCAATCGAATGGGTTCTTGGCCTTGGATTTCTTGGAATGCTTCCTACCTTCTTCTCTAATGTCCGTTCTTACATTTATGTGATTGTTAATCCTAAAGGTAACCTCTAACAACTGATATAACTTAGGAAAATTCGTGGGTTTAATTACCCAAAATTACAAAATGACTATAATACCCTCCCGGGATGCCAATTAGGCCTAAAAATGCCTCGAGACCCGAACTGAATCCCCAGGTACACTTTTTTGACTATCTCGACCCTTTCGGGTACGTTGGCACACTTGAAATTACCATACGGGTGACTTATAATTTATTCACTTTTATAATAATAATTTAGTCCCGACACAATACAGGCACGTCCTGACTTAATTTCCATAATTGCCATTTTATTCACTCATGACAATTTTAATAAAATCAATCTTATATATTACTTTACGCATTTTGTAATATTCAACAAATTACCAATAATTACTAACTCTCGTATAACTCGTATTAGGGGAAATACTAGTTCAGACTCACTCTCGAACTGTATTAACACAATACACACAAAATGGGGGCGAAGCATAGTTTCAAGTCACTAAGAGGTCAGCATATACCCCTCACATCTCCTAGAACCAACTAACTGTCATTCTCAGATAGCCTGTACCAAGGAATCCTATGTTCTAGGGTATAAGTCAATATCCTCCATACAGATCCCGTTGAGATAAGACTGCCCTGGCACGACAACCTCCGTGATAGCAAGTAGCGCGGGTATGATTATTCAAAATATAATACATAATATATGTACACAGTCACACGATCATATATATCGATATTCACATATTCCAAATTAGATTCTCCCACGACCCATAATTATTATTATCCGTTCTTAGCACAATGTTACTCAATTATCTCGCATAATGGATTAATCTCTTTTATTCTCACTTATAATTTATTTCATACTTACTTCTCATATATCTAAGTATTGCTTATTACTAAAATATAATTTCAATAGGTACGCCCTCTCTAACCTTCTGGTCTAAGTCTTTCACGAGTCTCTAAATCATTTAATGAACGTACGCAATATTTCCAACATGTGACTAAACCCCCTTGTTAATCCAAAATTTCATCCCAAATTAAATTTCACTCAACGGAGTCTACTTAGACCCTATTGGTCCTCTTCATGACCCATTATACTATGTAAATGATATTTAAGGGTTCCTACGTATTTTACACCGATTAAACAAAAAGGAGAAAAATATACAGTTTTTCAGGAGGAGCCGATCGATTAAGGAAAGGGGTCGATCGATCGATCAAGCAGTTATTCCGAATTTTGGCATTGTTAACTACGGGTTTTCTTCTCCAACCTCAACTAAAACTCCTTTAACGATCCCCAAACTCCCCAACAGCATTACTACTGGGCATATATACCTATATACATGATTTCCTATGTGAAACATGTACAAATTCATCAAGGGTATTGAATTAATGGAGTAAAACATTATAATTATCAAGAACCGTAATTTTTCATAAAACTACAATTCTTCTAGTTCTTTTCCAGATTCTTGCTTCTAAACCCATACAATTTCGTGGTTAATCCACTACATGTGATTGATATTTCCAGAATATATCTTTTTCCTCTAAAACATGTGATTTAAGTCTCTAAATGATTAGATTCTTCCATGAAACATGTGTTTAACAATCCTATTCTAACATGGGTCTAAAATTAACTAAAATAAAAAGCAAGATAGATACTTGCCTGGGATTCTAATGTCTGATTTGATGACAATGAGGATATGGCTGCGTTCCTCGTCTTACGATCTATGTTTTGGCGGTGGTGGTGGTGAAATCGAATGGATACTTGGCCTTGGGTTTCTTCGAAAGCTTCCTACCTTATTCTCTAATGGCCGTTCTTATGTTTCTATGATTGTTAACTCTAAGTCTAACCTCTAATAGCTGATATAACTTAGGGAAATTCGTGGGTTTAATTACCCAAAAATCTAAAATGACTATAATACCGTCACGGGATGCCAATTAGGCCTAAAAACGCCTCGAGACCCAAACTGAACCCCCTAGTACACTTTTCTAACTATCTCGACCCTTCTGGACATGTTCGCGCACTCGAAATGACCATACAGGTGACTTATAATTTATTCATTTTATAATAATATTTTAGTCCCGACACGACACTGGCGCGTCCCGACTTAATTTCCATAATTGCCATTTTATTCACTCGTGACAATTTTAATAAAATCAATCTTATATATTACTTTACTCATTTATTAATATTCAATAAATTCCCAATAATTTTTAACTCTCGTATCACTCGTACTAAGGGAAATACTAGTTCGAAATCACTCTCGAACTGTATTAACACAATACACACAAAATGGAGGCGAAGCATAGTTCCAAGTCACTAAGAGGTCAGCACAAACCCCTCACGTCTCTTAGGACTGTCTGTCTTTCATTCTCAGATAGCATGTACCAAGGAATCTTATGTTCTAGGGTTCAAGTCAATATCCCCCATAAAGGTTCCATCAAGACAAGATTGTCCCGACGCGGTAACCTCCGTGATATCAAGTAGCACGGGTATGATTATTCACAAATATAATACTTAATATATGTACACAATCACACATTTATATATATAGATATTCACATTTTCCAAATTAGGTTCGCCCACGACCCATAATTATCATTATCCGTTCTTAGCACAATTTTCCTCAATTATCTCGCATAACGGATTCATCTCTTTTATTCTCACTTATAATTTATTTCATACTTACTTCTCATCTCTCGAAGTATTCCTTATTACTAAAATATAATTTTAGTAGGTACTCCCTCTCTAACCTTCTGGTCTAAGTCTTTCACGAGTCTCTAAATCCTTTAGTGAACGTACGTAATATTTCCAACGTGTGACTAAATCCCCCCGTTAATCCAAAATTTCATCCCAAATTAAATTTCACTCAACGGAGTCTACTTAGACCCTTCTGGTCGTCTTCATGACCCATTATACTATGTAAATGATATTTAAGGGTTCCTACTTATTTTACACAGATTAAACAGAAAGGAGAAAAATATGCAATTTTCTAGGAGGGGTCGATTGATCGAGTAGAGGGGTCGATCGATCGATCAGTCGATCGATCGATATATTAGTTCGATCGATCGATCAAACAGTTATCCTGAATTATGCCATTGTTAACTACGGGGTTTCTTCTCCAACCTCAACCAAAACTCCATTAACAATCCCCAAACTCCCAAACAATATTAATACTGGTCATATATACCTACATACATGATTTCCTACGTGAAACATGTACAAATTCATCAAGGGTATTGAATTAATGGGGTAAAGCAACATAATTGTCAAGAACCCAAATTTTTCATAAAACTACCCTTCTTCTAATTCTTTTCCAGATTTCTTGCTTCTAAACCCATACAATTGCGTGGGTAATCCTCTACATGTGATTGGGATTTCCAGAATATATATATTTCCTCTAAAACATATGGTTTAATTCTATAAATCATTAAATTCTTCTATGAAACATGTGTTTAACAATCCTATTCTTGTAAGGACATAAATTTCCAATTGAGCCCCTGTATTATTTTGACTTAGTTCCGTGAACAAAACCGTGTTTGTAATATATCACAGGGAGATTTTTATTTTGTCACGATCCCACTTGGTCTATGACGTATTAAAGAAAATTGAAGACATTGCGGCAAAGCTTCAAAGAATTTATCATGCCGAAGTTTAATTGGTGCAAGTTTATTCGTCTTCAAAGGTAATTGTATTTCGAGATCACTCAGGTATGAATGCGTATAACTAATGGTGCTCGGAATTGTTTTTATAAAAGATAAGGATGTATTTTTATAAAGAAAAATATTTTAAAATGTTTTTAAAAGTGTTTTAATGGTTTAAACTACATTTTATTCTGATAAGCTCGAAATATAGTTTAACTAATTTGGATCTCTTTTAAAAGAGACGTTTTAATCAGAAAGTGAAAAAGTCAAACTTACGCATGTCGTTCAAACGACATAAGCTCTCGTTCAAATGAGATGCTCATGTCGTGTGAACGACGTGGCCTTGTAATTCGAACGACACATTTTTCGTGCGGTGCTTAAATCTTATTTAAAGCGTGTTTTCATCAGAGTTTTGTAAGGTGTGCATCTGGAAAAACAATTTACCACCCAGTACGAGTTTTGCACATGCTTTCTAAGATTTAAAAAGCATAAACACATCCTTAGAGTTTGCTAAGATCCGAGTTATCATTCTTATATGTTTAAGTGATCTTGCTATACCAAGAAGGTTTATTCTACACATGAACATCGGGGTTTTGCGATGAAGAAAAGAGAAGGACTTCTTGTTCGACATAGTAGAGGAATCAAAGCTAATCGGTGGACACATAGACATTTTTGGAGTTGAGTGTTGTGGAAAAGTATCGTGGAAGACAGAATTTCTGTGTGGGCACTATTGAAGAATGGTAGAAGATCAGAAGGAGCGTCAAGACCCGTGGGGATCGAGTCATTGAGTAAGGCTAATTTGTCTTTGTAAAACCTTTGTTCATAGTGATTGTCGGGCTTGGGCCGTCCGAGGTTGTTTTCCCGTTTTGGGTTTTTTCTCATACATCTGGTGTTATTAGGGGTGTGCACGAAACCGAATAGACCGAATGGATCGAAAAAACCGAACCGAACACGCTTTTGCATTTTTTTTAATTCGGTCTTGATTCGGTCTAAAAATATACAAGACCACAAAATTCGGGTCGGTCTCGGTTTTGAAGTATAAAAATCGGTTTTGGACCGGTACGGACCGCTTTCATTAATATATATATATATATATATATATATATATATATATATATATATATATATATATATATATATATATATATATTATATATATATATATATATTTATATTTATATTTTATTATTTTTTTCAAAATTTCCTAACTAACTCACGCACGCAGCTATCAAACCCACTCCCAAACACGCGCACGAACGACTTTTGAACCCAGCCCAATCCTTCCCAATTTCCCGACCCTAAGTTCTAACTTTCACTTCTTAATTTCTTCTCTCTCTCTCTCTCTCTACGAAGAGCGATGCCGGCGCCGACGGACTACCACTCACGATCTGTTATTTCTCTCCCTCTCTCTAATCACAAACACCTTCTATTATTTCTTTATTTCTCAGATCAAGGTACATACTCTAATCTTTTATTGAGAAATATATAGCAGATATAGCTTTTATTTTCTAACATGATCTGTTATTTGAGTTCCAACTTCCAAACAATCTGTTCTTTCCACCCATAAACATGATTTGTTATTTGAGTTCTGTAATTTATATAAAAAATAAAGTTAAGGCAAACCCAAATATGCCCCATTTCTTATTTATAAAAAAAGGAAGACTTTAGCTGATTCCAAAAGGCACATATGTTAACAATTTTACAGTTAAAATTTTTTGCTATAAGATTTGTATATGCTGTAAGACTTTAGCTGTAAGACTTTTTGCTGTAAGACTTTAGCCGTAAGATTTTTGCTGTAAGACTTTAGTTGGTTTATGCTTTAAGATTTGTTTGGTTTATGCTATAACACTTTTACAGTTAACAATTTTGGGTTTATGTAGTTTATTTGGTTTATGTTATTTGGTTTATGTTTGTTTGATCTTTGTTTAGGAATGCTAACTGTAAGATTTGGTTGGTTTGTTTGGTTTGTGCTATAACAATTTTTTTGTTTAACTGTAAGATTTGTTTGGTTTTTGTTTGGTTTTTGATTTTATAAAAAGTCTATATTTAATACAAAAAAATGTGTTGTTTTATATGAGTAAGGACCGAATAGGACCGAAACCGAACATGGACCGCTTGAAAACTGAATAGGACCGAAACCGATTATTCCGGTCCGGTCTCGGTCCATAAGTTTTTAGGACCGATTAATGCGGTCCGATCCTAAAAACACCCCAAAACCGGACCGGACCGGACCGCAAACACCCCTAGGTGTTATGAGTATTCTTTACTTAATTTTACTTGCTTTAATCACTAGATGCATGTTTAGGATTAATCAAGATAAAATTGGTTTAAAGTAAGAATTAGGTTTTCACAACTTGGTTTGGTGCACATTAAAAGTTGGATAATTTTTGGTAATAAATTGGTTTGATTTGAAACACATGCACATAAGGGACCACCCAGGTTTTTTGAAATTGGTATCAGAGCTAGAAAACATATTTAATTTATTTTTTGATCACGTGTGTTATTAAAGATGAATTTTGGATTTAATGAACTTTTTAGAACTTCTATTTTTGATGACACTAATTACACTTATTAGAAGATGAGAATGATAAGTGCTTTAAAATCAATTGATGAGCATGTGTGGCTAGCAGTTGAGAAAGGTTAGACACCCCCTGTCACTATTGTAAGCGAGGTCACTAGTTTAAAGCCTGTCGAGTCATGGAACGATACTGAACATAGACTTTCACAATATAATTCTAAGGGTGTGCATGTTATTTCTTCACATGTCACACCGAAAGAATATAATAAAATTATGACTTGTGAAACATCAAAAGAGACTTGGGATATTTTGGCACTCACTCACGAGGGCACTAGCACGGTTAGGGCATCAAAGCTTCAAAATCGCACTACAAAGTTTGAGACCATTAGAATGTTGGAAAGTGAGACTTTTGATGAGTTTTATGCTAGGTTATCCAATATTGTCAACTCGACATTTAATCTAGGTGAGAAAATTACCGACAACCGTGCCATTAAGAAAATCCTTAGGTCGTTGCCTAGTAGGTTTGATGCGAAAGTGACCATTTTAAACTCCTTGGGTAAGTTAGAGTCGACGAAACTAGAAGATATTTTAGGTGACTTACAAACCTATGAAATCGACATGATTACCTCCAAGCAAGTGCCTAAGAAAGAAAAAAGGTATTTCTTTGAAAACCCGGAAGGAGGACATTAAAGTTTCGGATTCCGATTCCAATTTCGATTTTGAGGATGTAGCTTTATTGGAAAAGAAATTTAAAAAATTTATTAAGTTTCAAAAGCAATCGAAATATGCAAACAAATTTGGAAAATTCAAGAACAACAAAGTAGACCCCACCTCTAAGGATAAGTTTGAGAAGCCTAAGAGAGATGAATCGAATAAGTGTTTTGGGTGTGAGCGGTACGGTCACAAAGTTAAGGAGTGTCCCACTAGACTTAAGAAAGAGGGAAAATAACCATTGTCTATAATTCCACCTTAAGTGATAGTGATCCGGAAGAGCGAGAGAGTTCCCCCATTGATCGTAACTTTGTTGCGTTTATGGCATGCCATGTGAGCGACGAAGATTCTCATGTGCATGACACTTTCGATGAGGTTTTAAGTGTATCCCATGTTAGTGAGGGTGAAGAGAGTGACGAGGAGGAGGTAGATGTGAAAGAGTTGCAAGTTGCATTTAATGAGTTGTATGCCGAGACTGTGAAAGTGAAAAAGGAAAATGCGCAAGCTAAGTTGAATGAGCGTTCCATAGAAAATAATGATAGTCTGATTGAGGATCTTAGGGCATGAGAGAATAAGTTTAGGGAGAAACTAGAGTTTGTGGATAAAGAGAGCGATAATCTTCGTGGTTTGATGGAGTCCTTGAAAAAGGAGATTTTAGTGTTTGAGGAGTCTAGGCGTTTGCTCAAGTATAGGATTCATGAGTTGGAGGAGAGATTGAGAGACTTGTCTAGAGTCAAGTTTGATTTGGAGGCTAGGTTGTAGAAGTTAGATAAGATCCTAGGCACTGTCCAAATTAAGGGAGATAGGGGAGGTATAGGTTTTGATGAGATAGTTGTTCCCATTCCCCCTGCACGTGTGAGAAACACTAGGAAGGTTAGAAAAGGTCCACATATAGGTAATCATTCCCACCATCGCTACACTTGCACGTTTTGTGGTAGGAAAGGTCACCTTAGGCTTTATTGTTACGACCTTAGACAAGCTCCTAGGAAGTTTAGGAATAAAGTTGCCCCGGTTCCCAAAACCCCCATGCATCGTTTTACACCTACTTGGGTTAGGAAATCGGTTTTAGTGTCTTTAGGAATTAAACTTCATGATTCTCGGTTGGGTGCACTTGATTCTTCCCATTCTAAATCTAAAGGATGATAGTGTTGCTTTGTTTGTCATATGCTAGTTTGCTTCATGATATATTCGTTGCTAGTATTATGACATGTGTATCATTTTGTATTATAGTTTTTCATTTGCTTGAGTCCTATTGAAAAAATACAAAAAGATTTTATTTTTGAGAAATTTTTTGAAAAATCCAAAAAGATTTTTTTTAGAAAACTTTTGAAAAATCAAAAAGATTTTGCTTTTATTTGAGTCAAAATATGAAAATCCAAAAAGATTTTCGATTTTCATTTTTGAGTTTACATGTTTGATGTGGCATATTGGTGTGCTTGGACCCCCCCCATCGTTTCATTATCCATGTGGCTAGGACATTTGGTCATTATTATCGATGCTTAGAATGATCTTAACCATTGTTTATATGGGGTTGTTTCGAAGTTGATAAGAATTTTAATTCGACTTTGTATATATGCCAACGTTGCACACATGCACGAGTTTATATGGATGGTTGACTTCTCTTGTATATTTGAATTTGGTGAGGCGTTCTTATCTCAATCTTGTCATCTATGCGTAAGTAGACTTAAGGAAAAGTGTGCATGTAACAACCGTTTATCGTGAGGATTTGAATTAAAAAAGTGATGAGTGATTCAAGGGAAAGGGCTGCGAGAGTTCAAAATTAACTCGTCGTGAAAGGCACCGTTTAAAAGAGCCCAAAATAATGCAATATGCTAAGAAAAGGGCCAAATTAGTTCAGTTCATTCCAAAGAAAATATGATATTATTGAGGGAGTTTGGATGGATTAAAAATTTAACGGGTTTTCACAACTAATCCTAATGTTGAAATATTGCAATTTGACGCTATTGTTTCTAGAATCGTCAAAATTCTGGATTTGTGTGCATGTAGTATGTTTAGTTCATTATGCTCACACTTTAATTGTCATATGGCTATGATAAAGTTTGATGATTTGTCGCTCTCAATTAGAGCTTCTTGATCATTTTGATGTGTTGGAATTATGACTCATTTGTTGTAGTTTCACGCCCATTCATTTCATATCCATGTTTGAGCATATCAGTACTATGTTTGCATGTAACTCACATTATTAGTTTTTATGAGTTTTTGCATTTTGTGTTAAAAGCCTACTATTTTAGCACTGTTTTGCTACTCTGAGGCCCTTTCACTAATTTTTTTCTAGAAATTTTTTCACTGGGCAAAAACATAACATATTTTTGGGAAAATGTGAAAATTTGGCAGGTCACGAGAAGTCGTTCAAGAGACATTTACATGTCGTGCGAACGACATCTGTACTCCGTTTGAGAGACCTCCTCATCTCATTTGAGCGACGTCCCTGGCTCGTTCGAACGACAACCTGATTTCTGGCTTTTGATTGATTTTCAGTCCACTGGTTATTATGGTATAGTTTATGGTAATGTTGGAAGTGTTTCTGGACTGACTGGTTTATATGTAGGATTTATTGGTTCTAAATTGGTTTTTTGCATATAGTCCGTTTATCACACCCGATTAATTTGCTATATTTTTTGTGTGATTCATTGGTTTACTAGCTACTGATTTGTCATTTCTTGATCATATTTAGCTTGTTGTTTCATGATTATCTAGCGATTTCACATTGATTCAAATTGGTTTATATTCTCATGCTAGATATTTTAATTGGTTTATCTCTTCACCGGATTGTCTATTCAAGAAAAAAAGGGGGAGAGATATATGTGATGTAGAGGGAAATTTGAGCATGTTTTTGATTGCATAGTTTACAAATTGGTATTACACATTGGTATCATTTTTCTGCTCAAATTGTTTAACAAATGATTTTTCCAGAGTTTATTCATATTGGTATCTATAGTTGTTTGGTATCATTTGAATATATATATATATATATATATTGGTTTCATTTGTTCCTCCATAATTCACTTAGTATTTATTTGTCTGTTTCATGTGTGTAGGTATGCTTCAGCGATTCAAGATTTCAAGTCTACATCACATTCAGATAGTTCATGCTTGCCGGTGCTACATATACTAGTCCGTGTCCTGTATTTTTTATTATGGGTTTATGAAATGGGATTTAGGCGTCATACTACTTGACGTACCGGCTTAGGCATTTTACTGGTTTAGCTTTATCTCGGAATAGTCAAAGGGGGAGATTTATAAGGACATAAATTTCTAATTGTGTCCCTGTATTGTTTTGACTTAATTCCGTGAACAAAACTGTGTTTGTAATATATCATAGGGAGATTTTTATTTTGTCACGATCCTACTTTGTCTATGACGTATTGAAGAAAATTGAAGACATTGCGGCAAAGCTTCAAAGAATTTATCATGCCGAAGTTTAATTGCTGCAAGTTTATTCGTCTTCAAAGGTAATTGCATTCCGAGATCACTCAAGTATGAATGCGTATAATTAATGGTGCTCGGAATTGTTTTTATAAAAGATAAGGATGTATTTTTATAAAGAAAAATATTTTAAAATGTTTTTAAAAGTGTTTTAATGGTTTAAACTACATTTTATTCTGATAAGCTCGAAATATAGTTTAACTAATTTGGATCTCTTTTAAAAGAGACGTTTTAATCAGAAAGTGAAAAAGTCAAACTTACGCGCTGTCGTTCAAACGACATAAGCTCTCGCTCGAACGCGATGCTCATGTCGTGCGAACGACGTGGCCTTGTCGTTCGAACGACACATTTTTTGAGGCGGTGCTTAAATCTTATTTAAACCGTGTTTTCGTCAGAGTTTTGTAAGGTGTGCATATAGAAAGATAGTTTACCATCCAGTACGAGTTTTGCACATATTTTTTAAGGTTTAAAAAGCATAAACACATCCTTAGAGTTTGCAAATATTTGAGTTATCATTCTTATATGTTTAAGTGATCTTGCTTCACCAAGAAGGTTTGTTCTACACATGGACATCAGGGTTTTGCGGTGAAGAAAGGAGAAGGACTTCTTGTTTGACATAGTAGACGAATCGAAGCCAATCGATGGACACCGAGACATTTGTGGAGTCTAGTGTTGTGGACTGGTATAGTGGAAGACCGAATTTGTACGTGGGCACTATTGAAGAACGGTAGAAGATCAGAAGGAGCATAAATCCCTGTGGGGATTGAGTCATTGAGTAAGGCTAATCTGTCTTTGTAAAACCTTTGTTCATAGTGATTGTCTGGCTTGGACCGTTCGAGGTTGTTTTCCCGTTTTGGATTTTTTCCTCGTACATCCGGCGTTGTGAGTATTCTTTACTTTATTTTACTTGCTTTAATCACTAGATTCATGTTTAGGATTAATCAAGATAAAATTTGTTTAAAGTAAGAATCGGGGTTTCAGAACTTGGTTTGGTGCACATTAAAAGTTGGATAATTTTTGGTAATAAATTGGTTTGATTTGAAACACACGCACATAAGGGAACACCCAGGTTTTTCAATTCTAACATGGGTGTAACATTAACTAAAAGAAAAGCAAGATAGATAATTGTCTGGGATTCTAATGTCTGATTTGATGATGATGAGGATATGGCTGCGTTCCTCGTCTTAAGATCTATGTTTTGGCGGTGGTGGTGGTGCAATCAAATGGGTTTTTGGCCTTAGATTTCTTGGAAATCTTCCTACCTTCTTCTCTAATGGCCGTTCTTATGTTTCTATGATTGTTAACCCTAAAACTAACCTCTAATAGCTGATATATCATAGGGAAATTCGTGGGTTTAATTACCCAAAAATACAAAATGACTATAATACCCTCTCGGAATGCCAATTTGGCCTAAAAATACCCTAAGACCCAAACTGAACCCGCGGGTAAACTTTTCTGACTATCTCGACCCTTCCGAACACGTTGGCACACTCAAAAGGACCATATGAGCGACTCATAATTTATTAACTTTTATAATAATAATTTAGTCTCGACCCGACACAGGCGCGACCCGTTTTAATTTCCATAATTGCCATTTTATTTACTCGTGACAATTTTAATAAAATCAATCTCATATATTACTTTACTCGTCTTATAAGATTTAATAAATTTCCAATAATTATTAACTCTCGTCATGCTAGTAAATATTTAAAATACAATTCTGGATTAATATTAAATTAATTCTCAATTAAATTTAATAAATTCCCAAATTTAAAAGCCATAAAAATACGGGGTATTACATATTTCCCCCTAATAACGAAATTTCATCCCGAAATTCAAAAAATAAGGCATACCTGGTGAAAATAGATATGGTTATTTTTCGCGCATATATGCCTTGCGCTCCCAAGTAGACTCCTCCACATTATGATGCTCTCGCTGGACCCGTACAAGTGGAACTATCTTTGACCTCAATTTATTCTTGCTATGGTCTAGGGTAGCCACTTATCTTTCTTCATAAGAGCCGTCGGGCTGTAAGTCAATCTCTCTATCGCGATGCGAGTATGGGCCATATCATCCCAAAGATATCGTCTCAATGACGAGACGTGGAATACATCGTGAATACAGTGCAAGTGCTTTGGCAACCCCAATCTGTATGCCACCGGCCCAATCCTCTCCATAATGGGAAATGGGCCCATGTACCTCAGAGCCAACTTCCCCTTCTTTCGCCCACGTACCTCGGAGCCAACTTCCTCTTCTTCCAGAACCTCATTGCTCCTTTTATAGAAGATACGCATTGAAATACTTGGTCCCCCATGATAAACTATCGGAAGGACTGCTTCGCATTGGCGTAGCTCTTCTGTCAGTCATGGGCTACCCGAATGCGACTGATAAGCTCAATCCTCGCTGAAGTCTCCTGAATCACCTCTGGTCCGAGAAACTTGTTGTCCCCCACCTCTAGCCAGCAAGCGAGAGAACGATAAGGCCTGCCATACAATGCCTCAAATGGGGCCATGACGATCGTGAACTGATAGGAGTTATTATAAGAGAACTCCACCAGTGGAAGATACAGCTCCCAACCTCCTCCAAAATCAAGGACACACATGCGTAGCATATCCTCCAGCATCTGATTGGTACGCTGTAACAACCCGCGTAATTTTGGGCTATTTTAATTAATTTCTGGAAAATGGAGAAAAATAAAGTTTTTGATAAAATTATTTTTATTGCTCAAATATGTTGGTTATTATTTTTAAAGGCGAGAATTTCAAACGGTTTCAAAATCGGAGTTAAAACGGATTTTTAAATGTTTTTAACTCTTGGAGTTGTTTTGACTTCCAACTTTTCATTTCTTTGCCTTATTTAAAGGAGTCTTTTAGATTCCAACTCTTCATTTCTTTGCATTATAAAAGGAAGTCGTGGGCAAACTTTTTAACATACTTTTGACACAAATTTTGGCAGCAAATATATTTTATATTCCTCTTCTTTTTATATACACATTGGCCCTTGAGATTTGTGAGTTCCAACTTTAGATTAGAGGTGTTCTTGGGGCTATTTTGTTGGAGGTTCTTGGAGGAGCTTTTGTAGATCTTTTGTGTTGATCTTGAGGATGTGATTATTGGTTTCTCATCATGGTTTGAGGTATGGGGTCTTACACAATATGCTCCTTAAATCTCGCGAGTGTCATTCTCTTTGAATTCTTGTTAATTGAACTCATATTTGAATTGATAAATTCATTGAAATCTGGAAAATAATTGTTGAAATTATTTTGATTCATGTGGTATCATTATATTGGATGAGCACGTTGTCATGAGATTTTAATATGACACGGATGTTGGGCACCCGCCAAAATTCCTGTTTCCCGGGCTATGGCTTGATAAAGCATATACGGATGTGGTGAGGCCTGGTTACCCGGTTAAAGTGTTGTTGAGAAATTATATTGATAAATGCTTTGAGATTTGAATTTTGATTTGAATATTCGTACTCGTGTTGTTACGCTTTATTCATTGCTAATCCATATTTGTTGAGCATCTTTCTTGTCGTATTGTGTACTTCCCCATATTTTCTTTTAGTTGGCAGGTTAGCGTGGATTGGAGAGATATGGACCAATTGGGATGATTTTAGCGTGGATTATTTTGGGAAGAATATTTTTGGAAGATTTGTATTATTTTGATGTATAGAGCTTTGCATTTTATTTTTGAGTTAGTTGTTGTATGTAATTCGAGAGATTTGGTATTTAAATTGCAGAGATTGAGATTAGTGGATTCATATTATTGTGGGTTTATTTAGATGCTCTATACCTTGTCACTTGTGGATTTGGATTTATTTTATCGCACTAGCGCTCCGTTCGCTCTCCCCGGGCGGGCGGGGTGTTACAAATGGTATCAGAGCTTAGGTATACGGCAACCCTCGGGTCTTGGGTTTTGGGTTCATTGCGTGGATAACAATTTTTGGAGATAGAAAATTTTAGGTGATATTCGTGACAAGGATCTAGATTAGATGTGAGGAATTTATTTTTGGGAGACGTGATTTATTTTTGTAGTTAGTTTAATAGCCTGATTTTTTAGAGTTAGGCATTCGGCGAATTTCGAGGGCGAAATTTCATTGTTAGTGGGGAAGTGTAACAACCCGCGTAATTTTGGGCTATTTTAATTAATTTCTGGAAAATGGAGGAAAATAAAGTTTTTGATAAAATTATTTTTATTGCTCAAATATGTTGGTTATTATTTTTAAAGGCGAGAATTTCAAACGGTTTCAAAATCGGAGTTAAAACGGGTTTTTAAATGTTTTTAACTCTTGGAGTTGTTTTGACTTCCAACTTTTCATTTCTTTGCCTTATTTAAAGGAGTCTTTTAGATTCCAACTCTTCATTTCTTTGCATTATAAAAGGAAGTCGTGGGCAACCCTTTTAACATACTTTTGGCACAAATTTTGGCAGCAAATATATTTTATATTCCTCTTCTTTTTATATACACATTGGCCCTTGAGATTTGGGAGTTCCAACCTTAGATTAGAGGTGTTCTTGGGGCTATTTTGTTGGAGGTTCTTGGAGGATCTTTTGTAGATCTTTTGTGTTGATCTTGAGGATGTGATTATTGGTTTCTCATCATGGTTTGAGGTATGGGGTCTTACACAATATGCTCCTTAAATCTCGCGAGTGTCATTCTCTTTGAATTCTTGTTAATTGAACTCATATTTGAATTGATAAATTCATTGAAATCTGGAAAATAATTGTTGAAATTATTTTGATTCATGTGGTATCATTATATTGGATGAGCACGTTGTCATGAGATTTTAATATGACACAGATGTTGGGTACCCGCCAAAATTCCTGTTTCCCGGGCTATGGCTTGATAAAGCATATACGGATGTGGTGAGGCCTGGTGACCCGGTTAAAGTGTTGTTGAGAAATTATATTGATAAATGCTTTGAGATTTGAATTTTGATTTGAATATTCGTACTCGTGTTGTTACGCCTTATTAATTGCTAATCCATATTTGTTGAGCATCTTTCTTATCGTATTGTGTACTTCCCCATATTTTCTTTTAGTTGGCAGGTTAGCGTGGATTGGAGAGATATGGACCAATTGGGATGATTTTAGCGTGGATTATTTTGGGAAGAATATTTTTGGAAGATTTGTATTATTTTGATGTATAGATATTTGGAGATTTGCATTTTATTTTCGAGTTAGTTGTTGTATGTAATTCGAGAGATTTGGTATTTAAATTGAAGAGATTGAGATTAGTGGATTCATATTATTGTGAGTTTATTTAGATGCTCTATACCTTGTCACTTGTGGATTTGGATTTATTTTATCGTACTAGCGCTCCGTTCGCTCTCCCCGGGCGGGCGGGGTGTTACATACGCTCTGTTTTCCCATCTGTCTGTGGGTGGTAAGATGAACTCAATCTTAAATCCGTACCCATATCCTCCTGAAAGCTCGCCTAGAAGCGCGACACGAAAATGTTGTCTCTATTAGACACAATATCCAGGGGCACCCCATGTAGCCTAACGATCTTGGCAATGCATAACTGTGCATACTGTCCCGTGGTGTAGTATGTCCGTACTGGCATAAAATGAGCTACCTTGGTCAACCGATCCACTATAACCCATATAGAATCGTGACCCCGTTGTGAAGTTGGCAACCCAGTAATGAAGTCCATGGAAATACTTTCCCATTTCCACGTAGGTATCTCCAATGGCTGAAGTAACCCTGGCGGTCTCTGGTGGTCCAACTTTACCATCTGACAGGTATAACATTTGGACACGAACTATGCAATGTCCTTCTTCATCCCACTCTACCAGTACTGCCACCTCATATCCTGGTACATCTTATCCCCTCCGAGATGTACCACAAATTTAGACCCGTGCGACTGTGTTATCACTGCATGACATAAGTATTCTCCATCTGGGACCACCAATATCCCATTAAACCTCAAACCCCCATCAGAGCTCACTGAGTAGGACTCGACACCCTCAACTAAGAGACGTACAATCTGCTCCTAGCAAAATGTATCCGCTGCTTGCGCCAGTATCACCCTCGTAACAATCTCGGGTGTGACTGACATAACAGATATAAAGGAACGGGCTACCACTTCCTGGTGACCCAATTCTTTCCACTTTTCTCTCCACATTTTCGCTACGTCACCCATCGATCTACATCTTAATGCATCAGCAATCGCGTTAGCCTTTCCCAGATGGTACTGTATCTCGAACTGAAAGTCTTTCACAAACTTCAGCCACCTGCGCTAACACATATTCAACTCTCGCTGAGTGAACAAGTATTGCAGTGACTTATAGTCTGTGAACAAGCAGAACTTTTCCCCCAACAAGTAATGTCTCCAAATCTGCAATGCAAATACGACCGAGGCAAAAGCTATAGCCTTATCCTCATGCTGAAGTAATCCCCCGAGTCCTCATAAAGAGGTGTTAGTGTAAACTAGGTACTCCACTCCCGACTTGAACAAAGCAAGAACTGGTGCCGAAGTCAACTTATCTTTACCAAAAGCTAATTGACAAGCATCATCCCAAACATACGGTACTCCCCTGCGAGTCAGATTCGCCAACGGAACCACTATCTTCAAAAAGCCTCGAATGAATCTCCTATAGTACCCGGTTAACCCCAAGAAACTATGCACCTCTGTCAGTGTCGTGGACTATCCCCACTCCCTTACTGCCGACACTTTTCTCGGGCCAACCGATATCCCCAATTCCGAAATAACATGCCCCCAAAACTGTACCTCCCGTAACCAAAATCCACACTTCTCATACTTAGCATACAGTTGATGCTCTTGTAGAGTCTGAAGAACCTGTCTCAAGTGCTCGACATGCTCCTCCTCAGTCTGTGAGTAAATCAGGATGTCATCTATGAAGACGATGACAAACTGATTAAAGAACTCTCTGAACACCCGGTTTATCAAATCTATGAATACGGATGGAGAATTTGTCAGCCCAAATGGCATGACTCTAAACTCATAGGATCCACATCTCATCAAGAAAGAAGTCTTCGACACATCCTGCTCCCTAATCCGTAGCTAATGATATCTCGACCTCAAATCTATCTTCGAAAAGAAGGTGTCTCCTCTCAATTGGTCGAACAGGTCATTGATTTGAGGCAACGAATATTTTTTCCGTATAAGGGATGGAAATTTAACCTGACCCGTAGGAGTCCCGCCCCGCCCCTAATGAGGTGGGTTTTAAAACCCGATTAATGAATTAGGAGCGGGTATGGGTTTAAGCAAAAAATCCGTTTATTAAATGGGACGGATTAGGAGTTAGCTTAAATAAAATCGCCCCACCCCATTTAACTTATGCTTACATAAATATCCTTTATATGTATGTTAATTATAATTAAATTATATATATATACACACACACACACACACACTCACACACTAAAAAAAACGTTTTTATGTATGTTAATTTTGTAAAAGATTTAAGTGAAAATATGAATTGACAATTGGGGAATTATCTCACATATTAGATTACGAACCACTGTATACCTCTAAGACTATAATGTAATATTTTTAATTTTACTATTTTTAAAATTAACGTAACCCTTAGGAGGCCTGCCTCGCCCCGTTTATTAAATGGGGCGGGTTAGGATTTTTGAAAACCCGCCCCAAACCAGCCCCGTTGCCATCCCTATTCCGTATCGTGACCTTGTTTAGCTCCCGGTAATCCACGCATAACCTCAGTGAACCATCTTTCTTCTTCACAAACAACACCGAAGCGCCCCAAGGCGAGGTGCTCCTACGAATGAAGCCCTGGCCTAATAGCTGCTATATCTGATCCCTTAAATCCCTCATCTTCACTGGAGCCATACGATACGGTGCACGTGCTATCGGCCGAGTTCCCTGCATCAAGTCAATGACGAAATTTATCTCTCGACTGGGGGGTAGGATCGGTATATCCTGAAATACATTCGAAAATCAAGAACTACTAGAATTGAATCCAGGGGAATCACAATCTCCTTAGAGGTATCCTTCTTTATGTAATACAAAAGGGTGGAAGATCCTCCCCCTGGGAGAGATATCGCCACCAAAAACATCTCCTGCCTCAAAATGGAAAATATAATACTCCTACCGAATTAATCTATCATGGCTCTGTACGCGGCGATCCAATCCATGCCAATAATGACATCGTGCTTATGCATATCTAATACTAGAATTTCTGAAGGTAAAATCAAGCTACCAATCTCTATACCTACACCCCGGCATATAAAGAAAATCAAAGACCCATCCCTAGTGGTGAGTCTACGCATGTCACTGTACTCTCTTCTGTGTCTAATAACCCTAAGGCCTGCGCAAAATGCGTACCTATAAAATAGTGCGATACCCCAATATTAAATAAAACTTGACCCATAGTGCCATGTATAGGAAACGTACCCTCAATCACGGGTGGTGCATGAGGTGTTGTTGCCTGGTGGATGTTATAGACACGTCCATACTATAATTTCTCCTGCTGAACTGGGGCTGCTGGGATGGCTGGTAGGGATGGTGTCTAAGCTGGCACTGGGAGGGCGACTAGAAAGAGTGGCCTCTGCGACTCATTACGGGCACTATGCTGTTGGGGGGCCCTATCCCCCTCTGGGAAATCCTGACGCCTATGGCCATTCTTGACATATCCGAAACATCAGCTTTGAAGTTACCCCCCTTCGTCCCTGTTGGCCATTACCACACTGCCACTAGCCCTGCTAAAAATACTATTAACACTGATGACCCTGCTGCTGATGGTTTTAGCCCTGTTAGCCATGTTGATTGGACTGGCCCTGTCTAAATACCTTAAATCCCTATCTGGAATCACCTGATTGGAATCACTTGGCAGGGTCTCCCTGATGGGAACTCTGCTCACTGTGATGGGTTTGCCCTTGGGCTTTTGGTGCCCCACCAGTACTACTACTGCCCCCTGTCCCACCCTGCTGGATGGACGGCCCTGCTCGTTTGCACTCCTACTGATGGAAGCGGTGATCCTAACAGTGCAACAAAGAAGCGTTAAGTACGTACGTGTAAGTACCCAACGATAGATTGCCTATGAGGTGCTGACGAATCCTCCAGTCCAATCCATCTAAAAATAACAGAATCGTCTTCTCCTCTATGGGTGCCTCATTCGGCACTATAGTGAGAAGTCTGGTGAATTCCTCCTCGTATTCAGCAATGGTCATGCTCTCCTTCTTGAGGTTCACTAACCTCTGCCTCATCTCAGTCTGCATGGAGGATGGGAAATATTTGCGGTCAAACCGCGCCTAAAATGAATGAATCGGTATATTGTCCCTCTCGTCCAAGGTGGTGGGGGACTACCACACTGCAAAGTGACCCCCACTATCTTTAAGGAATACAGTAACTGTCTCTGTACGTCGGTGCACTCATACATGCGTAGATGCCTCTGGATATCCTTCTTCCATTAGCTGGCGACTACGATGTCCAAACTACCCAAGAACTCCGGGGGATACGCCTTCTAAAAGGCATCCCTGACACGCTTCCATGCAGTGGGAAGCTATGCTGGTACTGGAGCCACTGCCTGAACCTGGGGTGGATCCTACTGCACCATCGCTGATGCGACATTCACCGCCTGTGAAATAATGGCAGCTACTTCAGTTGCATTCATCATTCACTGATCCGGAGTTGTTGGCTTCTCGGGCTGGGCATTCCTGTCTCGAGGTGCGCATCTCGGAGGCATCTGAAATGAGAAGGAAGTTTATTAGTCTAGAGTTATGATCAAATCTCAAATAGCTGAAGATGTAAGCGTAAATATAAGAATACAACAGTCCTAAAAATAGGGCTCTAAATCAGAGACGCTAAGCTGGAAGCAAAATAAGTCGTACAAATCCTAAAGGACACTAGAACCTGATGCTTTGATACCACTTATGACACCCCGCCTTAAATACCGAGTGATCAGTCCTTTATTGAATTAAAAATTATGGTGAACGGTTGGTTCATTCTTAGCATCACTTTCATAAAATAAAAATTACCAAATTAAACACCCTAAATAATTAAGCTAAGTGACAAAACAATTTAAAGTCTTATTTTCACCTTATTAAATTCTGATATAAAAACCTTTTTAATAAACAACAGTCTGAGAATCACATAAATACTAAGGATGGAAATTAACACATAAGAATTAAACCATCTAGATAAACCAAACCAAGTTTAAGAACTATAAATGAAATCATCCTGACAAGAGTTAACTCCCAAAGAGTACTGAGTACTGGAAATGTAAATAAACACAAATCTCTGACAAATCCAAATGGAATAGGAAAACGGGCGACACATGCCCTAACTAAGCAGAACTAAAATAAGAACCAAATTAATGAAGAGGTTGTCTAAAGCAAGGGCCTGTAACTCCCACATAAGCTGCAACACGTTCAGTCCAAAGAATCTATGCATGATGCCCCATGGCCGAGCACCTATCATACATACACATATATACAAGAGAAAGAGAAATAACTGTAAAAGGGTCAGAGCCCGAGTGTAAAATAGTTTTAAAATAGTTTAGCGAGTATTTGAAATGCTTACCGGCTAATGTGATAACCATGTTAGTATGCGACACTCTCTTGAGAATTCTCACCTCTCATCTAGTGTGCATGCCTACCGTACTACTAAACTCATAAGTCTATCTAACTTATTTTTCCATAAAGTTTTATTCCGTGAAGTAAAAAGTTTATGATATTTAGTTTAAACAAAATCAATCTCTTCAAGATTTCTTACGTTACTTAGAACAACTCAGTACCGTTACAAGGTTCCCGAACACTTATTGTTGATGTAAAAAATTAGATCACTCTAATTATTAAATCACAGATAAATAAATGAGACAAAAGATTTTTAAAGTGGTTCAGCCTTATACGAATGGCCTACGTCCACTGTTGTTTTATTGATGAGTGTTTGAGAATTCTCGATTACAAGAAATTGCGTTCTGGATCCCAAAGTTTGGATTCAGAATCACTTCTCACTACAATGGGGAATGTACAACGTATTTATATCCTCGAAGCTATCATATGAAAGGGTGATACATTAAATGATATACATATGAAAGGGTAACACATTTAATTCCCTTTAAGCGTGTGCGTCTAAATGATAAGCATTTAATGAACCAGTTGAACTGTTGGTTATTCAACTATTAATGATCTGTTCGAGATGCAGCTCGGGCCGCCTGAGTAGCTCGGAACGCCTAAGCTTTCTGGTATTCAAGAGTTCCTCGGAGCGTATGCGTTCCTCGGAGAGGTCTGTCCCTCGGAGCGTATGAGTTCCTCGGAAAGTATGCGTTGTTGCCATGTAGATAGCCACGTGTCTTCATATGATTGAGCCAAGTCAGCAGATTAAATTTGGTATCAACAGAAGCCCCCAATGTTTCATAGTTCGAAATTTGAGGAGTATGGAACATTCTTTCTCGGAATTCGGTAGCTTTAAATAGTTCTTACTGATTTTTAGGATCGTATACCTTGTATTTATTTCTCTATCCCAATTCGTAGAATCATGCTTTTTTGGACTTTTCTGCTCGCTTCGGTTTCCGCGTCACTTTTTGTCTTTTTAGCCGCTGTTGTTTGCTTTGATTACTCCCCCAATATTTAATGCCCTTTTAGCCGTCGATAACATAATCATTACTTCGCCAGTTCCCAAAGTAAGGTATTTAAACTTCGTAGAGACTCCCATTGTCTTCTATCTTTTCAGATTTTGATCTTTGAGTTTTTCATTGTCTTCTACTCTTTAGTGCGTTCATCTATTCCGTCGTTCATTGTCAACAGCTTCAGTCTTTTTTCTGTAAGATCCTCTTTCTTCTTCTTCATTTCTTTTAATTCATCATCATGGTTTACCCAGTTGAGTCTCTTGACAAATTTCGATCTGATTTTTCCATTCCTTCTTGGGTTGTATTGGAAGAGCTTTCTGAGCCTTCTAATTATTTCAATTTGGCTGAGGGACATTGGTTCCCCAGTCTCTTTTTTGCTGAATGTGGATTTTCTTTTCCACCAAATCCTCTGTGTCTGGAATTTCGTCAGTACTTTGATGTTGTTCCTGCACGAATAGCTCCCAACACATGGAGAATAGTTAATGGGGTGTATAAATTAAATCAAGTGCATGGAACTCGCATAGGAATTTCAGAAATCATGTACCGCTATAGATGGGCAGTTAATGATAATATTTATTATTTAAAAACTAGGTTTATAAATAGAGCTTTAGTAGTCAATCTCCCTCATGCCAATAGGGATTATTTTGAATATGGGGTTGTTGTAAAAAATTGGCAACACCCTCCTTTACCCGGAGATGAGGTTTACCAGGGTCCCAGATGCCCTCCTTATGGCAATGGGATAGGTTATTTTTATTTATTTTATTTATCTTGAAATCATGTTTGTTTTGTGTTTGATAAAATGTGTTACTGATAACAATATCTGTTTATTTGCAGTTGATAGCAAGAGAAAGTGCCCCAAAGAAGCAGATGTCAATATAAGGCATTTGGGACTTATCTGGGTCTGCATCAAAGGGTTGCTGATGAGCACATTCGATCAGCCTCCTATTTGCTCCAATATAAGAGCTATACAACTTCTTTCACTGCTCGTCCAGTGATCAGTGAAGTAGAGCCAGTACCACCCTCTGCAAGTTCTTCACCAGAATCTCACGTTCCGTTGAGCGAAAGGATGAAGAAGAGAAGGACTCATGCTCTGTTTGAGAAAATTGCCTCCGGTTCTGGAGAAATAAAAAGTATTAAGATTGATGTACCAAAGGAGGGGACAAAGAAGACTGGTGTAGTTCCTTCAACTACTCCTGCTAAAGTCTCCGAGAAGGTTGCTGACAAGCCCGCAGTGGCTCCGAGCAGCTCTGCTGCTCCTGGAAAGGTGATTGTGATATCACCGACCAAGGATTCTTCCTTGGTTGTACCTGTTCCCCCGAGGAGGCTGAAGAAGAGCTCCTCGGTCAATTTGGCTGACACCACCATTCAACCCCCTGCTGCTAGGACTAGGTTTCCCACATTTGTTCCCCCGAGCTCTGACATGAGCTCGATAAAGTCTCTGACCATTCCCGAGGTGCAAGGTAATGAAGATAACCTTACTCGGGATATGGTTACTTCTTTGGTTGCTCGTAATCTTGCTTCAGTAAGTACCTTTGAACTTTTCATAGTTTCCTTTGTTATTTCTTATATTTGTTTCTGATTTTGCGTTCTTTTTCTGTTTACAGTTGACGAGCTGCTTCAACATAATCCTTAAGAAGGATGAAGCAATCAAAGCTTCTTGCTCCTCGTCCAGCGTGGAGGGAGTTCTAGAAGAAGCTACCAAGTCCTTGGAGGAATCTCGCCAGAGGTACGATACTGATAAGGCAGTCTGGGAGAATAAACTTGCTTCCTCTGAACAAGAGAAAACTCGGGTTGCTGAGGCCTCCAGGGATTTGGAGAGGAAAGTGAATGCCTTGGAGAAGGCTAATAAAGGGCTCGATGTGAAGCTCAAGACTTCTGAGGAATTTGAAAATAAACTCAAGGTTGCTGAGGAGAGGTTGGTCCAACTCCAGGAAGTAACTCGGCAGAAGGAGGAAGCTGAACGAAAACTGAAGGCTGCTGATGTTTTGCTGTCCGAGAAGCTTGCCTTGGAGAAGGCCAAAAGGAAAGCTGCCGTGAAGAAGTCCTTCAGCTCTGGCTGGGACAAAGGTTGGGATAAGGGATGTGCTTCCATGGTCTTTCAAGTGGATTATGGCAGTGTAAAGTATTTCAGGGACGGATGGGTTGCTGCCCTTCAGGAATTGAAGGTCGACGAGTCATCCGAGCTCTTCCAGAGACACATCCCTGGTCCTCCTCCTACGCCATAAGAATTAGAAGAGGATGAAACTACCTCTGAAGAATATTCTATGGTAGTGGGAGAGAATGCCCTAACCAGTCAGCATGCTGTCGAGCAAGGAGTTTCTTATTCCGATCAACAGTTGGTGCTTTCCGAGCAAGTCGCAATTCCCTCCGAGCAACCTGCCTCCTCTTCCCAACCTCCCGAGAAGGTTTTGGGAGATAAGGAAAAGGTGTAGTGTTGTTCGGTTTTCTCTTTTTATTTTTCTTCTTTTTCAAATGTAACCAAGATCTTTGTAACTCTGCACTATGATCTAATAAAATTTGAGTTTTCTTCCATACGATTATCTCTTTTCTATTTGTACTCTGTCTTGATCTTCTTTTTGATGATTGTATTTTCTTTCTCTGCTAGTTTTTGGCCAGGATGGATATGCTATCTGCCAATGATACAAAGCTGATGCAGCAATGCAATGAATTTTATAAGGCTGGTCACACAGACCTGAGTGCATCAGAAGTTTCCGATATCCTTGGTCATGATGCTTCAGAACAGGCAGTCGAAGCTTATCAGTACCTGAAGTGCTTACTTGACCGAGCTGTGGCCAATAATGTGGCTTACTATGAAATGATCGAGGATCTTCAATGTACCCTAGAAGACCTTCAGAATCAGTACAAGGAATCAACTGCCCTGTTTCATGAAGGGTATGAGAAGAGGTATTAGCAGCTTTCTTCCGAGAAGGGTTATGAGAAGCTCTTTGTTGGGTACGATGTCAGGGAGAGAACCTTAAAGGGTGAAGTTGAAGCATGTAGACAGATTGCCGAGCTATTGGAGCAAGAGAATAACAATTTGCAGAAATATCTGGCACAGTTGATGTCTGCAACGTCTTCTTCAACAGCTATAATACCAGTGACTGATGAGGGATTTTCATTTTTAGAAGTTGAGAATGCCAAATTAAGGCAAGAGTTGGACACATTGAAGAGGTCGGGCACTTCCACATCTCCTCGGGGATGAGCAAGAGCTCCTCGGGGATGAGGAAGAGCATCTCGTGTTCTTGTGGAGGAACAGAGGACAGCATCTGCCTTAGAGAACCAAGCCTTCCAATTAATGGCTAAGAACCAAGCTTTGTCTGACATGTCAAAGAAAATTAGAGACCTGAAAAAACAACTCTCTGCAAAGAAATCAGTGTTGGAGACTAATGAGATTTTCATCCAGAGTCTTCACGAGAAGCTTGAAAGGTTAACATTTTAATTTCACAAACAGCCCAGGGAGTTCTGGATGGATGGATACAACGAAGCACTATTCCATTTGGATGATCGTATCCAGAATGCCAATAATGAGGGCTACAAACAAGGCTGGCTGAATGCCTTAGGCGTGCTGAAGCTCGAACAAGGACACTATCTGTGGGACTATTATGATCCCAGGTTGCTCGACTTGCCTTTGCCACCATACAATCTGGAGATGGAATGGATCCCAGCTCGTGCCATTTCTCGGAGCTTAATTGCAAAATACCTCGGTGACTACAATTTACATTCTCAATTTGAGGTATCTCATCCCGAGCATCTTCTGGATTGACCTTCTGTGATGAACATCAGGATGCTGAAGGATTTGAACTTCATCAATTCTCCTCAGTCTTTAAATGATCCGCTTGCTGGCGAGCAACCTGTATCGAAACCTGAGGGGAAAAGACCAATAGAATAGGAATTTGTAACAGTTAGTATACATATCAATGTAACTTTCCTTTTATCATCAATGTAATTTATTTTGAATTTAATGAAAAACTTTCATTTCTGTTTGCAAATCTTAATTGCTATTGTCTTGTAAATATTAACACTTTACATTTATGCATATCTGTTAAAAAGATAACAATATTGTGTTGTTCATCGACCAACTTAGTAATAAAAAGTTACAAGTATCAGTAATGTTGCTCGATTATGAAGTAATGAGTATAAAAATGTTTAAAATTTTTCTAACCAACCAAGGTTGTGAAATTGTGCTCGTCGACCAAGTATAGTTAGTGAGAGTTTATCCCTAACTAACCATACTTGGTAAATTTTGAAAATATTTCGTTCCCTAGCCAAACAGGTTGGCATTTTTAGGAATATTTCTCCTCGTCGACCAACTATGTTGGTACAATTTGGAATATTTTCTCCTCGCCGACCAACCATGTTGGTACAGTTTGGAATATTTTCTCCTCGTCGACCAACTAAGTTGGTACAGTTTGGAATATTTTCTCCTCGTCGACCAACCATGTTGGTACAGTTTGAAATATTTTCTCCTCGTCGACCAACTAAGTTGGTACAGTTTGGAATATTTTCTCCTCGTCGACCAACTAAGTTGGTACAGTTTGGAATATTTTCTCCTCGTCGACCAACTAAGTTGGTACAGTTTGGAATTTTTATCCTTGTCGACCAACTAAGTTGGTACAGTTTGGAATTTTTATCCTCGTCGACCAACTAAGTTGGTACAGTTTGGAATATTTTGTTGAGTAGTCTGCCGAGCTTTGCCGAGTAGTGTATAGCACTAGTATTCCCCGAAAAAATTTCAATAAATAGAGAAACTTGCAGAATATTTTCATTTTATTCATACTGATGGAAACTGTGTTACATATACATCACTAATAATACTTGCGCAGATGCTCTGCATTCCATGCATTCTTAAACTCTTCACCTTCTAAAGTTGCTATTCGATAGGTTCCTGGTCGAACAACTTCTGTAACTCAGTATGGTCCATGCCAGTTTGCTTCCAGTTTGTTATGCTTTTGGATTACTTTCTTCAACACATAGTCTCCTTCTTTCAGGTCGCACTTCTTCACCCTCTTATTATAGAACAAAGTTGTTCGCTGCTGGTAAGCAGCATTTCTAATGGCTGCTTCTTCTCTAACTTCCTCGAGCATGTTTAAATCTAGTATTCTCATTAAGTCGCTAATAGGGGAATTGAAATTTAGTAACCTGTGTGTTGGGAGGCCCAACTCGGCAGGTATGACAGCTTCACTTTCGAACGCCAGCATGTATGGTGATTCTCCAGTTGCTACTCGGGAAGTAGTTCTGTAAGCCCAAAGTACTGATTGTAGCTCGTTGATCCAGTTTGCTTTCGCATCATCCAATATTTTCTTTAAACCGTTCAGCAGCGTCCTGTTTGTCACTTCAGTTTGACCATTGCCTTGAGGATGGCCTGGTGCTGAGTGGACCTTCAAAATATTTGACTGATGACAATAGGCGGCAAACTCCTCGTTATCAAATTGTGTCCCATGGTCTGTGATGAAGGCATGAGGGGAACCATATCGGCAAATGATGTTCTTCCAAATAAATTGGTACACCTTCTCGTATGTCATATCAATGAGTGGCTCAGCTTCTACCCACTTAGTAAAATAATCCACTGCGATGACGAGGTACTTGAACCTTCCTCGGGTCGTTGGCAGTGGTCCAACCAAATCAATTCCCCATATGGCAAATGGCCAAGGGGAATTTATGGGTGACAACAATGCTTGTGGAGTTCTTCGGATGGAGGAAAAGCGTTGGCACTTGTCACATTTCTTTGCATAGGCTATACAATCTGCCCTCATCGTCGGCTAGTAGTATCCTTGCATCATCATCCTTTGTAAAAGTGTCCGACCTGCTACATGTGCTCCACAAGACCCTTCATGGATCTCTTCAATCAAATCTTTCATCTCGGTGGGATGTACACATCTTTACAAACTTGATATAATTCCTCGTCTATATAAAACACCATTAGTTAGTACATACCGAGCAGCTTTAAACTTCAATTTCTTGGCTGCAAGTTTGTCAATTGGCAATTATCCCTCCTCGATATATACCCTGATGGGATCCATCCAAGATGGTCCTAAATCAAGGGTGATAAAATTCATCTTCAGATCTTCATCTATACTCCGACCAGCTAACACTTCAATTGGGATTATTCATCATAGCTCGGTGCGAGTAGTTGATGCTAGTCGAGCTAGGGCATCTGCTCTCGCATTCTCCATTCTTGGTACTCTGACCAGCTGAATAGCGGCAAATTCTGACAACAGCTCCTTTGCCTTTTCATGATATCTGATCATTAATTCTCCTCTAACTGCATATACTCCCATCATTTGGTTTACAATCAATTGAGAGTCACTAAAGATCACAACCTGCTGCGCCTCCATAATTTTTGCCAAATTAAGCCCTGCAATCATGGCCTCATATTCTGCTTCATTATTGGATGCTTTGAATTGGAAACGCAAGGCGTATTCCATGTCGACCTCGTTCGGAGTGCTTAGAACTATTCCCGCGCCACATCCTGCAGTGCAAGATGAGCCATCTACATATAACCTCCATATAGGTAACTCGCCTTTAAATTTTTGATCAGTCAGAGTTCCTCGGTGAAATATTTGCTGCTTCCTTTCATCCTCCCCGAATTTTTCTCGTTCCTCATCGATCATCTTTTCTTGCCCTTTTACCAACCGAGGTTGGTCTGAGTTCGAATTTAATGACCTTGTAACATCCACTTGCCCTCTTACCAACCGGAGTTGGTATGAACCAGTGTCTGTCAATCCTGTAACATCCACAGGTTGATTAGAGAGCAACTATTGTTTCTCGTCCGGAGTCCTCCCAACTATCTCTGCATCATATTCTGTAACATCCACACGTCCTTTTACCAATCGGAATTGGTCTGGGCTTGTGTTTGTTGATCCTGTAACATCCACAGGTTGATCAGTGAGTAACTTTTGCTCCTCGGGGGTATCAGGATAGGTGAACTCCGCTATGAAATCTGCTACAACCTGCCCTTTTAGTGATGATCTGGGTTCATAGATTATATCATATTCTCCGATCTCTATTGCCCAGTACATCAATCTCCCAGATTTCTCTGGCTTATGAAGGGCTTGTCTCAATGGCACATCGGTGTATACTACTATAGTATGAGCCTGGAAACACGGCCTCATTCTCCTACTCGCCTCAATCAGTGTGAGTGCCAATTTCTCCAGTCTTGGATATCTGATCTCTGCTCCTCGGAAGGCCTTACTTGTGTAGTAAATTGGCTTTTGTACTCCATTCTCCATTCTGATCAATGCCGAGCTAATTGCATTCTCGGATACTGCAAGGTACAAATACAATTTTTCTCCCATCACCGTCCTGGACAACAGTGGAGGTGCTCCCAAGTCTTTCTTCAAGTCTTGAAAGGCCTTCTCACATTCATCATTCCACTCAAAAGTTTTTCAGAGTGTCTTGAAGAATGGGAGACATCTATCAGTTGCTCGTGACACAAATCTGTTGAGTGCTGCTACTCGTCCTGTGAGACTCTGTACTTCCTTCTTCGTTATTGGAGATCGCAGCCCTAATAGAGCTTTGATCTTTTCAGGATTTTCTTCAATGCCTCTTTGATTGACAATGTACCCGAGGAACATGCCTTCTCGTACTCCGAATATGCACTTCGTCGGGTTCAGCTTCATTTGATATTTATCTAGTTGATCAAAAGTTTGACTTAAGTCAACTAGATGATATGTAGCTTTCTTGCTTTTTGTCAGCATGTCGTCAACATAGACTTCCATATTGTCAATGATTTGTTCAGCAAAGACCTTGTTCATCAGCCTCTGATATGTTGCACCTGCATTTTTTAAACCAAAAGGCATAACATTATAACAATAAGTTCCCCTAGGGGTAATGAAAGAGGTACTCTCCCTGTCTTCAGGTTTCATTTTGATCTGATTATAACTAGAATAAGCATCCATGAAGCTCAGCAACTCATGTCCCGAGGTAGCATCCACCAGTTGATCAATTCGGGGCAGTGGAAAATGATCTTTTGGGCATGCTTTGTTGAGGTCGGTGAAGTCTACACACATCCTCCACTTGTTGTTTTTCTTCTTTACCATCACCACATTGGCTAACCAATCTGGATATTTTACATCTTCAATGAAACAAGCTTTCTGGAGCTTCTCGACTTCCTCCTGTATAGCTTGATTCTTCTCGGGACTGAATACTCTTCTTCTCTTCTTCACAGACTTGATATCCTTATTTGCATTGTGCTCGTGACATAAGAAGTTTGGGTCAATCCCAGGCATATCTTCATGACTTCAAGCAAAAGTTTATTTTCTGCTTCTAAGGAAAGTTGTCAATTACTGTTTTAGTGAGGCTTCTAATGATGAACCTATTTGAGTAGTTCGTTCAGGGTGTCCGTCGTCCAGAATGATATTTTCAGTAGCTTCCACCACTTGACCCTTCACGAGTTGCGACTCATCCCGAGGATCCAAGGTTTCAATTTATGCACCTTCATCCACTTGATAAGTAGTAGTCTTTTTCTTTGATTCTTCCAATTCATCTTGCTCGGCGGATGAATAATAGCACTCCCGAGCTACTTTCTGATCACCTTTCATAACTCCTACTCCAAAGTTTGTTGGAAATTTTAGGCATTGATGCACTGTAGATGGTACAGCCTCGAACTTCTTCAACCCTACTCTTCGTATGATGATATTGTACGATGACTGGACATTCTTATCCATCACGAAAAAGCGTATTTTTTCTGTCCGACAAGCAGGCCACGTACCAATGAATATATCCAACTTGATCGTCCCAAGTGGAAATACTTTTTCGCCAGCAAAACCGATGAGGGGCCTGTGGTAAGGCTCCAGTTAAGATAGCTTCAAATTTAAACTATCGAAACACGAGTAGAACATGATATCTGCCGAGCTACCATTGTCGACTAACACTCTTGAGATCATTACCTCCTTCATTCTCATTTTGATCACTAGTGGGTCGTCATGAGGATATAGAACTCCTGCAAGATCATTCTTTGAAAACCCAATGACCAATTTTTCTTTATTCACCTTTCTTGGGCGATCTTCCTCAGCTAAATTTATTCGCTGAATGTACGAGCCAGCTTGAGCCTCTCCGAGGTAAGCTTTTCTTTCTGCATTAAGGTCTCCTCCTCCTGCATCTCCTCCTGTAATAACATTACAATCAAATGACCCAAAGCGTATTGAAAATACCTCTCGTTCTGGTTGCCTTGGTTTCTTGGGAAGATCGGGGTCATCATCTGGATCATCTTCATGGTTTCTCTTCTTTTTCTCCTCTGCCCGACGAGGAGATCTAGACCTCGCTCTAGTTCGGTAATTATTTCTTCTTTAGCCTCCCCGATCAACATACTTTGCTAGCTTTCCTCTTCGAATGAGTGTTTCAATCTCATTCTGAAGAGCTATGCAATTTTTGGTCATATGGCCATGATCCTTATGGAACTCGTAATATTTCTCCCTATTCCTCGTGTCAGGGTCTGACCTCATTTTCTTGGTCCAGTTTAACTCCTCGCTGTTCTTAATTTCTTCCAGGACGTGGTTGATATTTGCCTTCAAAGGCGTGTAGTTATCAAATTTCTTCAAGACCTCCCATGACGACCTACTTTTGGAATGTTTGTCACCACCATTGTTCTTATGCTCTTTCTTCTTAGCTTTATCACCTTCCCCCTTGGCTTCTTTGGAGTCCATATTCTTCTTCGCAGACATAGCCTCCTCGGCGTTCATAATCTTGGACGCTTTTCCCATCAGGTTCGACATGGTTCGAGGTGGGTCTTTGGCCAAAGTGTAGTACAGCTTATTTGGCAGTAGTCCACTCATCAAAGCAGTAATCGCTGTCTCTCCTCATAATCAATGACTTTGAGCTTCTCGTTATTAAAACGAGTTATATAGTCTCTAATACTCTCACCATCTTTTTGTCTAACACTTAACAAATGTTCTACTCGTTTAACTGGCTTTGCTCCAAAGCAGAAATTCCCAATGAATAACTCGGCCAGTTGAAGAAAAGTTGAAATCTTACCCCGAGGAAGATTATTATACCATATTTGAGCAGATCCAGTAAGAGTTCCCGAGAATGCCCTGCATCTCATCTCGTCTGGAACAGCATAGATGTCGGCAGCAACTTGATATTATTTTATATGAAGCACAGGGTCAGTCTTCCCATCATACTTGGGAGTCACAACAGGTGCTTTGAACTTTGATGGTGTTGGAAAATCAACAATGTCCTGGACAAAAGGTGTTCCTCGAACAAAGGTTCATTGTAGGGGGTTCTTAGCCTTATCCATTTCCCCTAATCTATCCTCCAGCCATTGAATAGATCCTTTCCAAGCATCATTTCCTTCCTAGGGCCTATTGGTTCGGGCAACTAATCGCGTTGAAGTGGCTTCCTGGGATTTATCATGGCGAGAAGCTGATCGGTCAGCAGATACATCTCGACGAGTAACTAGTCGTGACTGGGCAGATCCTTCCCTTAAATCTGATGGTCGTCGAAAGCTCCTCGACGCTGCATTAAGAGGACTTTTGTTCCTCATAGGGCCTAATCGATCAAAAGGAGAGGCCCTGCTTAATCTTTCCAATGCGCTGGCCCTTTCTGGGGAGAGGGTGACACGTTGTTCAGTATTTGAGGCTCGCATTGACGAAGTTTGTCCTGGTTGATAAGAAAAATCTTCAGATTCCTCATTGCGATATCAATTAACACGCCTAGTACGCGTAGAAGGCGCACGGGTATTTCTTTGGATGTTACGTGATCCGGAATGGGCTGGTGCACCGCCATGGAGGGTTTGGATGAGTTGTCGCATTGTTTCTTGCATGGCGGTCTAGCCCTGAGCCAAATTTGCCATTATTCCAGTTAGATCTGGAATGATTGGTGGTGCAGATGGATTTGAAGGGGTTCCGGTATTTTGATTGCTGGATTCCGGCACATCAGCCATTGGTATTGGATTGTTATTGGTGAGAAAACGATATTACCGGTCGTTTCCTACAGACGGCGCCAATCTATTGATGTAAAAAATTAGATCACTCTAATTATTCAATCACAGATAAATAAATGAGACAAAAGATTTTTAAAGTGGTTCAGCCTTATACGAATGGCCTACGTCCACTGTTGTTTTATTGCTGAGTGTTTGAGAATTCTCAATTACAAGAAATTGCGTTCTGGATCCCAAAGTTTGGATTCAGAATCAGTTCCCACTACAATGGGGAATGTACAACGTATTTATAGCCTCGAAGCTATCATATGAAAGGGTGATACATTAAATGATATACATATGAAAGGGTAACACATTTAATGCCCTTTAAGCGTGTGCGTCTAAATGATAAGCATTTAATGAACCAATTGAACTGTTGGTTATTCAGCTATTAATGATCTGTTCGAGATGCAGCTCGGGCCGCCTGAGTAGCTCGGGCTGCCTAAGCTTTCTGGTATTCAAGAGTTCCTCGGAGAGGTCTGTTCCTCGGAGCGTATGGGTTCCTCGGAGAGGTCCGTTCCTCGGAGCGTATGAGTTCCTCGGAGAGTATGCGTTGTTGCCATGTAGATAACCTCGTGTCTTCATATGATTGAGCCAAGTCAGCAGATTAAATTTGGTATCAACACTTATTATAAAGTTGGAGCATTTATTAATTAATTAACTACTTATACGCACAGTAGAAAGTTTCCATATATATATATATATATATTAATCACTCATATAATATATATACTATCGGCACCCCACATAAAATTTATGGTGCTGGCATACTCTTCTATTCAGTCCCCGTATCACTCGTACCAAGGGAAATACTAGTTCAGAATCACTCTCGAACTGTATTAACACAATACACACAAAATGGAGGTGAAGCATAGTTTCAAGTCACTAATAGGTCAGCACATAACCCTCACATCTCTTAGGACCATCTAACTATCATTCTTTGATAGCCTGTACCATGGAATCCTATGTTTTAGGGTACAAGTCAATATCCCCCATAAAGGTCCCATCGAGATAAGACTATCTCAGCGCGGCAACCTCCGTGATAGCAAGTAGCGCGGGTATTATTATTCACAAATATAATACTTAATATATGTACACAGTCACACGATCATACATATAGATATTCACATTTTCCAAATTAGGTTCTCCCACGACCCATAATTATTATCTGTTCTTAGCATAATTTTACTCAATTATCTCGCATAACGGATTCATCTCTTTTATTCTCACTTATAATTTATTTCATACTTACTTCTCATCTCTCGAAGTATTCCTTATTCCTAAAATATAATTTCAGTAGGTACGCCCTCTTTAACCTTTTGGTCTAAGTCTTTCACGAGTCTCTAAATCCTTTAGTGAACGTACGCAATATTTCCAACGTGTGACTAAACCCCCCCGTTAATCCAAAATTTCATCCCAAATTAAATTTCACTCAACGGAGTCTACTTAGACCCTACTCGTCCTCTTCATAACCCATTATACTATGTAAACGAGAATTAAGGCTTCTTATGTATTTTACACGGATTAAACAAAAAGGAGAAAAATATGTAATTTTCTAGGAGGGGTTGATCGATCCAGGAAAGGGGTCGATCGATCGATATCGTGGGTCGATCGATCGATCAAGCAGTTATTCCGAATTTTGCCATTGTTAACTATGGGGTTTCTTCTCCAACCTTAACTAAAACTCCATGAACGATCCCCAAACTCCCAAACATCATTACTACTGGTCATATATACCT
This sequence comes from Sambucus nigra, assembly GCA_949130495.1. Lineage (NCBI taxonomy): Eukaryota > Viridiplantae > Streptophyta > Magnoliopsida > Dipsacales > Adoxaceae > Sambucus > Sambucus nigra. The sequence continues at coordinate 388,647,683 of OX422208.1, forward strand.
ATATACATGATTTACTATGTGAAACATGCGCAAATTCATCAAGGGTATTTAATTAATGGGGTAAAACATCATAATTATCAAGAACCCTAATTTTTTATAAAACTACCATTCTTCTAATTCTTCTCCTGATTTCTTGCTTCTAAACCCATACAATTCGTGGGTAATCCTCTACATGTGATTGAGATTTCCAGAATATATCTATTTCCTCTAAAACATGTGATTTAATTCTCTGAATCATTAAATTCTTCCATGAAACACGTGTTTAACAATCTTATTCTAACATGGGTGTAACATTAACTAAAAGAAAAGAAAGATAGATACTTGCCTGGGATTCTAATGTCTGATTTGATGAGGAGGAGGATATGGCTGCATTCCTCGTCTTATGATCTATGTTTTGGTGGTGGTGGTGGTGCAATCGAATGGGTTCTTGGCCTTATATTTCTTGGAAAGCTTCCTACCTTCTTCTCTAATGTCCGTTCTTATATTTCTGTGATTGTTAACCCTAAAGCTAGACTCTAATAGCTGATATCGCTTAGGGAAATTCGTTGGTTTAATTACCCAAAAATACAAAATGACTATAATACTCTCCCGAAATGTCAATTAGGCCTAAAAATGCCCCTAGACCAAAACTGAACCCCCGGATACACTTTTATGACTACCTCGGTCCTTCCAGACACATTGTCGCACTCGAAACGACTATACAGGGGACTTATAATTTATTCACCTTTATAATAGTAATTTAGTCCCGACACGACACAGGCACGTCCCGACATAATTTCCGTAATTTCCATTTTATTCACTCGTGACAATTTTAATAAAATCAATCTTATATATTACTTTACTCATCTAGTAATTTTAAACAAATTTCGAATAATTACTAACTCTCATCACGCTAGCAAATATTTAAAATAAAATTCGAAATTAATATTAAATTAATTCTCAATTAAATTTAATAAATCCCCAAATTTAAAAGCCATAAAAATACGGGGTATTACACTTCCTCAAACAGGGGTAATTTGTGTATGGTCATTCTAGTAGACCAAAAAGAATAAGAACTTAAGTGGGTGAAAGAAGACCTCAAGACGTTATCTGTAAGTTTAAATAGGTGAAACTCTCAAGAAATTATGTGGTTATACCCACATATATTCCTATCTGAATGCCTGTCGGCCCAAAAAATTCAAAATGACCGATATTGAGAAATTTAAAGGGAGTGGGCCTCCCATTGTTCGTCTCTAAAAATGCCACTGAATCATGAGTTGTTTAGGGTCTACGGAAGAAATTATTGCCCAGATGTTTTAACAAACCCTTAAAGAGAGTGCCCTCCATTTGTTTTTAATGCTAGAAGAGTACCTAATCCGAAGTTAGGAAGATGTATCAAAAGAATGCATGGATTAATATAAGCACAACAAAGAACTGGAACTAACACACATTTACCTTGAGTTTCTCAAACCAGGACCCGAGAAATCTTTCTATAAATTTATAATCAAGTGGACATAAAAAGCCGCTACTATGACCAGCCCCCCATCTGAGGAAGGGTTATACAGTATTGTGAAGAATAGTTTTCTGCTGGACATCAGAAACACCATGGGCAACTAATGCTTCCCTCATTTCAAAGCTCTTTGAGAGACTAGGGTAGAGATTGAAGATAATGCCGTTATTCAGAGTGTGAAGACAATCAGAAGTAAAAAAAAGTCTGTCAGCCACTTTACTCCTCAAAAATATGAAAATCCCAATGTTGTTGCCATAAACAACATTTCCTCCCAACCTATCACTTCATGAGAACCAGGTGCACACCCTGCTACTATCAGAAAAGAATACATCTGGCTCCATGCTCCTTTCTCCAAAGTGTATTAAACCATTCTCTCCCGCAGTCTTATTAAACCCCTAGATCCCTATCCACTATTTGATCCTCTTCCAAAATATTTCAAACATGATGCTCACTACGATTTTCACTAAACTGTTGAGTATACCATCAATAAATGCCATTACTTAAAAATTGTAGAGCAATGCCTCATTTATATATGCATCATCGCTCCACCTACGTGACCAAAACCAAGCACTATCCAGAATCCTCTACCAATGCATCAAGTCGATGTTAATGCCATACTCGTCGATGAGGATTCCTATTTCAACCCCTCAGTAAAAGTCATACCTAAAATAATCCCACTTCATCCTTCAACCAAGATAAGTCCCTAGTTCCTCTCCAGATATGCCCATACTACCTGTTATATCTTGAAACTACTTATGATCGAGTCCTCTCCTTGATTACAAAAGCTTGTATAATTGATTATACCAAATCACAAGCACATAGCATAAATTTGACCGCCATCCTTAAATAGTTGAAGGGGTTTTGACTGAAGTTTCTACCGAGATTGACCCTTAAAGAGGAAGAACGTGCGAGAATGAGTGATATTTACATGGAAGATATAAAGTATATGACTAGTTCGTATCTCCCAAAGAGTTTTGCCTAGATTGAATCGTTCATATCCTAACAGAGGAAAACATCAAGAGGGGAGAAATTTGTGCAGCTCTCAATCTTCATGTTTCCATAACACTAAAGGGATACTTGGTTCCTTCTCAGAACCATTTCTTTGTGACTTGAGAAGATTTATACTTTTAAGCACTTGAAGTTCTTGAATGCATAGACTTCGTTGGGCGTATCCGGATAACCTCCACAGGTTGGGATGATGACTTCAATAAATTAGATGAATCGGACAATGAAACCGATAATGAGACTCCTAGTTTGCTTGCCTCCTTTTATAGAGTGATTTCCATTGAAGAACTTTTATCAGAAATTAACAAAGTCTCTAGCATCCCTTAGATAGATGAAGAAACTAGTTATCTCTTTTTTTCCATCATAAGTAAACCACATGATGAGATCGGGTCAATACTATAAATACCAATTCCTCTCATAGACAGTGTATCCGCAGATAAAAGGACAAGAGTTATTGAAAAACAATTGAGATGACTATTGAAAACATTAAGATTCTCTAGAAGGTGAAAAATACCCAAGCCAACATCACCTTCTGGGGACTTTTTATGTCCTCTTAGCTTCAAAGGAATTACCTCATCAAGTTTCTCACACAATCTACAGTTCCTCCTTCCGCCTCCCCAACGAGGCTATGTATATAATTTGAAATTTAACCGCCAAGAGGCTCATTTCTTTTGTTGACAAATTGATCTCTAAGTTTGGCCCTAATCAAAATTATGACATTATTATCTCAGTCGAGGTTCTACACAAAATTGTCCCATTTGTACTTATTGATAATGGTTTTACCCTGAATGTGTGCCCTCTCCGAATGCTTCGATGTTTGGGGCTGCAATTCGATGATCTCACCCCTACATAAGTTATTATAATTGCTTATGGCAACCCTTATTGATTGGTAATGGGGCCAATTCTATTCATATTCGGGTTTAGTCCAATTTTCCCTCAAGTGGAATTCCAAGTGATCAAAATCCCAACATGTTTCAATCTACTCCTTAGTCGTCTAAGGCTCCACAGTATCAAAGCAGTTGGTTATTCTCTTCACCAAAAACTCAAATTATTTAAATATAATCAAACCATCACTATCATTGGGGTTGACAACAACTTATATGGCATTGACACCAACAACACAATATTGAAAATCCCGAAGCAGCCTATATCTTTGACTCACTTGAGTCTATATAAAACAACATAAGTTAGATATTGGTAAATCAAGTAACTCTAAGCATAATGTTGAACATAAGGCTAAATACGTCTGCCCCCTATTCGACAATCTGATTCGTCATTTCATCCTCTGCCAACTAGGAACAAGAATAGAGCTCAAAACCTACACAAGCCTTTGAATAATAATTTTCCTAAGGTTATGAGTTCTATGTGCCATCTTTATTGTTCCTATTATGATATCTATGGACATACCCTTGATGGTTGCTATTCAAATGTCTATGTAATCTAGTTTATAACTCAACTACTTATAATAACTTCAATTATTTTAGGATAAGCCAAAATAACTTTGTCCTTCCCAAACAGCCAGACAAGAATTCTAACTATTGAAATAGAAAGAGAAGGACTAATACTAAAATATCATCAACAAGAAGGAATCCTAGAATCTTTTCTAAAACAATTGCTCAAACGGTTTATAATACTAATAAATCCACGCAAAAATCTTTTAAAGAAAAGACAGAAGATCGCAAGTTTTATCAAATACGAGCTAATAAGCGCAAATTAAAAACTAGAGCAATTTGGGTCAGAAAAAATGATGTATTACCCCAGTTAAAATACAACATTGTGATCAGAGCTTTTAAAGTTGAACACACAGTAGTTGGATGGTATTTAGACTTTGGATGTTCCAAACATATGACCAGGGATGATTCTAAACTTTCAAACAAAACTAATTTCTCTGAAAGAAAAGTCTTGTTTGGAGATGGTGTATCAACCCATATCATTAGTAAAAGAACACTCCATGAAGAAGGATTACCCATTTTTGAAGATGTTCTCTTGGTAAAAGGTCTTGAAGATGTTCTCTTGGTAAAAGGTCTTAAAGCCATTCTTAAATATGTTCTCTTGGTAAAAGGACTTAAAGCCCAGATCATTGGTAAAGGACCATTTCAAACATCATATGTGGTCCCCGTCAAGAAAGGAAAAATGTTAAGGTTCCCCACAAGAAAGTTAAAGAAGTTATATCCACTAAACCTATAGAACTCATCCATATGGACCTAATGGGTCCTTCTTGTACTGTTAGTCTTTGTCGCAACAATTATATCTTGATTATGGTTAATGACTTAACTCGATTTACTTGGGTTACTTTTTTAAAACACGCCAGAAACTTTCTGAAATTTTTTGAAAATCTTAGTTCGTATAGAAAATGAAAAGGATTCCCAAGTAGATAGAATTCGTAGTGATAGAGGAGGAGAATTCATATATTCAAGTGTCACCGAATACTATGACTATAATGGTTACAAACATGAATTTGTTGCCCCCAAGACACCTCAACAATATGGAATTGCTGAGCGTAAAAATCTCACTCTTTAAGAAATGTCCCATGTGATGATTCACTCGAATAACCTGCCTAAATATTTTTGGGTAGAATCTATTAGTACAACCTGTCATATAATTAATCGAGTTTTCTTAAGGAAAAATACCAAACAAACATCCTATGAGCTTTAATATGGGAAGAAACCTAACCTAGAATACTTTAGAACCTTTGGTAGAACCTGTTATGTCTGTAAGGACAGAGAACATCTGTCTAAATTCGAAACCTGAGGAGACAAAGCCATTTTCTCAGGATATTCTCCAAATAGTAGAGCCTACCGTGTCTACAGTCTTCGTACCAAAATCGTAATGGAATATATTAATGTGGCTGTAAGTGACACTAATATAAAAAGTAAGATCAAAGAACCAACTATTATGGATGAATCCGAAAACATGTTAAATGATGATTATCCAGAAATAGTTAAGTCCTTACCAACTGAGACCACTGAAGTACCTAACTTGGTTTCCAAAGATCATCCTTTAGATAATGTGGTTGGTAATCCTACTGAGCCTGTTCGTATAAGATCTCAACTTTGTCACATTGCTCATTTGCATGATTTGTGTCTTTTATTTAGCCAAAGACTATAAATGAAGCCTTGAATAACACTTTGTGGATAAGTGCTATGCAGGAGGAAATTTTTCAATATGTCATTCATGATGTATGGTATCTTGTACCCCGGCTTGAAAATAAAAGGGTTATCGTCACACACTGGATTTTTAGTAATAAACTGATGAATCTGGGATGATTATTCGGAATAAAGCTAGACTAGTTTCCCAGGGATACTCTCAGATCGAAGGAATAGATTTCGAGGAAACTTTTTCTCCTATCACTCACCTCGAATCTGTTCGCTTACTTTTTGTAATAGCCTGCCATTTGCATTTCACTCTATATCAAATGGATATAAAATCTGCTTTCCTTAATGGCATCTTGACTGAGGATACCTACGTAGAATAACCCAAAGGGTTCATTGACACTAACCATACAAATTATATCTATCATCTTAAAAAATCTCTTTATGGGTTAAAACAAGATCCTAGATCTTGGTATGAACGTCTATCAACCTTTCTTTTTTATAATAGTTTTAGGAGAGGATGGAGTGAACAAACCTTATTTGTCAAACACTTTGACAATAATATTACTATAGCCCAAGTTTATGTTGACGATATCATTTTTGGATCCACCTCCCCTTTAGAAGTTAAGGCCTTCTCGGACATTATGCACAAAGAATTTCAAATGTCACTTATGGGGGAGTTATAATTCTTCTTAGGACTCCAAGTTAAACAAAATTCAGCTGGCTTATTTGTATCACAATCTAAATATGCTTTAGATATTGGCTAGAAGTTTGGCCTAGATACTGCAAAAGAAGCCAGGACTCCTATGAGTCAATCAAACTTTCTAAAGATGAGAATGGTAAATACATCCATTTTACCTTATACTGTAGTATGATAGGAAGCTTACTTTACCTTACTGCCTCCCGTCTTGATATCATGTACTCTGTCTGCATGTGTTCCCGATATCAAAATAATCCTAAAGAGAGTCATCTATTATGCCTAAAAAGAATTATCAAATACATTAAAGGCACTCTAAACCTAGGACTTTGGTACACTAAAGACACTTCTAGTACTATTGTAGGTTACATCGATGCTGATTGGGCCGGTTGTTCCGACGATAGTAAGAGTACTTCAGGAGCATGTTACTACATTGGTAACAATTTGGTAGGATGGAGTAGTAAGAAATAAAATTGCACTTCTTTGTCTACTGCCGAATCCGAATATATTGCCACAAGAAGTTTTTGTTCTCAATTACTTTGGCTAAAGCAAATGCTAAAAGATTATGGTATAACTGAAGATAAATTACATCTCTATTGTGACAATGAAAGCGCGATTAATATTTCTACAAATCCAGTTCAGCACTCTCGTACCAAACATATTAAAATCAAATATCATTTCATACACGAGTTAGTTGAATCTAAGGGGTTAGAAATGAATTACCTGCCTAGTGAATTGAAATTAACTGACTTGTTCACTAAAACTTTGGTTTATCTTCGATTTGAATCTTTGCACAAATCTATTGGTATGGTTATGGAAGAATAATGATTTATTGTTTCATACTTGTTTTCTTTACCCTTTGTCCATTTGAGACAAAATGGGGGAGAAATTTGAGTCTTCTTGGATATTCTTGCTGTATTCTCAACTAAAAAGCTTGATCTTAGTTATCTCATTTTCAGGAATCAGTACCTTCATTTACATCATATTTTTGATAGGGTATTGTTCTGTAATTATTTTAGTTATGTAATTTTCTTTTTCTAGCATATTGGGTAAATAGAATTTTTGTATATGAATAGGACTTTCTTATGTATCTTATATACCCACGAGTCCTCGATGAATCAAAGGTGATTTTGTCTCATATGTACCCTATATCTTTGACTCACTTGAGTCAATATTATATAGGTGCTCATCTAGTTTGGAAATAGCGACACAATTGAGTCACATCCTAGTTTGACCAAAAGGCCTTCAGACTCTTCATTTCGAATTCCTCAAATGGTTCCTAAAGGTAAAACACCAACACCTCACCTAGGATTGCATTCATGTGTTTCATTATTCATAATATGGGTATGTGTGAGTTAAATCCCATTAAAATAATTTTTCCATAATTTTTGGGATATTTTAAATAATTTCTAAGATTTTTTAAACATTTTTTTGAAATTTAAAAATTGGCTTTTACAAATGTTGTGGGCTATTTTGTAATTAATAAAAGCTGTTAAAACTTGACTTGGGTAGAAACCGAAAGCACTAGATAATATTGTGGGTAATATTTATATTTCTATTCAAACAAAAACATGCGTTTTTGTGTCATCTCAGCCTTACACATATGGAACCTGTGACGGTTGGATTTTTGTTTCTTTACACTCACATTTTTAAGAGTATTGAGAACCCTTAGATCATTTTAATCTATTGCCTGCATGCGTTCCTACCTGATCATTGTGTTTACATTTAAACCAGTAAGAGCTTTTATAATTGCGGTGCATTGGTAGCCATTAGATTTCCTTCGATCAAATCCTATTCGTTCATTTTCCTGAGATCTTCCAGAGACTGCATCCTTTCAATTCTAACTTTTGGCTCACCTCATTTTTGAGACAAAAAAAGAGATAAGAGAGAAGAAAGAGCGAGATAAAAAAAAGGAGAGAAAATACAAACCCTAACCTAACTCTGGCCAAATCTCACCAAAAAATAGTTTTGAGAGTTGATTTAATTCTAGATTTGAGAAGAACCATCCTCTCTTGTTATTAATCTCTTGTCCAACCAGTCACGTTTTCCAAATCTTATTTTCTTTCATAAAAATATGAGATTTGTGAGTCTGTGATACACATCACGTTTATCTTACTGGTTTTAATTTCTTCTTTAGAGAAATCTCAAGTTTGTTGGTTGTTTTAAACTGTTATGTTTTGTTCAAACCCTAAACCAACAAAATCATTTCTGATTTCAGTTTTTAAGAGTACTGAGACTTAGGTCTAGTTAATATATTGATTGGGGATTTACACTTTCAACCGTTTCACATTTTGTGAAATCTTTGTAAACATTTTCGAATAACAAGAGTGTTTAGGATCTTGGCTCTTTTGTATTGCAAGATTCCTTCTTGATCTGTGGATAATTTAAAAGATCTAAAGTCTTGAGTTTCGATCAAACTAATTTTAGAAATCTTCATTGCATTTTAGAATCTGTTTGTAATTTGATAATCATTTGGTTTGTAATAAGTGTGTGTGGGTTGCATGCATGTGATTTAGAGCACATCACCACTTACACTTTCACACTACAACACTAAACAGTGTTGGTAGAGAGATTCTGAACATTTGAGTCGACGTAAAGATATAAGGAGTAGAGTTACAAAGATGAGAGGACATCAACAACATCAGAGCCTTGGGAGAAGTCAAAAAATTCCAGAGGAGTTGGTATAATTTATGTACTTAGTTTAGGCTTGATTGTGTGTCTTGATTGTTATATAGTTTGTAACCATTTACTCTTTTTTGATGGATTTTTACTTTTGAGGTGTAGAGATCTCCGTGGATGTTTTCCCAATTGGGTGGGGTTTTACCACCTTAAAATTATACTTGTATACTTCCTCTTCCTCTCATCCCCTTCTTGAGGCTGTGTTGATTTGATTTCTTTATAAGTTTTGTTTTTCAAAACTGGTAAACCTCTACCTTAAATAACTCGTTCATACTATTTTACACATCTTGTGTTAAGATTTTTTTTTTAAGAAAAGAGTTTCTTTAACAAATTGTTCGGAGCCATTTAGATAGTTTAATCTTGTATTAAACGACTTAAGTGGCACTTTTTCAAATCCAGCATAGTACGAGTGACATGTTCCTCTCAGGCTTCAAGATTTTAGAGTGCGCTTCCATCCAATGTCCCAACTTATGTCATTAAACTCAAATTTTTATATCTTGTTTTTAATTAACCCTAAATATGCATCTAAGTGATTGAAATCAATAAATTTATGTAGCATGCAATCCAATAATCACAAAATCAAATTTGAGGAAAAATTCCTGAAAGGGGAAAAACCTTTTATTTCACTATTTAATGTAAACCATAACTTACATGTACATCGAGAAATATAATGTTTTTGACAGAAGAATGCCCACAGGCCTTGGTCCGTTGTCTTCAGTAAGAGCTCCCACAAGAACTCTAAGAATCAACAATGGAGATAGCTTCTCTTCTCCACAAGTACCAGTCCAATATTGGGTAATATCAGTATAAGGTTTTCTCAAAGATTCACAAACATATATAAGGAGGTTTGAGTGAATCAAAATGGGTTTTGGCCTTAAAGTATGAAGACTTACATTGCAGCAAGTCTGCAGAAGGCGGAGTTAAAAAGTATTATGAAATACCTAATGAGATTAGGTATTTATAGGCAGGATAAAAAATCAAGGCGGTGGCATGTCATTCGAACGACATGTGCATGTCGTTAGAATGACATTGAGATATTGTTAGATCCGCCTTCAAACGACCTAACAACGACATACCAAAAACCAAAACAGTACGTGGTTGTTTGTACCATATTAGATCAGGGGATCGAGCGGCCTTATCAAACTACATGTCCATGTTGTTAGAATGACATGTCTAGGTCGTTTGAGCGACCTTAAGAGAAAATCATTATTTTGTAAATTCTAGCCTTGTTTTTGATAAAATTTAGTCGATTATAAAATCGATTTAAAAATCTCCCAAATATAGTTGCGAATATTAAGAACTATAAATAATAATTATACCATTAACGTAGTGGAGTAGTGGATACCGATTGAAGTAGAACGACGCACGTTGAAAATGAAGGGTGTGTGATGATGAGCGCATTGCCAATGATTCGGATAGTGGACTCCATGGATGATCGTGTGTAGTCATGATAATGTAGCGGTATACGACATATCATATGTTATCTAGGACAACTTCGAAAATTCCTAGATTATAGCGGACAATCACAAGATTATGTCCTTATAATTCTCCCCCGATGTCTATGCCGGTACATGCAAAAAATATCTGAATTATGCAACCAAAAAAATCCCTAAGATATACAATCTAATATCCCCCAAAACCCTCAAATGAAAATATCAAAATACATGTCTCAAAATCTTCAAAAGTTTAAATCTCCAAGGTTTATTTGTCAAATATATGATCATCAAATTGCATTTACACATATGAGACAAAAAACAAATACCCGTGAGGCGCAAAAGTTTAAAATAAAATGATAAGCATAAATGATAAATTAATTAAGCACAAGAAAATAATTAAATAATCAAACTTTCCTACTCCCCCATAATTCGTTCTCCCCCTTTCTATGATGTCCCAAATAGACAAGGAAAGAAAACGTAAACAATAAATACGAAGTGTGTCACAAATAAATAACCTTCTCTTTTTGAATTTTTAAAAATTTTCCACACAAAAAGAAATATATAACAAAAAAATCACACCATGAATTTACACTAAGATAACCAAGTTGATGAAAGTGTAAGTGTAGGAGTGTAAACAAATTCGATAGGAAAATAAACTCAAACATTCATAATCATATGTGCACGATGAATTTTGGATACTCCTAACGAATGAACTCAAAATCGTCCTTAGGTGTAAAAAGTTGAATTTATATGAAATTGACTAAATCTAATTAACAAATCAAAGTCTAAAATGATTTCCATACCAATAATGTCTAAAATTATGTAATGCTTTTTCGAGACTTTGTTAGGACGAGCAATCCCATTGATTTCCAACCAAACTCCCTCATAAATAATAATCCATTTTTTTGAGGTTCTAAATTATCTTTTTAAGAGATTTCCTATTGGCCCCATTTCGGCATATATTTCTTTTTATTGCCTTAATTTTTCTTGGGCTAATTTCAAATTGTGGCTTTCACGACGAGTTCACATGCCTCTCGCAGCCGTTTCCCATGTTCACTCATCATCTTTTTAATATTAGTTAAATTCTCACGCGCAACGGTTCTTACATACACTACTTTCATTGACTCATTTTATCGCATTTGGTTTATTTTAATATAGGATTAAGATGAAAACATTTTGACCAACATGCGATAGAAAAGTACAATAATCAAATGAATGTGCGTATTAAAGGAGATAATGAGTCAAACAACTACAAAGTTATGACTAATTACATCTCAATGAGTCCAAACACTATAAAGAACATGGATGAATTGAAGTTGTCTCAAAACATTACCAAATAGTCACGTGAATAATGGAATGATGTGGTGAGGGGGTGTAAGCAAGCTACAAAAATCTTTTTGTGTTTTTTAAAAATATTTATAAAAACAAAATCTTTTCATCTTTTTCATTTCCAAAAATATATTTGTATTTTTCTTTTTTCTTAAAACCAAAAATCATTTTTTTTAATTATTAAAAAATGAAAATCTTTTTGAATTTTTCCAAGGGGGTTTTGGAAAAAGGTCCTTATAATGCTTAAAGTGTATAAAAATAGGGCACTCCATATAATTTTATAAATTTAGTCCCTGTACTAAAAACATTATGAAAAATGATGAAAAATGGTGCCGCTGGCGCGGACTAAAAAAATAAAGGCAATTGTACCACAGGGACTAGATTTATAAATGCTATTGTATTACAGGCACTAAATTTATAAACTTGAAAATCATTGTCCTAAAAATCCAAATATAGGAAGGAACATGACTTTTACCTTAATTCTCTATTTTTCTAAAATATCAAAACGGAAAAAGAGAATACACGAATAATACAAGTAAAACAATCTGGAAATAGGAACCAAGAATATGCACGTGAAAACCATCCTATATTAGACACACAAACCAACTCTCAGTCAACTGTGCAGATACCTAAAGACTTCCTAAGACTTTTGAATCTAGGGGTATCTAAAGGTTTCGTGAAGATATCGGCTAACTAGCAGTAGGTGGTCACAAAGTTCAAGGTTACGACCCTCTCTTCTACTAGGTCTCAGATAAAGTGCTCGCGTATCCTAATGTGTTTGGTGGGCAAATACTGGACTGGATTGTGGGATATGTGTATCGTGTTCATATTTTCACAGGAAATATAGTCATGGTGTCCTGTGATATCCCATAATCCTCCATCATATGCTTCATCCACAAGAGTTGCCTACAACAACTATCGACGACGACGTACTCATCCTCCATAGTGGAAAAAGAAATAGAGTTTTGCTTCTTAATCATCCACGAGACATGAGCAGTACCAAAATAGAAACACCCATCTGAAGTTCTCATATATCCCTCTGCGTCCCGGACCCAATCGGCATTCGAATAGGCGAATAAACGATCATCAGTATCAAAGGAATACCAAATGCCATATGAGATAGTCCCACTAACGTATTTGATAATACATTTAAGAGAACGTAAAATGTGACTCTTTCGGGGACGCCTGATATCACGCACAGACTCCAACACTATAGGCTATGTTGGGATAATTGGCAGTCAAGTATAGACGACTACATATCATACTCCGATACAAGATTTTCTATATGTCCTTGCCGAAAGTGTCCTTGCTAAGCTTTGTTGAGGTACTCATGGGGGTGAGAGAATGTTTAACGGAGTCTAACCCAAACTTCTTCTCACGAGGTCTCTTGTATATTTAGATTGGGAAACATTCCATCCTCTAGCTGATGAACCTGGAGACTAAGGAATTATGTAAGATCACTAACCATGCTCATCTAAAATTCACTCTTCAACTCCTCCTCAAAGTTGTGAGCATGGTGGGAGCATGTGGATCCGAATACTGTATCGTCCACATAGACCTGGGCAACCAAAATTTCACTTTCTCCTCTCCTAACAAACAACATCTTATCTACTACCACTCTTTTAAAGCCACAAGCTAAGAGCTAGGAAGTAAGCCTCTCATACCATGCACGGGGTGCTTGCTTCTAACTATACATGGCCTTCCTCAGATAATAGACGTGTCTAGGGTGCTTAGGGTCTTCAAACCCTTTTTGTTGTTCCACATAAACCTCCTCATGTAGAATGCCATTAACAAAGGCACTATTGACATCCATATGATATAACTTAAAGTGCAGATGACATGCAATGGAGACTACTAGGCGGACGAAATCAAGCCTCACAACAGGAGCAAATGTCTCCTAACCTTATTATGTATAATGGTACCATTCTCATCCATCTTATTATTGAATATCCACTTAGAACCAATCACATTCTTCTCACTAGGTCAGGGGACAAGTTCCCAGACATCATTCTTTCTAAACTGAAGCAACTCTTCCTGCAGAGCGTATATCCAGTGTTCATCTTTGAGTGCATATTTGATATTATTGGGCTCAACTTTGGACGCATAGAATAAAAATCTAAGGACGTTCTCTAGATGAGCACGAATCTTGACCCCTAAAGTTAGATCTCCTAGAATGGTGTAAGGGTCATGACTCTTGCGAACCCAAGTAGGTGTGTCCCCTAAATTATGAGTAGGGTCCACCCTAGGTGTGTGAGGAATAATGGTATCATCACTAAGGGGTACATCATCCTCACACAAACGATCAGAATCAATAAACTCTGGCGGCTTGGTATGCACTACTCGTTAATGAATATCCTAACAGAATTCCCTCATCACCCCGAGAGTCAGACTTTTCTAATTGATCTCTATTTTTAAGGATGTACCATTTACTCCCAAAGACACGAAAATATGAAAGGTTGGGATTTTTCCCTATCCACAATTCATATTGCGTCTAAAGTGTGTGTGGATGAAGATATACCCGATTTACCATGTGGCATGCGATAGACAATGCCTCTGCCCCAAACCTCCTAGAAACTCTACGACCTCGAAGTATAGATCCAGCCATCTCCTGAATCATCTAGTTTTTCCTCTTAACAATCCCATTTTGTTGAGGAGTTTTCACGGCCTAAAATTCATTTTAATTTAGAGGCTATCATAATAAAGATCCATCTTTGATTCTTTAAATTATGTATCATTGTCATTATGCATTCTATTGATAGTTACACCGTGTTAGATCTACAAGACACGACACTTGGTCGTAAGAAACTCTACATCATCGGATTTCTGTCTTAGGAAACCAACTATTGAATAATGAGAGAAATCATCCACCATCACGAGGATATACCTCTTACCACCCAGACTCTTAGTGCAAGTAGGACCCATAAGATTCATGTGAATTAACTCAAGCACGCGTGTAGTGGTAATGGAATTCAACTTTAGCTGGGGACCACAGACTTATTTTTCCTACTAGAAAAGACCGTAAATCATTGAAGTTTGGTTTCTAAGTGACGGCAAGCCATGTATTAGGTCTTTTTTTGCTTAACGCTCTAAATCTCTAAAATTAACGTGACCTAGACGTTGATGCCATAGATCCATAGAAGAGATCGTGGCGTTGTCACACACAAATGAGGACTTGGGCATAATCCCAGAATAGTTATTTTCTGTCCTCACCCCTTGTAGTATAAGTTTACCCACTTGATCATAAACTTCACACTCATTCTAGTCAAACTTCACAGTAAAGTCTGCATCGCATAGCTGGGTGTTGATGAGAAGGTTTTCTTTCAAACCTTTGACGTACAAGATATTATCTATCTTATGAAAATCGAGTATCTCTATTGTACCTCGTTCTATAATGATAGATTTACTTCCATTTCCAAAGGTTACTTTACTGTCCTTACGATCCTAAAGGCTGGTAAAAAATGAGACATCACCAGTCATATGCCTAGAGCAACCACTATCAATATACCACTGAGAGGTATTGTGAGCCTTAAGAGCTATATGGACAATAAGGGCTTTCTCTTCATGCTTAGGCACCCAAGTAGTGGTGACTTTTTGTTGACCCTTGTCGTTGTTAGGTGTCGTTTTTTTAATATGATCAACTTTAACAAACCTTGAAAAACACTTTGGCATTTTTAAGCCGTAGGATATCCTCAAATGGGTGTTCATATTCACCACCTCGATTGCTTCTTATTACCTTTATATTTATGCTAAGTTGATGATCAACTTCATTTTTGTAATGTTAAAACATTTTGATTGCCTCATCTTTGCTTCTAAGAAAGTATACACAACAATATCTGGGGAAATCGTCAATAAAAGTAATAAATACCATTTTCCTCCTCTAGTTTTCGCAAACTTCAAGTCACAAATATCACCGTGAATTAATTCTAGAGGTTCAGTCTTCCTTTCAATAGAATGAAAGGAAGTCTTAGTCATTGTAGATTCCACACACATCTAACCTTTATGACGAGGATCAATTTTAAACTTAGGTACTGAGTTTAAATTAAATAACTTACTTAACATATCATAATTTACATGTCCTAATCTACCATGCCATATGTCATCAGGCTCAGTCAAGTAAGATGAAGAAACTTTATTATTATTATTATTATTATTGTTGTTGTTGTTGTTGTTGTTGTTGTTGTTGTTGTTGTTGTTGTTGTTGTTGTTGTTGTTGTTGTTATTATTATTATTATTATTATTATTATTATTATTATTATTATTATTATTATTATTATTATTATTATTATTATTATTATTATTATTATTATTATTATTATTATTATTATTATTATTATTATTATTATTATTATTATTATTGTTGTTATTATTGTTATTATTATTATTATTATTATTATTATTACTATTATTATTACTATTATTATTACTATTATTATTACTATTATTATTATTATTATTATTATTATTATTATTATTATTATTATTATTATTATTATTATTATTATTATTATTATTATTATTATTATTATTATTATTATTATTATTATTATAGATTTGGTGAATACGACAACCATTTTAACCATAGGATATCCTCTCACATTCTAAATTATAGTTGGTGGTTACTCGGTGGTTCCATTTCCTTGGAACAAAAGTTCTCTTCCACTTCAAAGAATATTTGATTGGCTTAAGATCTGAATACATTGGTTACAGATCAAAACTGATCGTAATTCTGTAACGTACTCTAGTTGTTGGCTCTCTCTTTGGAGAATATGATGCAAAAGAGTTGATAGGAAGTTAGTTCATTGTGTGTCGTCACTCATTTTTTTGTATTTGTGTAAATATCTACCATAGTACATTTGTTATTCATTTTGATCCAAAGTTTTTTTTTCCGTTAGTGGGTTTTTACTCATGCATTCGGGGATGTGTAAATTGTTTTACCTTTTCAAATTATTAGAATCAGTTGTCTTAATAATAAGATAAGATTATTCAGGTTATAATATTGATAAAACATTTTGTCACATTGACCTTTTGGATTCTTTATACCCCATTGTTTTAAAAAGGAAATTATCATTTCAAAATTACAATTAATTTTTAAACGGGTAGTTACCCTCTCATATATGTTGCATTTTAAGGCATACTTTACTATTTCTCTTGAAGAATAGTAGTTGTGTATAGGTTTCATTTGGTATCCTTAATTGTCTAATTCATTATACATTATATGGAGTTTGTTTTGGATACTTTGGATTTTGCATAACTTGACTTGATTTGATGATATATATTCTATTTTTTAATTACTCCCTTACAAGATTGCGATATATCTTTTATTGTTATTGTCATATTGTTGTTCTATATCATGTTTTATTAGTTATATCCCCTGTTATTCACGTGTAGCTTGGTTATCACTTGTTTAGATGCTTTATCTAGATTTTGTTCTTTCTAGACTACATCTTATTTATTTTGTTATGAGACTTATATATATATACTTTGTGCCAAACATTTATGTTGCTTTTCCACCTTACTTTGACATTTTATGTCAAAAAGGGGATACACATAAAAGATAGGGGGACAGATTAATAGGGGAGATGTTGTAATATTCATTATTTAATTTTGATTACTATTACTCGTGTGCAATGGTAGTTGTGTAAATTATTATGACCTTTAATTTGTACGTTGTGATTAATATAATTCGAGAAAGTTAAATTATATGTGAATGAGTCATAATTAAATAATAAAGTTATGATTTATTTTTATATTTCGATTTAGTGCCATTGGACTAGGCTCTATGGGATACAAAGTCTCAAGTAGTGTTTTTAGTATGCCGGATTAGGACCCAAGAATGGGTAACCCTTTGAGTGTCTTGGGCTAAGTAGTGTTTTTACTTTACTATGTATTATATTTAACTTATTTACGATTCATTACTACTTTGATTTTTGATAATGTAAATATTTGTACAAATACATTAGTTGACTTCATTTCATATCAAAACATTTGATGCTTGCATTATTCAAGCCAGAAAACTTGAATTCATATAGACGTTTGGTAAAGAGAGTCATGTTCATCAGACATCGCAAACATTGAACTTTGAAGATCTATTTGGATTCATTATAACACAAATACTCCCATCGCTATACTCATTGTAGACGTACACTTTTAACTTCATATTATTATTGAATGTCTATGGCTATGCACACACACATTTTTTATTATATTTTAATAAAACGGTGTTTTGAACTGAACGAGTGATTTTTTTATTTTGAGAAGTGTTATATATAACCTCGAAAAATACCTATGTTTTTTAAAATGCAGTTTGATTAAGGTGAAAAACATTTTTGCCTTTATCCGTTCACACGGCTAAAAGCATGCGCACGACTACAAATTCTCCTCATTCGCATGGCTGCACGTTTCAGGCGTGGATTTTTCCCTTCCTAAAACTGTGCGCGCGGTTCCAATTTACCCACATACACATGATGGACCCAAATTTGAAAATTTTCCTATAAATAAGGTCTTTTCCTTGCATTTAAAATTATCGAAGTTCCTATGTACTTCTCTACTACTGAGAGAGTATTTTTGAGGTTGAGAGAGTTTCAATTGATTTTATTTATTCAAAACTAATAGTTCCTTCCAAATTTGAGAGAAAATATAGATCTATACTTTCGTGAGGAATTGTGAGTGTTTTGAAATTAGCTCCACTTAGACTTAATTCAATCTAGTCATTCTACATCAGAATTTAAGATATACACTCCAAGATCTAATGCGGTGGTGCTTGATCTATTGGAGAGTTCAAACATGGTGTGACTCTAAGGAAAAGAATGTGACTTATTTGTTCATTCGAATGAAATTTAGACGGATCGCTCATCATAAATTTGGGAGAGTTAAATGTTCATTAATAAATTCTTATTAGGGAACAAGAGATAGTTATCTTCTTGCATTGTATAAAATATTTTCAAATTTAATGAGAGATTAGGGTGCATCGAGGTTTTTTACCCCTAGGTGGGGTTTTTCCTCATAAATATGTCTTGTGAATTGTTTTTGTGTTGTTTATCTTGCTTACTTTATCTATATCACACACATCATTTCGTTCTAGTTTACATCTTGATTAAATCATCAATTTGACCTTAGGATTTGCATATAGTGTTTGTTTAAGTACAACACTAAATATATAACCCACCAAACCCTCAATTTTTAGTTGGGTTAGTCACATGCTAGGTTGAGATATCATGCAAAATTATGAGATATATTAGTTTTAATCTTGTTAAATGTTTATAATTGTTTAGATTTGTTTTAGGATTGATTTAGTATGTTGATTCACATGTGTAGAATGATGATATTATGATTCTAATCTATTTAAAATGTTAATCTCATAATTAAGAAGAACCCTTATTAAACGCATGTTGAAATTGATGATTAAGCCCTTATTTGGATGGATTTAACCTTATTAATGATTATATAATGTTAAAAACATGTTTAGGAATCCAAAGAGATGATATTTGAGGTATTTCAGGACTGATTATACGTTAGGATAGCCCTTAACTAAGATCTGGTGTGAATAAAATTGATTATGTTAGGTTCTGGGAAATTTTTTATAATACATCATTTTGGGAACCATTATTAGGGCCTATCAATCAAGTCCTAAGGGGGACGATCGATCAGGGGGCAAATCCATCGGATCCAACCTAGTCTGATCAATTGGGTTTGCTGTCGAATGACAATTTGCTAGTTTTCAAATATTTTGACACATAGACTTGAAGTTTGACCTATGATTTTCCTAAAGGGTTTTAGATAGCTGGTTAAGGTTTTGATCCTATATTTTTTGTACAGATTACGGTTTAGGGATTGAAATTATATTTGGAGTACATATAGTCTAATATGTATGGTTATGGTGGTAAACCATATTCATTTACGCATATTGATACATTATATGATTGTGTAGTATTTATGGATGCACCATGGGTGTGTGTATTCATGGGGAATCAATCAGTGAGGATTAAATGGGATTGTTCGCAAAACTGGGTACTACGCCCCTGGATGATGTTACAAATTGCGTATATGTCTATATCATGACCCTATATTTAGTTTGTAAATCATCTTGCGAGTGGGAGAAATAGGAGTCTTGATATATCTTGTACTCTTTGTATGTGATTACAAATGGAGCGACGACATAGTGATCTGCAATTTTCTTAATGTACGTATTTTCTGCAATCCGTTACCTTCTATGGATTGAACTAATAGAGGCATAAGAGGTCCTTTAAGGTTAGACCCTTCGTATGATGTCGATATATATAAGTAGTTGGTCCAACGATGGACATATTCAAATGAGGATTTGGATTGTGATACTATATTTACTATGATTTGATTTCTGATTGTATTATGAGGTAGTAAATGGGTACAACGTATGGTTGTTACTCTAAGTACACAACAAGAGTTATATTACCATGGTGTATCCTTAAAATTAATTCATGTAACTTACTTGTTAGTTTTAGGAATAGGATTCACACGTTGTAGCTATGCTTAGAGTAGTTGAACATATAACTAGGATATACCTTAGACACAAGTGGTTTTGGTGCAAGTGTTGGTGGGACGACATGTGATGGAAATGATTCTATTATTTAGTAAAGTAAGACATCTCTTTCAAAATATGGGGAGTAACTCATTTTTTTCATAATTGTTTTTAGGTGTTCTTTAGCTAAAGCAACAAGGTTAGGCAATGAGACTTGCATTCAATTGATTATTTAGATATCTATTAATAGGATATGACATTTATTTCTTTTCATTATTTCATTGTATTAGACTCTTATGTTGTTTATTCACATGGAGATTTTATTTATAGGCCCTTGATGGGTTCCAAATTTATTCATTCGATTTTGAGGCATTTGGTGTTGTAGACACTTATTTATTTTTATTTATTGAGTTTCGAGACTCACATTTATTATCTAAGTTAATTCGAATAATTTATTTACTCTTATGGATAGTTTAGTTCTATTTATTAACCGTTGATGTTGAGAATTGTATAAATTATTTTACATCCCCTATCTTGTCGTATAGGCCTGGACATCTGATACATGAAAAAAAGAGCGTTATAGATATCATGTTTTTTATCATGTCAAAAAGGGGTGTAAGGAAAAAATTACCAATTGAGTCCGTTGTATGTTTATTTGACTTATTCTCGGATCAAAACACGTTTGAGTCATAGGTTGTATTTTTTATTGTCATGATCCCACACAGAATATAACGTATTGAAGTTTATTGAAGACATTGCGATAAAGCTTCAAGGAATTAATCATCCAATTTTATTGTGCATATTTCTCGTCTTCATTTAATTGCATTCCGAGATCACCCAGGTATGAATGCGAAATTTTAATGGGACTCGAAAAATGTTTTAAATAGTTTAAGGATGTTATTTTATTAAAGAAATATTTTTAAAGTGTTTTTAAAGTGTTTAAAAATGTTGACACTTCATTTTATTCTGAGATAAGGATGGATCAGAGTTGTATAAAATGCAAACTCTACTATTTTTGGTCCAAACGACATCAATGGTCATTCAAGTGAGATAGCATGTCATTCGAACAACATGTCAATCTCGTTCGAGCGACAAGCTATCTCGTTCGAATGATGCGCCGCCTCAAGAAAATTATTTAAGGCGTGTTTTCTAAGAATTTCGTCAAGTGTGCAATATGGAAAAATAGTATATAACCAGTACGTATTCTGTACATGTTTTCTAAGGTTTTGTACGTACAAAACATCCTTAGAGTTTCAAAGATCCAAGATTTTATTATCATTTGCGATTGTGATCTTTTTTTTGCACCTGTTGGAGTTTGTTCTACACTTTAAAGAACATCGTTGGGTTTTGCGGATAAGAAGTAAAGGAGTTCGTGTTTCTATTTCGTAGATTTCCAAGCTACATCGGTCGACACCGAGGCATTCAGGATGTGACTGCTGTGGACAGGTATCGCGGAAGGATTCGCATGGGCACTGTGGAAGAATTGTTAAAGATTTGAAGAGCCTCAAGTCTCGCGGGAGATTGAGTCGTTGAGTAAGACTTGTGTCTTTTCCTTGTAAATCCACATTCATAATGATTGTTTTGCTTGGGCCGTCCGATATTTTTTCCCTTTGTGATTTCCTCGTACATTCGACGTTGTGAGCTTTCTTTTCCTTACTTTACTTTCTTTAATCACTAGATGAATGTTTAGGATTAATCAAGATAAAATTTGGTTAAGTTAAAATTGGTTCACAATTTGGTGAACATAAAATTTTGTAAAAGGTTTTCAAAAAGAGAAAGTTATTTTTTTCCATCCTTGAAACTCATTCGATTTGAAAAAAAGGGACCTACAAGGGGAGACACAACTTGAAAATAATGATATGATTTTGGTGGAGTTTATTGTTCTCATTTCTCATGTTGGTTTGTATTGATATTTGTTTATAGAGAACTCTTGAGCAGGGTGAGCTGCTTATTATGTGGTCATACCAGCATGATTGTTTATTATTTGTCCATGCTTTGTAGGCATTGACATAATGCATTCAGACTCGACCAAGATTTAGAGTCGATTTTGGTTTTTATGTGTCAGTCATTAGAATTTTTTAGTGTTGTGTTATCATACACTCCTTATTGGATATATCGCGTATCAAAAAAACAATTCTTTCATAATTAATCCCATCTCTTGATTTTCAAATAAACGCCAGAGGGAGAGACCCAATTCTATTATATTTCCTTGCGTATTGTTCGGCTTCAACAGTTCAACACATTTACAAGCTTCTGACCCAACTTAACATTGCACACATACAAGTTTTGATAAAACGTTCTTTTGGACTTGAAGTGATTTTCAAAATATTTTTTTTTAAAATTTTTAAAGTTTTTTGAAAATTTGGGCTATGTTGATTTAAACCATCACAAAGCTACAAATTAGATCTATTCTGCATAACCATGTTCACAACATTAATTTACAAGCATGTGCACAATTTTAACGAACACATGACAAATCCACATGGCATAATGGGGGCCTATTAGATTTGTACCATGCGCGGGGAGGTCGAAAAACTTTTTGTTCCATATAAATACAGTTTTGGCACTTAAGTTTCATAAGTTTTGGCCCATAAAATTTTGGATTCCATGTAAAAAAAAAATTGCGGGAATTTATTTTTAAACCCTAAATTCTTTGATTGAACTCTAATTCATATTGGAATCAATTCCATATTTAGATCTGTAACACTCTGCCTAATTAAATACCGGGTGATGAGCCCTTTATTAAATTATAACCAAGGTGAACGGTTGGTTCATTCTTAGCATCACTATCGCAAAAGAAACTTTCCAATTTAAACACCCTAAGTAATTAAGCTAAGTGTCAAAACCATTTAAAACATTATTTCCATTTCATTAAATCCAATTATAAAACCTTTAATAATTAACAGTTTAAGAATCACACAATTATAAAGACTGAAAATGAACACTGAAAAATTTAACCATTCAGGCAACTAATACCAACTTTAAAACCATAAAGGAAAACCATCCTGACAGTAAATAAATCCCAACGAGTAAAATACTAAAGATAAATGAACATAATCTCTGACAAACCCAACTGAATATGGAAATGGGCGACACATGCCCAACTAATTAAAACAGAATGAAGAATGGAATCAACATGGAGGTCGTCTAAGCAAATGGCCTGCAACTCCCACGTAAGCTGCAACATGTCTAGTCCAAAGCATCTAAGCATGATGCCCCTGTGGCTGGGCACCTGTAATATATACATATATATACAACAGCGAAGAGATAACAGGAAACGAGTCAGAGCCCGATTGTAAAATAATTTAAAATTTAGTTTAGCAAGTATTTAAATTGCTTATTGGCTAATGCAACAATCATATTAGTATGCGACACTCACTTGAGAAATTCTCACCTCTCATCTAGTGTGCACACCTACCGCACTATTAACCCCAAAAGTTTAGCTTAACTTAAATTTCTCATAAGGTTTCATGCCAAAAATTACTAGCACTAAGATAATTAATTTCTGAAAGTAAAGTTTTCACTTGAATCTTATTTCATTATAAAATATTCCAGTATTGTCTCAAACTTTTCAAACACTTATAATATAGTCGGAGTATTTATTCATTACTTAACTACTTTTATTCACAGTAGAAAGTTCCTAGTTTTATGTCTATATATATTAATCACACATATAATATATATACTATCGGCACCCCATATAAAATTTATGGTGCTGGCATACTCTGTTATCAAGTCCCCGTATCACTCGTACTAAGGGAAATACTAGTTCGGAATCACTCTCGAACTGTATTAACAACAAACACATATAAATTGAGGCGAAGCATAGTTCCAAGTCACTAAGAGGTCAGCACATACCCTCACGTCTCTTAGGACCGTCTGACTATCAATCAGATGGCCTGTACCAAGAAGTCCTATGTTCTAGGGTACAAGTTAATATCCCCCATAAAGGTCCCATCGAGATAAGACTATTCCGGTGCGGTAACCTCAGTGATAGCAAGTAACGCGTGCATAATTTTTACACATATATAGGATATGCAAAAACACAATCATATATATATATATATATATATATATATATATATATATATATATATATATATATACTACTATTCCCATTTCTAAATTCGGTACACCCACGACCCATACTCATGATATTCGTTCTTAGTTCACATTACTCGATTATCCCGTATAACGACTCGTCTCTTTTAATCTTATTTATAAGTTATTACATACTTACTTCTTATCACTCGTAGTATCCTATCTCCCTAAGTATAATTTCAGTAGGCGCTCTCTTATTTTTTAACGTAACTTCCTTACAAGTCTCACTCCTTTAGTTACAAGTTCCCATAATTTCTTATGCGTAAATTACTCCCCGTTAACCCTAAATTATTCTTACATTAAATGCTCCCTTTTTACTAAATCCTATTGGTCCTCTTTATGTCCCAAAATGTTCTAACAATAATGCTCAAAGGTTACTACTCATTTTAATCGAAAAAACTATTTAAAAGAGGAATATGAATTTTCCAGGAGGGGTCGATCGATCGATGGAAGGGTATCGATCGATCGATAATCGATCGATCGATGCTCTTTGGTCGATTGATCGATCAAGTAGTTATGGCTAAACTGTAGAAAACCCAGTTACGAAAATCCTTCTCCAAACTCAACCAAATCATCATATTTAACTCCCAAACTCCCAAAAAATGATACTACAAGTGGTATATACCCAAATATATAATTTTCTACGTAAAACATATGAGTTTTCATCAAGTATAATAATTTAAAAATGGCAAAATCTATATAAACCTCAAGAACCCTAATCTTTTCTTTAACTTTTAATTCTTCCAATTCTTTTTCCATATTTTCTACTCCCAACTCAATGAAAATTCGTGGTTTATCCCCTACATGTGAATTAGATTTCCAGAATATGATTATTACCTCTAGAACATGCGAATTCTAGTCTCCAATATATGCTTTCTTTCATGAAACTAGTTCTAATCAACCATAGACTAACATAATTGAAGCATAAACTAAAAATAAAGCAAGATAGATACTTGCCTGAAAATCTTTTGTTTTTGATTTGTGGAACAAAGTGGTGTGATTGTGTTCCTCGTCGCGCGATCTACACTTTGGCGGTGACGGCGGTGTAAACAACGAAGTTTTTGGCCTAGAACTCCTTGGAAAGATTCTCCACTTCCTCTCCAATG
Organism: Sambucus nigra; assembly: GCA_949130495.1. Classification (NCBI taxonomy): domain Eukaryota; kingdom Viridiplantae; phylum Streptophyta; class Magnoliopsida; order Dipsacales; family Adoxaceae; genus Sambucus; species Sambucus nigra. The sequence goes on from OX422208.1 coordinate 388,673,111, forward strand.
GCCGTTCTTTGGTTTTTCTTTTGTTAAACCTAGATGACAACTCCTAACATCTGATATACCCTTGGAAAATTCGTGTGTTTAATTGCACAAAAATACGAAATGTCCAAAACGCCTTCCTGGGATGCTAATTAGGCCTAAAAATTCCCCGAGACCCAAACTAAACCCCCGAGTACATTATTTTGACTATCTCGACCCTTCCAGACACATTGGCGCAGTCAAAATAACCATACGGGTGACTTACAATTTATTCATTTTTAATAATGCTAATTTAATCCTGACACGATACAGGCGTGTCCCGATTTAATTTTTCCAAAATTGTCAAATTATATACTCGTGATAATTTTAATAAATTCGATTACACATCTTACTTTGTCCAATAAGTAATTTTTTTTAACAAAATCCCAATAATTACTAACTCTCATCATGCTAGTAAATATTTAAAATAATTTCTAGATTAATATTAAATTAATATCACAAATTAAATTTAATAAAGCCCTAAATTTAAAAGTCATAAAAAGAATACGGGGTATTACAAGATCTAAGGCTATATCTAATAAGTTTGAGTAATTATTGGAGAAATTGGCTCTACCCATGCGCACGGAGGCCTAGAAACGTTTAGCTTTCCTATAAATACCATTTTTTCACCGAAGTTTCATAAGTTGAACAATTGAATTATCATCCAAACTATTTTTGAGAAGTTTTATAGAGAATTCCCTGCAATTACTCATATTCTTCTAAAATTAAGAGAATTGACCAAATCCATACTTTATCTATGCCTTGTTAGGTTTTTATTGTGTGAATTACTTTTAAAACCATACAATATTTGATTCAACTTCAATTCATATCAGAATCAATTCCATATTTATATTTAAAGCTAAATATAATCATCTTGATCAATTCGTTAGATGAATTGGCTCAAGGTCTTGATACTTCAAAGGAGAATGGGCTTCCTCGCATTCTTGATGGATTTTTAGGCTTTACTTTATTTTTACATGGGAAGATCAAATGTTCATAGGTAACTATCTGTACATGATCAAGTGAGAGATAATTTCCTGCATTTTCTAAAATTATTTTGGAAATTGGATAGTAGATATGCATCCACCTAGGCTTTTTTTCTCCTAGGTTGGCTTTTCCTCATAGAATATGCATCCACCTAAGCTTTGTTTGATTATTTATAGCATGAATTGTTAAATTAGATCATAATTTGGTATTTTAGTTTGACTTTTAAAGTCTCTTACCTAGTTAATTGACATTAATAAGTGTAAATATTGGCACGTGTGTGTGAGTTGCAAGTTAAGTCACTTAAATATGTTCTTAGGATGTAAAATATCCTTCACACTTGTTCAATTTCTATTTGACGTGTTAAAATTGGTACTCTATAAGTTTTCTCAAATATAGGGTGTTGGATTTCACAGTTAAAACAAAATTGGGATCAATTTGGTTTATACCATACTCACCCCCTAGGATATTAAGATATGTGCACATAAATCTAATCCACGCCTTTTTAAAAGAGTGTTATGTTACAAAAAATCGGGCAGAGTTAAGCACATGGGACTACTTTTGGAATTTTTCAATTTGATGAATGATCTATGTTGTCATATCTTATAATTAATTTTCAGATATATGTTTTCATAGTCATTTGATTACACGTTGGTATATTTTGACGTTTTTATTAGAGAGTGACAATAAAACAAGAACATGATATTTTTTTTGGTTATTTGAGCATTTGTCATTTAATTATTGTAAATGTAATTTTAATATTTCCAGCCATTGGCCACACAAGTTGTGTCATAAGTGATAGATTTGATTCACATGCTTGTAATATTATTTTTTGTGTGTTTTTATAAACAAACAAAGGGAGAGATTCTAACAGTATATGTATACTAATTTTCCTATAAATTTTAAATTGTATTCTTTGGTTGACCAAAACCCACTTTGAATGGTAGTCCAAGGGGTCTCCAAAATGATTTGTATGAATGATTTCAAGACAAAATTCACTAAAACTTTGGAACTTTTAGGGATAATATAAAAGGACTCCAACAACTTAATATTTACCCCTTAGTTAAATGTTGTCTTAAACTGAAAGATGTTTTAATATAATTTCAAGTTTTGAGAGATTTCAAAATACATAATGTATTTATAAAACATATATAAAAAATGCATTCTTGTGTATTTAGAAGACTTATTCTTCGTGAACACAAACTCATGGAAGAGAACATCGATGGGGAACCCAACGCGATATCATAGTTAATTCACCGCCTTAGCCTTTAGTCATTTTCATAAATTATAAACTGAATATATTTCCTTGTTCACTAGAATAACGTGTAAAGAAAACTAGGAAAAAAATGTCATTAAGAAGTCTAGAAGTAGAGGAAATTTCTAATTTGAATATTAAGCACCCGAAGAATTAAAAGAATAATGAGATATAAGATAGTTTTTCTCACACAGTTTGTGTGTCTTAGGAATGCTTGCAAAAGGCCTAAGTGAAAGTGGTTTCACTTTGAGTTATTCGGTCACTAAAAGAAGTAACTCAATAGTCTCAATTTTAGATGTATATTTCATTACTACTCATATCTAATGTATAAATGTCGTAGTTAATAATTGTGTCCATAACTTTTCGCAAAGAATCTATGAAACTATGCGGCCTACTGGAGGAGAGATATACATGACAATGAAATATGATACGAGAATAATTAAAATTGATATAGGAATTCATGTAAATTTTATTAGTTATAGGACTTTACTTTCAAAATATTTTCTTTGTGTACCTTTCTTTAGAAATATTGAAACTTCATATCCTAAGTTTGAGTCATGATTGATATTTTTTTTATATTTTATCAGAAACATATTATTAAGAAAGAACCAAATATTTTTACTATATTGGTATATATGTAAATAGTTTTATATGTTTAATCCAAAATCGTTAGCAGGGCAACTTTATGGTATATTTTTTTAGATAAAATTCTAATTTTGGAGGCAACACGAGGTGTCACTTCTATTGCATCAATTTAGGCATTATCATGTCATAATGAGAGCGTTGTTGGTTGACCATGGTGGATTATGTTTGACACAACTCATTTGGAGGCCAGTGTAATGCTCCGTATTTTATGTTTTTTTTTATAATTATTAACTGCTTTATAATTATATATCACTTGTGATATTTGGTATATGATTATGTAGATTGAGTTGTTGCATATATAGTATTACATGATGGTGTAGATTGAGTTGTTGCATATGTAGTATTACATGATGGTTCATTTCTTGGATAAATATTATTTATAGTTAGAGTAACTATTTAAAATACACCTTATATGATGACTAAGTAACTGACTAGCTAATACTAATTTATTAAGATAAATATTTAGTGATGTAGTCTTATGAGCAGTTATGGAACTAAGTGTCGAGGGTTTCCTTGTCCAGATTATTCCCTCAGCATTGAACCCCAACGATTGTGAAGTAGGTTCTTATAATAAAGATCCACAATTAATTATTTAATAACTACGTTTTAATTAAAAGCGACACATATTGACAAATTAATAAATTTAATTAAATAATTAACTCTATAAGATCTTAACTTGTAGGAAGGTTTATAACATGTTTAAAAATCCCAAACTGAGTTAAAAATAATGGAAATATGTGTTGGTACAAGTTTGAGACCATTTAGGGCCTTTCATGATTAGCAAAATATAGGGTCCTAGCCTAGTTATGAAACTAACAACTAATATAAGTTAATTAGTGTATGTGGTAATTTCCTACAATGTTCGTATTTAATGCACACAAGCTAAATAAGGAAAATCACCCAAGAGGGGGGATTGCAAAAGCACATAACACAAGAATATGCGTGGTTCATCAACGTAACTACGTCCATGGGGCTTGGGGTTTCTCTTATATTAACTTAGAGAACAAGTCGACAGAGTTGTAGTACTACTTGATATTACAATCTCACATGCCCTTCCCCAATAGGGACGTGTTTACATTTATAGAAGATCTTAAGAGAGTCCTAGATCAATTAATAGCCATCCCTAGAAGTTCAGACCTATCTCTTATCTCTTCAAGCCATCCTAAGGTATATACATTAGAGAGTTCTTCGTGAAATGGATTCTCAATTGACTTAATATATAAGGAACTTGTGGGCCCATGCTGAACACGCGTAGGTCATGTTCCATTTTAATTCTATTCCCCAAAATTAGAATAACCTAAAACTCATAAAATGCTCTTGAGAACCTTATCATCTTAGGAGTAAGAAGAGGTATATCCCAACTTTGAATATTGGAGGTTTGTAGGGTTAATTTCAATGATCCCCTTTGAGGCAAGTTTACTTTCAGTAAAACTAGAACTAGATTTGTGTTGTGATAATGATTATGTATTGAAACATGTAGGAAATATTAAATGACTGAATTATTTAACGATTAAAATATATTTTAAAATTAATTTAATTAAGTTAAGAACCCTAGTTTGATTAGTTGATGAACACATTAACTAGTTTGATTGAATAAAAAAAATGATGTAAGGAACTTTGTAATCTAAAAATGGAAACTTTTTATTTGTAATGTACACACTATAATCTTTAAAAGTCCTATGTTAATTTAATCAATTGACTTGAAGTCGTATGTCAATTTTACCCAGTGAATCGAGGAGATGAAGTTAGGTTTAGATTGATAATATGGATTTGAATCGTTAATCTTGCTATAGTCACCTTTATTAGTGTGGAAACATGTTATAAAGAATAAACATTATTCTATATATTTTGAGGAAGGGGTTTGGTTGTTGTTTAGAGGATTTAGGTTGAATTTGGGAGGTTTCTGGCCGCCATTGATGTACATTGGGATTAACTAAGCCACACAGATCCTACGAATCAATCTACACCAAGATCAAATCGATTCGAATGGGCCAATCGATCCTTCTTGAGCGGATCGATCTGGTACTGCAGGCTTGGCCAATTTTGGTTGAATTTAGGTTTTTAAGCATTATAATTAAAATCGTTAATTCCGTAAATTTAAGGGTAAATTAATATTATATTATAAAACAAGAGTAGGGATACCTGTATTTGTAATCGAGGCGTGGGACCTTGTTTCCATTTATTAAAACACCACTATCCTAATAAACCCCCAAACCCCATGAACAAAATGTTTCGGGAGCAAAATACAAAATATAAAAAACCAAAAAGATTCCAAAATAGAATCTGGGGGCCTTTTGATCGAACGTTTAAAGGCCACCATACTTTTAACGAAATAGGAATCCAACCCTGGTAATCATTATCAAATCCCCACGAATCTAACCTTATCCATACACATGTCACACCACTTTCATCCAGCTTACACTTCGCAGCCTGGATGACCGAATGGTTAAATGACCCAAATCAGACCCTATAAATAGAGGTCCCCACCAATCTTGAAAAGCACCTAAAAATCCAACGTTGGTTTGATTTTCTAACTTTCTTTGATCTCGAGCTCCTGAGATATACTTAAACTCATTTTGAAAAATCCCGAAGATGTTTGTACTTTAAAAAAGTCCCTTTCCCCTCAAGGAAAGTTCGTACTTTCGCGGAGTCACTTCCCCCGAGTGAAGATCGTAATTTTGAAAAGTCTCTTCCTCTGAGAAATAGAGGCGAACCTCTCTGCGTATTCTGTGAAAGTCAACATTTCTAAATGAAGCTCTGCCCGATTATATAGAGCTCTGCCCAAATGGGCACCTCAAATGGGGACATTCCCCAGGGAAAACTTCAGCTCACGCTACAAGGCTAAAGAAACTCTACATTAATCTCGAGGAAATACCCCATATATAGTGATAAAATGTCCATATTTGTTTATCTCATTTAGCTCGACCCCTATTTAGGGGATGGAGTATGCACTTTACACCGTATTCATTTTAAAGCTCGGTTTCTAACCTAACACCTTTGTTTATTGAATTGACATGCTCATATGTTATATAAATACTAATCAAACGCCATAACAACTAAATGTAAACATTAAAAACATACTTTTTAGAACTGTTCTCAGGAAAGTGTTAGAGAGGAAAGTTAGCCCTAAACTTTGCACATACCAAAGCCTAAAATTCAGCTATTCCCACTGCTTCTCCGAGCGAACAAATCTCGACGCTACAACGGCACCCCTGAATATGAGTTTTTATACAAATACTTATGAAACATCGACCTTTGATAAACTATTTTTTAACATATAAATATCTTAATCCAACAAAATGGAAATTCTATATTAAGTACTAGGCTCCACAAATACTGTAATGTTGTATATTGTATACTCGGTATCCCATTGCCTACACTAGTAAATATGTCCCGTTTGTTGGAAGTACGTAGGCTTTTATCCTAAGTCCCCTTGGGTATATTGGTGCTATACCTATCCAAAACTCATGAAGCCCAATCCTTATAATATGTCTCTTGATGTATTATCTATTAGGGATGCATCCGTCCCTAGTCCAAATACATGGAGTAATCATCTCGAGGACTATGACACCTTCAAGAGTTTATCCATGTCAATGAGGAATAATTATACCGCTGTCGGTGACTTCTGGTCCACTCTAATACTAAATACTCCCTTATCCCCCCTTCTACCTCCAAAAAGGTCCAAAGTTTCAATAACACCTTCGAGTAAGTGATCTCCCAACGGTGATGGATGTCCTTGTTGACAACTTCGAGTCAACTCCCATTCTGAACCTCCACTGAAACTACCCTATGTCCTATAGATAGCTTCCCCCCTCTTAAGCTAAGTCTTACACTTACACACACATCACATTAGAATATGGGAACAATTGAACTATGCAGGATTTTTCTCATGGCTACATGAGTACGTAGGCACAATACCGATGCCTTCTAATGAGCACAAGCCTCGATAATAAATATCATGATATATTTTCCCCACCAAGATGCATCTGTATGTAATATCTCTTATCCATTTCTAACTACAATGAGATATCAAAGTATCTTAAAGACATGACCTCTCACACACATCAATCAAAATGTGCAAACACATACACACTAATCACAACCGAACTACGTAGGCTTTGATCGCATGGCTACACGAGTACATTAAATGCAATACAAAGTGCTTCTCATGAGCACAAGCCTTGATAATATGTCTCATGATATGTTTTCCCAATAGATATGCGCCCATCTCTTATCACCCATTCATTATCTCTCACATATTACAATGAGATATTAAACTATCTCAAGCCGTGAATTCTCGTGCATATTTACATACACATTAACGACCACTCATTTCCCAAGACAAGGTTACTCGCACACTTACATACATACTAAAGACCACCCGTTATGTGAGTACAAAGTCATACACAAGCACTCTTAGGCACCCACACCCGTTTAAGTGATGTTCCTACCCCTCTCACTCAGACCGTTTTCCTACCTAAGCACATATCTAGGGTTTAAGGGATTCTTAAACTAAGTTAGCTAAGTAAATTTTAAAATAAACTAAAAATTAATCAAATAACTTCAAGAACAATAATAAGCATATAATTAAGGAAGCATAAAGAACAAGTGGGATGCCTATCACCTTCCCCACTCTTAACACGGTTCCTGAACCCCACAAAAAGAATCTTTTGACAATTGCAAGACTAAACCTACCTTAGGATTATCCCTAAAGGACTAAGCCAAACTTTTTGTTTATTTTTATATAAAATAAACTGGTGACTCTAAACAACCGACAACCCCTCACACGGAATACACACTTAGGTCCAGGCCTAAAACTAGGGGCGTGCACCAAAAACTAGATATGGTGCTAAATAACTTCCAGGGGGAATAACTGACCCACTTTGAACCTTCCCATTTTTCTTATTAATATATTTACTTCTTTTTAAGTAATCGTCAAACTATTCCTATATTCAGTAATATGTTCTCGACATCTTTTTGGGATATTCTTGATTCAATAATCCTTGAAAACACTCTTCCCATATATCTAGAATTTTTTTATCGTTTGTTAATATATTTTGAGTTATGTATTTAATACACTTAACTGGACCCATATCCCTTGTCAATTTATATATTTCCTTTTCACCTTACTTAGTAACTAATTTACTATAAAGACTATCTAGTGCGTTTTGTTGTGCATTTCTAATAATATTTTTTACTTCACTTTTAACTTCTTGTACTTTTTTAAATCTTCTTGTTGTCTACTCTTTTGCCACTCTTTAAAACTTACTCTTTTCTTTTTTATTATCTTTTTCACTTCCTCATTCCACCACCAAGTCTCTTTTTTAGTGAATCCTTTTCCTTTAGTCTCATATAAAATTTTCATACCTATTTTCTCAATATCGTTATTTGTTCTTGACCAAATGTTGTTAACATTTTTGTCCCAAGTCCACTTCATGTTTAATAGGAACTTCTGACTAAATCCTATCTCTTTTCATCCTTTTAAATCCTTATACTTTATAGTTTGATAACCTATTTTCTCTTTTTGGTACTTAAATCCTTTAATAGCTAAATCTATTACTAATAGGCGATGTTGCTTTGTTAAGCTTTCACCTGGTATGACTTTACAGTCTTTGCATGTGCTCAAGTCTCTTCCTCTAAGTAAGAAATATTCTATTTGAGTTTTATTCTCTCCGCTTTTAAATGTTATTAAATATTCGTCCCCTTTTTAAAAAATATTCTTGTTAATTCTAGATCGTATGCCTTAGCAAATTCTAAGATAGTTTCCCCTCCTTTATTTCTCTTACCAAAACCACAACTTCCGTGTATCATTGGATAACTATCCCGATCTACTCATACATGTCCATTCAAGTCACCTCCAAAAAATATATTATCATGCATAGGAATTTGTTATAATACTTCATCCAATAATTTCCAAAATAATTTCTTTACAGTATCATCTAAAGCTCATTGGGGAGCTTAAGCACTTATAGCATTCAAAATTATTTTATCGAAGACAATCTTAATGTTCATTAATCTGCATCCCCATCTTTTAACATCTACTCCTTTATCTTTCATATAGTGATTAACAACTATACTTACCCCATTTCTCCCTCCTGAATAAAATAATTTATAACCTTCACTTATCTCTCTAGCCTTTTCATCCTTACATTTAGTTTCTTGTAGGCATGCTATGTTGATTTTTCTCCGTTTTAAGGTATCAATAAGTTCTTTACACTTTCCATTTAGTGTTCCTAAATTCCACGTACCAAATCTAATTTTATGTATGTTATTTTTAATTACACTTCTCCTTTTAACTAGAGCATCCATGATCAAGATTTGACATAAATTTTACAGTCGGCTATCAACATGACACTAACTCACCTTGTTTCACATCCAAACTTGTGCACCAGCAATGGTAGAGCCAGAAAATTAATAAATTAGTTATTAGGTTAATTAAATCAATATTAGTATAAATTAATTCACTAAAATAATGTGCTGAAACAAAAGTCATAAATATGCTGAAATAATACACCGCACCTCTCCGTATGATAAAATATTAATAATTATAGACAATAAAATTACGGACGATAAAACTATTAAAGAAGAAAACTCCAGTTATATTCAACAGTCGTAAACAAAAATATATAAAATTCCATGCAAGTCAAATAATCACGAAGCACTAAAAATTTATTGTAAAGGGAATGCCACACCTGGGTAAAGGCAGATTTGTAATAATGCATTGTCTTGAAGTGTTACCATCACAATACACAGCTCTCCAATAGTAGTGATCGTTAAATATTTTATTTTTCAATGTGGTACAAAGAAAATAAATAGGAAATAAACTGTGACTAACACCAATCACTACAAATTTGCTTAACCCAAAAATGTCGTCATCATCGTCGTCGTCGTCATCATCATCATCATCATCCTTGCCTTATTCCCATCATATGGGGTCGGCCATATGGATTATCTTTTTCCATTCTAATCTATTATAAGAAATATTTTCATTTAAGTTTAAATCCTTCAGATCTCTCCTAATAATTTCCTCCCATGATAGCTTAGGATGACCCCTTCCTCATTTACCCTCAGTTTTTAATAATCTTCCTCTTGTTATAGGTGCATCTACTGGTCTATGCAAAACATGTCCGTACCATCTAAGTCTAATTTTTATTAATTTAAGCTATTAATTCCTACCATCCATTCGAGCATCCTCATCTCACTAACGTGGAGACTTTGTTCATTTTTTCTGTAAATCCCAAAATTGCGCTCCATAGGAGGTCGCTAGCCTAATAACTGATCTATAAAATTTTCCTTTTAATTTATTAGTTGTCCTCTTATCAATAATCAATAATTAGCAATAATTAGTAAATCACAAGGCAACAATCAAATCCTATATCAATTCAAAATCAGAAAAATAAAATCACTAAATCGCAAACCCAAAAATGATTTCAATTGGCGGAAATGAAAACCCTGATATGAAAGACTACAAGCCGTAAAATTAAATCTATCGACCAAAAATTAGCAAAGAGTTGGTCTTCAAAACGATTGAAATGTAAAGGAATTTGTGGTGTGAAATTTAAAGAAAGATTTTGTATGGAAAAAGATTTTGAAAAATGTTAAGAAAATTTACCACTGTAAAACAAACAATAAACGACACCGTAAGGCAACACACAACAAAAAATAACCAGTACAACACAAACAATAAAGAACTATTGATAAAAAATGTTGATTTTATCAAATTACCGGAGTTATTTTATCAGATTATCGGTGTTATTTATTTTCCCAATACGTAAAAGATTGATTTGAACATATGATATGTTTCGAGATAATGAACCCAAGACTATCAAAATCTAGTCGACCTGATGAGTTTCCTATCGTTTTAAAACCTGGATGGAAAATAAAAATCACACAATAAACCAGTACGATCTCTTCAAAATCGTGTTAATTTTCCTCACCAAATTTCAAAAATGGATCTAATAGATTCCAAAACAAATCTAAATTTTTTTATTCAAACGAATCAAAAGAACAAGTACGTTTGGAGAAGTCATTAGAAATGACTAACTAGAGAGAGTCGTAGGGACTAATCAGTATAGCTATAGGGATCAACCGACGGGGATCCACAAAGTAATCAATCATAAATAAATTACCAGGAATACATAGTAAAGCAAATTATTTCTTACTTGGGTAAGGAAGATTAAATCTCTTAATTGAATCCTCTTAGTGGTCCTCTTGTTTTCCCAAAATTTTCCTTATTTTGTTATCCCCAAATATCCTCTACTATCTAGGTTTGGTCTTGTGTTTTGAGTATGCTATTAACGAGCATTAAGTCTCTATCTAATCCTCTAATCCTGTAGGTCTCCTATGGGACTAATTTAGAACCTCTAAATGTGACCCAAATACTACCTAGATAGTCCCAAAACATAGCGTAAATGGGTACCTACCCCTAGGGCCCCAACCGACACACTATAAACACCACTCCGAACCTCTATATCACATAGAGCTCAGTCCAACGATACTAACTCACAACATAAAAATATATCATCACATTATTATTAATTTATAAATCCTACACATATAATTTAATTTCTCAGTATTAAATTAATGACAATACACAAATTAAATATCTTAACAATTCACACAATTGTCATGCACACAAGTAATAATAATTTGAATTAAAAAAATAAATACTATTCATAATAAAAATACAGGGTATTACACTTTTGAATATGAAAACCAACTAGAATAAGAAGGTTGAATCAAACTAAGTGATCAAGGGGTGATAAAGGCTTGTAAGATTCATCACTGAATATTGAGAGGTTAAGAAATGATTGTAAAGATTTGAATGATCGTTTATGATAAAACATTCAATCAATAACCCCTCCAAACACCCCCAAACAAATAAGTTCTCCCATATAAGCTAGAATAAACTAAAATGCACACTTTAAGCAACTTAAACTAGTTTGAGTTTGAGTTGACACAAATTATTTTTATGGTCATGCGTCACTTTGAATCAATGTTGGGCCCAATGTAAACTTTCAAAAACATTTGATCCAAATTTTTAACTCAAAATCCCTTTTAGTGAAGGTATTTGTAGACACCACATTCTACGATACACTAAGTCTCTCCTTAGACCCCTATCACTTCCCCTTTCAACCACAAACCTAGGTCGCACTCCGAGTACCAATCTAGAGGGAGTCGGTGCCCCCGAGCCCCCCATTTGACTCTGGTAAACTCTATAGTCAGAGCAAAAGCTCTTTGAATCTTCAAAGGGAACTGAAACCCCTTTCCAAAGGTCCACCCCTTGCGCAAAACAACATAACCATTTGGAAGAATAGTTAGTTTTCCCCTAAAAATCAATCCGGAGGCCACCGGGCAATCTCAGGCTCCGTTTGACCAAAGTCAACTCTTTAGCTCGAACGAGACTGAATGAATATCCGAAGGGCACTGAATACCCTTTCCAACGATCCACCCCGTGCGTGATTCTGACCTACGTTGCGAATGAATGACCTGTCTCACTCCTAGAGGTCACCGAATGCTTCTGGGCCCTAGTTGACCAAGGTCAACTCTCTGAACCAAGAGAAAATCTTTGAAATGTCTAAGTACACCTCCTAAAATTTCCAATGGTCTATCTTGTGTGTGATTCTGACTTACCATACGGATCAATGATCCGTTTTCGCCCGACGATCTCCTGTCCAAAAGACCGACGTGTGCTTTCGAGCCACATTTGACCAAAAGTCAAATCCCGGACCTAGGAGCGGTCCAAAGGACTCTCGAAGGTATCTGAAGTACCTTTATAAAGGTATGTCCCATGCATGATTCAGATCAGCAGTTTGTGTACTATAATCATTTTTCTCGAAAAGTCTACACAGGATTGCCAATTGGCAGGTCCTGAACACTGCCTATCAGCACAGTGTCAAGGGTTACCTGTCGATAGGCACATCCTGGGGTAGGCCGATCGGTACCCACCCTTGGCCCTATAAATAGGGGCTATGACATCACTCCCCAAAAAGGAAGGAAGTCTATCAGCATCAGTGATCTCAACAACATTCTCTCAAAATCTATGAAGTTCCACATGAGAAGTTTCATCAAGCCTAAATACCAAGGTTCTAAAAAATGCGGGGCGTGATCGAGGCGTGGTGGCCAAGCCTTAAGCCTTAGAAGCCTAGGCGGGCCTTAGGCGTAAAAAAGCGTGAAATCACGTTTAGGCCTTTTAAATATACTTTAATATTTTTTAACCATAACAAAGCTATTAAAATACTAAAATTGTACATATCGTAAAAATATGTCTGAATATTTGCAAATTAAAATACTATTTGATTATTTTGGATGAGATAATGGTCAGGTTTGTAAAAGAATCTTCAAAAGGCGATATATTTTCACTAAAGCGTTGGTTTTTTAAGAGAAAAAGTGCACCTTAAGGGTTTTACCAAGCATAAGGTGTGAAAAGCTTAAGGCGCTCCCAAGCCTAGGCGGATTTTTTAGAACAGTGATAAATACCCATCCTTTTCACACCCAATTTGGCAAATATCCTTCTCTCTCATCAACATTCATGAATATTCAAAGGATTTCATCTAAGATCAAAGATCAAGCTCCAAGGGAAGGTCCAATTCCTTCTCCCTCTTTTTTAATATCTTGTTTTTGCATAAGTTACATTAGATTCATAATCTAGTTTCACTTTAGTTCATACATATTAACATCTACGATTTTATTAGTATATTCCACATACTTTATTTTCCATAAAGCCCCCAAAAACAAATAAAAGAGGGTTACACTCATAAATTCCGAACGGAATTATCCATCACACTTTCTCCAAAAATCAAGAACACATTTTCTACACGTACACACCTAATAAAATTCGATTCCAATCTATGGGATAAACCCCACCCCTATTCTACATTCGAATTATGGGAACTTTGATGACTTTATAGGATACGTAGGCATCTCAGGTTAAAATCCGAGACTCAAGTCCAATTTTCTAATTTTCCAATTTCTCTTATTTTCCAAATTTCTCAAAATCCCACATTTTCATAATTATCATACATATACATGTAGTATGCTTGTTCGCGTTTCATCCCACACATATTATCGTTTCCCAATAACGATCAATATCGCGATGAACTCTCATATTCTATCTTCTACATTTATTATTATTTTGGGAATATTCTTGTGGACGACCTCACCCTACCTTTTCCATGGTATGGGTCAAATGATTCCAATCTCCATTATATAAACACATACACACACTTCACGGGGATGAAGGAAAATATTAACATTTGCCCATGAGAGACCGAAAGGACAAGATGGATGCCTAACACCTTCCCATTCAATAACTTAGCCCTCAGACCTCCAATCTATTTATTTCGTATGCATCAGTTTTGTTCTTAATGTCGCTTCTTGAAGTGGCAACATATTCTTTTCCCTATTTTGTGAAAAATAGGTTGGCGCCTCCATCTCTTTACATTCACCCCACACCAAAGACGATTGAAGCACCTTTCGAAGAGGGGTGTGAGACTGCGGTATAGTTTTTTTCTAGAGGGATCCTCCTCCTTACCCCCGCAAACATTGCGCTCGGGATGGCCCAAGTGGTGACTCCACTGGGGACTTATATTTTTAAGAGGCCAAGACTCTCTTTACATAGGTGTTTTATTTTCTTGTATATCCCCCTATTTTCATGTTCCCCTTTATTATTCATATGTACCTCATGTTTTTACTACTATTCACACACTTGTATAAGAATCTCCATGTACACTTCACACCACATGAACCTAGGATCACACATATCCACATGTTGCACACATCACTTAGAATCCATGCTTAGGTATCACTACCACACACCTCCACTTATATATATCCATTCTCACTTATCACACACTTACTTATAGATAATTACACATCACTCACACATCACTTATCCTTGCTTAGTATATCTTCAATATTTGTACTTGTACCTTGTCCCTATTTGGCATGATGAAGAAAAGGATACTCTCTCCATAAGGTACTAATAAAAAATCATGCATGATTCACACAACATCACTAAAGAGCATTGATATTGACCAAATTGTGTCTCGTTACTGGGGATTCAATTCGTTATGAGCGCTGGTCCGACAGGTCACAGTTAGCCTAAGCGATATGACTCACCTTCCATTGGCCAAGTACCTTCGACGTATATTGAACGGTTCCCCCCGTATCTTACCTCTTGACCGAAGTCATGATGGGAGGTATATCTTAGGGAACTCATTCACGTACATTGAGTATATCCGATTTTCTCTCAAACGTACCGTCCCCATGAGGTATATAGTGAGGCAATTCATGTACACTCATGTATATCAAATGGCTTGTCCACATGTACCGATTTCCCTAAAAACCAAGACGTATATCGTGGAAATCATGCCAAAGTTGGGAACACCTTACAATTGAACCAACCAACTGCATGCCCGCATAAAGGTGTGAAGCCTAGGACACACATGCTAGATTGCCGATTTTGACCCAAAACTCTATCGAAATTTCGGGTCGCATGCCGCCAAATTTTCGCGCAATTTTTAAAATGGGACCCTACCTTTAAGACTGGTTACATGTCCAACCATAGCTTTAAATATGTTGCAAACCCAATTTTTCCAGGCTCGAGTCCTGTTTGGCATTTCATTTTGCATTCAGGTAAACATGATACAAGTGACAACCTAATAAACATAATAATCATGTTGAGACCCGTCTCTCGTATTTTCCCCTCTCTTTACAAAAGTGTCCAAAAAAATTTCTCCCTCATTTATCAAAAATACCAAAAATATTTTCCTCTTTTTCCCTAAAAAAAAGACAATGTTCTCGTCTTTATCTTTTCCAAAAATGTCAAAAATATTTTCCTCCTTTTCCAAAAATAACAAATTTCCCTTTTTCTTTTCCGAAAATAAATTCCAATTTTTCTCCTTCTCAGGTCGATGATATAGCTTTGGCTTGGCTCCCTATTGGCTTCGATCTTCAGTCGAACCACATTGAAGTTCTGTTAGTCCCTTTACTTCTTCCAAGTTCGAGACTCACCTGCCTTCCATGGAGAACACAAATCAGTGCCGAATGTACAGCCGGATTTGTTGATGGTTCTGGCTCAGCTCACTGCTAAAATTGATAACCTTCAAACCTAGGTTCATGAGATGCAAAGAAAATGGGTCCCTATCCCCGAAGATCCTGAGGTCATTTTCCCTCACGCCATGGGTATGCATGCTCCCGAGCCTATTTGGGTTCTTGAAGAATACCATCATGCTCCACGTTCTCCTCCTGCCAATGGGCCCCCACCAGCCTAACTTCCTATGCCAAACATTGCTCAGACCGGGGCTAATTTACCTGTAACTGTTGATCCGAAAGAGGAAGAACTGAGCAAGGTCAAGGAAGACCTCAAGATGTTAACCAAGAAATTCGATGAGGTTAGAATCTTTGGTAACTATATGGACTACACCCACTTGTATCCCTATCCTAAAGCCAGTTTACCAAAAAAATTTAAGATGCCCAATATCGAAAAGTTTGTAGGCAATGGACCCCCAATCGTTCATTTTTGTAGCTATCACCGAGTCATGGGGCTTCTGAGGAAATAACGGCTCAGATGTTCCAGCAAACTTTGAAAGATAGCGCCTTCTGTTGGTTCCTATCCCTTGAAGAATCCAGAATCCGCAGTTAGGAAGACGTCGACCATGAATTCATATCATAGTACTAGTACAACGAGGAGATAGAGGTTACTCGTCGTGACTTAGAGCAACTTAAATAGAACCCTGGGGAATTAGTCAATAACTTTATAGAAAGATGGAGAGGAAAAGCAGCTACCATGACCAATCGGCCTTCCGAAGAAGAACAAGTCATTATTATGAAGAAGAACTTCCTACCTCACGTCCGAGCAATAATAGGAGGACAATACCACCCTCACTTTCGAGCCCCAAGAGAAGTAGGAGTGGAAATCGAAGAAGGTCTTGCCAAGATAGAAGTTGAACTGAAGAAAACCTCTGAGCAGTTTTCTCCTAGAAAGTTTGAAAAGCCTGATAGTACCACAGTTTCTACTATCAATAACATCTCTCAGCTTTCCGCTTTGTGGGCACCGAAAAGTCGCCCAAACTCAATCCGAAAGGAATATACCGAGCTTCACGCTCCTCTCTCCAAAGTCTACCAGACTCCCTGAACCGAAACCCCTTGAACCATCATCCATTACCAAATCTACTTTCGAAAAACTTCAAACTTGATACCCGTTGTGACTTTCACCAAAATGCTATCCATACCACCGACCAATGTTTCCATATCTGAAACACAATCCAAAGCCTAATTGATCGGGGTATCATCGCTTCACTAGCTAATCCTAAATTGAACACTACCATAATCCACTCCCGAATCATGAAAACGCCATCTTCCTAGAAGAAGACTCAGAACTCGACCCATCCACCCAAATTATGCCAAGTAAATCACCAGTTATACCCATATACTCTCATAAACCTCTCCAAACATGCCCATATTTCCTCTTACACCCTACCAACTTTATCGATCAAACCTTATCACTCCTCACCAGAGCATGCATCGCTGTTTGTACCCGTTCTAGAGGTAAAGGTATGGAATTATCAAAAGTGCTGAACAAACTCCTAGAGTTTGGGCTGAAATTGCCCTCCCATATGACCATCGACTGTCATAGATTCAATGGGTTTGAAAATGGGCCCGAGAGTCAGACAACTGGGTGGTGCCAACCGAAGAAGTTAATCTAAATGACCTGGTCTAGATCATGGAGGATTTATTTCGATAGACTGGTAATATTTGTAGCATATTCGAGCTGCTCGATACTTTAAAATTATAAGGGCACCTGGTCCTTTCAGTCCTATATTTCCCTGCCAAATGGGAAAAATTATACGAAGCGGCCATAGAAGTTGTAGAGTGTATTAACTTTGCATGGAAATACAATATCGTTTCCACCGAATGGGGGGATAATTTCAAATATTCAGATGAAGGGCCAGATTCAGTAAAGACTAACCTGATAGCCAACCTATACAGAATGATAACATTCGAGGAGCTACTAGGAGATATTAACTAGGTAGCTAAGCAACTCGATATTGATGAAGAAATATGGTTTCTATTTTTCCCCTCTTCCATGAACCACATGACCAAGTCGGGGAGACATTACCAGAACCAAAACTTACAACCATCAGCAAGCGATAAAGGGAAAGGTGTTGAGAATCTCCCTTTTGCCAGAAATGACTCTTGAAGAAAGTAAGGTCCTTGATCAACTGAAGAAAACTTAATCTAACATCACTCTATAGGGACTTTTCATATCTTCCCAACTACATCGAAATGCCCTAATCAAGCTACTCATACGACCCACAGTTCCTCCCTCAACCACACTAGAAGAAGTAGTAAACCTAGTCGGATCCTTGACCTCTACTCTAATGCTCTTATTTTCTAAAGAGGACATCCCTAAGACTGGTCCCAGCCATAATCATGCGCTCAATATCACTATCGAAGTCATGGGAAAAACCATTCCCCTCTCTCTCATCGATAATGGATCAGCTCTGAATGTTTGCCCATTAAGAACCCTCAATTGTCTGGGATTGAAAGTGAGAGACCTTTCTCTAACCTCTACTGCCATACGTGCCTATGACAACACCTACCATGGAGTAATAGGATCTATAAATCTTGCAATAGGGGTTGGCCCTATAAATCCTATTATTGAATTCCAAGTCATCGACATCCCAACCTGTTTCAATCTACTTCTCGGATGACCATGGCTCCACAGTATCAAAGGGATGTCTTCTTGCCTTCATTAGAAATTGAAATTATTTGCCAATGACAAGTTATCACCATCTTGGGAGACAGTGACAACACCAAGAATGCAAGCACCAGTAATCCGATACTTGAGATACAACACAGGGTGAATGATATACTACTATTAGGCACTCCTACTCCCAATAGGGGACGACTTCAAAGACAGGGTTTGTCCAAAATATGATCCCCATGGAAATGTCAATGTAATCTAAATATTTAAGAACATGCACTTTATGCCCGGATTGGGGATAGGGCAAAGACAACAAAGGATAATTGAACCTAGTGTGTTGAAGGAGGCCTTTCCTCCCCGTGGCTTGGGCTATCAACCATCAGAAGAAGAACTCAGATTGATCCATCAACCTCGACTGAAGAGAAGGTTAGAATACACTAGAACTATCTTGGGAGATTCCCTAAATGGAAGATTCATCAGAGAGGGCGAGGATTTCCCCTTCTATGTCTTCCCTAAACCTTGGTATGACCTTGTAGACAAGAGGGTAAAACTAAGAATTGAGATCTTTTCTCAAGACAGCTACTCGGGGGTCGAAAGTTCCCAGCACTATGTACAACCACTCACTGAAGCGACCATAGATGATACCAGGAATTCTGAGGGTTGTGACTCCGAGGATTCTTTTAACTTACAGACACCGGGCTGACACTATGCATGTTCCACTCAAAGACTACATCATCCGATCTATCCTACCTCATCAAAGATGCTGATGCACCTCTTCTCATCTGACATGCTGTACCTGTGCCACCTGCTAATGTTCAACCTAACCCTAATGTTTATCCCCTTTACCCATTAGTTATTTCCTCTCACTCTGGTGTAATCGAGATCTCCTTTGATGAGGTTCTCAATGCTATTTTTCCTATCAATGAAATAAATGAAGATTTTGAGTATCTTGTTGTGCCTTACATTAATTGCCTTGATTCTAATAAAACTCTTGATGATGATGACTTTGCAAATGAATAATTCTTAACTGATCTAAATAAGGTTAATAACAAATAACATGATCGTGTTCAAGTTAATGACGATGAAACTGTTATTATTAACCTCAGTTCTAGTAGCCAAATATGCTATATTAGGATAGGGGCTACCCTTGATGAGCATGAGCGCACACAACTTGAAGAACTATTGAAGAAATTCGTGGATGTTTTTTCATGGTCCTACGATGATATCCCCCGTATTGACCCTGAGATAAAAAAACATGAGATTCTAACTCTCTTGAAATGTAAACCAGTCAAACAAGAGCTGCAAAAGCTCTGCATCGAATGGTGACTCAAAGTAAAAGAAGAAGTAGTCAAGCAATTGAATGTGGGCTTCATTCGAGTAATTAAATATCCCACATGGCTAGCCAATATCATACCCATATCGAAATCAGGATGGAAGGTCCACATGTGTGTCGACTATCGAGACTTGAACAAGGACTCTCCGAAGGATGATCACCCGCTACCCAACATCGATATAATTGTGGATAATACATCCAATCATGATCTCAAGTCATTCATTGATGGGTCTATCGGATATAACCAAATTAATATGCACCCTGATCATCAAGAAAAAACCGCATTCATCACCCCTTGGGGATCCTTTTGCTACACTATCATGCCATTTGGTCTAAAAAATGCAGGGGCTACCTATCAAAGGGCTGCCATAACCATTCTTTATAATCTAATACACAAGGAAGTCGAGGTTTATGTAGATGACATGATTATGAAGTCTAATACTAGATAAGGTCATGTTCCCACTCTCTGAAAATTCTTTGAACGACTGGGACAATACTAAATGAGACTTAACCCACAGAAATGTGTCTTCAAAATTAATAAAGGAAAAGTCTTGGGATTCATGGTTAGTGAGAAAAGGGATAGAAGCAAATTCTCCTAAGCTGAAAGCCATACTTGAGATGCCGCCTCCCCGAACGGAGAAACATGTCTAAGGATTCCTTAGGAAATTATAGTACATCAGTCGATTCATCAACCAATTGACTTCCATTTGTGAACCCATCTTCAAACTCCTTTGAAATGATTCAACTATAGTCTGGAATGAATCTTGCCAAGAAGCCTTTGATCGAATTAAGCAGTACCTAACCCGACCTCCGGTGCTCATGCCCCCGAATCCTGGTCTTCCCTTACTCCTATACCTAATTGTACCCGATACTGCCACCGAGGCTTTTCTAGCCCAATACCTTGAAGAAACTCACAAGGAGAAAGCCATCTACTATGCCAGTCAAAAATTGGTCGGGCCGATTATGAAGTTAACTACACTGCTTTGGAAAAATCATGCGTCACTGTTATTTAGGTTACCTAAATGTTACGGCACTACATGCTCGCCTTCTCCATTAGACTCGCATCACTAATAGATCCGATCAAGGACCTACTCAAGAAACCCACCCTATCCAGCTAAATGGCTCATTGGTTGATGATTCTAACCGAGTTTGATATCACCCATGTCATACAGAAATCCATGAAAGGAAGAGGCATCAATGACTACCCTATGGAAGAAGCCGATGTCTAGATTTTTGAATTCCCCAAATGAGATTATCCTTTGCACCACCCAAGAAGATATTCGATGGAAAATGTTCTTTGATGGCACTTCCAATAAAAAGGATATGGCATTGGAATCCTCCTAATTGCCCCTGATGACTCCCATACTCCCATTTCCATCAAATTGGATTTCCCCTGTACTAACAACATGACTGAATACAAGGCATGCACGACAGGCCTCAAAGTTACCCTCAAAAGAGGAATCCAATACCTCGATGTCTATGGGGATTCAACCCTCATCATCGGTCAAGTACTGAAGAAATGGAAAGTCAAGCACGAGAAACTCTTACCCTTCCATGCCCACTTTGAAGAACTAGCTTCCCAATTCCAAGAAATCACCTTCCACTACCTGCCCTGAGAAAAAAACAACCTAGCTGATGCCCTTACCACCTTAACCTCCATGATTGACATGCCCGAAGGAATAACCATGGCTCCTTTCCTTGTATAGAAATAAGACAATCCAACCCACTGCTACAACATCTAGCTCAGTATAGAGGAATAACCCGAAATAGATGACTACTGGTACTATGATATTTGGTGCCTCCTCAAATATGGTAGGTATCCCTAAGGATCTGACAAGAAAGATCGAGAAACTCTCCCCAGACTGATCACCCAGTACATTATCTGTGATAAAGCACTATTTAAGAGAAACTTCGATGGAACCCACTTACACTGCATCACAGGGGATAACATCGAAGAAATAATGAGAAAATCCACAATGGGGAATGTGAACCCCACATAAATGGCCATATGCTCGCTAAAGAGATCATCCGACAAGGTTACTACTGGACTATCATGGTTCAATACTGCACAACCTACATTTGAAGATGTTTCAAATGCCAACACTTCTCTAACCTACAACACTTGCCTCCGCGAGAATTGTCATGGCCGTTTTCCTCATGGGGTATCAACATCATAGGGAAAGTTACACTAAAAGCTTCTAATGGGAGTGAGTTCATCCTAGTCTCTATTGACTACTTCACCAAATAGGTCAAAGCTAAGCCATACACAGTTCTGAATGCCAAAAAGTGGCTAAATTCATCAAGAAAAACATCATTTGCCGATATAGGATCCCACACAAGATGGTATTAGACAAAGGGTTACACTTTGAAGAAGAAGTTACGGAAGTGGTCGACGAGTATGGAATTCAAAGACAAAAATCCTCTTCATACCGACCTCAAACCAACGGGGCGATCGAGGTAGATAATAAGAACCTTAAATCCATTATCAACAAGATGAACGAGAGTTGTTGAGATTGGGCCGATAGGATCCCTTACGCCCTATGGGGATATCATACTTCAGTACGAACCTTCACTGTGGCTACATATTACTCTTTAGTCTATGGCATGGAAGCAATCCTACCCGTGGAGCTAGAAATCCCTTCGTTGCATGTCATGCTTGAAAGCAAAGTCAACGAGGAAGACTGGCACCAAAGCCATCTTGACGAGTTGTCCCTCTAGGACAAAAGAAGACTAAAAGCTCTATATCACATGCAAGGGTACCATCACCGTATAATGCAATCATTAAATAAGAGAGTCAAGGACCGCGGTGTCCGACAAGGGGAATTATCCCTCAAATAAATAATAGAGCCCATATGGAACCTTAGAGGGAAATTTAAGCCTAATTAGAGCGGCCCATATATAGTAAAGAAGATCCTCTCAGGCAGAACGATTGTGCTTACAGACCTTTATGGAGAATAAATGGCACGTCTAGTCAACCTAGACCATCTTAAAAAATTATACCCCTAGTCCGAAATCTCGATGTGGTACGACTCTTCTCATCTCCCTTCTATCCTAAAAAAAATATTTATTTCCCCTACCCAGAACTAAGTGGGCCTGATCCTCTAAAAAAATTTCAAAAATGAATTTCAAAATTTTTCAAAACTCTCAGAGGTATGAAGGCAACTCATCACTTCACATGAGTACCGTACCCTTCTTTTCACAAAATACTATCCTTTTCTTATCCCCGAGAACAACAGTTCATTTTAACATGTATTTGAACAAAAGGATTATGTATGCCTTAACGATGAGTATAGATAGTTCAAAATGCAAAAGTCATCAAGAGGCACAACTAGATGATCAAAAACTTATTTGTTTCATTATTTGAAATTTTGGTACAATTACATCGGCGTAAGGAGTCAAATGACTTCCCTTGACATCCAAAACCTACTTTACTAAAAATAAACCCCCACTACTCCTAGACAACCCACACAGTACAAATAAAACCAAACACCATATAAAAAGCTTCACAAAGTCTACCCACAACTGCTAGAAGAACTGTCTCCATCTACCATATCTAGGGTCCCCTAAACTCCACTGACTGGAGGGAATGCCTGTGTTGCTTAATTGAGCGATAAGCCCGAACTAGCCATGGAAAGACCACAATACTTCCCTCCAAAGTATTAAAGAAGGAAATCCACCTTTGATCGGTCTCCACAAACACCATCTTGGAGACCACTCTCCTTCACAGCCATTTCATATAGTCCCTTGAGACATGCCAAACTCGCCCAACAGATTTAGAGGGACGACTCGACAGACTTCGGTTCTCCCACAAAGAGCCCATCCGCATGCGCATACATTCTGGCAAGCCCTCCACATGAAAGAAATCCAGTGTTCCTGATGGCACAATTTTCACCCAAACATATTGATGCAGAAGTCGCCAAGGAAAGTAGAAAGAGGTCTACCTGAGGCCAACCAGTCGAATGTACTAACACTCTCCGAGCTCAATAATGGGAAATAGGTCTCCCCACCATGGAACAGACTAGCGCCAGACTAAAGCTCCGTTCTCTACAAACCAGTTCCCCCAACTCTCAATGTCCAGGCCTACATTAATGAAATAGCACGAAAAGAAGTTTGGAACCACCGGCAATGGATACTCAGGTGGCACCACCATGCAGAATCGCTCAGATAACCACATAAACAACATCACAGGGATCCCTCTCAAAAAGTTAGAATGATTCTCCTGCCAGGCATTCAAGCCATTTAAGGTCTTCGCCAGTATCACCGCCGCTGGATCGCGACGGTATGACATCCAAGAAATGATAGCAGCCAGTTGGGGGTCCACTAGCGTCTCCCTAGTCACCAAAATAACCTTTAAAACAAGGCCTAGGATGATGGGTCCAACATATCCAGCATCAGCCACGTCCTACGAATGCACGGACCGCAGCAACTTCGGAAGGGAAATCATTCCTCCTGTAGCCAATGATTGAGCCACTAAGGCCTTCCTTCACTCAAAAATTTCAAAAAACTCATTTTTCCTACTTTTTTCTCAAAATAAATCCTTTCAAAAAGGAAGCTCTTTTTCAACCAAGCCATCAAGGCCATTTTCTACTCAAACATATTCAAAAATTTCCAAAAATGCACTCTTTTTACTCTGTCTCAAAATAAAGACTCAACAGCAAACTAAAGTGCATGTAGAGTAAGCCACAAAATCAAGATAATAAAATAAAATGTGTATATATTTTTGCATTTTTTAGTCTCTTTTCTGGTGCAAGGCCACTACATCAAGCATGCAAATGCTATGCTCCCACAGTCAGCAATGAATCTGCAAGAAATCCGAAAGGAAAGAACCAAAATTGGATGTCACCTAATCTGCCCCATAACCCTCTCTCCTAGGTACCAGACATACCCAAACTTGCACAGCGTCAATTGTCGCAACTGTGCATTCCCACAGTCACCCCGGTGTGCTGGATGGACATCCCCCAAGGATAAAAGGTCACTTACAAATCCCCAGCAAGAATAAAAGGATCAACATCTGAAAAAGGTTATCATGGAAAAATGGTTCAAGGAAAGAAAAATTTACCCGACCACCCATCGATCGGCACTACCCTTAACCTGCTCGAGGTACCCCAAAATACCGTGCCAAAGCCGATGGGCACACCTCCTTTTATGCCAGTCGACACACCCTTTAAAATTTCTTACAAAAAGTTCGAATAAATACCAAAAAATCCCGAACAATTCCTGAAAAATTCCTAAAATTTCTAAATCCATTCTAGCACCTTGTTCACCAAGGAAATCATTTTTTTTCCACCCCCAGCAGAATTCTAGAGAATCATTCTCCCTAATAACGTCTCCAAAGTACACTCCAAATTTTCCCCAGCTAAAAATCCTCGGATCATTCACTCTTTCCCAATATCCAATAAGAACAAATCGTCCCCAATGGAGTCCTCGAATTTCCCAAAGGAAAGGTACACCTCTTTTAGGTCAGAATAGATCTCGATTTTGGATCATCACCTCAGTTAGGTTAAAATTGACCTCGGTCCTCGGTCGTCACCTCTTTTAGGTAAGAATTGACCTCAATCTCGGATCATCACCTCAGTTAGGTTAGAATTGACCTCGGTTCTCGATCATCACCTCTTTTAGGTTATAATGGATCTCGGTTTTGGATTGCCACTTTAGTTCTGTCAGAATTGTCCTCAGTCCTTGGTCATCACCTCTTTTATGTCAGAATTGACCTCGATCTTGGATTGATACCTCAGTTAGGTCATAATTGACCTCGGTCCTCAATCATCACCTCTTTTAGGTCAGAATTAAACCTGACCCTCTGAATCAGTCATCCACATCCCTTAGGTCCACAACATTGACATCCCTCTATCATGTGGTTTCTATATGATGACCATCACTTATTCTAATCTCACCAGTCGAGGAAATCTATAGACACCACATTCTAGGACCCCTTAAGTCTCTCCTTAGACCCCTATCACTTCCCTTTTCCACCGCAAACCTAGGTGCACTCCAAGTACCAATCTAATGGCCATCGGGGACCCCGAGCCCCATTTAACTCTGATAAAATCTATAGTCAGAGAAAAAGCTCTTTGAATCTTCGAAGGGTACTGAAACCCCTTTCTAATGGTCCGCTCGTGCGTAAAATAACATAACCTTTCGGACGAACGATCAGTTTTCCCCCAAAAATTGATACGGAGGCCACTGATCGCTCCCACACTCCATTTGACCAAAGTCAACTCTTAAGCTTGAACGAGACTGAATGAATCTCCAAAGGGCATTGAATACCCTTTCTAACAATCCGCCTCGTGTGCGATTATGACCTACGGTACGGACGAAATGATCCATTTTACTCCTAGAGATCACCGAACACTTCTGGGCCCCGGTTGACCAAGGTCAACTCTCTGAACCAAGCAAAACTCTTTGGAATGTCTAAGTATACCTCCTAACCTTTCCAAAAGTCTACCCCGTGTGCAATTCTCACTGACCATACGGACGAATGATCCATTTTCGTTCGACGATCTCCCGTCCAGAAGACCGACGTGCACTTTCGAACCACATTTGACCCAAAGTAAACTATTTGTTGACCGATGATCTCCCGGCTAAAGGAATTTCGAAGGTCTCTAAAGTACCTTTCTAACGGTATGGCTCGTGCGCGATTCAGATCAATTGTTTGTGCGCTACGATCATTTTTCTCGAAATGTTCGCATGAGACTACCAATTGGCAGGTCCTAAACCCTGCCTATCGGCACAATGTCAAGGGTTACCTGTCGATAGGAACACCCTGTGGTAGGCTGATAGTCACCCCCCCTGTCCTTATAAACAGGGGCTATGACCTCACTCCCAAAAAAGGAAGGAAATCCATCAGCATTAGTGATCCTAATAACATTCTCTCAAAATCAACGAAGTTCCATATGAGAAGTTCCATTCAAGCCTAAATACCCATCCTTTTCACACCCAATTTGGCAAATATCATTCTCTCTCATCAACATTCAAAAGAATTCATCCAAGATCAAAGCTCAAGGTCCAAGGGAAGGTCCAATTCCTTCTACCTCTTTTTTAATATCTTGTTTTTGCATAAGTTACATTAGATTCATAATCTAGTTTCACTTTAGTTCATACATATTAACATCTACGCTATTATTAGTATATTTCAAATACTTTATTTTCCATAAAAAACCCAAAAATAAATAAAAGAGGGTTACACTCATAAATTCCGAACGGAATTATCCCTCAAAATCTCCAAAAACCAAAAACACATTTTCTACACGTACACATATAACAAAATTACGTTCGAATATATGGGATAAACCCCACCCCTATTCTATATTCGAACTATGTGGACTTTGATGACTTTATAGTCTATTATGGCATCTCGGGTTAAAATTTGAGACTCGAGTCCAATTTTCTAATTTTCTAATTTCTCTTATTTTCCAAATTTCTCAAAATCCCACATTTTTCATAATTATCATACATATACATATAATATGCTTGTTCACGTTTCATCCCACACATAGTATCGTTTTCCAATAACGATCAATATAGCGATGAACGCTCATATTCTATCTTCTACATTTATTATTATTTTGGGAATATTCCTGTGGATGACCTCACCCTACCTTTTCCATGGTATGGGTAGAACGATTCCAATCTTCATTATATAAACACATACACACACTTCATGGGATACCGAAAGGGAGAGATGGGTGCCTAACACCTACCTATTCCGTAACTTAGCCTCCGGACCTCCGATCTATTGGTTTCGTATGCATTAGTTTTGTCCTTGATGTCTCTCTCTCGAAGTGGCAACATGTTATTTTACCCGTTTTGTGAAAAAAAGGCTGGCGACTCAATCTCTTTACATTCACCCAACACCGACGACGGTCGAAGCACATTTCGAAGAGGGGTGTGAGACCGCGGTGCAGTTATTTCTTAAGGGATCCTCCTCCATGCCCCCACGAACTCCATTCCCGGGATGGCCACGGTATTAACCTAAAAACCCACTCGATCTAAATAATCAAACCTCAAAACTCTCTTGATTGAGGTACTTTTGATTACTTTAAAGTTTACTATTCTAGAAGAGAACACGTAATATCATTTCACCATTGTTTGTTATTTATGAGTATCCTTCTGTATTTTGGTTTTTATACCCAGGTTCCCAGACTTTGGGCCGTATCTACTGGGATACTCGTCTGGGCCTGTGGTGATAAATCGAGGTACCCACAAAGATAATATACAACCCTAATGAGCACATTCATTCTCAATAACAATTACACTCAAATTAAGTATTAATTACCTATTATTAATTCAAATTAGCTTAAGTCCAATATTTAATCTCAAACCCTAATATGAGAGAGTCTACTAACCAAAGGTAGAATTTCACATATCTAATAAAGTCAATCTCTAATTAAAACCATTTAACATTATTAAATTTCACCAAAACAGAACAAAATCAAATGTAATTTCAAAACCCTAACTGTTAATAACCAATTTTAGGCCTACAATTAAGGTTTAGGTGAAATTAACAATTGTATATATAAAAGGAGACGCATAGTTTAGTAACTTCACTTTAAAATAGTCATAAACTTGATTTAAATATGAGAGATGAGGTCATTAATAAATCATCCTTAAAATTCTGTGAAAAATAGATTGAAAAGATTTGAATCCCCATTTAAAATAGCCTTAAGTCTTTTTAATTAGGTTTATGAAAAGGGTTGCACTGGGAAGGGTCTAGAGAGGTTAGGATTTTTCTTTGGAGAGAAAAGGAGAAAAAATAACGGTTATTGAGATGAAATAAGTTAAAATTCATTTACATCTTAAAACATAAAAAATATTTTTGCCTAATCCATGAGCTAGATGTGGTTTGGCCATGATCGCGGCTTTGCACCCTAAGGCTGCAGTGGCGAGACCCCCGGTCGTGGGCTAGAGGTTTGGGTTTGGCACCTATTTTTCTTTCTTTAATTCTCCCTCAATACAAACTACAAACCCTACTTATTCCACCAAGTAATGTATAAAGACCATGTAATGTAAGGACATATTTTATAAATGTCCGCTTATAATTGAGTATGTCGTATACCGCTACAAAAGTCGAAGAATGTTCAAGATCACATATGCATCAAGAAGGATCTGAATATCAAGTTCTTCAACATTTAAGACTCTGCGAGACAAATTTGGTAAAGGTTGTGTTTTAAGTCCTTAATAATTCACTTAGAGTGTTGGGATTTTTTTCATCAAATACTTTCGAAGTGTTGGAGCGGTGTTTTTTAGTTTTTCCTCAAAAAATATTTTTCGAAGTTTTAAGTCGAAACATTTACTGGAGAAAAGAAAGGAAAAAATGTTTTTAATTTTCTTGCTTGAGCGACAGAAGACTTCGTTCGAGCGACATCCCTATGTCGCGCGAAGCTCGTTCGAGCGACACGTGTCCTCGTTCAAGCGAGATAGCCTTTTTTGAAAAACACAAAAATATTTTTGTAGTTTTGTTTTACACCATATATGAACAGACATATAGGATGACCGAGTCACAATTTCATTCCATATACACATGACAATTAAATAATGTTTTGATATGCGTCATCATTTCATTTTTGTGATTTACAATGTCTGGAGTCATTGATATGTGATTAGTTGTTACTACCTACATGTTTGACTCATAAGTTCCTTTAATGCACACTTGCACGGATTTATTTGATTATTGTACTTTTTTTTATCACATATTGGTCAGATTGTTGTCATCTCAATTCTGTCTTTAAAACGAACCATATGCAATAAAACTTGAGAATGGAAGTAGTGCAAGTAAAAATCGTTTACTGTGAGGAATTTAATTACAACAAAATATGATGAGTGAATTACGAGAAAGGGCTGCAAGAGTATAAAATTTACTCATCGTGAAAGCCACCGTTTGGAGCAGTCCAAAATGTTTTTAAGGAAATAAAAAGATAAATATGCCAAAAATGGGACACCTCAAAAGAAAAATATAATGATTATTATTTATGATGGAGTTTGGTTGGAAAGAAATAAAAAATGGGTTTGCAAGTCCTAACAGCGTCTTGAAAAAGCATTCATAGTTTTAGACATTATTGGTGTGGGAATCATTCTTGACTATGATGTGTTGATGAATTGAGTCGATGTCATTTAAATTCAACACTTTTAACACCTAAGGAAAATTTTGAGATTCATTCGATAGGAGCACATGTATGCATCGTGAACATATATTATGTTTGATTGCATTGATTTATCTATCGAATATGTTCACACCCATTCATTCCATTCCTAATATTTGGTTGTCTTGGTCTAAATTCATGGTGTGTGATTTTTGTAAAATTATTTTTGCATTTTGTTTGAAAAATTGGAAACTCAAAAATAGTTTGTGGAAGATTTTGAGTTCTCCTTTGCATGAGCGTAGTTTGATCCATATTTTCTATGCATCTTTATTGTGACAACTCCATGTTTATTTTATCTATTCGTTTCTTTGTCTATTTTGGACAAATAAAAAGCGGGAGAACGAATTATGGGGGATTTTTTTCATTATGGGGGAAATTTTATTATTGATTGATTCATTCTTATATAATTTCAAACTCGATGCGTCATGAAGGTATTTCCTTTGTCTCATGTGTGTAGGTACAAAGATTGAAGATCATTATTTTTCACACCCTGATGAGAAAATATTTAAGGTTTGAAGATTTTTGAAGTTGAAGATTTTGAAGAAAAGTTTTGAGACTTTCATGTTTACTACCTTTTTCAGTTTTTGGTTCATGGGAGGGTATTAGATTTATATTGGCATTTTGTTTTCATAATTTAGATTTTTTTTATTTTGTACCGGGATAGACATAGGGGGAGATTTGTAAGGACATATTTTATAAATGTCCGTTCACAATTGAGTATGTCGTATATCGCTACAAACATCGAAGAATGTTCAAGATCACATATGCATCAAGACGGATCCTAATATCAATTTGTTAAACATTCAAGCCTCCACGAGATAAATTTGGTAAAGGTTGTGTTTTAAGTCCTTAATAATTCACTTGGAGTGTTGGGACTTTTTCCATCGAATATATTTCCAAGTTTTGGAGAGGAGTTTTTTAGTTTTCGTCAAAAAATATTCTTCGAAGTTTTAAGGCGGAACATTTACTGGAAAAAAGAAAAGAAAAAAATATTTTTTAATTTTCTCATTCGAGCGACAGAAGATATCGTTCGAGTGACATCCTATGTCGCGTGAAGATCGTTAGAGAGACACATGTCCTTATTCGAGCGAGATAGCCTTTTCATTCAAGCGACCCGCTGCCTTATATTTTCTATAAAAAGGTTTTTCCATCTTCGTTTTTAATAAAAAGAGCTGCAGTTTTAAATAGAGATGAAACTGCTTTGGTAGAATTCTTTGCCTTTTCACTTTTAGGTCTTTAATCCCTTTTATTTTCAATTCATAAGATCTCAATGCTTGTGTGAATTATTTGGGAACCCAAGAACAAAAATTTGTTATTTTTCATATTTGCGGAGTGCGTCTCTACACCTGAAGACTGAGGTCATTGAGGTTCGCTGCGTGTGGATCTTTGCAGAATAGGGACTCCAGTTTGTGTGGGTTCGCTGCGTGGAATCCATTACTGACTCTAGGTTGCGTGTCTATGTAGGTTTGCTGAGGTAAACTTATTGAAGATTTCATTGTGATTGTAAGTTGTGATTTAATTCATAGAGAAATAAAAGGTTCTGCCCTTCGGGGATTTTTCCTCAAATCTGTGAGTTAACATATTCGTGTTTATGATGGTTTGACACACGCACACACGTAGTTGCTTATTTAAGGACTGATTTTGTTTGGTTTTAAATTGACTCTAATTAAATAGGTTTGTAGTTTGAATTTGCGAATTTAATTGAATCAATATCGCACACGGCGCTCACTTATTTTTCTCAAATTGGTATCAGATCAGGTTACTCAAATTTACCTAGTATTCCCATTTTCCACAAAATTGTGTGATATTGATTTTTTTGAAAAATCACATTTTTTAAAATTGTTGCAATGTTTCCAAGTGAAAAATTATATAATCGGTTGCTAACTTTTGACGGGTCTAATTATTCTTACTGGAAATCCTGCATGAGATCACATTTAAAAGCAATCAATAAGAGAGTTTGGTCAATTTGTGAAAGTGGCTGGACTCCTCCCACTGTCACTGCAAATAATGTCATGAATTTAAAACGTGTGTTAGACTGGATTGAGGATGAGTTTCGGTGGAGAAATTTTAATTCACGTGGGCTTAGTGCAATTTTCGGACAGGTTACCCCCGACGAATTCCAACGTATTATGACTTGCACCATGTCTAAAGAAGCGTGTGATGTTTTACAACTCACCCACGAAGGCGCTAAGGTAGTCAAAGAGTCTGAAATTCAAAATTTAACTACTTAGTTTGAAACGATTATCATGCTTGAGACTGAGTGTTTTGATGACTTTTATGCACATTTGTCTTAAATTGTTGATCGAGTCGGAAACCGAGCGTTCGTGTAAATACGCTAGTCGTTGTTATCGGCTTCCAACCACAATACAAAAAAACCTAAACTTTAACTACACTCTTGCAGAGTATAGTGGCGAGTCTGGGTATCGAATCCACAGAGAATGTTTGATAGATTTTAATTGATTTATTACTTCAAAAAATAAAGTGTAAAAGATGATGGTTGAGTGAGAAAGGAAAAAAGGGGGAAATAAAGAAGTTCACTAAAACTAATTGGAAAAATTAAGGTAGAGACACAATCCCTCAACCCTAGAGTATTACAGGTATAATACTAATCATAAATTTAACAGATTAATTTGACTCGGAATTTAGTACTCCCAAGCATTACGTATACGAGGTTCAAGCCCGCGTCATACTTAATGTGAGGATGAGTAAATTAGTATCGCGATAGTAGCACTCGAATTGCATTCTAAATCATCTTGAGTACCCAAAGGCAAACGAGATATAAAGATCTACAATTGTTGTGTAACTACGCAATACGGTCATAATCAATCATTAAATTCAGAGGACTAATATTATACACATGCAATTAACACATCAGGTTGGGTTCATATATCCCAACCTTTAAAAACCTAGCCTAACATGGTGAATAATAATAAAAGTGCTGGAAATAAAACTTACCACGACTGAAGAACAAGAACATGCAAGAAGAAATCAAAGATTGAAGAAAAACCGGAAAAGCTCTTGAATTAAAGGTGCAAAATATGTAAATTCTTCTCCTAGATGTTCCTACTTGTTATGGAGCTTTTACATGAATGCAATCTGAATAAAAAAAGTCCTAATGACTAAATATATATAGGCTAGAGGTCGTTTAGAAGAGTTCCCAAAACATAAAACTCTTTTGGCTAAAAGATAAGCACAAAATAAAAATCCCGTATCTGCCAATTTGTCACACTTTGAAAGCGTGACTAATTTTGTAATGGATCTGGAGCGTGACTAATTTCATAATGGATATGGTGCGTGACAAATGGGCGGACCGGCTTTTTCCTCAGCTTCGGTTCGGTTCGGGTCTGACAGCTTTTTTCTTGGATTTCTTCTCAACTTCAAATGGGCATAACTTCTTCACCGTAACTCGGATTGAGGTGCCATTTTTTCCAGTGTTCTTGTAATTGAAAGCTATTAAACTTTCCAATGGTCCACACCTCAGGATTAAGGCTGAAAAAGTATGAAAATACCCTTCAACTCCCCGATTCTATGTTTCTTTCACTATTTTGAGTTTTCTTTTCCATCTTTCTTGCATGAAATATCTGTAAAACACATAAGAGATACACAAAATACGAAATAATTGCCAAAAAGGGTTAGTATCATAGATATGAGATAAATCCAAGCTATTTATACCGCACGGGATCATAAAAATACCGAAATTAAGGGGATAAATGTGAAGAATTTATGCCTAATCAATTGTCAACACTAGTTTCAATCTTGGTGAGCCTATAACTGATGCACGAGTGGTTAAAAAGATTTTAAGATCACTGCCAAAATGTTTTATCCCTAAAGTGACTGTTTTAAATACCTTAGGTAATTTGAATTGTCTGAAATTAGGAGAGTTGGTTGGAGGCCTCCAGACATATGAGATTGACATGTTTCCTGACATTATCAAGCCTAAAGATAGATGGATAGTACTTAAAGCCCAGTCTAAGAAGAAAGAAAAAGAGAGTTTTTTTGAGTCTGAGTCTAAGGACGAGTCTGATTTTGATACGGCCATGCTTTTGAATTTTAAAAAAAAGTTTCTCAAGTTTTCAAAACAATATTCTTCCAATAAAAGTTTTTTTGAGAAAAAGAAAGACAAGGCCAAAGAAAACAGTGAGAAAGAGAAAGAGGGTAAGGAGATTTAGAAAAAGTAACATATTTTGTGTGTGAAGGCAAAGGACATAAATCGTTTGAGTGTCCCACTAGACTTAGGAGATAGGGAAAGAAAGTTGCTATGCCAGTCAGCCTTTGTGATAGTGAGGATGATGTGAAAGATTCCAGGGATGAGTCTTCACAAGGAAAGTTTGTTGCTTTTTTTGCTAGTCATATGAGCGTACCCAGATTATCCCACGACGATGAGGATACTTGTGCACGTGATACCCTCGAGGTTATTTTGGGTTTTTCTAGCGAGTCTGAGAGTGAGTGTGCTAGTGAGGGTGATAGTGAGCTTTAGATCGCATTTAGAGATTTGTACGCCGAGAATTTAAAGACTAAATAATTGAATAAGGAGTTAAGTCTTAGGTTGCGAGATTTGGAGACAATGTTAGAAGTTTTGAGGGAGTTTGAGGCGAAAGCGAGTCAACTCGAGAAGGTGAACGTTTCATTGAGTGAAAATTTGATAGATTTAGGCCGGGAAAAGAGTGATGTTATAACCAACGTGTCAAAATTAGAGAGAGATCTTAAGCATGCCTTGGAGGTTAAAGTCACTTTAGAGAACACATCTAAGTAGGAAGTAAAGATGGTTCTTAATCCCATTTTGGGTACTGGTGAGAGTTTAGGGATAAGTCATGACGGTGATTCCACTTCACATGTTGCACCCTTGCCGGTTCCCGCTTTAGTGTTTGGTTCACATAGCTCTCAACCCAACCCACCTTGGCGTCCCGTACCTGATAGGAGAGTGCGTAGGAGATATTTTAAGAGAGGTGTACCTAGGCTTGTTTATGTTTGCACACACTGCAAGAAGAGAGGATACCTTAAAGAGTTTTGTTTTAAGCTGGGTCATGTGTCACGTTTTACTACTAC
Organism: Sambucus nigra; assembly: GCA_949130495.1. Classification (NCBI taxonomy): domain Eukaryota; kingdom Viridiplantae; phylum Streptophyta; class Magnoliopsida; order Dipsacales; family Adoxaceae; genus Sambucus; species Sambucus nigra. The sequence continues at coordinate 388,708,237 of OX422208.1, forward strand.
ATGTGTTCACACACGCACCCACACCTCATGCTCCAGATGATTAAAAGAGAGTTTGCACACATTAGGGAGCAGGTAAAGTTTTTGGTCAAGACTTCGCATGATTTGATGGAGTTTTTTCATAGGATGTCACCACCTTTGGAAAACTCCACTGCACTTAACGATTGAGGTTTAGACTTGTTTGCTAGTATAGGTTGATTTGCATGATGACATTTTTGCCTATTTCTAGTGTGTATCATTTTTTTATATTAGATTTTCATTTTTTGTTTTTGAAAATTTTTGAAAAATACAAAAAGATTTTACTTTGATAAATTTTTTGAAAAACACAAACATATTTTTGTAGTTTTGTTTTACACCATATATGAACAGAACTTTAGGATGACTGAGTCACAATTTCATTCCATATCCACGTGACGATTTGATAGTGTTTTCATATGCGTCATCATTTTATTTTTGTGCTTTGTATTGTTTGGAGTCATTGAGATGAGATTAGTTGTTACTACCTACATGTTTGACTCATAAGTTCCATTAATGCACACTTGCACGAATTTGTTTGATTATTGTAATTGTTTATCACATATTGGTCAGAGTGTTGTCATCTCAATTCTGTCTTTAAAATGAACCATATGCAATAAAACTTGACAATGGAAGTAGTGCATGTAAAAACTGTTTACAGTGAGGAATTTAATTGTAACAAAATATGATGAGTGAATCACGGGAAAGGGCTTCAAGAGTACAAAATTTACTAATCATGAAATAAACCGTTTAAAAGAGCCCAAAAAATTTAAAGGCAATAAAAAGATAAATATGACAAAAAGGGGCCACCTCAAAAGAAAAATATAATGATTATTATTTATGTGGGAGTTTGGTTGAAAAGAAATGAAAAACGGTTTGCACATCCTGACAGCGTCTTGAAAAAAACATTCATAGTTTTAGGCATTATTGGTGTGGGAATCATTCTTGACTTTGATGTGTTGATGAATTGAGTCGATGTCATTTAAATTCAACACTTTTAACACCTAAGGATAATTTTGAGATTCATTCGATAGGATCATATGTATGCATCGTGCATATACATTATGTTTGATTGTGTTGATTTGCCTATCGAATATGTTCATGCCCATTCATTCCGTTCCCATGATTTGGTTGTCTAGGTGTAAATTCATGGTGTGTGATTTTTGTAAAATTATTTTTGCATTTTTATTTGAAAAATTAGAAAATCAAAAATAGTTTGTGGAAGATTTTGAGTTCTCCTTTGCATGAGCGTAGTTTGATCCATATTTTCTATGCATATTTATCATGTCAACTTCATGTTTATTTTATCTATTCGTTTCTTTATCTATTTTGAACAAATAAAAAGGGGGAGAACGAATTATGGGGGAGTTTTTGCATTGTGGGGGCGATTCAATTATTGATTGATTCATTCTTTTATCATTTCAAATTCGATGCGTCACGAAGGTATTTCCTTTGTCTCATGAGTGTAGGTACAAAGATTGAAGATCATTATTTTGAACACCATGATGGGAAAATCTTTAAGGTTTGAAGATTTTTCAAGTCGAAGATTTTGAAGAAAAGTTTTGAGACTTGCATATTTAGTACCTTTTTCAATTTTGGGTTCATGGGAGGGTATTAGATTTGTATTGGCATTTTGTTTTCATAATTCAGATGTTTTTATTTTGTACCGGTATAGACATAGGGTGATATTTGTAAGAACATATTTTATAAATGTCCGTTCACAATCGAGTATGCCCTATACCGCTACAAACGTCGAAGAATGTTCAAGATCACATATGCATCAAGACGGATCCGAATATCAAGTTCATAAACATTTAAGCCGCCACGAGATATATTTGGTAAATGTTGTTTTTTAAGTCCTTAATAATTCACTGGGAGTGTTGGGATTTTTTCATTAAATATATTTCCAAGTGTTGGCAAAGTTTTTTAGTTTTTCGTCAAAAAATATTCTTCGAAGTTTTAAGGCGGAACATTTACTGGCGAAAAGAAAAGAAAAATATATTTTTTAATTTTCTCGTTCGAGCGACAGAAGACATCGTTCGAGCGACATCCCCATGTCGCGTGAAGATCGTTCGAGCGACATGTGTCCTTATTCGAGCGAGATAGCCTTTCGTTTGAGCGATGCGACACATTAGATTTTCTATAAAAAGGTTTTTCCAGCTTCATTTTTAATAAAAAGAGCTGCTATTTTGAACAGAGACGAAACTGCTTTGGCAGAATTATTTTTCTTCTCACTTTTAGGGCTTTAAGCCCTTTTATTTTCAATTCACAAGATCCCAATAGTTTTTGCGAATTGTTTTGGAACCCAATAACAAAACTTTGTTATTGTTCATCTTTGTAGAGTGCATTTCTACAGTTGAAGACTAAGGTTATTGAGGTTCAATGCGTGTGGATATTTGCTGAAGAGGGACTTTGGTTTGTGTGGGTTCGCTGTGTGGAATCCATTGCTGACTCTAGGTTGCGTGTCTATGTAGGTTTGCTGAGGTAAACGCATAATAGATTTCATTGTGATTGTAAATTGCGATTTAATTCATACTGAAATTAAAGGTTTTGCCCTTGGGGATTTTTCCTGAAATCTGTGAGTTAACATATTCATGTTTATGATGGTTTGACACATGCACACATGTAGTTTCTTATTTAAGGTCTGATTTTATTTGGTTTAAAATTGACTCTACTTAAATAAGTTTGTAGTTGGAATTTGTGAATTTAATTGAATCAATATCGCACATGGCACCTCATTTGTTTTTTTCATGTAATAACCCGTATATTTGATCATTGAGGCTTATCACTTCCTGACATTAAAGTATAAAACTTGTATAAATAATTTAAATATAATTCTCAGCATGTAAGGAAACAACTAAAACATGTGACGATAAATGAATGACATATGGTAAACTTCAAATATGAAACTCATAAAATGCTTCATTAACTAAGATAGAATAAGATATACACACACGCGCGCGCGCGCGCGCACCTATCTCAAATACATGCCAATACCAAGTCTCAAATCCAAAATCAATCCTAAAGGAAATATACATGCCAAAGTCATGTCTAAATAATACATGACAACTGAGTCCATAATACAAAACTCACATAACTAAAACAAAAGGATGAAACTTCATGGAGATAAAGCTATAATGTATGGTGCTAGCTGGAGAGTGATCCTACATGTGCAAACCATCAGTAGAACCAAAAAGGTTACCAAAGATAAAACAAGTCGAAACCCAAAAAGTTACCAAAGCTACGCAACTCAAAAGAAATTGTATATGCAAGTGATAAATCCATAGTTATCGAGCCTACATCAATAACACACCATGTGCAATGAAAACACACAATCAATTTTAATTAACTCATTAGTTTTCATAATTAATTAATCTTTCAATTAATTAAACCATAACCGACATGAGGCCTGTGACACCCCGCCTAATTAAATACCGGGTGATCAGTCCTTTATTAAATTATAACCAAGGTGATCGGTTGGTTCATTCTTAGCATCACTGTCGCAAAAATAACTTTTCCAATTAAACACCCTAAATAATTAAGCTAAGTGACAAAACCATTTTTAAGACATCAATTTCCAAATTTAATTTAAAACCAATGTTTAAAACCTTTCATATTCCAAGGTTTAAAAATCACACAACAACTAGACTGGAAAAATAATCCAAGTAAAATAAGCATACAACTAAGTAATTCCAACTTTAAAACTTCAAAGGAAAGCATCCTGACAGTAATAATCCCAATGTATAGATACTGGAAATAAACAACCACAATCTCTCATAAAACCAACTGAATAATGGAAAAAGGGCGACATATGCCCAACAGGACAAAATAAAACTAGAAGTGGAATCAATAATGAGGTCGTCTAAGAAAGAGGCCTGCAACTCCCACCTAAGCTGCAACACGTTCCTTCCAAAGGATTCTACACAAGACGCCCCTGTGGCTGGGCACCTGTAATATATATGTATATATAGAAGAGAGAAGAGAAAATAGGAAACGGGTCAGAGTCCGATTGTAAAACAGTTAAAAATTAGTTTAACAAGTATTTAAAATGCTTACCGGCTAATGCAACAATCATATTAGTGTGCGACACTCTCTTGAGAAATTCTCACCTGTCTTCTAATGTGCACACCTACCGCACTACTAATCCCAACAGTTTAGCTTATCTTAAGTTTCTCACCAGGTTTCAAGCCGACAATTTCTAGTGTTAAGAAAGTTAATTTTATTTAAAAGAAAATTTCTCACATAAGCCTCATTCAATTATAAAGTTTGTCACTATTGCCTCAAACTTTTCAGACACTTATAGCGAAGTTGAAATAATTATACATTACTTGCCTACATTTAGTCACATTAGATTGTTCCCAAATTTCAAGTTATATATATATATTAGTCACTCATATAATATATATACCATCGGCACCCCACATAAAATTTATGGTGTTGGCATACTCTGCTATCAAGTTCCCGTATCACTCGTACTAAGGGAAATACTAGTTCGGATTCACTCTCGAACTGTATTAACACAAAACACATACAAATTGAGGCGGAGCATAGTTCCAAGTCACTAAGAGGTCAGCACATACCCTCACGTCTCTTAGGACCGTCTGACTATCAATTCCAATAATTACTGACTCTAATCACGCTAGTAAGTATTTAAATTATTTTTTGGATTAATATTAAATTCATATCTCTAATTAAATTTAATAAATCCCTAAAATTTAAAAGTCGTAAAAAAATACGGGGTATTATATACTTCCCCCCTAATAACGGAATTTCATCCCAAAATTCAAAAAAAATAAGGTGTACCTGGTAAGAATAACTCTGGGTACTTCTCACGCATGTCTGCCTCATGCTCCCAAGTGGATTCCTCCACATTATAATGCTCCCACTAGACCCATACAAGTGGGACTACTTTAGACCTCAATCTCCTTTCGCTATGGTCTACAATAGCCACTGGCCTCTCCTCGTAAGAGCTATCAGGCTGTAAGTCAATCTCCTCAATCGCGATGTGGGTGTGGGCCATGTCATACCGAAGGTATCATCTCAATGATGAGATGTGGAATACTTCGTGAATGAGGTATAAATGCTCTGGTAGTCCCAATCTGTATGCTACCGGCCCAATCATCTCGATAATGGGAAATGGTCCCACGTACCTCAGGGCCAGTTTCCCTTTCTTCCCAAACCTTACCACTCCTTTCATAGGAGATACATGTAGCAATACTTGGTCCCCCACATTAAATTCTCGGAAGAACCATTTTGCATCGGCATAGTTTTTGTCTGTCCTGGGCTACCCAAATGCGACTCCTGATAATCTCAATCCTAGCGGAGGTTTCCTGAATCACCTCTGGTTCGAGAAACTTGTTGCCCCCCACCTCTAGCCAACAAGTTGGAGAACGACAAGGCCTACCATACAATGCCTCAAATGGAGCCATGCCAATCGTGAACTGATAAGAGTTATTATAAGCAAACTACACCAGTGGAAGATGTGGCTCCCCACCTCTCCCAAAATCAAGGACGCACATGCGTAGCATATCCTCCAACATCTGATTGGTACGCTCTGTTTGTCCATCCGTATGTGGGTGATAAGATGAACTTAACCTCAACTCTGTACCCATGGCCTCTTGGAAACTTTCCTAGAAACGCGATACAAAAATCTTGTCCCTATCTGACACAATATCTAGGGGCATCCCATGTAGTCTAACAATCTTAGCAATGAACAACTGAGCATACTGTCCCGTAGTATAGTCTGTCTGTACTGGCAGGAAATGAGCCACCTTGGTCAAACGGTTCACAATTACCCAGATGGAGTCGTGGCCCCGCTGTGATGTCGAAAACCCAGTAATAAAATCCATGGAAATACTCTCCCACTTCCACAAGGGTATTTCCAATGGCTGAAGCAACCCCGATGATTTCTGGTGGTCCACCTTTATCATCTGGCAAGTAGAACACTTGGAAATGAACTCAGCAATATCCTTCTTCCTCCCACTCTACCAGTATTGCCATCTCATATCCTGGTACATCTTATCTCCCCCGGGATGCAACACAAATCGGGACCTGTGAGACTGGGTCATTACTGCATGACGTAAGTTTTCCCCTTTTGGGACCACCAATCTCCCATTAAACCTTAAACCTCCATCGGAACTAATTGAATAGGGCTCAGCACCCTCGGCTAAAAGCCGTAAAATTTGCTCCTGGCAAAATGAGTCTGCTGTATGTGCCTGTATTACCCTCGTAACAATCTTGGGTGTCACCGTCATAATAGATATGAAGGAACGGGCTATCGTATCCTGGTGACCCAACTCTTTCCAATTTACTTTCCAGACGTCTGCTACATCGTCGATCGGTCTACGGCTCAACACATCAGCAACCACGTTGGCCTTCCCCAGATGGTACTGTATATCGAACTGATAGTCCTTCACAAACTCTAACCACCTGCGCTGACGCATATTCGGCTCTCGCTGAGTGAACATGTACTGCAGTGACTTGTGGTCTGTGAACAGACGAAATTTCCCCCCAATAAATAGTGTCTCCATATCCTCAAAGCAAAGATGACCGCTGCTAACTCTAGGTCGTGAGTGGGGTAATTCATCTTGTGCGACTTAAGCTTGCGGGAGGTAAAAGCTATAGCCTTTTCTTCCTGCTGAAGTTCTCGCCCGAGTCCCCATAAAGAGGCATTGGTGTAAACCAGATACTCCACGCCCGGCTTGGGTAAAGCAAGTACTGGTGCTGAAGTCAGCTTGTATTTTAGCTCATCGAAAGCCAATTGACAAGTATCATCCCAAACATATGGTACCCCCTTAAAAGTCAGGTTCGTCAATGGACCCGCTATCTTGGAGAACCCTCTAATGAATCTCTTGTAGTACCTGGCTAACCCCAAAAACTACGCACTTACATCGGTGTCGTGGGCTATCCCCACTCCATCACTGATGACACTTTACTCGGGTCAACCGCTATCCCCAGTTTAGAAACAACATGCCCCAAGAACTGCACTCTCGTAACCAAAATCTGCACTTCTCGTACATAGCATACAATTGATGCTCTCGTAGAGTCTGAAGAACCTGCCCCAAGTGGTCATCATGCTCTTCCTCTGTATGTGAATATATCAGGATGTCGTCTATAAAGACGATGACAAACTGATCTAAGAACTCTCTGAACACTCGATTCATCAATTCCATGAACACGGTTGGAGCATTTGTGAGTCCAAATGGCATCACTCTGAACTCATAGGACCCATATCTTATCAAGAAAGTAGTCTTCGAAACATCCTGCTCCCTAATATGTAGCTGATGGTATCCTGACCTTAAATCTATCTTCGAAAAGAAAGTTTCTCCCCTCAGCTGGTCGAATAGATCATCGATTCGAGGCAACGAATATTTGTTTCGTATCGTGACCTTGTTTAGCTCCCGGTAGTCCACACATAGCCTAAGTGAACCATATCTCTTCTTTACAAACAAAACTGGATCCCCCACGGTGAGGTACTCCTACGAATGAAGTCTTGATCTATCAGCTGCTCTATGACAAAATCTATCTCTCGACTGGGTGGTAGGCCTGGTATCTCCTGAAATACATCAGAATACTCACGAACAACTGGGATCGAGTCTAAGGGAATCTCGACCTCCTTAGAGGTATCCTCCTTTATGTAATACAAATGAGCGGTAGAGCATCCTTCTGGGTGAGGCATCGCAACTACAAACATTTCCTGCCCTGGAATGGCAAAGACAATACTCCCACCGAAATAATCTATCATGGCTCTGTATGTTGCGAGGCAATCCATGCCAATGATAACGTCGTGCTCATGCATGTTTAAGACTAACATGTCTGTTGGTAAGATTAAGCTACCAATATCTACTCCCACACCTCGACATATAAAGAAAATTAACGATCCATTTCCCAGTGGTGAGTCTACGCATGTCACAGTGCTTTCCGTTGTGGCTAATAACCCTAAGGCCTTCGCAAAATGAGTAGCTATAAAACATTCTGTCGCCCCAGTGTCAAATAAAACCTAACCCATAGTACCATGGATAGGAAACGTACCCTCAATCGCGGGTGGTTCCTATAAAGCTGCTGCCTAGTGGACGTTATAGACACATCCGTATTGTCACTTCCCCTGCTGCACTGGAACTGCTGGAATGGCTGGTAGGGCTGGTGCCTGAGCTGGTGCTGGGAGGGCAGCTGGAACAAATGTCATATGTGGCTCATTATGGTCACCCTGCTGATGTGGGGCCCTATCTCCCTCTGGACAATCATGGCGTCTGTGGCCATTTTTCCCACACTCGAACCATCGGCCCCTAAAATTTCCTCCCCTTTGTCCCTGCTGATTACGACCTTGCTGGACGTTACCACCCCGCCATTGGCCCTACTGGCCCTGCTGAAAATGTTGTTGGCCCTGATGGCCCTGCTGCTGACCCTATGGCTGACGGTTTTGGCCCTGTTGATTAGACTGGATCTGCTGACTGGACTCTCCTGCTCGCTTGCTTCCCTACAGATGGAAGCAGTGATCCTGGCAGTGCAACAAAGCAGCATTAAGTACGTCAGTGTAGCTACTCAGTGACAAATTGCCTATGAGGTGATGACGGATCCTCCAGGACAACCCGTCCACAAATAACAGTATCTTATTTCCCTCAGTGGGTGGCTCATCTGGAACTATAATGAGAAGTCTGGTGAACTCCTCTTCGTACTCAGCAACAGTCGAATTCTCCTATTTCAAATTCAGTAGCTTTTGCCTCATCTCAGTCTGCACGGCGAATGGAAAGTATTTGCTGTCAAACCGTGCCCAAAATGAATGAACATTGATAATATCCATCTCCTCCAAGGTGGTGGTGGATTCCCACCAATGCAAAGCGCCCCCCACTAGCTTGAAGGAAGCCAACAGCTATTTCTGCACGTCCGTGAACTCGTACATGCGCAGATGCCTCTGGATATCATTCTTCCATTGGCTAGCTATAATGATATCCGAACTACCCATAAACTCTGGGGGATGCGCCTTCTAGAAGGCATCCCTAACTCACTCCCATGCAGAAGGAAGTTGTACCGGTACTGGTGCCACTGCCTGAATCTGGGGAGGAGCCTGTTGCACTACCATCAACGCAACATTTACCGCCTGAGTAACGATAGCGGCTACCTCTGTGGCATTTATCGTTCCCTAAGCCGGAGGAGCTGGCTGCTCGACTTGGCCACGCCTATCCTTGGGTGCGCGTCTCGGAGGCATCTGAAACGTCAAGAGATTTAATTAGTCTACAATTATTATCAAATCTCAAATAGTTGAAGACGTAATCATAAAAGCAAGAATACAACAATCCTAAAAATAGGGCTCTATAGCAAAAACGCTAAGATGAAAGAGAAATAAGCCGCAGAGATCCTAAAGGACACTAAAACCTGATGCCCTGATACCACCTGTGACACCCCGCCTAATTAAATACCGGGTGATCAGTCCTTTATTAAATTATAACCAAGGTGATCGGTTGGTTCATTCTTAGCATCACTATCGCAAAAATAACTTTTCCAATTAAACACCCTAAATAATTAAGTTAAGTGACAAAACCATTTTTAAGACATCAATTTCCAAATTTAATTTAAAACCAATGTTTAAATCCTTTCATATTCCATGGTTTAAAAATCACACAACAACTAGACTGGAAAAATAATCCAAGTAATATAAGCATACAACTAAGTAATTCCAACTTTAAAACTTCAAAGGAAAGCATCCTGACAGTAATAATCCCAACGTATAGATACTGGAAATAAACAACCACAATCTCTGATAAAACCAACTGAATAATGGAAAAAGGGCGACACATGCCCAACAGGATAAAATAAAACTAAAAGTGGAATTAATAATGAGGTCGTCTAAGCAAGAGGCCTGCAACTCCCACCTAAGCTGCAGCACGTCCTTCCAAAGGATCCTACTCAAGATGCCCCTGTGGATGGGCACCTGTAATATATACGTATATATACAAGAGAGAAGAGAAAATAGGAAACGGGTCAGAGCCCGATTGTAAAATAGTTTAAAATTAGTTTAGCAAGTATTTAAAATGCTTACAGGCTAATGCAACAATCATATTAACGTGTGACACTCTCTTGAGAAATTCTCACCTCTCTTCTAATGTGCACACCTACCGCACTACTAATCCCAATAGTTTAGCTTATCTTAAGGTTCTCACCATGTTTCAAGCCAAAAATTTCTAGTGTTAAGAAAGTTAATTTTATTTAAAAGCAAATTTCTCACATAAGCCTCATTCAATTATAAAGTTTCTCAGTATTGCGTCAAACTTTTCAGACACTTATATCGAAGTTGAAATAATTATACATTACTTGCCTACCTTTAGTCACAGTAGATAGTTCCCAAATTTCAAGTTTATATATATATATATATATTAATCACTCATATAATATATATACCATCGGCACACCACATAAAATTTATGGTGCTGGCATACTCTGTTATCAAGTCCCCGTATCACTCGTACTAAGGGAAATACTAGTTCAGAATCACTCTCGAACTGTATTAACACAAAACACATACAAATTGAGTCGGAGCATAGTTCCAAGTCACTAAGAGGTCAGCACATACCCTCACGTCTCTTAGGACCGTCTGACTATCGGTCTGATACCCTATACCAAGGATTCCTATGTTCTAGGGTACAAGTCAATATCCCCCATAAAGGTCCCATCGACATAAGACTGTCCTAGCGCAGTAACCTCAGTGATAGCAAGTAGCGCGGGCATGATTTTTACACGTATATAGTATATGAACAATCACAATCATATATGTATACTACTATTCCCAATTCTAATTTAGGTACACCTACGACCCATACTTAAGATATTTATTCTCATTGCACATTACTAGATTATCCCATATAACGATTTGTCTCTTTTATGATTATTCCAAGTTACTACGTAACACTCGTGAATTCCTATCTCCGCAAGTGTAATTTCAGTAGGTACTCATTTATTTTACAACGTAACTTCCTTAAGAGTCTCACCCTTTAAACACACGTTCCCATTGTTCCTTAAGTGTAAAACACCTTTGTTAAGTATTAATCTCGTCTTACATTAAGGGTTCCATTTTTATAAAGTCCTACTGGTCTTTTTTACCTCCCAAAATATTCTAACAATAATGTCCAAGAATTTATATTCATTCAAGTTGGAACCACCTATTTAAAAAGGGAAATTTGAGTTTTCCAGGAGGGGTAGATCGATCGATGGCAGGTGCTCGATCGATTGATGCGTTGATCGATCGATGATCCTGGGTCGATCGATCGATCAAGCAGGTATGACGAAACTGCAGAATTTCTAGTTACGGGTTTCTTCTTCCAAAATCATCCAAATCAATATATTTGACTTCCAAACTCCCAACAATTTATACTACAAGTGCTATATCCTCAAATACGTGGTGTTCTATGTAAGGCATGCAGATTTTCATCATGTATAACGAATTAAAAGGGACACAATCCATAAAAATATTAAGAACCGTAATATTTTCTTTGTTTAGTTTCTTCGCATTCTTTTCCCAGATTTCATACGCTTAATTTACTACAATTTCGTGGTTCAACCTCTACATGTGTATTTGATTTCCAGAATATGTCCTTTACCTCTACAACATGCAAATAAGGGTCTCCCATACATGTTTTCTTTCATGAAAACTAGTCCTAATCAACCCTAGACTAACATCATTGAAGCATTAACTGAATTAGAGCAAGATAGATACTTGACTGGGAATTCTTGGTTTAGATTAGTGGGCAAGATTGGTGTGGTTGCGATCCTCGTTGCGCGATCTAAAGTTTGGCGGCGACGGCGATGCAAACGGTGGAGTTCTTGGCCTTGAACTCCTTGGAAAGCTTCTCCTCTTCCCTTCCAATGGTCGTCTTATGTTTTTGGTTGTTCTAACCCTAGAAGAAAACTCCTATTATCTGATATACTCATAGAAATTTCGTGGGTTTTCATGCCCAAAAATGTAAAATGTCAAAAACGCCCTCCAGGTGTGCTAATTAGGCCTAGAAACGCCCCAAGACTCAAACTAAACCCCCGAGTACAATATTTTGACTACCTCGATCCTTCCGGACACATTGACGCACTCAAAATGACCATATGGGTGACTTATAATTTATTCACTTTTAATAGTTCAAATTTAATCCCGACACGACACAAGCGCGTCCCGATAAATTTCCAAAATTATCAAATTAGATTCTCGTGATAATTTTACTAAATACAATTACACCTATTACTTTACCCATAAAGTAATTTACAACACAATTCCAATAATTACTAACTCTCATCACGCTAGTAAGTATTTAAATGATTTTTTGGATTAATATTAAATTAATATCTCTAATTAAATTTAATAAATCCCCAAAATTTAAAAGTCATAAAAAAATATGGGGTATTACAAGGCCCTTCTCCAAGGCCATCTCAAGAACATGCGAAACACACACATAATATCAACACACATATAAAAGCCACTTGTTGTTCACATGGACGGAAATATCAACAAAATTGTGTGATGCCAATATAAAACCCATCACACAATCGGTCTCCAACTTATATCAGCATGGATAAAACAATACACATAATTAAATTATGCGATGTAACAAATTCATATACCATGCAATCCACATATTATCCAATTCACTTACCTCTATGCCGATTGAACATCACCTTGTGATATCATGGCCAGGACAATGAACATATGTCGTGATGCCCAAATAAAACTATGGTCCCTGAGTACGCCAACATAAGAATGCTCGACACACACATATAACCTCATGCATTATTTATCTCTTAACTAATTCCATAACGTTATTACTTTATTACCGATCTATATTTCACATTTATATTGTCATTTATCTTTACATTATTATACTCCATTAGCACCACCCTTCGGGTCGTTCAAATCAACTCCATAGACAAATCGTTACATCATTTCATTAAAGCTTAAGGAATTTCTCAAATCACTAATGAGGGTGTACCTAACATGGGACTACTCATAAATTTAAACATTATAAAAATTGATTTATTAATTAAGGATTCTAAAGTCATCACTCATACTCATCCCTAGAATCCGTTTGTGGGATGTATCATCATTCATACCAGTCTCTAGACTCCATTCGTGGGATGTATCATAAATAAAATCCAAATAAGGAAACCCCTGATACACTTCCATTTCGATAGAGTAGTCTTTAAGATATTATAAATAGTTAAGGATTTATTAGTGTGAATTAAATTAAGGATTATATTAGTCAAACCACTAACTTCCATTTCCAAATGTATTTATTCATCATAAACCAACAATGTTTATCTCGCACTCCTTCTAATTTAACACTCAATTATTTCATTTCCAGCATCACAAAGAAATTAATTAAGGGATTACTTTAATATTTAATATAATTAGGTTCAATTTTCAATTTCGAGAACATAAATTAATAAAAGGAATCCTACTAGCATTATAAGATCATAAACATGGGCAAATCAATATTTGCATATTCTCAAACGTAATTAAGCTCTAGTTATTAATCAACATGGTTAGAATTTCGCTAATCAGGCATTTATTATCTACGGTACTATTCATAAAGATAAATTACAATCTTATTTAGCATATGCATTTACAATACTAAATAAGACCTAGTTAAATCTTACTTATTCAACATATAACTAAATTAATCACAGTTTTCATACTAAATCCCATACCCTAATATGAAATTATACCCATTCGTGGTTTAATTTCATAATTTCCTAATTCAAATTGGGCTAAATTACAATCTACACATATCTCATAGTTTAATTCATCAAAATTGGGTCGGAACATATATCTCAAAATCCTAAAGGTTACTAACTAATTTTAATCCTAAATTTAGGGTTTAGATGAAGTTAGAAAATGTATATATAAATTGAGAGGAGTAGTCTAGTAACTTGCCTCAAAATAATCCAAAAACTTAATTTGATTTGGGAGAAGTGAAGTCTTGAAAATCATCCTTTAACCCCTATTGAATCTCTATGAAAACTTGTTTAAAGTTCTTTAAAACCTTAATTGAATCTTGCTTTGAAATACAAAATAATAATATAGGGTTTTTATTTTGTGTTTGGGATGTAATTTGGGTGAGGAATTAGGAGGTAATAGTTTTTAGAAGAAAAAACACTTAGCTTAGTGTTATGTTGAAAAGAGAATTGAAGGTTGCATGCATTACGAGAAAATGGTGTTTGACTACACATTTAACCAAACCGGTCACTATAGCGGTTGCCTAGGCCCATTATAGAGTCTTGTACCATGTTATAATGGTTGGGCAAGCCTGCTATAGCTGCCCCCTCTAGTGCGGCACCACCAAAACCCTGTTTGTTTCCCCCTTTCTTAAAACCATCGTGCACTAAACCTATCCTTAAACTTTCCTCACAAGAAATGTTCCAAAGACCATTATACCCTAGGCCTTATCCCAAAATTCCCCATATGTCCAAATAATTTATAACTTACCATAATTACCATTTTAGCTCCAAATTTTAAAGTAATTGAACTTAAGCTCATAAAAACAATTTACCAAATCAACTCTATAATTCCAATTGAATTCATTTCAACTTTAAATTTTGATAAATGACTTTAATTGCAAATTTAATTATATAATTAATCTCGATTATTATTTATTAAATTATGTTATTTCTAATTAATTAAATATTAAATTTATGGGGGTATTACAGATCAACTTACCCTCTGAATTTTCCCATAATTCCCAATCCATCCAAATCAGTATAACTTATAATAATTATAGTTTGATTCCTAGTCTTTATTATAATTAAACTTAAAGCCACACAACTTCAACAACTTACCAATTAAACTTTATGATTCCTATTTAATTCACCTTAGCTTTTGATTCTCATAATTGACTTTAAATTCACAAATTAAATTAAATAGTTAATCTGGATTCTTATTTAATTAATTAATTTTTATTTTCTTTTAAAATTATGAAGTATTACCTTCTTCCCCCTAACAAAGACAATTACATCCTCGAAAGTCATAGAAATAACACATACCTCCCTCAAAATAAATTCGGATGATGGTGCCTCATCGTATCCTCACACTCTTAAGTGGACTCAACTTTAATATGATGACTCTATTAAACGTGAACTATGGGTCTCTACTTAGACCTCAAAATTTGGACTCTACGGTCTAAAATACACACTAGTTCCTCATTGTATAAAGCATCAGTCTCTAACTAAATATTCCCTAAGTCAATATGTTGATAGGTGTCCTCACCTCGCAAGAATCGATGGAGCATGGATACATGGAACACATTATGTACCCAATGTAAATGGTCTGGAAGTGCTAACTGATACGTAAAACATTATATCCAATTCATGATCATAAACGACCCAATATACCTTGGGTCTAACTTCCATTTATCCCCAAAATGCATTACCTCTTTCGTGGGTGACACTTTAAAAAGCACCTTGTCACCCACCTGAAACTACACATCCTTTATCTCCGAATCCTCATAGATATTTAACCTAGTATGGGTAGTATTAATATACTCAAGAATCATCTTAATATGCCCAGTCATCTCCTGAATGTACTCGAGTCCTAAAAACCTATTCTTTCCATGGTCCAACCAACACACAGGGGATCTACAGTGTCACCCATACAATTCTGCGTAAAGTGCCATACCAATAAATTTCTGATGTGTATTGTAGGAAAAATTCACCAAGGGAAAAAATAACTCCTAACTACACTTGAAATCCAAAACACATGCTCGTAGCATATCCTCCAAAATCTGGTTCGTTTACTTTGTTTATCCATCTGTCTAGGGAAGATGAGACATACTCAAATATAACATCATCCCCATGGCCTCACAAAATCTCAAACTGAGATACAAAATTTGGATCCCAATGAAAAATGGTCAACAAAAGTATCTTATAAAACCAAATAATATCTAATACATACAACCATGTGTACTACTATGCTATTAAATCCATACGAAAAAGGAAAGAAATGTGAAACCTTTGTCTAGAGGTCCACTATAACACAAATGGAATCGTGATGTTTGGGAGTCAACGATAATCCTACGATAAAGTCCACTGAAATATTATCCCATTTCCACGCAAGAATGGGTAAGGGTTGAAGCATATTTGATGGTTACTAGTGATCCATCTTAACCATCTCACATGTACTAGATTGGGACACAAACTTGACATTTCCCCGCTTCATACTTGTCCACCAATATTTCCTCCACATATGTTGATACATCTTATCCTTGCCAAGATGCACTAAAAAGTGTGATCTATGGGCCTTATGATTGACTTCCCTATGAAACTCCTCTTCTGAAGGTACCACTATTAGAACCAACGGTGTAAAGAGGTACATCGATAGCTAAAAGCTCGACCACGTTCTCTTTGTATGCCATGTCATCTACTTGTGCTTAGGATAACCTCATAATAATAATAGGAGTCACTGTGATCATCACCATAAAATCATCAATCAACTTGACAATCACCTAAACTAAACCATAATACCTAAACTGAAGTGTAGAAAAACTACCACTCAAGACTCGAAGCATCTTCCACCATATTTTCTTTACATGGGTGATACCGAAACCTAAACTGGTATTTCTGAATGAAATCGGACCACCGCCATTGTCTCATGTTCAAGTCCTTTTGTATGATCATAAATTAAAGAATCTCATGATCACTAAAGAGCCTCAATTTCTCACCCCATAGATAATGCCTCTAAACATGTAGTGTTGACACTAATGCCACTAACTCCGAATCATGTGTCATATAGTTAACCTCATAAGTTTTAAAATTTCGAGATGCAAAAACAATCGATACATCCTCTTGCATCAACACCCCACCTAGTCATTATAGGGAAGCATCGAGATAAACTAAATACTCAAGCCCACTCTTATGTACATCTAAAATTAAATTTAAAGTGAACTTCTCCTAAAGAGTGTCGAAAGCCTGGTGACACCTCTCGATCCATATAAATTGAATACCTCGGTCAACTATCCTGCTATCTTCGAATAAAAAATAAACCCATGTAGTAATAGTACAATCCTAAAAAGGTATGAACCTTCATATGTGTGATGGGATATCCCTAATCCAAAACGTTGCACATCTTCCTTGGTTCCACCAAAAATCCCATCCTGAGACTATATGGTCTGAAACGGCACCGCATGATTCCAAAACTCGCACTTCCTGAAATTTGCATACAACTTATGCTCTAGGAATGTTGAAAGTAAAATACTCAAATGCTCAATATGCTTCTCCTCGGTCTCTAAATAAATCAGAATGTCATCGATAGAGACTATGATATATTAATCTAAGTACGACTAAAACACTCGATTTGTCAAACCCGTGAACATGACTAGGGCATTGGTAATATCAACCCTCATGACCTTGAACTCATATGACTCATATCGAGTCAAGAAGTCATTTTTTTGTACGTCCCATCTTGTACCTATAACACCCCGCATAATACAATATTGGGTGATCAGTCCTATATCAAATGAAACAAGAATATCAAATGGTTTCATTCTCAACATCACTGTCGAAAACCAAATAATTACTAATAACCTATTAGGTCTAGCGTAAAATTTTAAATTTTATAATCTTTTTAACTTAAAGCATCAAATAAAACCATCCACACACAATAATATAACCAACAACTGAAATAAATGAATGATGATCGATAACTCTCAGTAAAGCATATATACAACCATACCGAATGAAATTCTCAAAATAAAATAAATTACAATGGTTGGGAAATATGCCCGAGTTTAACTCATAATACCTCCTATCTAGATCATAAGGAGAGAAACGGCTATAAATAATCCCTGCTAGCATCCACAACTACTACAGCAATGTCTGACTCGAAAGAATAAGCACCCAGATGTCCCTGTGTCAGGACACCTAAAAAGGATTCGAAGAAGAGAGAGAAAATATACAAGTGGTTCAGAGCCCGTGGTTTAAAAATAATTTTAGCAATTGATTAAAGAAATTTAATCCTTAAAATATTATATTCTCAATATTTAAACTGGTGTCGTATTCCCATGAGATACCTCTCACCTCTCATCTAATAGTACACACCTAATGCATGTATTTTAAATATTCTACTTACACTACCCAACCTAACTAGTATCTCACCAAACCATCTAACATCACACGCTATCGCAACAACCCGCCTATGTAATATCTTAAGCTTTCGCTTTCTTATGCTTCTTTCGATCATAAATAACTCTCACTTATACTTGCCGAAAATCTTAAAAATGAAATTAGTTAACCAGGGCGCCCAACCATGTACTAAAGACGAAACATCTCCCCCCTTCCAACATTGCGTTAAGCTTCGTGCGTGGGACGTCTCGCAAAGCGAAAGACAAATAAGGAACCCTCCCTATATTCCCTACTTAACGTTTACGGTCGTTGAGATTCGTTTGGCCCTGTGTCCATAGCATGTACCCTAAAATTACTGTCTCCCCTCATAAAATTATACTCATAAAATTCCAACTCTTTCCATTATCAATTTAAGTCTCATACCGTTAAAGGGATACATCAAATCCCATTAAATTATTCAAAGAATAATAATCCAAATATCCTAAGGTCTAATATCTCTCATCTCTCGACCTTCTCTACTTTCGTGCGTGAGACGTATCGCAAAGCGAAATCCAAACAAGGAACCCTCCCGATACACTACTATGTAGCTCCGTCAGTTATTGAGATATGTTGGTCCAGGACCTAAGTCTATTACTCGATTCGTACAGTATAACTTCCACTAGTTCTTACACTATGTAACACCCCGCCTAATTAAATACCGGGTGATCAGTCATTTATTAAATTAAAATCAAGGTGAACAGTTGGTTCATTCTTAGCATCACTGTCGCAAAATAATATTTTCCAATTTGAACACCCTAAATAATTAAGCTAAGTGTCAAAACAATTTAAAATCTTATTTTCATTTTATTTAATTCCAATACGAAAACCTCTATTAATAACCAACAGTTTAAGAATCACATAAATACTAAGGATGGTAATTAACACACAAGAATTAAACCATCAAGATAAAATAAACAACGTTTAAGAACCGTAAATGAAATCATCCTGAAAATAGTTAACTCCCAAGGAGTACTGAATACTTGAAATATAAATGAACTAAATCTCTGACCAATCCAAACGGAATAGGAATTTGGGCGACACATGCCCTAACTAAGCAGAACTAAAGTAGTAACATAATCAATGACGAGGTCGTCGAAAGAAAAGGCGTGCAACTTCCACATAAGTAGCAGCATGTCCAATCCAATAACCTATGCAAGACGCCCCTGTGGTTGGGCACCTATAATACATACATATATATACAAGAGAGAAAGAAATGACAGAAAATGGGTCAGAGCTCCGAGTGTAAAACAGTTTTAAAAATAGTTTAGCAAGTATTTAAAATGCTTACCGGCTAATATAACCACCATGTTAGTGCGCGACACTCTCTTGAGAATTCTCACCTCTCATCTAGTGTGCAGGCCTACCGTACTACTGATCACATAAGTCTATCTAACTTATTTTTCTATAAAGTTCTATCCCGGGAAGTACTAAAGACGTAATATTTAGTTTTATAAAGTTATTCTCTTCCATATTCTTACGTTACTTAGAACCACTTAGTACCGTTAAAAAATTCACGAACACTTGTTATAATGCTGAAACATTTATTGATTACTTAACTACTTATACACACAGTAGAAAGTTTCCATATAAAAGTATATATATATATATATATATATATATATATATATATATATATATATATATATATCGGCACCCCACATAAAACTATAGTGCTGACATACTCTGCTATCAAGTCCCCATTTCACTCATACTAAGGGAAATACTAGTTCAGAATCACTCTCAAACTGTATTAACACAATACACATACAAAATGGAGGCGAAGCATAGTTTCGAATCCTAAGTGGTCAGCACATACCCTCACGTCTCTTAGAACATCTGACTATCATTTTCAGATAACATGTATCTGGAATACTATCTTCTAGGGTACGAGTCAATATCCTCCATAAAGGTCCAATCGAGATAAGACCGTCCCAGCATGGAAACCTCCGTGATACCAAGTAGCCCAAGTATGATTTTTACACATATACATAATATATGAAAAATCACACAGTCATATATATAAATGTTCACATTTTCCAAATTAGGCTCACCCATGACCCATAATTAGTATCATCCGTTCTTAACACATATTTTACTCAATTATCTCACATAACGGATTCGTCTCTTTTATTCTCATTTATAATTTACTTCATACTTACTTCTCATCTCTCTAAGTATTCTCTCGCTAAGTGTAAATTTCAGTAGGTATACCCTCACTTACCTTCTAGTCTAAATCTTTCACGAGTCTCAATCTTTTAGTAAACGTACGCACAATTTCCAATGTATTAATAACTCCCCGTTAACCCACAATTTCATCTCATATTAATTTCACTCAACGGAGTCTACTTAGACCCTATTAGTCATCTTCATAACCCATTATACTCTATAAATAATAATCAAGGGCTCCTACGTATCTTAACCCGATTAAACCAAACGGAGAAAAATATGCACTTTTCGAGGAGGGAACGATCGATCGAGGAATGGGGTCGATCGATCGATCATCGATCGATTGATGCTCTTGGTCGATCGATCGATCGATGCAGTTCTTGCCCATTTTTCTGCAAATTTCAACATACGGATTCAATCATTCTAACCCCTCCAAACATATATAATTTCAACCCAAACTCCCATCAAAGTTATCCAAAGGTATAAGAAATATATATAAATAAGTTCTAATGTAACACCATCAATAAATCCTCAATGAATGAATCAAAAAGGGGTTTAATCTCAAATTTATTTATAAAACCAAATTTTGCATGAATAATTATAAACCTCTATTTTAATCCAGATTTTCTTCCCAAATATCATAATAAATTCGTGGGTAATCCTCTACATATGATCACGATGTCAGATTATATGGATTCTCCCTACAACTCATATAAATTCTCTTCCAAAACATATAATTCTTCAATTAAAACATATGATTTGCATTCCTAGACTAATATGGAAGGGATATCAACTAGAAATCAGCAAGATAGATACTTGCCTAGGATTCAAGGATCTGATTTGTTGATAAAAAATATATGGTTGTGTTCCTCATCGTGAGATCTACGTTTTAGTGGCGGTGGCGGTGCAATCGGGTGAGTTCTAGGCCTTGGATTGTTTGAAAACTCTTCACCTTATTCTCTATTGGCTGGGATTAGGGTTTGTGTTTGTCAATCCTAAGAGACATATCCAAATGGATAATATATACTAAGAAAATTCGTGGGTTTAATCACCCAAAAATACAAAATGTCTATAATACCCTCCCGGGATGTCAATTAGGCCTAAAAACGCCCCGGGACCCAAACTAAACCTCCGGGTACACTTTTCTGACTATCTCGACCCTTCCGGACACTTTGGTGCACTCGAAACGATCATACAAGAGACTTATAATATATTCACTTTTATAATAATATTTTAGTCCTGACATGATACAGGCGCGTCCCGACTTAAATTTCCATAATTGCCATTTTATTCACTCATGACAATTTTAATAAAATCAATCTTATATATTACTTTACTCATCTAGTAATATTAAACAAATTCCCAATAATTACTAACTCACGTCACGTTGGTAAATATTTAAGATAAAATTTTGGATTAATATTAAATTAATATATCAATTAAATTTAATAAATCCCCAATTTTAAAAGCCATAAAAATACGGAGTATTACACACTATTCACATCTTAGTGTTAATTATCCCGTATATATTAATCTCATCTTATATATGTATATCACACATTTGATACTCCCGGATGATTAAGAATTTATCTCACATTCCATTCTTTCTATATATATATATATATATATATATATGTTTCACATCTCTATATATACAATATACCATACACATAGAGTATATCCATAATTATATTTCACACATTATATAAGCATAATAACTATCCCTTAGAGGTATAACTCAATAGATGCAGTCTCTCAATGCTATCATCTTCCAAGGAATTACTCACGCATTATCCTCGGTACCAGCGGTCGGACTCTCACACTGACTTGGTAAAAACCAAATCACAATGTTTGGGAAGAAGTCATAGCTCCTATCCTAAAAGTGAGATTGAATCATACCCAAGAAAGCTCACCCAGAATAAAATCACACAATATAAATAATGGGCGACTATGACTTGGGGACTATACGCTCCCTTCTCCTCAAGCCAGGGGCCTCAGTCACATCGCACAACTTCCCGTGATAGCACTAGAAGGGTATGCTTAACATAAATATATAAATCACACACAAATATATATATATATATATATATATATATATATATATATATATATATATATATATATATATATGCCTATCTCTTATGGCATTAGCCTTAAAAATCCAAATATATCAATTCATATGAATTTATAAGTATTCACACAACTTAATTTTAATCCCAAATATAAACTCATTTATGGTATAATTGTTTCACACTAAAATTCCCGAATATTAACTTAACACCACTAACTAATATTCTAATTTCATCCTACTCGCATGTATGGATTTACTCACATACTATCAATATATATATATATATATATATATACCCGCCGAAATACTTTCTCGAGTGTCATTCTTCCCAACCATTCCTAAATTTAAACCCCAGATCCTTCCCATTAACCCGAGACGTATATATAACACACATTTACTCTTTTAGAGGTCCTCGTAATCTATTTAGGAACCCTATTATTTATCTCCTAAAAGGAATTTGTCTCTAATCCTTTTTAGGCCAAGGAAAACCTTTTCAGGTTTTCTGTCAAAATCGGACCGAACCAATTTCTAAGAAAAATGAACAGGTCTGGTCACCGGACCGAATCGATTACCAAGAAAAGAGAACCTGTTCGGCCTGTGTAGACTTCTACTTTCCCAAAAATTAACTCAAACTCTCCTCCAATCAAAGATTTAACGTTTCTAATCTCCCAAACCAACAATGCAAGTATATACACAGTTATCTACAACCAACACCACCATTAAACTACATGGAATTCATCCATTTCTAAGAATTTAGACCCTAATTCTTACTTATGAAACCCATCCATTTTCTCACCAAATTTACACCATTTACATGTATTCAAGCTTAGATTTCATCTAGCATTAATATCACATCAATTTCTTATGAAATCTTCTTCCAAAAGCCCAATTTTGTATAAGAATCCCAACCCAAATCATATATTTTATCATCACCAACTATAATATGAAAATAAACACACATAAATCGTTAAAGCGAGTTAAACACTTTCTTGGTTGGATAAATTCGACGACCTCGTGTAGGGAATCTGTTGGAGCTTGGTCTGAGCTCCCCTCTTTCTTTTTCCTTTCTCTTCTTCCTTATTTCTTTCTTCTTTTATCTTTCTCTCATGGCCTTATAATGATAGAATAATGCTTATCCCTTTATTAAACCCAAAATTGACTCGTATACACAAATACGAGCCCCTACTGATCCAAAAAGTTCTCGGAACCCATACACAACTCTTGGGTACTCTATTTTGACTATTCCAGCCATTTAGGAAATAATTGTGCACTCAAAATCCCCACCCAAGTCCCTTGTCAAAAATTCACCTTTTTATATCCTATACAACTTCACACGTATTTTCCGAACAAAATAACATCACATGTCTCTTTTATTCACCTCCGACATGAAATAAAAATAATCCATCACATTTTCTTTAAATTATCAAATTATTAAATCACACCCCCTCATGTAATATAATTATCCATAAAAGTACGGGGTATTACATTCTCCCCCCTTACAAAACAACTGGTACTAAGGTTCAGGATCTTTAACATCATAACATCCTCTAGTACTCAGAATAAAATCATACTACAATAAGGGTCACTCCACTATATGCCCGCTAGCAGTATACAGTAGTTTAAAGGCTTCAACACTATATTCCCAGCTTTACAACAAGCTTGTTCAATCCTCTTCATATCGATAGACTTCATCAGTTATAAGCTCTTACCTCATTAACGGCTCATCACACCTTCTGCTTTTACCAATGACATCCAAATAATATGAGCCTATACATCACTGGCTCTATCGCCTTAATTCTATTAGAAGGCCGCTCACCACTAAGCGCAGCTTCCCGTATTCCCTCCAACATAACTCTCATCCTGAGAGAAATTCATAAAAACATCGGACCAATCCTGTTAGTCCTTCAAATTCCATTTCATGGAGACATAACTTTTATGATGCTCAAAAGTCATCTCAACAGTTTGTGGTTAATGTCCCTCTCACTAAGGACTCTAAATCACGTCCGATCCAAAAGTCTATTTATTTGCTCACCTCTAAACAACCAGAGGGAGAATGACCAGGCTTTCCCAACACCAAACCTTAAGAGTCACCTTATCCACATCAAATAGGTACAAATCACTACACACAATTCTTCCAATCGACAATTTCTCTTCCCAATTACCGTACCATATTTTACTTAAATTACAAGTCTGATCAATTGCAAAAATAAGCTAACCACACTGACTCCAGAATCGCATTCATACCACTTTACTAGACGTCAATCATCTCCCATATACTCATCGGGCTATATATGACATGACCTATCCAAAACAAAACGCCATCCCCATTACTTCCTGAAATCCCATAACAGAGGTGGGGTTCAACGATTTCATCCTGATTCACAATAATATTGGGGAGCAGAGCGCACCGGGGAAATCCTTCTTTTCAAAGCAGAACCACTCAGCATTAGTGGTAATCACATTCCATAATCCCTCAAACACACAGCCGGGGCCCTTAAAATCCTGTTCTCAAATATAAATCTCATCTCCCACGTCTTTAAAGGAGTGATATGATAGCGTGTTCTTCATATCACTAATTCCTGAGCGCCTAACATAATAACGAGATAAATCTCTCCGCTCAATTATGAATCTAACATACCTCGAATCATAATAATAAAGTTCCTACACACCGGGATCAATTATCTTGAGACAATTATACTCTCCTAAGTCTTTATAATAATATAATATAAATGCGAGCTCAACCCTCTTGCCAGTAAAGTATCGCCAAAACAACACATCCTCCACTAGGGCAACAACCCAATATCCTTGTAATATCTTCCCACTATTGTTATAACCAATACTATAAAGCCAAGCCAGGATAATATCATACTTGTATAACACATCGTTAAAATGAGTAATATCAATAAAAATATATACCACTATCAATACACCCGGTTACCCGCGGATGACACCAAGATAACCCGCTATATCAGGGAAAACATACACATAATAATAATGTTATCGGTATATATACTAAACTCATCTCACACGCGAATCTAGCGATAATAAAAGTATCATAACTCATTCGTGCCACACAAAACATGCCTCATTCTTCCGAGGTCAAAACTCATATTTCCACCTTCCCAATCACCCTGGCTTCTCAAATTGTTCTAAAAAATTACATGCTTGTCTGGATCAAATCGAAAACTACTTTAATCATTGCCCTTGCTCAGCACCACATTCTTGTCACTTTTTCTCTCTTCGGGCAAAACTAATGCAAGTTGTCCCACTTTCCACAAAAATACTTCTATATATAATCCACTTATCTGGCCACACTGGCCATAATAGGATTGTCCTTATCTCAGACTCTGACGACTACCCTCATTGTTCCCTTAATTCTATTGGTCCTAAGGAACACACTACTGACCTCAACTGCCCTGGCTGAATTCACCATCACTTGGTGATAATTCGACTATCCAAATCATTTAGATGGGTCTCCCCCTTGTTGTGTTTCACTAACATCGTTTCACACAGTCTTACACTCCGAATAAATATTTTGATTCTTTTAGCTCCTTTCACATGAAAGCATTAACATCCTTGTCTTCCAAACACGACATCACTATAAAAAAAAGTTATTTTTAAGACCCTATCTTTTAAGACAGATAAATATAGTCTCTAAAACATACTTTTTTGGACGGATATAATTAGCCGTCTTAAAAACTATTATTTTTTTAGACGGCTAATTATTTTCGTCTCAAAAAGTATTATTTTTTTAGACTACTAATTATAGCCATCTAAAAAAAGGTCACTTTTTGACACCGTTAATTATTTCTGTCTTGTAAAATAAACCAAATGAGACGGTAAAATATATGGTCTCAAAAGATATACCAAATAAGACGGCTAACAAAAATTACTTCCCCCCATTAAATTTTTTTTTTCTCCCGCTATAAACACTTAACCTCCCAACAAAAAAAAAACAAATAGATGCTTAAAATAAAATAATCGAGCCATGCCCAACCCTAATAGCCCATCACACCTACCCCCGGCTTTCATCTCCTCTGGCCCCAGCCTTCTCCTCTGCCGTTCTCTTCAATCCGGCCTCCTCCTCCGCTATTTTATCTCTCTTCGGTGCTCTAAAGGTAATGTTCATACCCTTTTTAATTCTTTAAGTGTAGATACTTGATTCGATTATTGTTTGAGCATGAAATCAGTGGGTTCTTTAGGTTAAGAAGTGGATAATTATTTTTTTACGTATAGACCTGCGTTTTTTTATGGATTTTTTTTCTTGTTAAATATGGCATCACCCACAACACACAAAAGATATATTTTTTAAATACGGCAACAGCCATAGCTAAAGTGTGTGTGTGTGTGTGTGTGTGTGTGTGTATACACACACACGGTGCCACCAAAGATTCGATTTTTTTAAGTTTTAGTGTATTTTTCTAAGAGTTATGCTATGCCCAAAATCAATAAATTTTTGTGCTCTGACGGGACCCGTACCAGAAGGTGACACTTAATAGGTAAGTGATGGAATAAGTAGAATTCACATCACTTTAGTGAATATTTTGTTAGAGTTTTTGATATTCATATCATTATTCTTTTTCTGAAGTTAAAAAAGTTGAGTTATTGAATTAACCAACATAAACGACCAACTCAGTCAGTTTTGATGTTCAAAATATTGTAGAGTGATGGAACAATTTGAATTTTAAAATAAATAAAATCATGCTATATTAGACTGTGCAAGTTTGAATTTACTATACAATTTACAATGTGTGAATAAATTCAACTAATACATACTATTAATATTAAACTTCGAAGTATATTTGTGCTTTTACTAGATTTAGTTTGTTGTATTTTTCCAATTTAAGGTTATTGGATGGCTAGTTTAAGGTTATTGAATTGCTAATGCTATTATGGTTGTTTAAATTAAGTTGTTTTTCCTAAATCTCATATTTTAGTTTAATTTCAATTCAATGTATAGTTGCCTAAATTTGATAATATGGATAAATTTTACTAAAAACTTAAATACTTGTGAAAATTTTAAAAACAATTGCCTTGGGGGTAAATGCCTTTGTACCCTCGCATTGACAATTTCTTCAAGTACTCCACCTGAACACATTTTCTAGCTCCGCCACTATATATATAGTATTTTTTTACCAATTAGTCCATTTTACTAAGTATGTAGTTCAAAAGGACCTATCATTATTTTTCTCCAACAGGTCCCATGATTTTTTTTTCTCCAATAGGTCCTATTTACAAACATATAATGGATATTCACTAAATGTATAAATAGGACTTATCGGGATAAAAATGTTATGATAGGACCTATTAGGAAATGTCTTTATGTAAATATATCTTATTTATCAAGCTCCCCCCCCCCCCCCCCCCCCCCACCACACACACATATAAATGTGTGTGTGTGTAAAGACTTTGGGGCTACTCTATCCTAAGTTCGATGCTTCTAATGTAGCACAACACATGCCATTAAAAAACCATAAGTCAAAGTTTTCATATCTCTTCTTTTGCATTGGTCATTATGCCATTATTGCAGAATCTTTTGCTTCTTTTTCGCCCATCGCCTTGATAGTTATGTATGGTTCTTGAAAAATCAAGCCTTGTAAGAGTTGAAAACATGTAAAGCAGCCTCAATTGTTAGATCAACAATATTAGTTTAATCTGAAACACTAGTTGGGAACATAAATAATGAATTTATGTTTTATTATATAGAGTGTCAATCATGTTAACCAATTATTGAGAAAGATCCTAATTAACTGTGTACATTCTTTATTGTTATTTATCTTTTTTATTATTTCTCTTCTTCAAAATATGTTCCAGTAAGTCTCGGGTCTTCGCATTGAACCCTTGAAAATTTATCACGATCTTATATATGTATGACCATCAAAAGGGATTCCTTAAATCTTCTGATGGAAAATTATTCTTTAGGAGTGATCATTTTAACAAAAAGTATTATGTTTTAAGTATATATAAAAATATAAAAGTATTAGTACGAGTCTCTTTCGTTCTTTAATTACATATCTTTTTTCAGAAAGTGTTTATGACTTTGAAGGAATATGAGAAACAAAAGAGGAAGAGAATAAAGAAAAATTCAAAGAATTGGGAATACATGAATGGTTTTCGGCAATTCAAAACAAAGATAAAAGTAGAAAAAGTGTTTCGAAGACTAAAAAATTGATTCGTGATGATGATGAGTTTGTGCCACTTGAAGAAGAAAATGAGCATACAGATTCAAACGAGGATGAAAATGGGTACGTGCCTTGTGAGTTTTTTAATGTGTAAATGTTTAGTGATGTAGATGTTAATTAGTTGATTGTGTAAATTCTTATTTGATACTTTCTATTATCATGCGGGCATTAGTACTTTAATATTTTAAATTTGAATTGTTCAATTTAGTTAGCCATATTAATACTTAAATTTATGTGTTGAATTATATTGTTGTTTTTATAGCATGTTCCCCCTTTATGTGCTAATCACTTTAGGAATTTATGTTGTTCATTATTAATCTCTTCATTTTTTCATCATGTTGTGAAGATATTATGAAGATTTTCTCTTATTTATATTATGAAATATAAATTTACTAACATTTTTCTTAAATTCATAAATGGGAACCATGGATAAGAGTTGGATTGTTTTATGCAACTGGTGCTTAAAAGAATACTCTGGGATTTACCGATTTCTTTATTATGCATATGCAAATAAAAACATCGAGATAAGAAAAATCTAATGACCCTGTAAGGGATGTGAAAACCGAGTGTACCATGCCCAACAAACTGTGAGAGATCACCTTGAGATGCATGGTTTAGATAAGACTTATAAGGTTTAATTTTTCACGGAGAAACTTTGGGTGGTGTAAGCAGCGATAAAAATATTCCACGGGATAATATATTTGTTGATGATATACCTATACCTGTTGAACCGAGTGCTTGAGATAACATGGTTACAATGGTTCATGAGGGAATATATATTTCGCACACGTATGACAATATGTGTGAGGAGGAATGTAACATCAAAGATGTCTTTGAATCTGACAAAAATGTTCTAGAGTATTATTATAAACTTATGAAAAAGGCTCAATGCGATTTCTCTAAAAATTATCTGCCTGGGGTTATCGAATTGTCATTTATTGTTGAACTCTTGAAAATGACGCAACTTCGACAAGTTGTTCTCTCATGACTTTATTAAAATTTCTGGTGAGGATAATTTCGCATGATAGAATTCCCAAGTCTTACTGCCAAGCCAACAAGATAACATAATACTTGGGATTCAAGTATGAGACATGGGATGCATGCCCAAATAACTGTATTTTTTGAATTGCCATACTAAAAGGATAATCTTATTTGCCATAATCTTGATATCATGCATATTGAGAAAAATGTCCGTGATAATGTCCTGTTTACATTGTTGGTAACTAAAGGGAAAACAAAAGAAAATTTACAAGATCGAAAAGATCTAAAAAATTTGGGTAACAGAATTGCATCCTCAACCACGAGGGTCAAATCTTCACTCCCTCCCCCCAACGGAGTACACAGTGAGTAATAAAGAGAAGGAGATTTTTATAAAAGTGTTGAAAAATGTTAAAGGTCATGACGGCTACTCTTCGAAACTTTCACAATGTGTGAACATGTGAGAGAAATATTTAGGGATTAAAGAGCCTTGATAATCATATTTTAATACAAAAATTACTTCAAATAGCAGTGCGAAGGGTATTGCCCAATCATATTGTCAAAGCCTTGATTGAATTAAGCAATTGCTTTGTGATTATGTAACTAAAAAAATATCATAATCAATACTTGAATTATGAATAAGTACTATACTTTTATATTGTCTTTAGGTCTTCTTAAGTATGCCGTCAGATTCAACACTTATATTATTAGAGGTTTTAGATTTTGAACAAAAGAATGTGATAGGGGAAAGAAAACCCAAAAATAAAGGAGTTGTTATAAAAGCCGAGCAAATGAGTTATTCTAGCCGGAAGGATAAAAATCCCATTGTGGGTTATATTACATACTGTGGGGAACTAACACACATTATTGAAGTTCAGTATCTTAATGGAATAAAGTTTTTATTATTCAAGTGTGATTGGGTTAAAAATCGTATGGGTACAAAAGTTGACGAGTTTAACTTTACTCTAGTGAATTTTAAGAATTTGAAATATAAGGATGATCGAGAGTGTAATGAACCTTTCATACTAGCGTCCCAAGAAGAACAAATATTTTACGTGCAGGACCCTATCAATACGGATTGGCATGTTGTTGTTCCTATGACACCAAGATAACAATTTGATAGGTACATGACAGTTCAATAAGCTGAAGAAGAGTTATTACTTAATGGAGATGAGTCGTTTGTCATGCGAAATTTGAATGAAGATCAGAACTTACGGTGGTCGAGGGATGGAGATGGATTAATAGTAACACTACTGTGGTTCAAGATAATGATCATGAAGATGCAAATGCAGATGAAAATTGGAGGGACAATGCTTGAGGGAGATATAGTCCTAAACTAGTTATTTTTGTTTTTAAATTTAGAGCATTTGTATTTTGGTTTTGTATTGATAGTAATGGGTATTATATCCAAAAGAAGTCACCATTATCATCTGATCATTGCATATTTATATTTAATAATATTGGGTTTCTACTTCAGTTCAATATAAATTTAAGTGGAATACTACTTCACTATCTACCACTACATTAAGGATGTTCTAGTTTGGTCTTGTATGTCTTAATGTTGAGATCTTATAACACTACTCAAAAATTAGTTTGTATTAGAAATCCTATCTCTGATGGGTTTAGAATTTAGTATGCCAATTTTCTAGTTTTCTCTTCATACATTTCAACTACTTTTTAGCTAGCATAGGCACTATTACAGAGCTAAAGAAAAGAGATATAAACTCTAATTAATTATCTTTGAGCCATTGTGGTTTCCATCCCTCTATTTTAGTCTCTAGATTGTATAGAACTAGTTCTGATTATGTCTTTTTACTGTGAAAATGTCTCAAATACATAGTTATGGAACCTACACCTTTAAGATTCTGATCATCTTGGTTTAGTCATAATCTTTTCAAGCCTATGGTGGCAGATTGTTGTAATAGGATAGTTGTGTAGGGTGGCCCCATGTTCATTTGAAAACTAAATTGAAGAAGTTTAAAAAATACATTAAAGCCTAGAACAATAATCTGTACGGTAAAATTCATAAGAGAGTGGACAAAGCCACTTCTAATTTAAAGTCCATTCAATAAGAAATTGATATTGGGGGTAATCCTCTCAAATGTTCGATTTTATTTTTTACTTAAATAATCCATCTTCGATTTCTCATTCGCGGTAGTTAGTTGATGTTGCAATATATGTATTTGTTCTATTTAAAAAGAACATGTCTCCTCCAAGGCATTTGACTTTAGAGTCAAGTTATCCAAATCTGCAAATGATTTACCAGTTCTTTCTTTGTAATTTTCTATGTCAATGCTTAACGCCTGCACTTGTGATACTTTTTTTATCACGATCTTCCCTTACATGCTGTAATTCTCCTATAAGGATCCAAACTTCATTTACCAAAGCTTCTCTTTGCTTCACAACCTCATCTTGAGAAGCTCCGAAGGAAGTAAGTTTCTTTTGCAAAAAGTTATAATGGCCTCTTATGATGCCCAGGTTTTCTAATATATTAGCTTTCTCTTTTCCCACCCATTTAACTGCATTACCTGCTGCAAGCTCATTTTGTAGTTTAGTATTATACTGCTGTAATCTTGTGTTGTTTTCTTTCAATCGCTTGTACGTTTCAGTAGAAGCCAGAGAGGCAATATATTTATTGACTACTCCTAAAGCATGTCGTCCTTTACTAGTAGTTGTGGATCCCATCAGCCTCCCATATCCGATCCTTCTATGCCTGTCCAGAGGCATTTCATCTTCACATCCATTTTTGTTTAAGGGGCTCCGAGGGGGTAGGTTTTGGTTACGAGAAGTCATGTTTAAGGGGTGGGATGTAGTGTTTGGTTTGTGAGAAAATGAATGTTTATTGGGAACAAACTATAAATAGAGACCTAAATGGCCTAATGGACTTTTAGATAGAATCTATACTTGGAGTAGAAATACTTAGAATAGAGCTTTGGTGATAATCATTTTTTTTAAATAATAACTTTATTAATGAGAAGAGAGAAAAGCACTCTCTAGGTGGCTATACAAACTAGAAATAGAGACCAACTACATTATAAATTCCTTATGATAGGACTTTTTGAAGAATCTAACTTAACTACCACCTTAATATTTCTTGGTAGATCATCTAAACTAACAAAACAATTACTAATTTTTGAGTATGCTCCATAGGATGATAAAATACCTTCAACCTTATTCCCTTCTAATAAGCAACAATTGATTTACATATGATGATTCTTGATATAATCTTGAATTTCTCTGATCTTTGTTCTAATTATCCATGGAATTGAAGATGAAGATCATGATAGAATCTCAACCATGATCTTAAAATCCACTTCCAGGACAATGTTAACAAGTTCTTTATTTATAAAGGATCTAATACCTTCTTGGATGGCTTGTATTTGATCTTCTGAATTGGATCCCCTAGCTATGAAGTTTGAATAAGCCCAAATAAGATTTCTTTAATCATTCATGAACACATCCCCTGAGCCCATATATGCCCGATGATTATGAGTTGCTGAAATATTGAGCTTTAATCTACCATTTGCAGGTCTCTCCCATTGAGCATTATTTATGATCCTTAGGGAATTTTGAGGATTTTTTATTCCAAAAAAATTAAAGACTTCTTCGATGATATCTTTATCTTCTCCTTTGAAACTGTTGAGGTTGGTGAGATCTGAAATTCTAAGAATTACTTGTTACACTATGAAGTTTGAGTTCATTGGATTAGAAACTTTATTTCTGCTAAGCCAAATCTCACAAATGATACTGATTGGGATATATTTTTTTTACTAAATAGCACAACATAAATTAGCCCCCAAAAATGATACCGACGATAATGAATTACTTCCATTAATACTTCTATGACCTCGCCCAACATTCTGTTGGGCGGTAGCGATAGAGGTGGAGTCATCATTATCGGAGAGGCTTTGAGAAATGCTCATGCTATGAAGAATGAGAGAATTTGCATCGGTGGGAAAAATAATAGATTAGAAGCACCTGAATTAAGCCACCATTGAATGATTGATCCATGAACTGAGTATGTCAATTGATTAATTCCCATGATTTTATTAAAGACATCCCAAAATTTAGAAGCTATTGGACCTTATATAAAGAGATGGTTGAGAGTTTCTATACCAGATTGATAGTACTGACAACTGGATGCCATTCGTACCCTCAACATTTTTTATTAGATCTTCTACTAGAGCACATTTAGAAAGAACTTTCCATAGGAAGACAAACATATTGGTGGGAATATTGGGGTGCCAAATGAACTTGAAGACCATGGAGGATAGTTTATTAGGTCTAACCTGATCATAGGCAAATGCAAAGCTAAAATTACCACTTATTTAAAGTTTCCACACTAATTTATTGTTCATCCAAATTGATTTTGAGTCCACTAACTCCCAAGTTGATTGAATTCTTTTAAAAGTTATTGAGCTATTTGGGCAGGCCAAATTCTAGTATTTCCTCTTTATGAATTGAGCCTAAAGGCTCTTACCTTCCTTAAAGATCCAAGACAATTTAATATTGGCTGCAGTTACTACTGCATTCACGTTTCTAACATATAATCCACCTTCTTATTTTGGTAACCATACTGTATCCCCTTCTTGTTTTGGCAATAGTATCTCGGGCTAGATAATTCATTCACAACTCTCTTCAATCTTTATTCTTCCTCAATTCTATGTCCCCCATTTGCGAACTCGCTCTTTCACCATAACAAATATCAGTTTTGTTCATTTACTTGAATTAGATATCAAAGCTATAAATAGATGAGTAGTCATTATCGATTTGGAATTGCCTGCATTTATATTTCTTGGACATATATTTGTATGGTAATTTTTTGGAACTTCGAAAGGAGAAAATGCAGATCCAGTATCGGTTTGGCTTCATATCTAATTATTAAATATCTTTATATTTTATTTATTATGTATTTTTTTACAGTGTTTGATAATTTATTACCACTTTTTACTAAACTAAAAAAATGTTTCTCTTACTTCGTAATGGCTTGTGATTTATTCCATGAAGTACCAAAGCCACAAAGTTTCTGCAATACTTTTAATTTGTTAGTGTGTATACCAATATAATGTAAAAAATTGGTTAATTATTCATTCATCATTCTTGATTTGGATGATCTTACATGTGTATTGATTGATGAAAACAACAATGGCACCGGGGCCACTAATCCCTGAAGTACCTTCGAAATCCTACTTCCATTCATGGTCTCTCATATATAATCTCCTCCATTTGGACTGGATTTAAGTAAGTTCTTCTTGATATTACTCTTAATACTCATAGTAGAATTGCAAATAGGGAGAATACTCTATTTTGGCCTAATAACTAGTTGGGAACTCCCCTTACTCAGCAGCAGGATATAGATCAGTTGCTCATTGGATATTGCTCTACTGCACTCTATATTATATATAATTTCTATGTTGAATAACCTTGGCACTATTACTACACTATATGTTATATATAATTTCTCTTTGCTGGGTTGTTGGACAAATATATATATGATAGTTGAAATAATGATAACCTTGATGCTACTACTGCACTGAACTGTATTTTATTTTATTTTTTCATGTGACATTGGTTTTATAACTAATGTATAACTGATGTTGAAATGTGCTATATAAATGAAATGTGACTTCTTGATATGAGAAATGAAAATATACAGATGCATGGCATTAAAGCGTCGTCATCGTTGTTTGACTATGTCCGACCTCATGGTTGAGGGAAGACCACTCGAGAAGAAACCACTCATAATTCTAATGGGAAATGTTTTAAAGAGGACATCCCAACTTACTTCTATACAACACAACATAGGGGACAATGGAACTAGATAGATACAACAACAACTTTCCCCAAATATTGAATTAACATCCCAGTCACAGAATACACACCGCAATTCAAGAGCTCAGGTTTCTTTATTTTAAACACATGGAAGTCAACTTTCCCCAAATATTGAGCAAATTAATAATTGAGTTGGAAATGTCAATGCTCCATCCAATGTCGTCGATTTATATGGCGAGGATCTCACAGGTATGCCGTGTTACACAATGCACTATTTATATATCTCCACTTGTATTACATTTTATGTTTATATTCATATTGAACAAGATGTATAAACATTATTCATCACATTTTTTTAGGTACAATGACTACCATTACTAGTAAAAAAAGGGCTCAAAAAGGGGTAATGCCTTGGCTCAAATGGAATGATAACAAAAAGAAGATATTAGAATGGAATGAACTTTGTCAGCTAGTTTGTAAGCTTGAAAGTAAATTTATGTCACATTTAAGTTATTATGTAAGGTGTGAAAATTTATTTCCATTGATAATGTTGGCTTGAAGCGAGGCGGACGAGGAAGCACGTAATAATATATGGAAGGAAGTGAAGGTAACTTATTAGTTTGATTTATATATTTTTTCCATTGTACATTAGCTTGTCAAGTTTTAACTAATCTATTCTTTTTGTTCTTAGAGTAACACAAATGCACCAAAAGGTTTTAAACAAATCTGCTTTGCAAGGATGGGACTTGCGTGGAAGTAATGGAAGCATAGAGTTAAGGTTAATCACTATAAAAGTTTTAAATAGATAAAGAGCGATTGAGTTATACGCCTGAAGGAGTCAAAAAAGATCAGTGGCCTGAATTTTTGAAATATTGGGTCTAAAGAAGATAAAGGTATAAATGTCACATCTTATTAAGAATATTATACTTACATTCTTCTTTACTAGTGTCATAATTTTTATTTTTATTTATTGAAATATTTGGTATATTGCATATCAAAACTCACCGTGAAGTTGAATGTGCTTACTCAAGGACAGGACGAAAGCCACATGCTAAAATAGTCAAGGAGGTTGGAATTTTTGTTATTATAAATATTTATGATTTTAATATAATAGCATTAATATTTATACATTGGTTTTCCCAGAGGGTAGAATAAGGGGAGCCCGTCGACAATATTAGCATGTGGAAAGCCACTCGATCTCTAAATAATAAACCTTTCAGTGTTGAAGATGGATCATTTGATAGAGAGGTATGTATAAATATTAATCCGTAACCAATGCTTGAAAGGTTTATTTACTTTAATATTTGTTTTAAATTGTGTTCTTGATAATTTATATTATATTCATTAATTATAATATTAATTCAATTGGTAGAAAATTCTTGAAAGATGACTAAATGAGCTACCAGAAGAGCAAAAAAATGACGTAGAAGTGCGTGACAAGATTTGTAATAATGTAGTAGGATATGGAGGTATGCTTTACTAAAGGGAGCATGTATTAGGCCAACATCGACAAAAGTATGTTCGTCTAAGTTATTATTAGAAGAAATCAACCATTTAAAGAAAGAAGTTGTAGACTGAGAGACTCAACATCGACAGGAGCTTGAAGAGTTAGAGATTTGTAACCCACAAGCTCTATTACAGATGAAAAATTAAATGCGAAGTGAAATGCAAAGTTTGCTCCAAAGTATTACCCCTCATCATGCTCCCATTACCTCGACGATTCAGTCCGACTAGTTAGTAATATATATATATATATATATATATATATATATATATATATATATATATATATATATATATATATATATTGGGAGATTCAAATGGAAAATTATCTTGTTTAAAGTTAAATTTCCAATGATGCTGGTAAAACTTTGCTATGGTGGTGAGAATTTATCATAGTGGTGGTTAGAATTTTCTGTTGACTGGCGTATAGTATTCTTATAATCAATTTTAATGTTTAAAACATGTTAGCTACATGTGGTTTTCATGAATAAACAAAGGAAACTCTGCTGATTTAAAAAAAAATAAGAGTA
The DNA here is from genome assembly GCA_949130495.1 of Sambucus nigra. Taxonomy (NCBI): domain Eukaryota; kingdom Viridiplantae; phylum Streptophyta; class Magnoliopsida; order Dipsacales; family Adoxaceae; genus Sambucus; species Sambucus nigra. The sequence goes on from OX422208.1 coordinate 388,745,577, forward strand.
GTTAAAGATTTATAATGTTTGGGATGAGAATATACTATATTAATTCATTTTTCACATTGTATTGTTTATGAGTGGGATATTAATTTTGACATAATTGACACTATTTTTTTTTTACAGATGCTAATTTTTGTAGAACATGCAAATGCTAATCAGTGATTTTGGAGGTTGTATGCTTTAGTGTTGTAGAATTATTTGATAAAAGTAATTTGTGTTTTGGAGTATAAGAAATTAATGTATGTTTGTTGTCAAGTCGAATATTTATAATTTTTGTTTTGGTGAATATTTGGAGATTGTTGTAAGAATTCTAACTATTGTTGAATGATAGTGATTCATTGAGTTGATTGAAAATCATCTTATATTGCATTTTATGATTATTTGTTGTTTGTGTTGTCTCAAACATATCCATAAAATATTGGTACAAAAATTTTAAGATCCTTTTAGCTCTTTTGGGATGGTTAAAACTGTCCCAAAATATATTAAAGATGGTTATGTGGCAGTCTCAAAAAGCTCTTTAAAAATAGTAATCTTTTGAGGCAGATTAATTCCTATCTGAAAAGCAGTCTTTTGTGATAGATCTTCTGCCGTCTCAAAAGGTTCATATAAAATGAGCACCTTTTGAGACATATCAGTTTCTGTCTCAAAAAACTCTTTTGAGATGGCTATGGCCTCACAAAAAGTATTTATAACCCCTATCAGAAAGACCCCCTAGCCGTCCCAAATAGCGTCCCACAAAGTATTTGAGACATATAAACCATCTTTTGGGACTATTAGGCCACCGTCTCAAAATTTCTATTTTTTGTAGTGCATATTCGACATCTGCCTCGATCGCCCAAGCAAAAGATCCCATAGGTGTTGGTGACTCTTCTCGTGAGTCCATCACCCCTCAATGACTTTTTTCTCCATTATACCTACTTCATCGGGTACAAACTTCACTAGATAATAAAATTCATTTTCACAAATGGGCCTCTGTACAGCCTTCCATTAGTAAGTTCAAAACAACGTTCACCTCTTCTCCTGATCAATTGATAAAAGAACTTGCGGTCAGACCAGACCTCATATCCTTCCATTTACACAACATCTCACTTTCAAATATAGTGGTTGACTACCACCATTTAAATTTTGCTCCCACGAGCCAAGAAGAATTTACCCCAAATTTTCACTTCCGGGTATACTACATTCTGTAATATACCAAAGCCTCTAGCTATCTTACATCCATTGGCTAACACACAATCTCTGCATTTTCTAAAATTCCCACGGATGGTCCTCTTCAAAGACCAGTCTCACTCTTTCCCATTTTGATCACATTGGGTGAGTCTAAATTGGCACCACTTCCTACTATAGAGGTACTTGAAAATAATATGCCTCACCCTAGCGATCCTTATAGATCCTAACTTACTGAGCAATAATAGGGGTGACCTCAACTACGATTATTATCCCCAAAATATTTTATAACTCCAACTAAGCCCCGCCTCTTTCTATCCTCCCAACATCCTTCGCCCATAATCCATTCATCATTCGGCAAACGAACACCCCCAAATGCAAATAAGATTCACGGATATATACATTATAGTAGGAGAACAAAATCTCACCATAAAAATCAATAATCCTAAACATAGGGATCCATGTCAAATAGAAGGCAACAATGAAAGCATAGTACATTCGCACAGATTCCTAAGGACACTAGAAACTGATGCTCTGATACCATCTATAAAACCCCGCCTGATAAAATATCGGTTGATCAGTCTTATATCAAATCAAACATAAATCTCAAATTGTTTCATTCTCAACATCATTGTCGAAAACTAAATAATTACTAATAACCTATTAGGCCTGGCGTCAAATTTTAAACTTTCTAATATTTTTACCTCAACGCATCAAATAAAACCATCCACACACAATAATATAACTAATAACTAAAATAAATGAATGATGACCGATAACACTCGGTAAAGCATATATACAACCATATCAAATGAAATTCTCAAAATAAAATAAATTACAATAGTTGGACAATATGCCCGAGTTTAACTCATAATACCTCCTATCTAGATCGCAAGGAGAAAAAAGACTATGAATAATCCCCTCTAGCATCCATAGCTGCTGCAGCAACGTCTGACTCGAAAGAATAAGCATCCAGGTGTCCCTGTGTCTAGACACCTAAAAAGATTTTAAAGAAGAGAGAGAAAATATACAAGCGGGTAAGAGCCCAAGGATTAAAAATAATTTTAGCAAGTGCTTAACATACTTTAATCCTTAAAATATGATGTTCTCCATATTTAAACTAGTGTTTCACTCCCATGAGATACCCTTCACCTCTCATCTAACAATGCACACCTAATGTGTGTATTTTAAATATTCTAGTTACGCTACTCAGCCTAACTATTATCTCACCAAACCATCTAACATCACACGCTATCACAACAACCCGCATATGTAATATCTTAATCTTTTGCTCGCCTATGCTTCTTTTGATCATAAGTAACTCTCACTTGTAATCGCCGAAAATCTTAAAAATGAAATTAGTTAACTAGGGCGGCCAACCATGTACTAATGACCAAACATCTCCCCACTTCCAACATTACGTTAAGCTTCGTGCATGGGACGTCTTGCAAACCAAAATCCAAATAAGGAAAACTCCCGATACACTATTAATTAACGTTTACAATCGTTGAGATTCGTTTGTCCTTCTATCCATAGCATCTACCCCGAAATTACCGTCTCTCGTCATAAAAGTATACTAATAAAATTCTAACTCTTTCCATTATCAATTTAAGTCTCGTACTATCAAAGGGATATACTAAATCCCATAAAATTATTCATACAACAATAATCCAAATTATACTAGGGTCTAACATCTCTTATCTCCCGACCTTTCCTACTTTCGTGCGTCGGACGTCTCCCAAAAATAAATCCAAATAATGACCCCTGCCGATACACTACTACGTAGCTCCGTCGGTTATTGATATCTGTCGATCCAGGACCTAAGTCTATTACTCGATTCATATAGAATGACTTCCACTAGTCTTACACTGTTCATGTCGTAGTGTTAATTAACCCGTATATAGTAATCTCGTCTTACATGCGTATATCACACATTTTATTCCGAATTTTATACTCCTGGATGATTTAGAATTTATCTCACATTCCATTCTTTATTTTATCCGTGTATATATATATATATATATATATATATATATATATATATATATATATATAGTTAGGTTGGTTTTTGAATTATGTACACATTTTAATGGTCAATATGTGTGCCACCTCCTTACACATTTTGGCCAAAATGAAGGGTTGAGATTGATGCCACATACATACACATTTCAAAGATCTCTCATTTCCTCTTATGTCCCTGTATTATTTCATTTCCCCCATTTTTTCATTAGATTTCATTTTGTTCTCCTACCCAAAATTCAAAAGAAAAAATCTATTAGCACCGAGAGAATTTGTACAGAGATGTACAGAATGAGGTGGATAACGAGAAGAAAAAAGAGAAAGGGAGAGTTAATGGAAAATTTATTGAGATTTGTCCAACTATTTTTTTTTAATAAAAACTAAAAATTAATATTTTCAATAAAAATATTTTTTTAAACTTTTTTAAAAAGGATCAATTATTGAATAGTCCCTACTATAAATATATATTTTTTAAAAGGGACACATATTTTTTGTTTAACCCATTTAGTCCCTCAAACACTCAATATTCTCTTATTTTTAGAGGTCCACGCCAGCGGTAATCCCTCTCCAAAATATGTGGCAAATGATTTTTTGAAGCAAAATAAAAAAGCTTGAACTAAATAAGTATTAAAAAATGTTCGAGGGACTATTTTGTATATGTCCCTTTAAAAAAAATATATTTTTAACTTTTTATAGTTATTTTAAAAAACAAAAAAAAACATTTCACTATTTTTTTTAAATTATTTTCAATAAAAGTCATTTTATTAAATGACATGGGTCCGCGTCAGCGGCACTAACCAATAGCGATGATGATGTGGGTCCGCGTCAGCGTCACTAATCAAAAGTGATAATGATGTGAGTCTGCGTCAGCGACAATAACCAATCGCGATGAAGATGTGGGTCCGCACCAGCGGCACTAATCATATGCGGTGATGATGTGGGTCCGGGCTAGCGACACTAACCGATCACGATGATGGTGTGGCTTCGCGCCAGTTTTTAAAAAATAGCTTTTCATATTTTTAATAAAAAATGTAATTTTTTTTATAATGTAATTTTTCTTATGTTTTTTACTTTGTATAAATGTTTAAAAAAAATAGTTTAAATGATGTGGATCTGCACCAGTATTTAAAAAATAATTTTCATACGTTTAAAAACAATTTTTTTTAAGAGACATATACCAAATAGTCCCTCAAATATTTTTAAATACTCATCTAGTCTAAACTTTTTTATTTTGCTTTAAAAAGTCCTTTGCCACATATTTTGGAGAGGGAGTGCCGCTGGCGAGGACCTCTAAAAATAAGAGAATATTGAGTGCTTGAGGGACTAAATGGGTTAAAGTAAAAATATGTATCATTTTTAAAAAATATATATTTATAGTAGGGACTATTCAATAATTGACCCTTTTTTTAAAACTATTTTTATTTAAAATACAAATATTTTGTTTTCATTTAAAAAAAACAAATTTTACTTTTTTTTTTGTTTAAATGGCACTTAACCAACCCATGCTTACTATGTACAAATTATGTACATATTTCCTCTGTGCAAATAGAAACACTCAATTCAAAAACACGGATACAATTGTAAATTATTCCTTTAGATGCTAACTTTGATAACACAAACTCTCTCTCCTCTCTCTTCATTTTCCATTCTCTCTCACACGACCACCAGGTATATCTATCCTCTCTCCACCGATCGTTTTCACTTGAATTTATGTTCCTAGGAATTTTCTAGGGTTTTTATGATCTCTTCATCTTCATCCCCCGTTGTGCAGATGTGACTATATCTTTACATTTTGAATCTTGGTTTAGATGAGATTTGAGTTTTGGCGACGTAATCTGTCATCAATTTTTTTTCTAGTTCTGCTTCTTTGTTTTTGCTTATATGAATTTATAGTTTGTATGCATGTTCTATTCTAAAACTCTATTTTTATACAGGTTGTAAGCTACATGCTTGATGAAATTCGTGCAACTAAGAATGTCTGCATATTTTCTTTTGATTTAGATGACGCATTTTAAAGTTTCTTACTGTACAATTTGACCTGATTATGGCAGGATATTGATTTCATGGTTTAGATCTGATTTTGTTCATTTTGTTTTAGATCTGATGATATATTTCTAAGAAAATAGGTATTTAGGGCATAAGTATTTTATTAATTTTTGGTGATTATTTATATTTTATTGTTTGGCCAAGAATGTTCACAATCATCTATGTTTGGGATTGTTAACTAATTAGAGCTTTTGCTGACTCATTTGATATTTTTTTTCGACAAATTTTCATGTGTATGAAGGTGTGTGCATGTGTGTGATCTTAAGACCACACTTTTTTTCCTCTCATCATGTATGATAGGTAATGCATTTGTTTATTTTATTTTAGGTGAATCTTCCAGGATTTTTTTCACAAAAGATGAATTTTCGGAAATGATTTTTAGCGATGGTTAAATGTATCGTTTTGTATTGAATATTTCAGTATCATTGATTCTTTCTGATTTATTTCTCTATTTTTTCAGGACCAGGGCAAACAAATCAAGAAATTCAGCATGATATTTCTTACAGGTTTAGTGTGATTCATGTTCAGTTTGATTGTTCATATTTTAGGTGTTTTATCATTTTCATTGAAACTCTAAATTTACTTTGCCTTGGATAAGAGTAAACACATGCCAGCTAAAGTTTCAAATGTGTATATGTTAATGTTTGGTGGTCTTATGTCGGCTGCAAAAAAAATATTCTCATTATCTACTTTTTTAACTGTGTATGTGTCACTGTTTGGGGTATGCAGTATTTTAGTCGCCTACACCAACTACAATATTTCCTAGAGACAGTCTAAAGATTACTGTTTAATCTGATGGTAGGAAGATACTTGATTTTAAAGTATTATATGTTGGATTTTAAAGTATTATATGTTGGAGTTTTAAAGTATTATATGGTATGTTATGATTTTTAGGATTATTTTCCAGATCTATCAATAATTTATAATTTACTCATCTAAAATCCTACACCAGTTCCCTTTATTCCCATCCCATGAGCATTGAAAAAAGCTCACAGATAGCCATTTTCTTAAAAGAAAATTTAGTTAAATTCACTTCATACATTAAAATGTCGGTTTTGCTCATCTTCTATTTTGGAGGTACATACATGTACACTAGGGCTGTGTTTTTTTTTTCGATTTTCTGATTTTTCCGAATTCCAATCTGATTTTTTTCCGATTTTGGAAAGATTTTTTTATTGCCGATTTTCGATTTTTTCCGAAAAAAATCGGATCGGAAATCGGATTTTTTTTATTTTCCGAACTTTCGATTTTTGCCGATCCGAATTTCCGAATTATTTTCCCAAATATTTTCCGATTCCGATTGTTTTTCCGAAATATTTTCTAAACCATTTTCCAATTTTGCCACGAAATGTTTTCCGAAGTATTTTTCTAGAAAATTTTTGAATTTTGCCGAAAATTTCGAATTCGGGAAAAAAAAAACATTTCCGAAAAAAATCGGATTCGGCGCACCATTTTTTTGTCGATTTTTCGGAAATTTTTTCGAAACATGCTTTTCCGACCCGATCCGACCGAAACACAGCCCTAATGTACACATTTGTGATCCTCACAACTTAGTGTGTCTACATATGTACACATTTGAAATCAGTTTCTTGATGTTAAAATCCATGGAACCTCGAAAAGGCAGTCTCACATGGAAAATCTATAGTTTCACACGTTAAACTTTTTCAACTCAGAAGTGTTTTCCGTTGAAGGGCACAATTGGTATGTATTCTTTAATTTCCAAACTCAGAAGTGTTTAATCAAGTTTATATTTATGTCGATTCATGGTTGATTTTTCCCCTCAAGTAAAGTTTGCCCTATGTTTGTTGTTCGATTCATGGTCGATTTTATACCAGATACACATTTATTGTTCGATTCACGTTTGCTGTTCGATTCACCTTTGCTATTCGATTCACGTCTGTTGTTTCAATTCATACGATACTTTTGCTATTCGATTCACGTTTGTTGTTTGCTAATACGATTTAGTCTTACCGCAACTAAATACGATTTATACCTATTTCGATTCATGGTCGGTTAATACGATTGTTCACGTTTGTTTTTTGCTAATACTAGATACCTGTTTGTATTCATATGTTTGTTATTTGCTAATAACAGATACCTATTTTGTATCATACAATACCTTTTTATTCATGGTCGATTAATATGTTTTCTGTTTCCAGTTCAATTTAGTCAGTATCTCTCACTTGATTTTGGATTTATCAACCAACTCATTTAATAGTTAACATGTGCCCAACCATTTCTTTAGATTGGTTTGATGCATTGATATTTGTTTAACATTTAAGATGTAGATTGGTTATATTGGTTTAACAGTTAACATGTGTGTTGATTTGATGCAATGAGAGCTATCTTAAGTCTGATTTCCATTTAACAAACATTCCTATTTTTTTCTCTAGCGGCAATGGGTGACACCCCAACCACAACCGATGGAATTTAGAGGATTATTGTTCCTTTCGAAATATGTCTCTACGGTACGATTCGGTCTCTGCCCTCTCTCTCTTTATGCAGCACACTATTTTTATAAAAGTATGGGGAATCTGTACAAGAATCACCTCATCACGAGGTTTCGTTATAATGTTATTTTAGTTGTACCTTATCAGATCCATATTTATTACTTTTGTGCTTATTTTAATTATTTTGGATTTCAGCTTTACTTTTGTGTTTATTTTATTTTGATATTTGATGATGACATAAGGTTTGGTTCCATTTTAGTTGTTAAGGGTTAATGACTATAACATATCCTAGGTAGAGGTGTGCTGAAGATATGATGATCAAGAGCATTTATTTGCTGTAATTAGGTGGTCTTAAACGATGCAGTGAAATTGGTTCTCTGCTATAATGTATATTCTCTTTTGGGCTCTTTTTTCAGTATTTGACATTCTTTTTATTTGATTTTTTTCCCACGTTACATTTAAATGTATGGGGTATAGAAGGATTCATAAAATGTTGCTACTCAGGTCCACTTTTATAAAAAATAAATTTATGGGCAGTGAGCTATATTGCTACTCAAGGGACTTATCGATGTGATGAAACATGTATATGATGAAAAGTCTATCTTTATTACTTTTTTGTTTATTTTGACTATTTGGGATTTCAAATTTAATAAGTCCAATGCCCATTTTTTCAATTGTAACCCTTGAAACAACTCTATAGAGTTGTAATTTTCACATTTTCTATAGAAATTTTCCCACCTCCTACCTAAAAATTTTATTTTCCAACATTTGGTAGATGTTATTGAAAGTGAATTGCAGCGTTGCAATGGTAGTTCTCGAAGAAGCGGAGCTATGCCTTCCCATCATTCATCTTACTACTGAACAAATATTGTCTTTACCCTTATATTTTTTTATCTTCTTTAGGCCCTATTTTGGTTATTTTTAGGTGTTTAGGATGCCCGACTGTTTAGGAAACTTTGAGGATTAGCTTTGATGTTAGATCATTTGAGGTACTTGCTTATCTATTTGCTTTTGTGTTTTACAGTGTTACCTTGCTTTAGTTTTTAGTGTTTTACACAGTTCTTATTCTGTATGCATTAGAGTTTTTAGTAGTGTTTTTTGAATGCATAACATTTTTAGTTCTTATCTATTGTATGCATAATATTTCTTAGTGCATATGTATTGAATGCATAACAGTACGTGTCTATTGAATGCATAACAGTTCTTATCTATCGAATGCATACAGTTTTTAGTGCTTTATTACATAACTTTTAGTCATTGTATTTATAACAGTACATTGGTGTAACAAAAATGTCCGCCTAGCCAAAAATTTGATGACCTAGATAATCAAGCAAAAGAACTTCGAAACCCCCGAAGTATAACTGTTATACATTGTATGCATAAGATCCGACGTTAATGACTTGCATAATCAAGCAAAAGAACTTGCAAACCACTTCGTGTAACAAAAAACGCTCGCCTTGCCAGTGAGTACCTTATGGAAACTGCTAAACTAATCTTTGATCTTTAAATCGCACTAACTGCAATGGTTACATGACCAGAATGCCAAAGGATCCAAGAATGCTGCAAATCTCTGATCATGGTCCTTTATTTCACTCAGATATTGACCATCTGGAGAAACATCAGCTATTGAATTTAACAAATTCTCTCTAGGTCGAACATTGTCAAATTCAAGGCCACGTTAACATGGTATAACATGCAAGTGAGTATCATTTGTATAAGGTTATATACAATAGATACCAAATATATGTCGGTTTGTACCTTCGTGTAACTACTACTCATTATCCATGTCACAATCAGGATACTATTTTCATTCACGGATAGAACAAACAGATTAGTCACGGTGGCATCATTTTTTTAGTTTTCAGGTATATTCTGCTATACAGTAGAATTGAAATTAGTAATGCTTAATATTTGGAGCTCATTGCCGGTGTTCTATGAGAATAATTACTTTTGTTTTGTTGGTTCTATGTTATTCAAGGTGATATTGGGTCGAACTTTTTCAAAATCTACTTCTCCAAGATGCATAACTAAATAAAAAGATAGAATTTATGGATGTCTGATATGCAGGATTACTAGGGAGACGAGATCAAAGAATCACTCAAACGTGAAGATGAATAGTAGTGAATTTGGGTCGGGGCATGGCTTTATCTTTTCTCGCGACAAACATGTCAATGAACCCATTTGAGAAAAAGCATAAACACAATAGTTTCATTTGAGATCAACTGATGGTGAATCCGATGCAAAAACATCTAATCCCCCATTATACATGTGAGTACAGTTGAAAAGAAATGTTGTGGAAGCTTCTGATCCTATTATACATGCTCTCTATTTTTATTCTTTAGATCTTGATTGACCTTTCATGTGTTATTTTTTTTCTCGATTATCTTTATTGCTGGAAGATCCTATAATTATTTTGGTTCCCATGGGTAGTTAAATGGTTAATGTAAGTTGTATATAATCTCGCACCTTACATTTAGTGGAAAATAGGACTAGCATTTAGTGTCTGAATTACATCATCTTAACTTAGATTTTGTTAAAGGCATTGATAGGCTCGGTTATACAATTTTTTTGGCTTAGAGACTGTGCAGATGTTATGGAGCAAACCACTGACAAACCACGGCAGGTACAAATGTTAGCAAAGTAGAACACAATATTTATTTTGATCCACAGTGATGGAGAGAAGGTCTATGATCTTTACATCTATGGAGAGCATGTCAATTTATGTTTCAATTTGTTATTATTAATGTAAACTTCATTATTTAATTATATTTCTGATTTTTTTTTTCAGACTCTCTCTCTCTCTCTCAACATGTTTTGTTTATCAATGATGTAGCTGTAACTGAACATCCTGAGAATTTTAATCATGTTTTGAAAATGCTTCAGGTGAGAGGTGAACCAATACTATCTCCAAAAACCAAGCAAGGGATGATTTCTCTTGCAATTCCTTTGTCCAGAAACAACTAAGGTTTTATAACTGCACTGCTCCAACGACCAACTTCTCTGCCAGGGATGGATATGCTAGTGGTTGAGGTCCGTAATTACGGAGTGTCTTATGGCAAAGAATATGGACCAATATATTCATAGAATCCTGGTCGAAAAAGATGCCAAAAAATCTGGGGAAAACGACGAGTTATTTAATGCTTTAGCTGATATGGGGGAGAAATTTTATAAAAAGGGGGACTTGGAACGAGCATTTTTTGGGAATTGGTGACTGGATTCTATACACAGAACGAGCATTTTTAGAGATTGGGAAAACTTTTTATCTTCAATTCAAAGGTTTTGCTAAGGGTTGGGCCTAATTTAGACGCCAAAGACACTACAAGAAGGGCCCTAAAGTCACCATGGTGGACTTTGGGCTGTGAATATGAGGAAGTTGCTAATATGGCTTAATGGGAGCATGAAAAAATTGAATACATTATGGAAAAGGTGTCAGAGGAAGGAAAGCAAGAAGATATAAAGAAGGGAAAAGCACTAGCTAAGGTTGCATTGGATGAATTTACTTTTTTGTTGGATTTAGCTTCCGTTGAAGGAACATGGGATGGCATAGAGAATTGCTGAATGTTATAAGGAGGCTGAGCTACATGACATTGCCAAATTTGTACTACATAGAGATTGAGTATTGGATACATATTTATTGCTTCTGAAATATTTGTAGTTCTATACATTCCGCGATCTATACATGCATGTTTTTCCCCTTTTCTCTTTTTTTCTAGATGAATCACGAAATGAACTTTATCATTGCCATTGATCGTTGTCATCGATTATTATCACAACCACAATGTGAAGATGCCTATTCTTTTTCTCACACATGTAAATTTTCTACATTCTATAAGTTGTTCTTGCTCATCACTCCATTAGGTTCTGATTTCATGACTAATAGTTTTTCACATTTATTTTTTATTGTTTGGCTAAAAATCGCATCCGTGGGACAACCATCAGGAAATACCTTATTGTTGAGCTATCGATGGTCTCCCTCCTTTCTCATTTATTTTACCTTTTTATTAATAGCCCGAAATTATTCAATGGTTTCAAACTGTATATTGTAGAGTATTTTGAGATCATAAGAGGTATAATTTATCAACACATGCAGATTTTGGGGCTTGAAGTCCATATTTGTCAATGAATGTTGTGATTGTGTATGACCCCAGATTTTGAGATCATAGGATGAATGTTGATATTGTGTTGATCCCATATTCAATACTAAAAATTTATATTCATATTTCCCAGGTTGTTTATTTTTGTATCCATTAAAAGCGGCACAATAGTGCTTTTTTTCCAAAAGAAAAATGATCAAATTAAACACGACATGAAATAATATTTTTACCTATCTCGATCTCAACCCAAGTAAAAGCGGCAAAACACAAAAAATATTTTTAACAAAATTTGAAGTCTGCAAAATAAACATGACTCGACATAATATGACACAACATGAAAAAATATTTTTTTACCAATCAAGAACACTATCCAAGAAAAAACGACAGTATACAGAATAGTTTTTATAAACTAAAAAAGAACTCGATAAAAAAAATGCGACACGACACGACATGAAATATTATTTCTTACCTATCTTGAACAAGACCTAAGTAAAGCGGCAGAACACACTGTTTTTTTAACCAAATACAAACTTGACCAAAATAGACACAACATGATATGACATGAAATTTTGTTACCAATCACGAACACTACCGTTTAGCATGATATTCCTATAAACAAGGGATAATATGACCAATTTTTTTAAAATTATATGTTTTTTCAGGGAAATGTTTGTCACTTGAGTAAAGTTGTATTATATGCTTTAGAAAATTTTGAATGACATTTTTTTATTTCACTTTGTTGTCGGGCAACATTTTTTTTTTGCAATTACGTACTTTTTGTCTTGCAATTATGGACAAAATAATCACGACAAGAGATGAAATATTATTTTTTACCTATCTCAAACACGACCCAATGTTTTTTTTAAACCAAAAATGAACTTTACCAAAATAAACACGACATGAGATAGGTAAACACTATCGTTTTGCAGGATAGTCCTATAGATAAAGGATATTATGACCAATTTTTTTAAAATTACACTTTTTTTGTTGAGGAACGAAATTTAAAATTACACTTCGAAATTTTTTGTGTTTCGCTATTATGAACTTTGAAAAATTGTTACCGTTTCGCGATTACGTACTTTGAAAAATTTACATCGTGCCTTCAGGCACGAGCATACGCTAGTATATTTATATATATTTATATATACAATATACCTTACGCATCAAGTATATCCATACTTGTATATCACACACTATATAAGTATAATAACCATCTCTCAGAGCTATAACTCAATGGATGCAGTCTCTCAATGCTATCATCTTCTAGGGAATTACTCACACATCATCCTGGGTACCAGCGGTCCGACTCTCACACCGACTTGGTAAAAACCAAATCAAGACGTACGGGAAGCATTCATAGCTCCTGCTCTCAAAGTGAAATCGAATCATACCCAAGACATCTCACCCAGAATAAAATCGGACAATATAAATAATGGACGACTATGAACTGGGGACTATATGCTCCCTACTCCTCAAGCCAAGGGACTCACCCACATCGCACAACTTCCCATGATAGCACTAGAGGGGTACGCTTAACATAAATATATTAATCACACATATATTTAAAATCACTTCATTATATACTGTCTCTATACGCGTATATATATATCAACAAATTCGGCTATTCATGCATATTTCTTATGGCATTAGTCTTAAAATCCAAATATATCAATTCATATTAATTTATAAGTATTGACGCAACTTATTTTTAATCCCAAGTATACACTCACTTATGGTATAATTGTTTCACACTTATATTCCCAAATATTACCTTACCACCACTAACTAATATTCTAATTTCATCCTACTCGCACGTTCGTATTTATTCACATACTATCGATATATATATTCTACACGCATAATATATATATATATACCTGTCGAAATACTTTCCCGAGTGTCATTCGTCCCATCCATTCCTAAATTTAAACCCCGGATCCTTCCCACTAACCCGAGACGTATATATAACACCCATTTACTCTTTTAGAGGTCCTCACAATTAGGAACCCCTATTATTTATCTCCAAAAAGGAATTTGTCTCCAATCACTTTTAGGCCAAAAAAACCTTTTCAGGTTTTCTATCAAAACTGATCCGATCACCGGACCGAACCGATTACCAAGAAAAATGGACCAGTTCGGTCTATGTTGATTTCCGCTTTCGTCGAAATTCACTCAAACTCTCATTGAATTAAGGATTTAAGGTTTCTAATCTCCCAAACAAACAATGTAAGTATTTACACACTTATCTACGACCAACACAACCATTAAACTACATAGGATTCATCCATATCTAAGAATTTAAACCCTAATTCTTATTTAGTAAACCCATCCATTTTCTCACCAAATTTTTCACGATTTACATGGATTCACGCTTAGATTTCATCTAGCATTAATATCACATCAATTTCTTATGAAATCTTCTTCCCAAAACTCATTTTTTACAAGAATACCAACCCAAATCATATAGTTTATCATCACCAACTATAATATGGAAATAAACACACTTAAATCGTTAAAGCAAGTTAAACACTTTCCTGGTTGGATAAATCTGATGACCTCTTGCTGGGAATTCATCGGATCTTGGCCCGAGGATGCCTCTTTCTTCTTCCTTTATCTTACTTCTTCTTTTTTCCTCTTTTCTCTTTCTCTCGTGGACTTATAATGAGAGAATAAGGGTTATCCCTTTATTAAACCAAAAATTGACTCGTATACACAAATACGAGCGCCTACTGATCCAAAAAGTCCCTGGAACCGATACACTACTCCCGGTTACTCTATTCTTACTATTCCAGCCATTTTGGAAACAACCGTGAACTCAAAATCCCCACCTGTATCACTTATAAAAAATTCACCTTTTCATATCCAATACAACTTGACGCATATTTTCCAAACAAAATAACATCGCCTGTCACTTTTATTTATATGCGATATGAAATAAAAATAATCCATCACATTTTCTTTAAATTCTCAAATTATTAAATAACACCCAATCATATAATTTAATTATCCATAAAGTATGGGGTATTACAGTACCCTCAATTGATGATATCCTAAAACAAATCTATCTTTGAGAAGAAGAAAGCACCATATAACTAATGAAACAAATCATCGATTCTCAACAAATGGTACTTGTTCCTCACTTTAGCCTTATTCAAATCACGGTAGTCAATGAACAACCGTAGTGAGACATAACTATTCTTAAGTAAGAGAAATGGATCTCCTCATGGAAACTATCCATGCCAAATGAATCCATGCTCGAACAATTACTTAATCTCCTCCTGTAACTCTCTTATCTTTAATGCAGACATCTAATAGGGTGCCTTGGTAATCGTCTTAGTGCTGGGATTCAAATAAATAAAAATAATCAATTTCTCGAGACAAAATCAACCCTAGGACCTCCTCAAATACATCGATAAAATCCTAGATAATCGATATAAAATCTATGGGGAGAGTATCTTACACTATCGGTGTGAGAGAGCCGACCCTTTTCCCATCCATGTCCTTAATATGCGATGCATCATCTCTGCCTCGATCGAGTGAGCTCTTTTTTTAGAAAAATAATATGAATGAAATTGGAGTTTCCAGTCTATTTTACACAAAATAGACAAAAGAAGAGTTATGTTTTTGTAAAAACCTAGTGGTGGATAGTGATATGTGTGTTAGCCAAAGAGTTATGGGTCTGGGGAGTGGGTTACATATTAGGAAGGCGTTAGGCACCCGCTCCACCCTTTCGGTCTCAAATGCAAATATAAACATTTATTTTAGCATATTATGAGGTAGGAGAAAATAATGGAATGAAAATAGTTAGCATGTAACTATGATGTGTGGTGTAGTGTGTATGTGTGTGTAAATGATATAATCAAAGAATAAATAAAAAAAGTTGGACTTATTCACTCACTCAGTAGATAATCTGAGTGAGCCTACGTACTCGCACGGAGCGATTCAAATTCCTCATAGTTCGTGGAGAAGCACGAGAGATTTTACCTCATATAAAGGTTCAATGCGAGAGATATAGAATTTCTTTGATCTTTTAAGACATTTTTAGAGTGAAACAAAACCATATCTGAGAATGTGTATGATTTGTGTTCATGAAAGAACATGAACAAGTTTGATTCAGCCCCAAAATTCTTGATGGTGAGACAATAACTAAGATTTCAACATTAAGAAGAAAATAGTAGATAAAATCTCCGGATCTAGTGATCCTCTTACCTATATGAAAGTATTTCATGGTTTTGAACCTTTTTGTTTAGGTTTTTAGAATAAAAATGAAAATGGAGTAAAAGATCTAACTTGAGTTTTGAAGATTGGGATTTTCTAATGTGCCTACGTATCAACCATATATGGAATCAAAGTCAGCGTAGTTCGGACATGACCTTTAGAGGAAGACCAAGTCCAATAAAATAAAGAAACACGAAAAAGGAAACTCGAGGACATTTTTATATCAAGACATCAAAATAAAAGAGTGAGAGACATCGCACCTATAAGGTTACACATGCTCCTTTTTGTTTCAGCGGTGTTTCACCTTAGGATAAACCCTTTTTAGAATGGATCTAAGGTTACTTTAATGAAATAGTACCTTTTAAAGGATAAACATACACAAACACACTTTTGTACACGTTTTCCATACCCAGTGTATTAAAATGTTATACCTTGTTGTTGTGGGTCCCGCCAGGGCATAGAGTACAACCCCTTACATCCTTGTCTTATTAGGCGTGTATGGAAAACGGGTATGAAAGTGTGTATGTGTAGTGGTACTCCCTTTTAAAATGGAAAACAAACAAGAAAAAGATAACAATGGGTTTCTTGGCTTCTTTTAGGTTTGGATGAGGAAAGACAAGTTAGAGCTTTGGGTTAGAACTCTATATCTAAGCTTAGAAGGGGTTTTAAAGATAAATGGAGAGAGTTGTAGGGATATTTAAAGAGAAGACAAATTTTGGCATTCAAGATATCGGAGTTGATGCCCTAATATGGTAGGTGAGGTTACTCTTTTATAGGCAAAATTTATGGGGCCAAGAAGCGATCAGTCAAGGGTACTGTACTCCCGAGACCAATTGGTCAAATGCGATTCCTTTGGGGATTTTGGGCCCATTTTGACTAGCTTTACTCATTTGGGGAGCTTATTTGTGGGCCTTTTAGATTATTTTGGGCATTGACAAAGGAATTGTTTAGATTTGAGTGTTATTTGGGACTTTGGGAGACTATGGTAGGTATTACTACCTTTACGGATAAAAACTAGGTGTCTATAAAGCCCTTCAATAATGGAGTTCATTTTGGACGAGCATTATTATAAAGAAAAACACCCGTTCTATGATTACTGGGAATAAATCATGATGTGAAACTAAAAAAATTAATATTGGCCAATATTCTCAAAGAAAATGACTAAATACACTACTAGTTATAGCTATAGGATGTCTTAACCCTATAGTCTCGAACAAACAACGAGGGAAAGCACTACGCCATCATACTTACTGTATAACCCCATACTCTTAGTTATATGAGAGGATCAATACCCATTATCCCAACTAGGAAATGGGTAACTCAACATGTAGGATTGGAAAATATGACCTAAGTAGAACCCATTCACTCATCGGGATACCACATACAATCACATTGTATGCGCCCCATCAAATCCCCATTAGTAGGTTACCCATGAGCACACACAACCCAAGTATGTTCACACAATCCACATAAATATGTAAAAACCCAAATCTATGGGTTATTACAAGTAGGTCAATTATGTTATTCACCATGTAGTATTAACTGACCATTTAGACCTTAACATTAACCCCAAGGATTCTAATAATATGTAGTATCTACAACCTACTTGTGGTGTTATGGGGCCTAGGCGGTGATGGACCCAAAGGGAACTTGGGCAGGGATGCAGGAGTGCTTATCGCCCGTTCTATTCTGGTTATTGAATAAAGCTATTAGCTCGGATAAAATACCCATAGAGGTATAGAGGATACTTAGAAGTATATGGATAAAATGGTTAACATGTTTATGTAATAAAATTTTAAAAGAAGGAAACATGCCAGATGGGTGGAGGAAAAGTACCATAATACCTTTGTATAAAAATAAAGGGGATATACAAAACTGCGGTAATTATAGAGGAATCAAACTCATGAAGGACACTTTAAAGTTATGGGAAAAAGTTATAGGACAAAGATTGAGAAAGTAGTCAACTATTTCGGATAATCAATTTGGTTTATGCCAGGGTGATCCACCACGAAAGCTATTTACTTATTAAGACAGTTAATGGAGAAATGTATAAATAAGAAAAAAAAATTATATATGGTCTTTGTAGACTTAGAAAAGGCATATGATAGAGTTCCTAGGGATATAATATGGTGGGATTTAAGGAGGAAAATAATCCCTATGAGTTATATTAAAGTTAATGAAGATATGTATAATAACATAAAGACTAGAGTAAGAACTATTTGTGGAGAAACTAATGATTTTACGATTATAGTGGGTCTACATCAAGGATCGGCCTTAAGTCTTTACTTACTTGACGTAGTATTGTATGAGATTACTAAGGACATACAAGAAGATGTCTCATCGTGTATGTTGTTTGTGGATGGTATAGTTTGAGTAGACACTTAAAAACGAAGGCTTACTGATGAGAGTAGATACTTAAAGAAAAGCCTTAAAGTCTAAGGGACTAAAAATTAGTAGAAATAAAATCGAATTTATGGAATGTAAATTTAATAATGAGGCGTTTGATAGCATAATGTTAAAGATTGACGAAAAAGTGAGAAACCAAACTAATAAATTTCATTATTTAGGTTCAGTGATATAAAGTAGTGGGGATATTGACGAGGATGTTACGAGTAAAATATCAACTGATTGGATGAAATGGAGACAAGCAAGTGGGGTGTTAGGATAACTAATAAATTAAAAGGAAATTTTATAGAAGAGTTGTTAGACCAGTGATGCTATATGGAGTGAAGGGTTGAGCTTTAAAGAAAAATATGAAAAAGTCTCCATGTTAGTGAGATGAGGATGCTCCGATGGATCATAGGAATTACTATAAAGGACAAGATTAAAACTATTATGTGAGAGAAAAGTTAGGAGTAGCTCCCAATAGAAATAAATTAAGAGAAAGTAGATTTAGATGGTATGGATATGTGTTGCGTAGACCAGTAGATGCACTTATAACAAGAGGCAGATTATTATAAATAGAGGGTAAAAGATAAAGGGACTGCCCTAAGCTATTATGGGAGGAAATTATTAAGAGAGATCTTAATGAATTAGACTTGAATGCTAATATTGCTTATAATAGATTAGAATGAAAAAAGGAGAATCCATGTGACCGACCCCATGTGATGGTATTAAGGAAATGATGATGATGATGATGATGATGATGATGATGATGATGATGATGATGATGATGATGATGACGTTGTTAAATCAAGTTGGGATCAGTCATATGCTAGATTGAGGTGGAATGCATAATAATAAAATATGTTGATTTTAATGATGTTAAATGTTTAGAATTATTTATATTTGTTGAAGAAATGATTTAATATGATTATGCACATGTTTAGGATGAGATTTTAATGACCTGCACATATTTTAATGTTTAAACCCATAATTAAGATGAGCTCTAATTAAACACATGCAGAAATTGATAATTTAGCCCTTATATCGATGATTTAATCCAACTAACGATCATATATCATAATAACATGTTTATGAACACTTAAAAATCATATCTGGGATATTTTGGGACTGATTATAGTTTAGGAAGACCATTAATTACTATCTAGTATGGGAAAAGTTTAGAAAAATGAATTTTGGGTCGAAATTTGTAATGCGATGTCGTTTTAAAGGAGGGCCTTTTGGGGAAAGCTCGATCGAGCCAACCCTAGGGCTTTTCTTTTTTTCTTTTCTTTTTCCAAGGGGTTTTGGGCATTGGTCTTTTCAGAGGACTCTTAGAGGACCAGTAGGGATTTTTTTATTTAATAGGATATAAATTTTAATAGGCGAGGATACCTATGGATACGAGGATTGTATGGAGTGAGATATTAGCCCGAATTAAATGATTAGTATTTGTTGTTCTAGTTCTATACATATATTGAATGAGTATGATTTATGTGCTATTTTTTTTAGTATACTATGGGTGTGCGTGTATTCTGAAGAATTTATCAATGGGGATTTAATGGAATTATTTTGCGGGACTGGGTATTACAACCTTGGCTGATGATGCCAGTTTTGTATAGGTCTATATGCCAACCCTAGATGGTTGTTGGTTAATCTTTTCATCAGTGGGAGAGAAAGGATGATTGATCCATCGGGTAGTCTTGGTATGTGATTACACAATGGTATTAAGACACAATGATTTCCCTTTTTCTTTATGTGGGAATATTCTACAAATTTTTAGGGTGTGGCTTCTTACAGATTGACACCATAGAGGCTCAAGAAATATCATCGAAGGTTTGAGCATTCATGTGTGTATATATATAAATGCAACTGGTCTGACATTTGATGAATTCATATGAGATTTTTATTGTGCTAGTATTCTTACCATGATATGATAATTGATTGGGTTATGAGGTAGTATATGGGTACTATATATAATATATTACTTATTGCATAGTTAGAGTTACATTAATGTGTTCTAGACTTAGAGTGGTATTATGTAGCTTATTTGTTAGTCTTGTGACTGGGATTTACATGTTGTAGCTATGCCTAGCATAGTTGAACTTTTACCTAGGATATACTTAAGGACAGGTGGGGTGAATTATTTTGGATTTGAGTTCTGATAGCAAATCATGACATGTATGTGAGTCACATTTAATATTGTTCAGATAAATTTAGTTATTTCTTGCAAATTTTGAGATCTAACCCACTTTACTTTACTAAAAGTATTTTCAGGTGTTCAGTAGCATAAACATTAGGGTTGAGCAGTAAAATTTGCATTCCGTTAATCATTCAACTATTTATTTTTAGTGTAGGATTTTATTTCCATTCAACAATTCGTTTGTAGACTCTCAGTTATTTATTGATTCATTTAGAGACTATTTATGGGCGCATGTTGGGTTCCAAGGTTGTTTATTCTTTTAATTAACTAATTAAATATTGTGGAGATAGTGATTTTTGGGTGACAAAATCCACCCCCCCCCCTCTCTCTCCCCCTGATCATCTCTAACCCTAATTAGGGTTGCATGGATATTTATCATTCCCTACCTCCCAACCCCCTTAATCGTAAACCTCCTGACCCATCGAATTCGTGGCATAAATCCGTTGCGCAAGTATTTCAAGCATGAACTCCAACCCATGCAATTGATAACTTGGACTTGTACATGTGGTTTGTCGTTGTCTTCAAAGCCAAGCTAATCAATTCCTTTATCACCTATAAAAATTAATAACAAATTAGAATAGAGGTAAGTAAGGATGTCAATCCTAATCTAAGGAGTGAAACAAATGAGAAGTAATGCAATCAATTTTTTATTTAATTTCCTTATAGACTTTTTACCTTTTTCAATTTTTTTTAGCTTTTTTAATATTAAAACAATTTTGTGATGAGGGTGAAATAAGACTAACTAAAAATTGTGATGAAAAATAAGTTAAATCTAACTAGATAAAAAATGAAAAATATGAGATGAATAAGGAAATCAAAGTGAGAGCTAAGAAGGGATGGGATTACACCATATATTCTAGTTAATCTTATTGATTAATTCATTCAAATTAAACCTCCCAAGTTAGTATCAAAATTACAAATCAACTCTCTTTGCAAATGTAATTTTAATAATAACCTTTTAGAAAATTAAATTTAACACTCCTACAACTCTTGAAAAGTAGATCCAAACACCATTTAACAAACCACCCGCTAGGATCGATTTACTAAATTAGTTTAAATCATAGAAATAAACTTAGAGTTGAAATTCAAAGAAATAATTTCACATTTTAGAAAAACCTTTCTCTAGTTCGATTCTAAAATGGAAACTAAAACTAGAATCTCGATTTTCTCTTGAAAATTATTTACCCTCTCTCGAGGCGTAAATCAAAAGTAAGAGTGCAAAATTAATTATCAAATGAACATTTAAAGTAAATAAACTAATTTAAGTAGGATTAGCATCAAATAATGGGATCACCCCACCCATCGAAAGGGATTTCTAGCCTAACATGATGATAAAAAACAATAATCAAGCAATCAAAGGCATTAAAATAAAATAGTAGAGATAAGAGAACAAATCTTCAAACAAGTCTCCTCAATTTTCAAAATTGAACTCTAAATCTTCATTGAATTTGAATAATACCCATCCAAATTGAGCTTCCAAACATTCTTAATTGAATATATACACTCATACGACTCTCTCAATACATTTTGATCTCTCATCAATCTATAAAACATAAAGTAAAAGAAATAAAATAAAATAAAACAGTATTTTACTATTTACAAAGGTGTTTCTCTCTCTCTAGTCTCTTTTTGAGTCTCCTCTCTACTTAGGGTTTTTAGTATTCCTTTTATAATGTGGTCAGGGAGCTAGGGGTATTTTGCTCATTAGGAAGGTGCATGAGGATGAAAGGTGTGAGTGGGGGTAGTTTAGGGAGAGATAAGAGTGCATGTGTGATGGGTGAGGTAAGGAGAGTGTGGGGGCAAGTTGGGGGTATTTTGGGAATTAGGGGTATACAGTTACTAAACATGTGAGGGGGTTTAAGTGGGGTTTTGTTTTATTTCGATTTGTTTTGGTATGTGGCAGAATCGTGTAGGAGAAAATGTGGGTTTAAAATGGATGACATAGGTGTTGGGTATTATGGGTCAAACCGGGTTGGAGAGATGGGTTTTGTTGGTTTGGAAGAGATGGGTCTTAGGGTTAAGGAGGTTACGACCGGTGGTAATTGAAGCTCGAGTAAGATGGGTTCTCGGGTTGGGAAGGGTTCCATTTTCAGTTTGGGCCGGAGTTGCCTGGGTTGGGGTTATGGGTAGGCTGGGTTATAGGGAAGACACGGTTTTAGGTTTACTTTTTCGACCGATAAGGAGATAAAATCGGGTAATGGTTGGGTGGTGTGGGCAACGGGTATGGGATAACTCGGGTTGGTCCTTATTTGGGGTTTGAACAGGTCCGTGGGTTGGTTTTGGTGTGGGGGTTAATGCCAAGTTAGGTTTAAAGAGGGGGAGTGAGGGTGGGTTAAGGTTTGTTAATGGAGGTGAGTTAGTGATCTTGTAATCGGTTTCAATGGAGGAGAGAGAAAGTAAGGATGGGTGAGAGGAAGAAGATGAAGTGGGGGTGGTTTGTATGTGGTGTGGTGTGTGGTATGAATGGTGTGTGTGAGTGAGTAATTAGGTGTAGGAGTGTGTAGGATAGTAATGTGTGTGTGTTTAGATTTGTACCCAACTAAAAATAAATAGATAAAACAATCTAACTAAAAAAATAAAGTTAACAAAACTAAAAAATTAAAATCTATAAAAACTAAAAATTAAAATCCGAATAAAATAAAACTAAAGAAAATACAAAATCTAATGAAACTAAAAAATTAAACTCCTAGTAAAAGACAAAAAGAAACCCATCCTAACAAAAATAAAGACTAAAAATAAAAAAAATAAAAATAATGATCAAATAAAAATAAAACTTAAACCTAAATAAAAAGAATTATTAAAAATAGCCGACACATGTGAATCCTAAAAATATATACAAAATTTAAAATAAATCCTAAAAATTAAAAACGACTCAAATGAAAATATAAAAAAATAAAAAATAAAAATAAAATAAAGGGTTCAAACATAACATGAGGGTTGGGAATGGGTTTAGGTGAAGGTTACGGGACATGGTAAAAGGCATAGGGGTTAGGTTTGGGTTTAAAGACAGGGTATTTAGCCCACATTTTTCCTTGAAATAAAGCTTTTAAATCCGCAAGTGCAAGCAAGCCTAAAAAACAGACAATTACGCGCATAAGACCCATTTTGTCGAGAATTAGCAATTAAAAATTGTCTATTTGAGCTATTATTTAAACACTTTTGGGTGCTTATTAGCAATCTCTCTCAAACCTTTATCAAAATACAAAGGTGAATATGTAATCATCTTTTCAAATGTAGAAGTGGAACAACTTTCATCTCCATACAAGCAAGTGATCGTAGGCAAATTTGCCCATGGTAATCCTCCAATGGAATTCATTAGAAAAAACTTTGAATCTTTTGTCTTACTGAATGCCTATCATATATTCCTTCTTGATAACAAGCATATTCTCATTAGAGTTAACTTTGAGGAAGACTTTATGATATTATGGATGAAGGACCTATGGTTTGTAGGCAAAAAGTCCTATGAGGACTTTTAAATGGACACCTAGATTTCTAACAAATCAAGGGAGCCCTATAGTTCCTGTAAGATTAATTTCCCTTATTTACCAGTGCACTTATTTGCAAAGGAGGCTTTACTTACTATTGCTTAGGGAGTTGGATCCACTCTCAAAGTAGATAATTCAATATTTAACATAAATAGACCAATGTTGCTAGGGTATGTGTTTAAATAGACCTCCTCAAGCCCAGACCCCAAAGAATTTGGATTCAATGTGGTGACTTTGGATTTTGTCAAATAATAGAATATGAAGCTACTCCCTATTACTATACCCCTTACAGTAAACCGGGACACCAAGAAACTTAGTGCATTTTCAAGATTGAAGTAAGAAAGAAAGAAATGAAGAAAGTCAAAGAAGTAGCAATATAAGAAGAAGGAACAAGAAACTAGTCAAAAGTCTATCAAGAACCAAGTAAATTATTCAGAATAAAGGAAAAATCAAAATATGTTTATCAAGAAAAGAAGATAAAAAAGGAGACAAATAAGAAAATTCAAGAAAAAAAGCATCAGAGGCTCAAGTTAAGGATGGCAAGGAAGGAATTCAAAATCAACTTATCAGTTTCCAATAAAGAATGGGAGGAAGAATGGACAATGGGCAATGTAGGGACGGTCTTCATAAACCTATTGTTCAATTTCAACAGTATGTAACATATGAGGAACAACTTGAAGAGGAAGAAGAATGGGATAAAGAAACGAATGAGGATTTGGACATTAAAGCGCTTCTAAACTCCAAGAAAAAATACTTAGTGTGACACCCCCTAATAAAATACCGGGTGATCAGTCCTATATCAAATTAAA
This sequence comes from Sambucus nigra, assembly GCA_949130495.1. Taxonomy (NCBI): domain Eukaryota; kingdom Viridiplantae; phylum Streptophyta; class Magnoliopsida; order Dipsacales; family Adoxaceae; genus Sambucus; species Sambucus nigra. Next base: position 388,770,444 of record OX422208.1, read on the forward strand.
TAGGATTATCGTATGGTTTCATTCTCAGCATCACTGTCGAAAAACCATTTAATTACTAATAATCTATTAGACTCGGTGTCAAATTTTAAACTTTCTAATCTTTTTAACTTAAATCACAAGTAAAATCGTACACATAATTAAATGAATTCAATAAAACAATAACTGATAACTTTCGGTAAAACATCAATATAACCATATCAAAAAAAGCGTAAACGAAAATGAGAAAAAATAAATAAATGACAATGGTTTAGCATTGTGCCCGAATATTACAACAGTACCTCCTATCTAGATCACAAGGATAGAAGCGTCTAAACATTTCCTGCCAACATCCACAACTACAGCAGCAACGTCTGACTCGAAATAATAGTCATCCAGGCATCCATGTGTCTAGACACCTAAGAAGTATTAACAAAGGAGAAAAAAAAGAAAAGACAGATAAGGGTCAGAGCCCGGGTTTTGAAAAACATTTTAGCAAGTACTTAACATACTTTAATATTTAAGATATGATATTCTCCATATTTAAACTGGTGTCGCACTCCCATGAGATACCCCTCACCTCTCATCTAACAGTGCACACCTAATGCATGCATTTTAAAACACTATCGTTAAGCTATCCCTCCTAAATAATCTCCCTCACAACAACTAAATCATCATACGCTACCTCAAGTCCCACGTATATAATATTCTAAGTCTCATGATAGCTTACTATAATAATTTCCCACCTATAATTTATTCGTTCATTTTGAATAACTATCACTAGTGATAAATACACTATTTACATTTTAGTGTTATTTATCTCGTACATAATATTCTCATCTTTATATACGTATATCTCATATTTTATTCCGAATTTTATACTCCCGGACGTAATCATTTACTTCTCACTTATTCTTTATTTATCCGTATATATATATATATATACACACAATATACTAAACACATCAAGTATAATCATACTTATATATCACACACTATATAAGTATAAAAACCATCTCTCAGAGTTTTAACTCAATGGATGCAGTTTCTCAATGCTATTATCTTCCAGGGAATCACTCACATACCATCCTGGGTTACTAGCTATCGGATTCTTATCACACCATCCTAGTAAAAATATCAAATCACAACGTATGGGAAGCGATCATAGTTCCTCACTGGAAATAAGAAAAATCATACCCAAAATCTCTTACCCCTGATAAATGGTACACAATACAAAATGGGTGCTATGACCTGGGGACTATACCCAACTTGCTCCTCAAGCCAGGGGACTCACCCACATCGTGCAACTTCCCATGATAGCATTAGAGGGGCATTCTTCACATAAATATATCATTCACACACAGATCTATTCATAATCATATCATATACATACTGCCTCTATACCTGTGTGTATTATCAAATCCGACCATACATGCCTATAAATCCCGGCATTAGCCTGTAAATCCCGAATATACCAATTCGTATTAGTTCATAAGTGTAGACACATCTTATTTTAATCCCATAAGAATTCACTCACTTATGATATAATTATCACATTCATCATTTTTTAATAGTAGCTTATCACATCTAGCTAGTATTCTCAAATCAGCCTACTCGCACCTTAGGATTTACTAATATATATATATATATATATATATATATATATATATATATATATATATATATATATATATATATATATATATATTCTACCCATATATATAATCGGCATATATATTCTACACGCATAGATATATATGTACGAACCCACCGAAAAATTCCTCGAATGTCGTTCATCTCAAACATTCCTAAAATTGATGCCCCGAATTTTATTCCCACTTATACCAAGGGTCACACATCACTTAATTAACCATATAGAGGTCCTCACACTTTATTTAGGATCCGCTAATATTTATCTCCAAAAGTAATTCTATTCCAACTCCAACATTCCTAAAATATATCCCAAAATTAACTGCCATAAAACGAATCGATCTGCTTCTGAAATAAATTAACCAAACTGATAGCCCAAAAATGAATTTATCCAGCAATTTGATCAGTTCGGGGGTTCATTTTCTCTTCCAACTCCAAATTTTTTGGTTTTTACCCTCAACAACCATAAAACAAAATCCTGTCCACACGATGATTTAACCAACACATCATTTACTTCATGGGATTCATCAAATTTAACAAGATTTAAACTCAAAATCCTTTTAATTCTACATTACAAATATCTTCCAATATTTCACCAAAAATTCCACCATTAACATAGTTTTTTAACCTAGATTTCATATGGAGTTGTCAACACATCAATTTATATGAAATCATTTTTGAAAAACCCATTTTTGTGCAAGAATCCCAAACCCAAAATCTTATAGTTTTCATCACCAACTATAATATGAACAAGAAGGACAATTAATAGTTAAATAAAGTTAAACACTTGCCTCGTTGGATAAACCAACATCCTCATGCCGGGATCTGTCGGAGCTTGGCCGAAAATCTCCCCTTTTTCTCCCTTTTCTTCCTTCTTTCTCTTCTTTCTTCTTTCGTTATTTTCTTTCTTCCCGTTTTATTTCTCTCGTGGATTATAAGAGAGAAATAAGGGTTATATCCTTATTAAACCCAAAATTGACTCGTGTTCACCAATGCGAGTCTCTACTACTCCAAAAAGTCCTCGGAACCCAAGCACTACACCCGGGTGCTCTATTTTGACTATTTCATCCCTTTCGAGACCAACGGTGCACTTAAAATTCCCATCCGAGTAACTTATAAAAATTCACCTTTACAAGTCCAATGCAACTACGCACGTGTTTTTCGAATAAAATATTATTACTTGTCACTTTACCCAACCACGACATGATATAAAATAATCCAAACTTTATTTACTTATTCCCTTAGGTAAATATATCACACATCAATATTAAGCCATCACTCACTAATTAATATTTAATCCACACTCAAATTCTCTTTCACTTAAAATTCTCAAATCATTAAATTACACCCAATCATGTAATTTAAATATCCATAAAAGTACGGGGGTATTACATTCTCCCCCCTTACAAGGGAATTTGGTCCACAAAATTCGATAAGATTGGTACCAAAACGTAGGATCTTGAGCCACACACAACACCTTTTAGTAACCAAAATCAATCTTAAAGTAACATAAGGGTTCCTCCATTACACACCCACTAGTCTCACCCACTTGTCCAAAGGCTTAACAACTATAGCCCCAGCTTCAAGACAAGGTTGTTCAATTCTCTTCATACTGATACACTCCATCAGTCATAAGCTCTCACCTCAATAATGACACATTACACATTGTGCTTCTACCAATGACATCCACATAAGACGAGCCTATAAATCAGTGGCTGTGTCGCCTCAATTATATTGAAAGGCTACACATCACTATGTGCCAGCCTCCCGTGTCGATCCCAACAGAAAATTCCAATCCCGAGAGGAACTACAAGAACATCTTACCACTCCTGTTAGTCCTTCAAATCTCGATTCATGGCGATGTAACTCTTATGAGGCTTAAAAGTCACCCCAAAAAAGTTTGTGGTTAATGCGCCTCTCAACAACGGACTCTAAATCGTGCCCGATCCAAAATCTAATTATTCGCTCACCTCTAAACAACCAGAGGGAAAAAGTCCAGGATTTCCCCTACAAAACCTTAATAAGCACCTTATCCACAACAAACAGGTACGAGTGACTCCACAAAACTTTACCAATCAGTAATTTCCCTCCCAATTACCCTACCATGCTTTACTTCAATTACAAGTTAGGCTAGTTGCGAAAGTAAACTAACTGCAATGACTCCATAATAGCATTCATACGCTTTACTAATCATCGATCACCTCCCGTCTACTCATCGGGCCATTGGTGACACGAATTACCCAAAACAAAACATCATCCCTACTACTTCCTAAAAATTCCTATCGGAGGGGGGGGGGGGGGGGGGGGTAAGGATCTTTATCCTAATTCAAAACAATATTGGGAGGTACCTTGCACTGGTGCAATCCTTTTTTACCAACCCATCTTCTCATTCCATCATTGGAATCGTCGGTTTGATACAAAATTTTCTAGTTGATCATCTCGAATCAACTTATTTCCATCTGTAAGTGGTACCTCGGAAACAAATTCACTATGTCCCTCTCAATACCGACTTCCACTTCTAACGTCTCACATTAAGTGGTACTTTACACTACCCTTATTCCTATGGGGTGTACCAAAAGTTCTGGGCCCATTTATCTTATAGAGATTAACATTCTATTTATGCGCAAGACACTCTCAACATTCGATTGAGTAGGACTTCACTTCATTTTCCCACAATAGTTGGATTTTCCTCTTCTTAAGAGACATCCTTATAAATATCTTCTCATAGCCTTTTAACTTATTTCGGGTGTGCACTCTCATTGCACACATATACTTGGATTATTATCATTCTCACACGACGTTAATTGCATCATGCCATGCCAACTTGTTTATAACTTCCCCATAGGCATATATGCCACACATCCATTCCTACATCCTCCTATCTGAGACGATTTTTGAAATCAACTAACCAGGGCGCCCATACACCTTATAACCTATGCATATTAGCATAACACTGAAAACGTCACATACTTTCCTCAAAACTGGCCTCGCATTCTCAATGTTGATATAACACATGGGTGTTCTCAATCACGCCATAAATTGAAATCTAATTCTCCTCGACATTGTTCCACCCTTTAACTCGTGGTGAGAAGAAAAAATTTCAGTGCTCGTTCACGGCACTACCGACTCCACTAACCTTATACTGTATAATAACTCTCAGTTAAAAGTGTTTTCTCTACACTTCCATTGATAAGTGTTCAAAACTGATGTACTAGCATCCATCAATGTCTCTCTAATCATGATGTTTACCAAAATACATGCGTTTTCCATCCCGCAATCACATTCAAACAAGGAACTCTCCCTCCCCCCAAATGCACTATCACTCAGCATTGGCGGTAATCAAATTCCATAAACATCAAACACATACTTGGGAATCTCAAAATCCTGTCCCCGGACATATAAATATAAATCTCAACTTCCACATCTCTAAAGTAGTTATTAATAATATTCTCTCCCTATCACCAAGTCCTGAGCGATAGCCACAGTAACGAGCTCAATCTCTCCGCTCAGTAGTAAGCCTAATACTCCCCGAATTATATCGATAAAGCCCCTACACATCGGGATCAAATATCTCGAGACAATCATATTCTCCTAATTATTTATCATAATATACTATAAATGCATTCTCAACCCTCTTTCATGTGAGACATCGCTAAAACAACACATCTTGCCCTGAAACAGCAAATACGATAGCCTTGCAATATCAGCCCACTATCGTTTTAACCAGCCCATACTTCATACTCCTATTACACATCACAAGACGAGTAATTTCAATAAAACATATATCAATATGACTAAGCCCTCTTCCCCACGGATGAAACAAAAAATACCCTGTGATACCATGAAAAATACATAAACATAATAATGTTATCGATATACACATTAAACTGGCTCACACATGAATTTATAGTTAATCAAAATATCATGACTCACTCATGACACACAAAGCATACCTCATTCACCCAAGGATAAAACTCATATTTCTACCTTGGCAATCGCCCTGGCTGCTCAAATGGTTCCCGCACATGACACGCTTGTCCGAATTGAACCAAAAACTATCTTAATTATTGCCCCAGCTAGGCACCATACTCTTGTCCCTTTTTCTCGCTTCAGGAAAAAATCAATGCATGAGGTCCTACTCTCCACATAAAAACACCTCTTCATATAATCCACTATTCCGGGCCATACTGACCATATTAGGGGTGTGCTTATCTTGGAATCGACCTTGATGGCTACCCCTCATTGTTTCCTTAGCTTCGTTGGCCCTAAGTAACACACAGCTGGCTTTAACATCCCTCATTGAATCCACCGTTATTCTGTAGGAATTCTGCTATCTGAATAATTTAAATGGGTCCCCTGATGGTTCTCCCCCTGCGGTGTTTCACTAGAACCATTACATCCAGTCTTACCCCTTGACTGAATCCTTCCACTCTTTTAGCTCCCTTCATATGGAAGCATTAATATCTTCATTGTCAAAACATGACATAGTTTCCATCTGCTTCGACCTTCCAAGAAGAATTTCCCTTAAGTGTTGGCGACTCCTTTAGTGAGTCCATCACCCACTTAAGGAATTTTTTCCATTGTACCTCCTCATCGGGTACAAAGTTCACTGGACAAGGCCTCTGACCCTCCAGTGATAAGTTCAAAATTTCATCCACTTCTATTTCTAAACAAAAAGAATGAAGGAACTTGTGATTAAACCATACATAAGATCCTTCCATTGGCATAATACTTCACTTTTCAAATGTGGTGATTGACTACCACCACTACAACACTGCTCCCACGAGATAAAATAAATTCTACCCCAAATTTCACTTCCTGGTATACTAGACTCAGTTATATGATAAATCCTCTGGGTATCTTACATCCATTGGATAACATACACAATCTCCGCACTTCTGAAATTCCAACAGGTGGCCCTATTCAATGACCCCACAAACTCTCGTCCCATTCTAACCACGTTGGGTGAGTCTAGTTTGGCACCACTTTCTGCTATAGCGGTACTTGAAAATATATACTACACCTTAGCAGTCCTTACAACCCCAATTTACAGAGAAATAATAGGGGTGACCTTGACTACGGCCATTGTCCCCCAAAATATTCTCCAACTCCAACTGAGTCATGCCTCCTGCTGTTATCCCAATGGCCCTCACTAGTCGACCTTCATTGTTCTTCATATGAAGCACACCCAAACGCATATAAGATTCCCTATCATAATACATTGTATCAAGAGAATGAAATCTCACCATACAAATCAACAATCCTAAACATATGGATCTATATTAAATAAAGGCAACGCTGGAAATGTAGCATGTCGGCACAGATTCCTAAGGACACTAGAACTTGATGCTGTGATACCATATGTGACACCCCGCCTAATAAAATACCGAGTGATCAGTCCTATATCAAATTAAATAGGAATTCATATTGTTTCATTCTCAGCACCACTGTCGAAAAACCATTTAATTACTATAACCTATCAGGCCCAGTGTCAAATTTTAAACTTTATAATCTTTTTAACTTAAACGCAGAAGTAAAATCATCCACATAATTAAATGAATTTAATAAAACAATAATCGATAACTTTTGGTAAAACATCAATACAACCATATCAAAAGGCGTAAACGAAATGTGCAAAATAAAATAAATGACAACAGTTGAGAATTATGCCCGAATATTACAATAGTACCTCCTATCTAGATCACATGGATATAAGCATCTAAACAATTTCCTGCTAACATCCACAGCTGTGGAAGCAACATTTGACTCAAAAGAATAGTCATACAGGCGTCCCTATGTCTCGACATCTAAGAGTTATAATAAGGGAGAAGAAAAAGAAAAGATAGATACAGGTCAAAGCCCGGATTTTGAAAAACATTTTAGCAAGTGCTTAACATACTTTAATATTTAAAATATGATATTCTACATATTTAAACTGGTGTCGCACTCCCATGAGATACCCCTCACCTCTCATCTAACATGCACACCTAACACATGTATTTTAAAACACTCCAGTTAAGCTATCCCGAATAACTAATCTCTCTCACAACAACTAAATCATCATATGCTACCTCAAGTCCCATGTATATAATATTTTAAGTTTCGCAATAGCTTACTATAACAATTTCTCACCTATAATTTATTCCTTAATTTTGAATAACTATTACTGGTAAAAAAAATACACTATTTATATTTTAGTGTTATTTATCTCGTATATAATATTATCATCTTTATATACGTATATCACATATTTTATTCCTGATTTTATACTCTGGATGTAATCATTTACTTCTCACTTATTCTTTATTTGTTCTTATATACATATATACACAATATACTAAAGACATCAAGTATAATCATACTTATATATCACACACTATATAAGTATAAAAACCATCTCTCAGAGTTTTAACTCAATGGATTCAGTATCTCAATGCTATTATCTTCCAGGGAATCACTCACATACCATCCTGGGTTACTAGCTATCGGATTCTTATCACACCATCCTGGTAAAAATATCAAATCACAACGTATGGGAAGCGATCATATTTCCTCACTGGAATTAAGACGAATCATACCCAAAACTTCTTACCCCTAATAAATTCCACACAATATAAAATGGACGCTTGGACCTGGGGACTATACGCAACCTACTCCGCAAGCCAGAGACCTCACCCACATCACGCAACTTCCCATGATATCACTAGAGGGGTATGCTTCACATAAATATATCATTCACACACACACATATATATATATATATATATATATATATATATATATTCACAATCATACTATATACATACTGTTTCTATACCCGTATGTATTATCAAATCCGGCCATACATGCCTATAAATCCCGACATTAGCCTGTAAATCCAAAATATACCAATTCGTATTAGTTCATAAGTATACACACAACTTATTTTAATCCCATAAGTATTCACTCACTTGTGATATAAATATATGATCGAAATTTTGAACAGTAGCTTATCACATTTGGTTAGTATTCTTAAATCATCCTACTCGCACCTTAGGATTTACTCGTATATATATATATACACTAGGGTATGCCCTTTCCTGAAGGCACAATGTTAATTTTTCAAAGTATTAAGTTGTGTATAATTTAAGTCAGAGTTTTTATATAACACAAATAATGGCAAATAATCTAAAAATGTAGACCAAATTTCTTCTATTTATTGGACAACCCAACAACAATACTAATAGTCCGTATTGGACCTCGCATGAGATTGAGAAATACACCCTATAAACAAAATCAAATAATAGAAATATTCCTATTATCAATAAACTACAAATCACTTGTGTACTCACAATATAATATATCTTCCATTGTATCATCAACTTCCTGAAATTTATCTATACATCAAAATAGGTAACTAAAAAAAGCATAATACAATACAACTAAATGAAGTTGTGTAAGGGTATAACTATTGTTACCAAATGGTACATAATAGTTGTAAATATTTATACATACTTTTCCATTTTAATAGTGTCGCCTCTAAAAACCTTCAAATCAACTAAAACAACCAAAAAATGTTACATCAAAACATCAAATAAATGTGGGTAAAATAGACATGAAAGAAAATGTAAGAAAAACTATTTATAGGAGCTCAAAAAGAACAACAAAAAATGCTACAATCCACCACATAACAAACTGATTTCAAATCGGCACCTCTTGACACCACCACGTCCACCATAAGAGCATAAGGCGACAAAGATCCCACGAACTGGACCCTTTAGAGCTTCTTACCGAGATGATTTTTTTCACCTGATCTACAACAACACATAACAAACAGAGTACCTGAACGCAAAAAAGATATTTGGTTTCATCAAAATGAAATAAATACAAATTACTGATATAAAATGGGAACCTATCACGAAAAAAATAGTTATATTCTTGAGGAAAAAAGGATAAGAAATGAACAATAGTATAATGAAAGCAAGCTCAAAATTTAACAACAAAGAAATGGTGTTTTAAAACTAAGTAGAAGTAATATATCAGACCTTTTTTTAAGTGATAGAAGAAATAACCAGACATATAAGTACCTCCCAAACAGGATTAGGTGTGAGGTCGGGCAGAAAATTTTCCTCTCTGTCGTTTGGTGCAAGTTCAAGCATCTTAACCAAGTTATCATCTGCCTCTTGATGCTTTTCACTTGGCTGCAATGCCGAAGGGAAATTACTTAAGGACGGGGACTGAAATTCCCGAGCATCCTCAGCAAAAGGAAGTACATTGAAGTAAAGTGAATCCGACTGCCAAGAAAACCAACCAAGAATGTTAAATGAACAGGAAAAGACACACAAAAAAATCCCGGGGGTGGGGGAGGGAAGGGGGGAAGGGAGGGGAGAGACGGGGATGGATATTGTACCTGATATTGTACCTGAGTTGTACCTATGTTGGTAGAGAACTCATATTGTACCTGAGTTGGAGGACCTAAGTAATGGGAAGCTCCCATTAAAAGGATCTGCTTTTTCTTACAACTGAAATATCATCCAGATTAATTCTTTCTATTAGCTCTCCAGCCTGCACAAAAGGACATTTCTCAATCGCAAAGATGTGTAAAGTGATTAAATTTAATTTAACATTCTTAAAGTCAACTAACATTCATGATGATATATAAGGATCTCATATTTAATCTGCAACTTAATAATGCTGCTCCGAATAGAAAAATATACAAAATCGCAAAGACCACACGTATAACCCACATAGGATCTCATATTTAATCTGCAATTTAATCTGCAATCTGCCCGTATTACTAGATTAATTAATCCCGAGTTGTTTAATGAGAACAAACTAATAATAACCCACACAGTCTCTTAGTTATTCTATCAAACACATAATCTACACTCATATATCTGTAATATAGCTGTAGGAGATTAAAAAAATAAGGACCATGGCTGAACAAATCATCACCATCATCATCTACACTCATATATTTGTGACACTAATGTGTTGATTTATTCCCAACCTTGCTTCATCCATCGTAGCATTGTTTAAGAGCCTAATAGCTTCGATAACATGGTTATCATTTGTAACGTGGGACACTTTCATCTTCGAAGTGATTCACTCAACCTCACTATAACTTCTAGCTGCCTCACTGTACTTGGTACTTCAGCTAATTCTCTATACTTGGTACTGAAACAATCTAAAACGACCGGACAACTGATTTAAGAGTAAGGATTTTAAAGACTAAAAGATCAATTTTATATATTTTAGAGATACTGAAAACTTGAGAAAGTATCCATACTCATAACATAGTGATTCGATCGAGGTAAATATTGTCCGTCAATTTTGTTGATAGTAAAATCGATGAAACATAGGTGGGAAAAGTACCAACGGCTGTTGTGGAAATCAAATGTGCTTTTCCACTTCCACAGAGACAGGCCACGACGATAGGATACATCTGAGAGAATTTCATTGAATATCTTGTGCCTATCACGCTGTTGAAGCAGCGCAGGGCCAAATCAGTACCAATTAAAAGCCATAAAAGTAACTATCAATAACATACTACAACAATAAGAAAACTACTGATAACACTAGTCAACAACCTCCTTCTCTTTAATGAAAACTACTAATTCCATCCTGATTTACATTAGCTTAAAAAAATATCTCATCCAGTGTTGTCTCAATGGTCTCATCAGCTAATTTGATTTCAAACTCGTAGAAAAGTGCAATTAACATTTGCTAATTTCATTTTAGACTCGTACAAAAGTGCCATTAAACACAATACGCAAAATATGTAAGGCCTATGCAACTATGTTGATAAATACTCCAAGTATAATTTACTGGTCACGATAAGCACAAAACACATTTCTCAGATGTAGGGTACTTAAAAAGAGAGAAGCACTTGAAACAGTTTGGGATTTTAGGGTCAGATTATATACAGAGCAGCTAACAATTATCAACAACTGAAGAACATTTACATTTATAAATAAATTATAGTACTTATCAAGAGGCATATGCGCACTCACGTCTAAATTAAAATTCATGCCACCTGCTTATGGGGAGGCATATGTGAAAGAGTTCGCATGTTGTCTAATATGACAATAATCACACGGACCTGAAACAACAACAATTTAAGTTAAGTGGTGTTAATATAGATAACATGGACACGATGGTATATTATAATGCCTGAATTACCTCCTCGGTCATAGCTAGAAACATCTGTCGGAGGTCATATGCTCTCACATCTTGCACCGAATGGTTTTTATTCATAGACTTGAATTTTCCTAGTTTGGATACGTAGAATGCAGATGTTAAACTTAAATGTAAAATTATTAATGAAGCTTAATGTACCTCAAAAAAACTAATCGCATAGTAATTATCTAAAGAAAATGTGTCACCTTCGTCTCTCCTTCTACAATATGTCGCAAAGTAGCGCCAAATTCCTTTTCAATTCTTTCAAAAGTAAGCAGGTGGCATCAAACACTTAGAAACTATGCCTCAAGGTTCATCATGTTTGACTCCATATTTCACCTTATTAGTACCAATATAATATGCTGCAACAGCTGTGCAAAAAACATCATATATTAAACTCGATAGAGAGAGGGAGTACAATAAATTATGTATAATTTAGATTGATACCTTCCCAATTAACGCACTTATCAACCTTTCCATCATTAAGATTGATGTCATAACCTCCCCACCATTGATTAGTTCAAACGCTCGCATGTGAACGCTAATATAGCTGAAATCAAAGAAAGTGAAACTTAGAGAAACACAAATGTTAGCCAAATAATTAACACAAAACACTACAAATTAAACTTGTAATGAAACATACAAATAGAATGTAATAAATAGACAAAGGGCTTTGCCAAAATCATGAGAGTAACTCGACACACCCTGAGGGTTTCGGCATAAATAATCAAACCATGAATATCACAAAAATTATATTTAGTATTAAAACACCTAAGATTATAGTGACTCATCCAAAAGATTCTATCCAACCTGGAATCATCTGGAAATATAAACAAAAAACAAAACATTAGATACACCAAAATTTTAAAAAAATGTACAAATTAAAAATGCAAAAATACACTCAAAACGCCCCAAGAAAAATCCAAAACCAAAATCCAAAATTACACTCAGAACCTCAAAATCCAAAACCAAAATCCCAATTACCCCCAAAATATTAGATAGAGAGATGTACGTACCGAACAAAAATAAAATAGTGTTGGTTGTGAGCTGAGATCTTCAGAACTATGTTTTGGTGTTATTTCGACCTCAAACTTCTTCTCAACTCAGCCTGAGATGTCTATAAACAGCTAAAATCCAAATCGACAGAAAAAATGAGAAACCAAATTATTACATGCAAAAAAAAACTCCCAAAATAAACATCAGGTCAAACAAAACCCCTAAACATCAAATTAGATCTACGTAATAATCATAGCATATTTTCAAAAGAAAATCATTAATATGAAAAATCGTACCATATTTCAGATCTAGATTTTTCTCCCACATTTCAAATCTCGGATTTTAATGGGGTTTTGATGGGGTTTGACTGGAAGGGAAAGCGTGTATGTGTTTAGGGATAGGAGGCGCAAGCTTGAGGATGGGGAAGTGAAAATGGCAGAGAGATAAAATGGGACTTTTGAGGTATGCGTAGCGACTTGGGTGAAGTTTAAAACTTTACCCCCGATTTTGAATTTTGAAAAACAAATTAGAGTGTATCAAAAAAGGGGGAATCTAAATTTATAAGGGGCAAAATAGATAGTGCAGAAAAAATCAAAAAGATGACATCAACATTTAATCTTATGACATACATAAGTTTTATACTTTATTATATATATATATATATATATATATATATATATATATATATATATATATATATATATATATAGAGAGAGAGAGAGAGAGAGAGAGAGAGAGAGCCAGACTATAGTACATCATGCTCTATACATCATCCATACATCATGCCTAATTCTAGGCCCTAAAAAACTTTTTTTTCAAATTTTATATTTTTTCCTTGTAATTAACCTTCCAATCAACCCATATGCAAAAAATTAGGTCAAAAAACATTTTCTAGCTATTTTAAAAAATCCACAAAAACTGCTAAAAACACCTTATTTATAAGGGTCTGCGCCAGCAGTTTTTTGTGAATTTTTTAAAAATAGCTACAAAATGTATTTTGACCTAATTTTTTGCATATGGGTTGATTGGAAGGTTAATTTCAAGGGAAAAATTTCAAAAAAGTTTTCTAGGGTCTAGAATTAGGCGTGATGTATAGAGCATGATGTATGTGAGCCTTCCTCTCTCTCTCTCTCTCTCTCTCTCTCTCTCTCTATATATATATATATATATATATATATATTCGGCATATATATATTCTACCCATATATATAATCGACATACATATTCTACATGCATAAATATATATGTACGAACCCGTCGAAAAATTCCTCGAATGTCGTTCATCCCAAACATTCCTAAAATTCATGCCCCAGATTTTACTCCCACTAATCCCAAGGGTCACATATCACTCAAATAACCATCTAGGATTTTATTCCCACTAATCCCAAGTGTCCTCACACTCTATTTAGAATCCCTTAAAATTTATCTCCAAAATAATTTCTCTTCCAATCCTTTTTAATCCAAGAAAAATATCCCAAAATTAACTGCCATAATCGAACCGAACCTATGGCCATAAAATGAACGGATTTATTTTTAAAATTGACTAATCGAACCGATAACTCCCAAAATGAACCGGTCCAGTAATATGATCAGTTCGGGGGTTGATTTTCTCTTCTAACTTCGAAATTTATGGTTTTACCCTCAACAACCATCAAAATATTCATCTCCACACGATGATTTAACCAACACATCATTTACTTCATGGGATTCATCAAATTTAACAAGATTTAAACCCTAAATCCTTTTAATTCTACATTACACAGATCTTCCAATATTTCACCACAAAGTCTACCCTAGATTTCATATGGAGTTGTCAACACATCAATTTATATGGAAATCATTTCCGAAAAACCAATTTTTGTGCAAGAATCCCAAACCCAAAATCTTATAGTTTTCATCACTAACTATAATATGAACAATAAACGCACTTAATAGTCAAAGAAAGTTAAACACTTGCCTCGTTGGATAAATACGATATCCTCGTGCCGGGATACGTAAGAGCTTAGTACGAAATCTCCCCTTTTTCTCAATTTTCTTCCTTCTTTCTCTTCTTTCTTCTTTCTTTCTTTTCTTTCTTCATTTTTTATTTATCTCATGGCTTATAAGAGAGAAATAAGGGTTATCTCCTTATTAAACCCAAAATTGACTCGTGTACGCCAATGTGAGTCCCTTCTAGTCCAAAGAGTCCCCGAAACCCAAACACTACCCTCGGGTGCTCTAATCTGACTATTTCGACCCTTCCAAGACCAACCCTACACTCAAAATTCCCACTCGAGTCACTTATAAAAAATTCACCTTTACATGTCCAACACAACTACGCACATGTTTTTCGAATAAAATATTATTATTTGTTGTTTTGCCCAACCGTGACATGATTTAAAATAATCCAACTTCATTTACTTATTCCCTTAAGTAAATATAACTTACATCAATATTAAACCATCACTCGCCAGTTAATATTTAATCCACACTTCAAATTGTCTTTCACTTAAAATTCTCAAATCATTAAATTACACCCACTTATGTAATTTAAATATCCATAAAAGTACGGGGTATTACACTCACGTGATGTGAAAAAGTATTTTATCTCGATCTTGAAATTGGAGAAGCATAAAGAAAAGGTGAAAAAAAGGAAATAGGGGATAGTATTCAGATACTGAAGCAGTTGATAAACACAAAGATGAATTATGGGAGGACCTCAGTCTTTTTTTCTTAGATGTTTTCATATAAGATTGCTTCCTATTACAAAGAAAAGGTAGAGGTGAATAAGAAAAGTCTAGTTAAGCCTATAAAACATCCAGTCAAAGCAACACAGATTATAAAGCAGGCTCACAAGAGGAGTTTAATAGCCAAAAATAGACTAACAAGATCAACTAGCAAAGGTTCCAAGAAAGTTTTAGCTCAAAAGTCTAAATGATTAAGGGCCTAGTTTGGAATGCAAGTGGTGTGGGGAAGAAGTCAACAAAGGTTATATATGTGAGTCTAATAATCTTTCTTTTTTGTCAATTCTTGAGTCTATGACAGATTGTTCTAAATTAGAGGATTTGAGAAGAGTTTTAAACTTTCAAGGTTGATTTTATAATAAGGTCAATAAAATTTGGTATTTTTGGAGACAGGGAATTCATTCTAAAGTTTTAGATGATGGTATTAAAAATTTATTTCTTAAATTATAGCATCCCCAACTTCAAGTGGAAATATGAGTTAACATGGTCAAGATTAAAGGGATTTATTGGGTGTATTAGCTCATAGTACCTCTCTATTTCATAATAAACATTTGCTTGTTGTGGGTTATTTTAACATAGTAGCTTCAAGCAACGAGAGAGAAGGAGGTAGAGATATTGATGTGGGAGGAGATGCTAAATTTAATGCTTGTTTAGCCAATTGTTCCTTACAAGGTATCAGATTCAATGGTTTTAAACACACTTGGACAAAAGAGGTTAATGGTACAATGATTTTTGAAAGTTTGGATAGAGCATTTCTTCCCAAATTGCTCTATTAATCGCCTAAATAGGAACTGCTCAGACCATAACCCCCTGCTTATTACTATCCTTAATTCAGAGAAACCTTTTAAATTTCAAAATATGTGGAGCCATAATGAAGGTTTCAAACAAGTGGTTAAGGAATTTTGGGAAGAGGAAACTTCGGGCAGATATATGGATATGTTTTCTTTTAAATTGTTGAAGACTTAGAGTAAGGAGGAATTTAAAGACTTATTTGCAGAGATTTGTCAGCTGGAAGATGAGATTCTTCAAGAATATCTTGCCTTGGAATTAGATCCTCGTGATGGTCAAAGGCTAAATTGTTTGAAAGCAAAGGCAGATCTAAATTTAGCTTTGGACAAATAGGAGATCTATTGGTTTTAAAAATCTAGAAGTCAGTGGTTACAAGATGAGGATGGGAATACCATGTTTTACCATGCTCAAGTTCAATAATCTAGAAGGAAACTATGGATCCATAAAATTAATAAAGAAGATGGTATCAGTCATGAATCCAATGAGGTTATTTGTTAACATTTTTATCTCTTATTTTACAAATTTATTCTCTATAGGTACTCAAGAAGATAGAGATATGCTGAAAGTGATTCCAAAACTTATTACTGATAAAATGAACAATATCTTGGTTAGAATTCCAGAGGAAAATGAGATACTAAAGGCTATTAACGACCTAAACTAGAACAATGCAGCAGGCTCATATGGCTTCAATGGATTTTTCTATGTGTCTTATTGGGAAATTATCAAAGAGGACTTTATTCAAGCCTTCTTTTTAGGGGCTGAATTACCCAAGTTTTGGAGTTCAACTCAAATTTTCCATATTCCTAAAGTTACTAGACCATCCTGTTGTAAGTATTTTAGACTAATTAGTCTATGTAATGCTATCTATAAGGTTATCACAAAGATTCTCAACTTAAGACTAAGTCTAATCCTTCCTTCAATTATTTTAAAGAATCAATCAGGCTTTGTTCAAAGGAGAAACATTCAAGACAACATTCTTTTGGCTCAATATATGGTCCATTTAATCGATATAAAATATTCAGGAGGTAATATCTTTATCAAGATGGATATGACTAAGGCTTATGATAGGACCTGTTGGCATTTCTTGATTAAATCTTTAAGAGCTTTTGGATTATTTAAAACTTTTATTGATTTAATTAGGAGACGAACCTCTTCTCCATGGTTTTAAGTCATCATAAATAGGAAGCCTAAGGTTTTTTTCAGACCATCTAGAGGTTTAAGCTAAGAAGACCCTATATCCCCAAGACTTTTTATTATTGTGGTATAATCTTTTAGTAGGGTTCTTAATGAGCTTATGACTAAAGAGGTGATTAATCCTTTCTCCCGTGCAAGAGGCTACCCTGTGATAAGTCACTTGAGTTATGCAGATGACATAATCATTTTCACTGTAGGTTCAAAGAGAATTATTAGCAATCTGATGAAATTATTATAGAATTATGAAATTAAATTTGACCATCTCATTAATAAAGAAAAGGGCAGCTTCTCTATTAGTCACAAAAGCCTCGCTTTTTTAAGATCTAGAATTGCAGAAGCTACTGGATTCAAATTTTATAGAGGTCCTTTAAGGTACCTAGGTTACCCTATTTTTAAATCTAAGAGAAAAGGAAATTGTTTTAAGCCCCTAGTTCAATCTATAACCTTTAAAATCCAAAGTTGGAAGTCCAAGTTCCTATCTATGGAAGGTAAATTAACCTTAATTCAATTTATTCTTACTTTTATTCCTCTGTATGCACTGTTTGCTTTAAACCCTCTAAAATTTGATTATAAAGTCCATTGAGAAGTTACTTAGATCCTTCTTATGTGGGGGTCAATAAGGATTTTGGTAAAAAAAACTACCATTGTATTAAGTGGGATTTAATGTATCTTCTTAAACAAGAAGGAGGATTATATAGCAAAAATTTATTTGGGGTCATTAAAGTCTCTAATATCAAGCTAGCATGGAATTTTAAGGAAGTAAATGCCTCTGGTCTAATATTATGAATTCAAAGTATGGAAACTTGGATAATTTAAATGGATCGATGGATTTTAAGAGGATTTAATCATCTTGGGGGACAGTGGATTTGAACTCAAAATGGTTAGAAAAGTCTCTAGTCTGGAAACTAACAACTAGTGGCCATTTCAATTTTTCCTTAGCTTAAGATCTAATAAGAAACCACACGCTCTCTTGTTTAGCATTTAAGTCCATTTGGCACCCTAAGATCCCTCCAATATGTCTATTTTTGTTTGGAGAGCCTTGTCTAACTTTGTTTTAAATGATGATTTAGTTCAAAAATTTAGAGTAAGGTTGGCTTTAAGATGTCAATCATGACTTTAAAACATTTAATCATCTAATCACCTCTTTATCTCAGGTCCTATTGCATCTAAAATGTGGAACTTTTTTAGGAACCTGATGAATGCCAGTAATAAGCCTTCTTCAATTCATGGATCAATTAAACAGTGGTGGCTTCAATACGGAAATTTTAATCTTTATAAGTGGCTGCACAAGGTAATTCCATTTAGTATTTTGTGGGAAATGTGGTTGTGTAGTAACAAGTCTCTCTATGAGGGTGTTTTTATGAAAATCAAATTCATTATCCACAAAGTGATAATAATAATTTCAGACCTCTCTCAAGGATTTACAATTTATAGAGATGACGAGGCTATTAATCAGGAAGCATTGAGTATGACTAAATTTAAGAAGGATCAAATTTCTTTAAGAACCATCAATAATCCTCATTGGTAGAAACCAACTAAAGGGAGATTAAAGATCAACATTTCTAGAATTAGAGATCAACATTCATTCTTGGGAGCATGAGTTATTCTAAGAGACTTTAAAGGTAGACTTATTTGGGCAACATCTAATTTCTTAGCTACTGGAACAATTCAAGAAGTGTAGATTCAAGGCATAATGGATGGTCTAAGTTACTGTCTAGAGAATAATTACAATCACATAGATGTAGAGGTTGATTCTAAACTTTTGTGTGATATTCTTTTTTCTTCTTCCTCTTCTTCTTCTATAATTCTTTGGAAAGCTAGAATAAATATCAAAATTATTCAAGACCTCATTCATAAGACTCATTGATCTATGTCATAGTACTAAAAAAAGGAAACAAGATAACTATCCCCCTACCTAAGTAAGGGGCATCTCAACAAAGATTAACTAATTTTCATAAGCAAGAAGATCTTCCTAGAGATATGAAGGTATATTTTAAATTAATTTCCTCCATTTACCCTATTTTGGGTAATCCTCATTGTTTATAGCTTTCCTTTAAAATTGTCTCTATGTGAGCCACCTAGAGAGGGCTTTTATGGCTATTTATAAATAGATTTCTCTTTTCTTTAAGGAAATACAATGGAGATTAGTTATTTATTGATTCAGTTTTGGAGACTCTTATATATTATCTTAGTTTATTCTATCACATCGTATAGGTTACTATTGTGGATGGTTTATTTATAATTATTTATCATTACTATTGAAAATGGTATAAATTGTGTAACGCCCCCTATCTTCAATGTTGAGGATCGATTACCCAAGACGTGAAGGAGTGTTATAATGAGTTTGAGAAGATTTGACATGATTTATTATTGGAATAAGTTCATTTAATTTGAGGATGAGATGCATGTTTAAAGATGCATTGACTGATTTGATTGGTTAACTTTTCATGTGTTTTTTTATGCTTGGTTCATGAATTTTTGACATAGTTGACTTTATTTTCTTGGATATATACTTGTGATTGAGTTTAAAAACAACTCATAAGAATGGATTGCTTTGCTTGGTATGTGATCTATTCTCTATGAATTTCTTATAGGTATAATGTACATGAGTTGATTTTCTTGAATAGTATTTCTTTATGGTACATGATCTTTTTTCTATGAACTTCTCATATGAATGACTTTTTTTGCTTGGTAAATAAGTTTCTTTGATTGCATTGGATTTATTTCTTGGTTGTGAACTCTTATTATTGATTTGATTTCTTTCTTGGGCATAAGGTGAAAGGATGAGTCATAATCACTTTCTTTGACTGACTCAATGGTTTCACTTGTAAATTGGTTTTTGCATTATGAACTCTTCCTTGTAACGAGTCTCATAATATCCAGAGTGATTATTTTTATGTCCAAAATATTAGAGAGAATATTGTGATTTTTTTTTCATTTATTCATTGAATTGTTTTCATACAACTTGAAAATACTTTATTTTCACAATATCCCCCTTTTGATGATGATAATTCAATTGATATTGTTTGAGAAAATATTTTAGTCTCCCTATTTCTTGGAGACTTGGTTTTAAGGAAATTCTTTTTTCTCCCACTTTCTTGTTGCTTCAACCTTCTTGTTTAGTTTGTGAATGTCTTTTTCTTTTCTAAAAATATCATTCTATCTTCCTTTATCATTATCATAAAGGAACATCAAAAGAGTTTTAATGCAAGAGTGGATTTTGAATACTAAATTTATGTTATCATATTTTGAAGATGAATTTTTCAAGACTAGGTGTTTATCATGCAATAAAAGTGAGTCAGAGGGTCAAGTTTCATCGAGTGATAATTCATAAAAGGTAGATAGATTCAAATAAGTTTCTATGACCTAATAGTTAGAGTGTGATTTATATATTTACTTGTTTCCAAAGTTCTGAAATGTCCATTTATCATATTTGATGGTATATCTTTCATTCGTTATTAGGATGTTTCCACGATAATCCTCCATGTGAATCGATATTTTGTTTATATAAACATTTTATTGAAATTATTCGACTTGACTATGTCTAAGAAGATGAAATGTGTCTTCCAGTCTGATAAGAGATCATGGTTTAAGGAGATAAACACGATTGAGGTTGATAAAAAATCTCAGAATTATATATTGCAGATCAAGCTCTGATTGCAATCTAAGGACATGGAGTCTTATACGGCTCAACCTCTTTATTTTCTTTATAAATGTAACCCTAATACATGGGAAAAGGGGCATGTAATCTTTGTTATCAAGAGATGATCAATAAAAAGAGAGAAAGTAGGTCGTTAACGTAAGCACATTACCGAACCATATCCATACTCTATTATTGTGTGATTATTTTTTACTTTTCTAGGATTTGATTGTATTGACTTTATACTAGTAGGATTTTACCACTGTTTGTGCAAAATGATTTCCTTTTGTTCGCCAAGAAAATCCAATAATCAACTATGTCTCACTAATAGATCCCATGCCTGCCATCTCATGGCAGCCTCAAGAATGATCAGAATGGACCTAAAGGACTTATGGTTAGGTCTGAGGTCTATCCTAACAGGAGTCATAAAACTCCTAGCTCACATTAGTGTCCGTAGGAATAAAAGACTGTGGAGAGAACTAAACCACCACACTCTAACCGCATCTTATGACTAGTGGATGCCTATGAATGATAAATTCATCAACAGAGGAAACTACACACTTCCAACAAGAGGAGAACCTTTGCCTTCAGTGTCGTCTGTAAAGAATGGATCAGGATCTCTATGGGGACAAACATAAACAAAACAACCGCATCCCTAGCCCCCAAGCTAGCAAAACTCAAGACAGGGGAAGGATTTCGCGGAGTGATCAAGATTAATATAGGCATAGGATCTCTCCAGATATCACAAGAGATATCTCTGCGACCTTATTCGACGAGAGATGGATGAGCATAGAAATAATTAAGGAGATAAATCCACCAAATAATTTTCCAAGAGGTCCCTAATCAGTCAGATGAAATCACCCTTTTCATGGTCAATTTAATACTCTGTCACCTCCTAAGAAGTTTGCAGTCCCCAAATTTAAAATCTATGATGGGAATACTGATCCCATAATTCATGTTCACAGTATCATCATGCCATGACCCCATGGAGTAACAATGAGGCCCTCACGTGTCCCATCTTTCCCTCCAGTATAGGGGATATTGTACGTAAGTGGTTTGAAACATTACCATATTGTTCAATTACCAGTTTTAAGAAGTTCATGGAGGATTTCACAACCATATTTATCACTAACATTTCCCATCCAAAGAGTATGGATTCATTGTCACCATAAATAAGGATCCTTAGGAATCATTATGCGAGTACGCTTGGTGATACTAGGAAACCTACAAGGTAGTGGAGGATTGGTCCGAGCAAGTGGTTGTGGCTTCATTTAAGATCTTCCTGGCAAGCAGTTCTATGATGCACCAGTCCCTTACTAAGAAGAAGTCCATCACCATTGATGACCATATGTCAAGAATTGAGAAATATTCCAAAGTGGAAAATATGGTTCTTGGAACCCAGAAGGACAATGAGAAATATCTAGGATCAATCCAGGCATAGGAAAATCTCAAATACATCGCAGACTGTAGGATTATGGATATAGGGGAAATCAGGATATTACTCAACAATGATTCATCACTTCCATTAGGTCCAAATAGTAAAAAAGAAGGAAAACATAGAAAACAAGGTGGAAAACACGGAGTGAGCTACTCCTTTAAAATAAAAACAAAAATATAGAAGACCGAGTGTGGGATAAATAAGGGTGGAAACCTCAGATAGAGTCATGGAACCATTGCAAGAGGTCATGTTTGACAAGTTGATTTGGGATGCTCGTTGCTTGATTCAGAAGGTTGATCCTATCGGCGATATAGTGGATAGGGGGGCCTCCTGATTCCAGTTCAGGTGGATCTCAGACCTGACATTGTGTAGTGACAGTCCCTCTTGTTGATTGTCCAGAATGGGTGCACTGTGATGGTGAGATATTTCTTAGCTCATTAGATTTAATTGAATTAGCAAAAAAGTTGATTCTCACATAAGGTGCCAATTGTGAATGAAATTAATTACAATGAATGAATCTAAGCAGTTAAGGCCAAGCTACGAGTAAAACATTATCACAAAATAGGATTTACATGGTTCGGCAATATCCTATGTCTAAGGGGTATTTCTCTCTTTTTATTAATTTTCTATGATTTGATATCGAGAAGTTACATGTCCCCTTTCCCTGGGCTGAGGGTTCATTTATAGAGGTGGAGGAGGCATAATAACGTTGGAGTTGTTTATCGAGTGGCTTCCTGATTCATGTTAATCTCCTATGAGATCTTTTATTGATGGATTTATCTCCGTGTTATTATCTTTTAATGATCCCCTCAACTTTTATTTAGCAGGCCGGCCTTATTTATGGATTAGAACCTCTTTAGGCCATAATTTTTGGGTCACTGAGGCAATGCGCCCCCCAATGGAGGAGTTCGCACGTCTTCAATGATGACTAAAAAAATGGAGTGAGATCTTTGAGGAAATAAATGTAAGCATTGTGTTCAGAATGCTTAGCCTTTAAGATACCAAAACTCACAGCCGAGGAAGGAGTTCGCGCTACAAGCAGGAGCACTCAAAACACGAGAGTCGCCTAATGAGGTAGAATCGGGAGGAGGGCCATCATAGACACAATATCTGAAGTCTGGTGTGAAAGGAGATGGTAAACACCCATTTAATCATGGGGCTAGATCCACCATAGAATTGGCCAGGAGGGCCCTCATCACCCAGATACAATCCCTCTTATCTAGGGAAATTGAGGAGAAAGAGTCCCCCAAGAAGTTTTCAACCCCAATTTCGAAGTGTACAATGAAAAGACCGAACCGATTGATTATGCACGCCAATATAAGTAAGCGATGGCCCTATGGTACCATAAAGACACTCTTATATGACATATATTCCCTTCCATCTTGGGGGATGCTGCAAAAAAATGATTTGAAAGGTTTCCACATAGTTCGGTCAAGGATTTTAAGTCACTTTTTGAAGCCTTTATAACTCAATTTATCACCAGCAGTTCTCACCAAAAAAGGATGGACTCTCTTCTCACTATAAGGAAGAAAATCTAGGAGACTTTGCAGGATTATGCTAGGTGATATTGTCAAACCTACAATGAATTTGAAGATTTATCGGAGTAAATTACCGTAGAATCATTCGAGATATGACTTCCCCATAACTCAATGTTGAACTAGTCCTTTCACTAAGAAGGAGGGAGACACCATTGATAGTCTTATGTCACGCATATATAAGTATGCCAAGATGGAAGATCTGGTCGCCCTTAACCAAGGTGAAAGTGGTCGTACAAAGGAGACCAAGGGGAACGACAAAGATTACACCCACAAGAAAGAGGGCAAGAAGAAGCATGGAGTTATAAATATGGCTATTAGTCAACCCCCTAAAGCCTTCTAAGGAAATTAACACTATTTTTAAGGAACCAATCTACACGATATTGGGTAAGATTAAAGACCAACAGTTCCTCAAGTGGCCAAAAAAGATGGGTAGTGATCCAAATAAGAGGAACAATGCACTCAGATGTGCCTATAATTAAGATAATGAGCATAAAATGTAGAACTGCAAGGCCTTCAAATCCCATCTGGAAGAGTTATCCCCGGTGGGGCATTTAAATGAGTATGTAGAGAAGAAAGGTGACAAGGTCACCCTTAGCGCCAACCAAAATCAAGATAATGTTTTGGAAGATGAGTTGGGGCATGAGTTTGCTGTTATCCATAGTGCCTCAATTTCCAAGCAGATCCAAGGTAATGCAGTTTAGATGGAACTCAAGAAGGTCACTACAGTTATGGAGGCCTTCTAGATTGACCTTGTATAAAGTCCAAATAACAAGAACAGTCGATCAGAAGATATAGACTATAACAAGTATATAGTTTTTATGAAAGGAAATTTGATTAGGGTGAGAACCCCACACCATGATGAGCTAGTAATCACCCTTAGGATTGCAAAATAGGATGTGGATAAGCTATTAGTTAATCAAGGAAGCTCTTCTGAAGTCATGTACTTGGAACTGTTTCACAAGACCAAACTCAATATGGAAGATTTGAATGAAGTTACCATCATTCTGTTCGGTTTTGCTAGAAAGATAACTATGCCAATAGGAAAGGTGATCCTTCCAGTTAGGGCTAAGAAAATCTCAAAACTGATCGAGTTCTTAGTGGTAGACATTGACTCTCTTTGCCACGCTATTCTTGGGAGTGGATAGCTGCACGCCATGTAGGTTGTTCCCTTATTTATCGCTAGAAACTCAAGTGCATCACATATCACGGAATAATAGAGATTAGAGGCAACCAGGTCGTTGATTAGGAGAATTTTATCCCTGCCATCCAACTTAAATAAGATAAGAAGAAAGAAAAGGAGATCATTCCCAAAGAGTCTCAAGATAGAGATACGTTATCTAAATAGAAACTAAAGCATGGAAGACTAAGGGTGGAAAAAATAAGGGTTGAACCCGTTGATAGGGTGATGGAAAAGTTAAAAGAAGTAGCCTTTAAGAATGCTCAGTCGGGAACGAAATTACTAATCGGCATCACATTATCAAAGAAATAGAGGGAGGAGTTGATTTCTTTACTGAAGCAGAATCAAGATGTATTCTCATAGCAGTAATATTATATGCATGGGATTGACCCCGAAGTCACGTGAAACAAACTTCATATTGATCCTATTTATCTGCCAATCATGCAAAAGGCTCACCGAACTACCTCAGAGAAAGCGGAGGCAATTGAAATGGAAGTAGGGAAACTTCTGGAGGCAGGGTCCATTAGAGAAGTTTAATTACCAAAATGGATCTCGAACCCGTTGGTAGTAAAAAAGAGTAACGATAACTGGAAAGTATGCATGGACTTCACTGATCTCAACAAAGCTTATCCCTAATACATTTATCGATCAGCTAGTCAACGCCACAACTAGTCATGAACATATGAGCTTTTTAGATGAATATTTTGGGTATCATCATATCCCTTTATTTATCCTCGACCAAGATAAAATTTTGTTCAAAACCATTCTGGCCTTGTATTGTCACAAGGTCATGCCTTTTGGCTATAAAAATGCAGGAACCACATACTAACAACTTGTCACAAGGATGTTTAAGAAATAATTGGGAGATAAAATGGAGGTGTACATCGGTGACATGATAAGTAAGAGCAAGATTAAAGTAGAACCTTTGAACGACTTTATATAGACCTTTAATATCCAAAATCACTACCTAATGAATCTCAACGTAACCAAATGATCCTTTGGGGTTAAGTTTTAAAATTTCTTGGGGTACTTAGTCAATAAAAGGGGTATTAAGGCCAACCCCGACTAGATAGTGGCGATCAATAGTGATCAGCCTGTAATGATACTGTGCGAGATCCAAAAGTTAATCAGAATGTTAATAGCCCCCAACCATTTCATCTCAAAGTCCTGAATGATGTTGACTATTCTTTTAGCTAATGAAGAAGAAAAATGCCTCACCTAGAATGAGGAATGCTCAAAGGCACTTGAAGAAATCAAATCCTACAAAATCAAACCTCCCCTACTATCTATTTTAAATTCAAAAGACCCTATTTGTCTCTATGCAATGATTTCCAACCATGTAGTCAGTTTAGCCTTAATGTGCAATAAGGAGGGATGTTAGACCCTTATTTACCATGTTAGTAAAATGCCCCTAGATGCCAAGCAGCGTTACCCGCCACTTGAAAAATTGGCTTACTCTTTGTTCATCACATCATGCAAGTTGAAGAACTATTTTAAAGCTTATTTAATAATAGTTATAACTTTTTTCCCCTTCAAAGTCATTCTTCGAAAGGCCAACCTGTCTAGAAGAATGTATATATGATCGATTAAATTTTGAAGATTTCATATGCACTGTTAATAAACAACGACGATTAAGGGTCAGGCGTTGTAAGACTTTATTGCCGAATTCACAGGAGAAGAGGAGCCCAACGATCAAGAAATAGCCAATCAGCTAATAAGTCGAGAGATAGACCAATCCAAAATTGGACCTTTTATGTGGATGGCTCATCCCACTCCAAGGGGCAAGAGTAGGAATTATGCTTATATACCCAAAGAATACCATGACCGACCAAGGTATTAGACTTAACTTTGAATCTTATAATAACAAGGCTGAGTACGAAGCCTTCATCGATGGACTGCGCAAAGCCCATCTTGACATATACTACGATTCAACACTAATATATTTCGAATGACATGAGATTTCAATGATAGGGATATACGGATGTCGGCAAACCTGTAGGCCACCCATGAATTAATGGCCAAATTTGATATAGTCCACATTCAATAGTTCCCCTAGGGGCATAATAGCCATGATGATGCCTTAGTAACCTTGGGGTACAATGTGGAATCTGATATGAGGATAACCATTGACGTGGAGTTCCTTTCCAAGATCAGTATCACGAAGCCCGTGGTCGTTGATAAGGTTCTTATCGTGAAAAAAATTCCTAGATGGATGGACTCAATAATCACTTATCTGCAAGATAACATCCTACCGACCGATAAGAAGCAATCCCACCAAATCAGGAAGAAAGTTGCACGATTTTATATAACACCTGAAGGAAAACTCTACAAGATATCTTTCACTGGTCCGTACCTCCAATGCGTGCATCCAAGTTATGTCGACCAAGTCTTGTAAGAACTTCACGATGAATTTATGAAAGCCTCGCTGGAGGAAGATCTCTGAATTTTGGAGCGATTAAAGAAGGGTATTGGTGGCCGTATATGCAAAAAATATGCGATCTCTTATGTCAAGAAGTGTGAAAAATGCTAAAGTTCTCTCACAAGCTCTATTAGCTGCCTATTGATTTGAAGTCACTAACTAGTGCGTGGCCATTTTCCCAATAGGGTTGGATATTATAGGTCCACTACCAACAGCACTAGGGAATCGCAAATACCTATTTTCGTCACAAACTACTTTACAAAGTGGATTGAACTAGATCCACTAGAGAATATCAAGGATATTGACATGATGAGATTCATCTAGAACATCGTGATGCGATTTGGTCTAGGGAGATCATCACGAATAATGACACACAATTTGAAAGTGGTCTGTTTCAAAGCTTCTGCGTCAGTTATAACATCAAGAATCACTTCATCTCTATGAAATATCCTTAGAGCAACATGCAAGACAAGGCCTCTAACAAAACAATACTCGATGGAATAAAGAAGATATTAGAGAAGGTAAAATGAGATTGGGTGGATGAACTTCCCCACATCCTATGGGTATATAGTACTACGTCCAGAAGACCAACTAGGGAAATGTCCTTTACGTTAGCCTATAGGATGGAAGCTATTTTTTTTGGAAGCTGGTCTGCCAATAATGAAGACCATCATTGCTATACAGGGTTTGAATGAAGAAATTATCAAGACTGATCTTGACCTGTCTAATGAATGAAGGGATCAAGCCCGAATAAAGTTATCCTCCTACCAACATTAGTTGTATATGTAGTACAATAAGGGAATAAACCCAAGGAAATTATAGGCGGGTAACTACGTCCTCAAAAAGGTGCTCGAGAACACCAAAAAATCTTCAGAAGGCAAGTTCGGGCCAAAATGGGAAGGACTATTCAAGGTCATCCGAGATGATTTTCAAGGCGCCTACCACTTAAAAACAATGGAGGGAAAAGAGATACCAAGGTCTTAGAATCCAACCAACTTATGAAAGTTTTATTTCTAGTTTGTTTATTTATATCTTGTAATTTTTACTTCCCAACTCATGTTGATCGAAACATTTTAAGATTTGAATTTAATAAAGTACAAGCCCAAGTGGCCGGGTGGTTCATTTAATCATTCAACATTGTTCCAAATGGCAGGCTTAAACTTTAATATTTTTGTCTAACATTAACTATTATAACATTAGTTTGGTTATATTTAATCTAAAAGTCAAGGTTTAGTAGTTTTCGTCACAAAAAACATGAAAATATCAAGAATTTCCCAGGTAAGAAAAAAACCTACGGGGGATCCTTAGGCACTGAGTACACCCAACTTTGGCTTGCTAAAAATCATGAACGAGTGGATGGCCCTAAAACCAGGTTTGTTTTTTCAAAAGTTTTATCTAGACCTAAGATAGTGTGACAACACTACCTAAAAGAGAAGAAATATAATATAAACATGCTTTGCATAAAGAAATGGAAAAAAGCATAATGTGGAACTAAAAAAGCATTATAATACAAAATTACACAAGGAAAAGTGTACATTAAAAAAATCTCAAAATTACATTCGTGCAAGGAAAAAATAACTTGTACAATTATGGTCCTCGATGAGTGATTGCCTCTACCATAGTGTCTCTTTGACCATTTTCAGGGCTTGGATTGAACTTGTTGTCACTCTGATGAGAAGATATATAATGTTTGGTCAGTTCAAGAGGGACGACATCAAGAGGTACCTAGTTATCTTTACTTCCAAATGGGGGATGGTGGTAGGCTGGACAGTCTAATTGATACCAATACTAGAGTTGGGAATCCTTTGGGACCTTCATGACCCCCAAAGCATTCAAACAACCATTCTCGTTCACTAACTTTTGGCTTCATCCAGCCTAAGGTAGGCATCCATTCACCCCTCGTTATAACCAAAAGCCCAGGCCGCACGGGGACCTTTTCTAAAGGTATAAGGGATCTTGAGTATGTCGCGACTCAACCCTATCTTGATCACTCAATCTCTATATAAGTCTTCCTTGGCTTCAACAACCTATTCTCTCAAGGAATTATTATCGTCTTTTAAGAGTGCACCAACATCATTTTGGCTTCGATGAGCTGCCTCCTCAAAGATTTGATCTCATCTTACATTAGTGCACCAACATGGCCAAGGTTCTTGACATTAACTTTCTTCTTAGTAACTAAGATAAATTATTCTTGATAAGCCTTGGTCATTTTCTAAACAACTTTTCAAGCAGAAGCAGAAGTAGAAGCATGAAGGGCTTAAGCACTAACTCCCTCACCAAGAATGGTATCTAGGTTACCAACAAAATAAGGAATCTATGTAGATATATTTCTATGCTATAAGAATAAAAGGAAATTACTCAGCAATAATAAAATACGGAGTTAGACATTGAGAAAATATTTCATTAGAACAAAATGGGCCAAAGCCCTTATAAAAAAATAAGAACGAAAAAAAATACAAGGATCCTCAAGCTAATTATACCAAACTAGTTTTTGGCTTCCTTTTATTTCACATTCTCCTATATTTTTGGAACTTTTCCCTTATTAGCCTCAAAGTTCACTTGATCAACAACTTCCTCTACCTAACCAATTTCTTCTTCTCTTGGAGGAGAACCTGTATCATGATTGCCAAATAGTTCAAACACAACTGGGACATTGGCCTTCGTTAAAGAAACATCCAAGCCTTTTTTTAAAGTTTGACTTTTTAATAAAAGTCAGCTGTAATTTTACATCGAAAAAAGCCTCCTCATAACCAGCATCATAGCTAACATCCTTCGCGGCAACTAAAGCTTTTGTTTGGTTCTTCTGGGCTTTCTTCAATTGGTTGCGTTCAACTAATAACTGGTCGCGGATGATGTTTAGTTGGTCGCACGTGACCTTCAGCTGGTCACACTCATTCTTTAGCTCGTCCTCTGATATCTCGCTTTTACGTATGTCCATCGTTATCTTAAAAAACCGAGTCTTAAAATTCCCTTGAATTACCTACAAAACTTGTTAAATGACTCATATCGTGGTAAGTAGGTGTATCAATCCAACTTTCAAGGTGAAAAAAATAACGTGAAAGACTGCAATTTCAATTCTTTTTAATAAATCTTTATATATATATATACATATTTTTTTTAAAATAATTTCAAGGGAGAATAAAAATGCTAAAATCTTAAGTGATCAAATGAAATAAACTACATACAACCGAGTGAGATAAATGTGAGATGATACAAGAGATGAGATTACACCGCGTGATCAATTATTTTAATTTCTTAATTTATTGAATTGAAATATTTCGAGATAGTATTAAGTTCATAATCTAACCCTCGTTACAATTATAAATTGAATAATATCTTTTTTAGAAAACTAATGTAAAAATGTCACACTATGAAAATTTACGATTTATACTCTTTTTAATAAACTACTCGCTACGATCAATTTAATAAAAATTGTATGAATCCTCAAATTTTAACACCGAATTAATATTCAAATCTTAGGAAAAACCTATCTTTAGTTCGATTCCAAAATCAAATATTAAAACTAAATTAATTTACTATCGCTCGACACGTAAATTAATTTGTGACAATTGAAAATTATTTCTCCTAGAAATATGATAATCGAAAAAATTAATTAATTAAATTAACATCCTACGCGGTTTCCTCCCTCCCCTTGAATGGGGTCATTAGCCGAACATATTCTAATACGCAGGCACAATCATAAACATATTAACAAGAATTTAAATAAAAGAGGAAGATATACAATATGCAAAAGTCTCCTTTCGAATTGATTCCTTGAAACGGATCCCAATTTCTTCCACACTATCCTCACTTGATCACAAAAATAAAAACAAAATCTAAACCTAATAAATTATTCTAACCTAAACTATTTTTTTTAATATTTTTTTGAACCTATTTTTTTCTCTAAACTGTTAAAAAATGGCACTGCAAATAATGCAATCCAAGTTCTCTCTTTATTCAGTTTCTGAGAGTTGTCTAAGTAAGCTGACCTCCTTTTCTTTCATGACCCATAAAGTATCTTGTTTAGATGGAGAGATTTGTAGGATTTGATGTTTGCTAGGTCAAAAGAATATGTGTGATCATGGATCCATCTATAAATTTTGTAAGTACATCCACTTGAAGGTATTATTAAGTTAATCCAATCAAAATGAGATATGTATTTGTAGACGTCTACTTTATGAATGTCCCATTTTAATGAATCAACTTATTTAGGGCTATAAATGAATATTCAAAAACCCGCATCTGTCTGATATCCGGATCCGAATTTGTGGATATTTGGAAACGGATGCGAATATGGATACTCTATAAAAATATCCAAGAAAATGGATAATATATGGATAGTACTAGTATACGACACAGATAATCCGTATCCAATGCCGCGTATCCATTTTGAAGTAATTATGGTTCTTTTATGGGGTTCCCTATGTTGTGAGTGAAATTTATCATTGATTTATGCTCTTTGGTACTCCTCTTGGTAATTATTCTTGGTCCATTTGGATATTGCTAGGCATTTCTAGATAGTCATTGTCATGTGATGACATGAATTTTGGTGCTTCCTTTGTTTTTGTAATGAGTTATATTCATGGATATATTATAAAAAACATCCCAAAACCCTATGTTAAATATTCTTCTACTAAAAATCTTCCGAATTGAGCTGTTGTTTCTGTGTTGTTTGGAGACTTGAATAAAATTATTTTGTTATGTTGTATGAAAATATTTTATTCACTTGTCTACTCTCAACACCCCCCTTAATTGAACGTTGTGAGTTTGCTATTTTTTTTATTCAGGGCTGTTTAATTTTTTTATATCTCATTATAATTTTATGTCATTCAGTGTTGTTTTTACTAATTACTTTTTATAATCAACACAATGCAGTTATATATGTCTATAGAAGATAATAAAAAAAAATCCTTCCATGCATGAATCTTCTCCTATTCTAGTGGAGAGTATTTCGTCGGATTGCGCAAGTGTTGCTAGGGAGAACAAAGTTTGTATAGAGACAAAGGAAAAAAAACTTACATCTAACGTGTGGTTTGATTTTAATACAGAGGTTCATCCAGGATTCTGTTATAAAAACTTGCACCCGTTGTAAAAGAAAGTTTCATGCGGGGAGTTAAAAAGGAACCTCATACTTGAGCAACCATCTCAAATCGTGTAAACGTAAGGTTGTGGGTGGAGGAGACATTATGCAGAAACTTATTGGCGCAATTAAGTCACTGAGTGATCCGGTTTCAAAGTTTGACACTTATAAATTTGACCTAGATGTGGAGAGACTTTTATTTGATACTTTCTTATGGCTGAGCATGAATACTTAAGGTATTGGCTTTCTTATTGGTGTCCTACTTATAAATTTCGGTCAAAAGTTACTGTGAGAAATGATTTAAAAAGATATTTTAAATGTGAAACTTTACAAGAGCATTGAAAGTCTTTCATCTAGGGTTAGCATCACTATAGACATATGGACTCCTAAACATCAAGGAACTGGGTATTGTTGTTTGAATTGCCATTTATGGGTACCTTATATACCTTTTAGGACCATAAGAGTAGACAAACAAAGCCCAACCAAGAATAAGGGATGTCCGACCCAAATTATGGATGTTCTAAGTAATAGCGGTTAGAGTTTGACCCATTTTATCCGTAAAAATCTTAGAGGAGATATTCAAGGGATAGTGAGCTAGCGGGGAAGTTACCAATGCCCCTATCTACCTCTTATGGAATATAAATTGTACCCTTGGCCTGGGGTAAAGGGTATGCAGAAAAACCTTTTTTGAGAGTTACCTAATATGATAGTAGACCTCTCCATGGACGTAGGCAATTTGCTGAACCACGTATATCTTTGCGTTATGTGATTGTGATTATTCATATTCTTGTTCTTTACTTTTATGGTGATTGCATTTACTTATGATTTGTGTTGAGATTAATTCTCACCCCAATTGGTGTCGTCTGTAGAAAGTAGTTGTTCTTACTTTAAGAAAGATTTCACCAACAAGAACCTACAATGTCTGATCACAGCAGAAATGCCCCTCAAGCACGGGATATTTAGGAGAAACCTATCCCTCATAGGGTTAGATCAGAAGTTCACGCTCAAACTCAAGGCTTCACCCGAAAAGAAAAGTATCGAAAGAAAGCAAATGGCCAACTAGGTCTAGACAGGTCTCCAGGATGATCGATGCCTATAAGGCCAGGATCCAGGATCAGGAGGCTACTCGTAGGTAGGGAGCCAAAAATTCTTGCCTCAAAAGGCGACTGGAAAATATGGAGGGAGAACTCCATCGTAACACGAGGCAAAGTCATTATCGGACCCCTATCCCTCAAGCGAGAAGATCTCGCAGCTGAGGAGGGATCTCGAGGGATGGGTCTTAAATAATTGAGGGACACAAGTCAGATAACTACTTGTTCGAGAAATAACAACCAGCTCGCTGTTACAGGGGCTGAGGTCAAAAAAATGACGACATACGAAACTTGGTTCGGAGAGAGATGGACCAACACCCAGCACATCGGGGTGCCTGATCGACTAGAGAGCTATCCAGGCGAGCTCTTAAGACCCAGATGAAATCCCTTTTTTAATGGAAATAGAGGAAGAGAAAGCCATTAAGATGTTCGTAATGACCAGGTTCAAGATCTATGATGGAAAAAGTGATCCCATGGACCTTGTCAGATAGTAGAGAGCCTTTGGAACCACAAGGACACATTGATGTGCCAAATTTTCCCATCGATCTTGCACGATGTGGCCTAAAAGTGGTTCGAGAAACTCCCCCATAGATCCATTAGGAACTTTGAGTCCCTGGCAGATCTCTTCACAGCTCGCTTCATTACCAGCAGCTCCCATCTGAAGAGGATGGATTCTTTGTTGACGATGAAGAAAAATCCCCAAGAAAACTGTAACACCCTGGGTTTTAATTAATTGACTTTAATTAATTTGGAGTAAAATAAAGTTTTGGGAGTTTCTGTCCTTTAAGGATTTAACTTGGTATTATTTGTAAATCTTTCGATCAGGAATTCATTCGGGTCTTTTATAAAAGGTTATAAAGTTTATTTAAATTATTTAATTGGCAGGTGCGTATTTGTTTAGCTAAAGTATTTTGTCAGATAATCAAGTCGAATTTTTAAAAGATTTAATTTTGGGAATTGTGGGGCTCGTTCGAACGACGTCGCATTGTCGTTTGAACGACATGCATCGTCGTTCGAACGACGGAGGAGGTTTTTGGACGGGAGTCTCCTAATTATGTTTTAAGTCTCAAACCCTTTATATACTAAGGTAATATGAGGTTGGGTTTTTAAAACTCACTTTTTTCTCAAACTTTCTCCAGAAAGCTTTGGCAAAACATATTTCTCTCATATTCAACCCCTAGCCCATACTTTTCACAAAGTTTTGAAGATTCAATTGGTGTTTTCTTTGAGGAGTTAAACCTTCTACTCTGATTTTCATTCAAATAATTTCAGGCATGAATACTCTAGTCTTTTTCTATAGTATTTTGCATTTTAAGTGTTGCCTAAACCTTAATTCAATGTTTTCTTGAAATCAATTAGCAATCTAATTAGAGAAAGTGGAAACATAAAACCTGGGGCTGTTTTTATGAAATCCTTTAATATGAATAATATTCATAACCACTGGGTACGTAGGTTTTATGAGTGTATTTTGAGTTTTATTGGTGTAGGTTTCATGTTAAAAACCTTAGTTTTTGAAATATTGGATTTGGGGACGTATAACTCACGCAGTTTATGTTGAGATACTGAATTTGGTTTTTGATGTATAAACAATGAAAAGTTGGTATATTTAATTTGATATAATTAATTGGGTATTTTGACGTTGTGATAATTAAGTTAAGATTTAATTGAATTGGATTAGCATGTGTAGTTTTATACATTGATTAATTATGTTTGTTTATGTCACTTGTTGGAATTTTTATATTACCATTGTGACGACGGATTGTTGGGTACTTTTACTCTCCTGATATTTTAGGATCCCTTATAGGTATGGGACTAGTGGGTAGGACTTTTGATGATTTACGCCTTTTAGGTATGGGACTAGTGAGGGTAGATTATTACGACTTTATTATGTCGGGGGTGGGATGATTTTTGGCACTTTATCATCGTTACGCTAGTCTAGGCTTGAGAGTAGGTTGAGGTTTATGTTAGAAATTCATCATATTCATAGGGTAGTACGTATTGATAACTTGAGGACCTTTAGGTATGGGACTAAGGGGTATTTCGATGATCTCATATCAATTAAAAACGTGGGGTGATTTATAAATTGAGAAATTGATAATTAATGCCTAAGATAAAAACGGGTATTTAAATTTGTGGCAAAATAATGTGTCGGGGTAGACAGTTTAAACGGGTCAGCGGACAATTTATGTCGTGTTGTGTGTTTAACCTTGTCATTTGTTGGGGCCGGTAGTTTAAATGGGTCAGAGGATGATTGAGAAGGGGAAGTGTGACATTTTTGGTGAATTATCACCCAAGGTGGGAGGATTTCTATAATGAATTTTGGTGAATTATCACCCGCGACGGGATCTCTACGGGTAGTTAGTGATTTATATTTATCGCGTTTAATAATTATGTCTAATTTAAAATACTCTATTGTGATATTTATTGCGTATAATGCTACTGTCTGGGTTCAAGGATCCTATTTGAGGGGAGTAGTGTGTATTCATGCTCGGGGCTATGATCTCGTGCGTTGACTAACTTTTCAGGATATATTATTTGGAGAAGCTGCATAGAATTATTTGGAGAATTGCTTGGAGGTCTAGTTGGAGTTGCTCTACCTTATGCATATTGATTTAGTTTAGTTTCCTCTTTCCTCCACATTTGTATTGAGACTTAGTTTATGGTTCTGATTGGGCCTTTCGGTTCCAAAGTTGTCAGAGGTTTTCAGTTGGATTGTTCAAATCTTTATTATTCAGTTTTTGTCTAATTATTGGAGATTGGATTATTTCGGAGTTTTAGCACGTGATGGATCTTTATCGTTAATTTGTTGCGATGGATTCAATTTTTTTATCTTTTGAATGGATTTCATATGTCTCATATCTATCTCACGCTAAGAATGGTATTTTATTTACTCACTCCCGACTTAGTTTTGGTGGCAGCCGATGCTAGAATTAGGCGGGGTGTGACAAGAACCTAAGAGACTACCCGAAGAGGTATTGGGAGTAGTTCAATGAGGTCGAGGAATGCTCGGAGCAGGTTTCCATTGCATCTTTTAAGATTGGCCTTCCCAGCTCCTTACTTTTGCACCAATCCCTCACTAAGAAGTAGGCCACAACCATCGATGGCTTGATGGCTCGTATTGAAAAATATGCCAAAGTTGAAGATGTGACCCATCTCAGTGCAGGGGAAAATGGTCACACCAAACTTGCCGGCAAAGAAAGCGACAAGCATGAGGGTCAAAAGAAAGGGAGTAAGAACGGGGGCAAGAATGACCCTAATAACGAAAGCAAGAATGATGCTTCGAAGGCATTTCAAGAAGTAAACACAGTTTTTAGAGAACCGATCTACAAGATTCTAGCGAAAATCAAGGATGAACGTTCATTAAAAGGCCTAGGAAAATGGGTTGAGACCCTTCCAAGAGAAATAACGCATTGAGATGTGCTTTCCACAAGGAGGGCGTGCACAAAATCGAGAACTGCAAAGCCCTCAAGTCTCACCTTGAAGAGTTAGCTCAAGCTGGACACTTGAGCGAATTTGTGGAAAAAAAGGCGAAGAAGGTTGCTGCCAATGGAGATAAAAGTCCTGATAAAGTTCTCGAGGAAGATATCGGCCATAAGTTTGCCATAATTTATGGGTCGTCTGACCTAAAAAATATTCAAGGAATTACGGCTTGAATGGAAGTAAAAAATCTTTCAGCAGTAATGCTAGCTTTTCAAATTGATCCACCCAAAATGCAAGCTGGGAAGTGTTGGCGAGCAGAAGATGTCGACTAAAACAAGTATATTGTGTTCACAGATGAGGACCTAGTGGGAGTAAGAACCCCACATCATGACGCACGGATCATTACACTCAGGATAGCTAACTATGACATCGATAGGTTGCTTGTTGACCAAGGTAGCTCATCCGATATAATGTATCTAGACCTGTTTAGGAAGTTGAAGTTAAGTGTTTTCGACTTAAAGGAAGCCATGATCCCTTTAGTTGGCTTCACTGGAAAAATAACCATCCCCTTGGGAAAGATCGTCCTATCAGTGAGGGTAGGAAACATCTAAAAAAAGATCGAATTTCTCATGGTCGATATTGATTCACCATACCAAGAAATCCTCGGTAGAGGATGGCTGCATACGATGAAGGTCATGCCATCTACCAACCATCAGAAGCTTAAATGCGTGACTGAATGAAGAGTGGTGGAGATCCATGGAGATCAGGAGATGGCAAGAAAGTTCTTTATAGTGGCCATCCATCCCAAACTAGAGAAGAAGGTTTAAGAAGTCATAAGACAGAATGAGGAATAAGAGAGGCTAATGCCCTCCAAATAACAACTAAAATATGGGAGACCAAGAGTGAAGGAGACCAGGATCCTCCCCTATGAAAGAGTCATCGAGGACTTGGAGGAAGTCAAATCCAGTAGCAACTCGAATGAAAGAAAGTTCTTAATCTGAACCACACTCACCGACCGTGAAAAGAGGGAGTTGGTAATACTACTTCGGAGTAACTTAGATGTCTTTTCATGAGAGCCTTACAAGTTACTCGGTATTGATCCTAACATCACTTGTCATCGACTGCACATTGATCTATCTTTCAAGATAGTAGCATAGAAAGCTCGAAGAACTGCTCCGGAGAAAGCCAAGGTAGTGGATAAGGAAGTTGAAAAATTGTTGGACGTAGGATCCATACGGGAAGTTCAGTTCCCCAAGTGGATATCAAACCATGTGGTTTCCCCCAAGAGTAACTAAAAGTGGAGAGTGTGTATCGACTTAATCGATCTCAACAAAGAATGCCCTAAAAACATCTTCCCTCTCCCAAAGATCGATCAGTTGGTGGATGCCATGGCAGCACATGAGAGGATGAGCTTCCTGGATTCATACTTTGGATATCAACAGATCCCTCTACACTAGTCAAATCAAGACAAAACATCATTTATAACCAAAATTGGGTTATATTGCTATAAGGTTATGCCCTTTGAGATGAAAAATGCAGGGGAAACTTACCAGTGGTTGGTCATCAAGATGTTCAAAGACTAAATAGGAAGCTCTATGGAGGTCTACATCGATGACATGCTCGTCAAGATCAATCTCAAGGATGACCACCTCTCTGATATATTAAGGACCTTTGAAATCCTGAGGAAGTACCGAATGAAGCTCAATGCGAGTAAGTGTTCCTTTGGTGTCTAGTTAAGAAATTTTCTTGACTACTTGGTCAGTAAGAGACGTATCGAAGCCAACCTATACCAGATTGATGCTATCAATAGGTTACAGTCCCTCAAACAATAAGAGACATGCAGAAGCTCATAGGAATGCTCGCCACCCTAAATCGATTCATCTTAAAGTCTTCCAAAAGGTGCCAATCGTTCTTCCAGTTGTTGAACAAAAGCAAGGATATGGAGTGGAATGAGGATTGCTTGAGGGCATTTGAATGGATCAAAGCTTACCTCAACAAACTTCCTTTGCTCTTAATGCCTGAAGAGAATGATCCTATATACTTTTACCTTGAAGTATCCAGTCATGCTGTAAGTTCTGCACCTGTATACAAAAAAAGGGGATCCAATACCCAGTCTATTACGCAACCAAGACCCTTTTGGATGCCGAACATCGATACCTACCACTAGAAAATCTCTCCTTCATGCAAGTAGTAGCCTCAAGAAAATTAAAACACTATTTTGAAGCCCACTCCTTCATCGTACTTACATCCCACTCCCTTAAAGCAGTCTTAAGGAAAGCAGACATTTCAGGTAGATTATCAAAGTGGTCAGTCGTGCTCGAGCGATTTAACATTCAATTCCAGCCTAAGACTTCCATCAAAGGGTAGGTCCTCGTCGATTTCATGGCTGAGTTCATAGGCGAACAATCTTGCAACCATCCCCAAACTAGCCATCATAATGAATTTTCCCCCAGCATTAGGCATCTGGAGACTATACGTTGATGGAGCCTCCATTTCCAGAGGGGCAGGAGTAGGCATCGTGCTGGTTACCCCCAAAGATGTAATACTCAAGAAAGGAAACAAGCTTGGATTTGAAGCCTCCAACAATGAAGCAGAGTATGAGGCACTAATCGTGGGCCTACAAAAGGCGCGAATGCTCTGAGCACAACAACTCCAAGTTTTTAGCGACTCGCAGTTGGTCTCTAACCAGATAAGTGGAGA
Organism: Sambucus nigra; assembly: GCA_949130495.1. Lineage (NCBI taxonomy): Eukaryota > Viridiplantae > Streptophyta > Magnoliopsida > Dipsacales > Adoxaceae > Sambucus > Sambucus nigra. The sequence goes on from OX422208.1 coordinate 388,810,433, forward strand.
TTTCAACGCAAGAGATGATAGACTGGCAGCCTATCCCGCCACTGTGAAAGAATTGATCGCTAACTTTGAGCACATCAGCGTCTAGAAGTTTCCAAGAGGATAGAATAACCATGATGATGCCCTAGCAGCATTAAGCTCAACAATTGACTCCGACTTGAAGAGAACAATTCAGATCAATTTCCTTCCCCAGCCAAGTATGAACCAAATCAATGAACTATCGAATATAGAGCACGTTCTCCAGATTGAGACAACCCCCAATTGGATGAATCCCGTAATAGATTATTTGAAAAATGGTGTACTACCAGTAGATAAGAAGACTTCTCATCAGATAAGAGTCAAAGTTCCTCGCTTTCACTTATCTCCTGAGGGAAAGCTGCACAAGAGATCTTTCACTGGACCTTACCTCCAGTGCATTCATCCAAAGGATGTCAAATGAGTCCTGCATGAAATCCATGAGGGAATCTGTGGGAGTCATAGTGGGGGCAGGTCGCTAGCTTTTTGAGCAATGAAAAAAGGGTATTGGTGGTCGTACATGCAGAAAGACGCTGGAATCTATGCTTGAAATTGCAAAAAGTGCCAACTTCACGCACCAATGGTTCACCAGCCAACTAGCAACCTAAAGTCACTTACTAGCCCATGACCCTTCGCCCAATGGGACCTCTACCAACTACAGTCGATAATCGCAACTAGCAACCTAAAGTCACTTACTTCACTAGCAACACTGGCAAACTAAAGTCACTTACTACAGTCGATCATGGGACCTCTACCAACTACAGTCGATAATCGCAAGTATCTATTAGTTTCAATAGACTACTTCACTAACTGAATAGAGGCAGAAACACTGGCAAACATTAGAGACACAAACATGATAAGATTCATATGGAGACATATCGTCACTCCCTTTGGAATCCCCAGGACTATCATCATTGACAACGGAACCCAGTTCGAAAGAGGCCTCTTCCAGGGTTTCTACAGCAACCATGGGCTCAACCACTACTTCAGCTCTGTGGCATACTCCCGTAGCAATGGACTAGCAGAGGCTTCCAACAAAATGGTGATCGATGGGATAAAAAGTGTTTAGACCCATCCAAGGGAGTATGGGTAAATGAACTACCCCATATCCTATGGGCTTACCGCACCACCCCAAGGAGAGAAACTAGAGAGACACCATTGGCATTCACATACTGGATGGAGGCAATTATCCCTTTAAAATTTGGCCTCCCTACCATGAGGTCCACTCTGGTCGACTAAAGCCAAAACGATGCAACATTGATCGCTGAACTTGACTTAGCCGACGACAGAAGGGAATTAGCTCTAGTGAAACTAGCAGCCTCCCAACAAAATCTAGTAAAGCAATATGTCAAAAAATTCAATCCAAGAACATTCCAGGTTGGAGACTACGTCCTGAGGAAAGTTCTTGGAAGCGCTATGAAATCATCGGAGGGAAAGATAGGACCAAACTGGTAGGGACCTTTCAAAATGATAAAAGACGACCTACAAGGAGCCTACCACTTGGAACCGCTGGAGGGTAGGGAGATACCAAGAGCTTGGAATGCAGTCAACTTAAAGAGATTCTACTTTTAGATTTCTTTTATTTTTATTTTTGCAAACTTAATGTTGAAAGTTCAATACTTCTCTGATTAATAAGATTTTTTTGGCAGTTGCATTTTATGAAGTGTTGCTTTTCTCAACTGTATTATAGTATTTGCACCCTTTTCAAGCTACATGATCCCCTGTTAACATGAAAAAATAAGATCGCAAGAAACTTATTGGCTAAAATAGCAAGGTCGATGTGTAACGACCCTCGTTAGGCATTTGTTAAATAACACAAGTGACCTCCTAACTTGCCCCTGGCAATATATGAAGCCCTATAGGGGACCCTTAGGCAACATGATCAATCTAGGTTGGTCGCCAACATTGTATGGCCCCAAAATCTTACTCGGATAGAATATTCGATTCTAGGTGTATCCTCGCCATTTCCTCACTTAGGCCTAAGGTAGTGTGATGACACGGCCTAAAAGGTCAAGTAAGGAATAATGGTACACATAAAGCATACTGGACTGGGGGGATACTTACTCGACAACCAACTCTTCCCAAGTCATACCTAGTCGGATGGAAGAGCCCAAGATAACTGAACAAGAAATTAATAAAGTAAAAAATAACACAACACATGTTTAGTCTGAAAATCGCCCAAAACATAAATGTTTTATTACATCACTACATGTACAAAGAGTTACATATGCTATGTGATTAAAATCCTAATGAGGATCAGGTCGCTGAGCGAGGTAGTTATCTACTCGCTCTCTTCAGCCATCATTTGGGTGAGGAGCGAATTCCTCGTCGACATCGTTTAAACTCGGCTCCAGTATCTGTCTTGGGATTGCATCTATTGGGATCCAGCGATCATCCCTTCTAAATGGACTTTTCTATAAAGATGATGGAGTAATCTCATGTCTATACCAAAGGACGGAGTTTTGAGGAACCTTTAATGCTCTGAGGGCACTAAGCCACCCTCTAATGAAGGATAACTCATCAACCTCCTTTAACCTTGTGGGAGCATCTGTCATCCCTAATCGTACCCATCTTCCCACACCTACCGAGGACCTTTATTGAACAAGTGCCTCAATAGGGTGACATCACGTATGACCTGCGAATATCTCCCCGCAGTTTGACAATCTACCTAGCTAAACCACTGTCATCAGGCCCATCTCGCCGCCTAGTAGATGAAGAAGAACCACATATAACTTGAGGGGAAATGCTCGGCACATTGTCCCTTCCATATTTAAAGCATCATTCTCATGTTGCGAGATCTCTCCAACTTGATTGATCTCAGAGGCATCCAAAAGCTTAGCCTTCAGAACATCCATTTCTTCTTGAACAGAGGTTCCGAACTCTTCCATATCCTCAAGTTTATCTTTCAACTTGGCAACAAGCTCTGACTAGTCTTTATAATCCTGGTTCCTCGATCTAAGAGACTTGTATATTTTTACAAAGGCACGATGAATTCAATCGCTCACATCTCCACCAAGAATTTGGACTAAGCGAGAGGTAGTAGGAATATATTCATCAAGGTTGACAAACCACAAGTCATAAAAGCATGAAAAATAAATATATCAGCAGGTGCAGAAATCAAAAAATTCTTCTTCTTATCAAAATCAACCCAAATCGGGTACAAGTACATTGAACAGAGGGAAGAAAAATAAAAATACAAGTGCCCCTAAAAAAAAGAGACTAGTTGGCAACCTCAGTCTGCTCTAAGGATAATGGATGCTTCCCCTTATCTTCAACAACCTCATTTGCACCTCCCTCAGATGGAATGACCACCATTCCTTGGTCGATGGGAGCATCAACAGCAGTAGTTGGAATAGCTGGAACACCTTCATTGGTAGCAGGAGGAGGCACTCCCTCTACAATAGGCTTCGGGCTAGGGTCGTGCTCGTCGAAGAGAGAGGAATCAACATCCACCTCAGTAGTGGGCAAAGACCTGTACCAACCTTTCTTGCAGTTAAAATGACTGATGTAGCCAATCTGAGCCTCAACATCCTCATATACTGCGAGACACCCAGCATTGTAGGAGATTTACTTGATGGTGGAAGCCTCAGAATCCAACTTTTTCATCTTATCGATGAGATCCTTATTCTCCTCAACCACTGCTAGCTTTCTTATACAGACTATGTCATAAGACTGCCTCAGTTCCTCCAGCTCTTTAGACACTGCCTCTTTCCCTTTGTTAGCCTCAACGAAGTCAAAATCAGAAGATTTCTAAGAAGCACTAGCATCTTTTAGGCTCGCCTCTAGCCTAGAACTCCTCCTCACCAGCTAGTTATGGCTGTGATAGAGGACGGTGAAATTAGATACAAACTGTAGAGAGGTAAAAAAGAAGTCAGCGAAGAAGTTATGAAAAATAAAATCAAAAAATAAAGGATCTAAAGTAGACTTACCAAGGCTATCCCCTGACTTTATTTTAGGTCTAACTGGTCAGTCCCCATGCTCAATGACTTATGGCGATCTGCTAGCAAGACAGCTCTCTCGATCACTGCCAGAGCTAGCTGAGGCGCAAGAGCGATAGAAGCCCCCTCAGCTAAGGTAAACACGCGCACCAAAGACTGTCCTTTTTTTATCCTCTCTTCTTCTCTCCTCCTATCTTCTTCTTTCTCATTCTTCTCCATTTCAACCCTCTTCTTCTTTCTTCCTCTCTCTTTCTCTCTCTCTCTCTCTCTCTCTCTCTCTCTCTCTCTCTCTCTCACTCACTAAAGCCTCATCCTTCTTCTTCATTTCCCTTTTATGAGCCACAGTTTGGGAGCCAGTGGCAGTGTCCCCACTTCCAGACTTCTTCTTATTCAGCCTGAGATCCAGGGCAATATTATTTTCATCATCATCCTGAATTAAATTCTTCCTAGGGGGAGCCATAGTCTCCTCGCTGGAACTCTCCGAATTCTCTAAAGTCTCCAAACTCTCCGAAATCTCCTCCGAGTTGGAAGTTCCCTCACCAGATCCTGCCTCGCTACCACTAGTAGCAACAGACTCCGAACGGTTCTCCTTCTTTTCGTCTAGGTCAATAGGTTGAGGAGTACCTTTTTTATCCTCTTCCTCCTCTGAGACGTCAAGATGTGTAATAGAATCAACTGGGGCGGGCGATGATGCTGGAAGTAATATTCTTATATTCTAGTAAGAAGGCAACAGATCTCGGATGTTCGCCTTCTGTAATGGAAACTCGTATCTTCCAAGCCTGGAGTAACTCAGCAGCACGGATCTCTCGAAGAGAAAGCTCCTGATTCTTTGACATTGCTATAAGAGAAGAAGGAACGAAATAGAAAAAAACATTTTATAGCAGCAATAAAAGGACAAATAGATTGAGAAACAACCTATATATTCCTCCCCATAGGTAGGAATCTGAGGCCCCGTGTATCTCGCACCTCCTACGTGAGGAGGGAACTGGCAGTTCCTAGCTATAAAACCCTCAGTCCAATAATCTTTATGGAAATCGGGTAAGTTAACTACCAATACCCTATCTGGACTCCTCACTTTCAAATAAAGAAGACCAAAGCTGGTGCGAGAAAAGGAATAGTAGAAAAAAATTTCAACCAGGCCCAACTTGGTGCCATATAGCTGATTTATCCTAGGGACACTATTAACGATCTTCCAAACATTCGGAGAACATTGGGCTGGGACTATATCAAAATAATAAAAAAATTTGTAGAAAGAGACGATTTGGAGGAAAATTAAACCCCCTTGGGACAATAAGAGAACATAAATCCAATGGCCGTCCTCAACATCGCAAACATTTTGAGGAACACGGGCACACTCGATATCTACCGAACTTGGAATATTATATCATTTCCTAAATTCTGACAAGGTTTTGTTGTCTATCCTTGCCAGGGGAAAAACCCTAGATACAGTAAAATCAAAACAACGAAACGAAATGCAAAGAAAAGGGAGGATTGAGAACTTACAGGGAAAAAGTAATGGAGTTTGCAACAATGGAAACCACGAGCAAGTAAAAGCGATTGAAGTAAGAGGAAAATTGGAAGAATATGAAGAAAAAACTTGAGAACCAAGGAAAGCTTGAGAGTAAGAGAGAGTTTGGAAATAAAAGAAAAAACAGAAATGGCAAGACGAATCGTTTTGAACTCCTCGGTTTAAACTCCAAATGATAACGCACAGATACCAAGGAATATTTGTCACCTGGATTTCCTATAAAGAGACGCTTCGCACCCCAAACTTGGTATAATTCACAACAGTGCCACCTGGAAGCAACCGAAATCAGTGTTTAAATTTTTTGAGCCCAAGTTGTAACCATAAAATTTTAGGGGCAATTCTGGGTACCTTATCTACCTTTAGGCCCATAAGAGTAGCCGAACAAAGCCCAACTAATAATAAGGGACGTTCGACCCAAATTATGGATGTTCTAAGTAATACCGATTAAAGCTTGACCCACTATATCCCCAAAAGTCTCGGAGGATATATTCAAGGGATAGTGGGCTAGCGAGATAGTTATCAGTGCCCCTCTATCCCTCTTATGGAATATATACTGTGCCACTAGCCCGGGGTAAAGGGTATAAAGAAAAACCTTTCTTGAGAGTTACTTAGTATAACATTAGACCTCTCCGCGGACGTAGGCAATTTGCCGAACCACGTATATCTCTGCGTTGTGTGATTGTGATGATTCATATTCTTATTCTTTACTTTTCTAGTGATTGCATTTACTTATAATTTGTGTTGAGATTAATTGTCACCGCACCATTAAATAGATATTGAATGGTGTAGGGAGCCTTGAAGGTAATCTTGATATTAGATATAATCCCCCCATTAACAATAGTTTTTGGGATTAAGACAATAAGGCAGCTCAAGTGAGGCAGCTTAGCATGATGGCCAACCATGGCAGCTCATACTTTCTCTTTGTTGCATTATTTAGTCATGTTGTATCTTTTGTTTATATTGACCATGAGCTATAACAATTGTAATGATGTAATGATTATAATGGCATTCAGTAAGAGGTCAAAATGATAATCGTGAGAGACCAGGCTTGGCAGGGGCCGGGAGAGCTTTCATGCTCTATCGAATGACTTTACATAGGAACTTAAGAGGGACTTGGTTTGGAGGATTGAGAAGTGAGTCACCATTAGGGCTTGTCCTGACTATCTTAGATACACATGGTAAAACACCGAAAGACCTTTTATCTTGGAAGCTTAGGCTGAGCAACCTTAAGTTCCATCAGGCGTTTAGTTGTGAACCAAACAACCCTCTACTTAAAAGTCATGTCTACTTTATGTGATGTCACTAGCCAGCTAGGCAATGTCAAATCCACACTTGAGTAAGCCACTATGGTATTTGGGGCTGTCAGACAGTTGGTGAGCCACCTCTGCGACGACAGCCCCTTGACACACGGTGGTTAGGCAAAAGGCATGTCTTAGAATTTAATGTTTATGACGTGGAACTAACTACTACATCAAGCATTTAATGTTTGTGACATAAAGTATGGGGAATGTCTTTCATAGTTATTAATAACTGAGTTATCTCGGGAGTGGTGTGGGGGCTATTTAAGGGCCTCAACCACCTCTGAGGAAGAGATGTTATTTTTGTAGAGTTCAGAACTTATTTCTAGAGAATAATATTCATCAGAGAGAGAGATTTATTACAAACCAGAGTACACTCATCCACCATTGTCATTTATTACGAAGATTTTAACACTTGACTAGGGATGGAAATTTGGGTTAGTCATGTCATTTTCAGGTTGCGTTGATTTTTATTTTGGTATAAGTTTTGGGTACTCTTTAATCTATACAAGCTAATCGGATCATGTTTAGGTCATTTTGGGTTATTATTGTAAATGGGTTATCGGGTCAAAAATTGCCATCTCTACACTTGACAGAGATCTTTGAGGGTGGTTAGTGTGTTTGGCTGCTTGCCACGGTGTATTTAGGATGCTTACTTCTCTGTCCCTCTAAATGAGTTACTTCTGAGTTCATTATTATCTTCTGAGTTATGCACGGGCGATTTGTGAGTTCAAGCTGAGTTTATCTTCACTAAGTTGTGATTGTGTGTCTTGTAATTAATCAATAGTGCTGCTGATTAACTTATCCTTACTATGCTAAAAAAGGGTTACGCCTCCATCTAATCTAAACTACCCTATTATATTTGGCGACTCTACTGGGTATGGTGACTCTGTTAGACATTGTGGAGCTCACCCCCCACGCAGCAGTGTAAGCGAAGAAATAACAAGCCTCACTAAACGTTAACTTGGGGTGCTTTAGCTGGAAAACGGGGCAAGGAGCCCCTTGGTCAAAACGAAATTGATGGACACACCGATGGGGGTTATAATGTTCGCATGTGTACCCCCACTCGATGTATGATGGTAAGTAACTTGGAGAGAACAAAAGAACCATAGCAAGCGAAGGGTCTTCTTCCATAATGTCGAAAGTTGTTGATTGGATCACCCTTGGCTCACTTTTGAAAAAATCACAAGTATGGAGGAAAACTTCCTCTCTATAGGGTCGCATCACAAAATGGTCATGTTTGTTAATAACAAAGACTAACTCCTTCCGACTTTGCCTCTTGTGATAAACGTAAGAACGAGGAGGCATAATTTTTTCTCTCAAAGGAAGACGGTTGGTTTTAGTAGCTATATCAGGGAAACAAACATTAAGGAAGCCCATCAGAAGTATGCACTTGGAAAAGTTCTCTAGGTTATAACAACCAAGAGACCGTTCCATGTCAAGATGGCTTCTATCAAGCCATGTATAGAGTGATCCCAGGGAAATTGTAGCCAGAGGAAGGTTGATACCCCAGGCCAAATGAAGTGATATATTGATGAGGTCCCTTCAGGGTTAGTCATTAAGTTTCCCCGATAAAAGGAAGAGAGAGAGAACAACAAGGATATAAGTAGGTAGTTCTAATGATAAACCTTTACCGGGGGCAGCCTCAGAAGATCTATCCTTAGAAGGATCTCAGAAGAAATAGTTGATGAGGGGAGTGAAGGTGGCTTTGTTTGAAGAACTTATGCACCTTCAGCATATGCGGTCCAACTTCGAATGGTAAGAAGCCTCTTAGGCATCCAAAGCTTCATCAGAATAGGTCTTATGGACTGTGTCCTCAAGGCCTAGAAGTTCACAAACTTCTTCCAATGTTACTATGAACTCACCCATGTAGCAATGAAAGTGTGAGTGGTAACATTCCAGCGAGACATCAGGATGGGGAGGGCAACATTGTTCTTTGACAGAGTAAATTCACCGAACCACTTGGGCCGATGAAGCCCAATTTTTACAAGGATGGCAACATGGTAACTCTACATGTGAGCGTTCCGGGTAGCAATGTGAGCAGGAGAATCCCTAAGCCTTTCGAAGTATGGGACTATGGGAAGTCCCCTCGCCCAAGGCAAAATCGAAGAGTCCCCTTTTGGGGGAGAAATCCTCATCAGCAAAATTTTCATCCTCATCACCAAGTACCATGGCATTATACTTGGCGCTAAAAATGTAAGTCTTGCAAACCCCAAAAAAATCATCACCCTGGCTAAAAATGGGGGACCCGCAGTAATAACGCAGTTGCTCTTGATGAGCGACAGTTAAAGAGGTGGTTCCCTCAGTAACAGTGGGGGCAGAAGTGGTGGCAACAAGGGTGGCAGGTGGAGTGTTGGTGGCATGCACACCAGGGTTTCTTGAAGATGCCATTGCATATAAAATTGAGGTATAGAAATCTTAAAAAAGCTACCCGATGAGTAGCAATGGAGTAACCAAAGGTTGAAGATGATTACAGAGGAAAGAGATGACGAAAAGCTAAACAACAATGGAGTTTTTGCAGACTTTCTCTATCTAAAGTATGCCTGTAGTTTGAAAAAGACGAAGAAAATAGCTAAGTGTTTTGAAAAATAGACGTTTGAATTATTTCATCTCATTTTTTAACTTCCCCACTAACACACGTACAAGGCCGCCAAATAATCATTCCAAGTGGACATGTGTCATTTTGGGGAGCGCCGTGGAAGTTAAAAAGATAACACTACATCATTATTAAAGTGACGCATGGGGAAGGGAAAGGGTTTGTTTCCTAGAAAAGTTTGAGTTTTAGCGACAGAATTTTTGTTATACATATGGCTCACAATGGAGAAGATGTTCCAACGGTTCTAAAAAGATACGATGTCCCCTCTCCACAAGCCCAAATGATGTTAAAGAGTGACTCAACTACATTGGGATTTTTTTTCCATTGTTTGAAAATGAAGAAACGATGGCCCAACACAGTCCAAACGGAGAAGTACCCTCAGAAATGGGAGAATATCCTCGAGAGAAGTTTACAAGAGAGAAAATTTACAACCCAAGAGTCTAAATGGAAAATTCAAAAGCCATCAGGTGTCTCGAGAGAATTTCAAATAGTCAAGCCAGAACAGTTGAAGCTCAGTGACAGGAAAAAGTTGCAATGTCCCTTCGCCAAACTGCCAATAAGCCTCAGCGCTTTGGCTCAGGTATAATGGGGAGAATTTTACTTTTCCCTGGAAGCGTTAACTGCAGTGGTTGTAACGAAGGAAAATATGCTAGAATTTTTTCACAGAGAAAAGGTTCATCAGATTGAGAAGTTTTCGTGCAGACATTTCTTATTCCTAAAATAAATCTCTACATGAAGGGGAAAATGTGGGGGGGCTTGAAGGTAATATTGAGATTAAAGATAATCTCTGATTAACAATAGTGTTTGGGATTAAGACAACAAGGCAGTTCAGGCGAGGCAGCTCAACGTGGCAGCTCAAGTGAGGCAGCTTAGTGTGATGGCTCAGCGTGGCAGCTCATACTTTAGCTTTGTTGCATTATTTAGTCATGTTTTATATATTTTTTATATTGACCATGAGCTATAATGATTGTAATGATGTAACGATTATAATGGCATTCAGTGAGAGGTCAAAATGGTACTCGCGAGAGACAAGGCTTGGCAGGGCCTGAGAGAGCTTTCATGCTCTAACGAATGACCTCTCCATGGTAACTTCAGAGGGACTTGGTTTGGAGGATTAAGAAGTCAGGCACCATTGGGGCTTGTCCTGACCATTTTAGATACACCTGGTAAAACACCGAAAGACCTTTTATCGTGGAAGCTTAGGCAGAGCAGCCTTGAATACCATCGGGCATTGAGTTTTGAACCAAACAACCCTCTACTTAAAAGTCACGTCTACTTTATGTGATGTCACTAGCCATCTAGGCAATGTCAAATATGAACTTGAGTTAACCACCATGGTATTTGGGGCTGTCAGACAATTGGTGAGCCACCTCTATGACGACAGCCCCTGACACATGGTGGTTAGGTAAAAGGCCTATCTTGGAATTTAATGTTTATGACGTGGAACTTACTAGTGTATCGGGCATTTAATGTTTGTGACATAAAGTATGGGGGATGTCTTTTATAATTATTAATAACTGAGTTATCTCGGAAGTGGTGTGGGGGCTATTTAAGGGCCTTAACCACCTCTGAGGAAGATATGTTCTTTTTTTAGAGTTCAGAAGTTATTGCTAGAGAATAATATACATCAAAGAGAGAGAGATTTATTACAAACGAGAGTACACTCACCCACCAGTGTCATTTATTACAAATCTTTTAACACTTGAGAGAGATCTTTGAGTGTGGTTGGTGTTTTTGGTTGCCTTCCAAGTGTATCTAGGATACTTACTTCTCTCTCTCTCTAAATGAGTTACTTCTGAGTTCATTATTATCTTCTGAGTTGTACACGAGCGATTTGTGAGTTCAAACCGAGTTTATATTCACTAAGTTATGATTGTATGTATTGTAATTAATTAATAGTGCTGCTGATGAACTTATCATTACTATGCTCAAAAGGGGTTACGCCTCCATCTAATCTAACTACCCTCTTACAAATGGAAATTGCATAAAAAAATAATTTCTTTTTATTTGGGTGAATTAGTATGTTCAAACAATTAATGTCTTAACTTATCTTTATGCATTACTTCTATCTTGCAAGTTGTGATTACTTTAATGCTTAATTCGACAAGGATACAATGGAAAGGAGATGAGAATGACACACTTCATGAACTTAAGGGGTAAAAAATAACATCCCTTATTTATTGTAATATATTCTTTGTTTTCTCTGTTAATATTTTAATTGAGTTGTATTTTTTAGGTAAGATGATGCTTCACTTCATTTTTGTTCAAACACACTACAACAAATCTGCTGAATTTTCACGATCATTGACTGTGACAAGTCCAACATGCCAAGGTCAATAACCGTGACAATTCTAGGGGTGATAAATTTTTTTGTCACGGCCTTATCACGGTCATTGACCGTGACAAGTTCGTTGGACTTGTCACGGTCTTTGACCTTGGCAAGCTTTGTCACGATAAAAAATCGTGGCAAACCCATGACAACCTTAAAAAAATTATCACGGTCATTGACCAAGACAAATCTGGGCAGAATTTAAAAAAAATCTACTGGGCAGTTTGGCTATTGCCACTGCCCATCAGTATATTTGTACCAGTTATAGAAAAATTGTACCTGTTAAAACAACATATATCCAAATAAAATAGAAAGAATGCACCAATTCATTGCATATATATTTCCATATCCAAATAAAATAAAAATACAATCCATATCCAAACTAAAATGTATCAAATCAAAACAATTCAAATATAATCCAAGTGTCAAAATAAAAATAGATATAAATAATTTCACGACATAGTGTCTGGGGTAGGTTCGAGGAAAAAGAAAGGCCACACGATATACGCATTGAGACACCCCTCAATATGTGTCACGCCGCATTACTCGTGTAACCACAATGAAGAGTTCTCTTTTTTGGGTATCACATGGGTGACGAGCACCTTGGACTCAACATTTTGTAGGTTACGTCCATCAACCGGCATACCCTCGACGGTATTCGGGTCCCTTAACCTCCTCTCTATGCACTGGCCATCATATATGTCGCGTAAAAACACGCTCGGCCAACCAATTGGTGACATAGGCCACTGGACGGGAGACAAGTAGGAGACTAGATAATCAAGCGGTGAGTCCACGCGTATGTACGATGAAGAAGTGATGTCCATGTCCTCGTCCTCTTCCACATCCCCCTCCACCACCGTCTCCTCCCCCTTGCCCTTTCCGTCCAACTGACGCTTCATGAATGCGTACATATTTAGGACTGTCGCCTACAACCTTGATAGATTGCCATCATGCGTGTCCACCTGATGAGCGAACCCGATGTTGCTCGTCTCCATTATGGTGATCCTAGATTTTCCCACCCGTGAGCTCACCCCCTAGTCCTCCCCTTGCGATCAGCGCTAAGCACTTGGCTGAGTGCGTCCGTGGACAAAGATGCCTTGTCGGCATCAGACTGCGACTCATGCACTTCCTTAAGCTTTGCCTGAAACGACAAAAAGCACAGGATTAGTTAAATAAGTAAATAAAAAAATTATAACTTAATTCACAAAAATTAAACTGTAGGATTACTTACAATCGTGGCCGCAACGCTCGGGGACACCATCTTATCCTTGCCCTTCTTCATTTGAATTGACACATAGGCATTGAGCCTATGTGGCCTACCCCCAAGACCACTCCTCGTCCCCTGAAATAAAATAATGCAAAATTAGTAAGTAACGCAAAGTAAAATAATGCATAATAACATATTTCTATAATTATAGAAAAATAAAAACTTACCATCCTGTGCTCCACCTCGTCGTAAGACGTTCGATCGGAGTAGTGCACGTCCATATTTTTCACCCGATTTTCCCTCCCTGATTGGCGAGATGCCAATTGTCGCTCCTCGATCTCATTGTTAATGAAATTTTTCCAATGTGCAAATGCGATCGGCTCCTTAGGCGGGACTGACTTGCGCATTCTGATAATGGACTCCTAGGTCTTCCCAAAGTACTAAGCCCGCAAATTCTTCTTCCATGTCTTGTGTTGCTCCCTCAACTGCTCCAACACAGAATCACGGAGTTATGGGGGCAGGCTGAATTGTTCTTGTCAAACAAATACAAAACAAAAATAATGTAAGTGTTAGTCCCGAATAAATATAAATATTAATAGAAATATAAATATTGATTGAAATTGAAATTGAAATTGAAATATAAATACATTACCTGTAGTGCCGCCCAAATAGCTAACTTGAGCTCATTTGGCACCTCCCTCTAACTGGTGTACCCCGAGCCGATAATCGTCTTCACTAGATCGAGGGATCTAGTCAATAAGCCCGTATTTTTCTCAACGGCCATTCCCAATTTACCCCATTTGGGGATCCTAGGGGCCGAGGATCCCTCGTTGCCTTCGTTACCACTGAGCCCTGAAGAAGACATCATCATTATCATCATCATCATTGCCTTAATCCCTGAAGGAGATATTTTCTATAAAAATTATTGTTATTAGTACAAATCCAAATGAATTAGAAGTTGCAAATACACACACCTGCACACACACACACACACACACACACACACCTGAAGAAGACATACATTTATGCGGTCTTGCCACTCTCGAATGGGTCGTGACACGAAGTAATTTTAGAAAATAGTTGAAAACTCCCCCCCCCCCCCAACACATATACAAAGGAAAGGGAGAAAGAGAGAAAATGATCAAGTATAAATGAATTAAAAGCAGTAAACTGATGTTCGATAAAAGCATTAAACTATTGTCCGATAATTAGAATTCTTATTACAATTATAAAAATTGTTCCAAATTTGGGTTATCATAAAAATTGAATTGATATTCGGTAGGAGCAGCTAAGTCATCCACACTACTCTTTAGACACTTTGGATCATGTAGGACGATTGACCACGACTCATTGTTGATATACTCTGAGTAAAACACTTGCTTAACGTTTTGAAATGCACAAACAAATGGCTCATCGCTCACGTGTTCATTGTTCTTCAACTTGGACAAGTCAATCATGATAAAATTGGTTCCGTGATCAAGTTTACAAGAATTTTTATCCTCAACTCTTACCCAATCACAGTAAAATACAGCCTATTTAAATCTTACAATATCCAATTCAAATATATTTCAAATTACACCATAGTAAGTCATTTAAGCTTCAACGAGGTTTTGATATTTTGTGCTCGCTCGAAAGAAAATAAGAGAGTTGTATGAAATGACCTAGTTCTATACATTTGTATTTTCCTTGTACACCCTTACGCCGAACACATAACCGTTCAATTGATACTTTTTATACTCTTGCACCATGAACAAGGGTATAGTGGCTAGACGAGCAAGCCTTGATGTCGCATCACCCGTCTTTAAGAGCTGAGAATATAGATAGATTAATTAGGTTAGTTGTAAAGTTTTATCGTAGTGTAACGTCATATAACAACCATTTTCATTTTAATTACCTCGTGTGACAACCACAACCTAAATTCGCTGTTTGATTGTGCCATTGTTTTTCGTCTTTTATTGTTCTCACGGGCTTCATATTTTCTGCATAAAATTAATGTGACGAATGTATTACAAAATTAATCATGTAGAAAATAATCTAAAATAATGTAAAACTTAAAGTGATTTAAACTTTGTTTTTCCATTCTTCGGCATATTCATGTGTGCCAAATAGATAACGAGATACTTGTTCATGGTGTAAGCTCATTTATTTCACTCATTTGCCCATCACATGACCACCCTCATCGACGAACTCATTAATGTCATCAACGCTGGTCGAGTTAGGCATATATTCTCGAGTATAGTTTCATGACTACACAGTGATGTATTCCTCTGCAATTGATCCTGCAATGTATCGCGTATTCTTGACGTAATCTTTGAAAACTTTCATCAATATTTCAATTGGATACATTCATCGATATTTAACTGGACTGGTAAAAAGTGCCTCATCGCATAGGTGTACCAACAAGTGAAAACTCATGTCAAAGAATGATGGGGGAAATAACTTCTCCAACACACAAATGGCTTCGGTCACTACTAATTTTGTAGCCACTATGTGTTCTCGATTGACTATCTTTTCACACAAAAGTGAGAAGCACATACTAATTTTCATAATAGCCCTCCGTAAATCCTTGTGGTTGGAGAAACAGTTCTTAAACAATAGAGGAACCAATTACGTGATCACATGCCAATCGTGGAACTTACACTTACATAAATCATGGGTAGCATAATTCACAATCCTTTGCAAGTTGGACGGAAAATTAGATGGAACCTTCAAATTGTATATTGCGTCTAAAAGCACCTTCCTTTCCCCACTCGTCAAAGTAAACGCACCAGGGAGAATTATTGTCCTTCCCCTACTATCTTCTTTCAACCATAGTTGTGTCTTATGTTTCAACGATTTAAGGTCTTTTTGTGCATTTTCTCTATCCTTTGAATGACTCCCCCAAGGAATTTGTCCACAAATATTCAATGATGTTCTTCTCTACATGCATCACATCCAATACATGACTCATCGGGTTATTCTTCCAATAACACTAGTCAAATAAAATTGATCTCCTAGACCATGCCTTTCTTGTCTCAGTTTCATTCCCAGTTGGGGTCTTCTTATGCTTGACATTCTTAAATTTAGGATTCTTACTTGGCATATTATGGCCACAATCAGAAGATTTACTTTCAATTTCTGAACCTGAAAGTTTTCTCGGTGGTGGCTTATGCTCAACCTCGCCCGATAAAAAATTGGAACCTTTCTCAAATCTGAAACTATGAGCAGGAGGGGGGGGGGTAAAAACCTCCTATGGAAATGGTATACATTTTTTGAGCTAGCGAGGAGACGAAGAGATTCAATCTCCTCTCCATATATAGGACACCCCAAATAACCATGTACTACACAACCGGATAATGTCCTATAAGTTCAAAAATCATGAATTGCCCACATCAACATAGCTTTAAGCGTAAACTCTTATTTTATAAAAGAGTCAAATTCTTGCACACCCTCTTCCCACAACTTATTTAATTCTTCTACTAAAGGACCCAGGTAAATATCGATGTCATCACTTGGTGCGTTTGGCCTGGGTATGAACAAATACAACATCAAAAACTCAGGTCTCATACACTGTGAAGGAGGGAGGTTAAGTGGGTCTAGGATCATTGTCCATACACTCTGATTGGTGCTTAAATTTCCAAATGGATTGAAACCATGTGTTGATATAGACAAATGAATGTTATGCTGTTCTTGAGTAAAATCGAGATACTCATAACAAATCATCCTCCAAGGTGTAGAATCAATAGGATGACCCATGAGATTATCCCCTACTTCTTCCCTAGCATGCCAAGTCATTACCTCCGCTATCCATAGTACTATGAAAAACCACTTTAATTTACGGCCAACGGGAAAATATTTTAACACTTTTTGAGGCACTTTTGAGCTTGTGCCTTCCTTGCCAGTAGATTGGACATATCTAGGTGCATCACATACCGAACACCGATCGAGAGTTTCATACTCCTTTCGGTATAGTATGCAGTCATACACACAAGCATGTATCGAGTTATACTTCATTCCCAAACCTTTCAAATTATTCTTCATAACATGATAGCTATTTGGAAGTGTATTCTCCTTGTGTAGCAAGCCGAAGACCCAGTCCAGAATTCCTGTCACGCTATTATTAGACAAACAGTATTGGGTCATCAAACTGTGAAAACCAACCATGGCATGTAAAGTTGTTTAATCTTTCTCACAACCAGAGTATAACGGCTGGGTCGCCTTAAATTTTAAACTTTGGTAGTCATTATAAAGGTTTATCCTGATATCTTCATGAGAACCTGAACCTTGTACATCGTCATTGACCTCATTCTCTTCCACTTCATGAATGTCGTACACGTCATCAACTAAATCCTCTAACCTATTATGATCTACGTCATCCCCTTCTACATCTATCCTACTTGTTTAAGGTTGTTGTGAAGGTTTCTCGGGGACGAAAGAAATTTTTAATTCCTCATGAAAACTCCAAAATCGATAATTATCTTGCATACCACATCTTAACAAATGTAGTTCAACTGTTTTCCACTCAAACCCCTTACCATTATCACACCGAGTGCACGGACACAGAAAATCTTCATCACTATGACATCTCTTTGCATATTTCACAAATTCATTATCACCTATGCGAAACACATCCCCCATTCTATTTGTCTCGCCCATCCACTCTTTGTATTTAGGATATCCCATCACAGTGACTACAAATAATCACCTGTTAAAGGTAAGAAGCGTATATTCGTGGATTAATATAAAGAAAACTTAGATTTATAATATGTTTCATTTAATTATATCTTATTTATATTCGATTTTTAAATTTTAATTATAAATTCAAATTCAATTTATAATATTAATTCCTATTTCCTCCATCTCCTCTAAAGGGATCCCATTCAAGACTGCATATTTCTGTAATATACTTAACAACTCATTCACATTGTTACGATTTGAGAAAAAATCGGTAGCATATCCCCATGGTTCTCCAAGTACACGACGTAGATTCGCAAGTGTGAGTGTTATTTAAATTTATCAATTGAAATAACACTCACACTTGTCAATCTAGTATGTACCCAGAGAACATTAAGATACAACTACATAACTTCCATTAAAAGTAACAAGTTTAAGACACTAAGAATATTATTATACAGAAATTATGCAGTCCCAAACTGTCCAAACGGGATAATTCGAGAGATCTCATTACAGGGGTAATGACTCTCGAACGGGTCTAAGGGCTATTGAATGCGTACACCTAAGAGCTAGAAGGCTAGTATCTATGCGCACTATATGTAATTTCAAGTATGTTTCATTTAATTATCATATATATAAATTATTAATATATTATTTGTGACACAAATTAATTTTAGAAAAAAGCTGAAAAATCCCTCTCCCCCCCATTAGGACAATAATCCAGTGGTCATGCCACTTCCAAAATTAACCAACCCAACATCGGTCCACTATAATCCAACAGCAACAGCAACAGCAAACCAACAAATGTGTATCCCATACTCCTTTTAATTCATCTACTCAATTAATTCATTTGGTCACGTCTTATTAATATATCATCATTAAAGCTATACAATTAAAGTTATAATTATAGTTATATTTAATTAATAAATTTGTCTGTTTCAATTGTCAAAGTGTAATATTAATGCTTAACAACTTAATTCTGAATTCCAAAACAACAACATCTAATATATACAATTACTAAAAATCTTAAACATCAATTCAAACTAACTACTTGCTAATTCAAAACCAATAATTAATAAGGTGAATCTAAAGGCTCCTAACTCATTTATATCCAATTAAAGTCATATTTAAATTAACAATAATAATAATTATAAGTCCCAATTCAAATTCCTATTATGACTATTCCATGAGAAAAATCTCAAATTGAACTTTAATCTTCTTAAACATGGGGATAATCATTATGTATTAGCCAATAATATTTGGGTATTTATACTTAAGGGTACAACATATACTTGGGTATTTACACATTAATTTCAAGTCCTAAACTAAACATTAATTTTGAATCCCTAATCAACACACACACACCCCTCTCCCACCCTCCACCCCTTTCCCCACCACTCTCCTTTCCCCCAACCACACACACACGCCCCCCCCCCCCCCCCCCCCCGACAAACACACACCCACCCTACCTCCGTATCCGCTGCCCCCTCCCCCCACCACACATAGATGCACAGACGCACACACACACCTGTACATGCACACACACCACCCACATATACCTACACACACACACACACACACATATATACAAAGGAAAGACAAAGAGGGGAAAAAACAAACCTGAAAATCGCTTAGAGAAAGAGGTCAGTCGCTTAGAGAGAGAAAAAAAGGGAAGTGAAAATGTTGGGACAAAAGAAGAAGGAAGGATTTTTTTACAGAAAAAGTTGTCATAGACCTATCACGTATTTGACCATGACAACTTTATAAGGTTGTCACGGTCATTAACAGTGACAAGACTTTGCCACCGACTTATCACGGTCATTGATTGTGATAAAAAAACGCGTATTTTTTGTCACGGTCAATGACCGTGACAAGGGTGGCTGGCTAAAAGGTCACAATTTGACCTTTTTGGTGTAGTGACATTAGAGAAACTGAAGAGGATACAAATTTCAATAGATTATCACAATTGAATAAGAAAATGAACATTAAAGGTTAGTGTTTTTGTTCGAACCTTCTTTTATAATTTAATTTGATGCTTTACGCATTTTCTATATCTTACATGGAATGGAAAATCATATATTTAATTCATTGATTAAATTAGTGTTTAATAAGTTATGTGTGTCTTAATGTATCTTAAACAATAAAAATGGATAAGGATATTATCCAAATTCGAGAAATCCAAGAGGATACGGATACGGATACGGATACGAATACAGATAGTGTGGAGAGTTGGCGAATACGGATGTGGATACTATGGCATCCTCTCCGCATTCGTTCGTTTTACACCCTTAAACTCATTAATCATTTTGAGGGGATGAACTTATTGCGGATGGATTTAAGATTACCCAAAGAATATTAGAGGCCCCTTTTTTTTCTCAGTTTTTTTTGCACTTGGTATTTTATAGCCCGAATTAAGTTCCTATTTTTTGGGAATATGGAAGGTGGCCTTTGGGGTAGTGGGTGATGGTTCTGGGTCTATTAGGAATGTGGATTCAGGTAACATGTGTGGGCTGTTAGGACTTGGGTCTGAACCGGAGGTGGGGTATATCATGTTGAGGAGGTGGTGAGCTGGTCGGTTTTTGTGGGAAATAGGAAATGAGTTTCGGGTTTGATTATTGTATGGGTTAAATCGGCGCTGGTGTGTGGGTTTAAATTGTCCAGAGGTTATGGATTTGTGTTGAAGGCAAAGGTTATCCAGAGAGTGGGTTGGTGAGTCAGTCCGGTGGAGGTGGGATGTCGTTGATTTTTATGGAGGGCCAGGTTGGTCGGAATTGTGACTAGGGCACAGGTGGCCGGGTTTAAGGTAAGTTGGATACGGGTATAGGATCCGAGTTTGGAAGTCTCACGAGGTAAGAGGTATGGTGGGTGTCGTGAATTGGTAAGACTGGGGAAGATAGAGAGGAGAGAGTGTGTGAGGTGAGGGTATGAATAGAGTGTGTGCATGTGTATGGTAAGTGGGGTGTTTGTGGGTGTTCATTGGGAACCTAAATATATATTGAAATAAATAGATAATTAAGGTCAAGGTCATCTTCCTTCCTATATTTGGAGTTTTAGGACAAAGATTTTCAAGTTTATAAATCTTGTCCCTGTGGTATAATAATATTTACTTGTGTGGTCCTTTTTGACTTAGGAGTTCACAAAATAGGTAGTTTCATTTGTTTTAGTTAAAGAGGTATTTATATTTATACCCTTAGTCATACTCATTTAAAACTCATTATAAAAATCAACACCCCACCCCACCCCACCACTCGAAATTTTTGTCGGAACGCCGAAATCCTCGTCGGAGATCGCCGAAATTCTTTCCGAATTGTTTCTCTTTGCTCGTTTCACTCTCCCTTCATTTATTTATTTCATTTTTTTGTGGTTTCCAGTGCTAGAGAAAAAAGTTTTTCTCCGAAAAAAATACAGTGTTCGTCAGGAAAAAAATGAGTTTTCGTTGGAAAAATTGAGGTTTTTATGAAATAGTAAATTTACCGTTTTCGATTTTTTTGTCAAAATTTATCAAATATGGGTGTTTTTGGATAGATCTCGACGAGTAGATTTCAAATATATAAATTTTGTGAATTTTAGATTTGTAGATTCGAAGTTATGGCCTTTTAAAATTTTTGATGGGTTTTTATTTGTATGAGTTGTCATATGGCATGTTGGTAATTTTTCATGGTGTTTTTAGTACATGGACTAAATATATAAAATTATTTGGAGTGTCCTATTTTTATACACTTTGAGTTAGATTGGGTCTTTCCCCAAAACCCCCTAAAATAAAATAGCCTAACACTTAAGACTCAATTAAAAATATAATATTAATAAAATTAAATAAAATCTATTTAAAAAGAAAATACTAACCTATAATGAAAAGACTCAAATAAATAAAAATAATAATAAAACCAAATTAAACTAAAAACAAATAAAATAAATAAAACATAATAAAATCAACACGTCTATAATATTTACATAAAATTATAAAAACACGCGACGCACAATATATATACGGACCCTAATATTTATAACTGTATGAGCGCAAGTAAAATATAAAAATCCTATTAATTATATACATCTCAAATAAAATTCTATTTTTTTTCCAAAAATACACATCAAACACACACAAGGCTTGGGTGATGGCACGGGTTCGGTTCAGGCTTAGGTTTGGTACAAGACTGGACTTAGGGCATCATAACTCATCTGGGCAAGCTTAATGGGACTCGAGTCTTGGATCTCTTTGATTTTCTTCATTATATGCTTTTAACCTCCACTTTGTCGCAATTACGTCTATTTAGCTGAATTTGATACTGCGACTGCTGATTGACTTGAGAAATAAATAAATATGGACATAAAGCCAATTTTATTAAGATTGAGTGAGTAAACTTCACCTATTCAGGGAATAAATTAAACACTTTTGAGTGCTTATCACACCACACCAAACAAAACATTGCTAGTCTTTGAGTAAAAATAGAGAGAAAGAGATAAGTGACTAAAAATTGTTCCACTTTTGCAGGAACTTGCGATTTCACTTAGCATGTGAAACAAGCCATTAAACCTATAGGTTACCTTACAGGACAAGTGTTGTTACGTGAGGGTGTGCAGTGAATGTACCCATAAAACTCAAACTTTTTATTCAAAGGCACTCTCTTATTTGACGATGAAAAGCTATAAAACCTAACCAAAAAGATATTAAGGAACACCATGTTCAACTATCAACGTAAGACATAAAATTACTTAATACGAAAAGTGTAATCCTTCCTAAAACTCAGCATGTGTTGGTTTGAACAATCTTAAGTATCATCAGAGTAATTCCTAGATCGCAATTATAAAATCAACGCTTTGACGTCAATTCTCACTAGATATACTCTTTGAATTGAGCTCTCTAAGAATTAGGTAAGTATATCTCTCTAGTGTGTGAAGAGGTGAGTAAATACAAACAAGTTCAAATGTCCCACACACTTATAACAATAGACGAATACATGAAAGAAATTTTATCTCATGAAGGAATGCTAAACACGGTGTTGAGAATGTCGAGTTATTCACCATAGAGACTTCTTGTTTGCCCGAACACCTTACCAATGACGAAAAATGGGGTTTATATAAGGCATGATGGGAAAATGAAATGAAGTAGATGGATGATATTGATAACTTGAATTTTTATATTGGTGAGTTATGTTGTCAAGAAACTCCTTTCAATACTTACAAAAATATAATAACAAACTTGTATGGAGGTAAGTAAGGATATCAATCCAAATCTAAGGAGTGAACACTAACAAAATCATGTAATTCATTTTTTTATTTAAACTATTTTAAAATTTTTTTTTTTTGAAGTTTTCTATTTTTTTTAAAAAAATTATATTAAAACAAATTTTCAAGGTATGGTGAAACTAAGTAACTACACTAAATGAAATATATAAAGGCAATAATAAAAAGTGTGCTAAAACAAGATCAAGTAACTCAAATAAGATGTGAATAAAATGAGATAAAATCAAGAAATGAAATTCCACCTCTACTTCATGAATTAAATGCATGTAATTATTAAAGTTTACTACATTCCCAAATATTTATTTATTTCATCAATTCATTCTCACCATTTTAGGAAATAAATTTAGATTTAGTTAGGTAATTTGTCATCCCCACTACTGAAATGAACAAAGGATTTAGAGAAATTATACAAATCACTCGCTAGGGATGACTCATATAATGAACATTAAATCCTAAAAAAAGAAATTAAAATATGAGTAATATGAAAATCTAATATACTATAACTAGTGGATCCTCTTAGATCTAGTTTGAATCCAAAAATTAAAGATAAACTAGATTTCAATCCCTTTTCAAGGATGGTTTATCATCTCTCGATGCATAAACACCTGTAGAAATAACAATTTACTAACTAAATGAAACAAAGTAAATAAGAATAATTAAATCATCTAATTAAATCCATGGAGGCTTCATTTCACTCCTTGAATGAAGTGATTAACCCTCCATAATGGAATTCCAAGACATAAAATAAATAATAGAATTCATATGATTAAGAGAGAAGAGAATCAACCAATCATTATATAACACAAAATCTCTTTTGATGCTACACTTTTTTTTGTTTCACTATTTTCTCTCACTAAAATAAAATTTCTATCCACAATTTTTTCTCTAAAAAACTATACTCTCTCTGGGATTGCTCTAGGTCACCTCTTTAAGGTTCTCTCTCTCTCTCTCTCTCTCTCTCTTTAAATGGGCCTTCCTTGGTTTTGTATTGTGGCATAATGAGCTAATGGGTAAAATAGGAAGGCTAAGGTGTTCATGATCATGGTAAGGTGTGAGAGGGGAATAAGGGGTAAATAGAGTGAAGGTAATGGGATAGTGGGGGTGATGAGGGTATTTTTGAAAAGGGGGAATATGTGGCTTTTAACACATGTGGGGTTAATGACTTTGGTTTGTAGTTGGAACATTGACATATATGGGACGAATGGAATGGGTCTTAAAAAAATAAAATGGGTTTTGGCTTTCAATCGGGTATAGGCATGTAAGGGCCTTGGATTCTCGGGTTAAGGGGTGATGGGCTGAGATTCCCATGGGTTTTTGTTTAGTTGAAATGGGTCTGCCATGGGTTTGAGAAGGTATAAGAGTTGAGAAGGGTCTATCTAGTTTCGGGTTAAGGATGTCGGGGAAAGGGTTGGCTAGAGATGGGTTTGACAGATCAAGATGGGTAAGGGTGTGCCGCCAATGAATTTGGGTTTCGACTGGGTTAGAGCCATGGATTTCTTGGCAGGAATGTCGGGTTGAGAAGTTTGAAAGCGGGTATGGAGAGAAAATGAGGTGGAAGATGGTGAGGGGTAATCTTAGGTATGGTAAAGTGTATAAGTGTAAAATTGAGTGTAGGATAGTGGTGTGTGTGTATGTTTAGTTTGCAAATAAAATAAAAATAAAATATTTACGACCTAAAAATAAAATCTAAGACAAAAAAAAAACTATTAAAATTAAACTCCTAAAAATATTTACAATTCAAGAAATAAAATCAATTAAAAAAATGTAATTCACTAATCTAAAAATAAAAAGACTTAAAAGAATAATACAAATAAACCTACCCTAATAAAAAAAATATAATATTAATAAAATTAAAAAAATCAAATCAAATAAAAATAAACTCACACTTATTTTAAAATATATAAAAATAGCCGACACACAAATAAATCCTAAAATTGTACAATACTCAAAACAAAATATAAAATAAATATTAAAAATTAAAAACGACAGAAATAAAAGTCCAAAAGAAAATCTAAAATGTAGAAACTAAACACACATAAGGCTCGGGACGGAATATGGATGGTCTGGGCTCAGTGTAGGTTTAGGTTCGGGTTTGGGGACTTATTAATAGGTACGGGGATTTGGTTTAGCTCCTTTTAAACCACATACATGTCGTATTTTGCTTGATTTGAAGCGTTTGAACTCGTAAATGACATTTGACCTACAAGATAAACATGAGCACGTCTAAGACCCTCGTCTATTTGAGGTATTATTTAAACACTTTTGGGTGATTATCAGATAGAATGGTAGGAATTTGAAAAGAGTGAAACACAATTTGAATAACGAATGTCCTCATTTTTTTTAAAATTTATGATCACATGCTTTTTTTTCTTTTTCTTTTTCTTTCTTTTTTTTTTCCTCCGCTTATTTCTATTTTTTCTCCTTTTTTTCTCTTTATTTATGGCGATGCATTTTTATTTTCATAACATAAATGAAGTCAATTTACCTTTGGAATTTCAAACACTCTTTTTCTCAATAACAATGTAATGGTGGGAAATGATATGTGGGTGACATCTGGAATGTATATGGATAAGGGAAATATGGAATGATATGTGGGTGACATCTGGAATGTATATGGATAAGGGAAATATGGAATGATAATGGGTAAATGATAATGTGATCTGGAAAGTGGTAAGTGTATGGTCAAAAGTGGGTTGGTGCTCGAGACAGACTACAAGACTCATGTTTCTTAAAACTCGAAAGTGATGTCATTCTCAGTGATTATGCTAAAATTGAAAAATAATGAGACCACGCAAAGACTAAGTGTGGTACCCAAAGAAAGTTGAGTCAAATTGTGACTCGAAGACTACATAAAAATCCAAAAAAAATGCGAATATCTCAAATTTCATGATTGTAAGTCTCCACTAGTGATCTTTTAAGACTCTCTTGAGAATGTAGTTACTCTTTAACTATTGATTGTGAATACGAAAGTGAAAATTTATCGAGTTTAGGAATTCATAGTGCAACTACGCTTTAAGAGGTATTATATAAATTTATGGTAAAAAACATAATTTTAGGTTCAAACAAGGATATTCCGAGATTTCTAAAGGAGGGATGATAGACAATTCCTATCATAAAAAAAATATTTTTAACTGCACAAAAAAGGTAAAATTACTTGTTTCTGATTTTTTTTTTCCAAAGAGGTATGATTTTGATAAATTTTCCACCCCTAAACAGAAAACAACATCATCATCGATGTTTAAAACTATATATTAAAATGAAAAGCAAAAGGTAGGAAATAGATTACCATAATGAACCGTTAATGAAATTGTACAACATGATGGAGCATAGGTGGAGCCTGAAGAACAAATCGACACAAAAATATGCACAAGTATATAAAGCATGTGATTTTTCGTGTGTGTGTGTGTGGGGGGGGGGGGGGGGGGGGATAGACTACTACTCCTAAATAGGATAAGACTCATACTCAGAAATAAGATATGATGGGATGCTTTTCGACAGCGCTAAGTTTAATGTCTTCAGCCAGACCGAACGACACTCATCCAAAAAAAAAGATATAAAATCGGATAAAAAGGGGGTAGCAAAAAGGGTACGGGTGATGGGAATCAACCCCAAACAAGACTGAACAGTCAGTTTTGTGGGATAAAGGCTAAAAGGTGAATGCACTTGTATGAAAAAGTGCTTCATGCGGTGCAAAGCGTCGGTGGACCAAGGGTGGGTGGGGAGAAGGGTATAGGGAAGAAAGGCAAGTGTGTGGGCAGAGAGGCACCAATCACGGGCCTTATTAAGTGTAAAGGTGAGGGAAATAAGGGCCCAATAAGAATGGTACTCCAATTGGATGGGGAAGCAAAATCGTGTGCCAATTGACATGTGGAGGGGCTCATAGAAAGGTCACAACCATTCTATAAATGAGCGATGATAATGGTCATTCCTTGACATATTAATAAGCTGACGGGAATAGCAAACACCACGACTGGATAAGGGAGGGCATGGAGGAACAATCTTGGTTTCATATAAGTTGAGAGTAACACAAATACTCTCATGGATGGTGGAGTGAAGTAAAAACTTCCGGAGTGGGATCGTGGGGTACTAGGTTAAAGGGAGGGTTCAGGTGAAGACTTAAATGCATAGATGTGAACATGTGAGGTATTATAGCAAGGTCCAAACCAGGTAATGGGTCAGGTGGGACAAAGTGTGTGGGAAGATGATCCAAATCAAGAGTAGTGGACACACATTCATTATCGGTCCGTGAGTCATCATTAAGAGTACTCTCAATAGGAAGTGTGGAAGTAATGGAAGGAGAGATCAATTTATCCACACATACATTACCATTCGAGGTAGTGGGAAAATCTAATGAGGCATTGAGATCCTATATAGAGGAATTAACATTAAAATCGAACTGAAGTGAGCCAAGTAGGTTTGGTTAGGATCCATACCCAAAGAGGTAGGATCCATCTGAGATTCAATCTCTGAACATAGGTGAGCACTTGTAGTGGGTTCCACTGGGACACACATGGTGGGCTCAAAAGGTGTAGATTATGGAGTATTTTCGGATTCAATGGAGGTGGGGTGGGGGAACTTGACCCTCAATGGTGGGTTCTTTAGGATAAGGTGGGTTTGGATCAGTCTCACAATCATTGGGTAAATCAACACAATTGACAACTTAGGGCCCGGACCACGGAGTGGCCTAAACTTTGAGATTCTCAGGATGATAGGCTTAGTAACACTAAAAATTGTAGGTACGAGAAGATGCATCATCACTCCATATGGATGCAACAATAGGTTGGCTTGGGGTGAAATTCGACTCTCTCGCACACTCAAATTAATTTATCATTTATTCAAGTTGGTGAGTAGCCTGATCTTGTTCGAGTATGAACTTTTGCAAGAGGATTTCAAGAGCAGATGTGCATGGTGGTGGTGAAGTGTTGGCGGGTGGCGTTTGTGGTTGAGGTGGAGATAACTCGCTATTATCATGACTAAATGAGGAATACTCATATGAAGTGTGGGGAACGTAGTAAAGATCGTCATATACAAGAAAAGCATCTCCATGAGAAACAAAAGGGTTGATAATCATGGGGAGTATAGTGAGGGAACTGATTGGGATGAGGTGCACTAGGTTTCCACGATGACTGTCAAAAACTGCGAGGATCTATAGCATGGGTTTGGGATTCATATTGCATAGGAGGGTGATCAATCCTCCACGAATAACTTGGGTGCTTATACCCCTTCGTATTGGATATGTGGTACGCCGAGGGTGGTTCCAAAACAGTGTCATATGGATACACTGGGACCATGGTTAGTTCGTATGGATAGGGAAGATAGGGACACTTATGGGATACGTGATCAACTGGAAAGCAGTAGGTGCACGATGAAGCATCAGATGGGTTAACACTCATCACCAGAGGCACGATGAAGCATCAGATGGGTTAACACTCATCACCAGAGGCAGCGGAATATGAGATGCGTGCATGGGTAATGCAAAAGTATCAACGGTGTGTGTGAGAGAGTTAAAGACACAAAGTATGGAGGTTCGACTCGAGCTCAACGCCAAACATGCTTTGAGACAATGGGAAATGGCCAAAGTATTCCCGTAAAGGACATTTGGCCATGACGAGAGTAATATTTTTGGAATTTTAAATATTCTTCAAAAGAAAAGAAAATATTTTTGTGATTTTTGAATATAATAAAAGGAAAATCTTTTTAGCGTTTTGAATATTGAAAAATAAAGAAAATATTTTTAGAATTTTTTGAAAATATTTTAAAAAATGAGGAAAGTATTTTTGGGATAGGGGATAAAAGGACTCTTTTGAAACTCAAAAAGGGAGGAGCAAAAAACGGACTACTAAAAGAGTTGAATTAGACATGTATAAGAAAAGAAAAAATACTAACGATCACGTAGCCAATTTTTATCTTCAATTAAGTGATGGGGTAGTGAAATTTTAAATAATTCGCAAGTGAGAAAAACATGAAGCCTTATGTCGCCTTTGAAAAAAATTTGCTCCTACATTCTTCCTGAGAGAATAAGAGGCTTACTAGTTAAGTCTCACCACACTAGCTACAACAATGATCGACTGTCTGGCACCACGATTGGAAAAGTACAAACCCGTTTTACTTGGTGGCCTCACATAAAACCCAGTTTCCCTAGATAATTTTCTTATAAAAGTCAATTGAAGATTAATAGGGTTAGAAAGGACTCACTAGAGTATCCTATGAGTGTTTCATTCGAAAAGGTTCCTAATGAGCACCGATCCTACTTGGCTTGCTGGTTTATTGATTTTAATTAAGCCATAGCATGAGTAACAAGTAAATGGGATACAGTGATTGAGTGGGTGATGAAATACCAACTCTTTTTAATGACCGTGTCTAGGTCTTAGGTCCATTAAATCATCAAACCTTTCAAATTAAGTGCGATGCAATAATAAAAAGCATATATGAGCAAATAATCACACAAAAAATGAACTCTCTTGTAGGATATTCGTGAGGGATAAATAAATGTACCTCCCACAATTTTTAGACACGTGGGGTGAAGACCCAGTTAAGTCAATCGAGGGGAAGTTATCCTAACTTTAGCCATCATTGGGAGTCCTACGGACCCAAAATAGAGAGGCTTCAAAATTCCACATTAAGGGCGCTCTCTTTCTATTTTGTCCCATTTTCCTTTTCTTTCTTTTTTTGTTTTTTTTAAGAATAAGTATTACAAATAAATTAGTGTAAAAAAATGCACCCAAATAAATATAATGCCTTAATAATCCTAATATAATCGGTCTAATGAATAAAAAAATAAAGAAAATAAAATAACAACTACAAATGAAATACAAGTCTTTACTTTATCTCCTCATCAAGAAAGAGACAACAACACCATTTGATAACTGTTTCTTTCTTGTGTCGTGAGTCGTTAGAGTTTTTTAGTAGGCTTTTGATGAGTTTAAGGTCAATTTGATTTCAACTTTGGTGCTCGCTTTATCTCGTGGTGGGGGGGAGTACATGGTGTATACTGATGCGTTCCTACAGGGACTTGGGGGTGTATTGATGCAGGAGGAGAAGACGATTGCTTATGCTTATCATAAGATTAAGCCTCATGAGGATTATTACCCCACCCATGATCGGGAGTTGGCAGCTTTGGTATTTGCTCTTTGGATTTAGAGACACTCTCTTTTGGGGGAGATATTCCATCTTTTGATGGACCATAAGAGTCTGTAGTACTTGTTGACACACAGAGAGTTATATATGAGGCATCGCGGATGGATTGATTTCGTGAAAGACTACCAGTTTGATATTTAGTATAACTCGAGTGTCCTTAAGTCACAAGTCCACAATGACACTTGTGGTGATTTAGGAAGAGAATTAGAGTTCACTCAGTACTAAGGATGAGTTTTCTCATTCATTTATGGGAGTTCTAACCTTTATACCTGAGATCATCATTTGGCTTTTGATGGCACAGGTAGGGGATCCTTGTTATCAAGAGAAGGTTTGACAATTGTTGGTAAATGGAGAAGAGACATACTCAATCAAATCTTATAGGGGTTTCCATGATAGACTAGTGGTTCCCGAGGATGAAGAGTTATGATAGGTAGTTATGACTGAGGTGTATGGGTCGTATCTTGTGATACATCCCACTAAGGATAAGATCTACCAGGATATGAGGTGCCAATATTAGTGGATGGACATTAACAAGGACATCATAGTGTTTTTGTCCAAGTATACCACTATCCAGATGGTGAAGGTAAATCATCAGAGACACACGGGTATTATATAGCCTCTTGGGATCCCATTCTAGAAATGAGAGAGAATTTCCATGGACTTCATTAAAGGGTTACCTACATCACATTGGGGACATCATGCCATTCGGATGATCACGTATCGCTTAACTAAGGTGGCTCACTTTTTTCTAGTTCGGACGAATTTCACTTTTGAGAAGTATGCTAGGATTGTCAGTGATGATATTATGAAGTTTCACAGTGTGCCGCTCAACATTATATTTGATAGGGATTGTGTATCATTTTTTTAGGAGTTTTTAGCAGGAATTGGGGATGTAATTGAGGTTGGGGACCTTATATCACCCATAAACAAAAGGACAGATGAAGCAAGTGAATCAAATATTGGAGGAAATGTTACGAATGTACATTTTAGACATCAAAGGAAGTTGGAATGGTTATTTTTTGTTAATAGAGTTTTCTTATTACAACAACTACTAGTTCACGATTGGCATGGAGGAATTTTCCTTATCCCACATGTTGGTTAGAGGTGGGCGAGAACAAGCTTATAGGACCCGATTTTGTTCAGGACACCTCAAATAAGGTGGAGATGATTGGAGATAGGTCTTGAACTTCCCATAGTCTTCAGAAGAGTTATACAGATGTGGACATGAGGCACTTAGAGTTTGATGTTGGAGATCATGTCTTACTTAGCGTATAAAGGGATTTATGTGATTATGTAATAAAGGGAAGTTAGCTCCTCGGTATATGGTGACATTCACCATCATTGGTCGAATAGGACCAGTTGTGTACCGTTTAGCCTTACTAGATCACTTATAGAAGGTGCAAGATGTCTTTCTTGCCTCGATGTTATGGAGGTTCCTTAATGACACATTAGCATATCAACATATCGATCTCGGTGAGATAGAGATGAAACCCGACGTGAGTTAAGAGGACAAGCCAATTGCCATTTTTTATCGAAAGGAGCAGAAACTTCACTCCAAGGTAATTCCTTTAGTGCATTTTTAGTGGGCCATCACAACGAGGTGTGACACCTCTCTAAATTAAATACCGGGTGGTAAGTCCTTTATAAAATTTAAAATATAATATTCGATTGATTCATTCCTAGCATCACTGCCAAAAAACATATACTTTATTAATCACCTAATAATTAATTAAGCTGGTGCCAAAAACATTTAACCCGTTAATTAATGTCAATTAATTTAAACCATTTAAAACATTCACCATTCTCACGAATAAATATCTAATGATTAAAACATCATCCAACTGAATATAAAAAACTGGAATAATCGTCTTAGTAAAAAATATAAACCAATAATCGTAATAATGATAAATCCACTGAAATGGAAATACTGAAATAAATGAGTAAGATGTATCCCTGACATAAATAAACTCAGGATGGGTGACACATACCCTAAATGAGAAATCTAAATACTAGAACTGAAAAGATAGATGTGGTGGCGTCTAAATGCGAGGGCGTACAACTCTTATAATAGTTGCAGCATGTCCAAAAGATCAAACAGTCTAAGCTTGGCGTCCGGTGGCTGGGCACCTAAAATAATTTCACAAGAAAAGGATATTTTGCAAGATACGGGTCAGAGCCCGAGTGTAAAATGTTTTAAAATAGTTGAGGAAGTATTTAAAGATGCAATAAAGAAAATATAATACACTCGTTAGCTTTACAAACACTCACTTGATATTGTCACCTCTTAACTATTGTGCACACCTAACGTACTTCTAAGCCGTTCTGGTCATCATCACCCTAAATGGATTGTATAAAATAATCTTCTAACTAATACTCATAGTAATAACCCATAACTCCCACATACTATCACAATATAACATTCTTGCATTTTATATTATCATAAGAGTTTCACAATGAGGTTAAGTGTTCACATACTTAATCTATATATGGTTATATTATTAATCGTATATACAAATTCCACGCAGTAGACATTAACACAAGTATATGTATTTAATCACCATTATATAATATATATATACTAATACAACACCTCAATATTCAATTATGGTGCGATGCATACTCTGCTATCAAGTCCAAGTACATCTCATACTCAAACAAGGATAATCGGTTCGGTATTTCCGTCAAACCATGAATACAAATCACACATATTGGAGGCGAACATAGTTACAGGCCTATGGGTTAACCTATGCACCCATATAACCGTCATCACTATCATTCTCACAGATAACCCGTACCTAGGTTATATGTTCTGATGTACCAAATCTAAAATCCCCCCAATTGTCTCATCACGATAAGACTATCCCCTTTTAAAAACCTCCCACGATAGCAAACAACGTAGATATGTCACATAGATATAGGTATTCTCACATCCCATATCCAAAGTCCCATACGTAGTATATTATTTTCCGAATATCCTACGTTTAATTGAATTAAAACTTCACTCTTTATCGTAAGATCTTGAGTATTGTTCACCATTCAAAGTGTACTTAATGTTCTACCCCTAAAAATAGTACGTAACTCACCATATCCTACTGGTATAAAGTATCAGTATCCTTAAATTCTTGGGAACAAATTGTTCTATAAATTTGGCAATTATCTTATGTTAACCTAATTACATTTATCCCTAAAGTTACTAGTATGAAATCAAGCCTAATACCCAACCTAGGCCTACTGGTCTTCTAATATAAGTCAAGTATTTTAAAATAGTTCCCAAAAATAAATTCCAAATGATTTCCTAACCATAATTAATAAAAGAAGGAAACTGGGAAAAACTGGGCAGTCGAATCGATTGGGCTTGGATCGAATCGATTCACCCCTACAGGTCCGACGAAATTCTGCATTACTATTCATACGGGTTCATCAATTTCCAAGCCCAAATCCTAATTTTAATCATACTAAACGCCAATTCAGCCTTACCAAATGTTATACTATCACATGCAAACAAGTTCTAATGATTAAAGACCACAATTTCATCAAAGGACATCAATTTATTGGGTTTAATTTAAGAATAATCATTATGAACCCTAGGTTGTCATATTTTTCAAAAACTTCCATAACAACTTAGATTTGTTCATCATTATAGATCAAATTTCACTGGTAATCATTTACTTATCACGGGGAATCGATCCTACATAATTTTCAGTCTCCCACTATGATTTAATTTCTCCAATTTCATCAATTTCGTACATTGTTCATAGTCAATTCCAACCTATACTAACATGGGTGTTATTATTGCTCTAATTACGCAAGATTAAACACTTGCCTTATGAAAGTAGGTCTGATGCATTGGGGAAGATGATGGATTGGAGTTCCTCGTCCTCTGATCTATATTCCGGTGGTGGTGGTGTTAAATGATGGTTCTAGCCTTGGCTTCTCTTTCCTCTTCGTCCTATGGCCTCTTTGTGTCTCTCTTCTAATTGTTATGTAGTTTTGACCTAATCTCCTTTTCCCTAATCAGAAATAAAACTGAGGAATTTCGTGTATATTATTCACCCAAAAATACAAATTACCAAAATGCCCTCCCGGGATGCTGATTAGGCCTAAAATTGCTCTGGGAACCAAATAAAATCCTTGGGTAGACTTTTCTGACTATCTCGACCCTACCAGATACGTTGGTGCACTCAAAATGATCATTTGGGAGACTAGTAAATAATTTACTTATTATTTCATTAATTTAGTTTCAACATGACTGACACACGTGT
The DNA here is from genome assembly GCA_949130495.1 of Sambucus nigra. Taxonomy (NCBI): domain Eukaryota; kingdom Viridiplantae; phylum Streptophyta; class Magnoliopsida; order Dipsacales; family Adoxaceae; genus Sambucus; species Sambucus nigra. The sequence continues at coordinate 388,844,637 of OX422208.1, forward strand.
CCCAACTTAATTACCGTAGTTATCGTATTTCTCACTCGCGATAATTGTTATAAATTCATAATCTTATTCACAATCATATACTACTTTATTCGCTACGTAATATTAAATATAATTCTCACTAGTAAATACTAACTATTATCTCGCTAGTTAATATTTATTTTAATCCAAATTAATTATCAATTAATTTCCCATATTTACTTTAATTAATCTCATGTTTTAAAAATCATAAAAATTTTGGGATATTACATACTTCCCCCCTAATAACGGAATTTCGTTCCAAAATTCGGAAATAAAAGTATACCTAGTAAGAATAACTCTGGATAATTTTTGCATATCTCATCCTTGCGCTCCCATTTAGACTCCTCGACGTTATGGTGCTCCCACTAAACCCGCACAAGTGGAACTACCTTTGATCTTAATCTCTTCTCGCTATGGTATAAGATAGCCACCGATCTCTCCTTGTTTAAACTATCAGGCTATAAGTCAATCTGCTCCAGTGTGATGTGAGTGTGAGCCAACTCATCTTAGAGATACCGTCTAAGTGAAGAAATAAGGAGCACATAATGTATATGATGCAAGTGCTCTGAAAATCCAAGTCTGTAAGCAACCGGCCCAATCTGATCGATGATAGGAAATGGCCCAACGTACCTTGGCGCTGATTTCCCCTTCTTCCTAAATTGCATTATCCCCTTTATAGGAGATACTCGCAGTAAAACCTGGTCCCCCACAACTAACTCATACCTAAACAACTTCACATCGGCGTAGATTTTCTGTCTGTTTGGTGCTACTCAAATGCGACCCCCCAATTATCTCGATCCTAGATGACATATCCTGAATCACCTCTAGTTCGAGAAGCTTGTTGTCCCCCACCTCAAACCAACAAGTAGGAGAACGACAAGGCCTACCGTACAGTGCCTCAAATGGATCCTTACAAATAATGAACTGATACAAGTTATTGTATGCAAACTCTATCACTGGAACATACTGCTCCCAACCTCCTCTAAAATCTAGAATACACATCCGTAACATATCCTCTAACATTTGATTAATACGTTCAGTCTACCCATCTGTCTGTGGGTGATAGGCTGTACTCAAATGCAACTCGATTCCCATGGCTTCCTAAAAGCTCTCCTAAAAATAAGACACAAAAATCTTGTCCCGATCGAACACAATATTTAGGGGCACCCCGTGTAATCTAAATATCCCGGCAATGAAAATTTGAGCATACTGTGCCATAGTGTAATTCATTTGGACTAGAAAAAAGTGGTCTACCTTGGTCAACCGATCCACAACCACCTATATAGAATCGTGACCCCTATGAGAAGTAGGCAACCCTGTGATGAAATCCATGAAAATACTCTCCCATTTCCACATAGGAATCTCAAACGGCTGAAGAAACCCTATCAGTTTCTGATGGTCCAACTTTTTCAGCTGACAGGTGGCACACTTCGAGACAAATTCAGCAATGTCTCTCTTCATCCCACTCCACCAATATTGTCGCCTCATATTGGAGTACATCTTATCCCCGCCGGGATTTATCAAAAATCGAGACCCATGCAACTCTATCATCATCGCGTGTCACAAGTCCTCCCCCTCCAGAACAATCGGTCTATCATTGAAGTGCAAGCCTCCCTTAGAACTCACTGAGTAAGACTTATCTCCCCCGGCTAAAATTTGTCTAATCCACTCCTGATAGAACGGGTTCGCTGCCTGAGTCTGTACTACTCTCATCACAATATGGGATGTAAGGGTCATCACTGATATAAATGACTGAGCGACTACATCCTGATGTCCCAATTCCTTCCATTTTGCCTTCCACACCTCGACCACCTTACCCTCTGGCCTGCGACTGAACGCATCAGCTAACACATTGGCCTTCCCTGGGTGATACTGGATCTCAAACTGATAGTCTTTCATAGATTCAATCCACCCACGCTGACGCATATTCAACTCTCTCTGAGTGAACAAAACTGTAGTGACTTGTGATTTGTGAACATGTGAAACTTCTCGCCTAAGAGACATTGTCTCCATATCCGAAGTGCAAGCACGACTGTCGCTAACTCCAAGTCGTGGGTGGGGAAATTCCTCTTGTGAGGCTTACGCTTGCGGGAAGCATAAGATATAGCATTATCCTCCTACTTTAATACTCCACCTAGCCCCTGTAACAATGCATATGTGAACACAAGGTACTCAACTCCTACCATAGGGAGTGCTAGTACGGGTGCTGAAGTCAGCTTGTCCTTCAGATCATCAAATGTCAACTGGCACGCATCTTTCCAAATAAATGGTACATCCTTATGGGTAAAATAAGTCATTGGGTCCACAATCTTTAAAATCCTCGAATGAACCATCTGTAATAACTGGCTAACCCCAAGAAGCTACGTACCACTGTTAGTGTCCCGGACTATCCCGATTCCCTCACCAATGACACTTTGCTCGAGTACACTGATATCCTCAACTCAGAAACGATATGCCCAAAAAACTGCACCTCTCACTGCCATAATCCACATTTCTCATACTTAGCATACAACTGATGCTCACGTAGTGTTTGTAGAACCCGATGCAAATGCTCAGCATGATCCTCCTTGATACAGGAATAAATCAGGATATCATCAATGAAAACAATAACAAACTTGTAACACCGTGTAATTTCGAGGACCGAGAATTTAATTATTTTTGGGCAAAATAAAACTTATTTAAATTGGAGAATTTTAAATTTATGATTTGGAGAGTTTGTTTGAATTTGATGAATTATTTAAACCTGTCGAATTCAGATTTAATTATTCAAATTATTGTTGTGTCGCATTTTTTAGGTAAAAAATTAGAGAATGTTATAAAGTATTTCAGATGAAGATTCTGAGTGCACAGTTAACTCTGGATAGGTCGAGATAGTTGGAAAAGAGTACCCGAGAATAGTAATTGGGTCTCGGGGCATTTTTTGGCATAACCGTGCCTACACAGGGGTGTTTGGGTCATTTGGGCTTGGCCCATAAGCCTAAAAATGGGATTAGGATTTATAAACCTAATTGTAAGTGTATGGAATGGCAGTTAACATAACTCTAAACCTAGAAATTTAGAGCAAGGCAGAGGGAGCAATTGGGAGTGTTTTGGAGACAAATCAAAGAGCAATTGAGAGATTTCTTTATGGAATCATCATCAACACCAAAGGGAAATCTAAGACTATGAACACTAAGACAAGTGTTTATTGTAAATCAAATTGATGTTATAATACCCATGTGTAGGGGTTTAATGATTTAAATTGATTTTATTTAAAATATTTGATGAAAGGATCAATTGATCACATGTTTGGGTAGAATTTCATATAGTTAGTGTTTAGAACTCCATAGAATTATAAATAAGAGGAGTTTTGATTGTTACTATGGATTTTCATGTGGGTTTTAAATTGAATGAAATGGATGAACACAAAACTAGATTTATAAAAGAGTTTTGGGGGGTTTAATTCATTCTTGATTATTTTCGGTGAAGTTTTAATGTGTTTAAAACGTTACAAATCATCTTAACTCAAGTAGAAATAGTTAGGAACAATCGATTGTGAATTTGGTGAAGAATTATGAGGTTTGGGTAAATCATAAATGGTGTAAAACGTTGATGCGAAACAAAGAGAACGAAGTTGCAGAAAAACGGACAGGTCCGACCCTGGAGGGTGCGGTTCGGTTCGGCCTTAACTGAATAGTGGACTGTTTCGATCCTAGGAAGACGGATAGATTCGGTGCTCTGAACTTTTTATATTTTCCTTTTATCTTGTATTCCTAAATGTACGAGGTGGAAAATCTTAAGCACTCATGAAAATAATATTGGGAGGCTTATTATTTTATAGTAGGCCTACGATGGGAGTATGACTTCGTCTTAGAGAGAGAATTAGACGTGGATTGGATTAGCTGAAGTAATTTGTAATTAATCCGAGAGATGGATAAAGAATTATGGGAATCTAATGAAACAATGAACATCAGTAGAGTAAAGATGGTAACTACTGAATTATTATATAACAAGGGGTAACTAGAAATTTAGAGTTGTGTGAATACTCAAATAAATGCGATAGTGTGATAAATCATAAAAGGATACGTATGTTAAGTATTAAAGAGATCCATACTACGTACTAATGTGAATTAGTGGGTTGTGGTTTTACCTACTAAATTACGTATAGGTGGAGTGAATACCTGTGATGTACTTACATGTGATTTGATTTATATGTTCAATGAGACATTCCGAACCATGTTCGATGGGATATTACGAACCAAGTTCAATGAGACATTTAGAACCAAGTTCGAGGGGACATTTCGAACTCTTAAATCCTTAATGTGTAATATAACGACATTATATTAAAATATGCACTTATAGTATATATTATGTGTGAAATATATACCTTATGATTATTTTACTTTGAGAGGTAGTAGATTGTTAGATGTGATATATAGATATATATATATATATATCTAAAAACATAAATTAAGTAGAGAGACTTAATTAATAGATTTAAGATAGATGATGAATATCTAAGAGAGTAAATTAAATAGTGAGACTTAATTATGAAGATGTTAATATAACATATAGGAACATTTTACATAGTAAATAATTAACATATGAGAGATGTTAATAAAATAAAACTACTGTATGGGCGGTACGAGAACTTAGATGTGTATATAAGTTCAATGGATACTTTAGTCTAGTTAGCTTGGGTAGTTTAGCTAGGTGGGCTAAATATAGAATGTTAGGAGTGCTCTATAGATGAGGGGTGAGTAATACTCAAGAGAGAGTGTAAGTGATCCTAACATGTGTAATCAATAACTGATTTTTATTACAATAAATTACTTGCTAAATTTTTTCAAAAAGTTTTTTGTACTAACGTTGGCTATAAGAATTTTAAACTTTTTTTAGGTGTCCATCCAGATGGACGCTAAGCGTGACTTCCTTCCAGGGACTCGGAGCTGTAGCACTATGGATGCTGATAGGACTTATTTTGCTTAGATGATATCCCTTATTCATATCTAGTGTAGTATTCCATTTTGATATTCCATGTATGGACATGTTGTCCAGTGACAGTTTTTAACTATTTAGATTTGTATTATTGTGGAGTAATTATTTTATATTTTTGCTGATGGTTAACTTGGCAAACCTTGATTTCATTTATATATTGTAATGGTTGGATTCTATATTATTGTGATTGGTTAATTTAGTTCGGTATGGTTCTTTTATTTGTTAGTAAGAAAGATAAAATTTGGCACCGGTTTAATTTCACTTAGGTGGTTAGTAACTTAAAAAGTTTTCGACAATGATGATAATAATGAACCATAAGAGAAACCTGTTTTGATTTTAATAAAGGCCTGATCAACAGATGTTTAAATTAGACAGGGTGTAAAATAACTCATCTAAGAACTCTGTGAACACCCTATTCATTAAGTCCATTCATACAGTCGATGCGTTGGTCAGCCAAAATAGCATAACTCGAAACTCGTAGGACCTGTATATTGTCAGAAAAGTAGTCTTAGACACATCTTGCTCCCTGATACGTAAGTGGTGATATCGGATCTCAAGTCTATCTTTAAGAAGTAGACTGCTCCTCTTAGATGGTTGAATAAGTCATCGATGTGAGGTAACGAATATTTATTTCATATAGTGACTTTATTCAACTCTCGATAATCCACGAACAGTCGTAAGGATCCATCCCTCTTATTCACAAATAGAACTGAGGCACCCTAAGGTTAGGTAATCCTGCAGATGAAACTCTATCCTAATAACTGCTCAATCAGATCCCGTTGATCATTCATTTCCATCGGAGCCATACGGTATGGCGCACGAGCTATTAGTCGTGTGCCGAGTTCCAAATCAATCACGAACTCTATCTCTCCACTTGGTGGTAGTCCCGATATGTCCTAAAACACGTCGGCGAACTCACTAACAACTGG